>CM070632.1:35790560-37036447 GCA_036346255.1 Ampelocalamus luodianensis
TGAAGACCGGATGCGAGCAGCATATCCAGAACTCTTCTCTGCATGAAGTGCCTTCGTATCAAGAAAGGAAAGGTAAAACATATTAATGTAAATTATAACCGTCAACACTATCTTCGAAGGAAATCAAGACAACATAAATTATAACTTCTAATGAAAACTTTCTAATTCTTCTCCACCCAGATCTCGGGTCGAGATCTTTTGTAAGGGGGGGAGGTTTGTCACAGCCCCAACTGATTAAATTGGATTAATATGTATTTCACCAACCTGCACTATCAAATTCAAATCATTTCATAATATATTGTACTTGGAAAATCTAATTTGAGGTAAACATACACATCAAAATTCAATTTTTAATTCAAATCAGTGATAAAAAGTTGTGATCATCATCTGAAATCAATTTATTTAAATACTACACTAATTATTATGAATTAATATAATTTTTCCAAAATTTTTGGGACTAGTTTGAACCTCATTAAAATTCAAACAACATTTATAGACATACAACATGTTTGAATTTAAAAATCACAAACTATATTATGAATAGTAGGTTTTTATAATTTTTATGGGAACTATATCATCCCAGGAACCCCCACAAATTATTCCATAATTTTTGGAAATTTATTTCTATTTCTAAGGCTCGGTCAAAGTAGAGAGAAATAAATTAAATTGCAGTCAAACTCAACCCTAATCGGCTAGCACTGTTCCTCGGACTCGAGTCCGACTCGGCGACTGGACTCAACCCAACCGCCTAACTGCACCCTCACATGCGACCGTTGGATCAAGCCTCCGCGGTCCAGATCTCGCCACCCGTCGACTGTCCAATGCCCCACTCATCTCGTCCGTCCATTCGCAATCCAATGGTGCTGATCAAACCTCTTTGCTACGCACCGCGCCGCGCCCTTGTATCGCGACCGCCTGTGCCCACTGTCGCCTCTGTCACGACCTCTGGCGCCGCTCACGCAGCCTGAGCTCCACGCGGTGGGCTTCTGCGGCGGCCGTTGGGAGATTCTCACTCGTGAATCCACGCCTCCATCCACCACTCCGGTGTGTTCCTCGTCTAACACCGCCTCCACTCCGTCACTTTCCTGTGCTTAAGACACCTCCGAACCCTAAATGCTGCTCACTTCTCCTCTTTTCGGCTGAGGGGAAGGAAGCCCGTTCTCGGTCTCTACTCCGGTGAGCTTCCTCTGCATGGTTCCTCCCTCTTCCACCTCCCATGTCGTTTCCATTTTTGCTCATCTCAGTTCCTATCTTTTCTTGTAGCTCCTGGACCATGATCGTGCTCTCGGCGGCTCTAGAGCGCGCACCCGCGGACATATTCAAGCTTTCTTCGTTGTCAAGAGGTATTATCCTCAAACCACCGCGTCACCTTGTATGCTTTAGCTCACTGATCAAAACCCCTCACCTTGTTTCAGCAATGCACGACAGGCTTAGTACAATTTGAAGATTTGATCATTTTTGGCCTAAGGACACCCGTTCATCTCCCACTTTGATTTGGTGAGTATTTTGCCGATTACTCGCTTGTATAGCATCCTCAGATGATCCTTAAGCTACTCCAACCATTCTTTTGTCACCATTTTGCTCCAGCCGCCTGCTCCACGTGAAGCCGTGTCGTCGCCTTCGTCTTCTCTGGCGTCGATACTGCTCCAGCCATCCCCAAGCTTCCCCAGGCCCTCTCCTAGCTCAGGTAGTTTCCCCATGCCCCCTAGGAGCATAAGCATGTGTCCATTTGCTCGGAACGTTTTCAAATCGGCATAGCTCCTGTTGCCGTAGTTAGTACCGCCGCTCCCCTCCGGCTAGCCGGCGGTCTAGACCACCTCCCCCGCCGAAAACACTTCCATTGGGTGCGCAATGCTATTGCGTGGCTAATGGTGCCTTTAGTTCGCACTACCGTGGCGCACAACGCCGGCAAGCCGCCGGTGAAACGCGCGGGACCGAAAGTTCCGTTGTCGTACGCCGACAACCACTGTAGCCAATGATTAGGAGTAAATGATGATCATTAGCATTTAAACCCTGTCTTAGCGACGCTAATGTTTCACTTACATGCGGACCCGCGCACAGAAAACGGGAATGCGGGGGTTAAAGCCTCGGTGACTGACCTGTGGGCCTTGGGTGTTAAATCCCGTGCTCCAGGTGTGTGCGTTGGTGGGCTGAGTCCACTGGACCAAGTCGCTGACGACGGCCCCCACATAATCTTTAACTCTATTATTGTTGCACTATAAAAGGCTGATAACTTTGAAAATACATAACTAAATCATAAAAACTCCAAAAAGGACAAACTCAACTGTTTTTAACTTATAATAATATTGCCTATTTATCTATGTAATCCTTGTACTCGCCACTGTTCTACAAAAATTTACTTCATAATTAAATTACATAATGACGGCATATTGAAATCTGAAATTCAAACCATTATAACTTTCATATACTAAATCAAAATGAAACAATTCTTTCACTAAAAATCAATTAAAATCATGACCTAACTACTGTAGAAAAATCATGCATTTTTGAGCATCTTGGTTTTTGAGTTGTTCTTCTCGGTATTTATTTGGTGTTATAATTATACAGATCCCGAGCATATTGATATCGACACTTACGCTCTTCGAGAGCGAGCAGCTCTTTGTACCAGCAAGGCAAGCATCATTTGAACTTTCTTTTGCATCATATTTGATCCCAGTTTTGGTTAAGATAGTGCAATGATAATTGCTTGCATGCTATTTTGATTATGTCAACATTTTTGTGATGTGTAGTTTAGTTATGTCCTATGCTTGAGGTTAATCTTGAATTATGCCAACCCCTATATACTTAAGATAGGATGTGTGAATTATGGGTTATAGAATTGCTTAGCCATGCAAGTCTAGATACGGTAGTTCGATCGTCGGGAATAACCCGGCGGTTTTGGGATACACACAACTCTTACCTTATGTTTTTACTTCAAATCTTTGTAGCTGTTTTATGAGTTAAATTTTGTCATTTTTAAAATGAGATTGGGTCTGGACAAGTGTTGGGTAGTGATGGTGCTTTGTGCACGAGCATTGGGTAAGTGGAAGGACTTGTCGGACAATTGAGGACCGAACTTTGGGTACCTCTCGTTCAAGCAACACTCGTCTTTGCCACACGCGTGTATGGGTGCCGTATGGTTAAGTAGGGGAGGGTTTTATTGTGTTAAGTCCTTGATGGTGTAAGGGACATAGCGGCCGTGAAATCCTATGTTCTTTGAGGAGCCGATGTAATCCTTTATAGTGTGCAAGGAGCACCAATTCTTTTGTTTTGATTGCATCGGTATTTCCAATATAACTTGTGAGCCCCTAGCAAGGGCTATCGACGCTTGTACTAGGCAAGGAACCATCTCACAAGGGGGACTTAGCTCAATAGGGCTTTCTTCTTTGAAAATGATCAGATCTTGATTTACCCTACGCATACCATAGGAAGTGTGCTATTTCAGAGGCCTCTGGAGGCTTACGGGCTAATCAAGTCGTGTGGGTAAAGTAGTACACCCCTGCAGGGTATAATCTATTCGAATAGCCGTGTCCACGGTTATGGACGACCGCTTGAAATTTGTGGCTGCTTATTGTTAGACTTTTAATTAAAATTGTGGTTGAACTTGGTATTCGTCATGGACGGGATGTTCATGTGTTTAGTACATCAAAGTGGGCTGCCACTTTGGTCTTGGTATGATTCAATTGTTTATCACTGAAATGCTTTACTACATATTTTACTTCTACTTCAAATCTGATTTTTAAATGGGCACATGAAAAACTAGTATGTGTAGGATGTTAATTGTTGCGTCTCTTTCGCAAAACTAAACCAATATGAGCCATCCTTTGAATGACCCTTATGCATAACTATTTTTATTTGTGTAAGACTTGCGAGTACACTTGTACTCAGCCAGATGTTTGCTGGCCTTTTCAGGTGAGGAAGGTTATGATTATGACGATCTCGTTAGTGTTGACTTGGGTGACACTAATGAGTAGTGTGCTGCCATTTAACCCCCAGTCGGTTGCCGATGGGTGATGGGCATACCACTGCTGGTCTTTTGCTTTATCTATTTATTTCATTGCTACTTGATACTCTACTTTAAATTTGGCCGGTCGGCCGTTTGTAATAAGCTGTAGACCTTAACTATTATGCAGTATGTCTTTTTATCTCTTGTTGTATGCGTTGTATGGATGTAATCAACGTTGGATGAGGGTATGAGTATATTGGTCGTTGATCTTGGGAGCCAATATATATCATACTCGTTGTTGATGAATTCCCATTTAACTCACCAAGGGTAGTGCTTCGAATCGAGGGAGAATCGACAATCATGTAGCGCTCGCAAGGGAGCAGCGCGCATGATCGTTGAGGCTCCAGTATTCGGCTAAGCCTCTCACTGGGATAGAGTTAAATTGGAGTTCATTTACCGGAGACCCGTAATTATGTCCCTAAGACCTTGTCTAATCTCGGTCTTATGGAGATAATTACCAGGGTCCCCACACCCTCGGAGTGTCTACCGTAGATGACTGACTCCTACAACGGCAACAGGCTGCGCCTATCGCGCTGCCCCACCCCCATGCACGACACCGCCCATGGCTGCACACCAACCTCGTCGCCGCGCGCACTGTGCCACCATCGTCTATGCCCACGACCTCGCCGGTCATGCCCACTACAGCATAGATGTCATCGATCCTATCCTTGTTGGGCACACCAACTGCGCAACCCTTGCCAATCCCCGCACCGTTGTCATCGATATTGTCCATAATGGCCGCATCCACCATGCCGTCGCTACCGACCTTAGCCTCGCCGACCACACCAACCGCGCCTCCACCGGCGCTCAATGTCGCGCCATACCAATCACATTGTTGCCGCGCCAAACGTATCTCCTCGAGACAAACCCATGAAGCTCGCCAACATCGTGCCCACCGCACCACCTCGGGAGCTTAGCTCCACTGCTGTCGCACCAATCACGCTGCCCCAACCGAGCCTCAGCCTTCTTGTCGTCATGCCAACTACGCCACCATCGAGACGTCACCTCGGCCTTGCCACTTGATGCGTGCAACGCGCCGCATCGCCTTCGCCGCCACAAAGCCACTGTCATGCGCGGCGAAGCCATCGCCGCCACCGAGCTCTAGGGTTTGGGCCACGTTTAATCCGTATACCTGACCAACATAGGCTCAATCGTGTTTAATCTGGACCCACGTGGGCCAGGCCGACCTGTCTGAGCTGATTATTTTGCAAATAAGCCCTTGGAGTTTTGCAAAATTATGAAGGGTCCTCAGTTTATATAATGTAGGTCCTTGGGACTGAAAATCATGTAGTTTAGGGATTGAAAATCGTGTAGTTTGGACCCTAGAATTTATGGATTTTGGTTCTAAGGGTATCCACACAACAAAATCTTGCAAGTTGAACCCTGTAAGAGTTTTGGTTTTATTATTTAGTCTTTAAGGCTTTATTTAATTGCCAGAAATTGTTTTTCTCCTACATAAATTTTTTCTATGCTTAGAAAATTATGAAAAATTAACAGACTCACTTTTATTATTCGAGTAAATTGTCTATATGTTGTACTCACTTATTTTGACTCATGTGGCTTATTTCTAAGCCAACTAATTATTGCTTTACATTATGTAGACAACATGACTGGTATGAGGACTGTACCAAAGGGGGAGTTCTCAGAGTTGAGTCATGACTACTTCAACTACCTCTACTGGGAGTTGGAAGTTATAGATCAGTTCATTGCTAAGGACACGCACACCATCCTGAATAGGGATGGATATGTTGCTATTGCAAACAAGGCATGGGTTCTGATCTATATCAGGAACCAGATATCTGTTGAATTGTTCTTGGAACTCATATGCATGAGAGATAATTGTGATCTTTGGGGGTCCATGAAGGAATGCTTTGACGCTCTGCAAAGGAGGCGTCTTTGCCATGAATCTTTCAACACATGGATAACGCTGGATATGTAGACTTATAATTTTGTATCCGCATTTAGCCTGGACCTCCTAAACATTGCCAATGTTCTAAGGATGCTTAGAACAGACATAACAGAAGAAGATATGATTGAGCGTGATATCTCAACTCTCCTAGCAACAATGATTGTTGTTGCAATAGTTTTGAGAGAAAGAAATATTGATAAGTATAGCTTACTACTAGGTTCTCTCCCATACATGGAAAGAACCGGTGGTTTACACCTAAGTGCACCAATATGGAGGTTCCTCCCCCCACAACACGACAGGGTGGATAGATTGACGTAACTTCAAGAGAAGAGGCCACAGGGGAGGGATCAGAGTTAGGAGGAATCGGAAGAAATCCCCTTACTATACCGTTGCAAGTGAGAACAACAAAAATTCACCTAAACAGGGAGACTTGGTGAATGTGCCTCTCCCAAGTTATCCGTTTAAATATTATGAGCCAATTCAAGTAACTAGGATGGTGTTAAAATATAAAGCACCCAATTTTGTTGATCCTAACAGTCATCAATTGGGAATTAAAGATTGTAATCTTTATGTTCGAGTCCTAATAAAGTCTTTCCAACTAGTATGCATGATTTGTCTTGCATTTACATTACGCAATGTGTTTTATTCATGCAAATTTTTATCTCCTACTTATAGATAAGTACAATCAATGGAAGGAGAGCAAGAAATATGTGTTGTCAACAGTTGTACCACAAACAATATCCTTAGGGATATTAAGTACTTCTAGACTATGAGCTAGAAAATTGTCAATATGATAACCATAGTTGGCAACTGTGGAAATATTGCCGGTTCTGGAAGAGCTATAGTTCTGTTACAGATGGGAACCCGAATAAAAATTGAGGATGTGTTATTGTTCCCATCATCACAATGTAATCTCTTAAGTTTCAAGGACATATGTAATAATGATTTCCAAATGGAAATAGAGGAATATAATGGTTTTGAATACCTTCTCCTCACTAGGAGAGTGAGATATCAAAAGGAAACTATAGAGAAGCTTCCCAGTTTTTCATCCGAATTGTACTACATGTTTATCAAATGTGATGAACAATATGTTGCGATGAATACATAGCTCAATGATCTAGACTTGTCCAGGTGTGCCATGAACGTCTAGGTCATCTTGGAGAAAATATGATGTGTCAGATCATCAAACATTATGTTGGTCAATCACTTAAAATTGAGTGACATCTTTAAAATACACCGGTGTGTGTGTGAAGCCTATGCTCAAGGAAAATTGATTACGAGATCTCGTATCATAAGATGAACTACCTGATTTTCTCAAAAGGATTTAGGGGGACATTTGTGGACCTATTGAGCCCATGTCGGGGCCTTTCAGGTACTTCGTGGTACTAATAGATGCTTCCACGCGGTGGACGCATGTGTGCCTATTATACATTAGGAATCATGTATTTGCCATGCCGATTTCATATATTATCATGCTAAGAGCCAAATATCTGGATCAGATGATCCAATCCATATGTATGGATAATGATGGCAAGTTTACATCTAAAGCATTTAATGATTATTGTATGGTCTTCGGTATAAAAGTGGAACACTCTATCCTACATGTTCATACAAATAATGGACTTGCGGAATCATTGACTCTGAGGATCAAACTAATAGCTAGACTCTTACTGATGAAGTGTAAACTTCCCAATTCATGTTGGGGACATACCGTATTACATGCCGCAACATTCATACAACTTCAACCATCTGCATCGACACTGATTTTATACTAATAATCATGCCACTTTTCCTCTAGTTAATCACATAATAATCGATCATTTGAGCCATTTTGCTACTAATCCTAACCAATTTTGGAGATGTTTGTAAATAAGGCGATGATGCAGGTACTATGCGGAAACACGTCATGTTTAGCTAAAAAGAGACAAAAAGAGCTTTCGCGGGAATAATGCCAAAATGAACTTCATCATATCACAAATTGGAGGTCATCATGACATCTACCTCATTGAAAACATAAAAATGCATATATTATTTGCCCAAATTGGAGGTCAACACACTAGGGTTATGAAGCCCAGTCACCAAACCACTACGTGGCCCCGCATTCACCCTTGCACCAGCTGGCACGCATGCTATGCGGGTTGGCGCTCAGAGGCCCAAAGCACCTATTTTGAAGCACAATAACCCTAGTGTGGCCTAGTGCATGTCTTGGAAGGTTCCGCAAAGGAGGAATGTGACTTCGACGTGGCTTTTATCTGCTTTTAGGGTATGAACCTTCATAGTATTGCATTTGCTAGGTTGAATTGTTATCTCTGCCATGCTTGAATTGCATTAGGTGAACCAAAACCAAGGGAAGATCTCTTGATTATTTGTTGATCTAATTTTTACTCATTTATTCTCCTAGGTTGATTTATATTTCAATCTCATAATCATCATTTTTTAGTTAGTAGTAGATTAATTTAGATAGTTAGTCTAAGACTTCAAGCTCCTTGTGGATTTGATAACCTAGAATACTCTAGGTGAAAGCTACAACGGTTTCATGCGCTTGCGAGTAATTTTAGGTGCATACTAAACTCCAACAATCTACATTCCATGAGTATTCACCTTTCCAATTATAGATTGTTTTGATTAGGGGAAGGTTAGTTTTCAGCATGACCTAGTTCATCGAGGTTGGGTGAAAAACCTTGGGGGGGGGGGCGATTAAGGGTATTTAGGCTCGGATTCAGAGGTTGGTACAATTAGATAAAAGTTAGATAATCTTGTTAGCTTTCCAGGAAGGTTTGGGTCATTAGAATCGAAGTAGCAACCGAAAAGAAAAGGCCCCAGGAAGGTCGCTGTCCAGATTTTAGACATAGCTAGCCGACGTTGCGTAGATGGGTTAATTTCACATAGTAGATTGCAAAAAAAAATGTGGTGACAACTTGAATAATTTAGGAAATTTTGGGTAGTTTCCAGAACTACTATCGTTCATATATTTTTCAAGTTTAAGAATTAAAGATATAAAATTGTGAAATAGACTGTCCTGATAGATTCTGAGACAGTCTGTAGGGAAAGAAATGGGGCAGAAAATGGTAGAATCAGAGGTTCATCATAACTAGAAAATTGTAGGTTTTTTTCGTGAGGATTCCATAAAGTTTTGGATGGTTGAATTTTGAGTACAGATGAATAAGTTAGAGTCGTTTTACTACCAGAATAGAGGTTTGTGCGCCCAGTGGTTTTGGGTTAATTAGGTCAGTTTGACATAGACATGTGAGGACGATTATAATAAAGTGTTGGTGCAGTGATATTATGATTTTGAGATGTATTTTTAATTATTTGTCCAGGGAGTGTGGCCTCTAGTGCTTAGCCGCCGATTCACTATCCAGCTTTACAAGGATAAAGAGGCAAGTGTATGGTAGACAGTGTTGATTGGTTGATCGTTGTATTCTTTACCACATATTACCATTATATTATTCATACTTTTATCTTATTTAATTGCAAGCAATGTGAATGCTCATGATATTATTCGTATTGATGGATGTGAGAATGTTGGATGATGGTATTATTGATAAACCTATGAATAATTGTGCATTCATAAGCATCACTGCATAACAGAAGGTGATCATGGTGATCACACACCTCTACGGGAGTGGAGGAGGTCCCCAATCCTTGAGGAGGATGGGCTTGAGAGTGAACATTATCACGAGTGTTCACTCATGTTGTACCGGTATATGCGAAAGAAGTGCGTGTGGACATGTAGCGTAGGGATGCATTAAATGAATAGGGAATTGGATGATTGAGTATGAGAATAAAGAAAATAAAATAGTTGATGTTGATGATGATATGGTTTACAGTTGCTTAATCATTGTTCATTGTTTATTATTGTGTTTGCTGAGTCGTGAACTCACCCTTGCTCTATTATTGTTTTTAGGTGTCCGTTGACGACGTTGCATATAGAAAGGGCTAGCGCACTTGGAACCATGTCATACATTCAAGGGGAAATTAGGTCAGTAACATCGCGTTAGAGCGTAGTTAGAGGAATGACAATCCGTTTGTCTCGGGCTGGAAAATAACATCGCAAACATTGAAAAATTAAATAAATGACATCCTGGCTTTTTCCAAAAAAATTTAAATATAGAAACTGAGCTCAATTTTTTTTTTTTGTGGAGTCTCCTGACACAGTTTAATTGCTTGTGTATTTTTTAAAAAACTTTATACGTTCTGATTTTGTCTTTAAAATTTATTGAAGTATATTGTTTGTAGGAATTTCCTAATATAGAAAATGAGGTCCAAACATTATGAATTTTTTTTCCAGGCTCATTACATAGTGAACTTGATTGTGTAATTTTTCTAGAATTTTTTTAAAATTAATTAATATAATTTCATAATGTCCTTACATTATAAAATATTAGACTCCTCACACAGTGGACATTATGAAAATGCATTTCTTAATTTTGTAAAATTCTAGAAAAAAATACACAATCAAGTATACTATGTAAGGAGCCTGAAAAAAAATCATAATGTTTGGACCTCATTTTCTATATTAGGAAATTCCTACAAACAGTATATTTAAAAGAATTTTAGAGACAAGATCAAAACGTATAAAGTTTTGAAAAAAATACACAAGCAATTAAACTATGTTGGGAGACTCCACAAAAAAATGATAATTTTGTGAGCTAAGTTTCTATATTTAATTTTTTTTTTGGAAAAAGCCAGGATGTCATTTATTTAATTTTTCGATGTTCGCAATGTTATTTTCCAGCTCGAGACAAACGGAGTGTCATTCCTCTAATTACGCTCTAACGCGATGTTACTGACCTAATTTTCCCTACATTTTCAATTACATGAACCATTGATCATGAGATATTTTATTAGCGTGATGAATTATAATTAGGATTTGATTTATTGTTTAGCCTTAATTGATAGGTTGAAAGTTGATTATTCATTCAATAGTCTTGGTTTGATTCGTTTTGCTTTGATCTTGATTTATTATATTGCCATGCTTCCTGTGAATTATTTATTCATGACTGCCATATCGTTATGATTGTGTTATTGTGACCCGTGGACGGGTTTCAGCATTGATATGCTTGCTGTAATTTAGTGTTAATTGATGTTAAAATTGATAGTTAGTATAGTTTAGTGGCATTCTGGGCTCTGTGTTGGGCCGGGTGTTACAGTTGGTATCCGAGCGGGCTTTAGGTCCGTGGCGAATTGATTAACAAATTAGGTAACCTAAAATTACTAAAATTTCTGTTAGGACTAGTAAAATTAACTAAAATTGCTAATGGTTAATCAACTTAAAATTTGACACTCTAGTCCACAGTAGGATGGGAATGGAACGAGTATCGCATTTATGTTTTCAATATGTTGTGTTGATGATTCATGATTTGATAATGGTTGTTTGAACTTATTGTGTGTAGGTTGATTGTTGTTGATAGCTATGCCGAGAGGTAGAGGACGTGGTCGTGGTGGCCACGGTCGTGGAGGCCGTGGTGGAGGTCGTGGCTACGGGCGTGGTCTCGTGGAGCCACCGCCTATGGCAGTCAAGTCGGTAGCTAAAGGGAATGGTACTGCTAAGGAGGGGCTTGTTTTTGACCCACCTCTGGTTGGGGGCCAAGATGAGACCCCCGCTTTGCTGAGAGAGTTGGTGGGAGAGATCTGTGCTCTCCGTTAATAGGCGTTGACAGCCCCTGTAGCCACGGCATCTGTTGCGGCTCTTGTCACCCCTCCACCTACACCCGAGGCGCGTATGACGCTTCAAGAGTGGATGGGATTGAGGTTGGATCCGTTTGATGGATCAAGCACGCTAGTCCATGCAGCAGATTGGCTGCGCTACACAGAGAGGCAGATTGGAGCTTTGGAGCTGTCTTCACATCAGAGGGCATGTTTTGTAACCTTTCAGCTGAAAGGGCATCTGGTGGGATGGAGCTTTGACGTTGAGGACCGCCGCTCATGGTCTAGTTTCTTGGGAGAAGTTTGTTGACCAGTTCAAGGCAAAGTTCTATCCCTATTCTTTTGTTGAGAAGATGGAGGTTGCCTTGATGACCATTATTCAGGGGAAGATGTCTGTTGCTGAGTACGAGGCTGAGTTCAACAATCTGGTTTGCTTTGTTCTGTCAGTGGCGAACGATGATTTGAAGAAGGTCAACAGGTTCCGTCAGGGCCTCAATCCTGAGTACCAGCATGTGTTGGGAGCCACTGCACTATGTGACTTCAGCTCTGTTGTGGAGCACTATGTAGTTGGAGATCTAGCTCACTAAGGGGCAGCAGGCCGCTGGTGGACTGGTTGCTTCTGGTGGTGATCATAAGACGAGCTTTGGTGAGGGGAGTGGGTCTTTTCAGCGGCCTGCTTCTAAGAAGTTCAAGGGGGACCACAGTCTTCGCAGTTCTCCAAGTCTAAGCATTCGAGGCCATTTACTTCTTCAACGCCTCATCCTTTTTGGGTACTCTAGATCTTCATCCAGTCCCATGGCAGGGTATGCTTTGTTTCAAGTGTGGTGATGGTCACCGACTGCTGAGTTCTCTTAGGCAGGAGCTTACCATCAGTGTGGCCAACCGAGTCATGAGGAGCGGTGTGTCGCCAGAACCTCGATAGTGTGATCAAGTGGGAGCATGTGCCTACTTCTTCTTCAGAAGGTCCTGCACGAGGGTCTGTCCAGATGATGGCCGCCCCTTCTACGCCGCTGCTTCCTTCAACTTGGGTGCCTCCGGCGGGGTACTACTGACAGCTGCCGCCTCCTACACCACTTCATATTGTTGCTCCACCCTCTCTACCTGTACCACCACAGCAGAGTGTTGGGGCTCCCGCTGCCCCGGTACCGTCTTCCTTCGCCATGGCGCCACCCGGAGTGTACGCCATGCCTACCGTGGAGTCCGCGGGTCGTCCTGACGTAGTGACAGGTACTTTTCTTATTAGTCCTTTTTTATTCAAGGGCTACCTACTCAATTGTCTTGGCGGCGTTCGCTAGGAGAGCAAGCTTCAGTGTGTAGTGGATCTCTCAGTCGATGTTGGTCAATTCTCCTAGGGTTATTATTACGAGCTCCACTATTTATCCTGGATGCTCTATTGTTATTGATGGGGAGAAATTCACAGTAAATCTGATGGCCTTTTAGTTGGAGCCTTTCGATGTCATCTTAGGCATGGATTGGTTGCATTCCTACCAAGCCATGATATCTTGTTTCTGTAGGACCATCACTTTGCAGACTCCATCTGGTGAGACTTTGACTTTTCAGGGGAGTGTGCCTCCACGCTCTCTTTGTGTGTTGGCCGGACTGTTCCTGGGTCAGTGTGCGGTGAAGACTGGCCTTCTCTTAGCTCTTGCTAAGAAGCCGAGCATGGCTTTGTGGATTGAGGAGATTCCAGTGGTTTGCGGTTGTCCAGATGTGTTCCCAGTCGAGCTTCCAGGAATGTCACCTGCACGAGACATGGAGTTTCACATTGATCTTATTTTGGGCACTTGGTCCATCTCGTTGTCTCCATATTAGCTGGCACACCCGTTTCAGGACAAATTGAAGAAGCAGTTGGATGATTTGTTGGCTAAGGGTTTGATTAGACGCAGTGTGTCGCCATGGGGAGCTCCTATTCTGTTCACAGAGAAGAAGGATGGGAGTTGGCATCTCAAGAATAAATATCTATTGCCCCGTATTGAGGACTTGTGTGATTAGTTGAGTGGAGTTCAGGTGTTCTCTAAGTTTGATCTTCAGTCGGGGTATAATCAAATCCGTGTGTGTGAGCAAGATGTTGAGAAGACTGCTTTCTCCACTAGGTATGGGCATTATGAGTATAAAGTTATGTCTTTTAGATTGACTAATGCACGTATTGTTTTTATGGAGACCATGAACGTATGCTGCACGAGTATCTGGATAACTTTGTGGTGGTGTTCATTGATGATATTCTAATTTACTCCAAGACCAATGAGGATCATGAGCATCACTTGAGGCTGGTATTAGAGATTTTAAGGGAGCACAAGTTCTATGCCAAGCTAAAGAAATGTGAGTTCTGGATTTCAGAAGTGGGTTTTCTAGGTCATGTGACATTTCTATTGATCCTAGCAAGGTCTCTATAGTGGTGGACTGGAAGAAACCGACCAATGTTAAAGAGGTGAGAAGTTTCTTGGGTTTGATTGGTTACTATCGGTGTTTTGTGCAAGATTTCTCCATCAGCTTACTTAGAAAGGCATGAGATTTCAGTGGACTGATGAGTGTGAGGGCAGTTTCAACACTTTGAAGGAGAGATTGGTGACTTCTCCTATTCTCACTCTTCCTGAGCCAGAGAAGCACTTCACTGTCTTTTTAGATGCGTCTCAAGTGGGTCTTGGTTGTGTCCTTATGGATGACACCTTATCCCAACACTGAGCCTATAATGCCACTAAACTACCCTAACAATTAGATTTACATCAATTAACAATAAAATTATAGCAAGCAATTCAATATTAAAACCCGTCCATGGGTCACAATGACATAATAATAAAGACATGGCAAGCACTAAAATTTAAACTCTAGATAGTAGGCAGAATAATAGTTCAAAAATTAAGCAAGACCAATTCCAAAGGGACCTATTGAATGAATAACCAAGTTCCAACCGATCATCTAGAATTATTCAATATCTATCATAACTTAAAAGAATAAACCATCATGCTAAGTTAAAGTTTCCTCATGACAATGATCAAATAATTATGTGTATGCGGTGTTCCAAGTGCTATCCCTTCCCAAATGGAGCGTTGTCAATGATCACCTGAAAACAACATTAAAGTAAGTGTGAGTTCACGACTCAGTAAGCACAATAGTAAGTAATGAACAATACTTAATCAACAGTACACAGTATCATCATCAACATTAATTGTTCTCTTTTCTTTATTCTCATGCTCAATCATTCAATTCTCTTTCTTTATTCACATACACAATCATCAACTACCTTTCATTCCATGCATCTCTACACTACATGTTCACATGCACTTCTTTTGCGTATACCAGTATAGCATGAGTGTTCACCCGTCGATGATACACTCTCAAGCCCGTCCTCCTCAAGTATCGGGGACCTCCTCCACTCCCATGGAGTTGTGATCAACATGATCACCTTCTCATATGCAATGATATTTATGAATGCACAAATATTTAGAGTTTCATCAATATTACCGTTGTCCAACAATAAGGAATAAATAATGACAATCAACATTACTTGCAATTAAATAAGTAAAATCACAGCAATATAATGGTAATAAATGGTAAAGCATACAGTGATCAACCAATGACCATTGTCTACCATTCACTTGCCTCTTATCCTTGTGACACTAGAGAGCGAAACGGCGGCAATGCACTTGAGACCCCACTCCCTAGACAACAAATTCAAAACACATCTCAAAATCTTCACATTACAGTACCAACATCTTACTCTAACAGTCATCGCACGCCAACGCCAAACCGACCTTTTTAACCCAAAACTACCGGACATACTACCCGCTATCCTAGTAGTAAAATAGTCCTATCTTACTCATCAGGACTCCAAATTTGGCCATCCAAGACTTTCTGGAATCCTCCCGAAACAACCTACATTTTTCTTGTTATGAAGAAACTCTAATTCTACTGTTTTCTATCCCGTTTCTTTACCCAAAGACCGTTCCAGATTTTGTCAGAATAGACTGTTTCATAATTTTATATCTTTAATTCTAAAACTTGAAAATATATGAATAATGTGCGTTCTGGAAACTACATAAGATTCCCTACAATATTCAAGTTAACACAAATATTTTATTTTACCAATTTCTACAAAAAAAATCGACACAACTTCACGACGTATGCCAATTACACCCAAAATCTGGACAGCAACATTCCGAAGGCTGTATCTTTTTGCTCACTACTCCGTTTTTAACGATCCATACCTTCCTAGAAAGCTAACATGATAACCTAACTTTTCTCTAATTAGACCGAACTCTAATTCCGAACCTAAATACTCCTACTCGTCCCCGCAAGGCTGCCCTAATCCTGATGAACTTGGACAGAAAGTCATCTACTCTTCCCATTGACCTAACGTTCTACAAAGTGAATAGTGATTAACCTAGGGCAACCCTACAGGGTTTCAGATCATTAATCTTAGAGACCGCGACGAGGATCACCGATTTCCCGCGAGATCCTCTTTTCCTTCTTCTTCTCCTCTCCTCTCCTTGTTGTCCCTCTTCTTCCTGCTGACTTCCCTCTCCCCTCGGTGGCAGCATCAGCAACCAGCATGGCACGGCGCAGCAGCAGGGGCGATAGCTTAGCAGCAAGCGACGACGGCTGCAGGGGAATGACAGCTGCAAGGGGGAGGGCTAGAGGTGCAAAGGGGCAGGGGCTAAGGTTGCTGCAGTCCCCCCATGGACCCTCTTAAGGCGCCAGCCCACTTTGGACCTTAGTGATGTGGGCCAGAAGGCCATAGCCCAGGTTCTCTCCCTTTTTCTAAACCCCCCCCCCCCACTAACTCTCTTTTTCGGAGTATTACAATAAGGTGATTGCTTATGCATCGAGGCAGTTAAAGAAGCACAAGCAGAGTTATCCCACTCATGACTAGGAAATGACTGCGGTAGTATTTGCTCTTAAGATTTGGAGGCATTATTTGTATAGAGAGTCTTGTGATATTTTCACATATCACAAGAGTACCAAGTATATTTTCACTCATAAGGATATGAATTTGAGGCAAAGGAGGTGGCTGGAATTGATAAAGGATTATGACCTTACTATTCAGTATTATCCGGGTAAGACCAATATTAGTCACAAGGTGACTCCCGCTACTCTAGATTACCCCATTGCTGATTTTGATCGCATAGAGATATATTATTGCTATGCGGGCATGGCACATGTTGAGACGTTGATCCTTGAGTCAGCTATTCCAGATCATGTGCGGGAAGCACAGTAGTGTGACCGGTTATTGCAGGAGGTCAGAAAGCGTCTAGATGAGGGCAAGAAGGGGGATTTCAGTATTGATGAGTCTAGTGCTTTACGGTTTAAAGACTGCCTTTGTGTGCCACAAAAGGCAGAGGTCAAAGATGGCATCTTGAGGGAGGCTCATCGCACTTCGTATACTGTTCATCGTAGTGAGACCAAGATGTATCATGATCTGAAGCAGAATTTCTGGTGAAAAAGGATGAAGGTGGATATTACTAATTATGTGGCTTCTTGCGGTGGTTGTCAGTGTAACAGCCCTAAGTTAGGGTTTGTGTTTCAAATGTAATATTATAAGGATAAATTAAAACTTTTGATGCCTCATGAAATCATTTGGGAGTTTACCAAATTTTCCCTAGCAATTTCCATTTTCTAGAATCATATTCTTGTGAATGGAAGTTGTTGTCAACAAAATTTTTGACCTTAAACATGTGATAATCCTTTGGGAATATTTTTCCTATCATCTTGATCATCCTAGTCACCTCTCTGCAAAATCTTACAATTTTTAGATTTTGTTTGCTATTTCAAATGAGCAAGTCAAACTAGTTTAAATTCTGGTCAACTCTTTGGGACAGCAGCTTGTGAATTTTCCTGGGAATAATGCATTGTATACAAATTCCTGGAAAAATTATGCAAGGTTGCTCTCTGTCCCAGGAAGCTCCCATAAAAATTTCGAAATTTTTGGAGTTGTGGAGCTACCTCTACAAATTCCCCAAACCTTCTCAGCATTTTTAAAATCAAATCTGGAATCACTGTTCCTCGGGCTCTGTAACATCCCAAACAATGATTTATGTTTCAAATGTAATTAAATGAGGATAATTTAAAACTTTTGTTGCCTCATGAAGTCATTTGGAAATTTCCTAGAATTTACCCCTAGCATTTCCTATTTCAAAAGAGCCATGTTTCTTTGATGGAAGTTGTTGTCATTAAAAACTTTCAAACCTAATCTTGTGATCATTCTCTGGAAATATTTTTCCTATCATCTTGGTCATCCTAGTAACATCTCTGAAAAATCTCAAAATTTTTAGATTTTATTTGCTATTTCAAAAGAGCAAGTTAAACCAATTTGAATTCTGGTCAAACCCTAGGACAGCAGTTTGTGAATTTTCTGGAGAAAAATGTAGTGCATAAAAGTTCCTAGAAAAATTTTACAAGGTTAATGAGAGAGTCAGGAAGCTTCCATAAAAATTTGAGAATTTTTCGAGCTAACCTTCTAGGTCAGAAAAATCCCTAATCATATCAGCCTCACCTTTCCAAAAATCAGCTTTTTATCATGTTGGGCGTGAGCCACTTTGACTCGGCCAACCCAACCAGCTTCACCAAGACCGCACCTTAACCCTTCACCGAGCCGTCCGATTTGGAGATCAACGGTCAAAACCCGTCCCGCTGGTTTAGCCAACCCAGCCTCTTTTCTTCGCCCGCTGACTGGTGGACCCCGTCGGCAGGTCTTCTTCTCCACGCGGCTCCTCGCTCATCGCCAGCGCCGAGCGCACGCCATGGCCTCACCTCATCATGATCACCCAACGGCTCTGCCCTGTTTTGGACGCAAGCGCTTGGCGCCGCACTCTCTCCTGTCGTTTCACCGTCGCTCAATCACTTCAGCTCGCTCTGGTCCGGAGCCATGGACCGAGCTCACACCGCCATGGTGACCTTGTGTCTCTACCCTCCTCCTTACTTAAGGGCATCCGAAGCCTCCTCTACTTCTTTTAGACACCACCGAGTTTCCCCCATCATCTTCACTGGCCATTTGAGCTCAAACCGAGAAGGCCCGAAGCTCCGCCGTCGTCCTCAACGCCGTTCCAGCGGCACAGGGGTTCTTTCCCATTTCCTTTCGCGTCATATCGTGCCACTAGATACTTTAAGAGTTTCCCCTAACTCAATTTCTTCCATTATCTTCAGGAGCCGTCAAATTTTGGAATTCCTTTTCTTCGGCCGACAACAGCCGCCTTCGTCTTTAACCCCGGCCGGTGAGTCCTTAACCTAATTCCTTGCGATATCACCGTATATGGACCCTGATGGAGCTCCCCCTACCTCCTTTTCCCTTCCTCCTTGCTCAGGTGGAACTCCCCGCGGTGAAGCACCATCGCCGCCACCGTTCACCGCCGACCTTCCTCGGCGACCTTCTTAGCTCCGGGTCATCACGGTGAGTTCACTGAGCCTCTCGTATGCTCATACGCACGTTGGTTTGCCTTTGGCGCCATCGCTTTGCGTTTCGTCGTTTCGGCCGTAGCTTGCCGCCGCCATTCCTCGTCGCGCCGTCGCTCCTGCCATGCTCCGGCCAAACTCCGACCACCTCTAGGACCGTAATGCTATTGTGAGTCCATTTCAGGTCTTGGACCACGTTGCGGTGAACCACATCGCCGGCAATGCGCCGGTGAGCGCAGCGAGCTGTTGTCGGTTCGTCCGACAACAATGTAGTGGTGTCATTAGGACACTAATCCGGTTCTTAATTGCTCTAATGATTGATTAGTCTTTAAATCGCTGTCTTAAGGAGATAAAGTATCACTTACATGTGGAGTCATCTCTTAAGTGCCTAGTGTGAACACGTGGACCGAGCTCACGGCTTTCGGTCCATGCACTGTGCTGTGGACCGGGAGTATGACAGGTGGACCCCACATGTCAGTGCATTTTAAAAATCCGAGATTTAAATAGAAAATACACTGTGCTCTGGGCCCCGCTTGTCGGTGTCTGTGGCTAGGTTGGGTGTCGGTGTAAAAAAGTATTGTGCGTTTATATAAATTCCGAAATGCTTTATTTGTGAACTATTAATTGCTTTAAACTTCAAAATTGCATAACTAATTCATTTTAGCTCTAAAATTGATGATTCAAATTTTGTTAGTTTCCTTTTTAAATGTACTTTAATACAAAAATAGGTTGTACCTTGTTCCTGCTCCAGAAAATGTTTATTAATAAAATAACTCTAGGTTAGATTTATTTTTGCACTGAAAATTGTTTTAACTTCAAAAATGCATAAGTATTTCTCTGTAACTCCAAATGGAGTGAATCCAATTTTGTTGGCTTCCTCTATTAATGAAGTTGCTGTCAAAATTAGTTTTAGACATGTGTCTGTTGTTAGAGAGATTGCAAATATAATTATTTTGTGCTCACTTTCATGTCTTTGAAAATTCATAGAAAATGCATTATAGCTCCAAATGAGATGAATCCAATTGGGTTGTTCATCTTATATGGTGCTTGATTTACTGTGAAAATTTCAAATGCACCACCTTTCCAGAAATTTATGCCAAACAATTTAATTATGGAATAGTAGCGTTTTGTATTTTAAAAGCTGAGCAGATTTGTTTTAATCATAACTTTTGCTTAGAACATCCAAATGATTTGATTCTTGTTTCTAAATTCATTATAAATCATTCTCTTGCTGCTGTAAAATTTTCAGAGCATTTGGACAAAGTTTGTTTTTGAGTCTTTTCGGTATTCTTCGTTCTTATCGGTTCCTATTCGCATTTTCGTTAGGTGCCGACGAGTGTATCGATCTTGAGAGTGAGCCTCTGCAGCAGACTGAGCAAAACCAGCAAGGCAAGCAGTTTGATCATTTCCCATTTGATCCCATTACTTTTACAGTCTAATACTTTGTTTAACTTGTATGTATGCATTGCTATTTTGTTGTTAACTTGATTAGTTAATCCTCTAGTTGCATAATCTGTAGGTAAACAAATATCCTCTACTACCTGAGCCTAGGTTATTTGCTGTGATTAGAGTTCGTTGGATGAGCTTTTGTCACTTAGTAGATTACGAATACATATTGCTTAGCCATGCCTAGATATCGGTAGTATTGGGTGATCATCGACTTAGTCGATGGTCTTGATCATACAAATACTTATATTATTCCATTATGTCCAGTCCTTGTGTTTTACTAATTTGCAAATAAAAAACTGAAAGCAAAAACTATATCTTGACTTGGGCACAATGGTATGTTGGTGTGATCTGCTGGGTGTGAATGGAGTGGTGCCTAAGTCCCTAAGGACCGAGTTACTTGTGCCATTGATCCAAGCAATTGTTGCGTGCTAAACACACGAGGGGGATATGGAACCTCTCTTGACTAAGTACTTTGGGAGGTATTAATTATGAGCTGGTTGGTGGGTGTTTTGTGTGTGGTGTTTGGAGGAGCATTAGCGCACCAGTTAGGTCGTCTAATGTGTCTTTCTCCCGTGGGTTGCGGCTCTTAATTAGCATCGCCCATTGGAAAGCGTCTTGTTAGACTTAGCCATGCTCGCATACCAAAGGAAGTGTGCTAACCGTGGTGGTGGAAAGGCGGTCTATCGTGTGGGTACATTGGTACACCTGCAGGTTTGATCTATTCGAATAGCCTCGCCCTAGGTTATGGACACGCTTGGTTATTTCCATAAGAACTAGACTACAACCTTTTAAAAACTTAAAACTTGACATGGGTGGTATGAAGGGTACTTCATGCTATTGTTGTGGTGGCTATTGGGTTAGTCACTTCGGGATGTTGTCATCTATCTATTGTTATATTGTCTCTCTTTTATTTGAACAATAAGAATTAATTGCAAACTTGCTTTTAAATGTATTACATTATTGCAAATAAAACTTGCTTTATGTTTGAAAATAAGTCCAGAGCCTCATCCACTTAAATAAAGCTTGCATGTAGTTAACTATAGTTCTGTTATCTCACACGTCAGTCTTGCGGGTACAAAAACAATTTTTGTACTCAGATGCTATGCTTAATTGTTTTGTTGCAGAGGAAGAAGGTGAGCCCCAAGGGCCTCACTTTTGTGAGACATGCTGTGGCGGGGGTTGGGACGACTAGTTTGGCGGCCCGGTCGGTTGCCTTGTGGGTAAAGGCACACTGATTGGCTTTTGTTTATCGCCATCTTATGGCACTATCGCTTCCGCTGTTTATTTAGCTCTTGTATGTCTTTTGGCCGATCGGCCTCTCTTTTGTAATAACTCTTTATATTATTTATGTCTTTCAGTTGTTGCTTGTTTCGGTTCTATGTGAATGAATGGAATTGTGCATGATTTTCTAACGAGGTGTGTATACTGCAATTCTGGGAAGTATACATATCTCGAGGCTTGGTTTATTTGATTTGTACTGCTAGGACCAAGTGGATGGTTAAGCAGTACAAGCCGAATAAACCGGGGTCCTCACAAAGTTGGTATCAGAGTCATTCCGACCGTAGTAACCCAAGCTTGGTCGTCTTTAGGATATTTTGGAAAACTTAATTTCAAAGTATCAAATGCTTTATGAAAGCTTAAGTAAATTCTCAGATTTTACTCCTTACCTATCTTAGCTTTCTTCTCTCGTCTTGCTCTAATTTGAGTTTTGAAAGTTGTTTTCCTCTCCTTCTCTCCAAAGATAGTCATTATCGATTAATTGGGTTTTGGGGACCATTGAGTTTGGCAAATTGAAGTGTTAGCTGCCCGCTACAAGGTTTTGAAGCTTCGGAAGTTGAAGATTTCGGCTTAGAAGCTTGGATGCAAAATCTGGACAGCGAGCGTCAATTTTCGGACAGCAAGCTCAAAGGTCCTAAATAGGGTAGAAAATGAGAGGTTAATCAACTAAAACTTGTGGGAATAAAAGGGTAAGATGTGATTCTAGTTGGCTAAGTATCTAGCAATATCTTTGCCGCCTTAACCGTGCTTTTGAGTAGTGTTAGACTTGTTGTAGGGTGCTGAAATTTTATCTTCTCAACCATTGCTCGTTCATTCAATACGGGTTAATGGCATCGAGAAGTTGAGATTTGGTTTGGTGTTCCCCTTGCGGTTTTGGAGCCTCTTTGGAAGCATTTAAAGTTTTTATGCTTGTTATTTTGGCTTTTCATTTTCATCAACTTCTAGATTTAAGGTTTTGTTGCTAACCCAAATTTCCGTGTCCCGTGATGGTGGAGGTACTCGTGAGCGCCGTGGTCGCACTGGTTTGGATGAGGAGCTCCGCCTCCTCCGACCATGGCTGAGGTTCTTCTACGATCGAGCGCAACTGCTCAGAGGACAAGAGGGTCCTGCTGGATGTTATTGCGCGCAACACCTCCGCCCTTTCCGGTGCCTCAGGATCCGGGCAGGGAGGTGGACATCAGTCCCGTGGGGGTCTGGCTGAGTTTCTTCGCACTCAGCCCCCCACCTTCTCGTGTCCGAGGATCCCTTGACGCGACGATCGGCTGCGCCGGTTGAGCGGAAGCTCAACGCTGGTCGCGCGGAGCAGAAAAGGCACTGTTTGCATCCCATCAGCTGGAGGGCGCAGCTCTCTCATGGCGGGAGAACTTCCTCGTCGTGCAGCCTGCTGACCATGTGGTCACTTGGGTGGAGTTTTGTACCGCTTTTCGTCAGGCCCATGTCCCTGTCGGCCTGATGAAGCTGAAGAAGAAGGAGTTCCTTGCGCTCAAACAGGGGCGCAAGTCTGTGACTGAGTACCTCAATGAGTTTAATCACTTGGCGAGGTATGCTCCTGCTGAGGTGGCCACTGATGAGGCCAAGCAGGAGAAGTTCATGGAGGGCTTGTCCGAGGAGCTGCAGGACAAGCTCTCCATTGTGGACTTTGTGGACTTTCAGACCTTGGTGGACAAGGCCATCGTCGCGAGCATAAGGCGAGAGCGGGCGAGTCCCGCAGCGCAAGTGGGGCCCAATGATCGCGCAGGCCGCCTTTCCTGCTCCGTCTTTGGGCCTACTCCAGGGGCCCGTTCTCTGGCTTCACCACCGCCGAGGCCATCGGCGTCAGTTCCTCGTCATCCGCAGGC
Source organism: Ampelocalamus luodianensis (assembly GCA_036346255.1). NCBI lineage: Eukaryota > Viridiplantae > Streptophyta > Magnoliopsida > Poales > Poaceae > Ampelocalamus > Ampelocalamus luodianensis. The sequence continues at coordinate 35,814,076 of CM070632.1, forward strand.
CGTGCCCCAGTCACGTGCGCCTGCGAACCAGCAGGGTGGCCCCCGCAATCCGGCTGCCGGGGTCACTTGCTTTTCCTGCAACCAAAAGGGCCATTATGCAAATAATTGCCCTAACAGGACTGGAGCAGCCCCTCGTCCTAATGGAGGACGCGGGCAAGGAGGTGGTCCTTCACAGGATTAGAAGATTGTCCCCGCCACCCAAGGTGTGGGTAGCGGCCGCGTCAACCTCATCTCCGCGGAGGAGGCTCAGGAGGCACCCGACGTCGTGTTGGGTACACTTTCGGTTAACTCTTACCCTGCTATAGTCTTGTTTGATTCAGGAGCATCTCATTCGTTTGTTTCTGAGTCTTTTGCTGCTATGGGGGGTCTTCTTTTTACTCCATTGTTGGTCCCGCTGCTCATTCGCTCTCCTAGTTCGGAGTTGAGAGCCGAGTCTGAGTGTAGGGATGTCCCTGTTGATATAGAGGGGGTAGGATTTCTAGCGAACCTTATCCTCCTCCGATCGGCAAGTTTAGATGTAATCCTAGGCATGGATTGGTTGTCTCATCACATGGGACAAATTGATTGCGCTAGGAGGCTCATCTACCTCAACAGTCCTTCTGGCGAGCAGGTTCGCTTTTCGCCGAAGCTGCAAAGACCGCATCTCTTCGCGCTCGAAGCGAAGCCAGCTCTAGATATTAGTGAAGTCCTAGTGGTGTGTGACTTCGTTGATGTCTTCCCCGATGACCTTCCAGGGATGCCACCAGTTCGAGACCTCGAGTTTGTCATTGAGTTTGTTCCCGGTACCGCCCCAATTTCAAAGAGACCTTACCGGATGGATCCAATTGAGTTGGTGGAGTTGAAGAAGCAACTTGGCGAGCTTCAAGAGAAGGGTTTCATCCGCCCTAGCTCATCTCCTTGGGGATGCTCAGCAATCTTTGTCCCGAAGAAGGACAAGACGCTGCGCATGTGCGTTGATTACTGTCCACTTAATGAAGTGACGGTAAATAACAAGTACCCTTTGCCCCGTATCGATGACCTCTTCGATCAATTAACTGGAGCTCGAGTCTTCTCCAAGATTGATTTGAGAGTGGGATATCATCAAGTTCGGATTCGACCTGAGGATATCCCGAAGACGGCTTTTTCTACTCGTTATGGTTTGTACGAGTATACCGTCATGTCTTTCGGCTTAACCAATGCTCCGGCCTTGTTCATGAACCTCATGAATTCGGTGTTCATGGAGTATTTGGATAGGTTCGTTGTGGTCTTCATCGATGATATCCTTATCTACTCCAAGAGCGATGAGGAACACACCGAGCATTTGAGGCTTGTGTTGGGCAAGCTTCGTGAGCACCAGCTGTATGCAAAGTTCAGCAAGTGCGCATTTTGGTTGACTGAAGTAGCCTTCTTAGGCCATATTCTTTCGGCAGGAGGCATAGCCGTGGATCCTAGCAAGATCAGCGATGTGCTTTCCTGGAGTTAGCCCACTTCGGTCACCGAAGTTCGGAGTTTTCTTGGTTTAGCGGGATATTATCGTCGCTTTATCGAGAACTTCTCCAAGATAGCGAAGCCGATGACGGAGTTGCTCAAGAAGGACAAGAAGTTCTCGTGGTCCGCTGATTGCGAGGAAAGTTTCCAAGTACTTAAGAAGCGATTGACCACCGCTCCCGTTCTTGTTCTTCCCGATGTCCGTCGAAGCTTCGATATCTTTTGTGACGCTTCTCGTCGAGGCATCGGTTGTGTCCTTATGCAAGAAGGCAAGGTAGTGGCCTATGCATCAAGGCAATTGAGACCTCATGAACTCAACTATCCTACCCATGATTTGGAGTTGGCCGCTGTGATTCATGCACTTAAGGTTTGGTGTCATTACCTAATCGGTAATCATTGTGAAGTGTATTCGGATCATAAAAGCCTGAAGTATTTGTTCACCCAACCAAATCTAAACTTCAGGCAAAGGAGATGGTTGGAGTTGATTAAAGACTATGACATGGGTATTCACTACCACCCGGGCAAGGCAAATGTCGTTGCGGATGCGCTTAGTCGCAAAGCGCATTGCAATGCATTGTTGCTCAAGGGGCATCAGCTCACCCTTCTGGAGGAGTTTCAGCGTCTCAACTTGGGTTTGGTTGAGCATGGTTCCCTCGCTGCCTTGGTTGTACAGCCAACCTTGGTGGATCGGATCAAGTCCGCTCAGCAGTCAGATGTTGGAGTGAACCGCATCAAGGAAAATGTCAAGAATGGAACAGCCAAGTGCTTCTCTGAAGATGAGCTTGGTGTTGTGAGGTTTGGGCAACGCCTTGTGGTTCCAAAGGACATGGAATTGCGAGGTTTGATTCTCCGCGAAGCCCACGATTCTCCTCTGTCCATTCATCCCGGGACCACGAAGATGTATCATGATCTCCGCCAGAGATTTTGGTGGACCCGAATGAAGAGGGAGATCGCAAGGTTCGTTGCCGAATGCGACGTGTGTCGTCGTGTCAAGGCGAACATCGCCGTCGGCCGATCGCCAGCCCTTACCAATTCCGGAGTGGAAGTGGGATTCGGTCGGGATGGACTTTATTACCGGTCTACCCAGGTCACCGAGGGGCAATGATGCCATTTGGGTTATCATTGATCGGTTGACTAAAGTGGCACACTTTATTCCAGTCAAGAACAAGATTCGTACCGGTCACCTAGCGGAACTCTATATCGCCAGGATCGTGAGCTTGCATGGGGTGCCGAAGACGATCATTTCTGATCGTGGTTCCATCTTCACTTCCCAGTTCTGGCATAGCTTGCAAGAAGCTATGGGAACTCGTCTTTCTTTCAGCACAGCATATCACCCCCAAACTGATGGTCAGACCGAGAGGGTCAACCAAGTATTAGAGGACATGCTCCGTGCTTGTGTTCTTTCTTATGGGAACAATTGGGAGAAGTGCCTACCGCTTGCCGAGTTTTCCTACAACAACAGCTTTCAGGCTAGTCTCGGCATGGCACCGTTCGAGGCTTTGTATGGGAGGAGGTGCAGAACCCCATTGAACTGGTCAGAAACTGGTGAGAGACAGTTCTTCGGCCCAGATTCAATCAACGAGGCCGAAAGTCAGGTCCAGCTGATTCGTGAACATTTGCGTGTGGCTCAGTCCAGGCAAAAGAGCTACGCAGATCGCCGTCGCCGTAAGTTGAGTTTACAACCTAATGACTTTGTTTATCTCAAAGTCTCACCATTGAAGGGCCATCGGCGTTTCGGCATCAAGGGCAAATTGGCTCCTCGATATGTTGGACCTTATCGCGTTGTCGAGAAAGTGGGAGCTGTTGCATACAGGCTAGAGCTGCCAGCGACACTTGAGGGGGTACATGATGTGTTCCATGTGTCCCAATTGAAGAAGTGTCTTCGTGTTCTGACCGAGGAAACCCCATTGGAGGGTCTCGATGTTCAAGAAGATTTGACCTATCGCGAGCATCCTGTTCGTATTCTTGATGAAGCTGAACGCAGAAAAGGAAATCGTGCCATCAAGTTTCTTAAGGTTCAGTGGTCGAATCATTCCGATGATGAAGCGACTTGGGAGCGAGAAGATCACCTGCGTGCAGATTACCCTTCTTTCTTTTCCGAGTGAACCAAATCTCGGGACGAGATTCTTGTAAGGGGGGAGATTTGTAACATCCCAAACAATGATTTATGTTTCAAATGTAATTAAATGAGGATAATTTAAAACTTTTGTTGCCTCATGAAGTCATTTGGAAATTTCCTAGAATTTACCCCTAGCATTTCCTATTTCAAAAGAGACATGTTTCTTTGATGGAAGTTGTTGTCACTAAAAACTTTCAAACCTAATCTTGTGATCATTCTCTGGAAATATTTTTCCTATCATCTTGGTCATCCTAGTAACATCTCTGAAAAATCTCAAAATTTTTAGATTTTATTTGCTATTTCAAAAGAGCAAGTCAAACCAATTTGAATTCTGGTCAAACCCTAGGACAGCAGTTTGTGAATTTTCTGGAGAAAAATGTAGTGCATGAAAGTTCCTAGAAAAATTTCACAAGGTTAATGAGAGAGTTAGGAAGCTTCCATAAACATTTGAGAATTTTTCGAGCTAACCTTCTAGGTCAGAAAAATCCCTAATCATATCAACCTCACCTTTCCAAAAATCAGCTTTTTACTGTTGGGCCGACCGAGCCACTTTGACTCGGCCGAACGCAACCAGCTCAGCCGCACCGCACCTTAACCCTTCACCTGGAGCCGTCCGATTTGGAGATCAACGGTCAAAACCTGTCCCGCTGGTTTAGCCAACCCAGCCTCTTTTCTTCGCCCGCTGACTGGTGGACCCCGTCGGCAGGTCTTCTTCTCCACATGGCTCCTCGCTCCTCGCTCATCGCCAGCGCCGAGCGCACGCCATGGCCTCACCTCATCATGATCACCCAACGGCTCTGCCCTGTTTTGGACGCACGCGCTTGGCGCCGCACTCTCTCCAGTCGTTTCACCGTCGCTCAATCACTTCACTCGCCTCAGTCCGAGCCATGGACCAAGCTCACACCGCCATGGTGACCTTGTGTCTCTACCCTCCTCCTTACTTAAGGGCATCCGAAGCCTCCTCTACTTCTTTTAGACACCACCGAGTTTCCCCCATCATCTTCACTGGCCATTTGAGCTCAAACCGAAGGCCCGGCTCGCCGTCATCCTTAACGCTGCCCAATGCACACGGGGTTCTTTCCCATTTCCTTTCGCGTCATATCGTGCCACTAGATACTTTAAGAGTTTCCCCTAACTCAATTTCTTCCATTATCTTCAGGAGCCGTCGAATTTTGGAATTCCTTTTCTTCGGCCGACAACAGCCGCCTTCGTCTTTAACCCCGGCCGGTGAGTCCTTAACCTAATTCCTTGCGATATCACCGTATATGGACCCTGATGGAGCTCCCCCTACCTCCTTTTCCCTTCTTCCTTGCTCAGGTGGAACTCCCCGCGGTGAAGCACCATCGCCGCCACCGTTTACCGCCGCCAGCCTTCCTCCGGCAGCCTTCTTAGCTCCGGGTCATCACGGTGAGTTCACTGAGCCTCTCGTATGCTCATACGCACGTTGGTTTGCCTTTGGCGCCATCGCTTTGCATTTCGTCGTTTCGGCCGTAGCTTGCCGCCGCCATTCCTCGTCGCGCCGTCGCTCCTGCCATGCTCCGGCCAAACTCCGACCACCTCTAGGACCGTAATGCTATTGTGAGTCCATTTCAGGTCTTGGACCACGTTGCGGTGAACCACATCGCCGGCAATGCGCCGGTGAGCGCAGCGAGCTGTTGTCGGTTCGTCCGACAACACTGTAGTGGTGTCATTAGGACACTAATCCGGTTCTTAATTGCTCTAATGATTGATTAGTCTTTAAATCGCTGTCTTAAGGAGATAAAGTATCACTTACATGTGGAGTCATCTCTTAAGTGCCTAGTGTGAACACGTGGATGAGCTCACGGCTTTGGTCCATGCAATCGTCTTGTGGACCGAGTATGACAGTGGACTCACATGTCGATGCATTTAAAAATCCAAGATTTAAATAGAAAATGCACTGTGCTCTGGGCCCCGCTTGTCGGTGTCTGTGGCTAGGTTGGGTGTCGGTGTAAAAAAGTATTGTGCGTTTATATAAATTCCGAAATGCTTTATTTGTGAACTGTTAATTGCTTTAAACTTCAAAATTGCATAACTAATTCATTTTAGCTCTAAAATTGATGATTCAAATTTTGTTAGTTTCCTTTTTAAATGTACTTTAATACAAAAATAGGTTGTACCTTGTTCCTGCTCCAGAAAATGTTTATTAATAAAATAACTCTAGGTTAGATTTATTTTTGCACTGAAAATTGTTTTAACTTCAAAATTGCATAAGTATTTCTCTGTAACTCCAAATGGAGTGAATCCAATTTTGTTGGCTTCCTCTATTAATGAAGTTGCTGTCAAAATTAGTTTTATACATGTGTCTGTTGTTAGAGAGATTGCAAATATAATTATTTTGTGCTCACTTTCATGTCTTTGAAAATTCATAGAAAATGCATTATAGCTCCAAATGAGATGAATCCAATTGGGTTGTTCATCTTATATGGTGCTTGATTTACTGTGAAAATTTCAAATGCACCACCTTTCCAGAAATTTATGCCAAACAATTTAATTATGGAATAGTAGCGTTTTGTATTTTAAAAGCTGAGCAGATTTGTTTTAATCATAACTTTTGCTTAGAACATCCAAATGATTTGATTCTTGTTTCTAAATTCATTATAAATCATGCTCTTGCTGCTGTAAAATTTTCAGAGCATTTGGAGAAAGTTTGTTTTTGAGTCTTTTCGGTATTCTTCGTTCTTATCGGTTCCTATTCGCATTTTCGTTAGGTGCCGACGAGTGTATCGATCTTGAGAGTGAGCCTCTGCAGCAGACTGAGCAAAACCAGTAAGGCAAGCAGTTTGATCATTTCCCATTTGATCCCATTACTTTTACAGTCTAATACTTTGTTTAACTTGTATGTATGCATTGCTATTTTGTTGTTAACTTGATTAGTTAATCCTCTAGTTGCATAATCTGTAGGTAAATAAATATCCTCTACTACCTGAGCCTAGGTTATTTGCTGTGATTAGAGTTCGTTGGATGAGCTTTTGTCACTTAGTAGATTACGAATACATATTGCTTAGCCATGCCTAGATATCGGTAGTATTGGGCGATCATCGACTTAGTCGATGGTCTTGATCATACAAATACTTATATTATTCCATTATGTCCAGTCCTTGTGTTTTACTAATTTGCAAATAAAAAACTGAAAGCAAAAACTATATCTTGACTTGGGCACAATGGTATGTTGGTGTGATCTGCTGGGTGTGAATGGAGTGGTGCCTAAGTCCCTAAGGACCGAGTTACTTGTGCCATTGATCCAAGCAATTGTTGCGTGCTAACCACACGAGGGGGATATGGATCCTCTCTTGACTAAGTACTTTGGGAGGTATTAATTATGAGTTGGTTGGTGGGTGTTTTGTGTGTGGTGTTTGGAGGGAGCATTAGCAGACCAGTTAGGCTGTCTAATGTGTCTTTCTCCCGTGGGTTGCGGCTCTTAATTAGCATCGTCCATTGGAAAGCGTCTTGTTAGACTTAGCCATGCCTGCATACCAAAGGAAGTGTGCTAACCGTGGCTGGTGGAAAGGCGGTCTATCGTGTGGGTACATTGGTACACCCCTGCAGGGTTTAATCTATTCGAATAGCCTCGTCCTAGGTTATGGACACGCTTGGTTATTTCCCGCAAGAACTAGACTACAACCTTTTAAAAACTTAAAACTTGACATGGGTGGTATGAAGGGGTACTTCATGCTATTGTTGTGGTGGCTATTGGGTTAGTCACTTCCAAGATGTTGTCATCTATCTATTGTTATATTGTCTCTCTTTTATTTGAACAATAAGAATTAATTGCAAACTTGCTTTTAAATGTATTACATTATTGCAAATAAAACTTACTTTATGCTGAAAATAAGTCCAGAGCCTCATCCACTTAAATAAAGCTTGCATGTAGTTAACTATAGTTCTGTTATCTCACACGTCAGTCTTGCGGGTACAAAAACAATTTTTGTACTCAGATGCTATGCTTAATTGTTTTGTTGCAAAGGAAGAAGGTGAGCCCCAAGGGCCTCACTTTTGTGAGACATGCTGTGGCGGGGGTTGGGACGACTAGTTTGGCGGCCCGGTCGGTTGCCTTGTGGGTAAAGGCACACTGATTGGCTTTTGTTTATCGCCATCTTATGGCACTATCGCTCATTGCTTATTTAGCTCTTGTATGTCTTTTGGCGATCGGCCTCTCTTTGTAATAACTCTTTATATTATGTATGTCTTTCGATTGTTGCTTGTTTCGGTTCTATGTGAATGAATGGAATTGATGCATGATTTTTAACGAGGTGTGTATCTGCACTCGGGAAGTATACATATCTCGAGGCTTGGTTTATTTGATTTGTACTGCTAGGACCAAGTGGATGGTTAAGCAGTACAAGCCGAATAAACCGGGGTCCTCACAGGCTCGGACCTGACCTCTGGCTCGAGTCCGACCGCATCGATTGGCTCAGCCGCACCGCCTAGCTGCACCGCCCGAGCCTGATCGTTGTCCGCCGTCCGATGTGAATCGCACGGTCCACAAACACTCATCTAATCGACCTGTCCGATTGCACCCATGGATCTCGACCGTCCATTCTAGATCGAACGATCGACATCTTCTTGATCGAGTCAGACCAAATCTTCGAACCGCACCTGACCCCGACTCGCGCCGCTTGTCACCGTCGCTGACAAGTGGGTCCCCCTTGTCAGTATCACCCTCGTCTTCTCCGCGTCTCACCGGAGCTCGCTGGCGATCGCATGCGTGCCACGCAGCTCGTCGCTGCCACCTCGTGGACGCGTGTCCCTCTCTGAAGTGTCGCCGGGTCTTCATCATCTCACCGCACCCACTGATGAGGCACGGTGTCCCGATCTTCCGATAGGTTCGATTGGTTTCGTCGTGAGGACGTTGACGCTTTGAGGCTTTCGACCAGCAGATCGTCACCTCGCAATTCGCTACACCCGCACGACTGTCGTTATCAACCACGCTTGCACGCGATCGACCTTACCACGAAGGTTATTGTCCCTGCAAGCAATCGAAGCAACTCACAAGAACAAAGAAGATGCAATCTGAATTGTACTGCGAATATGAATGAAGTTCACAACGTGGGTTCTCAAACCGATAAACGGTGAAACCGCAAAGTGGCGAAATAATCTAAGAAAACCCAAGGAACTAGAGGAGGCGCCACTACTTAAAGGACGAAGGGAGGCGGCGACATCGCTCATACGTGATTAGTGTCACGTGAACAGCACCCTCGAAACCCTAGGTGTCCTTATGGGCGTGGAAGTGGTCGCCCAAAACCCTAATGTAGTGTTGATACAAGGCTCGGCCCAAAGTGAGGTGGCGCGACACGGATATAAGTGATCTACGACTGTAATCGAACTTCCGACTAGTCTAAGGTCCTCGACTGTGATGTAGTCGAACCTCCATATGCTAAGACCACGGCGGTCAAAACAATCCTACGACCGGATGTGATGCGATCAGAGCCTTCTACGACCCTTCTCGTGTGGTCGATAGCCTCCTTCGACCACTCAGCGGGGGCTTCGACCACGCAGTCGAAGTCGTGTAGTGGTCGTAAGCCTTCTCGATCAATATGTGGTGGAAGTAGAGCAGCCAGATTAGAGGTGGAGTTGTGGTCGTATCCGAAGGGTTCATGTCCTCATCATCCTCCCCTTCTTGCATTTGAGTCGTCCTCGACTCACGCTCACCTTCCTCCAGCGGCAAGAAAGGCTTTAAAGCTTGTAGCATTGCATTCGCATCTGGAGTGATGATAGCACCATGGTCTTTACTTTTTTGGCTCTCCTCAGATGATGTAGGTACATCCATCTCCTCATCTTCCTTCTGGATCAATGGAGTTGGTGGTGCAATCAACTCACTCTCCTCTTTGGCATGGTTTTCAACTTCCTGCGAATTGTTAGTCATAGAAAAAGACACAAGCATAGGTTTGTTCTCATGTTTCATATCAAGCATTCTCAATTTCTCCTCATTCTGATGTTTAAAAGAAAACGGAACAAATCGGTTACGCATAGCAACTTTTAAAGCATCCCACGTAGTAGGTGCTAATCCATCGTTGCATACCCTATTCCACCAATTGATGGCAAAGTTTTTAAATTCACTTGTTGCTTGTCTAACTCTATGCAATTCAGGAACTAAGTGAGCATTAAATTTCTGTTCCACCGTCATCTCCCAATCTAAATATATTTCAGCATTATAAGCACCCGCAAAAGATGGTATAGTGAACTTGACTTTAGCATATGGATCATCATTAACATGTGCATTATGTTGCTGAAGGTTATTACCTCTCATACCTTGACGGTTGAAGTTCAATCGGTTCTGTTGTTGTGCATCAAAGGCATCGTGGTTGCGCATCTCATTGTTGTTGTTAATCTCATGGTCATGGGCTGCACCTTGAGGATCCACACGCCCATTGTTCGGTGGTTGATTGGCCAATCCTTCAATGCGTGCATTGAGCATCGCAATACTTTCCTTGAGTTGTTGCAGTGTAGCATTTGTTGTCGTAAACTTCCTAGTAATGTTGTCAATAATAGCATGGCGGTGCTCATCCAACACCCTGGTGAGCTCTTCCCTCACTACACAATCTTGTGCATTCAATTCCTCACCTGCCATTGTTAGTAGGAGACAAAAGACAACACAAATGTATTATCCCTACCAACTACTAGGTGGTGGAAGGTGGAATCACACACTCTCAAGCGTCTTACCAAGCTCTTATGAATTTCTTACCAAATTGCAGCAGGTGGTCCGATCGGAGAGGTGGGATGTGTGATCACAAGCGAGGCGAATGCGAGGATCCAAACTGAGGCCAAAAGTCGTGGAGCTCGGACAGCAATGTTTAGTAGCAAGGAATAGCAATAATGAAATCAGATTAGCAAAGTTAAGTCAAAGTCCACAGTACTCGTCACAGTTGCTGGCCCAAATGCGCTCCTAGCACTAGCTCAAGCAAGCCGAAAGATGGGGTAGATACAAACACAAAGGAACAAAATTTGCAAAGCAACCGATATCTCTTGTGGGTGGTCGTGGAGCTCTGGTGGGTTGTCGTAGACCAACTGAGGGTGGTCGTGGAGCTCTGGTGGGTTGTCGTAGACCAACTGAGGGTGGTCGTGAGCCAACTGAGGTGGTCTCTTTTTCTTTTTGATTCTCTTTTTCTTTCTTTTTTTTGATTCCTTCTTCTTCTTCTTCTTTTTTGACTGACGAAACCCAACCTAGGATTCCTTTTTTTTTTTACGCAAGTGACCTTGACTCATAACTCTTCAAAACCCTTTTTCAGGCCTAAGGATAGATATAGGTCACAAACTTTTTCCGGAGAGCAGGGGTAATAAGGTAATAAAAAGATACTCTCTCTCTCTCTCTCTGAACTTTAGCTATCTCTGTTTCGGCTATGGGATTTCTTCTCGGTCGATGAGACACGGTGTCCCGAGAGCAACCCAAATGATAGACTTGTCGGGGCGAATACTCGAGCAGGTGGTCGAACCCAGAAGGTGGTCAAACTCGAGTAGGTGGTCGAATCCGGCGAGGAGGTCGAACTCGATGTAGGTGGTCGAATCGATCGGGTGGTCGAATCCGAGTAGGTGGTCGGATGGGAATGTTGGCTCGAGTAAGTGGTCGGATGGGGTGGTGTCACGAGTAAGTGGTCGGATGGGGTGGTGACTCAATTCTCGGCTATAGCGGACAAACCCTAATTGCAACGGATGCAACAAAGGACAAGCCGAGATACACGATGACCAAAACAGAAAGACTCGACGCTAGAAACTAGATCACGACGACTAGACCAAAGAACAAAGACACCGCGATGGACTCGAACTCAACAACGCGAATACTGAAAACAAAATTGCGAAAGGCACAACGTGGTTTGGACAGCGGAAAGACTAAGATCTAAAACTTTTTGTAGGGCAATTTTTTTCTGGACTCTAGGTGATGGAAACAACTAACAAAAGGGGATAAACGAGATTACCTAACGGGCAACCTTCGCTCTGATACCAAATGATGAGGCATGGTGTCCTGATCTTCCGATAGGTTCGATTGGTTTCGTCGTGAGGACATTGACGCTTTGAGGCTTTCGACCAGCAGATCGTCACCTCGCAATTCGCTACACCCGCACGACTGTCGTTATCAACCACGCTCGCACGCGATCGACCTTACCACGAAGGTTATTGTCCCTGCAAGCAATCGAAGCAACTCACAAGAACAAAGAAGATGCAATCTGAATTGTATTGCGAATATGAATGAAGTTCACAATGTGGGGTTCCTCAAACCGATAAACGGTGAAACTGCAAAGTGGCAGAATAATCTAAGAAAAACCTAAGGAACTAGAGGGGAGGCGGCCACTACTTAAAGGATGAAGGGAGGGGCGGCGACACTGTTCATGCGTGATTAGTGTCACGTGAACAGTACCCCTCGAAACCCTAGGTGTCCTTATGGGCCAGGGAGGTGGTCGGCCCAAAAACCCTAATGTAGTGTTGATACAAGGCTCTCGGCCCAAAGTGAGGTGGCGCAACACCAGATATAAGTGATCTACGACCAGGTAATCAGAACTTCCGACTAGTCTAAGGTCCTCGACCAGGATGTAGTCGAACCTCCATATGTTAAGACCACGAGCAGTCAAAACAATCCTACGACCAGATGTGATGCAGTCGTAGCCTTCTACGACCCCTTCTCGTGTGGTCGATAGCCTCCTTCGACCACTCAGCGGGCTTCACCACGCAATCAAGTGTAGTGGTCGTAAGCCTTCTCGATCAATATGTGGTGGAAGTAGAGCAGCCAGATTGGAGGTGGAGTTGTGGTCGTATCCGAAGGGTTCATGTCCTCATCACCCACCCTTTCCTCATTTCCTTCACTCTATCACCCTCTCCGACCAGTTTTTGGGTTCGGACGGAGAAGAAGCCGAGAGCAGCGCCGCCCTCTAGCCAGCGACCGCACCACTGTAATCCACGCTCGTTGCCGCCTCCATTTTGCCTATTCCGGGTCTTTGGCGTCCAGTGAATCATCAAGTGCGACTTCATCGTCTCCGCCTCCGGCAGCCTCGGCCCTGTAGTCGTTTCGACGTTCTGGTGAGCCTCTAGCTTCAGCACTTGATCCTTTGTGATCGCATTTCTCCACTGAGACTTATGGTAGGTTCATTCTCGCTTTTGGTGCATTGTTGAGGGCGTACGAACGGTTCTTCTCCGAGCTCGGTGTTTCGCCGCCGCGGTGATTCCCGCCGCCTCGGACCTCCTTCGTCGTCATCATCTTGTGCTTATTGCTTCTGGAGCCGAGGCGATCCCGTGGCGCACCTTCTGGAGTCTTCTCGAAGCCCGTAGCATCTTCTCCGCGGAAGCCGTGTCTTCTTCTCGCCTCGTTGCGCGCCGCCTGCGCGCGGCATCCTCGAGGTCTCGCGTCGCCGTCATCGAGTTCTCGAGGTCGTAGCAAACCTGAAGGTATAATCCGCTCGTCAAGAGACCCTCCGGTTCGCTAGATCCACTACGCAACCGCGCCGCCGTCCCCGTGGACGCCGGTGAGCCGCCGGCAGCCTTAGGTTTAATCTCCCTCGTTGATGTTAATCTCTGCTTAGCTGTGTCACTGCCATGTGGGCCCATCCTGAGTTTAGTGCGTTTAGAAATCTTAATCCAACCGTTAGTTATCCTTTGAGTCCATGACATGTGGGCCCTTATTCCAGTTAAGTGTTTGTGTAATCTTCGATGCTGCGCTTTCTCTGTTTGGAAGTGTATTTCCCTGTACGTTTAGGTTAGGTTTACGTTTTGTTAAGCCGAAGACGTATTCTTAGAATACGCTTTCGACGTCGCCGTCGGCGGGGCTGAGTCAAGTTTGACTCAGTCAGCACCCTCACTCGGGCCCGCTGGTCATGCGCTGTGGCTAGCTGGCCATGGGTGTAAAAAGGTTTCGATGCTTTAAAGATTCCCGAAATGTATTTCTTTTGCACTGATAATTCAATTAAACTTAGAAAATTCATATCTAATTCAATATTGATCCAAATCGAGTGAATCCAATTTTGTAAATTTTCATTTTTAGTGTACTATTTATCAGAATAGGTTTTAGATGTGTTGCTGTTCATAAATTGTGTTAAATAATTAAATGGTGCTTTTATGTGTATTTTAACTTAGAAAATTCATAGAAAATTCTTCACAACTCTAAATAAATTGTTTTCTGTTTCTAAAATTTTGTTAAATCATGTTCTAGCTGCTGTGTGATTTTTGTACTCATTAGATGGTATTGAATTTTTGAGTTTTGTCAGTGTTATTCGTTCTGATTCGTTGTTTTTGCTCGATCGATAGATTGCGACAATTCTGGTATTATCGAGAGTGAACCTCTACAACAGGTTGAGCATATTGAGCATCAGCAACCAGGCAAGCAGTTTGATCATGCCAATCCCTTTAGTTTCAAACTAATATTTTGTTTGCAACTTGTATGTATGCATTGCTATTTTGTGTTAAAATATGGTTAGTGGGCCCTGTTAGTTGCATAATCTGTAGGCAAATGATATTCCTCTACTACCTGAGCCTAGATTATTTGCTGTGATTAGAGATCGTTGGATGATCTCTTGTCACTTAGTAGATACGATTTCAAATGCTTAGACATGCTTAGCTATCGGTAGAACTGGGCGGTAATCTTGATCACACAAAATTATTATAACTTCTTATTTCAGCATTTCTGCTATGTTTAATTGTTAAAACTAAAAACTGAAAATAAAATGATTTGGACTTGGGCACAATGGTAAGTTGGTGTGATTTGTTGGGTGTGACTGGAATGGTGCCCAGGTCAATTAAGGACCGAACATCTTGTGAGTGGATGTTATCCAGGCATTTTTGCGTGCTAACCACACTAGAGTATATGGGACCTCTCTTGACTTAGTACTTTGGCGTGTATTGGCTCCGGGTCGCAGGAGGGATGGTGTTGGGAGCATGGTAGTTGTCCGAAAAGCTTTATCCTGAGTGGGTAGTTGTCTTTTCGGCTTTACCATGTCAGCGTATGGATTTCTATCCATACGGGCGGCTCGTAGTTAATACACAATATTGGAAAGCGTCTCGTAGGACTTAGCCGTGCCAGCATACCTTCGGAAGTGTGTTTTGGCTTAAAGGCGATGCAAGTGTGGTGCGATGGTACACCCTGCAGGTTAAAACTATTCGAATAGCCTCGTCCTAGGTTATGGACACGCTTGGGTAAGCTTTTCAAGAGTTAGACTACAACCTTTTAATTTAAAATTTGATGGGTGGTACGAATCGGGATTCGTGCTATGTTGTGGTGACTATTGGGATAGTCACTTCCGTGTGGTTACTTGTATCTATCTTTAATTTGCGTTATTTCAACAAAAATGAATTGCAAACTTGCCTTTAAATCAGTATTACATTATTGCAAATAAAGTTGGCTTTATGCAAATGAAACATATGGCCTCTACCGAGATAAGCTCGCATGTAGCATATGTATATGTCGCTAGTCCACACGTCGGTCTTGCAGTACAAAAACAATTTTTGTACTCATATGCTTTGCTTAATATTCTTGTTGCAGAGGAGGCAGGTGAGCCCCAAGGGCCTTACTTCTGTGAGATGTGCGGGTTCTGGGACGACTAGCTTGACGGTCCGGTCGGTTGCCTTGTGGGCTAAGGCACACTGATTGGCTTTGTTTATAGCCATCTTATGGCACTTTTGCTTCTGCTGTTTATTTAGCTACCTGTTGTAATTTGGCCGGTCGGCCTTTGTTGTAATAACTCTACTATGTTGTCATCTGTTTAATAATGTGATGTTTGGACTCTATGTTTAGAATGGAGTTGATGCTTAATTTTGTGAAGAGGTGTGCATACTGCAGTTCTGGGAAGTATGCATGTCTCGAGGCTTAGTTTATTTGATTTGTGATGCTAGGACCAGGTGGTTGGTTAAGCATTACAAGCCAAATAAACTGGGGTCCTCACAGTCAGCAAGTGAAAGCCGAACATAAGTGTTCTGTAGGGTTGTTGCAGCCTTTGGAGGTGCCCTAGTGGCCTTAAGATGACATCTCTATAGACTTTGTGGTTGCATTGCCTCGTTCGCTGCAAGGGAAGGATGCAATTTGGGTAATGGTGGATCGTTTCAGCAAGTTTGCGCACTTTATTCCTATCCATACAATAAATATGGCTAGCGATTTGGCTCATATTTATGTGAGTGAGATTGTAAGATTGCATGGTGTGCTAAAGACCATCATTTCTGACAGGGATGCCAAGTTTGTCTCCAAGTTATGGGAGAGTTTGCGGAGTGCGTGGGGCACTCAGCTTCGTCTTAGTACGACATTCCACCCTCAGACAGATGGGCAGACTGAGTGCACTATCCAGACTTTGGAGGACATGTTGCGGTATTGTGTTCTGTCTTGGAAGGGTAGTTGGGAGGTGCAGTTGCCTCTTGCAGAGTTTGCTTACAACAACAACTACAATTCCAGTATTAGAGCCACACCATTCAAGGTTTTGTATGGGCGAAAGTGCAGATCGTAGCTTTGTTGGGATGCAGTGTGATGAGGACATCACTCCTTCGGATACACGCACTACACAAAATCCTCCAGATCCAGTTGCTGAACTACAAGGTCCTATGACAAGAGCTCGTGCACGTCACTTAAATTATGAGGTGAGCTCGTTTCTAGGTGCTAATAATTTATCTATGCAGAATAGTATACTACCTAATAATTGTGATCTTTTGTTACTTAGGAATACTGGATCCCCAAGGTCTACGACCAGGTCTACAAGCCCTACGACCAGTCCTGCCAGCGCTACGACCAGGTCTTAAGCTCCTCGACTACGTTCGCCAGCACTATGACCAGACCAGCCAGCGCTACGACCGGGTCTCAAGCTCCTCGACTAGGTTCGCCAGCGCTACGACCAGACCAGCCAGCGCTACGACTAGATCTCACGCTCTACGACCAGTCATTAGGTGCTGCGACACCGTTATGGGCCTAATAGGGCCTTGTAAGCGTGTCAGGGTCAAAGCCTAGGTTGTGTACGCCTCTTCCCATGGTCACACAACCCTAGGTCAACCCCCTCACGTCCCCCCCTATATATATACAACAGCCGCCACAGTTTAGGGTTGGGTTTTTCTTAGAATTATTCTGCCACTTGCAGTTTCGCCATTGTACGGTTTGAGGAACCCCACTTTGATGATCTTCACTCATATTCACAATACAATTCAGATTGCATCTTCCTTGTTCTTGTGAGTTGCTTCGATTGCTTGCAGGAACAATAACCCTCATGGTAAGGTTGATCGCGTGCGAGCGTGGTCGATAACGACAGTCGTGCGGGTGTAGCGAATTATGAGGTGACGATCTGTTGGTCGAAAGCCTCAAAGCGTCAACGTCCTCACGACGAAATCAATCGAACCTATCGGAAGATCGGGCCACCGTAGCCATCACAGTGGGTGAGAAGGCAGTTTTGGGTCCAGATTGGATACAAAAGACTGTTGAGTGTGTGGCCATGGTCAGGCAGAATCTGCTAGCAGCTCAAAGCAAGCAGAAACGTTATGCAGATGTGAGGAGGTGTGACTTGGAGTTTGCGGTGGGTGATCAGGTGGTCTTGAGAGTGTCACCCACCAAAGGCATTGTCCGTTTTGGTACGAAAGGGAAGCTTAGCCCGAGGTACATTGGACCATTCCCGATTATTGCAAAAATTTGTAAGTTGGCTTACCGCTTGGACCATCCTGAGTCCATGCACGAAGTGTGTAATTTTTTTCACGTCTCAATGCTGAGAAAGTTCTGTAGAGACCCAGAGCATGAGGTTTCATTGGAGCTGCTAACTATCAAGCAAGACCTCACCATTGAGTCGCGTCAGGTGCGTATGCTAGAGAGGTCGAAGCGAGTGTTGACGCACAAGACGTTCGTATACGTCAAGGTGTTGTGTACGCATCAGTCCGAGAGGGAGGTGACTTGGGAGTTGGAGTCTCGCATGCGCGAGCAATATCCAGTGTTGTTCACGTTGGGTACGTGTTGAATGTTGTTTAATTTCAGTTGTGGTTGTTCTTTCGAGTAGAACAAGGAGTGGAATTCGCGATTGAGTTCTGTTTAAGGGGGTAGAATGTAATATCTCAAAATACTTTAGAAAGGGAATTAAAAGAATTAGTAGGGTTTCCCAAAAAAAGTGAGAAAATCTGGGCCATGGGCTTTCGGCCCATGGCACTGAGGCCCAAGGTGGGTCGGCACCAATAAAAGGACCGAGGGGGTGACAACTGTTCCCTAGCAGCCACCAGCCCCCCTCTCCCCCGCCCCCTCGCCTGCGAGCCTCCCCTACACCCTACCATAGGACTTCGCTGCCCTACTGCCACGCTTCGCCACCGTCTGTTGCCACGCCACTGTAACATCCCAAGTTTTGGCTTGCGTTTCAAATGTAAGAAAATGAGTAGAAATTAAAACTTTTTTCTTACATCTTGCAATTCTTGTATGTTCTAAAGAATTCTTGCAAAAGAATTATGGGATTACAAGTCACAAGTCACTCTGATCGAAAACCTTGTCTTCCAAAAACATTCTTGTCAAATATTTTGATCATCTCCTGGAAATATTTTTCCTAAGTTCTTGGGATGGTATGTGACCCCTCTGAAAAATTTCACAATTTTTAGAAATAGTTTGAATATTTTTAGAGGGCAGTCAAACCTATTTGACTTTCAGACAAACCTTAAACCAGGACCTTGCAGAATTTTTGGAGAACAATGCATAGATAAAAATCTCTAAAAATTTTACACAAGGTCAATACCTAAGTCAGCAAGCTCATGTAAACATTTCAGAATTTTTGGAGTTATTTTGCTACCTCTAATAAATCCTCAAAAGTCTTTGTCCAATTTAAACCTAAAACCTGGTTCACTGTTCCTTGGGTTTGAGTCGGACTCGGGCTCGAGCCACTTGACTTGACTCAGTCAACTAACTGCACCGGGTCCCTTTTTAAACGCGCGGTCGATATCGACCGTTGGATTTAAATCGCTCGGCTCGCGTTGTTTGTGCCTTTCGGGCCGCCGCGAAGAGCCCATCCTCTTTGAGCCGTTGGATTAAGATCGGGCCGTCCAGATTGGTTGTGCTGATCGGGTCACCCGAATGCCCCGATAGATCTCAGTCGTTCGTTCTTAATCGGACGCTCCAGATTTAGTGTGACGTTAAAACCCCCGATCGTCACCGTGTAATCGTGGCCGTCTATTTTAAATCCAATGGTCACCGCATTCTTTCTCTGTTCTTCTTCTTCCTCTAGCTCCCGTACGCGCGTGCGACAGGACATGGCGTGGGAGAGCCCTTTTCAACGCCTTGCGTCACCGTTTGAACGGCTCTGGTCCTCTGCATTTAATGCTCTCAGTGAGCTTTCGCACTCAAGGTCCTTTTCTCAGCTGCTCCCGTCAATTTCATGGTCCATGGCCGCACCATGAACCGAGCTCACCGTGAGCTCTTGTTCTTGCTCAAAACCCTAATTCTTCCGCTATAAATAGCCCCTTGGTTCCTCCTGGTATTCCTTTACACCACCCCTAGCTCTTCTCTGTGTTTTGAGCTCAAAACCACTTCAAATCTCCAAAACACCATTGTTGACCCGAGGAGCTCCAATGGCGGTCTTGGTGTCCAGTGGTTCATCTTCGATATTTCTTGTACCCTTTTGAGCTCCTCAACTTCCTTTACATTTCCCCTAACTTAATTTTGGGTTGCATTCACAGGAATCACTCAATTTTAAGTTTGAAGATTTTCGGCCGATTTCACCCCCTTTCTTCTCCAACTCCGGTAAGTGGTTCTTTTTGCAATTACTTACTTGTGGAGCTTATGGGAACCTTAATGAAGCTATTTTGATCACCCATTGGTGTTCATTTTGCTCAGGTTGTCATTTTCTTCTTCATCTTCCTCAGCTCCGGTGAACTCCATCGTGCTCAAGCTTCTCCGGCCATCTTTTGAAGCTCATCTTGGCTTAGGTAGTTTCTATTTAGTCCCTAGAAGTGTTGGCACTCGCTTTCGTGGACCGCAGCGGAGCATTTTGCTGTTTTCATGTTTTGCCGAAAAAGCCTCCTTATGTGTTTTCCGGCTCGCCGGCGTTCTAGACCTCCACCGCCGGCGAGGTCATCACCATTGGGTCCGCATCGCTATTGCGAGTCCATTTTGGTATTTGGTGGGCGCCGCGCGTGACGAGTCGCCGCGACAAGCGTGAAAGGCACTCGGTTTTGTCACCGGGAAGCGCCCGTTTTAAATCGATATTTAGGACACAGTTAATGCCAATCATAATCAATCATTAGAAGTATGAATTTTGTCTTAATTTGGCCTAATGTCTCCCTGACATGTGGGCCCAACCCTCTGTAATCACCCCGCTGGCGCGTTTCCGTGCTGTTCCGACATCATTAATGCTTAATCATAGGTTAATTAAATGTCGGCATTTATTAGTTGTCGGGATAACCCACATTACCCTTTGCCGGTGGGCCTCGATCCTTAAATCACCTCTGCCCAAAATCTTTAGGACACATTAATTACTAATAATCGCTAATCATTGGTTATTAGTATTTAATTAGCTGTCCTAAAATCTCCGGGTGTCTCGCTGCCATGTGGGCCCCGAGCCCTGTGCACGTGTGTTAAAGCTCGCGTGTGTGACTCACAGTCACTGGCATGCGACCCCACATGTCAGCGCTCTATTTTGCACTTCGATCAAAGGCCACCGTCCATTTTGCGATCTGTGGTCCAGATCAATTGGGCCGATCGGGTCACCCGATCCTCCCATCCGTGTGTGTCGTTCATCTCATGATCGACGGCTGTGATTCGTGTGCTGTTCGGGTCGCCTGAACCGCACTCATTATGGATCCTCTGATTCTTGATCGACGGTCGTGATGGATTGGGCCGTTCGGCCCCTCGCGTGCGCCGTTAGATTCCAAATCAAGGGCCTATAGTTGTCCACATCGATTCCTTTCTGATAAGTGTTGTTTTATTTCGGTAAATAGTTATTTGTCATCTGAAAAATTGTATAAAAACTTCAGAAATTCATATCTAATTCAAAATAGATCCTTTTTAATTGAATCCAACTGTAATAAATTTGTAATTCACTAAAGTTTAATATAAAAATGCTTTTAGCTATGCTTCTGTGGTAGAAAATTCTGTAATCTTTAATAGCTTGTTTTGACCTTTTTGTATATTCCAATTGAATTAAAACTTGGAAAATGTATATCTTTTTCAAGATATCTCAAATTGAATGGTTTTAACTTTATTAATTTTGTTATTTACTAAACTTTAATCTAAAAATGGTTGTAGGCCCAAATCAGCACCAGAAAAATATGTTAATAGATTTAACCTTATTGGTGGCATTTAAAAATTCATTTAATGTTGTAAAAGACACAAGTAATTCCCTGTAAATCCTAAATATATAAAATTGATGCTAGAAAATCCCTCTGTTAGCATACTTTAATATGAAATAGGTTTTGCACATGTTTATAATTCTGGAAAGTGCATTATGCTAGTTTTGCAACTTAGAAAAATCATAAGTAAATCATTACAACTCCAAATTTAGTAAACTCAACTTTGTTGTGATTAGAATGACATAAACTACCTACCATAAAAATTTTGGGTTCCAGATCATTATAGAAATTTTCGCCATGAACAGTACCAGTAATTAATTTAGAGAATTTATGGGCTGAGAGAACTAGTTTTAGCCATAACTTTTTCTTGCTAAGTCCAAATGAAGTAATTATTATTTCTAAAATTGTCTAAAATCAACCTCTAGCTGCTGTGTAAATTTCATGGGATTTCGATGTCTTTTGCTATTGAGTTTGTTTGGTGTTCTTCGTTCTTATTTGGTTTTATTGTATTTTCGCGTTAGGTTCCGAAGATTATATTGAACCTAAGAATCCTCCTCTGCAGCAAGAGAAATTCCAGCAAGGCAAGTAGTTTGATCATGTTAATCCCCGTATTTTTAAGTAATTATGTTGTTTACAAATTCTATGTATGCATTGCTAGTTTGTGTTAAACTATTGTCGTTAGTTGACCTAGTAGATGCATTTCCTTAAGCAAATGGTCATCCTTTACTACCATGAGCCTAGGTTATTGCTGTGATTAGAGCTCGTTGGATGAACTCTTGTCACTTAGTAGTTGCGAATTAATTGCTTAGCTATGCTTAGCTTCCGGTAGAAATGGGCGGTTATCCTTGATCACATAAAACTTATTATCACTTATGATTTCAGCCTTGTGCCATGTTTACTTGTGAAAACTAAAAACTGAAACAAAATGATTTAGACTTGGGCACAATGGTATGTTGGTGTGCTTTTGGGTGTGACTGGAATGGTGCCTAAGTCAGTTAAGGACCGAACTTCTTGTGAGTACCTGTTATCCAGGCATTTTGTGCGTGCTAACCACACTAGAGGGTATGGGACCTCTCTTGAATTAGTATTTTGGGAGGCATTAATTAATGAGTAGCTGGCTGTAGTTTATAGAGAAAAAGGATCACAAAGGCGTGACCAGGGTGGTTCCTTTCTAGGTCCTCCACCCCGACCGGGGTCTTGCAAATGTCCGGCTAGCTTTACCCTAAATGGCTAATGACTCCCGGCTTTGCTTGACTCCACCACAATGTGTGGTCCTAGTGGCCCATTTCGCCGGCTGGTCACTAAGGGTTAACCCCATACGTGCGACTCTTAATTAACGCATTCCATTGGAAACGTCTCGTAGGACTTAGCCGTGCCGGCATACCAAAGGAAGTGTGCTTAATAGCTTGTCAAAAAGGCGATGCAAGTGTGGGTACATTGGTACACCCTGCAGGTTAAAACTATTCGAATAGCCTCGTCTAGGTTATGGACATGCTTGGGTAAGCTTTTCAAGAGTTAGACTACAACATTTTAATTAAAACTTGATGGGTGGTACGAATGCGGGATTAGTGCTGTGTGTGGTGGCTATTGGGTTAGTCACCAATAGGTGGTTACTCTTGTACTTATTGTATCTCGTGTTATTTCATTCAATAAAACTGATTGCAAACTTGCTTTTGAAATGTACTACATTATTACAAATAAAGTTGGCTTTGTGCAAAATGAGACATACAACCTCCACTTAAATAAGCTTGCATGTAGCATATTAATAGGTCCGCTATTCCACATGTCGATCTTGCAGTACATTTTGTACTCATTTGCTTTGCTTATTTGTTGCGAGAGGAAGAAGTCGATCCCCAAGGGATCGACTTTTGTGAAAATTGTGCGGTATGGACGACTAGCTTGGCGGCCTGGCGGTTGCCTTGTGGGTTATGGCTAACCGGTTGGATTTTGTTTATAGCCATCTTATGGCACTTTTGCTTCCACTGTTAATGTTACTTTGATGTCGTTTGGCCGGTCGGCCTTCTTGTGTAATAACTCTATTATGTATGTCTTTTGTTAGGATTAATGTTATGTGATGTATAGAATTGATGCGTGATTTTGTAACGGGGTGTGTATACTGCATTTCTGGGAAGTATACATGTCTCGGGGCTTGATTTATTTGAATTGTGATGCTAGAGTCAATGGGTGACTAAGCATTACAAGCCAAATAAATCGGGGTCCTCACAGCCACCAGCCTAATCGCCAGCGCTACTACCAAGGAAGGAGGAGGCCAGCAAGGAGGAGAGGAGCAATGTGAAGATGAGAAAGAAGGAGAAGAAGAAGAAAAGGAAGGAAAAGAGGAGGTTTTCACGGGTTCCCGTGATTTGTCATGGTCGTTAAGGCTAAACCATGTTAATCCCTAGGTTTTTTCATGGATTAGTCACTGTTAAATTTGTACATCATTGTAGTTAGGGGAAGGTTAGTTTTCAGCATGCCCTAGTTCATCGAGGTTAGGTGCAGAAACTTGTGGGGGCGATTCGGGGTATTGAGGCTCGGAGTCACAAGTTGGTCAAATTAAATAAAAGTTATATAATCTCATTAGCTTTCCAGGAAGATCTGGATCATTAGAATCGGAGTAGTGAGCAAAAATATACGACCTCGGGAAAGTTTTTGTCTAGATTATGGGCGTAGCTGGCAAACGTCATGTAGATGGGTCGGTTTTATATAGTAGATGGCAAAATTAAAATGTTGTGACAACTTTAATAATTTAGGAAATTTTGTTTAGTTTTCAGAACTGGTATCTTTCATATATTTTCATGTTTTAGAATTAAAGATAAAAAATTATGAAGCGGACTGTCCTGATAGATTCTAGGACGGTCTTCGGGGAAAGAAACGGGGTAGAAAACGGTAAAACCATAGGTTCGTCATAACTAAGAAGCTGTAGGATTCTTCGTGAGAATTCCGTAAATTCATGGATAGTTGAATTTGGAGTTCGGATGAATAAGTTATAGCTATTTTACTACTATTACAACGGGTAGTGGGTCCGGTAGCTTCAGGTTAATTGGGTCGGTTTGGCGTAGACATGTGAGGATGATTAGAATAAAGTGTTGGTGTTGTGATGTTATGATTTTGAGATGTATTTTGAATTATTTGAATAGGGAGTGTAGCCTCTAGTGCTTTGCCACCACTTCACTATCCAGCTTCACGGGAATAAAGAGGCAAGCGCATGGTAGACAGTGTTCATTGGTTAATCGATGTATTCTTCACCACTCATTAAGATTATATTGTTCATTCTTTTATCTTATTTAATTGCAAGCAATGTGAATGGTCATGATATTATTCGTATTGATGGATGTGAGAATGTTGGATAATGGTATTATTGATGAACCTATGAATAGTGCATTCATAAGCATCATTGTATAAGAGAATGTAATCATAGTGATCACACACCTCCATGAGAGTGGAGGAGGTCCCCAATCCTTGAGGACAGGCTTGAGAGTGAACATTGTCACAAGTGTTCACTCACGCTATACCGGTATACACGAAAGAAGTGCATGTAGACATGTAGCATAGGGATGCATTGAATGAACAGGAAATTGGATGATTGAGTATGAGAAGAAAGAAAGAAACAGTTGATGTTGATGATGATATCGTGTACAATTGCTTAATCATTGTTCATTATTTATTATTATGCTTGCTGAGTCGTGGACTCACTTTTGCTCTATTGTTGTTTTTAGGTGACCGTTGACGACGTTGCACATGGGAAGGGCTAGCGCACTTGGAACCACGTCATACATTCAATTACATGAACCATTGATCATGAGGCATTTTATTAGCATGATGAATTATAATTAGGAACTGATATTTTTGTTTAGCCTTTATTCATAGGTTGGAAGTTGATTATTCATTCAATAGACTTGGTTTGATCTTGATTTATTATATTTATCCATGACTGCCATATCGTATTGTCTGTGTTATTATGACCCATGGATGGGTTTTAGCATTGATATACTTATTGTAATTTAGTGTCAATTGATGTTAAAATTGATAGTTTGTGTAGTTTAGTGGCATTCTGCACTCCGTGTTGGGTTAGAGTGTTACAGTGTGTGGGAAAGAATAAAGTGTTTCCCATCTTCGTAAGTTCGGTTGTGCCGTTTACGTATCGATCTTGTGCCCATAGCGTACATCAAAGGGCCCCAATGTAAATTGGGAATTTATGTAGGGTTTGAATCTCCGTCTATAATCGAATACTTAGAGCCCATGACAACTGATATCTTGAAAGCAACATATGTTGACTCTGTATGTAATGAAGAACTATTCCCAGCATTTAAGGATGAAAGGACCATAATTTGGAATGTTTGGAACTATCATGGCATGATAGTAGTATTCATAATATAAATCCACATACTAAAGAATCTGAATAGGAAGTTGAGAGGATAATTGATTTGCAAAATCTTGTAAACAAGTTGCCAAATTCATTCACGGATCACAAAAGAGTGACGACATTGTATATACCAGTGGTGAATGCGCCTGTTAGAGTCGAACCACCCAGCGCTTTGGGTTTCACTCAAGGACCTCCTTCCTTGCGCAATAGGGGGAGACCTTCCGGCTCAAAAGATGTCAAACTGCCGAGACATT
Source organism: Ampelocalamus luodianensis (assembly GCA_036346255.1). Lineage (NCBI taxonomy): Eukaryota > Viridiplantae > Streptophyta > Magnoliopsida > Poales > Poaceae > Ampelocalamus > Ampelocalamus luodianensis. The sequence goes on from CM070632.1 coordinate 35,839,496, forward strand.
TGCAAAAGAAACATATGGAATAGGGGGAGACACTCAATGAACCAAACATGGATGAGGAATGCCCGATGGACATTGCGCCCTGTATAAGAGCTCACAGGGATGCGCCCTATGTAGAAGCACAACGGGAGGCGCCTAGTGCAGAGGAGAGCGCACCTGATGACACTAGGATAACAAAACACCCAGACTCTTCCGTATTGCTGAAACATGGAGAGTCGATTGATGTAAATAGAATGTCAATCGAATTGGATAAGGAATTCACCACAAATTATGTGGTCACAGGAGAAATATACTTGATACAAGCATGTGTTGATAGCAGCTGCTTCCCTTCTAGGGTTGCTTTCCATATCGAGAATTCGAATCCGAACAAAAAACTATTGCTAAATGCAAAAGTATTTCGGCCTGTGGTCAAATGGAAGGATGCAATTGAAGCTGAACTAAACTCACTAAATAAGAGGAAAGTCTTTCGGCCTGTGGTCAAGACACCTCCAAACGTCATTCATATTGGACACAAGTGGGTGCTCATAAGAAGGGGGAATGAACATAATAAAGTGGTGCAATATAAAGCGAGATTCGTAGCATAAGGGTTTATACAGAGACCTGGCATCAATTACAGTGAGACCTACTCTCCTGTAATGGATGGCATTACATTCCGTTACTTGATAGCAATGGTAGTGGGCATGAATCTAAATATGAAACTCATGGATGTTTTGTCTACATATTTGTATGGGTCACTTGATTCTGAAATCATTATGAAGATTCCAAAGGGATTGAAGATCCCACGTATGAGAGCGAATGAGAATTGCAACATGTATAGTGTGAAATTGCAAAGCTCACTATATAGATTGAAACAATTATGTTGTATGTGGTACAACCGACTGAGTGAATTCCTTCTACGGAAGGGATATACTAACAACGAGGTATGTCTATGTGTATTCATCAAGAAATCCACTCATGGATGCTGCATCATATCTAGATATGTTGATGATTTGAACATCAGTGGAACTATAGAAGACATCCTCGGAGCAAACTCATACTTACAAATGGAATTCGAGATGAAAGATTTAGGTGAAACCAAATATTGTCACGGTTTGCACATGGAACATCTGCTACGTGACATGTTCTTGTACCAAACCACCTACTCCAAAAAGGTACATGAGAGATTTTATATGGATAAATCTCATCCAATGGTTACTCCAATGATTTAGGTCACTTGAAGTAGAGAAAGATCCGTATGGACCTAAGCGTGAGAATGAAGAAGTATTGGGGCCTTCAACCCCCATATTTGAGTTCGATTGGTGCGCTCTTATATCTTGCAAATTTTACCATGTTTGACATTGCATTTGCAGTAAATTGTTTAGCAAGATACAGTTCTCAACCTACTAAGAGGCATTGGAATGGGATTAGAGGCATTCTCAGGTACCTACAAGGTACTAATGATCTTTGACTCTTTTAACCCAAGAACCAAGACACTATAATCGTTGGATATTCATATGTTGGCTAGCTTTCTAATCCCCACAATGCCATATCACTGACTCGATATGTCTTTCTAAGCGGAAGTATGGCTATCTCTTGGAAGTTTGTTAAACAGTTAGTAGTTGCTACATCAAGTAACCATGCAGAGATAATTGTGCTATTCGAAATCACTCATGAGTGCATGTGGCTTAGAAGATTGATTCATCATATCTAGGGGGTCATGTGGTGTAAAGGTGGATAAAACACCCCACAGTCCTCTATGAGGATAATACTACTTGCATTGCACATATGAATAGTTATATCAAAACTCCAATGACAAAGCATATACTCTGTAAGTATTTATATTCTCGCGAGTAGCAGGAGAAAGGGAATATAGAAATATCAAAAAATTCCAAAGTAGTGAAAAATCATGCGGATTACTTCACTAAAAGCCTTGCCAGCTTCTACCTATGCAAAGCATATTCATGGCATCGACATGAGAAGGCTCAAAGAGTTGTTTCCTTCAGGGGAGATTAAAATCTTCATACACATTCTCTGGAACGTAGTGTTGTACTCTTTTTCCTTTAATTAAGTGTCCTAATGGCTTTTCTTAATCAAAGGTTTTTAATGAGACCATACATGCAATATCAATAACTTGAGCTTTTTACTATTTTCTTCTTATCGATTTTTCCCGTTGGATTTTTTGAAAGGAGTTTTTAACAAGGGATGAGCATAGCGTTGGTAAAGTGTCTAAGTGGAGAGTTATAATATCAGCCTGTTATGCCCGACCATGTTGACACTTTACCTAAATAAGACACATTAGTGGTTGAGACCTATGAGACATGACTGTCTAGTTTAGTCTCATATTGTTTATTGATTCATGAGGGACTGCCCTCCCTGCCTATATAACGACGTCAGGGAACTCTCATTATACACACACACCTGCGGATCTCGTATTCACCCAGCAATAGAGAGAGAGGTTGTCGAGACTAATTTTTATGTCTTCCACTTTTTTCTGTGATTGTTCATTAGCAATGCGACCACGACTCTAACAGAAACTTCTTTTTTATTATTATGATTGTAGTCAAAATTTTACTATTATTAGCCGATGGTCTGCACAATATTGCTAGCTACAGTGCAAAACCACTCAATGTTTCTACAAAAGCTCCTAAACGAATGTATTCAGTTGGGAAAAAAACTTTATAGCGGTAAACTACTTAAAACGTGGAGTTAATTCCTTAAATGGGGATAGAATAGAGGGTTAATGTTTATATCTTAAAGGGAGATAAAGGGCAAATATTATAGAAATAACTCTATTTTACACCCGGTACTTTGCAAAAAATATATTTAACATCATCTGCTACAAAACCGGATATTTAACACCCCAAACTTGCAAAACCAGGTCAGTTTACACCCTATGGCGGTTTTGATGTTGTAGATCCCACACAATGTGGTTTTCGCCATATTGGCAACCACATCATCGGATTTTGTTAATGAGGATCCAATTCAAAAATATTTACATCCACATCATTGACCTCTTTCTCGCTCATTTTCTCTATATACATTCCTTCTTCTCGTCACCATCCCTCCTCATTTGGATCTGTGTCAACAAAACCTGATTATATGGCAAAATCCACCCTAAGTTGGATCCCCATCAACAACACCGCTCCGCAAAACCGTATTAAGGTGTAAATTAACCCCATTTTGTAAGTTAGAGGTTAAGTAGTCGATTTATAGTTGAGTGTGTTTAAGTGTACTTTTTGAAAAGTTGAATGGTGTAAAATAGACTTAATCCAAGATTATATATGTCAGCCAAAGTGAGTTTTGAAACTAGTATACACACATTTCATGCATGTATGGGGAGCATAACCTTTCATTTTTTACATACAAAACATTATCAACTGAAGTGCTGAACTTGGCCGGGTTCTGGAGCAACAATCGTAGCAAGTCGAACTCCATCCAGACTGCGCTCCCACCGTTTCATTTCGTATCCTCCAAGTCGGGACTTAGGGGGATTGATCAGGCTACGATCGTCCATACATAATGAAACTATGATAAGAGAATGATCACACACCATATAAAAAAAAAATAGCCATCATACATCTTATCAAAGTTCTTTTCCCTACTGATCACCGATCATGCATTCAGGTCAGTTGGAGGAAGGATTCATTAGTTGTCAAAAACGTGGCACCTAAGTAAATGTTGGGACTTGTCGGTTTCTCTTCTCGAAAATCATTTATTACATTACAGGACCACATAACCAAACAGGAAACAGATGATCCTTAGGAATATTAGTCCCCCAAAGCAGCTAAAATCAAAGATCAGAGGTCATGACAGCAAGTAGAACTGCCGTGCTTCAATCTTTGACAACAGTCCGCAGGATTTTCACTTCATGAATGGGCCTGAATCAGCGAAGGTAATGAAGTTGAGTAAGATTCAACAGGGGGAAAAAGACCACAAAAAAGAGTTTCAGAACTATATCGAAATACAGAATACATGAATTGATCACAAGTGATTTTGTGGATACATGCTTTATCAATATATAGCCTATTCACCATGCGACAGAATAAATCCTTTACGCAAAACAATTGTCAGTTTCCCTGGGAACAAGTCTCCAATCAATGGTTATAAGGCTACAATAGATGCTTTTCTTTTTCTTCTTGTTTTTTTATCCCTGTAGCTCATGGCTCAGTTAGCCCGGTTGTACAATTGTTAAATCTTGTTTTTCTGCATATTTGTCAATAAAATCCCTTGTTTCCAAAAAAAAAAAGTACAGATTTTTTTTGCAAAAAAATCACCTACATCTCAAAGTTCGTCAAAAACTCACCAGCAAATTCTATGTGCACGCAAATCCCCACCACCCCAAATGGCCAATTTACTCGTTGAATCTCCTAGAAGTCAAGAACTGCTAATCGGCGATCACATCCAAATCCATCCAGACCGTGAGAATCCTCCCGCGTGGCCACAATGTCGGTGATCACCCCTGATCATCCTTCTTCCTTGTCCCTCTGTTCTCCCGCTCGTGTCACATTTTACTCTCCCGCACTCAGTTCGTGCGCCCTACCCTGCGCTGGCACATCTTCCTTGCTCATAGTCCACAAGACTGGTCTACTGGAATTGCGACGCAAGTGCCATGTAGGAGCTTCAGTGAGTAAATTGGCCCTTAGGGGTGGAATTGCAACCATATAGAATTTGCTGGTGGGTTTTTGACGAACTTTGAGATACAGGTGGATGTTTGACAAACTCCCTCACTTGCAGGTGGGTTTTTGCAAAAATCCCAAAACAAAATAACTTCCCTTCATTATCCATTTTTCCATAATTGTTAAGAAGTCGATTGGATCATGCAGAACAGCAGATTGGATCATGTGACATGCATATTTTCAATTTCACAGAAACAAATATGAATCAATATACAGAAACTCCTGACATGCACACTACATGCTGTAATTCCCTATAATGCAAGTATACAGCGCATCTTGAGGAGAGATCAGAGGCAAGATAGACAGTGTGATATGTACAACTATGGGATATAATTGAGATATTACCTATCATTTTTGTCAGTCTGCACACTTCCAAGGCGCTTGACGATCTCAATTCCTCTGCAGACTCTCCCAAAAATTGTATGGTTTCCTGGAACATTAAAATTGTGTTATTTATTGAAAATGTAGTCCAATGTGTAAATTTCCCAAAATAGCGATTTCGTAGAAGCAATCCAGAATGTTATCTATGATGTCAAATCCATACATAAGTACATTTTGACGCCCTGAGAGACAAAATACCTGTGGAATGAATTCCAGCTTTCTAGTGAAAATGTAAACACCATTCGAAGATAGCAAACGCCAAACAGTGAAAAGCATAGATGTGGAATGGGGGTGCCGATGATCCAAAATGCTAGGCCTCACCATCAAGTGACTGACAACGTGCAAGAGTTATGAAGAACTGGCTTCCGTTTGTATTTGGACCAGCGTTCGCCATTGATAAAATCCCAGCCCCAGTGTGCTTCAACTCTGGCCTTATCTCATCCTCAAACTTTGCTCTGCAAAGACAACAAAAAAACAGCAAGCACACAATCTAAGCCAGGATCCAAACATCATCCAATTAAAGGGCAAGAATGGCACAAAATAGCACTTACAATTTCATTTTACCACTGGTGAATAACAAATTAGCTTTTATCCCAAACAACACATTGTTAACACATATCCATATTCAATGGTATACATCTGTTGATGCTGTAAGCTACCGTTTGGTTTCAGTGACAATGTAATTTTAATTAAAGAAGAAAGCAAGATTCAGTACAGTAGACAGATCGCTCACCCATAGATGGATTCACCACCTCTGCCAGTTCCAGTAGGATCCCCACCTTGCACGATGAAATCCTACAACACAGGAATCCCAAGAAACAAAAATATTACTAATGAAGTAAGATCACCAGATTAGCCCAAGCAAGAACAACTCCACAGAGAGAGAAAAAGGCAGACCTTTATGATGCGGTGGAAGATGACGTTGTCGTAGTAGCCGCGGCGCGCCAGCTCGACGAAGTTCCTGCAGGTCTTGGGCGCGTGCTTGTAGTACATCAGCCAATTAGAGTACCAACCAAACAAAGAGCCATCAGAAGCGAGCACACATGATGAAGCTAAAGAGATAACGAGATGCACCCAAGGGGTGAGACGGTACCTCGACGGTGACGGCGCCCATGGATGTCTCCAGGTTGACCTCCGGTGTCCCACCGTCCGCGCTGCCCCACATCTTGGGCACGGCGAGGTAAGAGGTGCCGGCGCGGGCGAGACAAGGGGAGAAGCGAGGGGGGCCGTGCGACAGGAGAGAATAGAGTGCAGGGGGCTTAAGAGATACGAGGAGGAGACGTCGTAGGGAGGAAGCGCAGGCGGTGCGGGGAGGAGGCGGGACGAGGGAGAGAAGGGGGAGGGGCGAGCGGGGAGAGGAGGCAGCGGCGCGGCGCTCGGGGAGAGGCGTCGGGTGGGACGAGAAGATGGGAGGGGAGAGGCGGCGGCGTCGGCTGGGAGGGGAGGACCATGGACGTTATGGGCCTAGGGCAACGTTCTCCCCCCGTCAGCTGATACTAGCCACCCGATCTCAATCCGACGGTCAATAAGAAATGTGGTGACGTGCCCACATAAAGAAGATTGTAAAGCACAAATTTGTTGAATTTTTTAAATAATACTATTTTAATAAAGAATTACGAAAATAAATAGTCGAACAAAACAATTACAAAAATAGGCTACTGTCACCATTTAAAATTTGAAATGGCAAAATGGACATATCGCCATTCTAATGGCGACAAGATCACTGTCACCATTAGAACAGAGTGAAAAGACTTAAGTCGTCAATTGAAAGGACGACAAGATCAAATCGCCAATTCAATTCGCGATAAGATCTAGGAATTTTTCTTCAAAAGAAAACTGAAAGTAACAGCAAACATAAGTTATACATTATAATTCGACGCATGACATAATAAGAAACAGAAACGGAAAGTAATAAGAAACAATATTAGCGGTAGTACATAGGTTAGACAAAATAATTCGACGCAGACATAACATCAGTACATCGGACAACATAACTAAATAGGATAGACGTTATCATATAGTTTCTCGATAAATCACAATGATAGTAAGCAAAACATTCAACACAATATATTCCAATAAGATAAACCATCGAGTGGCCGCAACCTCAACGTTCGCGATGTCAACCTCCACGGTGCCCGCCTCGAGTGGGGCGGTCAGATGAGGTCCCAGCGGCGTCGTCCGGACTGCCGACCTCTCCTTCAGGTTGTTCATTTATCACATGGCAATTCTTGAAGGTATGCCCGGACTCCTTACAAATAGAGCACTTCTTTGTACGACGCCCGACTTCTACTTCATCCATGTCGTTCCTGATACACCGTCTGTGTCGCTAGCCAACCTTTCCCTTTAGTCTATCAATGTCCATGACTCAAATCAGTTGTTCCTAGGTAGAATGGCCGGTGAAATGGCCAACCACGCTGTAACCATATAGCTCTACATTCCAGGTTTACATCACCTCTTCCTTGGTAAAATATTCAGAAAAGTATTGGCCAGGATATTGCGCCACCGTCGAACATACGGCCATCACATGTGTATAGCCAATGCAGAAGACGTGAGTTGTTACAAGTGCATATGCAACTAGCGTGGCAAAGCGTGCACTCGTAGATGATCCTCTTGTGGTTCGTATCATGATGTCCTTTTTTCCTGCAAAGTACCTCGAAGCGAAGCTCCCTTATGCTCATCTTGAATGCCCTGTGCATCTCACTCTTTTTGCTCTTCTCCTCCATGTACTTGGTGATTATAGCGAAGTACAGTACTCTGCCATTTGCCATAGAGAGCGATGCATTGTTGCTTCGGTCAACAAAGTACTTTGTGGTACCACGCAGAATTGCCTCCACAATACCAACCAAAGGGAGGCACCTCACACCGCTCATGACCCAATTGTACACCTCAACTAGATTTGTTGTCATGAAACCATACCGAGCACCATCCTTGTCATGTAGCAATGACAACTTCACCTTAGGCTCGTGATCAATCCAGTTTGAGAAGTATTTCACCTGCCCCCATCTTCCTCATCACAATAGGACCATCTGTGGATAACTCGGGCAATACCTTGGGGAGATTGTCAGTGCTTGTAGCGGGTTTTTTCGTTGTCTCCCTTCTATGCGTCCTCGTCCGCTCATCCAAAAATTTTCAAAGTGCATCAAACTTTCTCTACTGATTATGGTTGCACAATCGCTTGAAAAGGTTCATCAAGTTCTTGTTATGAAACAAGACCCAAAATTTGACAGCCTCCTACACTACCTCTTTGCATTTGTACATGGCTCCTTGCCTGACCTCGTTCTGGTGGTACTCTCACGGTACACAAGATCCTCCGTCCACTACGAGATTGTCGAATTGGTGTGTGTTCCACTCGGATGGGACTACATGTTGTTCTCTACCATCCTCGTCATCGAATCATTCATCTTCCGACAATACCATTAACTTTGTATTGGTCTTCGAGTGACATTCTCGTCTTGGTCTTCGAGTGACATTCTTTGAACTAGGACTTTGGTCTCCTCACCTTTGTCAGCAATCCCATTAACTTCCCGAACCAAAGGAGCTTCTTTGACTCTGTCTTCATCGATAACATCAGCAACTCCCCGATATTCAGCTATTATGTGTGCTGCGCTGTGGCTGAAGTCCCCAACTTCTTCTTCGGCATCACCACTGCCTACTTCTTGTGTCAACTGTAGATGCAGGAATGGTCTTGGCATATACCTGGGCCAGAAGGACCAAATCCCACCCTTGCTCCCTTGCTCCCTTGCCCTGCGTGTGTATGACTATCATGACCTTATTCCCTTTAGCTGCACTAACTCCCAACATGTGCCCTATGGTACTCGGTTGGCAAGGCAGCTCAATTTCAGATCGTATACAACATGGTCCAACTCAAATGTGTAGAACAACCACCACATCACAGTGCCCCATGTATGCTGCTCTGGTCTTGTTAGAACAAATTTTGAAATAACGCAAATCAACCCCCTTTGGACCATGCATAACAGTCCCTTGATCGTAGTAAATTTTGAAATTGATTACGCCCGATATATTCGACGTACTGTACCATAAACAAGATTTTCACGATTAACCACATATCTAAAACTAAACTACACACCAAAAAGGATGTACTACAACATACTAAACTATGAAACCATTCATATCAAACTATGTAACCCATTTAGTTAAAAAAAAATACCTACAAGGTGGACAAGTAGATGGGCAACGCTTCGCTAGCTCCTCTCCTCCCCTCAACTTCTCTCTGCTCTTCTCCCTTCCCTCCCCTCTCTCTTTTTCCTGAATAAAAGTGAATTTTGCTTGATTTTTTGGGGTCTTTTATAGATGAGGTTGTGTTGCCATTTGGAATAGTGATTGGAACTTGCTGGGCCCCTATCGCTATTTCGAATGGCGATTTGCCTAAATTTTAATATTAAAAAAATATCTACAAGGTGGCATGCTGAACCCTACCTCTACAAAACCTCATCCAACCCACTAAACTCCAGCCCTTTCTCTTCTCATCTACTTACACTTGTGTGATAACTCTACTAGGTATCATGTCTCAGTCGTCTAGTTCAACGAGCCGAAGAGCGGTGGCGTCGGCGAATGATAGGCGTGTGAACTGCCCGAACCACAGGGTCCAAACAAATATCATGTACTCCAACAACGAAGAGAATAGGGGCGTGTCTTCTACAAGTGTTTGTATTTCTCATTGAGTTTGATTTCCGCGAATGCTGATATTTGCATATGGTCCCATGGTAAACATGCCACCTGCAGACGAGCACTTGGGTAGGATTCTTAACCACCTGAAGTGGCTCAAGAAACTTATGTGTGTGTATCCTACTGGTAGTGTGTTCAATATGTATGAAGTAATAGTCATTGTCTGCATAAGGGATTTATGTATGAACGATATTTGTATGCTTGTTTATGAATTACAAAATGTCTTTAACTTTTGGCTACCGAATCTGTATGAATGTAACATGACAAGGGACAATTACATTAGAAAATGAGACTTGAATACCGCAATGAAATTAAACTGTGTACCCAGGTTCATCTCAAATGGAAAAGACCACACACTACCACCACCTTTCCATACCAAAATGATCAAACTCTGTCACGCCACCTTTTGAGACAGAAATGACCACACACCTTTTTTGTCCGAAAAGATCGCACCCTGTCACGCCACACACCACAACCTTTTTAGACAGAAATGACAACACACTGCGATGCTACCTTTTCAGACCGAAATAACCACTCTCCACGTCGCCTTTTCAGATTGAAAAGACCGCACCCTTTCACGCCACACACTACCACCTTTTCAAATCAAAATAACAACACACTACAATACTACCTTTTCGGACCAAAATGACCACACTTTTATCACGCCACCTTTTCAGACCAAAAAGATCGCAACCTGTCACGCCACACACTGCCACCTTCTTGTATTGAGTAGGTAGTACTCACCTCACTTCCGCACTACCCCCATCCGCACCACCACAGCTAACACTTCACTCCAACTTGTTTCGCATAATAGAGAGGAAGGAGGAAAACATTAAGTCGGCCTTGGAGATGTCAGACTACTATACGAAGATGCTGCGGAAGCACAAGTGGCCTGCCGAGAAGGCTAAAACCTACCCAGATTGTTATATGAAGGATGCATCGGTACCACCAAAGCTTCCACACCCGCAGTGTGTGTACAAAGAACCGGCTTGGATCATTCAATCCATACACCCGGCGACAGCCGCCCGAGCGTACTATATGTGTGGGAATATCTTCGTAAGATAATCTTACACACACATTGATTTTTTCACATCTTATGTTGCATTCCACATATCGCTAACTTCATCCATGTATAATGACAGTCGGAGATGCATTGCAACTTCTTCCAATGGAGCGACAGCCCAGACATGTACAATAGGGTGTTCATTGAGCAGAAGTACATGTTCAACTACGAAAAACGACCCGAGGTCTTCACCCGCTGAAAACCTTACGTACTCAACCCTATTGAAAAGGCACCGGTGGAACCCAAGAAACTAGGGTCGTGGTGGATGACTCCCAAATGTGAATTCGGATCACTAGATGTGCAATGTAAACCCACAATTTTCCATCTAAATGGCTGCTCAAATCGAGACAACAATTACATCAGGTTGAAACAAAAAAAATCCAAGGAAAAAAATGACACGTATAGATAGGAAACAAATCGAATAATGGTAAAACCACATTTATATGCTCGAATACGAATACAAATCGAATATCATAACAAATACAAATTTGAGCCAAATATCTACTTAATTCTATCTGATCCAAATATCCTAGGAAATTTCTGCGTTCCAAACGGGGCCTAATTTGGTGTAATAATTAGGCCCCGGGGTGCTTGGCCTCTTTGCATATCATCATGCATCGATTTTGTCACAGCCCCAACTATTAAAATGGATTATAATGCATCTCACTAACATGCATTATCAAATTCAAATCATTTCATAATATAGTACTTGGAAAATCTCATTTCATATAAACATACACTTCAAATTTCAGTTTTCTTTTAGCATCGGTAATAAAAAATTGTGATCATCATATGGAATCAATTTATTTAAATACTACATTAATTCTCATGAATAAATATAATTTTTCCAAAAATTTTGGGACTAGTTTGAACTTAGTTAAAATTCAAACAACATTCATAGACATACAACATGTTTGAATTTAAATGTCACAAATTTTAATTTGAACAGTGGGTTTTCATAATTTTTATGGGAACTATATCTTCCCAGGAACCCCCACGAATTATTTGAGGATTTTATGAAATTTATTTCTATTTATAAAGCTCTGGTCAAAGTAGTAAATCTAATTTAATTCTCAGTCAAACTCAACCCTAATCGGCTAGCAGTGTTCCTCTGACTCGAGTCCGACTCGGCGACTGGACTCAACCCAACCGCCTAATTGCACCGCATGAGAGCCATCCGATGGAAGAACCAACGCCCCAGATTGCGTACCGTTTCAACCCCGCCGATCGTCCTTTCTTTTAAACCCGAGACGTTCAGATGCGATCCAACGGCCTGTGATGACCCACTCACTTGGACTCGCGCGCACGTTGTGGCACTGACGCCTTGGGCCCGCCTTGTCAGTTTTGCCTCCTACCTCGCTGCAGCCCTCAGAGCCAGCGCTCCACGCGCCCGAGCGATTCCGACGCGCACCAGAACGGCGCCAGGCACACCGTGGATCCGCCGCGGCCGTTGACCATTCCAGAGCTTCCTCACCTAACGCCGTTTCCGTTTCCGTCCTCACTTCGGCTTAAGACCCCCTCCATGCCCACCTTTACCCCTCACCTCTTCTCTGTTGACTGAGAAGGGGGAGGCTAGCTGGAGCTCCGTACACGGGTAAGCTCCAGTCCGGTGGCTCCTCCTCTCTTCCTGTTCAATGCCTTTCCCATTTTTCCTAACCTCGGCTCCTCTCGTACCTTGTAGCTTGCCGACCGTTGTCGTGCTACCGGTGACATCCAGAGCGTGCCCCGAAGGACCTTGCCGTGTTTCCTTCACCTCCGGTGAGTATTATCATCGCCTGAATGCGTCACCAGGTGCCTCTATGCTTAGTATTGATTTCCCCTCAATCAATTCATTCGATGCTTCACAGGATCTCTCATATTTAGAAGTTTATCTTTTGTCGGCCGCCGACTTTGCTCTTCGTCTCCAGCTCCGGCCGGTAAGGCTTTCCCTGATTTCTCTCATTCCTACCATCTCATCTCCATACCTCACTTAAGCGTGTCCAACCGCTACTTGCTTTTCTACCTCTCCAGAGCGGCCTTTCCACGTGAACCGCAACTGCCGCTGTGGACCTCGCCGCGCCCAGGTGCCACCGGAGCTGAAGACGAAGGCCCTAGGTTCCCCTGCACCTCCTTCGACGTCGCCGTAACCGCAGAAGCCTTTCTTTGGTGTCGATTGTCCCTGGAGGAGCCTCTACCTCGAGCCCTCCTGATATCCGCACACGCCTCCTCGCTCAACTCGCGCCGCCCGCCACCGTGCCTCTTCACCGAAAGCCACCACCGGAAGGTAGCTCTTACTAATGTCCTTCCGTTTTAGCGGGTACACCGCGCTCTCCATCCTTCCCTCGCCGCCGGCGAGTGCGGCGACGCCGCGGCGAGCCGAGAACGTTGTCGGTTTTGACAACCGAAAACAGTGTAATTGCCGGATTAGCTTAATCTAATGACGTGGCTTAGTGAGGTTTAGAGTCACTGACTTGTGGGCCCTAGGTTAGTCTAAGTGGATGCGCATTTCGTTAAACATGTTTTCACCTGAGGGAAAACGCACCCCTAGCTTGCTCAGCACGAGTTTTCGTTTTGATTGTTTGAAAACGTAATCTGTGAAATACGCCTTCGGCTTGTTCCGGCCGAGCCAAGTCGCTTTGACTGGGTCAAGCCCTGACCTGGCCCCGCACGTCAGCGACTGCGGCTAGCGCGTGGCCGGTAGGAAAAGTAGTAAATACTTTATGAAATTCGAAATCAGTTAATTTGCACACTGAAAAATATGTATAACTTCTAAAATGCATAACTAAATCATTTTAACTCCAAAATGGGTGAAACCACTTCTGATAATTTTCATATTTAATGAACTTTATATCAAAATTGGTTTCAACCTTGTCTCTATAGCAGAGAGCTTTATTTGGAGATTAATCCATTAAAACCATTATTTGTACAATAGAAAAGGATGATAACTTCAAAAATGCATAAGTAATTATTGGAAACTCCAAAAAAACAGTGAGACCACTTTTGATAATTTTCATTTTCAGTGAACTTAATTCTAAAAATGGTCTCCATATTACCTCTGTCACAGAAACTATATTTGGGAGAATATAATCTTTAACTCCATTATTGTTACACTATAAAAGGCTGATAACTTTGAAAATACATAACTAAAACATAAAAACTCCAAAAAAGACAAACCCCAACTGTTTTGGACTTGTATTAATATTACCTATTTACCTATGTAATCCTTTACACCACCACTATTCTACAAATTTTGGCCAAATAATTAAATTACATGACTTAAGGTTTAATGAAACCTGAATTTCAAAATAGCATAACTTCCAATTCCTAACTCCAAATGGAATAATTCTTTTACCTAAATCCATCTAAAATCATGACCTAACTACTGTAGAAAAATCATGCATTTTTTAGCATTTTGGTTTTTGAGTTGTTTTCTCGGTATTTATTTGATGTTATAATTATATAGATCCCTAGCATATTGATATCTACACTTACGCTACCGAGAGTGAGCAGCTACTGTACCAGCAAGGCAAGCATCATTTGAACTTTCTTTTGCATCATATTTGATCCCAGTTTTGGTTAAGTTAGTGCAATGATAATTGCTTGCATGCTATTTTGATTATGTAAATATTTTTGTGATGTGTAGTCTAGTTATGTCCTATGCTTGAGGTTAATCTTGAATTATGCCAGTACCTACATGCTTAAGATAGGATGTGATGATTATTGAATATGGGTTGCTTAGTCATGCAAGTCTAGATACGGTAGTTTGATTGTCGGGGCTAACCCGACAATTATGGGAAACACATACTTACCTCTTTATACTTTAATTCAGATATTCGTATCTGTGTTATGAGCAAAAATTTGTCATTTTAAAATGAGATTTGGTCTGGACAAGTGTTGGTTAGTGATGGTGCTTTGTGCACGAGCATTGGGTAAGTGGAAGGACTTGTCTGGACAATTGAGGACCGAACTTTGGTAACGTCGTTAATTCAAGTACACTCGTGCTGCCACACGCGGGTTGGGAGCCGTATGGTTAAGTAGGGGGAGGGTTTTATTGTGTTAAGTCCCATGGTGGTGTAAGGGGCATAGCGACCGTGAAATCCTATGTTCCTTAGGAGCCGATGTAATCCTTTATAGTGTGCAAGGGAGCACCAATTTTACTTGTTTTGATTGCATCGGTATGTCCAATATAACTTGTGAGCCCCGGCAAGTGCTATCGATGCTTGTACTAGGCAAGGAACCATCTCACAAGGGGAATTAGCTCAATAGGGCTTTCTTCTTGAAAATGATCAGATCTTGATTTACCCCGACATACCATAGGAAGTGTGCTATTTCAGAGGCCTCTGGAGGCTTACGGGCTAATCAAGTCGTGTGGGTAAAGTAGTACACCCCTGCAGGGTATCAATCTATTCGAATAGCCGTGTCCACAGTTATGGACAACCGCTTGAGTTCGGGAGTTACTATTGTTAGACTTTTAATTAAAATTGTGGTTGAACTTGATATTCGTCATGAATGGGATGTTCATGTGTTTAGTACATCAAAGTGGGCTGCCACTTTGGTCTTTGCATGATTCAATTGTTTATTACTGAAATGCTTTACTATATGCTTTACTTCTACTTCAAAGCTGATTTTAAATGGGCACATAAAAAACTAGTATGTGTAGGATGTTAATCGTTGCGTCTCTTTCGCAAAACTAAACCAATATGAGCCATCCTTTGAATGATCCTTATGCATAACTACTTTTATTTGTGTAAGACTTGCGAGTACACTTGTACTCAGCCGGATGTTTCTTGGCCTTTTCAGTGAGGAAGATTATGAGTCCGCGATCTTGTTAGTGTTGACTTGGGTGACACTAACGAGTAGTGTGCTATCATTTAACCCCGATCGGTTGTCGATGGGTGATGGGCATACCACTCTGGTCTTTTGCTTTATTTATTTGCTTCCGCTGCTACTTGATACTTTACTTTGAATTTGGCGGTCGGCCGTATGTAATAAGTCGAGACTTTGACTATTATGCGGTATGTCTTTTGATCTCTTGTTGTATCGTTGTATGGATGTAATCAACGTTGGATGAGGGTATGAGTATATTGGTCGTTGATCTTGGGAGCCAATATAAGTCATACTCGTTGTTGATAATTCCCAATTAACTCACTAAGTGTAGTGCTTGAATCGAAGAGAATCGACAATCATGTAGCGCTCGCAAAGGAGCAGCGCGCATGATCGTTGAGGCTCTAGTATTCGGCTAAGCCTCTCACTTGGATAGAGTTAAATTGGAATTCATTTACCGGAGACCCGTGATTATGTCCCTAAGACATTGTCTAATCCCGGTCTTATGGAGATAATTACCGGGGTCCCCACAGATTTAGTAGGGGAAAAAGGAAGGAAAAGAAGTCGTTGGAGAGTGTTGGATACTTTGGACGCGTGAGAAAGAAAAGGCCTTGGAGGCTAGGGCCAGTCAGGCCTACGGATCTAGCTCGACTCACATGAGTTGGAATCGTCGTACAAACATCGTAACCAAAAGATCGTGTGTGAAGCATAACCAAGCATACAGAGAGAGAAAATATACTTCTCTTTCTAACACTTCTGGTTTAACAGCAGCCTAGAGCGTTGAGAGGTGGCTCATATCCTAACCTACTAGGACTTGGGGGTTAGGACTTGGAGAAATGTGTTACAAAGATTCCTATATCAATCCTAATAGGATTAAGATTTCCACTTCTCTTTGGAAGAGAACTAAGGGGCACTATAAAGCCACGAGGAGTGGTTATGGAGAACCTAAGCCAGAAACCAACTCATCCAAAGCAATAGATGCACGAGAGGATTAGAGTCTATGTTATTCTTTACCACTAGATTCTTATATAGCGCAAGCGTTAGGTGGCACAAGATCAAGATCACTATCAACGATGTGGAGATAAGTAGAGAAATTTGACGTCATAGGAAATTTCAACATGTGGTAATGTGTGGTGAAGGATGTCCTAATCTAACAAGAGTTAATCAATACTCTTGAAGGGGATAGACCGGAAAAGACGTCTATTGAATAATGGAATATGATGGAGCGGAAGGCTATCAGTACAACCTGTCTATGTCTCTTCGATGAGGTAAAGTACTCGGTGATCAAGAAGAATTCACTAAATAAATTATGGAGTGACTTAAAAGAATTATATATGGCAAAGTCGCTGACAAACTAGTGGGTGCTAAAGCGGCAACTATACGGGTTGCACATGGAGGAAGGTACATGATTCGTTGACCATCTCAATGTCTTCAATAAGCTTATCACACAGTTGACTAGTGTGGATGAGAAAATTGACGAGAACAACAAGGTATGGTATCATCTCTATCACCATTATGGGAGCAATTGATAATGAATATTCTCGTCGGTAAAAGCACTCTCAACTTCAATGAGGTAGTGGTATATCTATTAGAGGAGTCCTTGAAAAAACCATCAGATTCTTCATCCTCAAGTGATTAAGTATTGGTTATCATAGGTGTTGCAATCAAAAGCAAAAGTCACAGGAAGAAACAGGGCAAGAGCAAGGACACACGCGTATACTATTTATGTGACGAGGAATGTTATATTATAAAGGATTGTTTGAGTTTGAAGCAAACGAGGGGTGCATGCTCAGTTGCAGTAGCAAAAGATGATTCAGACGTATTAGTCATCAGTCAATCAGGTACTTCTCATGGATAGATATTAGATGTAGTTTGTTGCTTCCATATATGTTTGGTGACGGAGATGTTCGACGAAGGATCTCTACATCCGGCGTATGGAACTATTCACTTCGCAGATTACAAAGAATATGCAATTACTAAGGTAGGAATAGTTACATTGGAGACATATGATGAACTACATCGCATATTGGCGGGAGATCGATATGTTCTCAGCTTAAAAAAACCTAATATGTGTGAGGTAAATCACTTCAAGGTAGAGTCAGGAGAATTACTTGCAAATGATAGGTAATCATGAAAAGTATCTGGAGTAATAGAGGATATCGATTAATGAGTAATCTTCAGGGAAGAGCAACCAATGGGAGGTCAGATAAAAATCATGATCAAGAGAAGGAAACTGTGTCATCATCGACAGGTACTTAGATCTCATCTGCAAGTATGTGCGGAACTACAAAGATGGTTGTAAAATCTAGCAAGCACAAAGGCGAATGTGCGAGTTGTTGAAAGAGGGAAGACGTGATGGGACCAACCACGCGATACCGACGAGCAGGTTGAGCTCAAAGGCGGTACAAACCTATGACATGGAGGGCTACAGGAATAGGAGGTGTGGTTAACCAAACTACATAACGAATGAAATCTCAGGTGAAGGGTTTAGGCAAGCTAGCTTGGACACCAACACACACATTGCGGTGATATGCATGAGCCCCTATAGTGGGGCACTCCCATAGGTGAGAGGGAAAAAAGTGGTGTTGACTTAAAGCGAGTTCTTAGAGGAGCATGGTAACTTCAACGGATTAGAGTTAAGGTGGAGATTGTTGAGAGGTGACTTATATCCTAACCTATTAGGACATGGAGAGGTGTACTTCAAGGATTCTTATATGAATCTTAATAGGATTAGGATTCCCACTTCTCCTTGAGAACTATGAGGTACTATATAAAGCCATGAAGGGTGGTCATTTAGAACTCAGGCCACAAACTAACTCATCTAAAGCAACAGGGGCACGAGATGATTAGAGACTAGATTATTTTTTAGCACTAGATTTTTGTATAAGAAATGATTCGAGGGTCCTAAACGGTTCAAGTTGTGTGAGTGACAATTCCTTATGCTCTTTTAAGGTTATGCTTAAGGAATTTGCGGTTGCCGATTGTTTCGGCTTTCTCTACATGGTTCATCTACCTTGTTCTTAATACTATGCCCGTTCATGCTGTATCTCGCAACTTCGATCCGATTTAAATACTGCTAAAAGTAAGAGAGGTTATCAGATTATAACATGGAGAGTAGACAAATATAAAAGTATGCCGCATCATGTAGACAACACAGATTGACTAGGCATCAACGTCGAACTAAAAAAAAGAAGCAAAAATAGGTTTGAGATCATTCCCATTTTCATTTCGAACGCTGAACAACCAGCTTTGGTAAGCACCGTTACACAGCTAGTAATGATCAGAGTTCAAAAAACTTTCTACCATCTACAACTACACTAACAACAGAATTTCTTCAAAAAAGCCAATCAAACTTCCACAAGGTACAATAGAGGCTTAATGTACGCAAATCGTGGAAATTTTTGTATTTCTGGCCCTGTAGCTCGTTTTAATTTCAAAACTAGCCCTCGTTCATCGTAATTTACAAATATGGCCTCCATACAGTAGCGGTACCGCGGAAACTGAGGGCGGCAGCCACCTGCCCCCGCCCCGGGCGCGGTAGGCTGGCTGCCCCCAGCCCCGATGATGAGGACATCACTCCTTCGGATACACACACTACACAAAATCCTCCAGATCTAGTTGCTAAACTACAAGGTCCTATAACAAGAGCTCGTGCACGTCAATTAAATTATGAGGTGAGCTCGTTTCTAGGTGCTAATAATTTATCTATGCAGAATGGTATACTACCTAATAATTGTGATCTTTTGTTACTTAGGAATAATGGGGAGGATTTACGACCAGGTCTACAAGCTATCCGACTAGACCTGCCAGCGCTACGACCAGACCTCCCAGCGCTACGACCAGGTCTCAAGCTCTTTGACCAAATTCGGCAGCGCTACGACCAGACCTGCCAGCACTACGACTAGGTCTCAAGCTCTACGACCAGTCATTAGGTGCTGCGACATCGTTTTGGGTCTGATAGGGCCTTGTAAGCGTGTCGGGGTCAAAGCCTAGGTTGTGTACGCCTCTCCCAAGGTCGCACAACCCTAGGTCAACCTCCTCACACCCCCTATATATATACAACAGCCGCCACAGTTTAGGGTTAGGTTTTCTTAGAATTATTCTGCCACTTGCAGTTTCGCCGTTGTACAGTTTGAGGAACCCCACTTTGTGATCTTTATTCATATTCGCAATACAATTCAGATTGCATCTTCCTTGTTCTTGTGAGTTGCTTCGATTGCTTGCAAGAACAATAACCCTCGTGGTAAGGTCGATCGCGTGCGAGCGTGGTCAATAACAACAGTCGTGCGGGTGTAGCGAATTGCGACGTGACAATCTGCTGGTCGAAAGCCTCAAAGCGTCAATGTCCCCACGATGAAATCAATCGAACCTATCGGAAGATCGGGCCACTGTAGCCATCAGTTGGTATCAGAGCTAAGGTTGCCCGTTAGGTAATCTCAATTATTCCCTTTTGATTGTTGTTTTCCATCACCTAGAGTCCAGAAAATTGCCCACAAAAAGTTTTAGATCTTAGTTTTTCCGCTGTCCAAACCACGTTGTGCCTTTCGCAATTTTGTTTTCAGTATTAGCGTTGTTGAGATCGAGTCCATTGTCGGTGTCTTTTTTGCTGGTCTAGTCGTCGTGATCTAGTCTCTAGCGTCGAGTCTTTGTTGTTTTGGTCATCGTGTATCTCGGCTTGTCCTTGGTTGCATCCGTTGCAATTAGGGTTTGTCTGCTATAGCCGAGATTGAGTCACCACCCCATCCGACCACTTACTCGTGACACCACTCCATCCGACCACCTACTCGAGCCAACACCCCCATCCGACCACCTCCTCGTGTTCGACTACCTAGTCGGATTCGACCATCTTCTCGTTTCTGCCCCGACATCCTACCCGGAGTCTATCTGTTTCTGGTTGCTCTCGGACACCCACGCACTCATCATATCTTGCTCGACCCAACAAAGACCGAGAAGAAATTCCATAGCTGGAACAGAGATAGCCAAAGTTCACACAGAGAGAGAGAGAGAGTATCTTTTTATTACCTTTATACCCCTGCTCTCCGGAAAAAGTTTGTGACCTATATATATCCCCAGGCCCGGAAAAGGGTTTTGAAGAGTTGTGAGTCAATGTCACTTGCACAAAAAAAAGAGGAACCCTAGGTTGGGTTTCGTCAATCAAAAAAAAAAGAAAGAATCAAAAAAAAGAGAAAATAAAAAGAGAATAATAAAAAAAAAGACCACCCCAGTTGGCTCACGACCACCCTGGGTTGGTCTACGACAACCCACCGGTGCTCAACGACCACCCACAAGAGATATCGGTTGCTTTGCAATTTTGTTCCTTTGTGCTTGTATCTACTCTATCTTTCGGCTTGCTTGAGCTAGTGCTAGGAGCGCGTTTGGGCCAGCAACTGTGACGAGTACTGTGGACTTTGATTTAGCTTTGCTAATCTGATTTCATTATTGCTATTCCTTGCTACTAAACATTGCCTGTCCGAGCTCCACGTACTTTTGGCCCTCAGATTTGGACCCTCGCATTCGCCTCCGCCGTAGTCATACATCTCACCTTCTCCGATCATACCACCTGCTGCAATTTGGTAAGAAATTCATAACAGCTTGGTAAGACACTTGAGAGTGTGTGATTCCACCTTCCACCACCTAGTAGTTGGTAGGGATAATATATTTGTGTTGTCTTTGTCTCTTACTAACCATGGCAGGTGAGGAATTGGATGCGCAAGAGTGCGTTTTGAGGGCAGAGCTTACAAGGGTGTTGGATGAGCACCGTAATGCTATTAATGACGACATCGAAAGGAAGTTTGCGGAGACAAATGCTACACTACAACAGCTCAATGCTAGTATTGCAACACTCAATGCACGTATTGATGGTTTGGCCAATCAACCAGCGAACAATGGTCGTGTGGATCCTCAAGGTGGAGCCCATGACCATGAGATCGACAACGATAATGAGATGCACCACCACGATGCCTTGGATGCACGACAACGGAACTGATTGAACTTCAACCGTCAAGGTATGAGAGGTAATAACTTTCCGCATCATAATGCACGTGATAATGATGATCCGTATGCTAAAGTCAAGTTTACTATACCATCTTTTGCGGGTGCTTATGATGCTGAAGTATATATTGATTGGGAGATGACGGTAGAATAGAAATTTATTGCTCACTTAGTTCCCGTAGTGCATAGAGTTAGGCAAGCCACAAGTGAATTTAAAAATTTTGCCATCATTTGGTGGAGTAGAGTATGCAATGATGGATTAGCGCATACTACATGGGATGCTTTAAAGGTTGCTATGCGTAACAGATTTATTCCACCCTCTTTTAAATGGGACTTACGTAAGAAATTGCAGCGCTTAAACCAAGGCAATAGATCCGTAGAAGAATATTATCAGGAGCTACAAATTAGTATGTTGCGTTGTGATATTATTGAGGACGAAGAGGCTGCTATGGCACGTTTTTATGGAGGACTAACACGTGAAATTCAGGAAATAGTTGATTACAAAGAATATGATAGTGTTCCTAGATTGTTCCACCTTGCATGTTTGGCAGAAAAAGAATTACAGGGACGACAACAGAGGCCAAGGAACAATTTTGGAAGCACGTCTACACCAAGATCAACATCAGGGCACGTTAAAACAGTCCCACCTTCAGCTACCCGATCTGCTACCCCCTCCTCGAGTAGGGCGCATTCAGCAGCACCTCCGACACCATCTCATGCACCCGAGGTAAACAAATCTACTAGTGTGCAGGTCCCAGCCAAGAGTTCTTCTTCGGTTGCTTCCACAGGTCGTACGACTGGGATTATTTGCCACCATTGCAAGGGGATGGGCCACATCATGAGGGACTACCCAAGTCAGCGAGCATACCTTGCCACCGAAGACGGAGGTTATGTAAGTGCTAGTGATATTGAGGATGAGTATGTGCTTACAGCTAACATTGCAGGTGGAGGAGACTAGACAGACAGTGATGATGATGATGTAGAAGAACAAGTAGCTGCTGTTGACATAGGGACTCATGTGAGCCTTGTTGCGCAGCGAGTGCTGAGTGCACAAGTGGAGAGAGAGGAGCAAAATCAGCGGCACAACTTGTTTCAATCCAGATTCCTCGTGAAGGAGAGAGCCTGTAGAGTCATCATTGATGGAGGGAGTTGCAATAACCTTGCAAGCTCTGAGATGGTCGAGAAGCTTGGCTTGACCACACAACCCCACCCACATCCCTACTACATCCAATGGTTCAATTCGTGTGGTAAGTTAAAGGTAAACAAAGTTGTAAGAGTGCAATTTTCAGCTGGTAATTACAAAGATAGTACCGACTTTGATGTAGTGCCTATGCAAGCATGCTCGTTGTTGCTCGGTAGGCCTTAGATATATGATAATGATGTTTTGCACCATGGTAGAGCTGATACCTACTCGTTCTCATATAAGGGTAAGAAGATTAAGTTGTTGCCTATGACACCCGCTGAAATTGTGAAAGATGAAGTAGAGTGTGCTAGAAATGAAAGAAAGACCACTGAACATGATTCTGAAAATCAGCAAGTAGCGAAACGTGTCTTCCCACCTAAAGGGGAGAAAGTGGCACCTAGTTCCAAGGCCGAGGGAATTAAATTGAAGGGGTGTGTTATGCTTGCCACTAAGTCTGAGCTTGCTAAAATTTGTGATAATGAGCTTCCATGCTATGCTTTGATATGCAAAGATGCTTTATTTTCACTTGAGGATATATCTAGCTCTTTGCCTCCTGATGTTGCTAACCTTTTGCAGGAGTATGTGGTATTTCTAGCTGAGATACCCCCAGGATTGCCACCTATTCAAGGGATAGAGCATCAAATTGATTTGATCCCGGGCGTGACTTTGCCAAACCGTGCTGCATATAGGACCAAACCAGAGGAGACTTAGGAAATTCAGCGACAAGTCCAAGATCTTTTGGACCGTGGGTGCGTACGAGAAAGCCTTAGTCCTTGTGATGTTCCTGTTCTTTTGGTTCCTAAGAAAGACGGAACTTGGCGTATGTGTGTTGATTGTAGAGCCATTAATAATATTACCATAAGGTATCGTCATCCAATTCCTAGTCGAGACGACATGCTTGATGAGTTGAGTGGCTCTATTATTTTCACAAAGATTGACTTGCGAAGTGGTTACCACCAGATTAGAATGAAATTGGGAGATGAATGGGAAACTGCTTTTAAAACTAAGTTCATACTATATGAGTGGTTAGTGATGCCTTTTGGTCTAACTAATGCACCTAGTACTTTTATGTGATTAATGAACGAGGTTTTATGTCTTTTCATTGGAAAATTTGTGGTGGTTTATTTTGATGATATCTTGATTTATAGCAAGTCACATGAGCTACACTTGAATCATATATGTGTTGTTTTTAATGCCTTGAGAGATGCACGTTTGTTTGGTAACCTCGAGAAGTGCACCTTTTGTACCAATCGAGTTGCGTTTCTTGGTTATGTTGTCACACAACAGGGCATTGAGGTGGATGAGGCAAAGACTGCAGCCATCCAAAGCTGTTCGACGCCTACCACTGTGTCACAGGTACGGAGCTTCCATGGTTTTGCTGGATTCTATCGACGTTTTGTACGAGATTTCAGCACCATTGCCGCACCATTGAATGAATTGACAAAGAAAGGAGTGCCTTTCCAATAGGGACCTGCGCAAGAGATGGCATTCCACTTATTGAAAGAGAAGCTCACCCAAGCACCCCTACTCCAACTCCCTGATTTTGGTAAGACTTTTGAGATTGAATGTGATGCTAGCGGGATTGGGATAGGTGGTGTATTGATTCAAGAAGGTAAACCAGTTGCATATTTCAACGAGAAACTAAATGGGCCTAGTCTGAATTATTCTACCTATGATAAAGAATTGTATACTTTAGTTCGTGTGCTTCAAACTTGGCAGCATTATCTATGGTCCAAAGAATTTGTTATACATTTCGATCATGAATCGCTAAAACATATTAGAAGCCAAGCTAACCTAAATAAACGCCATGCTAAATGGGTAGAATTTATTGAGTCGTTTCCATATGTCATAAAGCATAAGAAAGGTAAGGACAATGTGATTGCTGATGCGCTTTCTAGACGTTATACCATATTATCTCAACTTGACCATAATATTTTTGGTTTAGAGGCCATTAAGGAGTTATATGCTACTGATTTGGACTTTAAAGAAGTGCTTGAACATTGTACAGGAGGGAAAACATGGAATAAATATGTGCTGATTGATGGTTTGATCTATCGTGCTAACAAGCTATGCATTCCAGCTAGCTCCGTTCGTCTTTTGTTGTTGCAGGAGGCACATGGAGGAGGTTTGATGGCACATTTTGGAGCAAAGAAGACAGAAGATGTGCTGGCCGCCCACTTCTTTTGGCCCAAGATGAGGCGCGATGTCGAGCGCTACATGGCTCGCTGCACTACATGCAACAAAGCTAAGTCCCGTCTCAATCCATATGGACTTTATATGCCTCTTCCTATTCCTAGCGCCCCTTGGGAGGATATTTCTATGGATTTTGTTTTAGGATTGCCTAGGACAAAGAGGGGAAGGGATGGTATATTTGTAGTACTAGATCAATTTTCTAAAATAGCACATTTTATACCTTGTCACAAGAGCGATGATGCTACAAACATAGCTGATTTATTTTTTCGAGAAATCATTCGCTTACATGGTATGCCCAATACTATTGTCTCGAATCGCGACGCGAAGTTTTTGAGCCACTTTTGGAGATCACTTTGGAACAAATTGAGGACAAAGCTACTGTTTTCTACTACGTGCCATCCCCAAACTGATAGACAAACAGAGGTTGTCAACCGCACGTTATCCACCATGTTGCGGGTTGTTTTAAAGAAGAATTTTAAGATGTGGGAAGAGTGTTTACCGCCAAGGTAGTTAGAATCGTGATCCTACTCTTAGAATCTTACGATTCTACGAACCCACGACAGCCTGTCGATCCAAATCACACCGTGAATCGGAATCAGATAGAATCGTGGTAGAGTCGCGATCCAAATCGTAGAATCGCAGAGTGGAGTCGTGGTAGAGTCGTTTGGATAAAAAAATGAATTTTTTTTACAATTTTTTTTTTGATTTTTTTAGAGGTCAGGGTTTGCTGATATTTTGTTTTAGAGCAAAATTTATTGATATTAATTTCTGAGAATGAAACTATAAATATCAGTGGTAATGCTAGTACAAATATCTATATTATGACATGAACAACGTTGAGCTTGATAATGATAAGCTATTTTTATTCCTGTATGTCTAGCTGCTTTTAAGGAACATGCAAGTGTTGCAATTAGATATTGATTTACAAAAGTTGTGAACATTTCTCATGTAATTGTAGTAAACTAGTCATGGTCATTGGCTGTTCTCCTGTAGTTCAGAACTATATCACCTATCATGTCAGTACCATTATGCTTTTTTGTTGTGCGATAAAAAGTGCTTTGTCCCTTTTTGGATTATAAGTAAGTGGTAAACCATATAAGAATCATACAAACTTATAGTATAGATATTAAATATGTGTATTTTTACAATTCCGTAGAATCGCCGATTCTACGATTCGATACTACGATTGGATCCTACCGGAGGCAAATCGATCCAACTTAGGATCTCGACTCTGACTACCTTGTTTACCGCACATTGAGTTTGCTTACAATAGGTCGGTACACTCCACCACCAAGGTAAGTCTGTTTCAGGTAGTGTATGGTTTTAACCCTCGTGCTCCTCTTGATTTACTACCTTTGCCTACCTCTGAACACATTAATTTAGATGCTAAGAAGCGTGCTGAATTTGTTCTTAAGTTGCATGAAACAATTAAAGAAAATATAGATCGTATGACTAAAAAGTACAGGGTTGCTGGAAGTAAAGGTAGGAAAGAAATAAAATTTGAATCGGGTGATTTAGTTTGGGTGCATTTGAGAAAGGACAGGTTTCCAAAATTAAGAAAATCAAAATTGATGCCTAAAGCTAATGGGCCATTTAAGATAATTAAGAAGATAAATGACAATGCCTATCAATTGGAGCTACCTGTAGATTTTGGGGTTAGCCCCACAATTAACATCTCAGATTTGAAGCCATACGTGGGAGAAGCCGATGAGCTTGAGTCGAGGACGACTCCAATTCAAGAGGGAGAGGATGATGAGGACATCACTTCTTTGGATACACGCACTACACAAAATCCTCCAGATTCAGTTGCTAAACTACAAGATCCTATGACAAGAGCTCATGCATGCCAATTAAATTATGAGGTGAGCTCGTTTCTAGGTGCTAATAATTTATCTATGCAGAATGGTATACTACCTAATAATTGTGATCTTTTGTTACTTAGGAATAATGGGGAGGATCTACGACCAGGTCTACAAACTATCCGACTAGACCTACCAGCGCTACGACCAGGTCTCAAGCTCTTCGACCAGATTCGCCAGCGCTACGACCAGACCTGCTAGCACTACGACTAGGTCTCAAGCTCTACGACTAGTCATTAGGTGCTGCGACATCGTTTTGGGCCTGATAGGGCCTTGTAAGCGTGTCGGGGTCAAAGCCTAGGTTGTGTACGCCTCTCCCATGGTCGCACAACCCTAGATCAACCTCCTCACGCCCCCTATATATATACAACATCCGCCACAGTTTAGGGTTGGGTTTTTCTTAGAATTATTCTGCCACTTGCAGTTTCGCCGTTGTACGGTTTGAGAAACCCCACTTTGTGATCTTTATTCATATTCGCAATACAATTCAGATTGCATCTTCCTTGTTCTTGTGAGTTGCTTCGATTGCTTGCAGGAACAATAACCCTCGTGGTAAGGTCGATCGCGTGCGAGCGTGGTCGATAACAACAGTCGTGCGGGTGTAACGAATTGCGAGGTGACGATCTGCTGGTCGAAAGCCTCAAAGCGTCAACGTCTCCACGACGAAATCAATCGAACCTATCGGAAGATCGGGCCACCGTAGCCTTCACCCGGGCACGGTAGCTGCTCCGCCTCGGCTCGCGCGCGCACTTTTGCACCGAAAGCAAGTTTGGCTGCTTGCGTTTTTCATTTTTTTTGTCTCTTTAAATCACGTCGAAGTCACATCGCTTCACATCAAGTCATTCGTTGTCTATTTTGTGCTGCGTATATAAACGAACGCGCACGGCTGAATCGCTCATAAGCCGCAGCGCGTGTTCTGATTAGATTAGGTAATGACGTATTTTTTTTTCTTATTGCAGTTTTTAGCGTTAAGTACGTACTTAGATTTCGCTAACTATTAGTTGTTCTCTATTTGCAGCAATGGCACATACTCTACCACCCCTACTTGAGGAGGCATGGGACGCCCAGCATCGCTGTCACACTTGGATCGGTGGCAATGGACCGCCAACTCTGGTGACACAGGGACCGAGGGAGACCTGGCCGTTCGACGAGCGGTACGTTCCGAGGCTTCGTCAATCTGGACTGATTGCGTTCGCTCGCATGCTGAACATGGGGCAAAACCTCTTGATTGATGCCTGCCTTCTTTTCGCCCTGGTTGATCGTTGGCGGCCGGAGACCCACACATTCCACTTCCGATGGGGAGAGATGACCGTGACACTGCAAGATGTCTGCTTCATGACCGGGCTGCCGTTGCGAGGCCGTGCAGTTGTTCCCCCTCCGAGGTCGGTGGATTGGAAGGCGCATCTCAATCATCGCTTCAGGCATCCTATCCCCGAGAGGTCTAAGGGTGTTCCGCACGCCTGGCTGCGACTATTCATGCATTGCCCAAATGATGCAACGGAGGAGGTGGTTTGATGCCACCTAATTGCATATTTGTTGTTTATTTTCGGGTGGGTCATGTTCCCTAGCACGCAGGGGGACATGGTGTACCCGAGTTATATTCACCTTGCGGAGTCCATCGTGGACGCCGACGATGAGGACGTGCCGCAGTACAGTTGGGGTTCAACTGTACTATGCGCTACGTACCGCAGCATGTGCAACGCTTCGCAGCGACCCATTGCATGGGAACAGAGCCCGTGCTGTCGGGTTGCCACATGCTATTGCAACTGTGGTCATGGGAGCACTTCGCGGTCGGACGGCCATACTTCCGCCTCCCAGTCCACCCTTACCGCGCACACAACATTTCTATGGTTGGGCAGACGACGAGGATCCAGTGGAAGGCCCAACCATGGGATCCCGATGGACTGTGGCAGCACTGGGGTGGGCTAGGGACAGAGCGCGTCGCATATACCCCGAGTTCCACAACGAATTCGAGGTCCTGCACGAGGACGACGTAATATGGGCTCCTTGGACGGATGCCTTCGTGCAGGGCACGACGCCCGATGGGTTGAGCTTGCTATGCCACCAGGATGCGGCATACTGGAGGACAACTTGTCATTTGGTGTTCTCCCACATGGTTGAGGACTACAACCCACAACGGGTGATGAGGCAGTTCTAGCTGCACGAGGAGATCCTCCCTGCTCTAAGGCGACCGCTTGCGAGGCGTAGTCACTTGTAAGTACATTGCATTGCTTAATAATATTGTAGGTCATTTAATCATATGTTATATCGGTACCATAATTTGTTTTGTTTGTTCCACCTGCAGGTAGACGAAGAAGGGCCACAAGAGCGATGACTGGCTTCAAACGTAGCAGCCGTGGATAGATGCATGGCAAACGGCCACTGATTCCATTTTGCAGGAGGCACGGCCTTACAATGAAGGGACTTACGACAGGTACTTGGAGTGGTACGTACGACACACGCGGACGAGATTGTCAGGCGCCCCCTGCCCTACATGCAGATCCTAGCCACGTCGAACGCTTGGACTTGGGGCTGGACCCGTACTGTGCAGCACACCGTGACGATTCGGTGCGTTCAGCACGTAGTAGATTAACTACCCTCCGAAATAGGGTTAAGTAACGAAATTTTGTTTGTTCGGTAACCATGCAGGTGGACCGTTTGCAGAGCGTTGTGGAGCACGGCCACCGGGAACTCGAGCGGGGCACGAACAACACAATTGAACACCCTTTTTCGGTGATGAAGACGCTTGTTGAAGATGTTAAGCAGGTTGTTCGTAACATGAGCTGTGGAAAGCCCACCGATGTCGACTTGAGGCATCAGATGGAGCATCGTCGCGTACCCTCGCCCCCTCCATCTTCCCGTCCAAGCGAGTCGACCCAGCGGCGCAGCAGCATGGGCGGCAGATCGTCTGCGTAGTTGCCACGCAGGGACTCTACGCTGATGTCGTCGTCGTCGCGGAGGGACCCTACGCCGACGCCGTCGGCGTTGCGGGGGGACCCTACGCTGATTCTGTCCTCGTTGCGGAGGGACCCTACGCTGATACCGTTGTCGTCATGGAGGCGGGAAGATGACATTCCAGAGAGCACGGACGTGCAACCCAGAACCACCGAGGTTATCCCAGATTCTCCCTACCAGCCCTACACTCTCGGCCAATTTCCAATGGGCGATACGGCGCCATGGTATCAGTCCGGCTACACATCGTACCCTGCGTAGTTCACCCCGCAAGGTGAACCGTACCCAGAGCAGTTCCCCCAGTTCATCTCGCAAGCTCAGCCGAGTTGGTGCCCCTCCACGGATCCTACTACGGATCCTACTGCTTGGATCACCGACTTGTTGTCAACGCCAGTCCCGCAGGTGATGCCCCCCATGTACGATGACACGACTAATGAGGAGCCCCGCTATGACCTGTGGCATAATCCACGGTCACCTGATAGGCTGACGTTCCCACAGGGGCAGATTCGTCAGAGACCTACGGCAGCAACACGACGCGGAAGGCCAATACATGGTCCTATGCCCGACAGTAGTGAGGAGCAGCGTGAGGAGTAGTAACATTAGAAGTCTATTATATGTTGTAACTTGTACTCCAGTTACTGATTTGTAATCCAAGGAGAGTGTGGTAGTTGTAATGTAATTACACGCGTTTAGTTCGTTCTCTATCTAAGAAGAACAATTTTATTCTCATTCATGAAGGACCGCGACGCATGGATAAAGAGTGGACAGTACAAACCCAAGTAGAACTGACGTTCTACTTGACAAGAACAACATGTAATAGAAGAAAGACCGCAAAACTAACTATGTTTATTAATTTGTGAAGCATCTTTTCAACTCTTGCCATCCTCTCATCCAGTTTGTTAAGTCTGTTTTCTTCATTTTGGGTTGATTGATCGGACGCTCGAGGCACTGCATGAAATGCATCAACACCACGGGAGTGTTCTTGTAAGGCAGTAATTTGCATTGCAATATCTTGAACCACTGGGACAGCTTCATCAGCCCACTGCCAAAACCGACATGTTGTGTTCTACAAAATAATTGCAGCTTGAAATGAAGGTAAGAAAATGTGAGGACCCCAGTTTATTTGGCTTGTAATGCTTAACCAACCACCTGGCCCTAGCATCACAAATCAAATAAACCAAGCCTCGAGATATGTATACTTCCCAGAACTATAGTATACACACCTCTACACAAAATTATGCATCAAATCCATACATTACGATAAATACAAGTCTAGCAAAAGACAGATAAGTAAATAAACAGCGGAAGCAGAAATGCCATAAGATGGCTAAGACAAAAACCATCCGGTTAGCCACATAACCACAGGGCAACCGACCGGACCGCCAAGCTAGTCGTCAAACCCGCAGCACGGCTCACAAAAGGGAAACCCTTGGGGTTCACCTTCTTCCTCTGCAACAAAAACATTAAGCAAAGCAGCTGAGTACAAAAATTATTTTTGTACTCGCAAGACTGACGTGTGAACTAGCAGACCTATTCATATGCTACATGCAGGCTTATCTGGTGGAGGCCATATGTTTCATTTGCACAAAGCCAACTTTATTTGCAATAATGTAATACAGTTTGAAGGCAAGTTTGCAATTCATTTTTAATGCTGAAATAACTATAAGGATAATAATAAAAAGATAAAACAGCCTAGAAGTGACTATCCCAATAGTCACCACAACAATAGCACAAATCCCGGATTCGTACCACCCATCAAGTTTTGATTTAAAAGGTTGTCACGGGGCGTATCCGAGCGTGTCCATAACCTAGGACGAGGCTATTCGAACAGTTTTAACCCTGCAGGGGTGTACCAATGTACCCACACTTTAGACCGCCTTTCCACCAGCCACGGTTAGCATACTTCCTTTGGTATGCAGGCACGGCTAAGTCTAACAAGACTTTTTCCAATATTGTGTATTAACTACGAGCCGCTCGTATGGATAGAAATCCATACGCTTACATGGTAAAGCCGAAAAGACAACTACCCACTCAGGGTAAAGCTCTTCGGACAACTACCATGCTCCCACCTCCATCCCTCCTGCGACCTCCTGCGACCTGGAGCCAATACACGCCAAAGTACTAGGTCAAGAGAGGTCCCATACCCTCTAGTGTGGTTACCACGCAAAATGCTCAGTACGGTGGCGCAAGTAACTCGGTCCTTAACTGACTCGGGCACCATTCCAGTCACACCCAACAGATCACACCAATCATACCGTTATGCCCAAGTCTAAATCATTTTTGTTTTCATTTTTAGTTTTGCAATTAGCATAGCACAAGCTGAAACATAAGAATAATAATAATTTTATGTGATCAAGATCATCGACTAAGTCGATGATCGCCCAATTCTACCGGTAACTAATCATTGCTAAGCATCAGGACTCGCATTCTACTAAGTGACAAGAGTTCATCCAACGAACTCCAATCACAGCAAATAACCTAGGCTCAGGTAGTAGAGATCAATATTTCACCTACAGGATATGCATCTAAAGGATTTAACTAATCAATTTAACACAAATTAAGCAATGCATACATACAGCTGAAACAAAATATTAGACTTTAAAATACTGAGATTAACATGATCAAACTGCTTGCCTTTGTTTTGTTTGAGATATTCGACTTGCTGCAGAGGATCACTCTCGATATCAACGTCATCTAACGATAAAAACTGCCAAAGCGAAAAACAGCAAATAAACACCAGAAAGCCAACAGTATCCAAAACTTAAATAACAACACAGAAATAGATTATGAAACTAGGAACAACAAATTAGTTGATTTGAGTTAGTTATGAACTTTTGAAGCTAAGATTTGGGCATAAGGTCTATTGTTATTTGACATGCATATAACCTAATTCTTGCCTTCTAAATAACTTTACTCCCTTAGACTAAGAATTAAAGGCTAATCCTTAAGGGGTTTACTTAGTGATCTATGCATCTAACAAGGTTTTAGCTTTTAAATCATGAGGTTAGTAAATTTTGAAAGCTTCATTAACTA
Organism: Ampelocalamus luodianensis; assembly: GCA_036346255.1. Lineage (NCBI taxonomy): Eukaryota > Viridiplantae > Streptophyta > Magnoliopsida > Poales > Poaceae > Ampelocalamus > Ampelocalamus luodianensis. The sequence continues at coordinate 35,872,292 of CM070632.1, forward strand.
GTAAGCTCAAAAGACTGTTTTTCAGATTAGGCTACTCCAGCTAACTTAAGTGTGTGAAAGTCAAAAATCCTTTTAATTACTAAGTACAGTAGAATCTTTATCCTATTGCCCATTTTTACCATCTACAGATTACTGTTCAACTACTAGCATTAGCAAGATATTTCAGACCACAAAGCTGTAAACTAACCTCTTTCCAATTCTGATACTTTCCAGACTAATAAACATGTACCCTACAACAGTAAGATTTTCCAACTAAAGTGCTAAACATTTCTTACAAGAGCAAAACTAACTTTTGCTAGTTCACCAAGGTGACCTAAATGGCCTTAGAACAACAAGAAGACAGTGGGATGCAAATGAGTTTCATTGACAAACCAAACTTTGTACAAAAACCCTTCTCAGCTCATTATCCTATTAGAGACAAAAATTCAGAGCAGGAGTGATTGCTACTAAGCCTTCTTACTAATTCAAATTTCTCTTTGTTAAATGAGGTTTTGAGTGATTTAAAACCTAGACACAACATTAAGCACTAACCTATTGTCAGTTTTTTAAACACCTTCAGACTTCCAGTTCAAAAACATCTCTGTACTAAAACTACTACCCCCAAATTCAAGCTTAAACTTGGCAAATCACTAAGAGTGTCCTAAATACACTGACATAATTGATTAGCTGAACAAGGTTTGGTTTAAGAGGGTGGGCCCCATTGTCATAGAGAGTGAGAGAGAACAGAGAAGGGAGAATAGAGAGCCAGCACAGGGACAGCTCGGGACAATTTGGGGGCGGCGAATCGCCGGCGACTGGAGTGGTGGTGCGGCGAAATTGAACCCAAAAATGGGTTACCCGGAGTACAAGGAAGCTAGGGGTGGCAGTGGTGCGGCTTGAGCGGCACGGTGGCGGCGTGGCGACAGGGCGCGGCGGCCGGCAGCGGAGGTGACAAGGGGCGACGGCGGTAGAGAGGAAGGGGGAGGGAATTAGCGCGCGCATGAGCATCAGTGGATTACCAGGAGCAGGCCGGGGTGGTCGACGATGACGGAGAGTGGACGGGGTATGCTGGCGACGGCGGGGCGGCGGTGGCGTGGGTGATCACCGTGGAGGGGTTCCTGCGGAGCACGAGAGAGCGGGTGAGTGGTCGGGGAAGGAAGAAGGAGTCTAGGAGATGCTCACAGAGGAGGGAATCGAGCTCGGGCTCGCTGTAGAAGAGGCGGTGGTGTAGGAAGCGGTTTCGGCCGGACACGAGGAAGAAGGGGTGCGCGCAACTCCTCAGTGGTGGTTCCTCCAAATAGACCGAGGGGTTTTGTTCCTCATGGCGAGGGACACGCCGTGACGCGGTCAGCGGTGATCGGAGCTCGCCGGAGCGACCGAGCAAACGAGAGAGGTCGGCTCTGGAGCTCATTTTGAGCTGAGAGGAAGAGTGAGGATGGAGAAGGAGGTCAAGAAGATGAAGTGAAGCTCGGGGACGGCCATTTATAGGCGAAGGACGGAGCTGCCGAGGTGTGGCGCGCAGGCGGTGAGGTGACCGGCGGTTGGCAGTCGGCGCTACAGCGAAGTCGAGCGACGCGCACGCGTGGAGGAAGGGTCCTGGCGAGTGGGGCCGGGCAGTCAGCGACAGAGGTAGAGAGAGCGGCTCGGGCGAGCTGGTTTGGCTAGACCCGGAGGCGCGGGTTCGGTCGGACAAGGGTTCAGGTCGGAGGAACAGTGCTAGGGCTAGGGTTTGGATTTAATTTTTGACCGAAAACGAATGAGTTTGACCGGGCAGTTTGGAATAGAAATAAAATTCCAAAAATTCTGAAAATTTTTGTGAGCATTCTAAGAATCATCTAAGACTTAGGAAAAATAATTTCAATTACTTAACATACTGAAATTTGCTAGAATTAAATCATTTTCAAATCTGCATTTGAGGTTTGATTTGAATTTTGGTGAAGGTAAAATGACTTCGAAAAATTTGGTAAAAATAATGATAATTCAAGATAAATAATCTAGTATTTGATTAAATTATTTTTGGAAACTTTCATTCATACATTTTTCTGGATTTCAATTAGAAATGGGATTTAAGTTTAAAAGTTTAAAATTTCTAACACAAACTTTAATACAATCTCCAAATTTTTAAAAATTGTGCACAAGATTTTGGAAACCATGAGTATGATCAAGAGACACAACAAAAGGTTTTTAAATTTTAATACTTTTATACATTTAAGATACCAATCCTAGTTTGGGGCTGTTACAAATCTACCCCCTTAAACAGAATCTCGTCCCGAGATTCCCGGTAGTTCGAAAGTCGGAACGAAAGACTGTGGCAACCTAGGTGGGCTTGGTCTTGGTCACGACGTCACTTTACGGGTTTCGACGCGAACCGAACTCAAATCTGAGTCCAGAGAGGTTCTTTAGAGGTTTTAGGTTCTAAAGTAGGGAAGCTTTGCTGAAGGATTTCTAATGCCCTTCTGTTAATTGTTTTCTAAGTGGTTCCTTCCAACTCTAAACGAAATGCACCATCTGTTGTCTTGATTTCCTTCAAAGATAGTGCTGGAAGATCATGATGCAGTATTCTGATGTTGCTGACACATTTTCCTTTCCATTGCTTTGTTTAACCTTTCCTTTCTTGATTCGAAGGTACTTCAAATATATCAAGCTTCACGTCGTCTTCCCGTAGGACAAAAGACTACCAACTACTTGCGAGGGGAAAGTTACCTAAAGAGAGGGCTCAGATCCGAAACTTTCAGACCTAAAGAGCAGGAATAGAGGTTAAAGCAAGGTTTATGGCGGTCTTACTAACCCTTGCCTCTCTAGTTCTATTTGCTTGGCTGAAAAAAAGGGAATGCACAAGATGAATGCATGAAGGGATGCATGTATGCAAATTAGTCCTAAGGCAAGTTTTAAATTTTTGGTTATTGAGAGTGCAAATGCTCATATGCATGCTTACACGCTTTTATTGAAATGCAGCAAAGAAATTTCATTTTTGTTAAGGTGAGCACTAGATTCAGTAACAACAAAATTCATATTTGTGAACTACACACCATCAGGTTACCATGTGAATAATTTCAAGATTTTAGGATCTACCATTCGTTACTGAAGTACATTTCTTTCAATCAGGTCAGAAACTTGTACCAAAACAAGGAATAGGTTTCACTATGCATGCAGAGCAATTGAATATAAAGACAACCCTAGCATGGTTTAAACATTTTCAGTCGAGCAAGGGTAAAAATGAGCTACTCTCAGATCATATTATAATAAGTTCACTTCTCATTAGTTAAAATATAAGCATGTTCTTTGTCTCCACAAAACCTAACACATCCAGATATATTATCCCTGACATCCAAAATTTCAGATTCAGGTAAAGAATCTATATGAGCATGGCAAGTTGTTAAATTTCTAAGTTGGTTAACAATTTTAGGCTGAAGATTTTCAAAGGCAATTTCAACTCATACCTTTACATAGTAGTTAATTTCATTCCTTTGATCACTCAGATGAACTACTAACCATGCTTCTTGTTTTATGCAACTTGAGTACATGACATGCTTGAGTTAATTTAGAAACTATATGCATGATCAAAGGATAAGGATTAAGATGCCTAACAATTAATTTGAGGTATCTGCTACCCCCCTTAATATTTTGGCGCATATTAGATGTGATGAGAAGAGAATGAGCATAAGGTGAGGGAACGGGAAATGGGTATGTAATTTAACTCTAATATGTACTGAGCACTCCAAAACACCAACATGAGATACGATAAACCACAAATAGTTTTCCGATATAGTTGCTATACATGCCGTCCGTAGGCGATGTGCAACTACTTGGAACAAAGAGAGCAAATAATTACAAACTCCAGCGTCTACAAGATAATTAATATCATAAGGGTGTATATATTCTAAGAATAACCCTAACTTAATCTTAAAGCAAGGCATCGACTAGGAGAAACAGACATTACCCTAACCCGATTGCAAACACATAACAAGCGAGAAATGAACTCCAAATATTTGTATGAAAGCATAAGACCGGTGCAAAATCACAAAGCAAAAGATTTGCTTCCCGATACGACTAACTCGTATTGAATGAACGAGCAATCGTTTAGGATGATAAAATTTTAGAACACAACTTAAGTTCTAACACATCTAAAAGGCATGGCAAAAACCATATAAGGGTGGATTGGGCACTAGCCATCTAATATCACATCTTACCCTTTTTAATCCCATGAGTTTTAGTTGATTTAACCTCTCATTTTTATCCCTAACGATGAACTAAGTGCTCGCAGTCCGAAACTTGTGCTTTGCTGTCCAAATCTTGTATCCGAGCTCCGAGATGAGTGCTTCAACTCCGAGTGCTTCAAATCTTCACTAAATAACAATCAACATTTCATATTTTTGACTCTCATTATTCCCCAAACCGAATTTAACCGATAACCAACTAACTTTGAAGGGAGAAGAGAGAGAAACAACCGTTTTCGAAAACTCAACAAGAATAAGGCAAGATGAGCAAGCTAAGATAGGTAAGGAGTAAAATCTGAGATCTTACTTAAGTTTTCATAAACTATTTGACATTTTGAAAATAAATTTTTCAAAATATCCTAATGACGACCAAGCTAGGGGTTTCTACAGTCAGTACAGCTCTGATACCAACTTTGTGAGGACCCCAGTTTATTTGGCTTGTAATGCTTAACCAACCACCTGGCCCTAGCATCACAAATCAAATAAACCAAGCCTCGAGATATGTATACTTTCCAGAACTGCAGTATACACACCTCTACACAAAATTATGCATCAAATCCATACATTACGATAAATACAAGTCTAGCAAAAGACAGATAAGTAAATAAACAGCGGAAGCAGAAATGCCATAAGATGGCTAAGACAAAAACCAACCGGTTAGCCACATAACCACAGGGCAACCGACCGGACCGCCAAGCTAGTCGTCAAACCCGCAGCACGGCTCACAAAAGGGAAACCCTTGGGGTTCACCTTCTTCCTCTGCAACAAAAACATTAAGCAAAGCAGCTGAGTACAAAAATTGTTTTTGTACTCGCAAGACTGACGTGTGAACTAGCAGACCTATTCATATGCTACATGCAGGCTTATCTGGTGGAGGCCATATGTTTCATTTGCACAAAGCCAACTTTATTTGCAATAATGTAATACAGTTTGAAGGCAAGTTTGCAATTAATTTTTAATGCTGAAATAACTGTAAGGATAATAATACAAAGATAAAACAGCCTAGAAGTGACTATCCCAATAGTCACCACAACAATAGCACGAATCCCAGATTCGTACCACCCATCAAGTTTTAATTTAAAAGGTTGTAGTCTAGTTCTCACGGGGCGTAACCGAGCATGTCCATAACCTAGGACGAGGCTATTCGAATAGTTTTAACCTGCAGGGTGTACCAATGTACCCACACTTTAGACCGCCTTTCCACCACCACTTAGCATACTTCCTTTGGTATGCAGCACGGCTAAGTCAAACAAGACTTTTTCCAATATTGTGTATTAACTACGAGCCGCTCGTATGGATAGAAATCCATACGCTTACATGGTAAAGCCGAAAAGACAACTACCCACTCAGGGTAAAGCTCTTCGGACAACTACCATGCTCCCACCTCCATCCCTCCTGCGACCTCCTGCGACCCGGAGCCAATACACGCCAAAGTACTAGGTCAAGAGAGGTCCCATACCCTCTAGTGTGGTTAGCACGCAAAATGCTTAGTACGGTGGCGCAAGTAACTCGGTCCTTAACTGACTCGGGCACCATTCCAGTCACACCCAACAGATCACCCCAATCATACCGTTATGCCCAAGTCTAAATCATTTTTGTTTTCATTTTTAGTTTTGCAATTAACATAGCACAAGCTGAAACATAAGAACAATAAAAATTTTATGTGATCAAGATCATCGACTAAGTCGATGATCGCCCAATTCTACCGGTAACTAAGCATTGCTAAGCATCAGGACTCGCATTCTACTAAGTGACAAGAGTTCATCCAACGAACTCCAATCACAGCAAATAACCTAGGCTCAGGTAGTAGAGATCAATATTTCACCTACAGGATATGCATCTAAAGGATTTAACTAATCAATTTAACACAAATTAAGCAATGCATACATACAGCTGAAACAAAATATTAGACTTTCAAATACTGGGATTAACATGATCAAACTGCTTGCCTTTGTTTTGTTTGAGATATTCGACTTGCTGCAGAGGATCACTCTCGATATCAACGTCATCTAACGATAAAAACTGCCAAAGCGAAAAACAGCAAATAAACACCAGAAAGCCAACAGTATCCAAAACTTAAATAACAACACAGAAATAGATTATGAAACTAGGAACAACAAATTAGTTGATTTGAGTTAGTTATGAACTTTTGAAGCTAAGATTTGGGCATAAGGTCTATTGTTATTTGACATGCATATAACCTAATTCTTGCCTTCTAAATAACTTTACTCCCTTAGACTAAGAATTAAAGGCTAATCCTTAAGGGGTTTACTTAGTGATCTATGCATCTAACAAGGTTTTAGCTTTTAAATCATGAGGTTAGTAAATTTTGAAAGCTTCATTAACTAGTAAGCTCAAAAGACTGTTTTTCAGATTAGGCTACTCCTGCTAACTTAATTGTGTGAAAGTCAAAAATCCTTTTAATTACTAAGTACAGTAGAATCTTTATCCTATTGCCCATTTTTACCATCTAGAGATTACTGTTCAACTACTAGCATCAGCAAGATATTTCAGACCACAAAGCTGTAAACTAACCTCTTTCCAATTCTGATACTTTCCAGACTAATAAACATGTACCCTACAACAGTAAGATTTTCCAACTAAAGTGCTAAACATTTCTTACAAGAGCAAAACTAACTTTTGCTAGTTCACCAAGGTGACCTAAATGGCCTTAGAACAACAAGAAGACAGTGGGTTGCAAATGAGTTTCATTGACAAACCAAACTTTGTACAAAACCCTTCTCACTCATTATCCTATTAGAGACAAAAATTCAGAGCAGGAGTGATTGCTACTAAGCCTTCTTACTAATTCAAATTTCTCTTTGTTAAATGAGGTTTTGAGTGATTTAAAACCTAGACACAACATTAAGCACTAACCTATTGTCGCTTTTTAAACACCTTCACTTTCCAATTCAAAAACATCTCTGTACTAAAACTACTACCCTCAAATTCAAGCTTAAACTTGGCAAATCACTAAGAGTGTCCTAAATACACTGACATAATTGATTAGCTGAACAAGGTTTGGTTTAAGAGGGTGGGCCCCATTGTCATAGAGAGTGAGAGAGAACAGAGAAGGGAGAATAGAGAGCCAGCACAGGGACAGCTCGGGACAATTTGGGGGCGGCGAATCGCCGACGACTGGAGTGGTGGTGCGGCGAAATTGAACCCAAAAATGGGTTACCCGGAGTACAAGGAAGCTAGGGGTGGCAGTGGTGCGGCTTGAGCGGCACGGTGGCGGCGTGGCGACAGGGCGCGGCCGGCAGCGAGGTGACAAGGGGCGACGGCGGTAGAGAGGAAGGGGGAGGGAATTAGCGCGCGCATGAGCATCAGTGGATTACCAGGAGCAGGCCGGGGTGGTCGACGATGACGGAGAGTGGCCGGGGTATGCTGGCGACGGCGGGCCGGCGGTGGCGTGGGTGATCACCGTGGAGGGGTTCCTGCGGAGCACGAGAGAGCGGGTGAGTGGTCGGGGAAGGAAGAAGGAGTCTAGGAGATGCTCACAGAGGAGGGAATCGAGCTCGGGCTCGCTATAGAAGAGGCGGTGGTGTAGGAAGCGGTTTCGGCCGGACACGAGGAAGAAGGGGTGCGCGCAGCTCCTCAGTGGTGGTTCCTCCAAATAGACCAAGGGGTTTTGTTCCTCATGGCGAGGACACGCACGTGACGCGGTCGGCGGATCGGAGTCACGGAGCGACCGAGCGGCGTCCGAGCGGTCGGCTCTGAGCTCATTTTGAGCCGAGAGGAAGAGTGAGGATGGAGAAGGAGGTCAAGAAGATGAAGTGAAGCTCGGGACGGCCATTTTAGGCGAAGGACGGAGCTGCCGAGGTGAGGCGCGCAGCGCGAGGTGACCGGCGGTTATGAGTGGCGCAGCAGCGGAAGCCGACGCGCGCACGCGTGGAGGAAGGGTCCCGCGAGTGGGGCCGGCAATCACAGAGAGGTAGAGAGAGCGGCTCGGGCGAGCTGGTTTGGCTAGACCCGAGGCGCGGTTCGATCGGACAAGGGTTCAGTCGGAGGAACAAAGGCTAGGGCTAGGGTTTGGATTTAATTTTTGACCAAACGAATGAGTTTGACCTGCAGTTTGGAATAGAATAAAATTCCAAAAATTCTGAAAATTTTTGTGAGCATTCTAAGAATCATCTAAGACTTAGGAAAAATAATTTCAATTACTTAACATACTGAAATTTGCTAGAATTAAATCATTTTCAAATCTGCATTTGAGATTTGATTTGAATTTTGGTGAAGGTAAAATGACTTCGAAAAATTTGGTAGAAATAATGATAATTCAAGATAAATAATGTAGTATTTGATTAAATTATTTTTGGAAACTTTCATTTATACATTTTTCTGGATTTCAATTAGAAATGGGATTTAAGTTTAAAAGTTTAAAATTTTCAACACAAACTTTAATACAATCTCCAAATTTTTAAAAATTGTGCACAAGATTTTGGAAACCATGAGTATGATCAAGAGACACAACCAAAGGTTTTTAAATTTTAATACTTTTATACATTTAAGATACCAATCCTAGTTTGGGGCTGTTACAGAAAACCTGGTATGTACAACTTAATTCAGGCCGATTTTGCCCAACTTACCGTAAGATTTGAACACTTCATGAACACTCGGGACGGGTTGGTTGGCGTATGAGAGGTAAACACATTCGCTGGATCCCTACAACGAGGGCAAACCAGGTGGTGCCATAGTGATTGTAATTCTCTTCTCACTCGAAAGTTAGATAAGGCCGAAGACATCTTGTTTTTACGCTGAAAGAAATGAGAAGAGTAAGAGAAGAGTGAGGTGAATCGTAGTGAAAGCATCCATATATAACGTTCGGACCACACTATGTGGAAAGCAGGGCGTGACAACTCTCTGGAAAGTAGGACGTGACAACTCTCTGCAAAGCAGGACGTGACTACTTTCTGGAAAGCAGGACGTGACCGAAACGAGGCAGATAACAACTTGTTACAGCATACAAAGTAGTGCAGGTTACAACGCAAATCACTACAACACTCACATCGCTACGACCAACATGACTCAATACACCAGATAGCTTACAGATAATCAGTGGCGTCAGAGGAAGAAGGTCTATTCGGGCAGTTCCGGAATGAGTGCCCATGAGTCTTACATAGCCTACACCTTATTGGTCTTGGCCGATCTCCACGTTGGCTCGCGTCCATGTCGTTGCGGATGCACCTTGACTGACGCCTCCCACAGCCTGGATGTCGTAGTGCTTCATTCGGTGACCACTTCACTGCTCCCCGCCATATGTCCCTGTAGTGGCCTTCGACGTCGTAGGAGTTGAACTCCCCATTCCAAGTATCATGCAGGTGTCGTATGTCATAGTACTCCGACATATACATGCTACAAGATTGGTGAAATACAGCACATGCATCATATACGTGCGAGCAAGGCTTGTGCAGGAGTTGAGGCATGTTGCAGGTGCAAACTGCCACATCGCTTATGGTGCAAACATGCTTCCGGTCACCTCTCATGTGGCCATGAACGTACTTGTCCCGCAGGCAGACCTCGAACTTCCTCCTCATGCCATCCATTGTGATAGCTACATGGGATCGGACCTTGGTAATCTTCTTGTCCATGTAGGCGAGGGTAACCTCTGAGTACTGCTTCCCTTCGTCCAAATGCTTCTTGGCCATCGTTGCCCGATTGACGAAGTAACTGACCATGTGGTTCCATGTCTTCTCGACAACAATCGTGATGGGCAGGGCACGAACCCCTTTCAACACACCGTTGTAAACCTCGGACATGTTGGTTGTCATGATGTCATACCGAGCACCATAGGTGTCGTGAAGAAGGGACCATTTCTCATAGTCGGGGGCATGCACGCCAGAACCTCCACTAACACGCTCGGTTTCGACCTCGAGCTCCTGCCACACGACATCGAACTTGCGCTTCTGGTTTTGCAGGCAGAGCTTCTTGAACTTCTTCATGAGGTCTTTGCTCCGGAAGCGCGTGTGGAAGTTGGCGGCTAGATGCCGCATGCACCAATGTGTGCGCATGTCGTTCCATTGGTACGGCGGGCTCGTACCGTGCTGCATGGTGAGCAGCGCAGACAACAACCCAGCATGACGGTCGGTTATGACACACACATTCGGTCGGTCCCTTACAACATGTTGCTTTATGTTGACAAGGAACCACAGCCAACTGTCAGTGCTCTCGTTCTCTACAATGGCAAAGGCAACTGGGAGCAACTGGTCGTTGCCATCAGCGGCAATAGCGGTGAGAATGGTGCCCTTATACTTCCCACAAAGGAAAGTACCGTCCATAGTAAGGACGGGACAGCAGTGGGAGAAGCCCTGGACTGCCGGGCCAAATGCCCAAAAGACTCGATCAAGGATTAGGGAATGTGGGATGTTCGACTGGTCAGGCCTGTCCATCCTATTGACACATGTCCCCGGATTAGCATCCGCAATTTGCTTCAGCATTCTGGGGACTAGGTTGTACGCATCCTTGTAGGTACCGTACAACCCTTCGAGGACCTTCCGCTTCGCCCGCCATACCTTCGTGCCTAACAAAGATACCCCATCAGATTCGCTACGTTAGCCATGAGGACCTTCAGCGAAACGGTCAAATCGGCGACAACTACGTGGCTTATGATGCTCGCGATGTAGGCTGAGGTTACATTCTCATGCATTTGCAATGGCTCTTGAAGCTCACATGTGTGATCTGTCACGATCAGAATGCGGATGGTCGCTCTCGCCCTGGAATCTCTGCGCACGGACTTTGGCAGGGCAAGAGCTAAGCATGCACTTAACTATGTACGTGACAGGATTAGACCTGCAGATAATGGAAGCCATATAATAGTTAGTGCGACTTACTATACATAGTTCAAAGCTACAACAAACAACGTTCGAACTCACCTGTAAACTCGGTAAGTCCGACTGGTCTTCACCGCGAAACTCACGATAGCTTGCCTGGCGGCAGCCTTGTGTGGGAACTGTTGGCCCACAAGTAGGGTGTCCGCATCGAAGGCCCACGAAGACTCGTGCTCTTGGGCCATAACAAGCGAAGAGGCCGCTTGGCAATCCAACCGACTTGGAATATAGTTCGTGTCGGTCGAAACAATGCCACCGACGATCCCACCCTCATCGTCGCCTTCGTCCTCGCTGGATTACGAGTCAAAGTTTGCCTCATCTTTGGTGGCAGTGCCCTCGGACATGCTATCGATAATCTCGTGACAATCAACACGAGCACCGCGCCATTTATCGACACCTTCATTTGATTCTAAACTACCAGAATCTCCATCTACTGGAGCATCCTGCCTAACGACGTCTGGCGCTCTCGACACTTCTCCCGTCGTCAACAAACCGAAGAGGGGGACAAGAGCATCTCTGGCTCCTTCAACGGCACCCCCTAGAGGATTGAGCAGGATAAACAAAATAGACATACACCATGGGTCGTCGATAGATCGGAGCGTGAGGATTGCTAACGATCTCCATGTACTGTGCCCACATGGCACTGCTGGTCACCTTCGCCAGGCCCCACACCATCTGCCCATGTGGTAGGACCGTGTTGGCGGTGACCACCTCTATTACTATCTTGTTTCTGGCGATGTGCCTATCGAACAACTGCCGAATGCAGCGTCGTAGCTCGAGCAAATTGACGTGTGCTAGGTTGGGAATGTTTAGCAAGGCGCGCTGGCAGCTGGACAAATCCACTCCGTTTGGACCGGCACGCACGTTACCGTGGAACACATACAGTGTTTCCATTTCTGACAAAAATAAGATATTTCAACAAAAATACGGCATAAAAACCGTACGCATGTTGCTAAAATAAACTTACCGTTACAACGACTTTCGCAAATGGTGTGAACAAGGGACAAACAGAATGCTAAGTACGGGACAGGGAGGCACCTCACAAAGAGGGGAATCATCGACCGAGTGTGTGGCCGCGCGTTTAAATAGCTGAGCACGGGAGACGCAATTTGACAGCGGGCCAGGTCTCTTCTGCGGCAGGCAGAGGGAGCAGGTCTCTACCGCACCTGGCAGAGGGGGCAGGTCCCTACCATGCCTGGCAGAGGGGGCAGCTTTGCGTAGTGACGAGACCACACGGGGCAGCTTTGCGCAGTGATAAGACCACGTAGGGCAGCTTTGCGCAGTGAGAAGACCACACGGGTCAGCTTTGCGCAGGGACGAGACCACGTAGGGCAGCTTTGTGCAGTGACAAGACCACATATGATAGCTTTACGTAGTGATAAGACCAAACGAGACAGCTTTGCGTAGTGACAAGACCAAATGAGACGAAACATAACAGCGGGCCAGGTCCCTTCCGCGGCAGGCAGAGGGGGCAGGTCCCTACCGCACCTGGCAGAGGGGGAAGGTCCCTACTGCGCCTGGTAGAGGGGGCATCTTTACGCAGTGACCAGACCACACGGGGCAGCTTTGCGTAGTGACAAGACCACACGTGGTAGCTTTGCGCAGTGATAAGACCAAACGAGACAGAACTCTGCCTGAAATTAACCACACCATGCCAACCATGGGGCTTATAAAATGGGGTTGAACCAAACCCAACACTACACAACAGATACCCAGATATGGACTCTTCGGCAAACTTCTACACGAATATGTTGCAGAAGCGCAAGTGGCTTGCACAGAAGAGAAAACATCTACAATACCCAGATCGAACAATGAAAGATGCTCAAGTACCACCACGTTTTCCAATCCCGCAGTGTGTGTGTGGCGAACAGGTAGAGATCATTCAGTCCACACACCCAGACACCACCGCTAGGGCGTACTACACGTGCGGGCACCAACTCGTAAGCGTTTCTTTCCCGCACATCGATTTTCCTCAACGTTCAATTCCTAAAAGTTTAAACATCTTCCCCACGTAATGGCAGCCCGAGATGCGCTGCCACTTCTTCCAGTGGATCGACGGTCCAGAGATGTACGACATGGCATTCATCCAGCAGAAGTACATGCTGAACTACTCGGTGCGGGCCGAGAATTTCGTGCGGTGGAAACCTTACGTACTAGACCCTGTTGAGGAGGCTCCGAAGGAGCCCAGTACTTGGCCGGGCGTAGTCCATATCGACGACGTGAGTTACGAAGAATTTACATCCTTATTACGTTTTTCACTCTACGGTGTACCTACATCATACAATCGCAGGACATGGACGACTTTGACATACCAGCCCGAGGTGGACAGTCCCGCGACAAGGGCAAGGGAAAGGCTCATGAGGCTGAGCCCGCCCACCACAGCTTATGTGGTCGCCTAGGCGTATTCCGTATCCACGACATGAGTTATGAAGAATTTACATCATTCTTACGTTTTTCACTATACGGTGCACTTATATCATGGAATCGCAGGACATGGACGACTTCGACATACCGGCCCGAGGTCGACAGTCCCGCGACAAGGGCAAGGAAAAGGCTCATCCGGCTGAGCCCGGCCGCCACAGCATCTCCGGTCGCCCGGGCCTAATCCGTATCGCCGACGTGAGTTATGAAGAATTAATATCCTTCTTAAGATTTTCACTATACAGTGCACTTACATCATGAAATCGCAGGACATGGACGACTTCGACATACCAGCCCGACGTGGACAATCGCACGACAAAGCGAAGGGGAAGGCTGGCCAGGAGTTCAACACCGTGCTAGCAAGGAAGGGAAAATGACCCCGGTCCACGCAGTAGGTCGGGTCATTACGTAGTAGTCTCCCGTCCTACCCCGCATGTTTTGTACTATCCCCTAAAGGCATGTACAGTTATATGGTCCGGATGCTTGTGTCGCAATGTACCGTAGTAGTTGCAGCGAGGATGACTAAAGCAATTTGCCGAACCATCATGCCATGTAACATGCTTCTGTCCGCGGACACTAATGTAGTTCTAGTTTCGTGTCTCCGCTAAGCCATCAAAGCAAGCCTATATTGTAAGTATGCCTCTTCTAGTGGAGTCCCAGAAAGAACCAACCGATATCGAATCCTCCATATTTTAGGTCATCTTCGTAATCACAACGAGCGTTCTCAACCCCTTCAATCATATTCTCTACAAGCTTCATAAACTACTTCACCGACTCCTTGCCTATATACGTTCAAACGACTTCATCGAGGAGAGACTCCAATAGTTTGGATAACAAGACAGTTTGCTTCGACGACATCCTCAAGGTTATACCTCGTCTGATATGATTATCAATCATCCTTTCTCTAAAGGAATAAAATTATACATAAATTACAGAAGCAACAACACTATGACGGGAGGCTCCACAAAAAGTTTCGAACCCTGATTTCCGATAAAATAAAACCCTAATTTACAAACCTCTGTACCCTTATTTTCGAGAAAACGAAACCCTAATTTACAAACCTCTGTACCCTTATTTCTTAATGAAAGTTTTTTTACAAATCTCAGTGCCGATATTTTTTATGAATCAGATATCATTAAATAATATTTAAATTTATTTTTTTTGAAATATCATTAAATAATATTTATTATTTTTTCTGTTTTTCTGTTTTTTTTTTCAAAATTTTGAAAATGTCTGGCCGTCGTGCCAATCGCCGCTTGGTCCGGCACCACCGCCACGCCTGTGGCCGGGGTGGTCGCCCTCGGTTTCAGCGCACTCGCCATCGCATGCAGGCCATATTTGTAAATTACGGTGAACGAGGGCTAGTTTTTAAATTAAAACGAGCTACAGGGCTACAAATGCAAAAATTTCCAAATCGTGAACCAAGTATATGCCAGGCACGCATCTTCCCTCCAGCAGAAAGTCCACGAGTAATAGAAGGATCTGAATGTCTATCCTTCTCAGAAGATGCTTATCCTGATTACTGACGTAGTTGATCTTCATGCTTCTGCCATTGCATTTGCATCTCTTCCATGTGTTAGTACACCAATCGATTCCCATTCCAGGGCGCAAACCACATCCTGTGCAAAAGCACAAGATCATTACACGTCATTTTAAAGAAACAAAAACTTGGTCAATGCAACCTGGAGCAGCTATACTTACGGAAGGGTTGTGACGATCAATGTCAAAGGAGTTGATAGCACAGGGCTCAGCAAGCAATTCAAGAGGTCTCTCGTCTGCTAATAAAAAGGTCATAACTTGTAATTTGCATGAAAGAAGTCAACAATCAACATGGTAGAGCTTTCTTGCTATAGACTTACCATGTCCAACAACTGCCAGGATTCCATCCTCTAAGCACAACATCACAAGTAATATTCTTGTTGAGGTAGATGAAATTATATCAGAAGACTGGGTTTACAAAGCTTTGAACTGACTCGGAGCTGCCCGCTAAGGTTTCGCTTCTAACAGGCCTCACACTCGCCAGATTTGTGTCCCCTCTTGCGCCAGCGAATCAGCACGCTCCACTACAACAAAACCAAGCCAGCTTATTGCTAATTATTTGGCCCAGACAACCCCAATAAAATGGTCTTGTGGTTGCACGGTAATACCCGGATCAAAGGAACACAAAGTTAATTCCTTAAGCCACCCAAAGAAGACAACCACATCCCACAGTGCGTATAGCACCTCCCTTTTACTGCACGGTCACTTCCTCGAGTGAGAAAACAGTTTTAGGGTCCAACCTAGCGAAAAAAACCACCCTGGTCTTGGCACCACAAGTTTTAACAAAAGTGGCATCACACCACAATTGACACAACGGTGGCATCTCACCACGGTTACTCAACAGTGGTATCTGAGCACTGTTCCATAGTTCAATTAGTCAAGATTATTAAAGAAGAAAACAAGATTCTCAAGACTAGCGGTTCTGAAGCTAAGGCTAAGCATAACTACGATCCCATGTTGGCAATATCAAATAATGCCAACTAAAATACCCACTCTAAGGTGTCCAAGGGAATCATGTCAACATGTTGAGTACAAATATCCAAGGAGGCATAATGTCAAAAGTGGATTTAACTACTGCCCAAACCTTTGCTAGAAAAGTAGCCATGCATGATATAGTAAAACAATATACTTTTGGAAAAACCAGGTCCAATATGATCAAAGGTTTGCGACTTGCCTTTGTTGAGTAGTGGCGAGGCTTCGGCAGAGGCTGCTGGATCCAAGAACTCATCTTCGAACTCGGGGCCTACATGTTTGTGAAGAACCAAATAAACAAGACAAACTCGGGCAGAAGAACTTAAAAGACTCAAAAGAACTTAGATAAATTCAACTCAAAACCAGAGGAGCAGGAGGTCCTGGCGAGAGGGGAGGTCCAACCCAAAGGAGAGTGAAGCTCCAGATACAAGCACGGAGAGGTCTAGGTGAGAGCAAGGAAGTTAGAAATGAGGAAAAAGGTGATGAAGGGAGGCACACTTGGGCTACAAGTAGCTGGAGATGGCGGAGAAAACCCTGAGGGCTCAGGGCAAACATGTCAAGGGTAGGTGAAAAACATGACAAGGATAAGACAAGGCATGCCATCAAAAGGAGGAACGAAGTACCTCAGATGTGACCGCATTTAATGTGCTGCAGCGACATTAAATGTTCAGAGACTCTCTGCTGCAAGTGTGTAGAAAGGGGGAAGTGGGTAGGGCTGGCTCAAACAAAGAGGTTGGTCAAAACAACAGGAGAAAATCGTGACCAAAGGAGAGGTCCAACTGCGGGGTGGCCTTAGGAGGAGGTCCTGAGGAGGAGGTCCTGAGAAGGAGGTCCGCAGATGGCAAAGGGGGTCCGGTTCCACTGGGGTGGTATTTGCAAAAAGACAAGAGGTCGTGACCACATAGGGTGGTCGTGACAAAAGAGGGTGGTCTTTGCAAAAAGACCAATGGTCATGACCACATAGGGTGGTCATGACAAAAGAGGGTGGTCTTTGCAAAAAGACCACAGGGAGGTCCTAAGGACAAAGAAAAGGCACAACGAACCAGTGCCACACGATCCTGATCGGGTGGTCCAAGGGGGAAAAGAATGTTCGGAGCACGCGAACGCGCACTTACATCAGGCCGCCCAAACAAGATCTAACAGTCCTAGGGGGGAGGAAGGCGTGCACAGGATCTGGACCTAAGGGAGGTCCAAGCAAGGAGGAGTTAATAGCAAATAAATTTGTAAAATCATGAAATTTTTGCTGGAGGCTACTGGGATGATATATTTCCCAGATAAATTTTAAAATCACATGATCACTTTAATAAATACATAAATATTTATTTTAGCCCGAAAATATTCATTCAAAGACAATTATTTTTCTTTAAGTCAAAATAATTTCTAAAAATGCAACAAAAATATTTTCAGCCAAGATAATTTATCTAGGCTTTAATAAAAACACTTCCCAGTCATAATACAAGTTTTATCTTGTATTCCTTTAAGACTTTAAATAGTTCTTTAGGATTTTGGCTAAAAAGGAAGGTTTTTAATTTGTAACATACTTCCCAAATTGTAGAAATGAACAAGAATGCTATGAACAAGACTCCTCATTCTCGCTCATAAAGCATTTTATTACTGTTTATAAACTTGGGGCTGTTACAGACACGCTTGGGGAGGTCTTTCAAGAGTTAGACTACAATATTTTTAATTAAAACTTGATGGGTGGTATGAATCAGGTATTCATGCTATGTGTGGTGGCTATTGGGTTAGTCACCTCTAGGTGGTTACTTGATAATTATTGTTACTCGTTGTTATTTCAATGCTTAAAAACTGGTTTGTTAAATTGCTTTCAATCTATTACATTATTGCAAATGACACTTGCTTTATGCGTCCAAACAACCATATAACCAACATCCTTTGATACAGTTTTCATGTAGCTATGTATAGGCTTGTTACTCGTAAGTCTTGCGAGTACATTATTGTACTCACCTGCATTGCTTGTTGTGTGCAGAGGAAGAAGGTGAGCCCGAAGGGTCTCACTTTTGTGAGTTGTGCTGTGGCAGTGTGTGTAGGGGCGATTAGCTTGGCGGCCCGGTCAGTTGCCCTGTGGTGTTATGTGACTAACTGGTCGTCTTTTGGTTTAAGCCATCTTATAGCACCTTTTGCTTCCGCTGATACTTAGTATTTCTGCCATTTGGCCGGTCGGCTGTTCTGTAATAACTTATATTATGTATGTCTTCGGGTAGACTTGTTATCTTATGATGTATGGAAATGATGCATGCTTTTGTTTGATGTATGTGTGCTGCAATTTCTGGGGAGCACATGTCCATCGAGACATGGTGTATTTTGTTTGTGATGCTAGAGCCAATAGAAGGCTAAGTATTACAAGCTAAATAAACTGGGGTCTCACAGTTTCCTTTAGGGTTCAACTACAAAATATATTCGGGGTTTTAAGTATTATATGACCTTTGTCGATGATTTCAGTAGGTTAACATGGCTTTATCCCATAAAACACAAATATGAAGTTGAGCAAGTCTTCATTCAATAAAAAACATGTTGAATGACTACTCGATAGAAAGATTCCGTCTTTTCAAAGTGATCGGGGAGGAGAATACCAAAAACTTCACACCTTTCTTAACCACATAGGTATTGGTCATAGGGTATCTTGTCCTCATACTCATCAGCAAAATGGCACCGTTGAGAGAAAACATAGGCATATTGTTGAAGTTAGTTTAGCACTATTATCTCATTCCTCTGTACCAGTTTTCTTTTGGGCTGATGCATTCTCCTCAACATGCTATCTTATAAACCGACTTCCAAGTAAAGTTATCAATAACTCCACGCCTTTAGAACGTCTGTTTGGGATCAAACCAGATTACTCCTTGCTTAAAATTTTTGATTGTGCTTGTTGGCAAAAAAAAAATTGACTTGAAACAGAGGATTGACCTCATCAGATATATATATATATATATATATATATATATATATATATATATATATATATATATATATATATATATATATAAGTGTAAATATATTTACAAGGAGAGAGAGGGGAGGGGAAAACGAAAAAAAAAACTTATAAAGTTAACCAAAATCTCTCAGCCAAGCTACAAAAATCGGCCGAAGAGAAGGCTTGACCCTATGGATAACCATGGTGAAGGCTTCTCGAAACACCCGCTTCTAAGATAACAAAGACACAACTTCATTGTTAAAAGTGATCTTATTTCGATGAATCCAGATAGCCCAACACGCAATAATGACTATTTCCTTGAAACACTTGCCAGCAAAAGAAATCTTGCCTACTTGAAGAAGATCACTAACTGGAAGTGACAAGTCTCAAGTAAAACCAATGAATCTCCAACACCATTGACTGAAAGAACAGCTGAAGAAAAGGTGCTTGACTGATTCAAAATGGTGCCCAGAACAAAGGACACACTCATAGTTCTCAAGCGAAAAGTTCTTGCGTTGAAGTTGTTGGCAAAATTTGAGACAGTATAATCAACGCAAGCTGCAATTTTGGTCAATGCAATGCATTTCAATTGGTTATAGTAATCTTCATAAGGGTTATAAATGTTTACATGCTCCCAGTGGACATGTATATATCTCACATGATGTTCTTTGATGAAACCATCTTTCCATTTTCTAAATTATCTCCTCCAACATCACATGTTCCTACCAGTTCTTCTTCCTCAGCTTATTCCAAAACTAGTGCTTCCATGAGTGACCAACATAACAATGACAATCATCCTGATTTATTGCATGCATCCTCTGTTCCTCCTATTTTTTTGATGATGCAGCTGCAGAGAACGATGTTGGCACTGGTGCAGAATATGGTGCAGTGGATGGAGCGGCTGGACCTGACTTTGATCTTAGTGCTGCTTCTAGCACTAGATCAAGTGGCCATCCTTTATCCCCAAGGGCAATTTCCTCTTCCTTTGAAGAATATCGTCCACGGACGCATCTACAAAATAATGTCAGACAGCTGGAAATTCACACTGATGGTACTATCCCTTATCTAGCAACTCAGCACATTCTCGCTGCAACCCGTGTGCCAAAGGTGATGGAACTGGCATCTCTTACTGTAGCCCTTGCTCATCCACATTGGAAACGTGCAATGGAAGAAGAATATTATGCCCTAATTTGAAACAAGACTTGGACATTAGTTCCTGCACATACTGGTCGGAATGTCATTGACAGTCGGTGGGTTTTCAAACTCAAGACTAAGGCTGATGACTCTTTGGAAAGATACAAAGCCCATCTGGTGGCGAAAGGCTTCAAACAATGACAAGGAATTGATTATGATGATACTTTTTCACCGGTTGTTAAACTGATCACTATTAGGATGGTTCTGTCCATTGCAATATCTAAAGGATGGGATCTTCGACAAGCTAATGTGTCTAATGCATTTCTTCATGGTCAGTTGCAAGAGGAAGTATATATGCAGCAGCCATCCGGGTTTGTTTATTCACGATTCCTCATTTTATTTGCAAATTGGATAAGACTATATATGGTATAAAACAAGCTCCTCATGCCTAGTATTCTCGGTTAAGTTTAAAGCTTCAGGAACTTGGTTTTGTGTCATCCAAATCTGATGTTTCCTTGTTTGTGTTTCAGAGGCTAGAAGTGACTACTTATGTTCTTGTTTATGTTGACGACGTAATTATGACTAGCTCCTCATCCAGAGCGGCAGATTGTCTCATTCGACAATTACATGATGAGTTTGCTGTGAAGGACCTTGGGCTACTGCATTATTTTCTTGGTATTGAGATTGTTCCAACTCAGGAAGGCATTGTTATGTCTTAAAAAAAGTATGTCAGTGATCTTCTGAAGAAATTCAATATGGAGCTCTGTAAACCGATTGTCACTCCTATGACCACTTCTGAAAAATTGGCTAGAGACATTAGACAGATGTTGTCGTCTGAAGATTTTTTGAAATATAGAAGTCTTGTTGGAGCTTTACAGTATGTCACGATGACACGACCAGATATTTCCTTTTCTGTTAATAAGGTCTGTCAATACTTGCATGCACCAACAGATCAACATATGGGAGCAGCCAAGCGTATTCTACGGTATCTAAAGAATACATTTGAACTTTGTCTTGTAATCAAGAAGTCATCCTCTGTTCTGAATAGTGGTTTTTTAGATGCAGACTGGGCCGGATGTTCTGATGATCGACGTTCAACAGGTGGTTTTGCAGTTTTTGTTGGAGCAATTAAATCTGATATCATGGAGCTCAAGAAAGCAAGTTACAGTATCTCGTTCTAGTATCGAGTCAAAATACAAGGCATTAGCCAATGTTACAGCTGAGGTGACATGGGTTCGGTCTTTGTTATCTGAACTTGGAATTGTTCAGCTCAGACCATCGAGCCTTTGGTGTGATAATTTAGGAGCTACATACCTCTCTGCCAATCCAGTTTTTCATGCAAGAACTAACCATATAGAAGTGGATTTTCACTTTGTGCGTGAGAAGGTAGCTCTCAAGATGTTGGATATATGGTTCATATCGTCAAGAGATCAAGTAGCAGATGTTTTCACCAAACCATTGTCGACCCGTCAGGTCATGAAATTGTGTTCCAATCTCAACCTTGATTCCCTAGGTTAAGATTGAGGGAGACTGTTAAGAGATATATTTCGTATCTGTTATAGTTTAGGAAACAATCTGTGTTGTATACGATTGAATCTCCTGTATTGAATTCTTGTACGATACGCTGTAGGTTTCCTTGCCGACTACTGTTCATAGTCCGGCACATTATGTAAACTTGAGCCGCTGCAGCCTGTTGTCTTGCGCAGTCATCAATACTCTGAATCCTTGTATTGTTTACAGCTTGCACCAGGGAGGCTGAGCTCAGCGACACGGCCAGACGCCGGACCAGGAGCAGATGGGGTTGGCTGGTGACCATGAGAATAAGGGAGATGTTGTGTCGCCTTCAGCCAGTGATAAGGTGGACTTCCATCGGAGAAGTAATTCTACCTCTTGCTCGATCACACACGATGTGCGTAGTAGCAGGAGAAAGGAGAAGTGGAAGAAAAGAGATGCTTTGGTTTTCGTCTTGAGAAGCATCACTTGGTTTTGGTGAAATGATGGTTGGAACATCATGCAAGAGTTTCAATGTTATATAATGAAAGTTTCAGTGTTTCATCCTAGTAGCAAAGAAGTCAAGGCACGTGAAACCCTTAGTCTCGTGTTCAAACAGCGGGCAAGCCTCCGTGATAAAGCTCAAGACTCAGGCGCATCCGTGGGAAATGTCAAATCTTTTTATCTTTACTACTTAAAAAGACTACGATGATGGTGAATGACGCGTTCTTCTTCTCCTTCCCTCCCCTCCTCTCACAACTCATCCGCGCCGACAGGTAGGACCAGTGCGTGCCCGCCCTCTCTATCCCCGTGCGGCTCCACCTCTTCTCACCCCTTTCGCTGAATTTTGGACCCTCGTCTTGCGTACCCGTGTCTTCTCCATCCCCTCTCCTGTGACAATTTCCCAACATGCTAGCTAGGCCCTCTCCGTTGCGATTCCTCTGTCTTCCACCCCGCTCCAACATCACCCTCGTGTACGCCCTCTACCCTCAATGTCATATTTGCCATCGCAGTCAAAGCATCACGACACAGCGCTCGTCACCCTCACGTCGCTCCTCAACCCACACCGTCGTGGTTGCTTCCCGTACTCCACAGGCGAGCTCGAGCTCCTCTGTCCTTGCCGTTTTGAAGTTAGCGGGCTCTGCGAAGCTCTAGGCTCACGGCCCCAAATCAGTCGGACGACTCCCTGTTTCACTGCCCACCAGTCGCTCGATGAAATGCTTTGCTCATTAGTTTCTTATCTGACGGCACGGCTGCACAGCGTCGGCAGTAGGCAAGCCAAAGGGCGAGGGACATGCGGCACAGGCGTGGCTGGTCAAAAGCGAAGGCCATGCGTGACGCAAGAACAGCAGGTCGAGAGCCGGCGCGGTCAGTCAGGGGCGCGAGCAAAGCAAGCGTAGCAGGCCAAAGGCAGGCACAACTAGCAAGCTTACGGTGAGATACGATCCCCCCTCTCCTTGTCTTTATCTCTCTATTCTCTATGTGGGCATGCGGTACGTCCGTATTCAGTCAGGTTAGCCCTCAATAGGCTTGTTGTGAAAATTTATGAATTATTAATTTCACTAGCTCCTGCGATGATTGTGCATTTGCTTCCAATTTGGATTGAAATGATACAAAAGCTAACATTACTTAATATTGAAAGTTTTTGAAGAAATATTTAATGAGACGATGTGCGCGAGCAGTTCGAAGAACGCTTGAGGCAGCCGAGAGCTGCACAGGAAATTAAAAGGCGTTGAACACAAGCCGGTGGAAGAAAACGATGTCCATGGCTCAAATATCAACGCTTGGCAGCAAGACCTTCGACAATTGAATTTATTCAGTGATATAAAAATAATTGCTCTGCATGTCTAATTGCCACCACCAGTAAACATGATGATGCATTTACTATATTTTCATAAATGTACTATATTTGTTGATGATTCATACAATCATATCTTCCAATTAGCACAACACCTGATGCAACCTTTTGCCTATCTGCTAATTGGTTAACTATGCTTTTCACGAATTTGTATAATATTTCAATATATGTTTTTTATATGTAGCAACGCACGGGCATTTAGCTAGTATGTCTATATTCAGCATTGATTTGATCCACAACTTTGTTTACTTACTGGATTGATCCTTTCGGATGTGATAGTCTTCACAATTGCAATGTGTCAGTGAAGACTAAAGACCGTGTGCGTGTGCGTGTGCGTGTGCGTGTGCGTGGATCTTGTGCCAATGCACTCTGATGGGCAATGGCACACGTATAGCAAGCACTGTAACAACACTACGAAGATCCTTTGTTTAGTTGTATCAAAAAACTTTAGTGTTTAATCTAGACATTAAATTTATTTTTTGGTGCAAATGGGTAAAGTTGGCTATCATAGTCATCAACCAAGAGATCACGGGATCAAATCTTGCAATAAACCAATCTAACATATAGATAGTGAGACCACAAGACAGGAGTACGCTAACAATTGGACTACCCACTAGTTCGTTGAATTTTTTTTTGAAATAATATATTTTTTAAAAAAATTTACAAAACTAGGTCACCGCTTCCAAAAATTGCAAAAATAGGTTCCTGTCGCCAGTTCATCTGGCGACAGGTTCCTATCGCCACTGAACCGCGACAAGAACCTCAGATAATGGAATTCTCGCCGCTACTTAATCGCGACAGAATCTATGAATTTTTAAATATAGCAAATAAACTCCAAACATTACAAAATTTTTTTTGAAGCATCCCGATAGAGTGTTCTTGCTTGTGTAATTTTTTCAAAATTTTATCCATTATACATTTGTCTCTAAAATTCATTTAAGTATACTATTTGTAGAATTTTTAAATATACCAGATGAGATCCAAAAATTATGAATTTTTTTGTGAACTCTCCTTACATAGTGTAATGGTTTCTGTAATTTTTTCAGAATTTTATATGCTCTAAAATTGTCTCTAAAATTCTGAATTTAGGTTTTTGATACAGTGTACTTGATTGTATACCCTTATTTTTAGAGAAACTTTAAGAACATATAAAATTCTGAAAACATTAAATAAACAATTACACTATGTAAGGAGCGTTTACAAAAAAAATTCATAATTTTTGGACCTCATCTGGTATATTTAAAAATTCTACAAATAGTATACTTAAATGAATTTTAGAGACAAATGTATAATGTATAAAATTATAAAAAAAATTACACAAGTAAGAACACTCTATCAGGATGCTCCACAAAAAAAATTATAATTTTTGAAGTTTATTTGCTATATTTAAAAATTAATAGATTCCTGTCGCCAGTTGAACTAGCGACAGAAACCTATTTTTGCAATTTTTTGAGATGATAACCTAGTTTTGTAATTTATTTTAAAATATATATTATTTCAAAAAAAAATCCTGGTTCGTTAGGTATTAACTTTTGGAAGAAGTCTTATAACCGCCTTCAACTATTGCATTGGTACAATTTACCTCTCAACCGCAAAACTGGGCAACCAACACCCTCAACTATTAATACCAAATCAACTGCCCTGGGACTATGTCCAATAGTGGTTTTGAGTCTACGTGGCTTTCCAATCAGCAAATAAAATATAAAAGCTGGTGGTGTAGGGGTGAAAACGGATCGAATACGGACGGATAATGGCTCTGCCATATTTGTTTTCATATTTTTTTCGGATTCGGAAACGAATACGAATACCTCGGATACGAATACGGATACGAATAATATCGAATACTTAATACGGAGCTAATACGAATCAAACGAATACTGGTCATGATATTTTTCTAACATGAAAACCCCTTAAATTGTATACCGAATTAACAAAATATATAACTAGTTTATTTGATGCAAACATTCATGAATTGTTCATATTTTCAAGAACTACACGTAACATTGGCACTAGCAAGTTGTATTAACTAGTTCATCACAAATAAAACACTTAGTTTACCATATTTAGCTCATAAAGTCATAAGTCATAACTCACAAAGTCACAAATCATCACGTATTCATACTTAGTTCATCACATCCATAAAACTTAATTCACACTAACATCGATCAAAGCAGATAGTTAGTTTATACACAAATGACTATAACATCCCAAAGTATATTACCAAAAATAAAATTAATAAAGTTATTATTTTATTAGATTTTCTGATATTTAAAAGAGTTTTCTTGGTTAAAAAGGAAAAACAATAAAATAAAGTTAATTATTTAATTTCCTAGTTTTTAATGTAAAAAATAAAATTTATTGAGTTTTCTGGGATTTTATTTGATTTAAAGTGAAAAATAATTAATTTCTTGATTTTTCTAGAATTTAAAAAGGTTTTTACTATTTTTTAGAAATTAAAATAATTTATGTGCAAAAATAAAACCAATTTTAAGTTGAAATTAATTTTATTAAGTTCAAAATCATTCAAGGAATTTTTGTGATTTTTTCTAGAATTTTTGAACTCTATTTGCTATTTTTCTAAAAGGCTATTTGATTTGTTGCATTTTCTGAAATTTAGAAATCAATTAAAATCTCATTTTCTCTTTTGGACCAAAATCCTCTTTTGGGCTGAAATCCGATATCCGCCTTCGCCTTATCCGATAATCCGTATTCGCTTCGTATCCGCCGGATAGCATGGCTACCGTATTCGCTTTCGCTTCCAGTAAAAATCCGAATTCGTTTCCGATCCGAGAATTATCCGAGAAAAATCCGATCCGAGACAATCCGAATCCGTTTTCGTCCGGATCGGTCGAAAACTATCCGATCCGTTTTCACCCCTATGGTGGTGTGGTCCACCCGTCATCCTCCCGTCTACTCCATTCCTTATCCCATCTCTTTCTTTGTCGCCGCCGAAGCCATCTCTGCTGCCGGCGCTGCCTCTGCTTGAGCTTGAAGGCTACTGCCTGCCAGCCACACCCCACAAACTAGCACAACTGACACAAAACTTCGAACAGTACCAGTGAAAGCACACCCCAAGCACAGTATCCATTAATGCACAACGATCTCCATGATGCGGATGCTGGATGCATTTTGCCATATCCAGGAAAAGGAGGCTACTGGATATAGAGGAGCCGGGAAATATACACCAAGTGAACCGCCTGGGTTTGCGGTTAGCCGTGGCGTCGAGCTTGTGACGAAGCAGCCATGGTGTCGAGCTTCTTGATATGTTCATGTTATTAGTGTGCTAATCTTACTTAAGGGCTCTCTCTCCCTCTCATGTCCTCTTGTTTAGATTACGGTGACCAAATCGATCAAATTGGATGAATTTGTTCGGCTCGGCACGCTCGGCTTGGGGTCAGATCCATTTCCTCTTTACGCTGTTGCTCATTTTGAGCATAATTGCTTGGTTTCGTGGATGTGACTGGAGAGAGAGAGTAGGGGTGGGAATGGGTCAGGGTGGTACAATGGACCACCCATCTGCACCTAATTCTTTTGGCAAATGGGCCAGAGGGTCAATCCAAAAAAAAAATCAAGACAAAAAGCCCAATAACCTAAAGCTCCAACGGATCGAACGGGTCAACCCTAAGTTCCAAACCGTTGTCTAAGCTTCCTCCCCCACTCCCCTCTATGTTCTCCCGGCTTCCACGGCTCCATGCCTCCACCCCGCCGTGCCCCTCTCGTCTTCTCCCTCCCCACCTCCCCAAACCAAAATGCCTCTTCAGATCAAATCGGGAAACCCAAAAGTCCCAAAGAAAGGAAACGATCTCGAGAGCCCTCGCCGAAGAGGCTAACCTACTCATCGCGAGGAGGAGACGAGTGCTCGAGTGTCCCGGATCGCAGCAGCAGCAGCAGGAACAGGAGGAGGAAGATGCCTTCGACATTCAGCGGCGATGAGACGGCGCCCTTCTTCGACTTCCTCGGCGCCGCCGCCGCGCTCGTCTTTTCGTGTACCGTTCCGTCCCATTCTTTTGTTTCAAAATTCGCAGGCTTTTCTTCGTGCGGGGGAGGAGGTCTCGTGGTAGCTTGTTCCTTCTCCGATCCGTCCGGGTCGGCGGGGTTTCTACTCTCTAGGATGCTGCTCGCTCGATTCGTGAGGCGTTGATGCTTCCACGAGGATTCGTGAGGTGCTAATGCTCGCTCGATTCGTCCGGGTCGGCGGGGTTTCTACTCGCTTGATTCGTGAGGCGCTGATGCGCTCACAAATTGGAATGATCAGGTTTGATGTGAGCAGCACTTGGATCCGTGAGATTGTGACGAGATCTCCCCTCTCTCGGTGTGCGATTTCGCTCTGGAGTTAGCTTCTTTGTTTCATCCAAGTTTGTGTTATAACGTGTTAATCATCTGTGTTCTTGAGCTGAAAGTATTTTGGGTTGGTGTTTCGCTTCTTTGTTTCAATGGTGTGATCCATAAGAACCAATCGACCACTGGATCATTTGATCCTTAAGCCAATGGATCAAACCATTATCCACGCCCAGGGATGTGGACTGCACGGGGCAGGTCCGGGTCGAACCGCCCCGATCCATGCCCATTCCTAAGAGAGAGCTTTGGCAGTGGGGACGCCAGACTGGAGGTGCGCCGCGCATGGGCGAGCTGCACGCGGACGGCGGGGAGCAGCAACGATTTGTGGTAAGCAGGCGGTGAACAACTGAAGGCCAGAGAGAAGACAAGACGTCATTCGTTCGTCAAAAAGTACTAATATTATTTGCCACGTCGGTATATATGATGACATGGACACCTCGTCAGTGAAGAAACACCATGGTATCACAAAGGATAATGCTAGCTGGCGTACGTCAGGCGCCAAAGGCGCCAAACAAAAAGATCGGACGCTTTCGTGCTCCCATATCCCACCGACGCTCTGCTTCTCTCCTCGTCTGCTTCTCCCTCTACTCACACACTCACCACACTTCTCTCGCCACAGACATCTCTGGCCACTCAATCCAACTCTCTTAGCAAACAAATAGCTCGTATGCACATCATATATTTCCTGGACGCGAATCATTCTTTTCAGCAATAGGTCATAATGCAAGCTCACATCCCTAGCAGTGCCTCTCTTTGTCCTCCTCTGCTTTGTTAGAAATCGACAAACAAATAACAATGTAGATCAAGAACAAGGAGACACCGATTTTTACGTGGAAAACCCTTTCGGAAAAAAACTACAGGCGCATGACGGCGATCCTCACTATATCAGAAAAAGTGTTTACAAAACGCAGGGATTTTCGTGAGTTGTTAACTCTTCTCGTGTGGCTTACAAGGGATATATATGGTGCCACCGTCTACGACTCCTCCAGGGGCGAGGAGGACGAGTGCGCCGCATGCGGGAGGTCATCGACATCGACGTGAGGGCCACCTCGACGTCGCTGGCGCCTCCGAAGCGCATGGTGCCGGTTCTGATATTGTTTCCAAATAGTTATCCTCTGTTGTTTCTGCTGATGTTGTGGTCCGTTAAAAACAATGTTGCGGCCTATTAAAAACAATGTTGCATACTGTTCTTCGGAATATTGCATCTATAGAAAAAAAGTGTTGCATCTGTAGAAAAAAAATGTTGTATACTGTTCACGGTGATGTTGTATTTTTTCCAACGTGTTTTTTTTTTCCAGATGCTTTGTTTTTTGATTTGTGATGTTGCAACCGTTGTCTGGGGATGCTGCAACCATTGTCCTAGGATGTTGCAACCATTGTCCAGGGATGTTGCAAGTGTTGCATCTGTAGAAAAATGTTGCATCTGTAGAAAAAAAATATTGCGTTTATAGAAAAAATGTTGCGTACTGTTCATGGTGATGTTGCAATTTTTCCAACGTGTTTTTTTCCAAATGCTTTGTTTTTTTTTTATTTGTGATGTTGCAACCGTTGTCCGGGGATGTTGCAAATATTGTCCTAAGATGTTGCAACCGTTGTCCGAGGATGTTGCAACCGTGTCCGGAGGATGTTGCATATAGCGGCGTACTTCTGCCCCTTTTGTGTGGTGGGCGTTGCTCCGTACGTTTTCTCTCCCTTGATTTTTTTCTCTCTCTGTCGCTTGGAAGCCAGGGAGTGCTCATTCATGCGTACTCGGCTGGATTTAAGGGACAGGATTCGCTTGGGCTACCTCGGGGGAGTGATGGATAATGTGGATTGCTCAGTGGGCCTAGCCTCTAGTGATCAGTAAGAGATTCGGGGAGTGATGGATAACGTGGATTGCTCGGTGGGCCCGGCCTCTAGTGATTAGTAAGATTTTTTTTTTGAACTCGAAGGGAAAAGGGAGAACCCGGGGGTCCGATCCTAGCCCCCAAATCGAACGTCCGGGTGCTAGTATCACCCTATACAAAAGGATGGAATTTGCACCGATATTGATAGTTAAGGGTGTTAATTGTTCGATTTTGTAGTTAAGAGGTTAAATTAGACCAATATGATAGTTGAGGGGGATAATATGGATTTCTTCCTTGACTTTTTGATAGAACAAAAGAAGAACTTTTTTATTAAATAATCTTTTTAAAAAATATTAATAACACATTGCCAACTTTATTTTAAATTCTGACCCTTTTATGGCAAAATAACATTGTCACACCAATAACCATGCACGACCAAATCCTGCACTCCACCACAATGATGTGGCAATGTTTTTTTGGCCACATCACCACTAGTGGCGTGACAAGAAGTGTCATTTAGCTAAACTTACCTTGTTACGTGACTACCTTATTACGTAACAGTGTTGTATCATATTTAGAAATAAGGTTAACGATGGGTTAGTAAAAAAATAGAAAATGAGTTAATTAATAAAAAATTCACAAAAGAATGACACCTCCATTTAGTCAAATATCATTTAGTAAAACAATATCCTCTATGTTAATTTAACCTGCAGATACCGATGGCAGCAAACCTCACATGCATCTGGTTGCTATCAAAATTCAGAATAGAAATTCGTCCTCTAATATGTCACTGCAACTGCAAAGTTCCTAAGTTCCTGATCTACTATCGCAAAATGACATCTATCATACCCTTTTATGCAAATGTTGACCTGTCAAACCGTGAAATAGCTATAAAAATACCATTTTGCCCCTTATCGTCGTCTTCCTTCTTCTCTGTTGCACACAGCACACACACGCATAGAGAGAGTGGCGGCCACCGCCACCAGGCTACTCCACGAGGCCACCAGCGCTGCGGCCCGGGCTTCGCTGGCTTCGCACATGTCCTCCCCAACTACAGCTCGCCACCTAGCCCCTGCCATGTCCGGCGCCAAGAGCAAGAGCCAGGTGGAAGTTCACACCGTCTGCCTCGCTTCACTTTGCATCGACGCCCCTCCCTCAAATCCATAGCGGCAGCAACAGCTAGCTCCTCTTCCTTCCACTCCCCAACCTCCTGAGACTGCGTCATCATCTCCGCCAGCATCGACATCATCTCCAAGTCCAACGGGACGCGTTTGTCTCGTGACCCTTCTCGGTAATCCATCCAGATTCGCCTCCATCCTCATCTATCTTTTGAAATTGATCACACCATTGGCTTCCTAACACCCTTACCTTCCTTCCGGTGCCCTTCTTCCTCGTAAGGGACCCGCTAGAGCGTTGTCCGTGTTGAGCCGCACTGCTGCCTCGTTCTCTGCTCTCGCCGATTTGCCACATATGTTGCCTTTTCACCGAGCCGAACGCGTCACGAGGTGTGTCTCATCACGCTGAAACTATACCTTGTGATGAATATCGCTTGTATTCAATATGAGGCCAATGGGCCAGGATATATACACAGGTACATGCGGTGAATATGCAAAGAACCCCTTATAACAATGGGGAATTACAAACTATACATATACAGCTCTAACACCCCCCCCCCTCAAACTCATGGTGGATCAACAACACTGAGTTTGGAGAGGTAGAAACCATGTCAGGCGCGAAGTCCGGCCTTCGTAAAGAAATCCGCTATCCAAGCTCAAGGCACATATCAAGAGCAATCACCGGTCATGCACACAAGATCGCATGAAGGAAGCATCAACACCAATATGCTTGGTAAGCTCATGCTTCACAGATCTCGCAATACCGATAGCACTGTCTCGTCGGACAAGAGAGGAGTCGGTGTAGTGACGAAACACCAAAATCCTCAAGTAACCACCAGTAGCTGGCAATCTCGCATCAAGAGAGCCATAGTGCGCAACTCACCTCTGCACTCGAACGGGACATCGCATCGCTTCTTCGCCTTCCGTGCAATGAGAGAACCACCAAGAAAAACACAAGATGCGAGATAGACCGCGATCGAGGGATCGCCGCCCAAGTAGCATCCGAATAAGCTCAAGTCAGAATGAACTGGAGTTTGGAAAGAAAAGACAAGAGATAGTTCCACGAAGGTATCGCAAAACTCGAAGGAGGTGGTCAGAGGGACTCGAGTGGGAGCAGATACGAACCGACTCGTAATGTGGATGGATAAGTGATATCTCGACGAGTAATGACAAGATAGACAAGACTCCCAACAAGGTGACGATAGCGAGTCGATCGTAAAGAGGCTCGCCATCGAGAGTCGGAGGTGAACATTGAGCTCCATGGGAGTCTCAACAGTACGCTGATCAGTGAGAGAGGCACAATCAAGAAGATCCTGAATATACTTCTCTTGGGACATAAAGAAACCATCCGGAGTGGAAGTAACCTCAATCCCAAGGAAGTAACGAAGAGGACCAAGATCCGACATAAGAAATCGCTCACTAAGACGAGCCTTGACAAAGGCAATGTACTCGAATCATCGCCGTGAATGATCATGTCATCAACATACGTAAGAAGAAGAGTCCGACCACGAGACGAAGTGTGGACAAAGAGCGCAGGATCATGATCACTAGCTGAAAAGCCAGCAGCAGTGACCACAGAGGAGAAGCACTCAAACTAAGCACGAGGGGCTTGCTTAAGGCCATAGAGAGAACGACGAAGACGACAGACCATGCCCTCAGGAACAGAATACCCAGGTGGCGGAAGCATGTAGACCTCCTCACGCAACTCGCCATTGAGAAAGGCATTCTTGACATCAAGCCGAGCGGAATGCACTGGCGAATGACGCCACCGCAAGAAGAGTGCGGACAGTGGTCATGTGAGCCACAGGAGCAAAAGTCTCATCGTAGTCACAACCATACTCCTGTTGGAAGCCACGAGCAACAAGACGCGCCTTATAGCGCTCAAGAGAGCCATCAGAGCGAGTCTTAATCTTATAGACCCACTTACACGTGATGGGACGAGAGTGAGATGGAAAAGGAACAAGATCCCAAGTACCAAGACGCTCGAGGCGCAATCTCTCGGCCATAGCATGCGCCACTCGGGATGAGTAACAAGATCCCGATAGGAGACAGCTCAAGAGTAGCCGCACTGAAAAACCAAAACGAGGTGAGGCCGAATCGATCGGCGACATGCGGAGAGCGTGCGAGGAGAAGATAACCCATCGGGGAAGATGGATCATCATGAGAAGATAGAACATCGGGAGAAGATGGCTCATCGGGAACATCCTCAAAACGAGGTCGACGAGTGTAGTGAGGAGCCCGAGGAACCGCAGAGACGAATCGGCGGCGACAACGGCGGAGAGGCCACGGGAGGAATATGTGGAGACTCGGTGGGGCGGGTGGATGAGGGTAAGACAGAGATAGGTGTATCCGAAAGGCCAAAAGGACAGAGACTCCACAGAGGAAGCCAAGGAGAGGTAGGACGTGGGTAGAAGGGACGAGACTCGTCGAAAGTCACATCCCGAAATCCGCATCCGTCGACCAACAGATCCCAAAGACCGATATCCCTTGTGCTCTGTGATCAGATCCCGTAAAGACACACTCAACAGATCGGCGCTTAGTTTGGTACGTTCTCGAGGCGAGGAGAACATAGCAACGCACCAAACAGATGAAGGGCGAGTAGTCGAAGAAGACCACAAAGACGCTCAACAGAATCGCACCAAGAGCGTAAGAGGTCGGATGTTAACCGATAGGTGGCGGTGGAAACAACCTCACTTCAAAGTGAGGTGGAATAGAGGCGCAATCATCGCGCACGAGCCGCCTCAAGGAGATGACGATGTTTGCGCCAATGACACCATTCGAGCATGAGCACCGAACAAGAGAACTGATCGAGAGTACCGCCGCGAGGAAGCTGCGCAGTAACGAGAGGTACTCGCCAAATAAGTCGCCGCGAAAGACACGAATAGGGGTGGAGAACTGTGTATGGACCATAGTGGCAAATTGTTTATAGATAGATAAGACCTCACTACGAGAAGACATGAAATATATCCAAGTGTGACGAGAAAAATCATCTATAAAAATGATATAATATCGATGACCCCTTTCAAACGGCGAGCCGACTCAAACATCTGAATGAACAAGATCAAAAGGACGCTGAGACACTGACTCACTATGAGGATAAGGAAGCTGAATCTGTTTACCTAACTTACAGCCCTGACAATCTAAAGATACATCTCCTGAGACAGACCCCAGAAGACCACGACGAACCAAAGATGACAGACGAGATCCACACAAATGACCAAGACGGTGATGCCACTGCTGGAAAGAGCTGGTAGGCGAAGTGGTAGAAGCTGAGAGACCGCGCAACGAGAGCGGAAGGAAGGTGAAGCCAGTCAAGCTCCCAGAGACGCTGTGAGTCAAGGCGCCGAGGGCCAGAACCAACCAGAGCTCCCGTGTGGCGGTCCTGAACACAACAAGAGTCAGAGTCGAGAATGACCCGACAACCAAGATCAGTAATCTGCCCAGCAGAAAGAAGCTGCATGGTAAGGCGAGGAACATAAGCAACAGAAGGAACATGAAAAGAGGAGTTGCTAAGAGGTCCTCGACCAGAGACAGAAAGAGATGTACCATCAGCAGTAAGAACACTGACAGGAGAATCAAGGGGTGTAAGGAAAGACAGTGGAAGAATCGGAGTCATGTGAAAAGATGCTCCGAATCAAGAATCCACGGGAGGTACCATCGTAGGAGGTGGTCTCTCGTGCGAAGAGTCGATGAGCGAGCCTGCGCAGAACTTGTCGAGGAAGAACTCAAGAGGCAGCGGCGTCGGTCCGCTATCTCTCGCCTGAAAGAAATGCCAAAAGTCGATGCAGCGTCGATGTAGAAGCACCGATGCGATGCTAGTAGAAGAACGGCGAAAGATGCCGCGCTTCTTATAGCATCGGGACTCAATGTGGCCGACCTTATTGCGATAGGAGCGGTGAGGACGACCACCGCCGGATGGAGGGCGCCACCACCACCGTGGCGGCCACGGAGGAGGCGCAGTCGACGCGTGGAGCCATCGGTGTAGTAGGTGGGCGGCGACGAGCACGGAGGAGAAGCGGCGCAGCGGCACCACTCGGCGAGTCTCCTCCGCTCGTATCTCGATAGGGCCTCGTGAGAGTGACACGAGGGTGGCGTGCAGGAGGCGGGCACGCCATTGCTCGAACTTCGGGCGGCGAGCGAGGAACTCGTAGATCCACGAACCTCGGTCAAGACGCATACCTAGGCAAAGATCGACAGAGCGACGGCCGCGGTGCGAGAGAGTCCAACCGACGCCGCATGCCAGAGTTACGAGCGTAAAGCGCCAACAGAGCATCACCTGCTGCGAGAGTGCTCTAGCGGACCACGAGCGGTAGAGAGCATCACCGAGGGCTCGTAGCGCCGAAAGGTGAGTCCACATCCGAAAGCGATGGAGTCCCACAACCTCGTAAGAGAACCGAGGCCGGATATCGGCGATGAGAAACAGCAGCGGCGGCGCCGTCGTCGTACCACTGAGTGTAGGCGGTCAGGCGATCCTTGTAGAAGTCCAGAGCCTCCTGGTAGGCAGAGATAGCCTCATCATCGGCAAGGCGGCGGTCTCGCAGCAGCCTTGTGTGGTGGCCGAAGCGGCGCAACAGCGTGAGGCTCCGTCGGAGGTGTAGGGCAAGGCGGACAGGTAACATCGCCAGAGAGGACGCCCAAGAGACGAAGACCACGCATGTGGATGCGCATGTGAGACACGAAGTCGGTGTAATTAACACCATCAAGATCACCGCAACGCGAGGAGAAACGGTACCCATTGGTAGGCGGCGCCGGCGGCGCGGCGACCAAGGCAACGGTCTAACGGCGGCGCAACGACGCGCGTTAAACGACGCGTTTTTATTATTACTTATGGGCGCGACGGCCAGACTCGTAACGCAGCGAAGCGGCCGCAGGTAGTCTTGCGCGGGTTTCCTTCCGGCGGCGCTCAGCGGAACCGGCGAGGCGGCGCGGCGGCGGCAGGACCGGCGAGGCGGCGGCGGCGGCGGCGGATCGGCGAGGCGGCGGCGCGCGAGGGGATCGGCGAGGCGCGCGCGGCGGATGCGCTCGAATCCAACCGAGCAATGGCGCGGAGTGGAAGCGGCGGCGGTTCCCGCGGCGCGGGTGGTGAAGAGCGACCTTCCGGCCGACGGCGGCTTCGGACGATCCGGCGACGGTAGAGCGACTCCCGCGGTGGCGACCTTTCGGATGATCCGGGTGACGGGAACCCTCGAGCGACGGGGAGGGAGCCTCTCGAGCGACGGGGAGGGAGCCGAAAAAGCGACGACCACGTGGTGGTCTCGGTCGATCCGAGCGACGAGGAAGCCGAAGGAGCGACGAGCGGCGGCGGCCGGCAGCTTCTCCGTTCGGGAGTTGTCAAGATGACATCAAGGCGACAACCACCTGGATCCGAGGACAGCGGCGGCGGCGGCGACAAGCGAAGCGACGGAAACCCTAGGTTCGCTCTGATACCATGTGATGAATATCGCTTGTATTCAATATGAGGCTAATAGGCCAGTATATATATACACAGGTACATACGGTGAATATGCAAAGAACCCCTTATAACAATATAACAATGGGGAATTACAAACTATACATATACAGCTCTAACATACCTCACCTTCATTGGCCACTCCGTCCACCGTAGGCTGCCACCACCGAGCTCCTCTGCCTCTCCATGGCCACCGCCGCCAACCTCCTCGGCATCTCTTATGCCCCTCCCGAGACAGAACCCCCTCATCTAGGAACACGCCATGCTTTCTCTACTCCTGTATATTTCGCTTGAATCCGCTACTACCACATCTGTCTTCTCCCCCTCGGGCGTTCTCGTTGCCGCCCTGTTCCGGCCTCCCTCGTTCGCCTCCGGACTCGTCATACGACTGCTGTCGCCACCGTTCCCCAACTGCAGCGCCGCCGCCCCTTTCTTTCGTACTCTCTCCCTCTGTTCTTCTCTCTCTCACACACTCTCTATTTCAATTGAGAAGAGGAACTCGCGGCTAAGCCAAGCCAAGCAGCAGGCGGAGGTGGGGGGAGGAGGCTGTCAGGGGAGGGGCGTGGCGTAGGACGTAGGCCAGTGGGATGAGGTCTGGGGATGAGGGAGAGAAGAGGAGAGAGAAAGGGGAGGGACGAGGAGGAAGAAGAGGGTAATTTGGACATTTTTGAAATTTTGATAGGAAAATTCTAACGAAGTTAATGACAGTGGCAAAAAATGTAATATTTGTGAAATATAATAGCATAGAAGGGGATGTCGTTTTGTAATGGTAGATGAGGGATCCAAGAACTTTGCAGTGGTATATAAAGATTTTTCCCTTGTAAAAAAATGCTTGAGCACTAAATTTTCACATGCAAAAGGTTTATTTTCAACCAGGTATGGAAATTACAAGTGTAATGGGCTAATAAGTAAGAACATTCAATTCAAAAAGGCACTTATATAGCTATAGGCATAGTACATGACGGAATAGGCAATTTTCTCTATTTTCAAGAGTTTAACCCAAGACCACATCTCATGTACATGAAAGTTCTCTATATGACCTTAATCTCCTTGAGCCAAGCTGTGTGGAGTGGGCATGGATCCGGATTTCCTTCTGTGAGCGCCTTTTCAGTGAGAGAGTAAAACCAACCATTCCTCCACTTGAACTGCTCCATTGAAATGCTTATATGTCAATGTTGCAGGAAATAGAACAGAACAGATGCAGGTTTAAGTGTCATATAGATAGTCAGAGCTAGGACTTGCCTCTTTGACAGCAGTTGGGAAGTG
Source organism: Ampelocalamus luodianensis (assembly GCA_036346255.1). Classification (NCBI taxonomy): domain Eukaryota; kingdom Viridiplantae; phylum Streptophyta; class Magnoliopsida; order Poales; family Poaceae; genus Ampelocalamus; species Ampelocalamus luodianensis. The sequence goes on from CM070632.1 coordinate 35,909,656, forward strand.
TGCCACAGCTCTGGAGTACGCACAAAGCCTCTCTTCTATGCCTTCGTCAAATGAAAGCCCCCTCTCTGCACCCGCAGCAGATGCTAATTCAGCTATCAGGCTGGACACCTGCCAGAACAAAAAAAACACGATGAATCTTGTCTTGCAAGAATTACTTAGTCTTGAACAGATATTGGTAAGCTCTATCTAGGAGCATTACTCCAAATTGCTGAAGTAAACTGAAGACATGGATATTGTTTCAAGCAGATGACAAATGTAGGAAAGATAATAGACAATTTTGTGCAGTCAATTGCAAACACGAACAAATATTGTTTTGTTCAATAACATATCTTTATATTGTAATGCACAACAAAGAGCAAACAACTACATTGCACAGCAATTCGATGGTTCTGAATATCTCAGGACTTCTCACATAGTTTTCATTTTGGTAAAGACAAGCTGTACACTTTTACTGCTTTTCAAACTTTGAACTAATGGAAAGAAGATAACTCAGAACTTGGACAGATATCAAAGGTTGATGAGAGTGTTACCTCAGATCGGTACTCTTTTTCTACCACACCAATAGTAGCCCCTGGATGACGAGCTCCAACAAGCATGAAAGATGAAATCCATATCAACTTCTCTAGCATTTGCTTCTGAAAGGCTTCCTTTTCAAGCACCTGATTGGCAAGTTGCACCAGAAAAATGAATATACTCTTAAATACTAGAAATGGCACAAGGCAGCAAATTTTACAGCATCAACCATTGCATAAGAGGACATGATGAAAGAATTTGATTATCTAGCCAGACAAACATGGAAAAATTAAATTGCTAATATTTAACTTTCACCCCCAAAAAAACTAACTTTGGTGCGGAACCCCATCTCCCTCAGCTCATTAACTTGTTGGGTTCATCATTCTCATCTTGATCACCATAATCTTATACATGAACATTTCTAGTTACATGCATTAGGATCTCTTCCCCTCAAAAAAAAAAACGGAGAGAGAAAAAGGACCTCTTACAAATATTTGGACAGCATGAAAGTAAACAAAATCAGAGGCAAGGGACAAAAATCAACAACTGGAGTTTAATCCTTAACAATACAATTCAACTCACGGGGGGAAATCAACATTTTGTGATAGCTATGTGGTAACTCCAACCATATCCATATGTTTACAACATTTTTTAGTTTAGGTCAAACCAGTCAATAACAATAATATTGCTCAAGGACTTCTTAGTAAATGCACCTTACCATGAAAAGATTGGCATAATATGTTTTGTGTGCAAAATTTAGCAACTATGGAGCAATATCCCACATCATCATAGAAGTATGTGCTGTAATTATCAGGGATAACTACTAAACATACTAGACTTCAAGTCTTTCTCAATTTGATTGAAACATGCTCAACTACTAATCATGGGAACATGTTGATGAAGAAAATGCAGAATTGTTGAAATGTAATTCTACGAGCATCAGCTACGATTAATGAAATGCTGAAAACCCCACCTTGCAGGTAAGTCCACCATTTTGGAGGCGAGCAGCCACTACTGGAGCCCAGTTGCCAAATGCAGCGGTCAGCCCCTCTGGGTTGGTGTCAGTAATCCCGTCCACTGGTGGTTCCCCAACCTTTGACACAGCAAAGTAGGCCAAGACCTGGTTTGCATCCACCAACCCCTTGCTCTCGAACCATGGATCCAGCATTCCATTCTGGAAGAACACCAAATCTGCTCCAATATTAGCCCAAAAAATTCCCACAGGCAGTGAATGTGTTATAGGTAGGCAGGATGGCTTCAGAATCGAAGTACTTGTTCAACATTTCAGCTAGTGGTCAATTGCTGTTCAGCAGGACTTTTTTTGTGAAGTTATTTTCTTCAAATTACACAAAGTGCACAAGTTATATAGTGCACTTAGTGTTCCAACAAACGAACTTCTGTAAAATCTGAAGCACTTCATGAGTTGTCTAGTATCCACAATCGTGTGCATGTTTATCAGTTAGCTCTAATAGTTAGAAATAAAAATTCGAGTTCACTAATCCATCAATAATCACCAGCTCTGTGGCGAAATTTTCCATCTGTAAAAGAGAACCGGCTTAATCCATCAATCATTCGAGTTAACTAATCCCGGCCCAAATTGCAGGCAAGCACCAGCCTATGCAATGCACAGCAAAAGAGCAAATCAACGAGCGCACGGACTCGCTGGCACGCGCGCGCGCAATCATCCGGGGGTACGGAGAGGAGGGGAGTTGTGGGAGCCGTACGTACCGCGCCACCGCGATTTGGGGGTGGTCTCGAGCACGGCGTCGAGGTCGTCGTTGCGTGTGCACACTAGTATTGGCCCAGGCGCCTCCTCGGGCACCTTATCGCCGCGCCCCACCAGAACGTCCCCGCCGGGCGGGCCCATGGCCAGTAGCGCCTGCCCGACGCGCCCGCCGCCCACCACCACGGCCGGCTGCACCGCCGTCGTCGCCATCGCCTCCGAAACCTTCACAGCCCTGGAAGCGGCCGCCCTGGACGGGGAGGAGGAGGAGAGGCGACGGCGGAGTGGAGGAGGCAGGGGAGTGACGGCGGCGGGGACAGAGACGGCGGCTTTGAGGGCCATTTCGACAAGCGGGGAGGCGGGGGCGAGGTGACGCCGTTTGTTTAAGGGAAGAGGGTGCCGTTAGGCGGTAAGCGGAGCCACCCGATTTGTGGATGGGCTTATCTGGTCGGTTTGTGGTCGACGTTGGATGGGCCGTACCGGGCCGAAGGACTTTGAATGGGATTTACTAAGGTCTTATTTGGATAGACATGGATTAGGTTTAAGGGTATTGCCACGCAGCATACGCCATATCATTGAACGCTCCATCCTGGCCATAGCCCGCGTGTTCGCTCGGACGGCCCATAGCCTACTTTTACGTTCTATGTCTTAACTACTATAATTCTCAGTTTATTCCCATCGTCCCACCCCAGGAGCACCCACCCGTACGTGCAACAAAAAAAAAAACAGCGCCTCACGCCTGAAAAAAAACGCCAGCTCTCATCTCATCGCTCTCAGATTCGCTGTCGCCTCCATCCTCCCTCACCCGCCCGGCGCTGCCGCCTCCGTCCCTCCTCACGCGCCACCGCGCTGCCGCCTCCGTCCTCCTCACCCGCGCCTCGCGCTGCCGCCCTCCGCCCTCCTCACTCCGCCATCGCGCTGCTGCCGCGCCCCTCTCCTCCTCGCCGCGCTGCGCGCTAAACCCACGCCGCCTCGCATGCGTTGCCATCGCGCCTCCCACCTCGGTCCGCCTCGCCGCCGCCGCAACACCTCGCCTCTGTCCCCCTCCGCTGCCTCTGCGCGCGCAGCCTCTCACACTCGCCTCCGCGCGACCATCGCGCCTTAGGATGGAGGCCGCTCGCCGTCGCCCGCTCCACCGGCACCCTACGCCGACGCCGCCTCGCCGCGCCGCGCCGCCTAGGTCCTCTAGCCGTCTCCCCGTTCGTCCCTCACATCCTTTACGCCCTTGCCCGTCACCGCGCAACCCGCCGTGCCTCTCTCGCCCGCCGCGTCGCCACAACATCCCCCACATGCGCGCCGCGCCCCGTCACTCGCATCCGCCACGCAGCGCTAGCCGCACCACCCTCACTCGCATTCGCATGGGCCCCCAGGGCGGTTATGTGCAGCGGTGGTCAGCTGCCTTGCCAACTGACCAGCTAGCACGGCAGTTGCAAACAACGAAAAAACGTGGCCGGCGGTTGCTATTTCTACACTACAAAAGGTATACCTCTCTTATCCTCCTTGTTATTCCATTCTACTACTCATCTGCGCCAAACATCTCCTCCTTATCTTCATTTCAGAGGTGTGTCATCCGAATTTTACATTTTAAATTTGTTGTTTTCAGAATTTGAGTGCACTGGATATTTGCAATTTGATATTTGCTGAATTTACTTTCTTAGATGAGTGGTTTGGAAAGTATTCTGATATTGATTAGCCTACAATCAGAGCCTTCACAATCAGATCCTTCACAATTAATTATGTGATATTGATTATAATACACCAGCTGCAATTCTCTTTCGGCTTAACAATGTTGATCTCACATGCTCATTTTGCTTTGACTGAATGAGTGCTATTGTTAGGATTGATCTTAGAATTGTAATTGTTCTCTTTAAAACTCTGTGATATTGCTTCTTCAATAACCTTCTGGACATAGTGGATGTTGAGGTTGAGGTGAAATAACCAATGAGGTTGAGGTGTCTGTTGAATGTAATATGTCAGTTAGACTTTGTGATCATCTGTAAGCGATTGACTATAATATTTGTTTTGTCATTTCCTCAATGACCTAAACAGAAGATTTATTCTACTGCTGGACTGATCCTAGAAGTTCAAACTGACAGTTAGATGGACATTCTATTGTTAGGATTTTTACCCACTCAAAAACAAGTGTTACAGAAATGTTGTCCATATAGGTATGATCCTATCCATCGTTCTAGAGCTACCAGGTTCTGCTTCAAAATGAGAATGCTCAGTTAGATCCATACTGACTTGTCCCTAGCCCTTCCACATATAGCACATGCTATCCTCATCCAGATCAAAACCAACTTTTACAAATCAAGTCACATGCACTATTATGTTCAAAGGCTACTTCCACAATACTTTTCAGATCAATAAGCATTCCATTCTTATGTGGCCACTTTTGCTATTGTCCAGAGTCTGAGTGTCATTATCTAACAATATTACTTTTGATGCTGTATCATACTTTTCAGATCAATAAGCATTCCATTCTTATGTGGCCACTTTTGTAATTGTTCTCTGTATTTCCTGGCATACTGATAATTGCATGGGCCTATTATTAGCTGTTCAAATAATTGAAATTACATGCTACCTAATGAGACATATATCAATTGCAATTTTACAGTGTTCTTGCAATTGCCTTATTGGAGTAGCTTCGATTGTAACTTAAGTGAATCTGTGCCTTTGTATTTATAGGAAGAAGGTTGGAAGGAAGAGATATCAAGGGGAGAGAAGACCAGAGTATTCTGCTGTCTGTCGTTCTATTGTCAAAGTTCCATTCTGTTCACTCACCAGGTAATACATCTGCAATTACCATCTATCTTTTGCATAACCATATAAGCATCATACAAAGACATTTTACAGACATATAAAAAATGTGCCATTACAGCCAACCCACGCGGCCATTGTACATGACCTTGCTCCTATCATCCTATGTGAATGTGCAACCTTTATGCAATCAATCTTTTCACCGCACTTCTTTATATGCTTCTCTCTTCTCCAACCATAATACTATGAATAGGTGCTGCATGCCATTCCTTTCGAAAACACCTACCTATTTTGTTATGCTGACATGTACGCGATACAACACATCTAATTGCAATTTTTCAGTGTGGCATATTGATACCACCTAGAATTGTTCACTTATTTTAAAAACATCCTCATACTCTTAGAGCTACAGTCCACCAAAAAAGAAAAAAAAAACTTATGTGTTATTGACAGTTGTCTCTGTCTTATCACTATGTATGTCTACTTCATTTGATGGCTCTTATTGTTATGTTTACCGACTGATCACTGTGCAGGGGACAAATTTCTCCCTCAGAGATCATGCTTACATAATACAAGCGACACAACTTACCTGTACCTATTCATATCAATAATTTGTATACACGTTTGATCCATTTCTTGTTCCGAAATTTATTGCTTAACAACAGAAATCTGCAGGCAACGTATTACATACAGTTACTAGGTTGGATACTCCTTTCCTTAGATATGATCATCGACATGCTACATACAGACCTTAGGAGTCCAGTCCTTTTACTCGCTATGTTTAGACCCTTTGCATTCAAATCGTTGCATATATATACCTTTAGGACTCATACGCTTTAGCAGCATTAACTTTTACAATCCTGACGAGCTTCTTCTAAAACTGAGGTAGATCCCAATTCTATGTTCCTATCATTAACCTCAAAACCTCCCCCCCATGCCAATACTCTGAGAAAGCCATGTTGATGACGCGGTTGTGCTATTTTCGCCCAGGCTGGTCCCGCCGCGGTGACCCCAGTGCCGCCGCCGTTGTCTTCCGCCGCCGGCCCACCTCCGACCTCCTCGACCTCTCCGCAACATCCCGGTGAGTCCTCTAAGCCCTCCATGAGCTAGCACGCGTGGTAGCGAGCATGATCTTGGCCGTGTCGCATGCTCCATTTTTACCGTAGAACCTTCTCCGCCTCTGCGTGTCGCGCGCGCGGTGAGCCATCTCCGGCGAGGTTGCGAGTGCGGTCGTGGGCGTGAGGCTATTGCGCTCCCGTTTTCATTCTTTGCCTGCACTCCCTAGGCCTCCCTCGCCGGCATCACGCCAGGCGAGCCGGCGGTGAGAAATGCCACGTTGTCGGACGAGGCTCGGTCAGAGGCGGCGTGGCTGACCCTAGCCGTCGGATCTAGCGATCGAAGGCCAGGAAACCTCCACGCCGCTCCCCTGTCTCGCGCGCCCAGCGTGTGAGTTGGCCAGATTCAACTGGAGCCGTTGGATCCTTGATCAACGGCCCAGGATGGGCGAGCATCCGCTCGGTCCGATTATCATCTCGATCTGGGCTGTTGGATCTTGATCCAACGGTGAGCCTCCGTGGGTCCTGTGCGTGTGTGCTGTGCGCGCCGTGCGCGTGGGCCGTCCGATCCAGGATCGACGGCTCTCACTCGTCCACGTCCCCGTGGGTTAGGAAAACCCCCGAGAATGCTAAGTCCAGAAATCAGTATCACTTTAGGGTCTTGTCATTTTTGTATCTCTGTAACTATAGATCCAAATTAGATGATTCCAATTTTGTTAGCTTCCTTATACCTTGAAATTAATTAGAAAAATAATTGTAGACCATGATCAAACCTGGAAAACCTTTTTCAAAAATAGTAAACAAGTGAACTTAATACTGTTTTTCAGAACTTTTAGCAAACTTGTAAAACGCATATCTTTTTATCTATAGCCGATTTTTGTATGAATCCAATTGGATTAGCTTCCACTGATAGTGTATTTGCTAGGAAAATTGGTTTCACAAATTTTACTGTTTTTAAAAATCATAAGGATCATATTTTAGTTTAATACCCTAAACAATTTAGACAAATCATAACTCTTTCAATATAACTCCAAATGACATGAAATTTTATATGGCTTATCACTATACCAGTAGGTAGCCACCATAAAAGTTTCAGCTTCAAAATCTTTCTAGAAAATATTTTTGCTACAGTACCTAATTATGGCCGAAAATAGGTTTTTAGGGAATATCTTTTGCACCACAAATCCAAATTAAGTTTTTCCAGTTTCTATGACTAGGTATATTAGTATTTTACCTTTTGTATAAACTTCGTCGCATTTGGATAATTTTTGCTTGCTCTTTCGTTTAAGTGTTGCTCGTCTTATTGGTTGTTTTCGCTCTTTCGCTTAGGCTTCGACATTTGCGGTAACCCCAGAACGACCCTCCGCAACAATTTGAGCAACAACAAGCGAGCAAGCATTTTGATCATTTCCCATTGATCCCATTACTTTTAAAGTCTAATATTTTGTTTAACTTCTATGTATGCATTGCTATTTTGTGGTTAAATTGATTAGTTAATCCTCTAGTTGCATAATCTGTAGGTAAATAATTATCCTCTACTACTGAGCCTAGGTTATTTGTTGTGATTAGAGTTCGTTGGATGAGCTCTTGTCACTTAGTAGATTTTCGAATAAATATTGCTTAGCCATGCCTAGTATCGGTAGTATTGGGTGATCATCGACTTAGTCGGTGATCTTGATCACACAACTACTTATACTACTCCATTATGTCCAACCCTTGTGTTTTATTGATTTACAAATCAAAAGCGAAAACAAAACTATATCTTGACTTGGGCACAATGGTATGTTGATGTGATCATTGGGTGTGTTGAATGGTGCCTAAGTCCCTAAGGACTGAGTTACTTGTGTCACTAAGCCAAGCGCTTATTGCGTGCTAACCACACGAGGGGGATATGGAACCTCTCTTGACTAAGTACTTTGGAAGGTGTTAATTATGAGCTGGTTGGTGGGTGTGTTCTTGTGTGTGTGTGTTTGTGGTGTTGGAGGAGCATTAGCAGTGGTTAGGGCTGTCTAATGTGTCCTTCTCCGTGGGTTCTGCTCTTAATTAGCATCGTCCATTGGAAAGCGTCTTGTTAGACTTAGTCATGCACGCATACCAAAGGAAGTGTGCTAACCGTGGTGGTGGAAAGGCGGTCTATCGTGTGGGTACATTGGTACACCCCTGCAGGGTTAAAACTATTCGAATAGCCTCGTCCTAGGTTATGGACATGCTTGGTAAGGTCGTGCAAGAACTAGACTACAACCTTTTAAAAACTCAAACTTGACATGGGTGGTATGAAGGGTACTTCATGCTATTGTCGTGGTGACTATGGGTTAGTCACTTCTAGGTGGTGTTGTCATCTATCTATTGTTGTATTTGTCTCTCTTTATTTGAACAATAAAAGTTAATTGCAAACTTGCTTTGAATCTATTACTTTATTGCAAATGAAAACTTGCTTTATCTTGAAAATAAGTCGAGCCTCATCCACTTAAATAAAGCTTGCATGTAGTTAACTATAGTTCTGTTATCTCACACGTCGATCTTGCAGTACAAAAATAAGTTTTGTACTCATCCGCTTGCTTAATATTAATTGTTGCAGAGGAAGAAGGTGAGCCCCAAGGGCCTCACTTTTGTGAGTCGTGTTCTTGCGCTGTTTGGGACGATTAGCTTGGCGGTCCGGTTGGTTGCCTTGTGGGTAAGGCACACCGATTGGCTTTTGTTTATCGCCATCTTATGGTCATTTTGCTTCACTTGTGTATTTACTTATTTGTATGATGTTGGCAGTCGGCCTCTCTTTGTAATAACTCTCTTTATATTATCTATGTCTTTCAGTTGTTGCTTTTGCTTCGGCTCTATGTGTATGAATGGAATTGATGCATAATTTTGTAACGGGGTGTGTATACTGCAATTATGGGAAGTATACATATCTCGAGGCTTGGTTTATTTGATTTGTATTGTTAGGACCAAGTGGATGGTTAAACAAGACAAGCCGAATAAACCGGGTCCTCACAAAGTTGGTATCGAGCCATTCCGACCGTAGTAACCAAGCTTGATCGTCTTTAGGATATTTTGGAAAACTTAATTTCAAAGTATCAAATGATTTATGAAAGCTTAAGTAAGTTCTCAGATTTTATTCCTTACCTATCTTAGCTTCCTATCTCATCTTGCTTTAATTTGAGTTTTAAAAGTTGTTCTCCTTTCCTTCTCTCAAAAGATAGTCATTATCGTTTAAATTGGGTTTTGGGAACCAATGAGTTTGGCAAATTGAAGTGTTAGCTGCCCTCTGCAAGGTTTTGAAGCTTCCGAAGTTGAAGATTTCAATTAGGAGGCTTGGATGCGAAATCTGGACAGCGAGCATTCGATTTCCGGACAGCAGGCTCAAAGGTTTCTAAATAGGGTAGAAAATGAGAGGATAATCAACTAAAAATTGTGGGAATAAAAGGGTAGGATGTGATACTAGTTAGCTAAGTACCTAACGCTAATTTTGTCGCCTTAACCTTGATCTTTAGTAGTGTTAGACTTGTTGTAGTGTGCTGAAATTTTTATCTTCTCAAACCATTGCTCGTTCATTCAATACGGGTTAATGGCATTGAGAAGTTGAGCTTGGTTTGGAGTTTCCTTGCTGTTTTGGAGCTTCTTTGGAAACATTTCAAGTTTGTTTACTTGCTGTTCTTGGCTTTCGGTTAGGGTGATATCTCATTCCCTAATCGTTAGCTTTCGCTTTCATCAACTTCTAGTATTAGTGCTATGGTTTCTAACCTAAATTTCTTGAACCAGATGGTGGAGGTACTCGTAGCGCCGTGGTCGCGACTGGTTTGGATGAGGAGCTCCGCCTCCTCCGACCATGGTGAGGTCCTTCTTGGATAGAGCGCAACTGTTCGGAGGACGGGAGGTCTGCTGGATGTTATTGCGCGCAACACCTCGCCCTTGCCGAGCCTCGGGATCCGGCGGGGTGGACATCAGTCTCGTGGGGGTTTGGCTGAGTTTCTTCGCACTCAGCCCCCCACGTTCTCCAGGTCTAAGTGATTTTTGCCTCCTCTAAAAAAATGTGATTTTTTTCTATCAATCGTGTATAACTCTTGTTTTCAAAATTGGCTACAAGAAGCTCCAATTTCGTGGCGTTTACTCTAGTACACTAAAAATTTGTGTTTTCGCTGAGAGACTACAAAAATATGTCTATTTGTTGTGAGATATTGAAGCTATTAAAATTATATATATATATATATATATATATATATATATATATATATATATATATGACGTCTGTCCGTTTCGTACTCTCAGAAGTACATACTTCTACCTCCAATATACCACTTAAACGAATATATTATACTTCTTTATCATTTTCAGTATACTTAAATACCAATTATAAGATACTCCAATGTGACTTGATTAAAAAAAATCATTAGAGCCCTTTATTTTTGCTATATACCATTTTTCATATATAAAAGAAGTATATACACAAATTTTGCTATAAAAGATGGACTTTAATGAATTATTTCATAGAACTCATTTTATGTTATCTTATAATCATTATTAGAGTATGCTCAAATTGATAAAGATATATCATTATATGATTTACGTGGTATATGAGAAGTGGAAAAACGTACTCCCAGAAATACCATACCAATATATATATATATATATATATATATATATATATATATATATATATATATATAACTTTTCAACTTTGTTTCATTAATCCAAATCATATCTTATGAATTCACGTCCAAAGCGAAATTGCAGATCAATTGCAGAACACACAATCAATTGCTTCTTACAACCAAAAAGAAGAAAAAAAAAACCAAAAACCGCAGTAACAGATCTAAAGCAGAATCAATTGTAGAGCCATACGGAACCTCCCCACCCCTACCCAATCGATAGCGAAGGCGCGCACCGCAACAGTTGCCCTATAGGGAAAAGGCTGTGGCAACACAAATCATGGTGATGGCATCGTGAATCGAGAGGGAGGTGGCGCCGATGGAGACGGCAGCGTTGTGGATCATGCTCTCGGTGAGCTATGGGCGCCTCTGATGTGCATACCACCGTGGTTGTGGGCTGCCGTTGCAACTCCCTATCCTTGCCATTGTCGCCGCCTCATTCCTATCATCACTAGCACCGCCGCCACCCATCCTCCGAATGAGCGCCATGGCCGAGGACCTCGAGGTCACCCAGGCTCACGAAGCCTTCTAGCCCTCCCCACCCCCTTGCCACCGGCGCCGACGAAGGAAGAATATGAGGGCTTCGCCGGCGGAGATCGAGGCGGCATTAGCGGGCTGCGGCGTGGCGACCAGAGGTGTGCGCCGGTGGAAAAGGTAGAGAAAACAGTGGAGAAGAGAGGAAGAATGGAAGAAGAAAGATAAGAGAGGCAAATAGTACATTTCACAGGTCTCCACGTGAGGCCATATATATTATTTTAGCGAAAATTGCTCTTATAACACCGCTTAAAGTCGATTTGGCAAACATACTATTGGATTTTTTTAGTGAAATTTTACTATACATTCTACTAATATTATATGATGGTAGTATAAATCAAACATGATCATTGATTTGTCAAGGATATAATAGAATTTTCTTTATATTTATAATTTTTTGTGTGGGTATTATAGACTTTTCCAACTAAGGTTAAAAATATTACTCTTGTGGCATGTGATCCCCACATGGGCAATTACAATTCAACCCCATCAGGATTCTACTACTCATAGTACTAGGTGTAGTATAACAAAATCCCAACTAATCTAAATCATTGGATCAAAGAGAATGGATGACCTATATTAAATTGAGAGTACCCTAAAATACCTCTTTTTTTAACCTACCTAGATAGCACTACTTCTTCGCATGTTACTAGTTTAATGCTCGTGCTTTGCTACGAATTAAAAAAATCATAGTCCCATCATGTAGGGTTGTCAACCGTCATTGTGCTTGGCGACGTGATCTGGGCTGTCGGTGCCCTACTCGCCGATCCAACGGACGCCAAAAAGGGTAAGGAGGATGGACGACCACCAACTCCAATTTTTAAACAGTAGAGATTGCTCCATCTAGCATTCTATTACTTTTCCCTTTCGGCCTTCTTCTCCGACGAGCTCCTCCTCCCCCGCTGTTGGTTTCCTTCCCTGATCCCCTCTTCTAGTCTTGGCGTCTCCCCACCACTGCCACTCCCGTTCCCTCAGCAGAGCACCCGACCAACAAAGGAAGTGAGGAGGACTTGGAGATGAAGCTTGGCAGGGAAATGGAGATGTTCCTCAACGAGATCCCTCTCCTCCACCACTGCGGCGACCTCTCGTCTTCCCAGTAGAAGTGATGTCGAGGAAGAGACGATCGAGGTTCCGTTGACTTCCACCATGGCCGGCTGAGGGAGGTGGTGATGCCACTGCTCCGCCCCCCAGCCGCCCAAATCCAAACTGGGGGGGGAGATAGTCCACCATGCCTGGGCCCTCGAGGCTGCCGTCTTCGCGCTCAAGCTATCGCCTGGACAGATCTGTGCTTCGAGTAGCAATAGAGGAATGTAAGCACCCTCTCGGGATACAAGGAACCAGCTGATTTTTTTGAGCTGCGGTACTACCGCACAGAGGAGCAATAGTACCGCTCGGTGCATCCCAAGTAAAGGTCTACCAGTACCTCCTAGGAGGTCCTCAAGACCTCCTGGAGGTCTTGGCTGCTGTGCAATGAGCCAGTCCCAGGAGTCCAAGCTGGCTCGCACAAACAAACAATGGTGTGATCAAATTCATACAACAGGCAAAGGGGGAAAAACAGACCAAGATAACACTTATAATAACAAGGACCTTAAGGTCAAGGTTTGTACAGGAGGTGCCTCACAAGGCTAACAGCAAAAGAGAACTACAACACAGCAGAAACAAAGTAAACACAGGGTCCATTCGACTAGCCCACAGGCTACCAAGTGGAGGACGTCCTAGTGCGCATGGTCTTCAAAGAGCTCCCCTCCTGAGAGCACATGATCACCTGGATCTTCCTCCTCTGCTGGTTAAAACAAAGGCACAAGCCTATGAGTACTTTTGAATGTACTCAGAAGGCCGTGGGTAAAGAGAATGCAAATAACATTTATGCAAGGCTTGACAATGGAGAGCTGCAAGGTTAGTTCTTTTGCAGAAAGCAATAATTGACAGTGAATACATAAGTAGATTGCAAAGCTCAAGTTAGAAAACATAATACATAAGTACATTTGGTTTTCAAAGGAGACAGTGAGCACCCACTCACTCCCAAGGCACCCACCAAGACCTCTCTGGAGCACCCACTCCAGAGCTAAACAAAACCAGCCCCTGGACCACTTCGCGAGCCAGCCATGACCCCTCTGGAGCCGGCCAAGGTCTCTTCGAGGTAGAAGCCATGACCTCTCGCCGAAGCGCCCAGGAAAGCAATTTTTATAAAAAGAATTCTACCCCTCATTCGAAATCTCCGGGCGTGTCCATAACCGAGGACGCGGCTATTCGAATAGATTTACACTCTGCAAAGGTGTACAATTTTACCCACAAGAGGTAATCGCTTGATATTACGCACGCTACCTTAGACATGCGAATCAAGTAGAGACTACCACCATGCTTTTACAAGGTCCTGCTCTGACTTAGTAACAAAACACTAAGGTTTCGCCAACTCAGTGTGCGTATAGCACCCGGTGGCCCCCTCTTGTGCCGTGGTGCGCCAACAACACCTCCTCTGCCATGGAACCAAAATCAGAGCATGACCACTTATTACACCCGGTCCACCCCATAATGGACATGTGGTTGCACGGCATGGCCCAGATCAATGGCTCCCAAGGTTCAGTCCTTAAATAGCTGCTCAGGCAAGGCTAACCTCAACCCAATGTGACCCCAAGCATCAACTCTGGGGCACCCAGGTGACTCCATAGCTACAACTTTTGGAGCCCCCAAGTGACTCCATAGCAACAACTACTGGAGCACCCACTACTCGCACCTTGCCAACTTGCCCGAGCATAAAACAAGTTTTGGGTTCAACCTGGCCAAGGACCACCCTGGTCCCGGCACTGCAAATTTTAACAAAGTGGTCTCGCACCACAAACAGCACAACTATGGCTTCAACCCTAGTTGCTTATTAGTGGCACCAACCAAAGTTCCATAATTCAATTAGTCAAGTTACGCAATAATGATTCATGAGGAGACCAACGTCTACTAGAGCAGGGCTAAGCAAAAACGGTACCCATGTTGGCTATAATCAATAAGAAACCAACTAACAGTACCCATCCTAAGGTGTTCAAAGGAACATGTCAACATGTGAATTGCCAAAGAAGCAAGGAGGCATAAAACAGACAGGTATTTAACTAGAACCCAACCCATTTTATAAAAGAAATAGCCATGCATGTTTACAATAAAATAAGGTACTTTGTAAAGATAGGCTCAAAATGATCAAGGACCATGACTTGCCTTCAGTGGTGAGCTGCTGTCATGAGGACATGACCCCTATGGATATAACCATATTTACTATGCTTACTGTTCCAAGTATAAGAGCTCGTACGCTTCACTTAAATTATCAGGTGAGCTTGTTTTTAGGAGTGTATTTATATTATATGAACTATATGATGCTACCTAATGATGAAATATATATATGTGCAGCACCATGTCACTTTTGGTCTAAGACAAGCAAGCAATTCGAGCTGGACCTGTTTTGGAATCCAGTTCGGCCTCCGGAATCAGCCTGACAACACCAACTTAAAATAGGCATAACTTTCACATACGGAGTCTGTTGGAGGTCCACGAGTACTTGATTAAAAGCTTATTTCGTCCTCTTTCAAACGGATCCAGCCCCACCTTCAAATTCCTTCTGGACTAATCGCAATCATCTAAAAAAGGCGTCATATCACCTGTTTGGGCCAATCTGGGCTTTGTAATCGAACTCAACTTGGCCCATATGCCGGCGGCCCACCTAGAGGTGTAGTTACTGTTCACATGAACAATATCCACGAGTTTAGTCCCTCCCCGCTATTTCTTTTAGATTTGTGGCTCTTCCTCCCCTATATAAGGAGGCCACACCCCCTCTAGTTTTCTTGGATTTCGTTGAGTTAAGGTTTAGCCATTGTGCAAACTTCTGTTCTTCACTTGTGTCGGATGACCACCTGTCAAGACAGCTTTCGGAATCCCAATTTATAAATATTTCAATCCATATTTGCAATTTCAGATTGCGTTTTATCTTGTTCTTGCGTGTTCTTCGATTGCATGCGAGAATAGGCCTTAAATGGTCGGTTGATCGCGTTTCGGCCGACGGTCAATAACGTTGCGGAGTTGGTTCAACGATTGCTAAGCGCGCAAGCGTCGTCGCATGCGGTTGTAGTCGATCGCGAGTCACCTCCACCAAAAATCGATATTTATCAATCTCATCGAAAGATCGGAACCCGCCTCCATCGGTGGTATCGAGCTTGATTGATCGGTGAGATTTTCTAGTTTTCTAGTAGTAGATTCGTTTTCATATCTAGAGTCCGAAAATTGCCCAAAAATTATTGAATCTATCATCATGCATCGAACCCTTTGAGCCATTGCAATTTTCTTTTGGTATTTTGCTTGTTGAATCATTGGTTGCATCGTCGTGTCTAGTTGCTGATTTCTAGTTCTAGTTATTGTCTAGTTAGTCTTTGTCTAGTTGCATCTCGTGTTTCCTTTGCGTCGCTTGATCGTTCTTTTAGGGTTCTTAGTTTTTGCATATAAAAAAAAAGAAAATTCGTGGGTTAGAACTCCTCTAATCCGCACCAAAAATAGAAAATTCGTATGGTTGTTAATCCAAAAAAAGAGAATTGTTGTGATCTTTTGGGAGAGTTGATGTTATTTGCGACTTGCGGCAAATCCTAGGGTCGGCCAAATAGTAGAAGGAGAAAGAGGCAACCGCAAAAACAAAAGCCGTGGTAGAAAAAAAAAGAAGAAAAAGAAAACAAAAAGAAAAGTGCATAAAAATTAGTGGAGACCTTCTACATATAGCCACAAGCTTCCATAAAAAAAATTCAGCAAGTTTGGCCCACGGAATCAAAAGATATAGTCTTTTCAAGATTGAACACGAGACGGTTTTGAGTCCGAGTAGGATTCCGTTTCCGAGACACCTTCAGTAAAACGGGCATAACTTTTGAATACGGCGTCCGTTTTTGACATTCTTGTGCTCGTTTCGAAGCTAATGACGAGGCGCATCTTTTCTACCTAAGCCACTAGTTGCCCTCTAGGTGCCCCAAAATCGGCCATCTTTGGCCCTGAATTCACGTTGCAAGTTTTTGATTTCTGTTTTTGCCGTTTCCTTCGATCTTCCTTTCGGAATTTGGAGTTCGCCTCAACTGCAAAGTTGTAGATATCGTCGAAAACTTTTAAAAGAGTATATATAAGCCATATAAAACTTTGAGTTTTCATCTCTTGAGACTAGTTATTGTTTCTGCTCAATCTAGAGGGCTGTTTACATTGCACGTTATTGCATCTTTGTGCTTACATCGTGTGAACAATCTTGTGCCCCTACACAGAGGTTTGAGTAGTTGGCTAGCGTCTCTCCTAGCATTTGGTGTGAGAATTTTCTTTGCTTGCATCAAGTCACATTAATCTTTGCGTGTGCGTGCATACACTTCTCTTTATAGGCTTTGATTAGCTAGCTTTGATTAGGCTAGGATCAGCAATATTGACTAGTACTTTGAACATTTATTCAACTTGCATTTGCTGAATTGATTGTTGCTAATCCTTGCTACCATACTTGAGCCTTCCAGCTACACCTCTTCTACAATGCAGTGAGCTTCTCCTAGCAATCGCTCCATCCAATCTTGAAGATACGTTGACACCGTTGGATGACGATCACCCTGTTTGCTTGGTAAGAATTGGTAAGAACTCGATAAAAGGCTTGAGTGTGAGTAACTTTTGAACCACCACATCCTAGTAGTTGCTAGAGACATATGCTTATTTTCTGCTAACCATGACAGGTTCAAGATCACATAGTAGAGAGTTTCGGGAGATCAACAACACCATTAACTCATCTCCCGTGCTCGAACGAGGTAAATTTAAGTATGCATTTCCATCCTTTGTGGTAACTTTGATCCTGATGCCTATGTTGGTGGAAATAGCATTAGAAAAAGAATTTGAATTTTATGATTGGTCTGATAGGCAAAAGATTAGAGCTGCCACTAGTGTTTTTGTTGAGGATGCAATACTTTGGTGGAAGTATTTAAATAGACATGGAAGAGTGCCTCAAACTTGGAATGCATTAAAGAATCTTTTGAGAGATGAATTCGTTCCTAAATATCATGTTGATTATTTACTAGCTAGATTGCAACGTGTAAATCAAGGTAGTAGAACCGTAAGGGAATACTGTCATGAATTGAAAACTCGTTTGTTGCATTGTTGTGGATATCATGGGGATATACTCATGATCTTAGGATGATGTGACAATTGGCAATGACGTTGAAGGTTTGCGGAAACACGAGTTTTCGGCAAAGTTCGGTCTGTCGAGTCTCAGCGGTCCGACGGCCTTGGTGGCGGTCACACCGCCATGCCTCGTGAATTATCTTGGCGTCCGACCGCCAGCCGGTGTGGTCCGACCGATTTGGTAGCGGTCTAACTGGCGTCGATGAGCGGTCGGACCGGCAAGTTGAGT
This sequence comes from Ampelocalamus luodianensis, assembly GCA_036346255.1. NCBI lineage: Eukaryota > Viridiplantae > Streptophyta > Magnoliopsida > Poales > Poaceae > Ampelocalamus > Ampelocalamus luodianensis. The sequence goes on from CM070632.1 coordinate 35,927,269, forward strand.
GGCATTGAGTTTGAGGTGGGCCAAAAATAGAGGTGTAGGCAAGTGAGGAGATTCTACTACACTTGGTCCCATAATTTTGGAGCCTCGGTCAAAAGTTCTATTCGTTTTAAATTTCCGAGAGGTTGCGGATTTGGTGTTGAAATTTTGGCTAAGTCCTTTGGTGGCGGTCGATCGCCTTGATTGGCGATCGGGCCGCGATGGCGATCCGAGCCGGCCAAGTGGCGATCGACCGTTTTCACTTAAATCGTCGGCCGTGTGGCGGCGATGATTCTTGATTAGGTCAAGTTCATGGGTTTCATGTCATATGTGTTGCATGATGCATGTTTTGACTAACGTGGTCAAGTTGTGAAGAACTTGTTCCGAATTCGATTTTCTTGTCTATTGTTGTGCGAGTTGCTTGGTGGTCAACGACGGTCAGCGGCGAGGATGATCGTGACTAGGCTTGAGAGCCGAGGTTCAAAACGATCGACGATGCCGGTGAAGTCATTGGACTCAAGTATGGTGCAAGATGGACAAAGGTGACCGAACGGCGATTCGGTGCGATCCGGTTGAATCAAGCGGCGCGGGTCGGTGCAAGTGCCATGGTGGTTTCGGTGGGAGCGGATGGGAGAGACTTGCCGACATGATGAGAGCCGTTGGATCAACCTACACATGGCGAACAGCGAGTGCTTCGCACAATATGAACACGCTTTAAAATGCGTGCATGTGTCACCCGTTTGTTTTGGGCCTTAACGGAGCCCATTAGGAGACTCTTTTAGAAACCCTAGGCCTCCACTATAAATAGAGGAGGAGGTGGCTGCACCCCTCCCCGGCTTTTCGACCCTTTCATTGTTTAGAAACCTAATTTGCTTAGGAGAGGAGGAGTGGAGGTTAGGGTTCTAGAGAGTTGGATTGGATTTCGTGCTCATGTATTGAGTCTTTGTCATCCATTGATGGAGTGGTGTGAACCAATATCATATCAAATCAATCCAAAGAAAGTTTCTTCAAGATGAGGTCAATTGCTTTCTTTCTCTCTTTTAATGATTTGAGTCTTTCTTTGATCCATGAGTTTTGCTTAGTTTCGGACGTGATCTAGCTTGCTGTGGACGTGTGGGAATACATCTAGGATCATCAAGATCATCAATCACCCACGAGCAAGTCTCAAGATCATATTTTCGTTTTGACTCGGTTTTGATCTAACCGCTCAAGCGGTAAAAGGTCAGAATCTTGGCAAGGATTATCATGATCGTTGCTTGGAATAGGTTCTGACATACTTAGGAAGGTGTGTGTCAAATTTCACGAAGTTTGGACGCACGAATCAAAAGTTTGATCAATTTGCGTTTCGGTTTGTCGGGCTGTTTTCTCTGTTCATCGAACTAGCGGTCTGACCGCCCGAGGAATCGGTCTGACCGCTAGACCGACCGGTCCGATCGCCGTGAGAGAGTCGGACGCCCAGTCTTCGTGTTTAGGTTTTGTGTTGATTTTACTTCGGGGTTTTGAGTTGATTCAATACAAGTCTTCCGTTGTGCATGATTGATTGATCTTCATAGCTTTCATAGCTATTGGAGTGAGATTCGTATTGAATTGAATTTGGGAGAAAAAGAGATCGTGCTCCTATTCACCCCCCCTCTAGTCGCCTTTTCGGTCCAACAAGTGGTATCAGAGCCCGGTTAGTTCAATCTTGATCTTAACCGGTCACTGAACTTGGCGATGGATAAGTACTCTTCCAAACCGCATATCTTCGATGGGCACGACTATGCCTTTTGGAAGAACCGCATGCGTGTCTTTCTTGAGAGCGAACCACGAGGTATTTGGGAGGCTGTTCGAGGTCCGCTAATCTTGCCTGAGGTTGCTACGCCAGCTTCTGAAGCCCTTTTGGCTAATGACCGTAAGGCAAAGAATTTTCTGTATGGTGGGCTTGGTAGATAGGAATATGATAGGATTTGCAATCTCGAGACTGCACATGAGATTTGGAAGACCCTCGAAACCTATCATGAGGGTTCTTCCCAAATCAAACAAGTGCGTCAGCAGGTCTATAAAAGAGAATATAACAAATTCGAGATGCGTCCTGGTGAGAGCATCGATGACATTTTCAGTCGCTTCAACACAGTGATAAATCAGATGAAGTCTGTTGGTATTGAATTTACACAGTCTGAAAATGTCATCCATCTCCTGGCTGCAATCAACACCAGGGAGTGGGAGATAAAGGCTACCGCTATTCAGAAAAATGTCAACTTCTCTGATCTGACTTTGGAGCTGCTCTATAGCAAGCTCAAGACTCATGAGATCCAGAAAGCTGACCATTCTAAGAAGGGTAATATGGCTTTGGTAGCAGACCCGCTCAAGAGAGCCTCTGATGGGTCGTTTGAGTCCTCTTCTGGATTTTCTCTTGCTTCTTTATCAGCAATTCAAGAAGAGGATCTTGAGAGTATTCCTGAGCCTGAGATGGCGCTTTTGATTAAGAAGTTCACACGGGCCTACAACAATATGAGAAACAAAAAGAGAGGCAGCCCTGTGACTTGTTATGAGTGTGGAGAGCTTAATCACATCCGGGTAAATTGCCCCAAGCTGAAAGGTAAGAGCAACCACAAAGATGAAAAGCCACTTGGAAGAAGTCTCAGGGGCGCAAGTCCAGGTTTGATGATGCCAAGCTCAGGAAGGCTGCTCACCGGGTTCTTGCCGCTCTTGGAGATCGATCCTTGAGTGATGTGGACTCCGGGAGCGAGGAGGACAAGGAGGAGGAGCTCCCTCAAGACAAGAAGGGGAAGGCCAAGGAATTCACCGACATGTGCTTCATGGCTGACTCCGACGACATCGATAACAACAATGAGGTATCTCCTTCCTATGATGTTCTCTTTGCTAGATGCGAAACTGTTTATGAGCAAATGATAGGTCAGGATAAAGTTTTAAAGTTCATCGTGACTAAGAATGAGGAATTAGAGTCACAAGTAAAGAAACTCACATTAGAACTTGTGAATGCTAAGAGTCTTGAATCTGATGAATGTTCATCCTGCTATGCTTTACATTCTGAATTTGCTAAACTGCAATCTGCTCATGATATTGCTTTGCAACAACTTGAAAATGCTAGAACTGAGCTAATTGAAGTTAAATCTGCTCCTTGTGAAAAATGCTTAAAGTCTAGCAAGTTGGTTGCTTCTGATCTGGTTGAATCTAGCTTTTGCTCTGTCTGCTTAGAACGTGAACGTGAATTACATGATGTTGTAGAAGCAGCTAGAGCTAAATATGCCAAGCTTAAGGACATTATTAATTCTGCTACTTGTGCTTCATGTGAAGCTCTTAAGCTTGAAGTTGCTCTTTATAAGAAGAGGTTTAATGCTAAAACTTGTGATTCATGTGTTAACCTTAGAAAAGAAATTGCTTACCTTAATGACACATTAGAAAGATTTTCTAAAGGTAAGAAACAGTTAAACATGATTCTTGACAAGTCAAAAACTCCTTATAAGAAGCAAGGGTTAGGATACAACTTTGCCCAGGATAAATCTGATGATATTCAAATTTTGAGAAATGACTTAGTTGAATTTGATACCCAACCTGCAAAGATCACTTTCAAATCTGCAGGTTTTGCCAAACCACCTATTCAGTCAAAAGGTGCTTCTCCCAGTGGTACCAAGTACCATTGCACCTATTGCAAGAAGGATGGGCATTTGGTTGAGTTCTGTTGGCGTAGGTTGAAAAATACTAAGAAAAATCTTGCTAGAATATCATCTAATCAACCTAGAGCTTTTGTGAGATATGGTAATTTAGAAAGGAAGAAACCTGGTCTAGGATTTATTTCACATGCTAATCATGCTCATGCTCCTAGACAGGATAACTCTCATGTTAGAGTCACCATTGCTCATAACAGAATTTTAAATAGAATCAAGGATAGCACTTCTGCTTTATATACTACTCGCAGACATGTGTCTCAGTACTGGGTTCCCAAGTCATGTTTAACTAACTTGATGTTGAGACACATCGTTCTTCTGTGCCTTGATTTTCAGGATCGCCGCGGAAGGAAGGACACGTGGTTCGTCGACTCCGGCTGTTCACGCCACATGACCGGAGACTCAAAATGGTTCACCTCCTTCACGCGGTCGATAGGTGATGTCCTCATCACCTTTGGAGACAATACACAAGGGCGGATTGAAGGAACGGAATCAATCAGGGTGAACGACAATTTCATCCTAAAGGACGTCGCCCTTGTGAACAAGCTTAGGTTTAACTTACTCTCTGTCTCACAGCTTCTTGATGATGACTATGAGACTATATTTAAGAAAAATGCTTGTCGGGTGCTTGATTCTGCTGGTGAGCTCGTTTTTGGGATTTATAGAGTTGCTAGGATCTTTGGAGCTGATTTTTCTGAATCTCTTGCTGGTTCTCTTAAATGTTTGTTTACTCCTTATTCTGAGTTCTGGCTTTGGCACCGACGTTTGGGGCACATTGGTTTTGATCATCTGACGCGAGTTAGCAACCTTGATCTCATGAGAGGTTTGCCCAAACTCAAAGCCGTCAAGGATGCTGTATGTGCGCCCTGTAGGCATGGCAAGCAAGTTGCCGCCTCACACCCTTCAGTGACTTTGGTCATGACTGACGGACCGGGACAGTTGCTTCATATGGATACTGTTGGTCCTGCTAGGGTTCGGTCAATTGGTGGCAAGTGGTACATTCTTGTCATAGTTGATGATTTTTCGAGATACACTTGGGTGTTCTTTCTTGCTTCGAAGGATGAAGCTTGTGGTCATTATCGTGATCTTGTTCTTCGTTTGGCTTCGAATTTTACGGTGCCTTGAGAGCGTCTGCGATGACAATGGCACGGAGTTCAAGAATGCCTCGTTTGCCTCTTTTTGTCTTGAAGCGGAATTGAGCATCGCTCTCTTCTCCACACGTCCCTCAACGAATGGCATTGTGGAAAAGAAGAACAGAACCTTAGTCGAGATGGCTAGGACAATGCTAGATGAGTATAGCACACCGAGGAGGTTTTGGGCCGAAGATATTTCTACAGCTTGCCATATTGCAAATCGTGTCTTCTTGAGACCGTCTTTGGGCAAGACTTCATATGAGCTTCGTTTTGGTAGAAAACCCTCTGTTTCTCATTTTCGAGTTTTTGGACCTAAGTGTTTCATTCTCAAGACAGGAAACCTAGATAAATTTGAATCAAGGACTTTCGATGGTTTATTTCTGGGTTATCCTGCACATTCGAGGGGTTTTCGGGTTTTTAATGTTGAAACTAACATTGTCCAGGAGACATGCAATGTCACTTTTGATGAGACTAGCCCTGGAGCTAGATCCGACGTTTTAGGTAATACACAGGTGACAGAAAGCATTTTTGTGGAGGAAGATGATGACGAAGCTGATACTTGTCCTTCACCTACTGCTGTTGATGCTCCTGTCCAAGCTCCGAACACACACTGATCGCTTCACCTCCAATTGAGGCTCTTGCTGCATCTTCTTCATCAGTAGTACCTGCGGAGATTGAGGAGATATTGTCTCCCCCGGGCGCTCCACTTCACATTCAGAGGCATCATCCTCCGGATCAGATGATTGGTAATCTTAATGAGCGTGTCACTCGCTCCTGGTATCACGATCCAAGTCTCTACTCTCATTCTGTATTTGTTGCTTCTTTCGAACCCCGCGATATATCACATGCGTTATCTGATTCTACCTGGGTCAATGCCATGCATGAGGAGTTAGAGAATTTTGAGAGGAATAAGGTCTGGAATCTAGTAGAACCTCCTAGTGGTCATAATGTGATAGGAACCCGTTGGGTGTTCAAAAATAAACAAAATGAGGATGGTTCTGTGGTTAGAAACAAGGCTAGATTGGTAGCTCAAGGTTTTAGCCAAGTTGAGGGGTTAGACTTTGATGAGACATTTGCTCCTGTTGCTAGATTGGAAGTCATTCGCATTCTGCTTGCATTCGCTGCTTCTAAGGGCTTTAGATTATATCAGATGGATGTTAAGAGTGCCTTTTTGAATGGTTTTATAGAGGAGGAAGTGTATGTTAGGCAACCCCCAGGCTTTGAGAATCCCAAGTATCCACATCATGTTTTCAAGCTATCCAAAGCCTTGTATGGTCTTAAGCAAGCCCCTAGAGCCTGGTATGATAGACTTAAGACCTTTCTGCTTAAGAATGATTTTGAGAAGGGTAAGGTAGACAAGACCCTGTTCATCCTTAGGCGTGGCAATGACTTCCTGCTTGCTCAGATTTATGTAGATGATATTATCTTTGGTGGTTCTTCTCATGCTCTTGTTTCTAGTTTTTCTGAGACCATGTCTAGGGAATTTGAGATGAGTATGATGGGAGAACTCAATTATTTTCTGGGGCTTCAAATCAAGCAATGCAAGGAAGGGATCTTCATCCATCAGACGAAGTACACCAAGGATCTGCTCAAGCGCTTCGAGATGGGTGATCGCAGTCGATCGCCACTCCCATGGCGACTTCGACTGTTTTGGATCCAGATGAGGAAGGAGAAGCTGTGGATCAACGTGAGTACCGCAGCATGATTGGCTCCCTTCTGTACATGACGGCCTCAAGACCGGACATCCACTTCGCGGTTTGCCTCTGTGCGAGGTTTCAGGCGTCTCCGAGGACTTCCCATCGCCAAGCCGTTAAGCGCATCTTCAGGTATTTACACTCTACCCTCCAAGATGGCATTTGGTATTCTGCTCTTCGTCCTTGTCCATTCGGGGGTTTTCTGATTCTGATTTTGCGGGTTGTCGGCTAGATAGGAAGAGTACCTCAGGCACTTGTCACTTCCTAAGCACTTCTCTTGTCTCTTGGTCTTCTAGGAAGCAGTCTTACATTGCACAATCCATCTTTGGTGAATATGTAGGCTCGCTAGTTCTTTGTAGTCGATTTTGTGGATGATGTCCACTCTTAAGGATTTTGGGTTGGCTTTTGATAGTGTTCCTCTTTTACGTGATAACATACGCGATTAACATTGCTAAAAACCTGTGCAACACTCTAGGACCAAGCACATAGATATTCGCTATCACTTTCTTAGAGATCATGTCGAGAAGGGTGATATTGTCTTTGCATTTCGTGGAGTCCGAGGCTCGGTTGGTGATATCCTCACCAAGCCTTTAGATCCAACTAGGTTTGCCACCTTGAGAAGTGAGTTAGGGGTAATTTATCCCTACGGTTTGGTTTGAGGGAGAGTTTGATATTTTCTTGATCTTCTTTTGAACTTTTTGATCTTTTTAGGTTTTTTGAGTTCTTCTCGCATCTCATTGTATCATATTGCATTTATATGAAAATCCAAAAAATGCATTGTAATATAAGCTTTTCTGCTTGTCTTTTAAAATTGATGAAGTTTTGCTTATTACCCTTTTGAGCTTCAGTATTTCAATTTTGCTCAATACCATGTCTAGTTCTTTGACTTGCTAGAATTATCATGCTTTCATATGTGTAGCTAAGTCTTTGCTGAATGAGCTAGAACTTTAAGACAACTTGAACTAAAAACTGTAATTTGTGGATGTTTTAGCTAGTTGTGCAATTAGTGCTCCTTTTGTGACATTGGCCCTGTCAAAATTGCGGTGTTAGCTCTTGAATCTAGTATTGATCATTACTTGAGCTTCTTGTTCTTTTAAGAATCTAAATCTGCTCTTGTGAACCAAAAAAAAGGGAGGTCTCTTTTGTGCGAAAAAACTGATCTCACCAATTCTTTTTCATGAGACGGCTTGCCATTGCACTAGGCATGAACTCAGGGGGAGTTTTGGATGACCTAGACCATTCTTTTAAGCTTTTTGTGCTTAAGATGGTCGCGGCAAGGCTTGAGATCTAGCACATGGATAAGAAAATGAATTATCAAAATTGGTAGAAGCTTAGGAAGAGTTTGTGGATGGCTCCTAGTCCAGGATCTTCTTCACTAAGATATACCTTTAATCCACTTCAATATTCATTGCAAATGAAAAACTGTTGAAAAATTGGTGTTTGAGACAATTTGAGCAAAATGATTCAATTCAGGACCTGTTTGTCTCTTAATGTGGTCTTTGTTAGCTTCTTGATCTCACATTGACATTTTAACATGGCCAGCATCATCTTAGGATCCCTGTTGATGGACTTACTAGATTTGAAGCTTTGCTTAAAATGCTAAAATTCATTGCTTTATATTGAGCCTTCTAGCTTTTAGCTTTGTTATATATGTTAGATCATGATCTTGCTAGCGCATTCAGGCTGATATGTTGCTTGTGCAAAATTTGAAATGCTAGCTTGTTCTTTTGGGTAATCTTCAAAGCTTCTTGTAATCCAAAATTGAAAAATACAAAAATATGAAGCCACTCCATTGCATTTCATGCATGCTCCTTTTTATGCTTTTTCCTCATTCTGCATTTGTTATCTCTGGACGAGAGGAAGACGTGATTTCTTGATGACTCCATTGTCAAAGGGGGAGAAGATATTTCAAGATGTGTAAAGGGGAGAAGTTTTAAAAGTATTAAAAAGGGGGAGAAAATTTGGAGAATTTGAAGTTTTTTGAAATTTGAGGATCATAGTGAGGGGGAGTTTCTTATTTGCATTCTTATGGTCTTATTGCTCTTTCTGAACTTGAATTGCAATTCTTGATCCTCACGATGATCAAAGGTCATTTCGAACAATTGTTCTTTCATATGGACCTTAAGTGAGATTTTTGACTCGTCTTTGGAAATTGAAGCTTTCTTGCTTTATTTTGCCTTATCTCACTTGCCGATGCTATTCTGAAGCCAGCTTGGTCATTTCCTTTGCTTTTTCTTGCATTTGGACCAAGTTGTGCCTTTGCGCGAAAACATTGAGTTTTTACTTTTCAAACCTCAAAACTTGCTTTTGTGGGGAATTGCCAATGTGTTCATCAAGGGGGAGATTGTGGATATCATGGGGATATACTCATGATCTTAGAATGATGTGACAATTGGCAATGACGTTGAAGGTTTGCGGAAACACGAGTTTTCGGCAAAGTTCACATTCTGTCAGTCTCAAGCGGTCCGACGGCCTTGGTGGCGGTCGACCGCCATGCCTCGGTGAATTGTCTTGGCGATCCGACCGCCGGTGGCGGTCCGACCGATTTGGTAGCGATCGGCCGGCGTCGATGAGCGGTCGGACCGGCAAGTTGAGTGGCATTGAGTTTGGTGGGCCAAAAATAGAGGTGTAGGCAAGTGAGGAGATTCTCGCACTTGGTCCCATAATTTTGGAGCCTCGGTCAAAAGTTCTATTCGTTTTAAATTTCCGAGAGGTTGCGGATTTGGTGTTGAAATTTTGGCTAAGTCCTTTGGTGGCGGTCGACCGCCTTGGTTGGCGATCGAGGCCGGCAAAAGTGGCGATCGACCGGTTTTCACTTAAATCGTCAGCCCATGTGGCGGCGATGGTTGCTGATTAGGTCAAGTTCATGGGTTTCATGTCATATGTGTTGCATGATGCATGTTTTGACTAACATGGGTCAAGTTGTGAAGAACTTGTTCCGAATTCGATTTTCTTGTCTATTGTTGTGCGGGTTGCTTAGTGGTCAACGACGGTCAACGGCGAGGATGATCAGGACTAGGCTTGGAGAGCTGAGGTTCAAAATGATCGACGATGCGGGTGAAGTCATTGGACTCAAGTATGGTGCAAGATGGACAAAGGTGACCGAACGGCGATTCGGTGCGGCCGGTTGAATCAAGCGGCGCGGGTGGTGTAAGTGCCATGGTGGTTTCGGTGGGAGCGGATGGGAGAGACTTGCCGACATGATGAGAGCCGTTGGATCAACCTACACGTGGCGAACAGCGAGTGCCGCACAATATGAACACGGCGCTTTAAAATGCGTGCGTGTGTCACCGTTGTTTTGGGCCTTAACGGGAGCCCATTAGGAGACTCTTTTAGAAACCCTAGGTCTCCACTATAAATAGAGGAGGGAGGTGGCTGCACCCCCTCCCCTGGCTTTTCGACCCTTTCATTGTTTAGAAACCCTAATTTGCTTAGGGAGAGGAGGAGTGGAGGTTTGGGTTCTAGAGAGTTGGATTGGATTTCGTGCTCATGTATTGAGTCTTTGTCATCCATTGATGGAGTGGCTGTGAACCAATATCATATCAAATCAATCCAAAGAAAGTTTCTTCAAGATGAGGTCAATTGCTTTCTTTCTCTCTTTTGATGATTTGAGTCTTTCTTTGATCCACGAGTTTTGCTTAGTTTACGGGCGTGATTTAGCTTCTTTGTGACGTGTGGGAATACATCTAGGATCATCAATCACCCACGAGCAAGTCTCATGATCATATTTTCGTTTTGACTCGGTTTTTGACCTAACTTCGCTCAAACGGTAAAAGGTCAGAATCTTGGCAAGGATTATCACGATCGTTGCGTGGAATAGGTTCCTGACATACTTAGGAAGGTGTGTGTCAAATTTCACGAAGTTTGGACGCACGAATCAAAAGTTTGATCAATTTGTGTTTCGGTTTGTCGGGCTGTTTTCTCTGTTCATCGAACTAGCGGTCTGACCGCCAGAGGAATCGGTCTGACCGCTTGGATCGGTTTGACCGCTAGACCGACCGGTCTGACCGCCCCCGTGAGAGGTCAGACCGCCCGAGTCTTCGTGTTTTGGTTTTGTGTTGATTTTACTTCGGGGTTTTGAGTTGATTCAATACAAGTCTTCCGCTGTGCATGATTGATTGATCTTCATAGCTATTGGAGTGAGATTCGTATTGAATTGAATTTGGGAGAAAAAGAGATCGTGCTCCTATTCACCCCCCTCTAGTCGCCTTTTCGGTCCAACAGTTGTGGTTTAGAGGAACATGCTGAAGCTACAGAAAATAGATTCTTAAGTGGACTTAATCAGGGAATTCAGGACCTTCTTGTTCATAAAGAATATAATTCTCTCTCTCATTTGTTTATACTTGCCTGTAAGGTTGAAAGTCAGATTGAGGAGAAATTAAGAATACATGATGATAGGAAACATCAGAACAAGCCTATGTTTGTGTCTTTTTCTGTGACTAACGACTTGTAGGAAGTTGAGATCTATGCCGAAGAGGAGAATGAGTTGATTGCACCACCTAATCCATTGGTTGAGAAGGAAGATGAGGAGATGGAAGCGCTTACATCATCTGAGGAGAGCCAAAAAGGTAAAGATCATGGTGCTATCATCACTCAAGGTGAGTATAATTTTGAAGAACTACATTTGTCCACTGTTCATGCTATTTTAGAGCAAAAATTAGTGGAAAACAATTCTGATATGCACATATTTCAAGTAGAGAATACAAACTGCATTGATTTGATTGCACCATGTGATGAAATAATTGAATTGTCTGCTGTTTTGAGTGATTTATGTGATGCGTTAATCGCATATAATGATCATGTGAAATTGGTTAGACATAAAGAAGTTTTGACTAGAATTTCTCCTGCTGATTCTTTGTGTTACATTATGTTGGATTCATCTATGGAATTGTCACATGCTATGGAGAAAGTTTCTGAAATTGTATGTTCAAAATGCTTGTCTAGTGCCTAGACCCCTGGGTATAAGTTTAATTTGATTGGAGATTATGGTGTAGACAATCAATTTATTGTTTATCGAATATGCATAACTTGTGATTACATGGATAAATTAAAGCTTACTGTTTTGAACAACAATTCTTGTGTGCTGAATCTTATTCAATATGAGAGTAAAATAAAATTTAGTGCTCATCCTATGTCTATGTATTCACCTTTTATTACACCATCTAATGTGGACAATCTGAATGAAGATGTTGAATTATGGAAGAATTTACTAATCTTTTCACCATTGCTAGATGAATTTGCTATTGCTCGATTGAAATCTGATTATATGGATGAATTTTGTTTGATTCCAAAAGTTGTAGATTTGCCCATATGTGCTACCCCTGCAAGTTTACAACTTCAGAGATTTGAATTGCATAAACGCTTCACTTACATTTGCAAAACTAGTTGCAATAATTGTTGTGTGAGAACTTTTGTTTTGATCATTCACATATATGATTACTCTTGGGTTAATAATACAATGATTTTTTATGGTCGTTGTTGTCTTCTAACATTAATTGTGCAACAACGAAGAACCGTTAAAACAGATGACATATACATATACCATGCATACACTTTGGCTTTTTTGTTACCCTATTTTCAGCTTATCAAAAGCCGAGGACGGCTTTGTTTTCAAGAAAGGGAGGATGATGAGGACATGACCCCTATGGATATAACCATATTTACTATGCTTACTGTTCCAAGTATAAGAGCTCAATGCGCTTCACTTAAATTATCAGTGAGCTTGTTTTTAGGAGTGTATTTATATTATATGAACTATATGATGCTACCTAATGATGAAATATATATATGTGCAGCACCATGTCACTTTTGGTCTAAGACAAGCAAATAATTCGAGCTGGACCTGTTTTGGAATCCAGTTTAGCCTCCGGAATCAGCCTGACAACACCAACTTAAAACAGGCATAACTTTCACATACGGAGTCCGTTGGAGGTCCACGAGTACTTGATTGAAAGCTTATTTCGTCCTCTTTCAAACGGATCTGGCCTCACCTTCAAATTCCTTCTGGACTGATCGCAATCATCTAAAGAAGGCGTCATATCACCTGTTTGGGCCAATCTGGACTTTGTAATCGAACTCAACTTGGCCCATATGCCGACGGCCCACCTAGAGGTGTGGTTACTGTTCACGTGAACAATACCCACGAGTTTAGTCCCTCCCCGCTATTTCTTTTAGATTTGTGGCTCTTCCTCCCCTATATAAGGAGGCCACACCCCCTCTAGTTTTCTTGGATTTCGTTGAGTTAAGGTTTAGCCATTGTGCAAACTTCTGTTCTTCAGTTGTGTCGGATGACCACCTGTCAAGACAGCTTTCGGAATCCCAATTTATAAATATTTTAATCCATATTTGCAATTTCAGATTGCATTTTATCTTGTTCTTGCGTGTTCTTCGATTGCATGCAGGAATAGGCCTTCGTGGTCAGGTTGATCGCGTTTCCAGCACGGTCAATAACGTCGCGGAGTTGGTTCAACGATTGCTAAGGCGCAAGCGTCGTCGTACGGTTGTAGTCAGATCGCGAAAGTCACCTCCACAAAAAAAATCGATATTTATCAATCTCATCGAAAGATCGGGAACCCCGCCTCCATCAGGTGGTCTAGTGAGGAGGTCTGGACTCAAGGACGTCCGAGCCAGGGGAGCTTGGAGAGCTCACCCGAACTGAAAGAGTTGGGAGGAGAGGTTGAAATGAAGAACAAGGAGACAGTGGATGTCCCTGGTGCTCTACTTAAAGAAGAAGGAGAAAAAGAACACTACAAAAAGGAGGTGACCAGGTTCAAAGCATTGGTACAAAAGAGACGCTACTACTAAGTACCACAAAGGACTTGGGGCAGGTAAGGGAGGAGACAAGAGAAGGAAAAGTCGAGGAGGAGCTTATAACAATAAAAGGGCACAGGCTTTTGCAAAAGAAGTGATGGGACAAGAGGTAGAAAAGGTACTGACAGGACTGACAAAAGGGGATGGGTCAGGACTAACAAAGAGGCCAGACAAACTAGGGTGAACAGACCAGTCAAAAAGGGGTGGTTTCAACCCACCAAGGTGGTCTTTGCAAAAAGACCAGAGGGAGGTCTTAACCCACAGAGGTGGTCTTTGCAAAAGACCATGGGGAGGTCCTGGAGACAGGAGGTCCAAGGAGGAGGTCCTACGAGTAGGTCCTGCAAGGAGGTCCGAGGAGGAGGTCCAAGAAGGAGGTCCTGCAAGAACAAGTGGTCCTAAGGCAACAAAGAGGTCTGCACAAAGAGGAGGTCTAGCCCACATAGGTCTAAACACACTGAGGAGATACAAAATAACGAGGAGATCCGGTGGACAAGAGGTCCAATAGACACCCAACGAGGAGGTCCTATGGACAAGAGGTCCAAAAGGCACAACGCGAGGAGGTCCTGATGGTTAGATCTCCAAAAGGGAGGTCCGGCGGTCAAGATCAAAAGCAAGGGGGAGGTCCGACGGTCAAGATCAAAAGCAAGGGGGAGGTCCTGACGGTTAGATCTCCAAAGGGGAGGTCCGACGGTCAAGATCAAAAGCAAGGGGGAGGTCCTGACGGTTAGATCTCCAAAAAGAGGAGGTCCGACGGTCAAGATCAAAAGTAAGGAGGAGGTCCTGACGGTTAGATCTCCAAAGGGGAGGTCCGACGGTCAAGATCAAAACAAAGGGGGAGGTCTTGACGATTAGATCTCCAAAGGGGAGGTCCGACGGAAAGATCAAAAGCAAGGAGGAGGTCCTGACGGTTACATCTCTAAAGGGGAGGTCCGACGGTCAAGATCAAAAGCAAGGGGGAGGTCCTGACGGTTAGATCTCCAAAGGGGAGGTCCGACGGTCAAGATCAAAAGCAAGGAGGAGGTCCTGATGGTTAGATCTCCAAATGGGAGGTCTGAGCAGCTAAGATCTCCGAGAGGGAGGTCCTAACGGCCAGATCTAGCAAGGGGGAGGTCTGAGCGGCTAAGATCTCCAAGAGGGAAGTCCTAAAGGCCAGATCTAGCAAGGGGGAGGTCTAAGCGGCTAAGATCTCCGAGAGGGAGGTCCTAACGGCTAGATCTAGCAAGGGGGAGGTCTGAGTGGCTAAAATCTCCGAGAGGGAGGTCCTAACGGCCAGATCTAGCAAGGGGGGAGGTCTGAGCGGCTAAGATCTCCAAGAGGGAGGTCCTAACGGTCAGATCTAACAAGGGGGAGGTCTGAGCGGCTAAGATCTCTGAGAGGGAGGTCCTAACGGCCAGATCTAAGAAGGGGGAGGTATGAGTGGCTAAGATCTCCGAGAGGGAGGTCCTAACGGCTAGATCTAGCAAGGGGGAGGTCTGAGCGGCTAAGAATACGCGGGGAAGGCTGGGGCCGTCTGATTCAGATCGGACGGTTCTAGAGGGATGGGACGTTCAGACCAGCAAACGTGCCCTCAGGATCGGGCCGTCCCAAAAGCATCGAATGGTCCTTAGGTGATGAAGGCCAAACCTTGAGCGGTACGACCGCAAAAGCAAACGGTAGATCCAACCGCTAAGGAGGTCTGGACCTTCCGATATAGCGAAGGAAAATGCAAGGGAGGTCCAAACAGGCTAGGGAAGGTCCCAAAGGACACAGAGGAGGTCCGAAGGACAAGGGGAGGTCCGGAAGGAGTTCCATAGTTACGTTGAGAGGTCCACGGGGAGGTACAAACGGGGAAAGAGGTCTAGATCAAAGGAGACCTAGACAGGGCTAGGGGTTTAGACCAAAAAGGGGAGTCTGAATACAAAGAGATTCAAACCAACAAAAGGGGAGGTCTGGACTAAAGGAAGTCCATACAAAAGATTACAAGGATAGGTCCAAAGAACCAAAGAGGTTGAACCTACGAGGAGGTCCAGCTGAAGGTAGGTCTGGACCCTCAAATCCCAAAGAATTAGAGGTCTGGAGGAAAGGGAAATCCCACGGGAGGATATCTCCAAAAGGTGGGAAAACCGGGGTAAGAGGTCCAAAAAAGAGGAACTCAAGGGAGGTCCTGAGAGAAGAAGAGAGGGTCCGAAAGATGAGGGGGATCTGGACAAGAGGGAATGTCCAGCAAGAGGAAGGTCTACCGAAAAAGAGAGACCTTGGGGGGAGAAGCTAGCCTGGAAGACAAACAAGGCAAACAGAGAAAAGAGGCTAAAAGCCAAAGAACAGCAAGGAATTCCAACGAATAGAGAACACCAAACAACTGGGTTCAGTCGAAGTTTAGTTAGATCAAGTTAAATCTCCAAATTTCTGAAATCTTCAAGTTAAGCTTTGAACTCTCAACAAAACCAAATGGTTATTTTTAAAAAGCTTAAAGACTCAGGACAAACGGGACGTTACAAGGAAGAGGATCGAGCTCTGAACACCGGACCAAGGAACCTCCAGATCAGGATGAAGGCGATTTGCTGCTGCCGTGTCTCCTCCACTCACCGGACCAGGGGAAGTGGTGGCATATTTTCCGGTGAGGAGGGTAAGAGAGAAGAGAGAGACCTGAGTGAGGATTGAGGAAGACACCGGTGGGAATGAGGGATTACATAAATCTGATCTTGGTCATTCATCAGCAATCCGACAGTTCAAATTTACCAAATGAGATGGAGTGCTCGGCGTAGCAAAATGGAGGATGTATCTGCTGCTATTAGAGTGAGGAAGAATTATGGAATGGTATGTTTGCCCAGTCGACTTTAGATAGTGCTATGAGAGCAATTTTTCCATTGTTTTAATGGCTTCGGTGTCCCACAGCAAATAGGCATATTTTTGTAGTATCTTTCAACGAAAACATGAAATTTGGTGTCTTAGAGCAAACACCACGAAATTGTAGTGTCATGTAGCCAATTTTGTTGTGTTCTTTTCCTCGAAACAATATTTTGGGTCCTGAAAAACCAATATGCTTGGCAAATGTCATGACCTCTTTGTGGTGGTCCGATGGTGAACAACTTTTATTATTTAACCTTTTTTAATTTATTTTTATTAATAACCTATCCCCAACTTTATTTATGAATCTAATCTTTTTGGCCAAACAACACTACCGCATCACGAGATAAGTCCAGCGTTGAGCCAAAAAAAATGACCTATTTAGCCAAGCCACCGTGGCTGACGTTGGTAGCATGGCCATGCCAGAAACGATGGCGTGGCGGAAGGGTTATATTTGAAAATAAAATTGAAGAGATGTTATTAATAAAATATTATCTGGTTGGCAAGTCTAGCTATGCTGACGAATTGTCCTGCTTTTTTATTATTAAAAATGAAAACCGGATCCCACCGCCGGGGCTTGTGCGAGATCTGCAGCTCTCGTGGAGTGCATCTCCTTACCACCCGAAAAAACTTAATCCCATAATTAAACTTGCTGGTGATGCAAATCCAAGCAGCACCGGTGGTTGCGGTGGTCACAAGATCATGTTCTTAAGCGTGTCATGACTCGTGACAGCATCACAGCAGCAGCAACGACAAATGCCATCGCCAGTAGACTCACTGAATAATATTCATTTGTTTGTCGGTAGTTTCTGTTGTCGGCGTAATGTATTAGTAACTTCTGCTGTTGGCACTGCAATAGATTCGACTTGCTTTCTTGTTCGACATCACATGAGTACGTGGCATGGCAGGAATGCCTTCAGTGCCTCACAAGTCACAAGTGAGCGTACTTCTATGGCATCATGTAAACTGGATTCCACAGATTTTAAAGCTTATCGAGTGCATGATTGGCAACAAAGGCTGCACACACAAAATGGGTGTTAGGGGGAGGACTCTTTGGAACAAAGAAAAAATAGAGGAATTTTGTAGGATTGGAATCCTATGGAAAAATTTCCTTTAAGTCTCTTTGGACCAAAGGAATGAGGCTCAATCCATAGAAATTTTGAAAGAATTCTAACATGAGGTCCAACCTCATGGAATTTTTCCTTTGTGTCTATCTCTCTCCAAAATTCTGTACTCTATTCTTGTGAAGCATCCAAACAGCACAATTGAACAATTCATGCGTTATAGAATTCCAAAGGATTCAACTGGATATGCCACTTAATTTCTGTGTTTTCCTATTCCTGGGTTCCAAAGAGGCCCTAAATGATCAAAAGGATAATCTCCAGAGATATGCCAACCCCCTGGATGCTGGCAAAATGCAGCGTTGAACAATAATGCAACAACAAAGCTGCACCCTTTAATTTGTTATATTAACATCAACAGTTCGTCACAATTAACATAATCCATTTAGTTCTTTGAAATGCAACGGTCAACAAAGATGAACATTGACAAAGACATCTACCAATAACTGCTAAAAATTGACAAGTCAAGTAGTTTCGAATGAATTACAGCTTGCCAGAACGGAGAAAATATCAAGGTCTCCAGGATGAATTAGTAACGCCATGATGTTTTCAGTACACCATGACAAAAAAAAAAGTGGCCTACTTCATTATACCGTTTTGACAACACAGACAATTACCTCTATCACTCTATTAGATTTGTTGCCACTACTGGCACAGCAAGTCTCACAGAAAAACACCAATACAAACCATCGCGTCCACCACCAAAATATACAGATTCAAGGTTTGAAGAATAAGAATTGGGCGACTAGAAGCGCATGGTAAACCTCAATAATTTGGTCTTCAACAGAGCCTCCAACAAGACAGAGTTAGAGAAAGGATTAAGTGCACTGTTTGTCCCTGAACTTTTGACCTAATTTAAGGTTCATCCCTCAATTGCAATATCGGATGAAATGCATACTCCAAGTATCAAAACCGTGTGAAAACCGTCATTTATTCCTTTTGAGGGCTGTTTCGTGCCACGTGGAAATATGAAACCTTTCCACCGTGCCACCTTTCCACCGTGGCCGCCGACTCAGATTCGGTCCCAACTTACCCTTTGCAGAATGCAACACCACCGCACTCTTTCTATCTCTCTCTCTCTCTCTCGCTCTCGCTCTCGCTCTCTCCAGGGGCCGATTGAAAGGGATTAGGGTTTGGAGAGTGGTGCCCGATGACTGGAGGTGGCGCAATGGCGAGCTCTGGGAGCTCGAGGTCGGCGGCAACAGGAGGAAGCACGAGGTCAGTAGCATCGAGTCTACCCTCCATCGGAGCGATTCCTGGTCCCTCCACATCGCCTATCCTGTACAGAGGGCAACCACTGGAGTACACTCCAACTATCCATTGCCACTGTGGGGAGAAGGCTGGCCGATGGATATCATGGAGCGACTCTAAGCTGGCACGGAGGTACATGACATGCATGCGAGCTCAGGTAAGTCTTCTTCGCTAATTGGTTGATTTGTTTTTTTAGGCTATTCTGATTTGTGATTGGTATTTAAAGGCTAGAGGCTACAAGTTTTGGGCATGGTGTAACAATGAGACAACCCTGTTCTTGAGGCAGCTTCTACTGGACTTGCGCGATGTTATTAGGGCTTTGAGGAAGGAGAACGGTGAGCTTAGTGGATGCATTGCTGATGCAAGATAAGAGTTGAGTGAGGTTAAGTCGAGGCATGAAAAATATGTTGTAGCACTAACCGCCAATTTGAGGGAAAAGGAAGCTTCACTAGTTGGACTCGATGGTAGGGTAGCATAGCTAGAGAAATAGAAGAGAACGCTATTGTTCTTGTTTGGTGCTTCTGCTGTGATGTTAGTTAGTACTATGATCCTTAGTACTATGAGTATGGCATGAAACTGAAATTGCCCAGTCCTGTAATCTCCTGCATAATGTATGAATGTTGGTTATGAATATGGGGAACCCTATTATTTATGTTATCCTGTTGTGCATTTTCTTGTAGTTTCTGGTATGTGTATGGCACAAGTTTGGCAATACTTGAATGTTTCCCTGTTTTCTATTTTTCTGTCATGTGGGATATTGTTAAACTTATAAATGTGAGGTATTTTTCATTTTTTAGCCTATTTCAGCAAGTAGTCAAACAATATTAGGAGAATGATATTGTTCTTGTTTATGGTATGTGCAATTTCTATTTTCTGTCATGTAGTATGTGTATGTCACAAGTTTGACCTCTATGGAAAAATAAGATTATGTACATGTAAACATCTAACCTGTTTCAGCAAGCAGTCAAACATTTAGTAGTTAGTACTCAGGATGGAGGTCAAAACCAAATGTTGAAACATACATCTCTACATCCACAACCACCACCGTCCAAGCAAAATTCAATACTTGACAAGCAGAACACAAAGTACTTAATAACAAATTGGATAGCATAAGTTTGGGAATGACATAACATGAGCTAGAAGTTTGGCAATACTTGAACATTACAAAGGCACAACTTTAGGATAGTTGTAACACCTGAAATTTTCAATCTTGGTTAAAAATAAAACTTCAATATTTTCCTTGAATTTCTGGATTTTAAAAAGATTTCCCTATTTATCTTAAAGGCAAAGTAATTTATTTGCATATCTAAATACCAATTTTAAGTTGGAAATATTTTATTTAAGTCCAAAATATCTCAGGGAACTTCTGTGAAGTTTCCCATAATTTTTTTTGGGTTTTATTTGCTGTTTTCTAAAAGGTTAAGTAAATTGTTTCCAATATCTGAAAATTCCCAAAACAAAAAAGAAAATAAAAAGAAAATAATAAATCTCTCTCCATCTATGTGAGAAGCCAACACCATTTCTTTACCTTCCTAATTTCTTTCTCTTCATCATCTTCCCTGAAGCCCACTGCCTACCTTCGTTCTTTTCTCCCCAAACCTCCACCACCGCCTCCTCTCCTCTACCACCGGCCACCCCTGTGCCCGCTGCCACCCGTCCGCCGTGTCACCATGAGCCCCTCCTCATCCTCTCTCCATTTCCCCTCACTCCCCTCCTCCCTCTCCCTCTGTGCTCGCCGCAGTTTGCCATTGAAGCCGCACGGCCGAAGCTTCTTACTCCGGTGACTTCGTCGTCGCCGAAGGTTCTCTGCCACCCCATCAACACCCTCGACACCGCATCGCCACGTTCTACCTCGGGCTCTGCTCGCCTTCAGCGAAAGTCCACCGGAGCTCCATCGCCATTTGCACCCGCACTTCGCCGCCGCACATCTTCTCACCGCCGACCACCAAAACACGCTCCATCGACGTTTAGGTGAGCTACAAGTTCACCGTGACCTCCTCTACCTTTTGCGCACTTGTACTCACCTCGCTGTGGCACGCAGCACCGATGAGCTCGCCACCGTGCACCACCACCACCTATACCCACGCCGCCTCAACGCCAAACCTCCCCTCCAGTAGGTCTTCCGCTGCCCTAGCCACGTCACCTTGTGCCCCTTGTCCTCCTCTTTCTTTCCCCCTCATTCTCCTCTCCCCACCCCCTCTGTGCTCGTCGTATTTCGACGTTGAAGCCTCTCGGCGGAACCTCTTTTCTCTAGTGTTTTTGCCACCATCGAAGCTCCTCCGTCGCCATTGCCGCCACCCTAGCTTCGCCTAGCTGTGTTCTACCTCGTGCCTCTATTTTTGTCGGATACCCGCCGCGGAGCCACTGCCGCCTTCACCCACACTTTGCCGCCGCATCTTGTCCTCACCGCGAGCCACTCTATCGCATCCCCGAACAACCGAGGTGAGCACTAGGTTCAGCGTGTTCCCTTCTTCCTCCTGGTACCATCATCGGCGACTGAATCACTACCATTCGCCAGTGTCCTTGGCTCCTGAGCACCGCCGCATCGGGTGCTGACATGGCCACCCAGGTGGAGCCACTTGGCGCCAAGTCAGCGCCACCACACCCCTTTTAGCCCATGTGGCTGCCACCTAATGGTCGTGCGTGCGCTTGCATGGCAAGAAGCACTATTTTGTGAGCCCAGCCTACCATGGACCGGCGCATTCTTGTGGACTTGGTCCACAAACCGAGGGGCCTACTTGTCATTGACTCCCTTCCTTTTCCTTTACAAAAATAATTCGGTCGAAATCCTTTTTCCTGTCGCTGATGTCAGCATGACACAATAATTGGTTTTCCTTTAGAAAATCAATTCCACAAATTCTGAAATTTCCTAATTCATCATTTCATGTGATTTTCGAACTTCCAAACATCTGTTCTCCTTCATATGAACTCCGATTTTGACGATTCAAGTTTCTAAATTCATCTAAAATCAAGATCTAGCTATGTATACTGAAATTATCCAATTTCGAGTTCATTTGAATTTATTTGAATTTGGCTTGTTTTCGCGTGTAGGTTTCGACGACTCTATGGAACCCGAAATATTCGAAGAATTAGATCCTCAAGCATTTGAGCAAGACAAGTTATATCATTTTATTATATTTGAATCCCAGTACTTTACATTATTTAAATTCTATTTTAAACTATTATTGCATGCTTATTTATACTCAGTTATTTAAAGTCCTTTTTTAAATTACAGTTATTCCCAATTCCTTTGCATAGCTAAATGTTGCTATTAAATTAGCCATTCCTTGATACCATAGTTAAAATCTAGTTGGTACATTAGTATGAACTAGAACATGTTCAAAAACTTATGCTTTGACAAGCTTAAGATAAAAAATATTGAATTTGGGGAATTTAGCTAAATCTTCAATTATGACCTAAAATGAGGCTATGGTATTGTATTTACCATAGCAATTTTAGAAAATGATTTAACTTGAAAAATAAAAAAAAAATTAGTTTAGACTTGGGCGAAATGGATATTTGGTGGGTGCAAGTTTATGCATGGGCCCAATTCAGGAATGGTTGTGGCCCAGGATTTTATTGGAAATCGCTCAAGTCAGTTAAGGACCGGTCTTCGAGCCGCATCTTGCTAAGCCTCGTCGTACAACCACATGTCCTGTGTGGGAAGGTCATGGCTAAATAATTTGTAACGTCCATTGTTAGTTGTGCTATTTTGATATGTGGGTGTCGGTTAGATAATATTCCCACTTGGCACAAGAGGGGACTTCCAGTGGGTTGTTAGCTTAATGGAAGTGAAACCTTAGCGGGTATAACTACGTTGGAATGGTGCATTGTAAAGACCTCGTGATAATCGCTAGTTGCACACCTACAGAAGTGTGTGAGCGGACAGTATAAGATGATTATCTCGTGTGGGTCAAGCTGTACAACCTTTGCAGAGTGTAAAACTATTCGAAGCTGTGTCCATGGTCATAGACATGCTGAGCAAAGCCACTCAAAATTAAACTTTGATTTTGTGTTTAAAATGATTTTATCAAATATTTTAGGATGGTTAATCCTTGTGAAAAATTGAACGGTTAGCCATGTGATATGAGGATATCCATCACCATTTTGTATGGAGGTTATCCTACTATAAAACTTGAGAATTTAGAAAATGAATTTTAGGTATGGAATAAACTGCTTTGAAACTTAGTTCCAATATTGAAAAAGAAAATATTGCTTTATGTCAAATCAACCCTATAAGTCATCATTTGCTATAACCTCATGCATTATAATCTGTTATTGGATGTAACTTGCGGAGTACATTCACTTGTACTCACCTTGCTTAATAAATTATTGATCAGGAGAGGATTACTACGAGGAGAATGAGAACTTAGATGATTGTTTGTGGCGAATCATCTGGTCTACCTTTTTACTTATGCTTTCGCTGTATTTTGCTGTTGGACTTATGCCCTTTTGTAACGAACTTAAGTTATTATGAATGTATCACATATTATGTGATGGAGGCGGGGTGCCTGATCTTTCGATGAGATTGATAACTATCGATTTTGGTGGAGGTGACTCTCGCGATCCGACTACAACTGTACGACGATGCTTGCGCCTTAGCAATCGTTGAACCAACTTCGGGATGTTATTGATCGTGCTGGAAGCGCGAACAACCTGAACACGAGGTTCAATTCCTGTGAGCAATCGAAAAACTAGCAAGAATAAAATATAGGCAATCTGATATTGCCAATAAGAATGTAGTGTAGATGGTATTAAAAAACAAAGGTGGGATTCCGAAGGCTGTCTTGATAGGTGGTCGTCCGACACAACTGAGGAACAGAAGTTTCCACAATGGCTAAACCTAAACTCAACGAAATCCGAGTTCTAGCAAAGTGAGACGGCGGCTCCTATATGGGAAGACGACCAGGGGTGGCGTCCAAGGAAGTGGACGCACGCCCCTAGGGTTACAAGGCCCATGGGACCAAGAGGAGGCGGCGCAGCACCCTTTTGACTCGGGCCCAAAAATAGACGTGGATTGTTTTGTTAATTGTGGGCACCTCGGCTGGAATTTGAAGCTGAGGTTGGATCCATTAGAAATTATACTTGATAAGATTTCAATGAAGTCCAAGAACGTCCCGAACGGAGTCCGTATGAAGAAGTTATGACCTTTCGATCTTAGTGCTGTCGCAGTAGTCCGAACTCGAATCCAGAACGGGCCCAACTCGATCTCTTGCTTGGCTCGGACCCAAAGTAAGGTGATGACCTCCATTATGCCTCCTATGCTTGTCCATGACTCTACATACCTCTCCTTGATCCTTTCCCATGTTCCTAAGCATAATTAAATCACTTGCATTAGGTAGCGGTCTATTCTCAGTAATATATAAACTTATGAACGAATTCACCTGGTGACTAAGTTGGCGAGCACGAACTCGAATAATTGGTCCTTGTAACACTGGTTGTGGATCAATTCTGTGTGTAGGCGTGGTTGTATCCAAGTTAGGGATGTCCTCATCATCCTCCCCTTCTTGTATTTGAGTCGTCCTCGACCCAAGCTCATCCTCTTCTCCCAAGTATGGCTTCAAATCTGCAATGTTAAATGTGGGACTAACCCCAAAATTTGTAGGCAGTTCAAGCTTGTATGCATTATCATTAATCTTTTCTAACACTTTGAAAGAACCATCAGCTCTAGGCATCAATTTTAACTTTCTTAATTCAGAGAACCTATCTTTTCTCAAGTGCAACCAAACAAGATCTCCTGGTTCAAAAATTAAATGCTTTCTCCCCTGACTACCAGCAAGTTTATATTTAGCATTCACGCGCTCTATATTCTCCTTAGTTGTCTCATGCATTTTTAAAATCAATTCAGCACGTTGTTTAGCATCAAAGTTCAATTTATCCGAAGATGGAATAGACATTAAATCAATAGGAGCACGAGGCACAAAACCATAAACAACCTCAAAAGGGCACATCTTTGTAGTACAATGCAAAGAACAATTATAAGCAAACTTAATATGAGGCAAGCATTCTTCCCACAATTTTAAATTCTTTTTCAACACCACCCTAAGCATTGTAGATAACGTTCTATTGACAACTTCAGTTTGTCCATCAGTTTGGGAATGACAAGTAGTAGAAAATAACAGCTTAGTCCCCAATTTAGCCCATAAAGTTTTCCAAAAGTGGCTAAAAAATTTAGCATCACGATCTGAAACTATAGTATTAGGCACACCATTCATGCGAACAACTTCACGAAAGAATAAATCAGTAATATGTGTAGCACCATTGCTCTTATGACATGGTATAAAGTGGGTCATCTTAGAAAATCTATCAACAACCACGAATATACTATCGCTCCCCTTCTTTGTTCTAGGCAATCCTAAAACAAAGTCCATTGAAATATCTTCCCACGGAACGCTAGGAACAGGTAGAGGCATATATAAACCATGAGGATTAACTCGTGATTTAGCTCTTTGACATGTAGTGCAGCGAGCAACGTAGCGCTCGACGTCTCGTCTCATCTTTGGTCAAAAGAAATGATCAGCAAGTATATCCTCTATTTTCTTCACGCCAAAGTGTCCCATCAGCCCGCCTCCATGCGCTTCTTGTAACAATACAAAGGGAATGGAGCTAGCTGGAATGCATAGCTTGTTAGCTCTAAACACAAATTCATCATTAATGATAAATTTGTTTCACATTTTCCCTTCTGTACAATTCAACAATATATCTGTAAAATCAGCATCATGCACATATTGCTCTTTAATAGTCTCCAATCCAAAAATTTTGAAGTCAAGTTGTGAAAGCACAGTATATCTCCTAGGCAAAGCATCAGCAATAACATCCTCCTTTCTCTTTTTGTGTTTTATGACATAAGGAAAAGACTCAATAAATTCAACCCACTTTGCATGCCTACGGTTCAGTTTACTTTGACTTCGAATATGCTTCAAAGATTCGTGATCAGAATGTATAACAAATTCTTTGGGCCATAAATAATGTTGCCAAGTTTTCAAAGTTCGAAATAGTGCATATAATTCATTATCATATGTAGAATAGTTCAAACTAGGCCACTGCACTTCCACTTGACACCTATTTAAACGGCTCGTCTCGCTGCTACCTTATCCTATTTCCATACTTCTGTCGCTCCATCCCCGTATGGGTGGGTTTACCTTCTTGTAACAATACGTCACCTAAACCAATTCCGCTGGCATCACATTCTAGTTCAAAAGTCTTATTAAAATCAGGGAGTTGGAGTAGTGGTGCATGTGTTAACTTATCTTTCAATGTGGTGAAAGCGTTCTCCTGTGCGGCGTTCCAAACAAATGACACACCCTTCATGGTGAGCTCATTCAATGGTGCAGCGATGGTGCTGAAATCCTTCACGAAGCGGCGGTAGAATCCAGCAAGTCCTAAAAAGTTTCGTACCTGTGTGACCGTGTTAGGAGTCGGCCAACTCCGTATTGCTTCAACCTTGTGATGCAGGGACCGCCGCGGGGTTGTCTTGATCTTCACGACGTAGGATTATGGATAACTAGCCCGTGCAACCTAGCAATTGATGCAGCCAACCACCGTCTCTATACGGCAACCTGCAGCACTCAAATTACTCAACCACACGCTATGGCCTTTTTCTACTCGCTATCGTGGAGCAAACACGTTCAAGCAATCCCAATGAATCACAAGAACAACGGAGTGGCAACTCAGAGATAACACCCAATCCCAATTGGTGGTGGAAATAGCTCACACACAAAGAGGAACAAGTGTTCACATCTATTTCTGAATTTTCAAATCTACCTTACATGGGAGGGGGTACCCCCTATTTATAGTCTTAGATGCCTTGGGGTCCAAGAAAGAAATGATGTAAGCACTTATATCACATTTATGATGACATATGCGATGACATCATTATGTTGATCTTCTGTGGCTATGCGATCTTTTGTGGCTAGGATGACATATGCGCTTACATCACATTCATGATGACATATGCGGTGACATCATTATATTGATCTTCTGTGGCTGCATGATCTTCTGTGGCTATGATGACATACGCGGTGACATCATCTTGATGTTGACATTTGCTACTGACATACGCGGTGACACCATCTTGATGCTAACATTTGCTAGTGACATCATCTTGATGTTGTAGTAGCCAATTTTCCTTTGCCTCCAAAGCTTCTTCATGAAACCTTATAACAAGTAAAGTAGAGGTATTAGGTAGCAATCTATTCTTATAAAAATCAACATGTAGCTCATTGAGGAAAAGATTCACCTCTTAATTAATTTGCTTTGTTCTAACTTTAGTGATTGGTCCAGTTGGTGTTGGAGTAGTGACGAGGATCTAAATAATCCTCATTTATTAATCAGGAAATATGACATCACAAAGCATACCCCTTGAATATTATAAGGAAGAGCAGTCGAAAGTCGTAGGTTATCCTACGACTACCCCTAGTCGTAAGCTCTTCTACGACTATAGTATAATCGTTCGACTACCCCTAGTCGTAAGTTCTTCTCGACTATGGTATAATCGTTACGACTACGTGCAGTCGTAAGTCTTTCTCGACAAGCTCTGCTGCGATTCCTCACGATTTCTTCGGACCCACCGTCAAAGATTCACTAAATAGTGAGGATCCAAGCAGTCAAAATACGCTTATATTTTGACATAATCGCGATAATTCCCACTATCTCGATCGATAACCGTTTGTGACATGGGAGGTTACTACTCGTAATTACTCTCATTATTGCGCAATAATGAGCGACTAATTAGCTGGAATGACGGCGTCCACTCTTGCTTAGTATAAATAGGTGTCTTTTAGAGATAGTAGGGAGGACCCTTTGGGACAGAGAGCCTTTCTGGAAGATAGTTAGGAAAACCTTGATCGATTGTAATCCGGAGGGCAAATACAAGATACACAGGAGTAGGGTTATTATTCTCATCAGAAGGCCCGAACACAGTATAAAAATCCCGTGTCTCCTTCGTCTGCGTGATCAATTGTGGAGACCCCGAATCAAACAATCTTTACATAAGATCGGTTCTAAAACACCGCGATTGGCGCCACCGTGGGGATCTTACGGTAATTCCTTGTCAGCAGTTCTTTTTTTCTCTTTGATGCTACCATGGCGGGAGAATGGAGCGAGGAGAATTGGTTCGACTTGGCGATTCTGTGACGTCGACATGGATGCCGGTTTCGACTACGAACCGAGTATCGAATCTTCTTACGGTGTTGCCACCTCTGGAGATCTTCTATCAGATCTCGGAGACTGCATTACCACCGGAGTCGAGGAGGGATCCTTACCCCCCACGACAGTACGCCCAGCCGAGGGATCAATTTCCTCGGGAGGCAAGGGTCAACCCAACCAGCAACAGGCCTGTCTCGGGGCAAACTCGCAACACGACGAGAGTTTTTCCTCCAAGTGTTCGAGTCCCCCCAAGGCAGTACGATTTAGCAAGACAAGTTCTCGAGGCCATCATTCCGGAGCTCCATCGACATCTGATGGTCCTCTCTCTCCGAGTGCTTCCGTAGGGAAGAGGATCGAACATGTTGTTCATCCAAATCCAACCGTCCCGACGCAGGACCTACCTGCAGACGGAGACGGTTATAACCCAGAGTTCCCCCACGTGGAGGGGTTTACTCCAAGTCGCCAGATGGTGTCGCTCGACTGCTCCTCAAGTGAGGAGGTCTCGAGCACAAGTGGAGGTCATTCACGGGAGGTCTTTGTCCTTCCCTCTGATAAGGATCGTTCTCCCAGAAGAGGGATTGAACATGCTTCCCGCCGAGCATACTCTACACCGCCTCGTTGTAACGGCAAGGACACCACTGCTGGCAAACGAAACAAACACTTTAATGAACGTGCGGGACATCCTCAACGTTCTCGCACTCCATTAAAGCAAGCTCAGGTTTATGAAACAGACCATTCTGAGGCAACCCGACGGAAAAGAATAGTGGCTCAGAAGAACCTTCCCGAGCGCTCTTATTTCCAGTCGGAGGAAGCTCAAGAGCTCCAGCACATCAATGATTTGCTAGAAAACCCGACCCAAGAACTCGCTCGAGCACCAGGTTATGACCTCTTGCAGAGGAGATCACGCAAAGGCTTCATAACACGATGGCCAAACTCGAGCGACTGCGTCAACCACAACCAAGAAGTCGTAATAGTACGGCTACTTCTTCTGCCAGTCGTTCAGAAAACTCGTCGCATAGAAGGCGGCACGACTCTCCCTCACGTCGTCCTCTCGACATGAGGAAAATACCACAAGCCCACGGGAGAGGTGATCTTTCACCACTTCGACGACAAGAAGCACGGCGGCAAGTGGGGTACGGAGTATTTCCCTCGTAAGGCTGAGACCTATTGTAGGACTAGTCCCCCCCATGGCTGGGTATCGCCGAGTTCGATCACCCGGCGACATTAACCCCTCGTTTTTACAAAGAAGAAGACAAGAGGTTATCTCGGGATGTCGGGCATTCTCACCCGACCTTCGAGCGGTTCGTTGGCCGCCTCGATTTCGACCAACGAACATGGAGAAATTCGATGGAACTCAAAACCCCACCGAGTTCCTCCAAATGTACACTACAGCTATCCGAGCTGCAGGAGGAGGAGAGCATGTCATGGTAAATTACCTTCCGACTGTACTCGAAGGATCGGCGCGATCGTGGCTTTTAAACCAGCCATTCGAATCGATCTACTCGTGGCAACACCTCGTGATCTATTGTTGGCGAATTTCGGGGCACTTACAATCGCTAGGAAAGGAAGATGACTGCACCGGATAAGACAAAACAACCATGAAGCGCTCGCCAATTCATCGGCGCTTGATCGAGTTCAAATTCTATTCCGGAAGTTTCTGACTCGTCTGTGATCAGGGCTTTCAAGCAAGGAGTCCGTAGCAGAAGAATAACAGAGGACATCGCTTTACATCCACCTGCCACCGTCGCTGAGCTCTTTGAGATGGCTGATAGATATCACATTCTTCTTTGAAGCGGTCGAATGGAACAATACTATCGATCTCAAAGACGACATCCCCAAGGAAGCAGGCAAAAGTGGTAAGAAAAAAGATAAAAAGGCTAGGAAATCTAAGAACAAGGCAAAAAGGCAAAAATCTCCAGTTGCCGGTTCTGAGGTCCTAGCCGTGAGCGATAAGGAGCTACGCAACCCTAAGCAAAATCCCGATCAGGGTAAAGGTAAACGCCAAGATCAGAGAAACGACAAACCAAGGTGGTGTCCTTTTCATAAAAAAAAGAAGGGCATGATCTTCGTAACTGCCGAGTTTTCTTACGGAAACTCGAGGACTATTATTCTGGCAAAGGGCCACTTCCTACTCTTGAACAGGTAGGTCAAACCAGTGGACAAAAGGAGTCGGATGATGAGGAGATGCCGTTCAGGACCCACAACACACCATTGACCACATCTATGGGGGATCTTCGGCATACGAATAGCGAGACGGTGGCGATTGAGCGTGAGGTAAATACAATCGACTCCCCCCTTGTCAATAAATTACCGAAGTGGTCGGAAGTCACCCTTGCTTTTGAGAAAGGTGATTGTCCGATCCCTTCGACTAGCCGAAACTTGGAAGCCTATGTTGACGATCTAGTCATAAAAAGCACCAAACGACTCAACCATATCATAGACTTGCAGGAGACTTTCGACAACCTCAAAAAACACCAATTGAAACTGAATCCCGAGAAGTGTGTGTTCGGGGTCTCTTCAGGAAAATTACTTGGATTCCTGGTTTCTGAACGAGGAATTGAAGCAAATCCCGAAAAGATCAAAGCCATCACTCAGATACGCCCCCCGACCACGAAAAAAGAAGTCCAGAAACTCACAGGATGCATAGCGGCGTTAAGTCGTTTCATAGCACGACTAGGAGAAAAAGGACTGCCTTTCTTCAAAACTTCTAAGGAAACATGAAGGTTTCGAGTGGTCAGAAGAGGCTAACCTAGCCTTTGAGGAAGTCAAGAGGTATCTTACGAGTGCTCCTGTTCTAGTTTCCCCGAAGCTAGGAGAGACGCTCTTAGTTTACCTAGCTGCCACGCCACAGGCAGTAAGCGCAGTACTGGTCGTAGAACGTGAAAACATACAATGACCAGTATACTACGTAAGCAAGGTTTTGCACGGACCTAAGGAGCGTTACCCTCAGGTTCAAAAACTTCTATAAGCCCTCCTCATGTCTTCGAGGAAACTGCGGCATTATTTTCAGACGCACAAACTAGTCTGTGCTTGTCGAGTTTCTCTTGGGAGCGATCCTCGAAATAGGGAACAATGGGATGCATGGCAAAGTGGTCGATCGAACTTGGGGCGTTCGACATCCATTTCGTGTCGAGCGGCCGTTAAATCCCGGATCTTGGCGGACTTTGTCGCCGAATGGACAAATCTGAACACATTCAGATCCCGATCGATTCCCACGACCGATGGGCGATGTACTTTGACGGGTCGCTTACGATAAGTGGCTCGAAAGTGGGGTGGTCCTGGAATCTCCTACTGGAGAAACCTTAAAGTATGCCATACAATTAAATTTTCGGGCCACTAATAGCGTGGCGAATCGAAGGTTTGCTAGCTGGTATACGAGCTGCGAGAGCGCTCTCGATTCGACGACTACTCGTGAGGGGAGACTCTCAACTAGTCATGAATCAAGTCGGAAAGGAATACCAGTGCTCCAATCCGACCATGTCTCGGTGTCTATCGGAAGTACGAAAGTTAGAAAAGCACTTTTTGGGCTTTGAGGTACAATTTATCCCTCGAAAGGATAATTTCCTTGCAGACCAACTGGCTCGTCTAGCTTCCTCCGATCCTTGGTACCGAAAGGGGTATTTTTCGAACAGCTTCAGAAACCGTCTATAGTCGACGAACTGGAGACACCTTCTATAGAAACAGCCTCTCTAGAGTACGAAGATACATGGATGGCACCCATCTACAAGTATCTTCAGACGGGTTCTTTACCGATGACGATCTAGAATCGGATCGATTATCGAAAGGCCAAAATGTATACTTTGGTCGAAGGTGTCCTTTATAAAGAGGAACCCAAGGGTGCTCATGCGATGTATTCGCAGAGCGAAGGATTAAAACTCCTTCACGACATACACAGAGGAATCATGGAACTCATGCTTCCTACTGAATCTTTGGTCGGTAAAGCTTTTCGACAAGATTTTTATTGGCCAACAGCCCTCTCGATGCCAAGGAGATGGTTAAAAAGTGTATGCGATGCGGTTCATAGCGGCAAATACACCAACCAGCTCAGGCGTTGCAAACAATCCTTTTGTCGTGGCCTTTTGCAACCTGGGGTCTTGATATCCTAGGACCGTTACCCAGAGCTCCAGGAGGTTTCGAGTTCCTTTTTGTGGCCATTGATACGTTCACAAAATGGATAGAAACTGAACATGTGACTGGGATAACAACGGAAGCAGCAAAACAGTTCATGATGAGATGCGTGATCACTCGATTTGGAATACCAAGTTGAATTATCACAGACAACGGTAAGCAGTTTACAAACGTAAAATTTCAGGAATTTTGCGACGAGTTGGAAACTCGTTTGTGTTACGCTTCTGTAGCCCACCCCCAAAGCAACGGGGCAGTTGAGAGAGCGAATGGCGGATAATGAAGGGAATCAAAACACGAGTCTTGATCACTTGTCAAGCGCTCGAGGGCTTGGGTACAGAATTACCTTGATATTATGGGCAATTAAATGCGACGACTAGCCGAGCTACGGAGAAACACCTTTCTTTCTAGTTTTTGGTGCGAAGCCATGCTTCCGCGAAACTAAAGATCGGTCGGCAAGAGTCGATAAGTTTAACGACTCAACTCAAGAAAACCTTCGAGCGAGCGACATTAACTCGCTCGAGGAAAGAGAAACCGGGCTTTATTCCGTTCTGCGGTCTACCAACAAACCTGCGCGAGATACTATGATCGTAAGGTCCAACCTCGCAGCCTCGCTGAAGGTGACTTGGTATTGAGGCGTATCCAATCCCAGTCTAATCGGAACAAACTCTCCCCCAAGTGGGAGGGTCCTTACACTGTGGTCGAAGTAACGCATCCAGGATCAGTATGACTTGCAATGGAAGATGGACGCGTTCTCTCAAATTCTTGGAACATTGACCAGTTGCGCAAATTTTATGTGTAACAAGCTTCAACGACAATAAAGTGTCAGGTTATCCCTATCCTTGTTGTCTATTTTTGAATCTCGCTTTTATTTTCGACCATTTTTTTTACGCTCATCCTTCCTGTACGCTGGTTAGCAAAATGACAACACATTTAGTCGAAATCTCTCCCCTCTGCATGTGGTCCTGCCCGCTAGAAGGAGCTTCCTAATGTTACTTCGTTCTTAAACAACCTGTACAATGCTTATTGGGCTCAGGAAAATGGTCGAAAGTTGTTAAGCGAATTCATGTCACCTTAGCTTATTTCGAAAAATAAACTAAGAAGAGTGAACTTTTTGAGATGCATCCGACTACTTTTCAAATAACCTGATTAGTTTTTTACTGGTCGAAGGAAGAAACACACCTAGTCGAAGCCTCTCCTCTCTGCACGTGGTCTTGCCCACTAGAAGGAACTTACTAGCGCCGTTCTGTTTCCTACTTTTGCTGCCAGGACAACTTCGTCAGGAAAAATGAATGTAGCCGAATGAATCCTTAAGGTACTCTAGACGGTTGTTTCACTCTAGTTGTCATTATCGAGTTGACTAATCTGGTCGGAGATGGTAACATCACCTAGTCGAAGCCTTTTTTTCTCTGCACGTGGTCCTGCCCACTAGAGAAAACTTCCTAGCGTCGATCTGTTTCCGCTCTTTCAACTAGTACAAACAAATCGATACTCCACAACTACAAGTTGAACAAACCTCTCTGTTTTTAGAACCCTTTCTATACTACTTCCTTAGTTTATTTCTAATAAACTAAGTAAGCAGTCGGGGGCTAGGATAAAGTTATAAATATGACTTCATTTCTTAGTCTTTTTTTTTCTGGGTTATCATCTTACGAAGTACTGACTACTCTATGAGATAACGCGCAGGGAAAATGAAGGAGAAAGGAGGAATCGCTCATATCTGGTCTAATTATTTTCTTCCCTTTTTATCTTACGAGTTACTAACTACTCTACGAGATAATTTGCAGGAAAAGGGCCATATATTTATCGTCACCACCAAAAAGACTTGTTTTTACAAGATTATATTACAAGACTACTCTGTCAAGGGAGATTCTATTTGCATCTCCTCTGCGACCTTCTCGCCAACCGACTGCATCTCTTCGATTAGCTTCTCTGCTTGGGCTTCAGTGCAGTCGAAGTCGGCTTCAACAGAATGAAGATTATGGTTAGGATCACGGGCCTTGAGTTTTGCTAAAACAAAACTCACAGCTCCTTTGACCGCTTCCCTTATCGAATCATTCTGATTGGCCTTCAGAGTAGATACCAACTCGTTCAGAGTACCGACTTGTTCCCCAATGGCACTCGTATGAGCGGCCATCGTGTCGTCGCTAGGTGCAACCCTCCCGGCACGAAGCCCATTGAGTACATTGTTCAGAAGTGAGATATTATCTTGAACATTGATCTTCATTGATTTTGTCTCCTCCTGGGAATAAGTCGAAGCCTCGTGGAGTCGTTTTATTTCAGTCAATCGATCTGGAAAGAGCGAAGATTGAATAAGTAAAACGATCCTATGAGAAGATAAAATAAATAAATAGAAGGTAAAAGTTCTACTTACCAGCTAATTGAGAACCCAAGTTCCCAATTTCTTGGTCTTTCTCCTTCGCGATGCGGGAGATTTCACGGACAACGGAGGATTTCTCATGAACCTCGATCCGGAGAGCCCCCACATCGGCCTGAAGGGCCTTATTTTCGACTTCTTTTTCTGCAAAAGAATGAGAGGTTAAAAAGGGGAAGCGAGAACCAAGACCGAAGCAGACGTAATTACACGCACTGTTTATTTCTTCCTGCAACTGTTTAGTTGCAGAGTTAGCCTCCTGAAGCTTCTTCAGGAGGTCGGTGACGTTATCCCTTAGTTTCTTCGACTCGGCTTTTTCAAAGTCGAGTGAATCAGCTAAGGTCTTTTCGTCGCTCTTAAACCTGAAAGAGTAAAGAGTAGACATGAACACAATCAACCAAATGGTTGTAAGTATTTCTATGACCGATGGGTAGTCGTAAGTTATTCTATGACCACCCCCTAGTCGTAAGTTTTTCTACGACTAGTACAAGTCGTAAGTTTTCTACGACAACCTGATTGCGAGCACTGAATAAATAATCGGAACGATTATGACAATCAGTCACTCACCACCTCTCTGCTTGCTCGCAGAGTGTTGCCTTTTCTTATCGAAGCTTAACAAGTTGCCGATTATATTCGCAAATCGTAGCGACTTGCTCCACGGCTCTCTGAAAAAGAGAAAAACGATAAGATAAAGAGATAAAACCCCAAGTGAGTATCGATGAATACTTACGTTCATGTTTGACCAAGCAAACATGGAGACTATTCGTGACGGATCCTTCAGCCCATCCATCTCCTCGACTCGTTTCCACCAAACCCCTTCGAGTCGCTCATTGTCAAACACATCTCCGCAATTGACAATGCTGCTGGGGTGGGGAACTCGGTCGCGGGAGCGGTAGGCAGAAGATCCTACGATGGAGTCAGGGCCAAAGAAATCAGAGCAAAAGTTAAAATACTCCTCTTCCTCTGACTCTGTAATGGGGACACCACCTGGAGGACCGGAAGGAGCATCCTCGACAACCTCCTTACCGGCACGGTGATTAGCACTAACGCTGTCACCTACTTCCGGTATCCCCCTCGAGGCTTCTGTTGCCTCCTCTATAGTCTCTACGACAGCTCCGGTTGTCGTAGCGACTTCAACATCCTTGGCTGCCGCAGCGACTTCAGCAACCGCAGCTTCCTCCGCCGCGGGGATAGTAGCTAGATCTTCAGCTACTATCATTTGTCACACCACTGTCGATTGAGGGGAGACAATGATTCTCCATGGGAGTATCCCTAGGGGCTGAAGACGCTGGGCTAAAATCACAGAACGCAGAAGTAAGTCAAAAAACAAATAGTAAGTAGTTACTACACTTATGTCTTTTGTTTTACATACCTCTGCGCGCTGGACCTAACTCGAAACTTGGGAGCAACCTTCCCGACGGAAGATTTCTTCGACTTCTTCTCGACCACCGCTGGTCGAGATACACTCGGGACACCAGGAGTCACCTCCTCCCGACTTCCTGGGTGGACGAGATCAGTCTCGACCACCCTGAGAGTGTTGCTTCCCTCGGCTTCAGATCCCACCGGAGCAACAGTTTCCTTCACAAAAGACATGAATTCCTTCCGGTTCTCCTTTTCTAGCTGTCTTATGAAGCCACGAGAAGCTGAAACTGCGAAGGACTTGTCGTCGTAATAGAAAGGTACCTTAACCTTGGGGACCTTGCGCTTAAGGGCAAGGGTCTCTTCTTCTGCTCTTTTCTTTGCCGTGGCTAGGTCTGCGGGAAACTTAGCGAAAGGAGCAGGAGGAGCCGAGCTCGAACCCCCCTTGTCGCCGACTTTTACCAGTCGATGCTTCTTGGATGGAGGGGACTTCGCTGACTCCGCCTGCGCAGTCGCCCCAACAACCACCAACTCGACTTCTTCGTCGTCATGGCGGTTCTCCATGCCAACTTTCTGATTGAGTAAGGGGAAAAGTGGTCGTAAAGATCTTTTTACGATCACTAAACCGGTCATCAGTACGACCAGCTCAAAAGTCGTAAGTATTTCTACGACATTGTCTAATCGTAAGTTATTCTACGATTACGTTAAGTCGTAAGTTTTTCTACGACGTTGTCTAATCGTAAGTTATTCTACGATTACGTTCGATCGTAAGGTTTTCTACGATCAGTATCCAGTTGTAAGTTTTTCTGCGGCAAACCAGTTAGTCGTATACCATTTTACGTCAACAAAATACCTAAAGGCAGAATCATTCGATTACCTTTAGGCGCCTTTCTTTCTCCTCTGTGGTCAAAACCACGAGGATTTGAGGAGCCACCGTGTTCGCCGGATGCTTCGCGAGATGAGCGACACGCGCGTCAACCTCGCTGCGAAAGATGCGGGTGTATGGACAATACGATTAAGCAGACTAAATCAGGATTAAACAAGGATAAAAGCCAAAAGAGTAAGTTTTTCTACTCACCGTCCTTGTAGTCCCTGGTTGGGTCGTCCTTTCCTGAGTACCTCCACATGGGAGGGACGCTTGTCTTTAAAGGACTGATCCGGCGCGTGATGAAGTCCTTCACCACGTGCCAACCAGTGAGCCCCTCCGACTTGAAGTCTTTGACAGCTTGAATATAGGGGGTTATCCGGTCGAGATTACTGGGAGTCGAGTCCCAGGAAGAAGACCGCTCGGCGGCCTTTCCGACGAACGAGAGGCTATCTTCCTTGGTAACCTCCCAGTAGAACCACTTCTTCTTCCAACCCGGCCATGACGACCGGGTAAACATCTGAATGTACTCCCTCGACTTATCGTCGTTTTGCTTCAGACCACAACTACCGGCGATCCCGGCTTGACGAGCCATTCCATAATAATACTAGAAAAGCTCGAAGTCCGCCGGAATCCCCAGGTAAGCCTCACACAAGTACACAAATATGCTTAGCATCGTGATGGAATTAGGACCAAGGTTCGTTAATTCCACCCCAAAGTGCTCAAGCACGTGTGTGAGGAAGGGGTGAGCAGGCAATCGAAGGCCACACTCACAGTAAGCCTGGAAAACGGGAATTTGGTCTGCCTCTCCCGACGGCCAATGTTGCCCGTTCGCCGCAATCCACTTCACGAGAAGACCCTCGGGGATCTTCTCGGCAGCGACCAAAGCAGTCATCTTTGCATCGTCCATCTCCGACTCAGCCCACTCAGAGACAATCCGGGCCATTTCGTTTTCTCTCTCGGAAGTGAGAAGATTTGAGGTTGGAAAAGTTCCAAGGCGATTATGCGGAATCACCGGGCGAGGAGATGACAAAGCAACCGATCGTTGGGTAAAAGGTAAGAACCTAAGTTCTTCCCCGTGGCCCGTTTATAACCGCACGATTGAGATGAAGCGTCGCGAAATCCCAACGATCGTCACCGCTTCGGAATTGCTTCAACGAATGGCTTTTAACTGCCGTTGGAAAGTCCCAAGACACCTTTTCACACCTCAAGTGAAATTACCATCTTGACCCCGGGTCTAATGAAAGGCCAATCGGAAGGTTTTGCTTCGAGCGTAAGGCCACGATTGCTTGAAGTCGTAAGAAATCCTCGACATCTTGCAATCGTGGTGGTCTTAACAACTTACCTCGATCAAGCGTATTCTGGTGAGAGAAGCGAATGTTGAAGAGTCTTTCCTTCAATGTTCTCCTCACAACCCCTTAATGATCATAGGGTCATCTCGACCCTTCATCAAGTAAGCTATTTTCACTTGAAGTCAATAGATGGCGAGGATCTAAATAATCCTCATTTATTAATCGAAATATGGCGTCACAAAGCATACCCCTTGAATATTATAAGGGAAGAACGAGTCGAAAGTCATAGGTTATCCTCGACTACCCCTAGTCGTAAGCTCTTCTACGACTATGGTATAATCGTTACGACTACCCCTAGTCGTAAGTTCTTCTCGACTATGGTATAATCGTTACGACTACGTGCGGTCGTAAGTCTTTCTCGACTAGCTCGCTCTGATTCCTCACGATTTCTTGGACCCACCGTCGGAAGATTCACTAAATAGTGAGGATCCAAGCGGTCAAAATACAGTTATATTTTGACATAGCTGCGATAATTCCTCACTATCTCGATCGATAACCGTTTGACAAACATAGGAGGTTACTACTCCGTAATTACTCTCATTATTGCGCAATAATGAGCGACTAATTAGCTTTGGAATGACGGCGTCCACCACCGCTAGTATAAATAGGTGTCTTTTAGATATAGTAGGGGGAGGACCCTTTTTGGGACAGAGAGAGCCTTTCCTGGAAGACAGTTAGGAAAACCTTCAGTCGATTGTAATCCAGAGGGCAAATACAAGATACACAGGAGTAGGGTTATTATTCTCATCCGAGAAGGCCCGAACCTGTATAAAAATCCCCGTGTCTCCTTCGTCTGCGTGATCAATTGTGGAGACCCCCCGAATCAAACAATCTTTACGTAAGATCGGTTCTAAAACACCGACAAATAGTATTTGGGACAATGTATGTGTTCTAGGATATCCACATGGTAGGTTGTTGCCACTGGAGTTACCTAATTCAAGTTGTAAAGTTCAAGTTTACAACTTATTACTTTATATCCCAGAAAGATGATGACCATGATGTTGACATGTGTGGTGATATTTTAATTTGCTAGGTGTGTCCTCATCACCTTGGCTTGATCAACTTCAATTCCCTGTGGAGTAACAACATAGCCAAGAAAAGCGACTCGATCGGTGCAAAAGATGCACTTCTCAAGGTTACCAAATAAACATGCACGACGTAAAACATTAAAAACAGCACGTAAATGATCAAGATGTTCCTCTAAGGATTTGTTGTATATCAATATGTTATCAAAATAAACCACCACAAATCTACCAATGAAAGCATGCAAAACTTTGTTCATTAGTCTCATAAAGGCGCTAGGTGCATTAGTTAAACCAAAAGGCATTACTAACCACTCATATAACCCGAACTTAGTTTTAAATGATGTTTTCCATTCATCGCCTAATTTCATGCGAATTTGATGATATCCACTACGCAAATCAACCTTCGAGAAAATAACAGAGCCACTCAATTCATAAAGCATATCATCTAACTTAGGAATAGGATGATGATACCTAATGGTGATATTATTGATTGCTCTACAATCTATACACATGCATCATGATCCATCTTTCTTAGGCACTAAAATAACTGGAACAACACAAGGACTAAGAGATTCACGCACATACCTTTTAGCAAGCAATTCTTGAACTTGACGCTGAATTTCTTTAGTTTCTTCTGGATTAGTCCTATATGGTGCGCGGTTGGGTAGTGATGCGTCGGGAATTAAATCAATTTGATGTTCAATCCCTCGAAGCGGTGGCAACCCTGGCAGTATTGTAACATCCCTATTTTCAACTTGTGTTTCAAATGTAAGAAAATGTGTAAAAATTAAAACTTTTTCTTACATCTTGTATTTTCCTGTATGTCATGTACAGGAATTATGGAAATACAAAGTCACAAATCACTTTGATCTAAATCTTGACCCTTCAAAAATATTCTTGTCAAATCTTGTGATCATCTCCTGGAAATATTTTTCTCAAGTCCTTGGGATGGTATGTGACCCCTCTGAAAAATTTCACAATTTTTAGAAATTGTTTGAATATTTTTAGAGGGCAGTCAAACCTGTTTGACTGTTAGTCAAACCCCAGTTCAGCAACTTGCAGAATTTTTGAAGGAAATTGTACTCCATGAAAACCTCTGAAAATTTTATACAAGGTCATTGTCAAAGTTAGCAAGCTCCTGTAAAACTTTCGGAATTTTTGGAGTTAGTTTGCTACCTTTAATCGTGGCCGTCCAAATCTAATCCAGCCGTCCGGATCTTTTGACTCTCTTAACCTAACCCTTCATTTCTTTTTTCACCCGAGCCACTTTGACCCTCTCACTGACATATGGGCCCTCGCCTCCTGGTCATCTTCTTCCTTGTCGCGTGCGTACGCCATGGCATGGGGGAGGCAGTGCCTTGTCATGTCCAGTGAGACTTTAAACGGCTCTTTGCCACAGCTCATTCAATGCACGTTAGAGCTTCTCCTCCAAAGTCGCCGTTCTTACCTGCTCCCTTCACTTCAGCTCGTCCATGGCAGAGCCATGAACCGAGAGCATGGTGAACCCTAATTTTTCCCAACTTCTTGCTCGTCCGGCTATAAAAAGCCTTTGAGCTCATCCTTGACTTCCTTTAAACACCACCGTAGCCTTGCCTAGCTTCCTCCTTGCTCTTTTGAGCTCAAAGCCGAATAACCTCACTGCCACCATTAATGGACCTTGAAGCTCCTTGGTGACATTAGGGTCCCAGTGGCTTTTCTTCCTTTTTCTTTGCTCCAGCTTGTTCTTCTCATCTCTTGGAGTAAAACCCCTAACTTAATTTGGTTTGATATGTTCAGGAAGTGTCAAATTTTGGGATTTGTTCTCGCGGCCGAAATCACCCCCTTCTTCCCCATCGCCGGTAAGGAGCTTCATTTCTCAATTCCTTGCTCATGGAGCATCTGTGAGCTATTATGGAGCTTTTGTGATGACACAGGCATGTTCTTCGTGCTTAGGCTGTCTTCTCTGCATCATCGTCTCCATCTCCGGCGCTGTACTTCATCGCCGAAGCAACCCCGGCCACCTTCGAGGTCCACCAGTGCTCAGGTACCGTTCTAGTAATCCCTAGAAGCTATGGCACCCGCTTACCTGGACTGTTGCGGAGCTTTTGATCATTTTTGCATTTCTGCGTTTTGGTCACCATTGCTCATCGCCGGATAGCCGCCGTTCTGGACCACCGCCGACGGTGTGGGTGGTCCCAGTGGGTTCGTTGTGCTATTGCGGTTCCATTTTGGCACTTAGATCCCGTCGTCGTGCTTTGGGTCGTCGGTGACAAGCCGAAGAATGCCCTCGGTTTCGTTGTCGGACGAAAACGGCTGCGCCGTATTTTCGTTAGGCACAGTAATGGCACCATTAAAGGTTTAATCATTGTTAGCAATTATTGTGTCTTAGCCATCGCCCACAGTCACTTATATGTGGGCCCAACCTTTTAAGCCTCTCCCGAGCGCTGTGCTCAAGTCATTATGGCTAATCATTGACTAATTAATTGCTCACCATTAATGATGTCCTAAAC
Organism: Ampelocalamus luodianensis; assembly: GCA_036346255.1. Lineage (NCBI taxonomy): Eukaryota > Viridiplantae > Streptophyta > Magnoliopsida > Poales > Poaceae > Ampelocalamus > Ampelocalamus luodianensis. The sequence continues at coordinate 35,968,484 of CM070632.1, forward strand.
TGACACCTTTGGTCGCTGATAGGTGGGCCCCGCATCTTAAACACCCCCTTTCGCACTGTGCGGAATCGTTAGGACATCATTAATGCTAATCATTGGCTAATCACTATTAATCATTGACTAGTAATCAATGGCGGTCTTAATGGAACTTTAGAGTCACTGACTTGTGGGCCGCACCTTGATAAACCCTCGTGCGTGTAAACCCCCGCGTGTGGCCCGCGTGTCACTAAAATGTGGGGCCCTGTCCTTTTCTCTCTCTCTCCCAGGGGTGTTTTGAACTTTAATCACTGTGCACCGTCCATTTCTTGATTAACGGCCTTGATCTGTTGGGCCGTACGGGTCACCCGATCTTCCCAATCCTTGTGGACCGTCCATCCTTAGATCATCGGCCCAGATCTGGGGAGCGTTTGCGAGGTCCGAACGTCGCCTTGATCTGGACCGATGATCTTAAATCCAACGGTGGTCTTTTGTGGGCTGTGCGCGCGTGCGCTTAAGCCCCCGTGCTCCTCTGTCACTGGCGGGTGGGCCCTCTCACTGTGCACGTGCGTTATGAACTTCAATCAATATCAACCGTCCATTTCGCGATCAGCGGCTGGGATCGTTGTGCCGTTCGAGTCGCCCGAACCGCACTTTGATCTCAGCCCTCCATCGTTTGATCAACGGTTGAGGTTCATTGGGCCGTTCGGGCCATGAAAAGTGCCCGATTGAACTCCGCCGTTCATTTCGATCTGAACAACAGGTTGTCGTTTAGAAATCGTGCGCACTGTGCGCGCCATGCGCGTGGGCCGTGCGATGAAGGATCAACGGCCCAGATTGCGCCACGTTTATTACTCTCAGTTAAGTCGTTTCTTTTTCCCGGTAAGGTTTATTTACGAACTGAAAATTGTATTAAATTTCAAAATATCATAACTAATTCAATATAAATCCTTGTCGGTTGATTCCAATTTTGTTAATTCTGTTGTTAACTAAACTTTAATATAAAAATAGTTCTAAGCTTAATTCTGCTCCAGAAAAATATGAAAATAGATTTAATTCCTGTTTAGGGTTAGTTTGTGCATTAAAAATTCATTTAGTTTGGAAAATACATAACTAATTCTCTGTAGGTCCTTTTTGGGTGAATCCAACTGTGATAAATTCCTGTTTAGCTAAAGTTTAACGTAAAAATACATGTAGGCACTGATTCTATACCAGAAAATTGTATAGGTTGAATTGACTTGATTAGGTATAAATATTGTCTAGAAATTTATTTAAAATTTATAAAAGACATAAGTAATTCCTTGTAACTCCAAATTTAGCAAACTAAAATCTGTTAAAATCCTCTGATAATGTACTTCAATATAGGGTAGGTTTTGTTCATTTATTTGACTCTGAAAAATGATATGCCCCAGTATCACAACTTAGAAAAGTCATAAGTAATTCATTTTAACTCCAAATTGAGTAAACCCAACTTTGCTGACCTTAGGATGCCATTGTCTATCTAGCATAAAAATTTCAGACTTTAGATCATTCCAGAAATTTATGCCTTGAACAGTACCATTAATTAATATAGTTGAATTTCCAGGCTAAGAGAAGTGGTTTTAGCTATAAATTTTTTTCATAATTAGTCCTAATGACTTGATTCTTGTTTCTAAATCCATTTAAAATCATGCCCTTGTTGCTGTATAAATTTCATGGATTTTGGATGACTTTTGAGTTTGAGTTTTCTTCGGTGTTCGTCGCCTTTATTGGATTTTCTCATTCTTTCGATAGGTTCCGACGTTTGTGTCGATTTCGTGAGTGATCCTCTGCATCAAACAAGCGACCTACAGCAAGGAAAGCAGTGTAACATAACTTGATCATATTGCTCCTATTACTTTCAAAGTCTAATATCTTGTTTGCAAAAACTAAGTATGCATGCTTCTTATGTCAAAGTTAATTTTATCGATTAGTGATAGCTAAGCCTATTGCATAGTTTTGCTGAAATTATTCACCCCTGCCACAAACCTAGGTTAATATCCTCACTGGTGAATTAGAGCTCGATGAATGATTTATAGTCTTTTATTGTCTTTACGATATGATGCTTAGCAATGCTTAGTTACTGGTAGAATTGGACGGTTATCGACCTAGTCGATAACCTTGATCACACAAACTTACTATGACTATATGATTAGCCTTTGTGCTATGTTTATTTGTGAAAACTAAAACTAAAAAAAACAAAATGATTTCGACTTGGGCACAATGGTAAGATTGTGTGCTTTTGGGTGTGACTGGAATGGTGCCCGGTTCAATTAAGGACCGAACATCTTGTGTGTACCTGTTATCCAGGCAATTTGTGCGTGCTAACCACACTAGAGGGAAATGAGACTTATCTTGACTAAGTACTTTGGGGGGTGTTAATTAATGAGTCGCGTGGCGGGTTGTATATTTAATTATATGCAACATGGACAAGTTTGTGGGGAGGGGAGCACCCGCCTAGGCCGGTGTCTCCTACTCTACGTATGGATCCTTGTGATCCATATTTCATCGGCAGATTACTAAGGGTTAACCCCCATACGTGCGGCTCTTGATTAGCTCAATCCATTGGAAATGTCTTGTAGGACTTAGCCGTGCCGGCATACCAAAGGAAGTGTGCTTAATAGCTTGGCAAAAAGGCGGTCTGAAGTGTGGGTACATTGGTACACCCCTGAAGGGTTAAAACTATTCGAATAGCCTCGTCATAGGTTATGGACACGCTTGGGTAAGCTTTTCAAGAGTTAAACTACAACCTTTTAAATTAAAACTTGACATGGGTGGTACGAGTGGGTAACTCGTGCTATTGTTGTGATGGCCATTGGGTTGGTCATCTCCAGGATGTCTTTATGTCTATTACTTATTGTTCCGCTGTTATTTATTCAAATAAAATTCAGATTGTCAAAATTGCCTTCAAACTATTACTTATTGCAAATAAAACTTGCTTTATGCTGAAAATTAACCTTGAGCCTTCTCCTTTGATTAAAGCTTGCATGTAGTAGTAACTAGGTTTGTTACCCGTAAGTCTTGCGAGTACATTTTTTGTACTCATTTGCTTTGCTTAATTGTTGCAGAGGAAGAAGGTGAGCCCCAATGGCCTCACTTTTGTGAGTTATGCTGTGGCGGTATTTGGGACGACTAGCTTGGCGGCCCGGTCGGATTGCCTTGTGGGTGTAGGCAAACCGGTTGGTTTTTGTCTTAGCCATCTTATGGCATTTTGCTTCCGTTGTCTTTCTAACTCTTTTAGCTTGTTCCTGACCGGTTGGTCTCTCTTTTGTAAAGACTATTATGTAAGTCTTTTGCTTGTAAAGTTTAAGCTTCGGTTATATGTGTTGTATGGAATTGATGCAATATTTTGTAAAAAAGTGTGTATACTGCAATTCTGGGAAGTATACATTTTCCCAAGGCACGGTGTATTTTGTTTGTGATACTAGAGTCAGTGGATGACTAAGCATTACGAGCTAAATAAACCGGGGTCTCACAGGTATGTCCTTCGGAAAGACGTCATTGTACTCCTGCAAAATGTTAGTGACAGCAGGAGGCAAAGAAGAAGGTATATCCTCAAATAAAAATAAGGCTTCTTTGCAAACTAATGCATAGCAAACAGAATTTCTAGCATCCAATTCAGTCATATTAGATTTGGTAGCAAGAAAACTAGCACCTTTTAATTTAATTTCTTTATTCTTCACATGAGCATCTTTATATTCTTCTTTCTTATGTTGCTCAAACTCTTTTGCTACAATTTGATTTTCTCTCTTATCATTCTCCTGATTTTTCTCCCTACTAGCTCTAGCAAGTTCATCTTTAACAATTTGTTTAGGAGTCATAGGATCCAGCACAATTTTCTTTCCTTTAAACATAAGAGAGTATTGATTATTTCTACCATGATGCACACAATCAGTATCGTATTGCCAAGGTCTTCTTAATAACAAAGAACAAGCTTGCATAGGAACAACGTCGTAATTAACATAATCATGGTATGAACCCATAGAAAAATGTGCTCTCACCATTCGCGTTACCTTCAACTTACCACTGTTGTTGAACCATTGAATATTGTATGGGTGGGGATGAGGGTTGGTCGGCAAAGCAAGCTTCTCCACCATATCCATACTCGTCAAATTATTGCAACTCCCACCATCAACAATTATGCGAATCGAGCGTTCCTTGACAACGTCCTTGATTTGGAACAAATTATCGTGCTGATTTTGCTCAGCATGAGAAACTTTAGCACTTAGTACGTGTTACATTATAATGCTCAAATACTTATCAGCATCTTCGGCGCTAACATGTTCCGCCTCATAATCAAATTCATCATTATTTTCTGCAGGGTCAGTCACAAGCATAGCATATATTTCGTCATCAAAATCACTAGCAGAGGAATACCCACCATCGTCACATATAATCAGTACGCGCTTGTTTGGACAGTCCCACATCATGTGTCCATAGCCTTTGCACCGATTGCATTGAATATCCTTAGTTCGTCCTGTCGAAGCAACTGAATATGAGGTTTTTGCATAAGCTTGTGGTGCTGATTTGGCTACTTCAGAAACTCGTGGTGCTGGATTTCAAGTAGCGGGGCGCGGCTTGTTGTTGAAGGGTGGCGGTGGGGGTACACTGGTGGTCGGGGCAGTAGAAGTGTGTGGTGTCCATGAGTTTGTACGACCTGCAGAAGAGTTAGATCGTGTCCTCGTTTGGCGTCCATGCACTTCACGTTCAGCTTTGCAAACAAGATAAAACAATCTAGTCATGGAGTTGTAATCTTTATAATCAAGGATGTCTTGAATTTCTCGATTCAATCCTCCCAAAAACCTAGCCATTGATGCCTCCTCATTCTCATCTAAACCACAACGCAACATACCAATTTGCAATTCTTGATAGTAGTCTTCCACAGACTTTGTACCTTGTCGTAAGCGTTGTAATTTATTTAACAAATCACAAGCATAATATGATGGAACAAATCGATGTCGCATAAGCAATTTTAAAGCCTCCCAAGTGTTAGGTATGTTATTGGGATGTTGACGGCAATGTTCTTTCCACCAAACAAAAGCAAAGTCGATAAATTCACAAGTAGCAGCCCTAACTCGCCTATTCTCAGGAAATTCATGAAAAGCAAATTTTTTATCCACAACTAGTTTCTAATTAAGATAACCATCAGGATCATATTTACCATTAAAAAGGGTATAGTAAATTTAACCTTAGCAAAAGAATCATCGTAGTCACGTACCTCACGTCGTGAGGGGTCTTGTCGTATACCTTGTCGATTAAAACGCAACTGTCGATGAGCTCGATCATTGTTGTGGTTACCCATGTCATTGGCCTCGGTATCAGTCACATAGTCGAATTCATCTTGCCCTTCTACCACCGGGGCAGCAAGGGGAACAGCAATAGATGCCTGGGCAATCTCGTCAAGGTGCGCCATAATACCTGCCAAGGAAGTGTTAGTGACGAGCGTGGCATTTGTCTCAATCTGGGTGCCCTCAAGTTGAGCAAGTCGCTCATTCGTGATGCGTCAGAAATGTTGTACGATTGCCATTGTATGAGGAGTATGAGATGTATCCTCATCCAAATGCTCTGCAGAACCTGCCATTGTTAGTGAAACACAAGTATATATCCCTAGCAAATACTAGGATGTGGTGGTTCAAAAGTCGCTCACACTCAAGTCTTCTATCGAATTCTTACCCATTCTTACCAAGCAAACAGGGGTGATCGGCAACCAGCGGTGTCAATGTATCTCCGAAGATTGGATGGAGCGATTGCCAGGCGAAGTTCAGCCTGTACGGTGTAGAAAAGGTGTAGATGGGAATGCTCAAGTATGGTAGCAATGGATTAGCAACTATCGAATCATAGAATGCAAGCTGAAAAATCATTCAACACCGGTTAGTACTGGTCCTAGGCTAGACCGTACTAGACACGCGAGCCTAGAACACAAACAAAAGCACGGTGCGGCAGAAGCTCGAAAAAGAATGTCGTCTTCACGGAGAACCTTAGAATCACTTGCAAAAGGGCTCTGTCAATTTTGAGCAAATTCTGAGAAACTTGATTTTTTTGTCGCTCTTTTTTTTTTGCTCCTATTTTTTTTGCAAATCTGCACCTCACTCAAAACTCTTCAAAGTCCTCTTCCGGGCCTAGGGAGGTATATGGGTCATAAACTTTTTGTAAAAGACAGGGATAAAAAGGTAATTAAAAGATACTCTCTCTCACTCTAAACTTTGATTTTTTTTTATCATGTTGCCGAAGTCAGATGAATCTTAGGTTTCCTTCTAGCAGCACGAAAACAATCTCTTTTGTTCTCTTTTTTTCTTTTTTTCCTTCTCTGTCACAAATTGAAATGAACCTTTGTTCTTGGTTAGGGTTTCCCGTGGTGTCGCGGCGGCAGGACGATGGTGGCTTGCCGCGGTAGGAGGATGGTGGCCACGGTAAGGCGTGGCAAGGAATGGCGGCAGCGCTGGTGGTCACGGCAAACGGCTCTAGTGCTCGCAGCGGCGCGAAGGCAAAGACAGCAGTGGCTCTGCCGGGCGCGGCAAGGACTGGTGGAGTTAAGCAGCAGATTGAACCCAACCGCAAATGTGGGACCAAACGTAAGCAGAACTCGAAACTCTAAAGGAACTAGACACTAAGACCAGCAAATGACACGACGATGCAACCGAAAGTTCAACAATGCAATGTACTGAAAAGAAAGATGCAATGGCGCAATTGATCTTGGACAGATAGGTGATCTAATCCTATAATTTTTTTTGCTTTTTCTGGACTTTCAGAATTAAGCAACCTAACTACGAAAAACATTAAATTCTCACCAAGCAACCTTGAGCTCTGATACCACTTGATGGAGCCGGGGTGCCCGATGTTTCGATGAGATTGATAACTATCGATTTTGGTGGAGGTGACTCTCGTGATCCGACTACAACCGTACGACGACGCTTGCCCCTTCGCAATCGTTGAACCAACTCTGAGATATTATTGATCGTGCTGGAAGCGCGATCAACCTGAACACGAGGTTCAATTTCTGCGAGCAATCAAAGAACTAGCAAGAATAAAATATAGGCAATCTGATATTGCGAATAAGAATATAGCGTAGATGGTATTGAAAAACAAAGGTGGGATTCCGAAGGCTGTCTTGACACGTGGTCGTCCGACACAACTGAAGAACAGAAGTTTGCACAATGGCTAAACCTAAACTCAACGAAATCCGAGTTCTAGCAAAGGGAGACGGCAACTCCTATATGGGAAGATGACCAGGGGTGGCGGCCAGGGAAGTGGACGCACACCCCTAGGGTTACAAGGCCCATGGGCCCAAGAGGAGGTGGCGCAGCACCCTTTTGACTCGGGCTCAAAAATAGATGTGGATTTTTTTGTTAATTGTAGGTGCCTTGGCTGGAATTGGAAGCTGAGGTTAGATCCATTGGAAAGTAGACTTGATAAGCTTTCAATGAAGTCCAAGAACGTCCCGAACGGAGTCCGTATGAAGAAGTTATGACCATTTGAATTTAGTGCTGTCGCAGTGGTCCGAACTCGAATCCAAAACGAGCCCAACTCGAACTCTTGCTTCACTCGGACCCAAAGTGACGTGATGACCTCCATTATGCCTCCTATGCTTGTCCATGACTCTACATACCTCTCCTTAATCCTTTCCCATGTTTCTAAGTACAATTAAATCACTTGCATTAGGTAGCGGTCTATTCTCAGTAATATATAAACTTATGAACGAATTCACCTGGTGACTAAGTTTGCGAGTACGAGCTCGAGTAATTGGTCCTTGTAACACTGGTTGTGGATCAGTTGTGTGTGTAGGCGTGGTTGTATCCAAGTTAGGGATGTCCTCATCATTATGGTTGTGTTATCACCCTTTGTTCGAATGTGCACACTAGCTGTTCCTGGACTAGTGTATGTGACACAGAGAATCTGGGATCCTTCGCTCCCGGATTCGATAGTAGTGCTTAACACCATACAAGCCACAAGTCAGACAATTACATGACAACACATAAAAAAGGCACAAGTCTGAAAATTACAAGTCTGGTAATGACATAGCTTAAGATAACATCACTGATTAGTTGGCATACCCAAAAGCTTTGCAAGCTTTGAACTATAACTTTGCTTCCTTTTGCTTGGAGTTAGCTTCTTTTGGCAGGGAGGTGCCTGGGCTTTGGCTTGACCAGGAGCAGAACTAGAGGTCACTTGGATATTCACACATGACTTTGCCCTTATAGATACCACAGTTACCTCCAAGTTCATAGTAGCTGAACTACCATGAATTGTACTGACTTTGGCAGTAGCAGAGGTTCTGATGATCCTCTGATTTGGCATGCCAGGCTGTAGGTACATATTTTTTCAACTAGGGGTTAGTAGTTTGCCAAATGCAAGTAATTAAAAATCAAGTTATGAAATTTGCAGATGAACCCACATTCTAAATAGTTGTCACTGTCCTCTCTGAGTACAAGATTCATACCCCAGTGCAACTCTTTTTGTTTGAACTGGTGGGTAGTTAGCATTTGACCTAGCATTTCTCTTGGTTATATTTGTACAGCTCTGTTGTGAACTAGGAATTACATCCTGCAATGTCAGATGTGTATAAACTATGTCATGTGCATAAACTATGTAATAAACAATATATTAATTGTAGTTCATATTACCAGGGGAACAGGGGCAACTGGTGCATAGTTGCCAACACTTGTAGAATGAGCTTATCGACCCTGGCTGGCCCCTGAGGTTTGCTATGTTTTGCCATTTCTCCTCTCTAAGCTAGAGCCATTGTGTCCAATCCCCTTGTAGAGCCTACACTTAATGATTGTGCCAAACTTAGACATTCTAGTTCATTTAGGCTTCTCATTTTGCTCACTCTTTCTATCTTTGTTTGGCCTGCTAGGCATTTTCTCATACTTTGGTGGCCTTGGTCTTGGCCTCTCAGATGTGGGCCAACAACTCATGCCCTCAACAGGTTGCAAGTAGTGCTCATAAATCATGTTGTACTCTTTAATGGAGTAACATGGTGCTATGTAATCATCAAGGTTAGTGCTCTTCCAATAGATGCAAGAAATAGCATGTGGGCAAAGCAAACCACACAATTGCCAATATCTGCATGAACAAGTCTTGCTGTCTATGTTGACTGAGAACCTATGATCTCTATGTGTGACCTTAAAACCATCCTTGCCATTGTACACTACATGACAAAAAAAATTGATTCATTGATGTAGTCATTCAGCTTCTTGAAAATATTGGGGCATATTGCACCTGTCCACTTCTCTACGTTGCTTTTGTTGGTCTGGATTCTAGCCATCACTTTCCTTCTGATCCACTCAAGCATGTTGATGATTGGGAGGAACCTTAACTCAACTATGATATGATTGAATGATTCACACATGCTGTTGTCCACAGAATCACAGCATGAACCCAACTTGAACCATGCCTTGCTCCAATTATGTCAATCTATCCTCATGATTACATTAGCACCTACAGGGGTATCCTTTGCAAGATTTGCCCTATGGTGGTTGAAAATATTTACACATGGAGCTTTGGCACACATCCAGAATTTCTTCTACCAAGCTTTGTCCTTGTAAGTCTTCCTAAAGTTGGTATAGATGTGTCTTGTACACATCCTATGCTCAGCTTTGGGTACCCAATATTGCACAACATTTAGTAGACCCTCCAACAAACAAATTGTTAAGTACTGGTCATGTGATCTGAGACAAATGTTTAAGTACTGGTTAAGTAATATAACTTACTTTTTGTTGATCCGAGATGATAACTCATCCATCACCATCTTCAATTTCTATATCTCTGAAGAAAATCCCACAGAACAAGTCCCATAATTCATTGGTTTCCTTCTCAACTACAGCCTATGCTCTGGGGTACATCTGATTGTTTGTATCTCTGTCCATTGCACAAATTAGCTCACCATTGGTTGGACCGTTGAAGAAATAATCATCCAAACCTATTGTTGCCCTCTTGTCCTTTTCCCAACTTGTCTACTTTAGATTCATCAATGACCACTAATTGCCTAGCTAGACAAAAGAGTCTCCTCACTTCAACTTCTTGTTGAATTCTTTATATCTCTTCTTGTTCTCAGTAGCTTCCTAATCATCCTCTGAGGTCTCAGCATCTCCAGGGAGATAGTCACTTCTTGAGCTGGAGTGATCCTCATGTCCTTTAGGGGCTGCTTCAGCCATACCAACCTTTCCCTTCCCCTTCCTATCCGGCAGTGCACTATAGAATTTATTTTTGCAGGCAATATCCTTTTTAGTCTCAACTGGTGACATTGGTATCACCTTCGTCTCTTTGCTAACATTATCTGACACGACCTCATCATTATCTATTTGTAGCCAAGCTTCAACCTCGTCTTTCCAATCACTGCATTCATCTTCTTTGTCACCTACACCATCTGAGACAGCTTCAACTCCCACGGCCTCAACAAAGATATCCACAACACCCCCATCAATGACACAAGTAGCCATGGTCTGGCAGAACTTGTCATCTGTTAGCACACTCAGTCCATTCTTCAAAACTTTGCCAAGAAAAAGCCAGTGCATGAGTACCAATTCAACTTCCTCACAATGGTCCTTCAAATGGCCTTTCACCTTGGGCAGCGACAACTTATCACGATCTATATAAGATATGCCCTCTCTTCCTCTGCAATAATACAATCTCTTCCCATCATCAAAGAAATCACCACTGTAATGAACCTAACCGCTAACTTGTCCAAATTATCTATTGCTAAATCAGATGATACCTACATGAAAATTAACAACCAACGATTAATACACTACCCTATACGAAACACTAAACGAACTTGGCAGCCACAAAACACCCTAACAAATCTTGTAAGACAAGCCACAAACCATGCCAGATCTAAGAATGAAGAACTCACTAGGGCTTATTGCCAATCCTCACGTGGTACTGATGTCGCTGACGCAATCCGTCCACTAGCACAGGGTCTATCCTCTCCAGCGAGGGGACATCTACGCGTAGAGAGCTCAGGTCGAGGGAGAGCTTTGGGGATTTCTTCTCGTTGGGAGAGAGGGAGAGAGTAAGGCGTTTCTTCTTGTCAAGAGAGAGTGAGACGTTCACAGAAACACGGCCTCTTTTAGTCGAGCGATTGAGTCAACAGCTCACCAGCGTGAACACCCTGGTGGTATGGGAAAATATTTCTTTTTTTCATATGGCACAAAACTACCCTCAAAAAGAATAAATGACGATTTTACACGGTATTGACACTTGAAGTATGTGTTTCATCCAGTATTGCAATTGATGGACGAATATTAAACTAGGTCAAAAGTTCAGGTACGAATAATGTACTTAATCCTTAGAGAAATTTGAACTTTCCATGTCGCAGAGCAGATTTTGCCTGACATACAGCCCTTTCAGTGGCTGCCAATCCAGAGCAAGCATCTGCTGCCCCCAAGGTTACTGCAAAGTACAAATAGATGGTGCACAGGAAGGCAAGCACAACTAGCATTGTCAAGAGGAACCGATGCCGCTCAACCAGTGCAGACCAACTGCCCACGTCGTCGCGAGATGATTGAGGCTTCTTCGGGGATGACAAGAAAAATGTGTTTTGTGACCTCATGTGAGGAGATGATAATGCATCAAGAACCATGATGGCGATGAGCTGATTAGTCCGAATCCTGTCCAGCCAAAGAATAACTAAGATTAACGAGAGAAACACATATTTTAAAGCTATATACTTACACTAAAGATTGCACTAAGGAAACAAAATCCTTCAAATGTTCAAATCAACCGCCACACATGCCCATATGCTATGACAATTCGGTAACTCAACAAGAACTCAATTACCAACCACCAGATAAAATAAACAAAACAAATTAGATTTCGTATCTGCATATACAGCTTTATTCAAAAGTAAACATGAGATGCACATGTCTAGACCACTCAGAGCCAAATCAGAGATCATGCAGGAAATAACAGTTGACATTATTACTAAAGCATTCACTCTCCTGCTTAACTCTTCCTAGATATTCTCAAAGCATAGGTCATACTTCATATTTCACAACTTTATTCCCTCAACTATTTAAAATCATGCATTCTTAACTTCAAATCATAATAATGTTTCAAGAGTGAAACAATTCTACAAACAAACCAGCAATCTAATGAGCAACTCCAAGGAACACAGAGTGAGATATGAAGAGATGGATTAGAACAAATCAATTCAATGTTTTGAGGGAAGGAAAGAATAAATCCACAAAGACAGGAAGGAGAAAGGCATAGGAACGAGTAAGGTCACTCCAAACTAGTATTTGTGAAGCAAAAAAAGTGCATAGAAATTTGTATAACAAATAATGGTTGTTGTTTAAGATGCCCCATACTGCAGCGTCCTTTGCACACTCAAGTGTATTACAAAGCAAAAAAAAATATTAGCAGTGTTAACTGACACTACAATCTTAACGGACAATCAGCGTTTCTGGAAACAATTATCGCCTAGTGTACCACATCACAGTCCTAGCTATTCCATTAAAAAGGACAAGGATCTATCACCAGCATTATGTAAAAAATCATATATATAAACTAAAACCTGCAGAAACATTAATATCACACGCATTGGAATTTTAGTCAAGCAGTGAATGTTTACATTACATCAGTTGGCCACAAAATGCAGCACCAAAAGCATGTATAAGTGTTACAGTTGCCAATCACCAGCAACATGCTTTAGGTGCCATGTATAAGAAAGATAGTTCATTAAACAGACACACTGTACAAGAGACAGACATCCACGACTCCACACACTTTCTCTACATGGCTTCATTTAGTTGTATTTCAATAAATTGAAAAGCATATCTTATGCCACAATAGATCTGGAGTATCATATCACTGCATTACTAGGTGAAGTTCAATAGTTCATCATATATCAGATCATAAGCAATGAATACTAAAGTATATATTATCCATGCCATGAACAAGCTCAGAGGCCTAAAATAAGAACCTTTACAGATCATTACCGTTCTTCCTCTTATATATGTTCTATTGTAGTCCACAACAGAAGGAATTGAAGCACTAAGCACAAAGTTGGAATGAACACAACACACAGATATGCATATTCTGTCATATGCTACTATACAATTTCTGTCTTCCTATACTTAATCTGCAGCCCTGCTCTAAAACTCTCTGCCAGATTGGGTATTTGATCAATAGAAATTTAAGAAACTCAAATATGCCACTACTATCTACGGTTTTTGTCTTGAGTTTTTGGATGGTGGTGGTGGGTGGGGGTGTCAAAACTATAATTCTGACACCAAACTTGTTTGGCTTGATAGTTGAGTCGCCTAAGTGGAACCACAAGTGTGCACTGAAAACGACTCGTTGATGCAGCATTATTCCAGTCTCTGTCAACAGCGAAATAGCATAAACCTCACTTATGTAGTGTTGGACCATGAATTCGAAGCCTTTTTTTCTTTCTAATGGTTCAAGATCCAAGCCAGAAACACATCCCCAGCTCCAGATTCGGGTCGATTCCCGCACTAGGTGGTTTCCACAAACTGGAAACCATTGTCAGACAAAGAACTAACGTTTCATCTGGTCTAATTCTAATTCCGATCCTTGTGCAATTGGTAGCGAATTCCATGATTTAGGCGCCTAAGATGCCACCAGGTTGCCGATTGTCGCATCAATTGGTAACCGAAGCAGATGGATTCTAATTCCAAGAAGAGATGATCAAATGATTATGCGACAGATGCATCTCATCTAGCACATCTCTGGTATCATTCGCACTACAACTGAATGTAAAATCTTAGAAAAAGCGCAAGCAAAGCGAATATACATATGGGCGCCACGATGACTGTTAGCTTCTACGCGAAGCGAAAGATGCCTAGATCTTTATCTCTACACTATTTGTTTCAATTACTGGATGTCAAATCTTGGAAATAAATAAATATACATCCATATGCTCAAAATTTTGACCCGTTTGACGAACTCACGAGCGCAAACAATTCGCAAGACTACCAACTAACCGGATCAAATTCAAATTAGAGAAATCAAGAACAAACATATGGTAAGCGAACTATGCATCTATAATCTGCGAGAGAAAAAAAAACCCTAAAAATCCAAGGGAAAGATGAACCAATAAACATAAAAGGCACATGGCACAGGCGTCAGGCAGCATCAAGAAGGGGTAAGCAAAAGAAAAGAAAAAAAACACGACGAAGCTCAGATCCGAGGAGAGAGAACGGGCGATGGGTCGCGTGCTTACTCCGTTCCGACCCGAATAGGCCTTCCTCCTCCTCCTCCTCCTCCTCCACTCTCTCTCTTTCCGGGGATGTGTGGGTGAGCTCAAGAGAGGGAGGGAGACGCGGTTTGTGAGAGCTGGGAAGGAGGAGGGGGGGGGGGGTGCGTTCAAGAAATAAAAATGGGAAGGAAAGAGAAGCCAGTATTTCACTGCAATTTATAGCGTATCCATTGGTGGATGCTTTGCGAATTGCGAGCGATAGATAGCTCAAACTGAAAGAGTTGTTATTTATAGCGCGACGCTGTGAGCCTCTTCCTAATCTTCCTCCCCACTACATCTCTTGGATTTTGTTTATTTTAAGCATCTTAGGTCTTACATTTTCCTGGAATTGCAGATAGGCCCTTCCTGGTATTCCTGGTTTCTTTTCCTTATTTATGTACGCTTTTCCTTCATTTTTGGGCAAGTAACGTCTGAAGAGAAACTGAAAGAGGGTTGCTAGCTGATGCCAGTGACATCCCTTGTCATGTTACTAAGTTAGAGTAACGGTCTGTCTAGTAGATCTCACTTTGTCAGTATCTTTTACAAACTTAGTTTGCAAACTACTGTTTTACGACACTGTCAATGGGTCTCGCTTTGCAAACTGTCGATGATTCCTAGTTGGCCATTGTTGTTTTATGCCATTTGTCAATGATCATCCCATTGACCTGCTAGATATTGACCAAATTTCTCCGTCTTTTCCTTCTCTCGTTCCCTTGTCAATGGTGTGCCTGGTTTGGGATATAAGCTAAAAACAGCTCATTGCAAAACATCATCACTGAGGGTTCTGTGAGATGGGCGAGTGTGTCAAGTGGGGAGGTTGGCAAAAGAGAGAAGGAGGTTGGTGGTAGAGGTATCTTTTCCTTTTCACCAAAAATCTTACAAGGTCAAATATTTCACAGTTGATAATGACATAGAACAACACCGATTTTTTTTTTTAAAAAAAAAGGTAATGCTACGTATCATGCGTCCGAAGCAAGCGCCTTACGCCGGACGCTTCCTCCATGTTGCACTATAGGCATGGACCCACTGAGCCACAACCACTTGACTCGTATTCGAACCTTGTCCACTCGACTACAACCACCCATTCCTCATCCTTGTCCCCGTGTTTCGAACCTTGTCCACTCGACTACAACCACCCATTCCTCATCCTTGCCTGTTCGCCTTGGCCACACTCGCAGCCTGCCGGTTGCCACGCCGGTTGCCCCCCCAACCTCCCGCGCCGCCGCCACATCGCATTGGGCCTAGGCTATCTCCTCCGCGCTCGGCCACCTCCTCTGTTGCGGTCGCGTGTTGGCCGTGACGCTAATTTGTTGCAATGTATTTTCGAATGTTGCATCGTATTTCCTCGATTGTTGCCGAAAGTGTTTTGTTTTGTTGTATTATCCCTACTCGAATTCAGTGCTATAAGAGATATTGTTGCGATGTTTCTCTCTATTTTCGTGATTTTTTTTGCCCACATGAGATGAATTATTGCAGGGGTTCTAATAATTTGTTCCAAGTATCCCCCTCCCCCCAAATGTCGCATACATATTTTCAAAATGTTGCAAAGGTTATAGCATCATCAATTAATATTTTTCTAAACTTCTGTGTTAATTTTTAAAGTATATTTATGTATGCTAACGAAGTCATTTAATTTTTTTAGTGAATTTTGACAAGAATATGGATCCCTTCTCTATTTTTTTTCGAGATCCAATTATTTTGTTGCATATGTTTAATTTTTTTGTTGCATGTGTGTGTCGGACATGTTGCGGAGAGGAGTCGGGAGCGTACGATGGGAAGCGTCCGAGCACTAGTTGCTCCTTTTTAAAATAGTAAATACACAATCGCATAAACATTAGTGGCATGTACAAAATATCACAAAATCATAGTGGTATATGCATAAATTTCCCACAAAGTATAGTGGTGCTTTTATGTTCATGGCATGAGAACATTCTTTAGTAGTTTAATGGTAGAATAAAAAAATGTAATGGGTCGTTCTAATAATGATTCATGCACTCTGTCTCCTAGTCAGCAAGCTCTTCGCTTTCTTTGGGTGAGTCAACCATCGAAGTCCTAAAAGTAGTAGAACTAGTAGTACTAAATGTTCGAGTCAAATTAAAATTGATGCACTAAAAACAAAATCATTACCAAGCTAGTAAAAAACATGATCATAATCGAATGTCAATTCTAGTATTTCCATGGTCTAAAAGAAATAGTATTCCCAATATGTTTTCATCCAAACCTACTATTGATAAGGAACCATTCAAACATTACCATCTTCTAGACATAATTTTCGTCAATTACCTATTGTTGAATTTCGCAGAACGATTGTTGAAAACTCTTATTGAATTTATAAATTCTACAGAAATGTAAGTGGTGAAATGCAAAGATTACCGGTCACTACCTGCAATGAGTTAAGACTCTCCAGTGAGATCTGAGAACTGTCCCCCCCCCCCCCACCCCACTTCCAAAAAAAGTTGTTTATGTCGGATTAGGGGAAGGAAAGTATACAGGGACTAATTAAACCAAACCTTAACCTTTGCGTTGTGTTTGATTAGAACGGAGTCCATTCAACACACTAATAAACTCCAAGCTATAAAAAATCCAGACCAAGGCATAATTGGAATGCCACTACCAAAGATTTACTTAAATAATCTACCTGAGCATTTCTAGGAGGGAGGAAAAATGAGTTGTATCAAATAAGACGCAAGGAATGGAGGTCATAGAACTCATAATCTTTTCTGCAGAAATTGGTGGTTTACTGTTTAACAAAAATAAAGCTCTTCTAGTGAAGAATCAAAATCTTAGATGGCTTGGAATGGACCAAGCATCTTACAATTAGATGGTTTATTTTGATCCGAACTGAAGCCAGGAGAGGTTAACCTTCGACAAATGATTTTAAGTCAAAGCTTAATTCCTCCCCAGAAAAGACATTTCGAGAGCGTTAACCTAGTTCTTGCAAAATTTGCATGATCGGACCCCAATCATGTCATCTCTGTGTCTTCTTGCTTCCTGCAAAAGCAGCCTTTCAAAAAACACCTGCTATTTAAGAACCAGAGATCTGAATGAATGTTTTGGAGAACATAGTGGCTCACTGGTTCTGGTCCTGAAGCAACTGACCATAGTGACCTTTCAGTGCTCCAAAAGACATAGGGTTAAGCTCGATTTATTTCGGCACTTAAGAACAAAGATACTGTGCATCTGCTTCTTGTACTCCCAAGTTCCTTTTTAAGCGACGTTTTTTTTTCAATTTTTACGGTTTTTATATGTGACTTTGACCGTTATTTTTGTAACTTTATATTATTATATACTAGTAAATTATAATATTATGAAAATATTTTTAACGACAAATATAATAATATAATTTTCATGTAGTCAATCTAAATAGTTTTAGAAGTTTAATGGCACGGATTCTAGAGTATCACTTAAAAAAGAACAAAGAACAGAAAGAGTAGTAGTACTGCTACACGTACCATCTCTGTTACAAAATGCCACTCCTACTCCTTAAGCATAGGCACATGTTACGTTCCTTCACTAACGGATGAAAAGTAAACAGGTAATTGGGGTGATTTGTAGAGAACAGAGAGGGATTTGGGGAGGAGCAGAGGAATGGGTCTGGGAACAGAGAGAGGAAGCAGAAGGCAAATGCCAAATTCATTCAGCTCCCCTTCTCCTGTACCACCAATGGCTTATATAATTCCATCTAAGATACCCACACCTACTGGGACTCTACCTGTCAGCTAAAATGCTTACAAGAGAGGCCGAACACTAGCTGCATTCCTCTGGTACATGACATTACATCCGTGAAGTTTTTTTTTAATTCACTGCAGCAAGTACATTACGCTACTACCCCTACCATTACTGCTATTTCACTAAGCTACTATGTCCAGTTCAATCCAAAAATCGATATTGTTTTAGGAAGTTGGTCTTGATTTGCAAGCATTTCACGTCCGGGTTTTTAAGGCAACAATTTGTCACCGTGTGCCTCTGTTGAATGCTTCTTGGTAGCAATATTACATGGGTGTGTTCAATAGAAGCAAACAATGTCACAAACTCATGTTCGGACAGTTTGGTTACGTTGCTAAACCAAAGCAGCTGCCAACTTAGCTTTGCTTACGAAATGAAATATAATACAGTTTTTACTCAAGTATAGCTTGTTACGTAATGCAGATAAGCGGTTTAAAAAGTGTCAGTTCACAAGTTTAGTGTGAAGAGAACGACACGTCGTGTGGATCTTTTTATAGAGGGAGTACAAAGCAGACGCACACCACATCAAACTCACACCATTCACGCACACACGTTTGAAATTTATCAGAGGCACCCAAGGCCTCATAGAGCACCGCCTCACGGTTTCTCACTGAAACGCGCACGTATGCATATGCTCCTAAAAATCAGTGGTTACAAAAGCCAAATCTAGAACTTAAACCCTGTTATGTTTGGTGCAGACCCACATACCTAGCCATCTGGCCATACTCTACT
Source organism: Ampelocalamus luodianensis (assembly GCA_036346255.1). Lineage (NCBI taxonomy): Eukaryota > Viridiplantae > Streptophyta > Magnoliopsida > Poales > Poaceae > Ampelocalamus > Ampelocalamus luodianensis. The sequence continues at coordinate 35,987,133 of CM070632.1, forward strand.
TTTGACACCTCGTCAGAATCTTTTTTTGAGGGGAAGATACGTCTCCCACCCCCACCTCCCTCTATTTTTTTCTTCCTCCCTTTGTCTTTCATTTCCAAGCGTTGAAGGAATAAATTATAAAGTAGTGACTGAACGAACGTCTATCATGCAAGAGCTGTGAGTTCCTTCTTTCTTGGTAACATTATGACCAGATTTGCTCCCAACAGAAATGATTTTTTTTGTGAAGCTCAAGAATTGAAAGTTGAAATCTGCCTATCTCTTTATAACATCCTAAATTTGCGCTTTCTTTAAATATTTATTTTCAAATTAAGTATTTAAAAGTCTTTGAAGTTCTTGCAATTTTTCAAAAAAAAAATCTCTCATTCAATTCTCTCTGGCAGAAGCCCATTTTCCCTCTCTCTGGGCCGCAGCCCATCCGGCCAGCCCACCAGCTCATCTCTCCCTGCCTCTGCTCGCTCGCGTCATGCGCGCATTTCGCCGCGCTCGCGTCGCCTGTATCACCTGCACTGCCTTGTCGTTTCATTTGGAAACCAACACATTCAGATCCCGTCATCACCGCGCCATGAATGCTCAAATCAATTTGCCGTTTCCTTCCTCATTCGTGTGAAATCAATTCGCAATTCAAACTGACGTCGTTGATCCCATCGTGACCACGCCTGCTCTGCTCCTCTCACCGGAGCCTATAAATTGGGGCCTCACGACCGCGTTCAACCCCTTTGCACTTCCCCAAAGCCCCACCAATGGTCGTGCCCTCGTTGCCGCCGTGTGAGGTCATCTTCTCCGGAGCCGGCCGCCGCTCCGTCCACTCGATCTCCCTCTTCGGTGAGTAACATGTATATCTGTTCGCGTCATGTTGTGTTTCCGAACTCCCTCTATCTCTCTGCTAAGTTAATTCCGTTTTCTCGCAGCCATTCGCCAAAATCTCATCGTCTTCTTCCTCTCCGCCTGCACCACCACCATTATTGAGTTCTTGCCATCATCCGCCCCACCATAGTGATCCTTACGTCGCGTTCTACCCCGTTCTCACTTCGTCTTCTCCGGATCATCGTTGCTGTAATCCTCCTTAGTCGTCGCCTCTACCGTCGCCAGCGTTGCTGTCATGCACCTTCGGCCACAATGCCACCACCCTTCTCCTTTTCGGCACAACTTTATTTCTATTTAACTGGTCAATTTCCTTTAATAGTATGACATATGGACCCCATGTGTCAGTAGACCCTATTATGTAGGCTCGGTTCACCGTGAACTCGAGCCGATCCATGGACATGGTCCGTAGACAGAAGGTCCACTCGTTAGTCTCTATTCTTTTTAATTACCCAAGGAATATTCTCCTTTCCTTCCAATTTAAGTACTTTCCTTCTCGACAAATATTCCGACACTCCGTTCTCCACCGTCCGAACTCCGAATCAAGCGATTCAAATTTCTAAATTCATCTCTAATCATGATCTACTGGCCAGTAATTTTTATTTTACTTTTTTATTTTCTATTTATTTGTTCTCATTTTGCGCATTTAGACATCGACGCCGTTGAGGAGAACCCAGAGCAACAAGAAGAGGTACTAGCTACCATCAACGAAGGCAAGTCTTTCTTGACCATGTTGATCCTACGGTTTAAAAAAATTATATTTTTTAAATTATCATGCATCGCTATTTATATAAAATGATGAGTTTAAATTGTAGAATGTATAGTTAACCCTGACTTGTTCATACCTTCCATTGATGTTGATTACATGTACCTTTGTCACCATGGAATGATAGATCCACGTTAATGATTACATTATTAGTGGAGTAGTTTAGTATAGTAGATGTGATTAGCCAAGCTAAATGAAACGTAAGTAACTTATTATGGGATAATATCACAATATTGGAAATGTCATTTTATGAACTTTATGGCAATAGGTATTGTCATTGTTTGCAAAATAAAAAATAAAATAAAACGGTGAAAAACTTGTTTTTAGACTAGGGCGAGTGGATTGGTTGTTGACTGTCTCACTTTAGTCGATTAAGGACCGACGTTTGTGTTATTTAAACCGAACATTCACCGTACAACCACATGGTTGTAGTGGGGCAGCCATGGCCAAGTAATTTACCGAGTTCGAAAATTAAACCCGCAGGCTCTAGTCGGTAGGTTTTTATTTGAGTCGTGCAGACGATGATAATTGACGTCTATGTCTATCGGGGCTTGTGCTAAACAATAGTAATTGACGGCCATGTCCAGGTAGATTATCTCCACATCGGTAAGTTCCGGGTCGATGGTAAATGACGTCCATGACTTCGGGTTAAACTCATCAGGCGAGCTAATGTCAGGACAAAGTATTATAAAGACCTTGTTATAACCTCTCAGTCATGGTTATATGTTGTGGGTAAAGTTGTATAACTTCTGCAGCGTGTAAAACTATTCGAATAGCTAGGTTTACGGTTAAGGGCGGGCAAGATGCACTTTCACATGGTAGATATTTTGTTTTGGTTGTAAGCAATAAACTTTTGGGGGCTCTCGGGTGTTCTGGCAGATGTAGCCAGCTTCGCATTGGGTGGATGTAACCAAAAAATGATGAAACTCTCGAAGAGTGAACCTTAGAACTAGTGCTAGAACTGTTGGCTGTTCACCTTCACTGTATCTGTAACTACTGCTAGTTTACTACAGTATTTTTGGTCAATTACGCTTTACGAAGTTACTATGTGTAAAGATAAATGTTGCTTTACACCAAAAGAACCATATTAATCCGTTCTTTGTCAATCCTTGCTTATAAATTGCATGTTTCTAAAGACTTGTGGAGTACCTTATACTCACCGCACAATACACACAATCTCAAAGGTCAATGAAGATGCCGATAGAGACTACAACTACCACGCTTATGGCTTTAATGAAGGACACTTGGAGTACTAGGACGCGATCCTCAGTCGATTGCCTATGGGTGAATTGATAGGTTATTCAACTGGAGTTTACCTTATTTCTATTTTTCGCTGCTTGTAAGACTCGTGGTCATGTGACCATTGATATAATAAGTGGCCATAAGGATGATATTGTTACTTTATTTTATATTGTCTATCGCGATTTGATTACGTTATTATCACTGTTTTTACTATATGCATGAACTTGAACTGAGACTAGTACAGAAATACACGTAGAGTTCGGATTCAGAAACCAGTACCTTTACCTTGTTAGCTTTGTTGAATCTAGAAAACAAACTTCTCACAAAAGAACCCTTGATTTTCTTCCATTAAGATCATGATGCGTTATTCTTAAGATAACTAGGTGAGTATTTCTTTTTTGACCCGAACTAGGTGAGCATTTCAACCATGAGGGGAAGAGTTTTTAGGCTGCTAATTTTGATATCCTAGCAAAGAAAGGGATCATATTTTTCATTGTCCTTTTCAATTCATCTATGCTGTGTTCATATTTTAAGAATTGTATAAAAACATAGAAAGCACCTCTCCTTGAAACAAAAATATATAAATATTCTTTTTTTTTGTGCCTACAGACATGGAGAACTCCCTGCAGGTTTCGACTAAACAAGCAGAGCTGGCTGGAGACATCGATGGAACGGCAGTGTAAAGATCAAAGCTTTCCTGCCAAGGCAACGAAGGAAAGGCAACAATAAATGTTGCGAATAAGTTGACAGTTTACATTCAACTCGTGATATATTCTGCTTAGCTAATGATTTTAAAATTCAGGGCCAAATAGTCTTCAAGCAACTGAAGAGGATCTAGACATAAAATTAGCGGTGGCTGCTACCCCATTTTTTTTCCACCTCTGAAAGTTCAGCGAAGCTATTAATATATGACTATGGCCTTGTATAGTGAATTGAAACTAATATGGCTTTTATCATGGATGCATGTGTTACCAAAACAGCGCCCCCATAAAATTTTGGGCTCTGAACAGAAAAATTTATCAGAACTCAGTTTGAACTTTTGAAAGCATACTTTCAAGGGGCAGCCATTTTGACAGCCAATTATGCAGTAAATTACCTTAAGAAAATGTTTTCTCTCTCAAGTAGGTCCAAGTGTTATACAACTTCTGGAGTTCTTGGCATCTCATTTTTTAGCTTGGCCTTTTCTGAAAATTTAGAGTTTTGGCAACTGAAAAATATGACATACAAAATCCAGTGAGAAAGAACAACACATTTTCTCTACAAATGTGACATAATATGGATCATCCACCCGTTGCCAAAAATCCTTACATGGCTTATTACGAATTTACATGCATTACTGTTGGAAAAGCAAACCTTTCCCCTTTCCTCTGTAAGCCAGGTGGGCAAATAGATAATTAAATTATAATGTGAGGTGGGCAAATAGATAATGAAATTATAATGTGAGGCACAAAATGCTGCTACTTATTTAAGTAAAACACCACCACCATTATGTACACCTTGCAAGGGCTGTCGCAATTTCACTTCAAAGTCCTCCAAGTACTCTCTACTGTTGATCTCCGTCAACCTGTAAAAATGAAAGAAGGGGCAAAAGATAGTATCCAAATTTCATTACCATTTTAAGGGGTAATTATAATTTAGAATGACAGAAGGAGAGCTCATATAAAACCTACAGCCTGCTACAATCATATGCATAAGCACATATTTCCCATTACCTACTAATTGTACGATCTTTTGCAAATCCTAGCTCGTTGTCCACACATAGATCAGGATCATCACTTTTCTGTGAACGTGAAGATCTAGGTGAAATTTTTTGTGCTTCAGCCACCGTCACTATATTCTCAAACAGTTCTATGGGCGCAGCCTCGGCTGTGCATAATAGCCTCGCCTTGTTCTCATACATAACCTGAAAAATTAGTAGTGTTTTAGAGAAGATCATTTGTGCTGCAGTATACAGTATACATGTCTATTAGCAGAAAAGTTCAGATCAAGTGGAACTTTATTCTAGTCGTCAACATTCAAGAATAATAAATATATAACTATGATGAACCCTCTTATATAATCAGACCTAACCTAGATTCATGAGAAAACTCCTTAGAGCACCAACATAACAAAGTGCATTACTACTAAGGAAACTGCAAATACATGTCAGTCATGCCTGTAAGGTTGAACGTGTCTTGTTCAAAATAGAACAATGAAAGGATGTCTAAACAATGAGGATGAGGCAAACCCAAACATAAAAAGTAGCAGAGTAAGGAAATATGAACCATACATCAACCAATGTGACAAACCGATAAGCTACTGTTCTGTTTCGATACCCAAACTTAGGGATGCCATCAAGCGCCAGGGTGTGAAATTTTTCTGCACATTAACAATTGGGTATCAATTAGATCACATCAAGAGTAGAAACTTGTAATTCCTAACTGTAGAAATTGCATTGCACAAATATACTTACTAAATAGTCCAAAATAATCTGCTGCGCCCAAAGGTCTATCACATAGATCTTCAATTGGGAAATATGCACACCCATTTGCTCCCATTGGAACCTGCAGAGTCAAGGTTCAGTAATTGTACAGTATGTGTTACTGGAACAAAAGTAGCTCCTTTGAATATCCAACTTCTACAAGACCTGCAATTGCCGTCCCATGATGACTTCGACTGTTTGGGGACTAGGTTCCTCGTCTCCAATTAAAGACTGGAATTTCTGTTTAAGAAGTGTACTGTATTCTTTTCCGACAAAATAGAAACCTTGTTCTGCCTGCTCAAGTATCAGATGGAAGATGTCAGAAAGGAAAAACAGAAAAAGAAACAAACACTAACATCCTGCAAAAGTAGGTAGCATACTGAACCCAATTGACGATAGTCTACTGCAGAGCCAATGGGGTGCGCAATGCACCTTTCCTGCAATGGTCCACAAAAAATAACATGAGCATACCAGCAGATTAAACTTTAACTGACAGTGGCGAAATTGACAAACACGAACAGCTCGTACTTTCAAGGTGTCAATGAAAGGTAAGAAAAGGTCTCTCTGTAAGCCACCTTCATATAGCTGATCTGGAGGACGATTCGAAGTCGAAACTAGAATCTGAGCATAAATCATCATGCAAGAAAAAGTGTGAAATATCAAGGTATTATTTTGAAGATAACTAAGTAGTTTCAGTGCCATAAGAAAATGAAAAAATAGTAGTCACATACAACGCCTTTGCTGAACAAATGTCTGAACAGCCGGTTCAATATCATAGCATCAGCAACATCAGTTACCTGTAAAGTATGTTTCGGATGAGTTAACATACATAGTAACACACCAACCCAATATTTACCTCATTAAGGATAAGGATACAACACCATAAACTCATCAAGGCATAATATGATGGCCTCATCCGAAATCTCAGCTGCTACCACATCTAGGGGATCTGAAACACCTTTATGCATCTGCATGTAAATTGACGATTATAAAAATCGTTGATCATATATTTATGAAGATATCACTTGGACTGGACTGAACAAGATAGTCACATCTTATAACCACAAAAATACCTGAAGACGACTATGTACATTCAACATGAAATCATGAAAGTGAATGCGTTTTTTTCTCCAATTAGCTGGCCTGCCAAGAAATAATAGCATCGGATTACACAAGCAAAAATTGTATACAAGGGAAACATATGTGCTGGTACTCACTTTTTTGCCTAATTATTACCACTAAGACACATGGTTTTGATGCAAACACTGCTATTTCCTTACATTGGGAAATAAAAATATCTTGCTACGTAAATAAAAGGACAAAGGGAAGACATGCCAGCATTTCCTTTTTTTAAGTATATTTTTCTTCATCAGGGAAAATATGATAAAATGCTGTAGGTTCCTAACTGTTGGAAACCAATAATATAGCAAGAAAATGACTGGCCAAGGTACAACTGGAGCTTCTTAGGCATCTCTAAAGAACTATAAATGCAATAGCCACAATCTTTTGACCAGTTTGCATATACTTCATCTATGCCTTTCCTTTTATGCTGGCAGTCCATAAATGGACAAAGCTCCTGGACCAGATAGATTTAATGATATGTTCTTAAAAAAATGCTTGAATATTAATCAAGGAAGGTTTTATATTCTGTGTAATCAATTCTATAATGGGCAAGCCTCTGCCTCACTGATTTCCATTAATGATTCCCTCATTATCTTAAGAGCCTAAGAAGTGCAACTCACAGCGAATGATTTCAGGCAAACTTCTTTGCTGAACTACTCTCTTAAGGTTCTGAGAAAGCTTTTAGCTAACAGAATGCAGAAGCCAGAAGGTTTATTGCTGGTTTGGTCGACAGGAATCAATTTGGCTTCATATAAACCAGAACAATTCAGGATTGTAGGAGCATAAGCAAGGATGATTTTTGTGTGATGTGTAACTAATTATATAATGGGAAGGCCTCACTGATTTCCATTAGTAATTCTTCCATTGCCCTAGTGCCTAAGAAGGGCAGCTCACAATGAATGATTTCAGGCCAATTTCTTTTATATGGTTTGGGGGCTACCAAGTACCAACAATGCACTAGCTCAAAGTAGAATACATGTGAACAAACAGGTTTTAGCATATTAGAATCAAGGAATGGATATTATGTATTGACCAATTATCTGACATGCTTCTCCCAAGCAGACAAACATCGAGAAATCTCAAATGTAAGGTAGGTGTTGTATCTTTATGTATCTAGTATTCTAGTCGCATGGTATTACTAGTAAAATGTAAAAAGCTGTATAATGCCAACATCCTCCCTTGCAGTGTTGACAGTAAAAAATGTTCAAAAGTAAGTTCTGAGAAGTAAAAGGTGAATACTCAAGAGTTCTGTTTCATACCAATTTAGAATCAAACAACAGTATAGGAGCAACCACATTCTTGAAAGGAAAGCAATTTCCTGTTGTTACTTCCTTGTGTGGATTCACATGCCACCGGTCTTTTAAACTTTATAACATGTGGATACTACTATATCTGTTGGCTAAGGCCCTATGTAGCTCTGTTTATGTCCCTTCCCCAGAAAGATGATTATAAATACAGGTATAGTAAACAAGAAAAAGATGGAAAAACTGAAAAAGAATGAAGAAAATAACAGGTTGTTTGGACCTGCATAGTTGCTATACAGTTCTGATATGAGCTTATTTAGGCAAAGCAATAAAATAAAGGAGATATATTTCCAAACTGATAGACTTTTGTGAATACTTCTGCTGCCATCTTAAGTAGTATTTGCACTATGAAATTCATAACTAATCTTTAAGTAGCATCAAGAAAGTCTAAAAATCCTAGAATTGACGCACTTACAATTGCTGATAAAACAAGTCCATAAGCATTGTCTTCCCTGTTCCGACTCCTCCATACAGATACAGCCCCTTCACCAGTGCATAGGTAGAAGGCTGAGTAATGAGGCGGGACCAAAGCCATCTACTCCTGTCAAACAGAAACCAGTAAGGTTAGGAGAATTCACTATCATCAAACTATCTGAAGTCAATGCCTTCAAACTGCGATTGCCTTCCAGATTTCTCAGATGATTGGTATCTATCCAGCTGGCAGGCTTCTTCATTATCGATCAGCTCTTCATAGAGCCTTTGTATTTGTAGAATAGTGTCAAGCTGTATCAATCAGTAAAAGGTAAGAAAAATCTTAAATAAAGCATTGAAGGAAGTCATCCAATAAAAACATTGGTCAGGACCAGTTGAACAACCTGAAAGCTATCACCATCTACAAGCTCTCCTGATGCGATTCTCCTCTCATATTCCCCCCTAGGACCAGCCCTTGCAACATCTGACACAGTTCAGGAAAGTAAATAAGTTGATTCAAATGCCTCCAACAGAAAATAAAAGGCTCCCTGCATAAAAAGTAGTGAGAAATGAAACCTTTGATGGAATCAACCGCCACAGTGGAGAACATGGACCTCAGTAATTCCACACCTGGACTCGCAAATCTGCAAACTTCACCATTATGGCGTAGTGTGTTCAGCGAACGGGATGCCGAACTACACAAGATCAGAGCATTCTGCTGCCTGATCAATCTGTTCATTGATGAGTGTCCCTCTGCATGGTGCTGGGTGAAATGACGGAGCTGGCGAAGCGACCGAACTACTGATCTCATCTTCCTCAACGTATTTCACTTTCTAGGCAAACTCAACAAGGAATCTCTGAACCTACAATTGTAGCAAAACAAGAATCCATTAAAAATGCATACAGGGTACATCTCCTAAGAATAGAACACTACTGACCCATGTGCTGAGACACACATCCGTCATGTGGCATAAACAGGAAAACCTCAAAAGTAAACAAATAAAGAGGGAGCATGTGCTTTGGAATCTGCTAGCATAAAAAGGTTATTGGGAAAATGACCTGGAAAGGGTGTAATGAAATGAGATGCAACTACTACACCATCGATAAAGCACAAAATCGATGAAATATTTAGCCCCAAATCATGAAATCAAAAGCGGGAGATAACCAAATTCTGAAACACCTAGCTGAAGGGTAGAAGCTCCAAGATTGTCGGAGCACTGTTTTGGCCAAGAATTCCCGATGGTGGACAAGAAAAAAGTGCAAGGCTCATCAAGATTGAAACTTTCTGCAGCGGGAAATCTCCAACCGGAGCAAAAGAATTCGAAGCCGCGTGTTCCCAACAGGTAAGAACTAAAAAGAACAAAAATCGAGAAAATTTGCGGTCCAAACATTTGGGAGCAACGAGCAAATCGAGAACGTCCAGGAGTTCACAAAAAAAAAAGGGTTTTCCTTAAGCACCGAATTATGAGGAAAGATCCAATCTTGGCACCACAGAGCAGCCAGCCCTCCTCACCTGAGCAAGAACCCCGATACGTGGAAGAGAAGACGGCGTGCCTGCTGCGTGGAGGCGGCGGCGGCAGCCCGCCGGATGTGCAGGAGGAGACGAGCAGGCGCCGCGCTGCTGCAGCGGTTTGCCGGCCGATCCGGCGGTGATAGCTGCCTCCGGCGGCGTCGACGACCCACTCACTCCAACCAAGCGAACCAAGCAACAGAGCCAACTCTGAAAAAGCTTCCCTAATCTAATCCAACCCAATCACAGAAAAAGAAAAGAAAAAGGTGAGAACAATGGAATCGCACTAAAGAATGGCAAGCAACGAACCGAACCGGGGAGGAATATACCCACCAAAAGAGAGAGAAGTAAAGAAGGCGAGACCGAATCAAACTGTTGAAACCAATAAACCGAAACCGCGACGGCCGCTCCCACCCTCGCCGTCAACCTCGACAGCGACGTTGCCCTCCCACTGTCGCCGTGTAGCCGAGAGAACAATTCCTGTGACGACACGAAACCTTGTTCTATCCCCAGAATGCGCGAGGAGGAGGAGGAGGAGGAGGATGGCGCGTACTATTCCGACCGGGAAGGGGACGTGGGAAACGGGAAACGCGTCTCCAAGTCTCCGGCGCCGAGGAGGAGAGGAGGGGAGGGGGATCGGGAATTGGAACGGGAAGGGGATGAGGAAACGTGAGCTGGACTTAAGTTGGCGCTGTTCTGGGTAAATCATTCCGTGTTGGAATCCCGATCCGGTTTGGAACGTGCCAACAAAACTTGCTCTCGTTTTTCGTTCTGGTCGCTGATGCACCCTGGGTGGGATCGTCTGCGGCAGCTGAGGATACTGACTAGTCTCACTAATCGTAAATTAGTGATAAATAGTAAAAATTGCCCGACAAAAAAAAAAATAAATTTTGACATGGACTGGGGACCATTTATGAGCTCAAAATCATCATTAATATACACGTGATTGTGAAATATCAAAGGCGACGAAAATTAATCACCATATCTTGACATACATTTTGCACCATCTAAATTCTAAGGCATGAGTTAGTATTAAAAACATAAGCACTGTGTCCTTAAGCAAACAAAGAATTTAACCAGAAGTCTAGCTACTTATTCAGAAACATCTAATGGAGAATTCCTCAACAAATATGTAATCTTTAAATATATCATTAACAGTCATAACAACAGAGACTCCATCGACTCGTCAAGTCATAATTCATTCAACTATCCTGAAGAGGCAACCAAAATAAATGACCGGGAACAATCCCATGAGATAACACTGAAATTAGCCAAATACTGCCGATCAAGATCCAGCCCACGCAATTCGATCTGCGGCGAAATCAACAACTGAATTTGAATAATCGAGATTAAGATTCGCACCAGCTTGGCGTTGTGGATCTTGTTGCTGGCGTTGACTGCCACCGAATTCGACGTTGGATTGGGAAATCTTCCACGGCTGCCACCAAGATTTTATCCAAATAACGAAGGTCGCGGCTCGTGGGCGCGGTCACTGCGCCGGGCGCCGGGCGCCGGGCAGGGAGCCGACCAACCGGGGATGGAGGCTGCAGGGGCAGCCGCTGCGCCTGGCGGGGACGAAAGGCGTGGCCCGTGGGCACAGGCGTGCAGCCGACACAGTTGTGATGGAAATGAGTTGTGATGGCTTTCATATGATAAGTTGCCGCGTGATAAAGCTCGACAGAAGCGAGAGGTGTTAATTGGTTCTGGATGGTCTGGTTATCTTCATGAGCCACATGGAATACACTACAGTTCTGACGGCACCATTGAATTAATTAATTTTTTATTGCTTATACTGTAATTGTAATTTGTATAAAATTGTAAGGCATTATTTTAGTTTTTTGTTTAGTTTTTAATTGTCTGTCTTAGCCATCAACTAATAATTAACCACTGAATTGCTATTTAAGATATGCTTAAAAATGCGGGTCGTTTCAACCTCGCCCCTCATTGTCGATCCTAACTTCTTGCCTGAGCCGTCTCTATCGGTGCAGCCTGTGTCACCACTGCCTTCGCCGGCTTTCGTTGTCATCGTCTGAGGTCTCTTCTGTCGCTTGTGTCGCCTACCTCTCCTGTCGGTGAGAACTGCAATGACCAACACCCAGCTCTGATGAGAGGCCCAACGACACGAGCAACCAATGATTTTCTTTCCATCTCATCATATATGTTTCTTTACGATGACGGTGTGATCATGTCAAATCTAGTGGCAAGGTCTCATAAGGGAGACGACCACCAATGACAGGGGCTCCCCTCCCAATTCCTGGCTCCCTCTTTTGCCTAATCAATAGTAGTGTAGAAGCGGATGTCATCTGAAGGCAAGTGGTGTAGAAGCGGAAGTCAAAATTGTTATTGTGTTAGCATAAATTTGACATTAAAAAACATCGTAACCTTGCGCAACTACATTGTTCCTTCTTGGAGACTTGAATTTGGGGATTGTATTGTTTTCCAACCACCAAATTGTTGAGTTATTTGAAACAATTTTGTTTCCATTGGGCCTAACATATATAAATTTTCTATGTATCCGCTGATTTATGCTATAAATTGGATTTAACACCATCTTATATTGTTCAATGTAACATGACTATGTGAGGTCGCTTTTTAACATACAAGATGAAATTATTTGTGTAGGTTAAAAATTATGCATTACTTACTTTGCTTGAAATTTCCAAGCAGAGTGTTCAAAATTTTAAAGATATACTACATAATCATAATTAACGAGAAGAGGTGTCCTAGTTAAAACTCACAAGGCTAATCCCCTTTAATCACTGGATTATTAGCCGATAAGATGCCTTTTGATTAAAAAAAAACAAGAAGATGATAAGTACTTAGCTAGTTAGCTTTGGGCTTCAACATCACCAACCACCTTCTATGACGGCGATAGGAGCCTTGCGCGCAGAACCTGGAATACACGTGAGCCGTGGCGCACTACGACGCTCCTGGCTCCGCGCCCTGATTCCTCCTCCGCAGAAAACAAAACAAAAAAACAGGGCAAGGCACGCCAGGGGGCAATACACCGAACAGGACACTTCTAGAAGAGTACGCGATTTGCGCTCTTCCACGAGGGCGAGCTCGTGTATACCCACACAGGCCCTGTAAAGAGTTATATATATATATATATATATATATATATATATATATATATATATATATATATATATATATATATATATATATATATATATATATAAGAAAATGTTATGGTACTCACGAGTAGTACGATCTATCTTTATATACCACTTAAATTGTATAATGATACTTCTTTATCAATTTGAGTATACTCCAATAATGATTATAAGATACCCTAAAGTTAGTTCAATGAAAAATTTCATGAAAATCCACTTTTTATACTAAAATTCGTGTATATACCTCTTTTATGTATGAAAAGGGGTATATAGCAAAAATAAAGGGCTCCAATGGAAAATTTTCAATCAAGTCATATTAGGGTATCTTATAATTGGTATTCAAGTATATTGAAAGTGATAAATAAGTATAATATATTCGTTTAAGTGGTATATTGGAAGTGGGGGTACATACTCCCGGGAGTACAAAACGGGTGTCCTATATGTATGTATGTATAATTTAAATATTATAGTTTTTTAATATGAGAAATGTATTTTTTTTATACATTTGGACTAAAACTTGAATATATATATATATATATATATATATATATATATATATATATATATATATTTTTGAAGCTATATATTAAAAAAAACATACATAAGTATTTCTAAATTAATAGCTAAAGTCATATTAACAAGTAAAAAACTAATATTCAAACCATACTTTTCATCCCCGCATGGCTCGGATCTCTTATCGTGGACTGGCAGGGTTCACTTCCCCCCGCAAAGCCTAGCGTGGATCAGGCTGGGCCGCGGGATGCCCCCTATCATCCCCCGCCCTGTTGTCACCACTAAGTAAAAAGATGATGAACTGAGTTAAAAATGGACGCGAGTAACGCCTGAACGTCCAATCTGGGCGGTAGCATTGGATGCATCGACCACTATATGATCTCCATAACTCTGCAACCACCCGACCGTTATATTCCCATCAACAGTATAAGTTAGGGGGGCGGGACATAAAAAGGGACGCAACAAAAAACTCCATCCCACGCAAGAAAAAAAAAAAAGCAAACACCCAATTTTCTTCCCCCACACGCTCTAATTGCAAAAAAAAAAAAAAAAAAATCGTCGCCCCCCTTTTCTTCGTTGCAAGCTCTAATTGCAACAAAATTGGTAGTAGAGCATACAACAAGGACTTTCTACGAGTGCAACAAAGTCCCACTCCGGCTGCAAAAACACGTCACAACCGTTAAACAGTGCAACACACGAAAGCACTTCCTACAACAATTCAAGGAAAAACTTGCAACAAAACTAGCAAACACCTGCAACAAATCGTACTCAGACCCATCACAACAATTAAGCATTGCAACAAACTAAACACTTGATGCAACAGTTCAAGCAAACGTTTGCAACAAAACGATCAAACACCTGCAACAAATCATACTCAGACGTGGAGGCACGCGGACGGCTACGCGTAGCAAAGCTAATCTCGTTGAATCAAGAGCCGATATGGTGCCTCATATCACTAATAAGCTGGGACCTGGCGGAGTAGGGCCAGCCTGGTGCCTCGCTACCGGCACACACCACTACCATGCCTCTCGCCCTCTAGTCGTCGTCACCCTAGCTCCGCTCCTCCACTCGTCGTCCGCTACCATGGCTCCTCCGCTCGCCGTCCGTCCCACAACCCTTTCCTTGCTAGCCCGGTGAGAAGCAAGAGGAAGAAGCATAAGCAGGAGTGAGGTCGCTGTCTCGCCTCCAGTGAGGTCTGCAGGCGTGAGCACATCTTTGGTTTCTCATGGAATGAAGGACTTTACATTCGTGCGTGTGATGTTCATGTTAAGTAATAGATGGGTGTATGTGGTGTGCATTGTTGGATCATCATGGAGTGGTGGATGAACCGTCCGGAAGGAAATATCAAGATTAGACATAGTACAGTAAGCATTACCCTAAAGAATGTTAGAAAATGCATGAACCAAAAGTTACCAGGATAGGTATTTCGTGTTAAGAAACCGGGCCTAGGACCGAGAGTCCTGGCTCAAGGTGGACTTCTCATCCTAAACCCTAGCAGGGTCGTAGCCTATAAATAGGGGGTACTAGTCATTGTAAATGTTGATCGCTTGATGAAGGGATAAAGAGAAGCAAGAAGTCCCCCCTACATCTCTGTGTTCATCTCTTATTCTGTTCTTGTGTTCTTACATCGTTCTTACGATTTTGAATTTGTCTACGTGGTAATCGCTCGGACTGGACTCGCCAGCGATGGTTCCTCAACACGTTATCAGCACGATCGACTCTTCTCGCATCGAAAAGGTAATCGTCGATGAATAATACTCGTAGATTGAATCATTTTTTTAGATCGCTTTCAATTCCGCAATTGTTGCTTTCTAGATTGTTTTCTACAGTGCAAATTCACTCTGATCTACCGCGAGCCGACTTGAAGTCACTAGCCAAGCCGATCGGTAGATTGCATGAAAGAGTAGATGTCGATTGCACCGTGGATTGTAGATTGCAATTTTCCTCTAATCTCCGCGAGCTGACTTGTAGTCGCTGGCACAAGATTACACCGACTTTCAGCAGCTAAATAGACTAGCATCAGAATGGTGGGACAATTTCACCCAGTCTCACGCTGATGCTCAGACCATCACTTGGGACGAATTCGTGTAGGCTTTCCGTCGTGCACATATTCCATTAGGCATGATGATCCTGAAGAGGAAAGAGTTCCGCACCTTGCGCCAGGGCAACCGCTCCGTCAATGAGTATCTGTACAAGTTCAACCAGTTAGCCCGGTATGCACCAGCAGATGTGGCGACTGATGAGGCCAAGTAAGAACGTTTCTTGGAATGGCTTAACGATGATCTCTCAGTCCACCTCATTGCCCAAGATTACATCGACTTTCAGCAGTTGGTGAGCAAGGCTATCCGTCAGGAGGGCAAACACCTATAGATGGAAAGCCGCAAAAGAAGGATGGCAAACCAGAAGTTCAACTCTGTGGGTTTTCCTAAGCCCCGCAGCATTCAGACCCAACCACCTCAGCACGGGAAATTCCAGTCCTCTTCATCCAAAGCACCTGTGCCAGCTCAGCTCTTAGTCAACTCTGGTTTCCGCAACACTTCTCTCGGAGGCCAGTTTCAGAAGACACCCACTACCTCAACTACAGGAGTTACTTGCTTCTATTGCAATGAAGTATGGCACTATGCCAATAAGTGCCTGTAGAAGCAGCAACCAGTAACCCCTACCCGACCCAATCAGAGAGTTTTAACACCTGACAGCATCCCAGTGGTGAAGCCATCAGTTCAGTACATAAACGGACGTGTGAATCACGTCACAGCGGAAGAAGCTCAGACTGCACCAAACGTGGTCCTTGGTACATTCATTGTCAATTCAGTACCAACATCAGTTTTATTTGATTCGGGAGTTTCGCATTCTTTTGTTTCAAATAAGTTTGTGTGAAAATATGGATTGTCTATCTCTCCTTTAGCTAACCCTTTGTTAATTCCTTCTCCGGACTCAAAAATAAGGACTAATTCTTTATGCCCAAACCTTACCTTGGAAATATCAGGAGTACCTTTCCTGACAGACTTAATAGTCTTGCAATCCCAAGGGCTAGATGTGATTATCGAAATGGATTGGCTAATCAAGAATCAAGGCCAGATAGATTGCGCCAATAAGTCTATCACTCTCACCAATGAACAAGAAATTGAAGTAAAATTCAGACCCAAGACCTCTGTTAGAGAAAGTCCTATCCTGACCAGTCTTGCTACTATCACTGCGTGTCTGTCTTTTGCTTTCTTGATTTTCGTGGAGAGAGAGGCCTACGGAGAGATGAGCATTGGGGTATTGGCGACAGGAAGAAATGACTAACGAGTAATAAGGGAGGACGGCGGCTTAGAATCAGGGACGTGCTAATCTATTTGGCAGGTAACATGTGAAACGAACACGGTGGGATGGGACATGCCCATACTACCCATTAGTAGCCCATACTACCCATTAGTAGGGAGTAATCGGAGTGGATACCATCGGATACCACTCATTCTGTATCTAATTCTATTTTTTTTTCTCGAAGTCAGACACAGATAGGGTCGGATGCTCATTTCTCTATCCTGTATTCACTCCGTAAGCCTTCGATCGGACAATCGGACGGATATTATATGCTTCTTTTGCACCCCTATACAGGACATTAGACAGTAGGGGTACAATCAGAGCGAACACGGGGAGACTAATTGCAGAGATGTCGAAAGAAAAATACTCAGTATCCTCTGCCTACTCAAATACAATAACCTACCTATTTGTTATCATGTTCATAAGTGAAGGTACAACATACTTTCCTCATACCACCTGATATACAGATATATACAGACGGATATCACTCATCTCGTATCTTATTCCGTATTTTTTTCTTGGAATCGGAGTCGAACACAGATAGTACCGGATAACCATTTATCTCTTCCATGTTCACTCCGTAACCTTTCGGTCGGTCGGGAATTATTTGCTCCATTTACACCCCTACCCATTAGGCGTGATTTTGTGTTCAGAAACATACCTATGGACGCAAAAGTAGGAACATACCTACGTAGATGTCAAACAAGTGGCAGAAAAAAATGACAAACCTCAAGCGGTTCGTGAATCGTGACTCACAAGGAGCATTATTTGGATGGATAAGCCTCAAGCCAGTTGAAACTTGCAAGCCTTGCGCCAGCAATCAGTGGTAGGGCAACCTGGTAATGCAAAACCGATCAATTTTGCCTACTTCGGCTTTGATGGGGTTGGAGCTCATGGTGTTTGGACCAGCTGCTCCGCCTTCGGCCGAGAAGTTCAAAGCCAAGCCAAAGCCAATATATAGGCCCTGTTTGGTTCGGCTTCAGCTTCCGGCTTTCGGTCGAAAAAGCCGGAAGCCGAACCAAACGGCAGGCTTTTCGAAGCGGCTTTCTGGCGCTTTTCACAATACACGAAAGCCGAAGCCAAAAGCCGCGCGAGCCACCTTCGCGCTTCCCACCACCCCACTTCCGCATTTGCCCTCAACTTGCATGGTATTTACCCGCTTTGCCATCCCATAAACCGCCACAACCCCACCCCGCCTCGCACATCTCCCACACTCGTCCGCCTCCTCCTCCTCCTCCCCCGCACGCCTCCTTCTCCTTCCCCACCCGCCCGCATGCCTCCTCCCTCCCCCGGGCGCCGTCCTCCTCGTGGCACCCTCCTCCTCCCCGCCCCCTGCCGGCCTCACCGGATCCAGATCCGGATCGATCTGATCTCGACTCTCTCGCGCGCCTCCTCCTCGGGTTCCCTCCTCGGCGCGGCCCACCTCCTCTCCTCGCGCGCGTCTTCCTGCTCCTCCCGGCGCGGCCCACCTCCTCCTCCTCCGCGCCGCGTCTTCCTCGGCTCTCTCTCCGCGGCACCTCCTCGGGCTCCTCCTCCGTGCCGCCGCCTCCTCGGGCTCTCTCGAGCGGGCGTTCTCCTCGAGCCACCGGTCTCTCCATCCTCCCGCGCTCTCTCCGAGCCGCGCTCTCTCCTCTCACGCGGGCGCGCCCAACTCCTCCTCCCCCAAAGCACCGCCGCCTTCTCCTCTCCCGACGTCCAACTCCTCCGCCTCGGCGCCTCCGCCTCTCCCTCCGCCATTGAGCTCCACTTCCCACCCTCCGCCACCACCGCCACGCCGCCAGAGCCTAACCCTAGCTTTCTTTTTTTCTTTTCTTTTTCTTTTTTTTTTGTAATGATTATTATTAAATGTAATTGTAATAATTGTTAATTGCAATAATAATTTACTGTAATGGTTATTTATTATATTTATTTATGTAATAATTGTTTATTTTAATAATTATGTGTTGTAATAATTATCGTTAATTGTTGTTAATCGCGATAATTGTGCTAGATTACGATATTGCGTAATTATGCTAAATTGCGGTATATTGCAATAGTCGTCGTCAAATGCGACCAATTGCCCTGATTGCGATAGTCGGCATTAATTATTGTTAATTACGGTAGTTATTGTCAATTGTGTTAGTTCTTCATTGTCTTTAAATGTCGTTAATTATCGTCAACTGTCGTTAGTTCTCGTTAAATGTTGTCAATAGCGTTAAACGACATTAAACAAGCCGCATCGCTTCTCGTGGGTAATTCGGACATTTCTCATCTCGGAAGTCGCAACAAGATATCTAAAAGCCGATGACCAAACACCAAACCGTAAAAGCACAATTGCTCACCGCAAACGAAAGCCCTACAAAGACACCAAAGCGCTTTAAAAGCCCACTGCTCCAAACAGGGCCATAGCCTTACAATGAATAAACAGTGTGCATCTATATATATACACGTAGAAAAAGAAGGAGTGTTTCTTTGCTACAGCCACCCCCATGTTTCTGTACACAAAACAATTTTAACGCTTGGATCGTCTGCATGAATGACGCTAGTTTCATATCTGCCAGTATTTAATACCATAATTATCAATTAATTACCTACTAATCCCTCTCAAAACAATTGCTTACTAATCCCACTTATAATCGCGTCATCATTAAGGATTTAAGGCGGCCGAACCCTTTTCCATCCATTTATTTTATTTCATCATGCGGCCCACATTACTTTTACTATCTTGATTTCCTTCACCCCTTTAACTAACTTTTATATTAATCAGTTAATTGTCCTAATCAAACCATTAATTAGGTTGTTACCCGTACTGCCAAGTACACCTACACACGCTCACATTCCAAATTTCCAATCGAGCACGCCTTCACTAACATTACGGTGCCCCCCTCACCTCCTCCATCGTTTTCCCTTCAGCTCTGTGCACCTCTGTGACGTCCCGTGCCATCACACCTTTGGTGACAACACTGGCTTAAGAATTATTATCTGATAAGGCCACACTTTCTCTAGTAATGACCCTAATCAGAGTGTTCTAGCAGAGAAATAGTCCAGACCACCTTCAATTCGCACATGCCAACCTTAAGGCTGGGATTTTGACATGAATGAAGTGGTGCAAAGTCCTCCAAATAGTAGCCCCGCCGTAGTTGTTAATTAGCATCAGTTTAAAGTTGATGCTATGAATAATTAATCATATCCATCTTCCGTCCCTACCTAGAATCACAATTGTTTAAAAATACAATTTTATGTGAAGAAAAATAAATTCAATTTAAAAATCTACTAGTCACTCGTATCGTAGGTTCAAGCCCCTAAAAAGGCTCCCGTAGACTCTAATCTAAGAGACATACATGATCACGTTTTAACTCTACAGAGCTTGTATAACTTTACCCATGGTAACCCATGACCGTAATGTCTTCAGACTTCCGTGTTTCTTTTAACACGGCGCTAGGTCAAAGTCCAGAGCTTTCTCCATGTTCGTACCTAATACCTCCACCTGGCTGGGTTTTCCCAAACTGTTGTAGTCGGGTAGCACCCGCTACTCCACTAGTGAAATATAGCGCTACTGGGCTGATATGCAGCACCTAGCTCTCTAGGCCGGAATCTATCCACACTAAAACAAGAAAGAAAATACAATAGTACAATTCCGTGTGGAGGTATTGTTACTTGATAGGGATACTAGGTCCAACCCATCTTAACGGGTCCGTGGTCTACACGGGTATTACGGCTCACTAATGCAAGTAAGAGTGATTTTATTCTTAAATATTATCCGTATGTACAGGGCCCCACACTCATCATTGGACCCAACTAGGGCACCCTCTACCCACCTACTAATACTTCATGGCCAGCTGCTCCATCAGCTGATCACCGGATATATGTATCGAAATCAACATCCACAAAACTTATTTTATTAGAAAATAATTTATGCAGATAAATAATACAATATTTATCATAGGTGAAAATAATTTCTAGGAAATAACGACTACCGAAATGATCAAGGACGGCTTGCCTGAGTTTTCGTAGTCGAGTTCAAATTTAGTTTTGGCCACTGATGGTTTATTTCCTGATCGCTTCCTATAGTTTGGTACATATACCGAGACCTCAGTCGAGATGAATCTTACCAATAAAATAGATATACGTAATAGTATGGCCAGTCCTATAGTGGAACAGAAATTGTGATGAATTAATACTTAATTTGAGCATGCATTAGTTAAATATATTAAAGTTCCATTTCACAGATTGTATTTCGTCTTGTCTCTTTGTGTTTAGCTTCAGCTCACATCCCATCTATATTAGTGCGCACAGAGGCCACTTAATCAGCCACTTGGCCAGCAGTAGTCGTCTTCTGCTCTACTACATCATCTCTGTACTATGCTGCACACACTGTTTTTTTTTGCATTCTTTCCCCTTCTCACTACTCTCACAAACGGATCGGTATTCTCATTGGAATGTCACGGGTGAACAGTGCCATAACATTTCAAAGATCTGAGCCGTTAGATCGGGAATCAACGGCTGAGATTGATTGCTACAGTTCTACTACAACATCATAAACAGTATGCTGCTAGAGTGGTTCACTACAGTGTTTGCTACAGTGTTTGCTACAGTACAGATCTAGATCTCGTCCGTCGATTCCCGATCCGACGGCTGTAAAATAATATCATAACACTGTTTACCGTGACATTACTGTGAGGATTTGCTTCCCTCACCAACACATACAACCATTGCTAACTAGTACTACTCCCTTCTTGCCACATTCCCAATTTCTTCAGTGAGCAAGTCGCATGTGAGGACCCGGAATATTTAACTAGTAACACTTAACCTCCAAATGGTTCTAGCATTACTAATTAAACATTCTAAGCCTCGATGGACATATGTTTCCCAGAATTGCAACATATGCGCATCATCACAAAATTACACATCATTTCCATACAACATATATCACTAAGTTCAACAACGACATAAAGTAAAGTTATTACAAAAGAGAGCCGACCGGCCAAATAGATCAATATACAAGAAATGACAGCGGAAGCAAAAGCGCCATAAGATGGCTAGAACAAAAGTCGACCGGTTAGCCACACACACCCACAAGGCAACCGACCGGGCCGCCAAGCTAGTCGCCCCGCAAACTACCACAACACAGCTCGCAAAAGTGAGGCCCCTCAGGCTCACCCTTCCTCCTCTGCAACAAAACAATTAAGCATAGCATCCGAGTACAAAGATTGTCTTTGTACCCGCAAGATCGACGTGTGGAATAGCGCACCTATTCATAAACTACATGCAAGCTTATTTAGGTGGAGGTTGTATGTCTCATTTTGCATGAAGCCAACTTTATTTGCAATAATGTAATACATTTTAAAAGCAAGTTTGCAAATCTGTTTAGTTTTCAAAGTAACAGTAAGTAAAGATACATACAAGTAACCACCTGGAAGTGACTATCCCAATAGCCACCACAACATAGCACGAATCCCGATTCGCACTCACCCATCAAGTTTTAATTTAAAAGGTTGTAGTCTAACTCTTGAAAGACCTCCCCAAGCGTGTCCATAACCTAGACGAGGCTATTCGAATAGTTTTAACCTGCAGGGTGTACCAATGTACCCACACTTGCATCGCCTTTAAGCCAAAGCACACTTCCGTAGGTATGCCGCACGCTAAGTCCTACGAGACGCTTTCCAATATTGTGTATTAACTACGAGCCGCTCGTATGGGTAGAAACACCATACGCTTACATTGCAAGCCGAAAGACAACAAATCCCATCCCGGTGAAGTCTTTCTGACACTACAATGCTCCCAACACCATCCTCCCGCGACCTCCTCGCGACCCGAGCCAATACACGCCAAAGTACTAAGTCAAGAGAGGTCCCATACCCTCTAGTGTGGTTAGCACGCTAAAATGCTTGGTTTAGTGTAACAAGATGTTCGGTCCTTGGTGACTTAGGCACCAATCCACCACACCCGAGAATCACACCAACATACCATTGTGCCCAAGTCTAAATCATTTTGCTTTTAGTTTTAGTTTTCACAAGTAGACATGGCACAAGGTGGAAATCATAAATCATAATAAGTTTTGTGATCAAGGTTATCGACAAGTCGATAACCGCCCATTTCTACCGGCTAAGCATGGCTAAGCAATTAATTCGCAACTACTAAGTGACAAGAGCCCATCCACGAACTCTAAATCACAGCAAGTAACCTAGGCTCATGGTAGTAGAGGATAATCATTTGCTAAGGAAATGCATCTACTAGGCCAACTATTAAAACAAAATAGCAATGCATACATAGAATTTGTAATCAACATAAATACTTAAAATACTGGGATTAACATGATCAAACTGCTTGCCTTCTTGCTGTTGCTCAATTGGTTGCGGAGGATCGTTTCTGGATTACCGCAAATGTCGAATCCTAAGCGAAAGGCAAAAAGAACCAAGAACAACCAATAAGACGAGCCACAAATAAACACAAGAGCAAGCAAAACTTAACCAAATGCGACGAAATTTACACATAAGGTAGAATACGAATATACCTAGACATAGAAACTGGAAAAACCTAATTTGGATTTGTGGTGCAAAAGATAATGCATAAAAATACATTTTCGGCTATAATTAGCACTGTAGCAAAAATATTTTCTAGAGAGATTTTGAAGCTGGAATTTTTATGGTAGCTACCTACTGGTATAGAGGTAACCCATATAAAATTTTAGGTCATTTGGAGTTAAAGTGATTTAGTTATGATTTTTCTAAGATGCAAAATTGGCATAATGCACTTTCCAGGAGCATAAATATGTTCAAAACTAATTTTACAGAGAAGTATACCAACAGAGGGGTTTTCTAGAATTTATCAAATATATTATGCATTTACAGAGAATTACTTGTGCATTTTATAAGTCTTCCGAATTTTTAAATGTTAAAAATAGGTACTAACTCATTAATCAAGGTTTCATCCCAATCTTGACCTACCATCATTTTTATATTAACATTGGGTTAATAACAAATTTATCAAGGTTGGAATCATTCATTTTGGACATACACAGAGCAAGATATGCATTTTCTAAAGTTTTATTCATTTTCTGAATATTCAAAGTGACAAATCAAGTTATTCCTAGTTATACAATTTTCACATCGAACATGCTTAAATCCATTTTTATAATAAGCTAAAGTGATAACATAATTTATTACAGTTGGAATTAACTAAAAGTAGCTAAAATGAATTAGTAATGAGTTTCTAAAGTTTTTACATCATTTTCAGTCGTTAAATAAATACTTACCAAATACGAACAACCCAAAACAAAGAAAACGACGTGGACACCCGTGGGCCGTAGACTTAACATCCAACGTACCCACGACGCTGGAAATAGCGCACGCGCGCCAAACCTAATCGGTCCACCGTTGGATCAAGATCCAACGACCCAAACGAGTGCATGCAACCGACGATGCGGTTGCCTCGGTGAACTACGCACCGCAGATCTAAAGATGAACGGCTTAGAACCCACATCTAACCGGAAGGTCCGATTGCACACATGATCTCAGCCGCAGATCGCAAGATGGACGGTCCAGGATGATGAGGGGAACCGGATGGTCCGAACGCATACAAGATCTAGGCCGTTGATCAAGGGATCGACGGTGGCTATTGATTGAAGTTCAAAAAGAGGTACCGACGGGTGGGACCGCATGTCGCTGACTACGAGTCACGACCGCAATGATTTAACCAACGCACACAGCCAAGATCGGGCCCACAAGTCACGACTAAGCGGTGGTTAAGACCAAATTAATGATTCTAATGATTGACATTAAATAGACTCTTATGATCACGAGATTTGATCTTAATCCTCTGCCCACCAACAATAATCTGCAGGTTAATTCCGACAACGATTAAATGCCGACTCATTTAATTAAGCAATGATTGACATTAATGATGTCTGAATAAAGCGAGTGAACCGAGATTGATTTAAGGATATTGGGCCCACCGTCGCTGGCTCAATAATAATGATTAAGACACAATTAATAACTAATGATTGGTAATTAATGCGCCCTAATGAGTCGACGAAACGGAGCGCTGTGCCAAGCAAACCCGAGTGGTTTCAACGGCGAATCGCCGCGACATCGCGCGCGCGCCACCAAGTACTAAAATGGAATCGCAATAGCACAACGAGTCTAATGGTAGCATTCTCGCCACGCGCGAGGATCGAACGCCGCTAGCCGAAATGAAAACGGAGCTTTATCGCTAACCATGAAAATAGCGAAAGCTCCACCGCGTCCAAGGAAGCGGTGCCGAGCTTCTAAGGACTAATAAGAAGCTACCTTAGCGACTGTAAGCTTCAAAGATGGCCGAGATGCTTGCTCAAGGTGAAAGCTTTTGACTTGGAGAAGAAATCCCAAATGACACCTCGAGCCAAATGAGTGATACCAAAGCATCGTAATAGCTTCATAATGATTCACGTGGCTACATGAGCAAAGAATTGAAAATGGAGCACTCACTGAAATGAGGAAGAAGATGACCAATTACCGAATTTGAACAAACCCCAAATTGACAATTCCCGAGAATCAATTCCAAAATTAAGTGAGGGGAAATGTTCAAGGTGATAAATAGATGAGGTTAGGGCAAAGAAACATGAAGGAGGACCACTGAACACCAAGAACACCAATGAAGCTTCACGGTCAACAATGGCGGTTTGCCATTTTTGAGGTGTTAAGCTCCAATATTGGGAATGAAGCTTGATGGTGGTCTAAAGAAACTCCAGAAGGGGTTTGGGTGCTTATAAGGCCATGAAAGTGTTAGGGTTTGCACCACTCCTCTCTCGGCAAAAACACAAAGCACAGTGTGCAAATGACAAGGAAAAGAGGTGAAGGCGTGCATTAAGGCATGGCCTAGCTCTGTACCTCCCATACTCCTACACGCCGGCTAGGGTGGCTTTAGGGAGCAAGAAATGACCTCACCATGCCTTGCACTGCTTTTCGCACTACGGAGGTTGAAGATGACCAACAAAAAGCTCTGGCGATTCTCAACCCTACGATTTAAATCTGACGGCCACGAAAGCACCACGCCTCCCGTGTTTAAAACACAACGGGAGATTGCGAGCCTTCAGATTAGAAATGGATGGTTCGATTGCCCCACGCCGCAATTCTTATTTACAACGAGCAGTACGCGAGCGCTGGATCCTAATCCAACGGCTCGATTCAAAAATGCAACCGAGGGTCCAAAGTCTCGCGCATCTCGACGGTTGGATGGAGATCTAACGGTTGACAATCAACCTTGCAACCGAAAGTCCGAAGTCTTACACGCGCGCGCCGTGCGATTTAGATCTAACGGCGAGATCGACAAGCGCTTTAAAGAGTGGCTCGGTGCGCTTAGTTGATCGACTAAGTCGATTGGCTCGAGCCCGAGTCCGACTCAACCCAAGTAACAAGAAACAAGTTTGATTTTGAAAAAGGACAGAGACTTTGAAAGATTTATTTGAGGCAGCAAAATAACTCCAAAAATTATGAAAATTTTACAAGAGCTTGCTAACTCAGATATTAACCTTGTGTAAAATTTTCAGAGATTTTTATGCTGCGAATAAATCTCAAAATTTCTGCAAGGCTCTGCTTTAATGTTTGACTGAGAGTCAAACAGTTTGATCGCTTCTAACAATATTCAAACAATTTCTAAAAATTGCGGAATTTTTCAGAGGGGTCACATACCATCACAGAGACTTAGGAAAAATATTTCCAGAGGATGATCATAAGATTTGACCAGATTGTTTTTGGAATAACAAGATTTGGATCAACAAGACTTGTGACAATGTATTTCCATAATTCCTTGTACAAGAATTTCTTGCACCACAGAATTACATGATGTAAGAAAAGTTTTAATTTCTACTGATTTTCTTACATTTGAAACACAAGCCCAAAATTGGGATGTTACAACTCTCCTCTTACAAGAATCTCGACCGAGATTCTCGCTTACTCGAGAAGAAAGAAGGAAAATCGCACGGCGATCTTCGCGCTCCCAAGTTGCTTCATCTTCGTAATGGTTTGACCATCAACCTTAAGGAACTTGATGACACGGTTCCTCGCCCTCCGCTCGATTCTCAAGAATACGAACAGATGCTCGTGGTAGGTCAAATTCTCCGCACATCGAGAACCTCCAATGGAGCTTCCTCACGGACGCGAGGCACTTCTTCGTGTGAAACATGGAACACATCATGCACCCTCAAGTGCACCGGTAGCTCCAATCAGACGCGATCGCTCCAACTTTCTCGATGATACAGTAAGGCCCAACATATCGAGGAGCCAACTTGCCCTTGATGCCAAAACGCGATGGCCCTTCAAGGGTGAGACTTTGAGATACACAAGGTCATTGGGCTCAAAGCTCAACTCACGGCGACGACGATCCGCATAGCTCTTTGTCCGATCGGGCCGCGCGCAGATGCTCGCGATCAATCGAACTTGACTCTCGCCTCATTGATCGAATCGGGCCGAAAATTGCCGCCACCGCCTCTCGACCAGTTCAATGGGGTTCGATCTCTCCCGCATGAGCCTCAAATGGTGCCATGCCAAGATCGGCTCAAAGTCGTTGTTGTAGGAGAACTCAAGAAATGGTAGGCATTTCTCCCACTTCTTCCCATAGGAAAGAACACAAGCACGAGCATATCTTCCAACACTTGGTTGACTCGCCCCGCCCGCCATCACCGAGGATGAAAGGTCAGATCAAGTGAAGGCGGTCCCCATAGCCTCTGCGCACTATGCCAAAACCGCGAGGTGAAAAGTGCACCACGATCGAAATAATCGCTCTTGCACACACCGTGAAGACTCACAATTCTCGAGACATAAAGTTCGCCAGAGGCCCCACACGGCCGAAGTCTTGACAGAAGGAAATGTGCCACTTTAGTCAACCCGCCGATCACGACCCAAATAGCATCATTCCTTTGGACGAGCGGGCAATCCGTGACGAAGTCCATGCCCACGAATCCCACTTCCATTCTCGCACCGCAAAGGTCAAGAAGACCGCTGACGCCGATGCTCGCCTTCACACGACAAAGACACGCCGCACTCGCAACGAACTCGCAATCCGCGCTTCATTCGGTCCACTGCATCTCGACGAAGGTCCCGATACATCTTGGTAGCCCCGGGTGAATAGACAAAGGGGAATCATGGGCTTCGCGAGAATCAAATCCCGCAATTCCATGACCTTAGGAACCACAAGACGCCTAAAACCACACAACGCCATGCTCGCCCTCCAAAAGCACTTGGCTATCCCATCCTTGATGTTCTCGCTTGATTTGGCTCACACCAACATCTGTCTCACATGCGCGCTTGATTTGGTCCACCAAGGTTGGTTGCACAACCAACGAAGCAAGGGAACCGTGCTTGATCAAACCCAAATTGAGGCGCTGAACTCGAATGAGGCGTGTCGCCGCTCTTGGAGCATCAACATGTTGCAATATACCTTCCGACCGAGTGCATCCGCAACAACATTGGCCTTGCCCGATGGTACCGAATACCCATGTCATAGTCCTTGATCAATTCCAACCATCTTCTTTGTCCGAGGTTCAGATCCGGTCGGGTGAACAAGTACTTCAAGCTCTTGTGGTCTAATACACCTCACAACGGTTACCTATCGATAATGCCGCCAGATCTTGAGTGCATGGACCACAAAGCCTAACTCCAAGTCATGAGTAGGATAGTTGAGTTCATGAGGCCTTAATCGCCGCGATGCATAGGCCACAACCTTGCCCTCCCGCATAAGAACACAACCAAGACCACGACGAGAAGCATCACAATAGATATCAAAACTCTTGTGAATATCGTGAGAACAAGCACTGGGCTGAGGTCAACCGCTTCTTGAGTTCCCGAAAACTCACATCACAAGCAATGACCACTCAAATTTCTTGTCTTTCTTAAGCAATTCGGTCATAGGCTTCGCGATCTTGGAGAAATTCTCGATAAAGCGGCGATAGTAGCCACCAAACCAAGAAAACTCCGCACATCTGT
This sequence comes from Ampelocalamus luodianensis, assembly GCA_036346255.1. Lineage (NCBI taxonomy): Eukaryota > Viridiplantae > Streptophyta > Magnoliopsida > Poales > Poaceae > Ampelocalamus > Ampelocalamus luodianensis. Next base: position 36,015,684 of record CM070632.1, read on the forward strand.
GATCGACTTGGCCGACCCCAAGATAGCACATCACCGACCTTGCTCGGATCCACACCACACCTCCTGCTGAAAGAACATGGCCCAAGAATGCCACTTCCTTCAACCGTAACTCGCACTTGTCGAATTTGGCATACAAAGGTTCACAAGAGCTTGCCCAACACAAGTCAAGATGCTCAAGATGCTCTTCTTCACTCTTGGAGTAGATAAGGATATCATCGATGAATACCACCACAAACCTATCCAAATACTCCATGAATACCGAGTTCATTAGGTTCATGAATAAAGCAGAGCATTAGTCAAACCAAAAGACATGACGGTGTACTCGTAAAGGCCATAACGAGTAGCAAAGGCCGCCTTAGGAATATCCTCGCCCGATCCCGACTTGATGATAGCCCAGCCTCAAGTCAATCTTGAGAAGACTCGTGTTCGGCCAATTGATCAAAAGATCATCAATACGGGCAAAGGATACTTGTTCTTTACCGTCACCTCATTAAGCTTGACGGTAATCAACACATGCGCAAGGCCTTGTCCTTCTTCTTCACAAAGATAATCGACAACCCCAAGGAGATGAGCTAGACGGATAAAACCCTTCTCTTGCAGCTCACCCATTGCTTCTTCACTCCTCCAACTCATTAGGAGGCATGCGATACGCCTCTTAGAAATAGGGGCGACGGCAAAGAACTCGATCACAAACTCCAGATCGCGAATGTGAGACATCCTGCAAATCTTCAGAAAGACATCCGCGGTCACACACCGTGGGGACGCCGCGAATCTCCAATGCCGGCCGCTTCAAGGACATAAAGATGGGGTTCTCGCAATCGTGGCGGAAACCCAACCTGCTCACCAAGGGTCGCGAGGTAGACAATCTTCCGGCACAATCGATTTGCCCCAAGTGTTGGGACAACCAATCCATGCCAAGAATCACATCCAAGCGCGCGAGTCGAGTAGGATAAGATTCGCCAAGAATCCCACTCCTTCGATGTGGATAGGAACATCCCAATACTTGGTCACTCTCAATTCCAACCCGAGAGCGAATCAAGCAGTGGAATCCCTGAGGAACACAAAGAAGTCCACAATCAACAAAGAAAAGACCTCAAATAAAAGAATGCGAAGCTCCGAGTCAAATAAAATCAGAGCAGGATGTAAATTAACAAGGAGCGCATCAACACAACGCCGCGCCTCTGTGCCTCCTCACCGAGATGTGGTTGACTCGACCACTCCCGACACCTGGGTCTTCTCGATCACCTTCGTCGTGTGTGACCATTCCCGCCCTCCATTAGGACGAGGGGCTGCTCCATCCTCCGAGGGCAATCGCTAGCATAATGGCCCTTCTTGTTGCAAAGAAAACAGTAACATCGCACTGGGTTGCGAGCGCAACTCGCCGCCTGGTCGCAGTGCACGTGGTCAAACACGGCTGCGGGGACGAGCAATCGTGCCGACGGCCTTGGCGGTGGTGAAGCCAAAGCACGAGCCCTCGTGTGGCCCAACACGGGACGAGTGAGGCCACCGCGCGCATCGATGTGCCTCCCACTTGCGCTATGGACTCACCCAGCGCTTTCGCTTTGTGCTCGGCGACGATGGCCTTGTCAACCAAGGCCCGAAAGTCAAGAAAGTCCACTATAGATAGCTTGTCCCGCAGCCTCCTGACAACCCATCCATGAACTTCTCCCGCTTAGCCTCATCGAGGCCACCTCTCCGAGCATAACGAGCCAAGTGGTTAAACTCGTAAAGATACTCCGAGACGCACTTGCGCCCGCTAAGCGCAAGAAACTCCTTCTTCTTGAGCTTCATCAGCCATCGTATGTGGGCCCGACGAAAGGCGATCGAAACTCATCCCACGACAACGTGGCTCGCGGGCGCATGGCGAGAAAGTTCTCCCACCAAGATAGTGCCGCACCTCGCCGATGGGATGCAAAGAGTGCCCGCCTCGCTCCCGCATCGAGCGATATTGAGCTTTCGCCAACAAGACGCAGCCAATCATCCGCGCCGAGTGGATCCTCCGACGAGAGAAAGTGGTGGTCGCGACGAGAAACTCCGCAAGCCCACCACGAGACCGTGGCCACCACCTCCGCATCCTCGGCAAAGCATGGAGCGGAGGTGTTCTCGCAATGACCTCCAAGATACGGTCCGGTCCATGCGATTCCGCCGATTCGAGCCGTAACCTCACCATGGTCTGAGGAGGGGAAGCTCTCATCGTAACCAAACCTACCGATCATTATGGTGGTTCTTGTCATCCTGCTCCACCAAAATAGGTTAAAACACAACTCCGAACAGAGACAAAGAAAACTACTAACCACTTAACAAAACAATCCTTAAAAGCTCAAGTATCAACATAAAATTGCAGCAAGTTCACAAAGATAACAACCATCTTCCTCATATGACTAACTCGTATGGAAAACGAGTAATCAATTTTTTCAGAAGACAAATTTCAGAGCACTAACTTCTGCTCGAGACAACTAGGAACAGGTGAAAATCATACTACAGGAGGGTTAGACACTAAGCTAACTCATATCACTTCTTACCCGTTAACCCTACAAGTTTTTAGTGGAATTAACCTCTCATTTCAGACTTTTACTACCTAAATGTCGGCTGTCCAGAATTGTCTTGCTTGCTGTCCGCATTTCTCCATTCAACTTATGGTCGAAATTTGCAGCTTTCCAAAGAGCTCCTAATTTTCTCAAGACAGCCATTCTTTTTATTTTATAACTCTCATGATGTCCCCAAACCAATCTACTCGATAAACAACTATCTTTTGAAAGAAGATGAGAGAAAACTCACTTTCAAATTCAGTTTAGAATGAGGTGAGATGAGCAAACTAGGATAGATGAGAAGTAAAATCGAGAACTTACTTAAGATTTTCAGAAAGCACCGATATTTGGAAAGTAAGTTTTCAAAATATACTAGGGACGCCCAAGCTAGGGTTTCTACGGTCAAGATGGCTCGATACCAACTTTGTGAGGACCTGAATATTTAACTAGTAACACTTAACCTCCAAATGGTTCTAGCATTACTAATTAAACATTCTAAGCCTCGATGGACATATGTTTCCTGCACTGCAACATATGCGCATCATCACAAAATTACACATCATTTCCATACAACATATATCACTAAGTTCAACAACGACATAAAGTAAAGTTATTACAAAAGAGAGCCGACCGCCAAATAGATCAATATACAAGAAATGACAATGAAGCAAAGCGCCATAAGATGGCTAGAACAAAAGTCGACCTGTTAGCCACACACACCCACAAGGCAACCGACCGGCCGCTAAGCTAGTCGCCCAAGAACTACCACAACACACCGCAAAGTGAGGCCCCTCAGCTCACCTTCCTCCTCTCGCAACAAAACAATTAAGCATAGCATCCGAGTACAAAGATTGTCTTTGTACCCGCAAGATCGACGTGTGGAATAGCGCACCTATTCATAAACTACATGCAAGCTTATTTAGGTGGAGGTTGTATGTCTCATTTTGCATGAAGCCAACTTTATTTGCAATAATGTAATACATTTTAAAAGCAAGTTTGCAAATCTGCTTAGTTTTCAAAGTAATGTAAGTAAAGATACATACAAGTAACCACTGAAGTGACTATCCCAATAGCCACCACAACATAGCACTAATCCCCGATTCGCACTCACCCATCAAGTTTTAATTTAAAAGGTTGTAGTCTAACTCTTGAAAGACCTCCCAAGCGTGTCCATAACCTAGACGAGGCTATTCGAATAGTTTTAACCTCGCAGGTGTACCAATGTACCCACACTTGCATCGCTTTTAAGCCAAAAGCACACTTCCGTAGGTATGCCTAGCACGGCTAAGTCCTACGAGACGCTTTCCAATATTGTGTATTAACTACGAGCCGCTCAGATGGGTAGAAACACCATACGCTTACATTGCAAGCCGAAGACAACAAATCCCATCCCGGTGAAGTCTTTCTGACACTACAATGCTCCCAACACCATCCTCCCGCGACCTCCCGCGACCCGAGCCAATACACGCCAAAGTACTAAGTCAAGAGAGGTCCCATACCCTCTAGTGTGGTTAGCACGCTAAAATGCTTGGTTTAGTGTAACAAGATGTTCGGTCCTTGGTGACTTAGGCACCAATCCAACCACACCCGAGAATCACACCAACATACCATTGTGCCCAAGTCTAAATCATTTTGCTTTTAGTTTTAGTTTTCACAAGTAGACATGGCACAAGGTGGAAATCATAAATCATAATAAGTTTTGTAGATCAAGGTTATCGACAAGTCGATAACCGCCCATTTCTACCGGCTAAGCATGGCTAAGCAATTAATTCGCAACTACTAAGTGACAAGAGCCCATCCACGAACTCTAAATCACAGCAAGTAACCTAGGCTCATGGTAGTAGAGGATAATCATTTGCTAAGGAAATGCATCTACTAGGCCAACTATTAAAACAAAATAGCAATGCATACATAGAATTTGTAATCAACATAAATACTTAAAATACTGGGATTAACATGATCAAACCGCTTGCCTTCTTGTCGTTGCTCAATTGGTTATGAGGATCGTTTCTGGATTACCGCAAATGTCTAATCCTAAGCGAAAGGCAAAAGAACCAAGAACAACCAATAAGACGAGCCACAAATAAACACAAGAGCAAGCAAAACTTAACCAAATGCGACTTAAATTTACACATAAGGTAGAATACGAATATACCTAGACATAGAAACTGAAAACCTAATTTGGATTTGTGGTGCAAAAGATAATGCATAAAAATACATTTTCTACTATAATTAGCACTGTAGCAAAAATATTTTCTAGAGAGATTTTGAAGCTGGAATTTTATGGTAGCTACCTACTGGTATAGAGGTAACCCATATAAAATTTTAGGTCATTTGGAGTTAAAGTGATTTAGTTATGATTTTTCTAAGATGCAAAATTGGCATAATGCACTTTCCAGAGCATAAATATGTTCAAAACTAATTTTACAGAGAAGTATACCAACAGAGGGTTTTCTAGAATTTATCAAATATATTATGCATTTACAGAGAATTACTTGTGCATTTTATAAGTCTTCCAATTTTTAAATGTTAAAAATAGGTACTAACTCATTAATCAAGGTTTCATGTCCCAATCTTGGACCTACCATCATTTTTATATTAACATTGGGTTAATAACAAATTTATCAAGGTTGGAATCATTCATTTTGGACATACACAGAGCAAGATATGCATTTTCTAAAGTTTTATTCATTTTCCGAATATTCAAAGTGACAAATCAAGTTATTCCTAGTTATACAATTTTCTCACATCGAACATGCTTAAATCCATTTTTATAATAAGCTAAAGTGATAACATAATTTATTACAGCTTGGAATTAACTAAAAGTAGCTAAAATGAATTAGTAATGAGTTTCTAAAGTTTTTACATCATTTTCAATGTTAAATAAATACTTACCAAATACGTAACAACCCAAAACAAAGAAAACGACGTGGACACCCGTGGCCGTAGACTTAACATCCAACGTACCACGACGCTGGAAATAGCGCACGCGCCAAACCTAATCGGTCCACCGTTGGATCAAGATCCAACGACTCAAACGAGTGCATGCAACCGACGATGCGTTGCCTCTGCGAACCACGCACCGCAGATCTAAAGATGAACGGCTTAGAACCCACATCTAACCGGAAGGTCCGATTGCACACATGATCTCACCGCAGATCGCAAGATGGACGGTCCAGATGATGAGGGGAACCTGATGGTCCGAACGCATACAAGATCTAGGCCGTTGATCAAGGGATCGACGGTGGCTATTGATTGAAGTTCAAAAGAGGTACCGACGGGTGGGACCGCATGTCGCTGACTACGAGTCACGACCGCAATGATTTAACCAACGCACAAACAGATCGGGCCCACAAGTCGGCGACTACAGCGCAGGCGGTTAAGACCAAATTAATGATTCTAATGATTGACATTAAATAGACTCTTATGATCACGAGATTTGATCTTAATCCTCTGCCCACCACAATGACCTGCAGGTTAATTCGACAACATTAAATGCCGACTCATTTAATTAAGCAATGATTGACATTAATGATGCTCGAACAAAGCGGAGTGAACCGAGATTGATTTAAGGATATTGGGCCCACCGTCGCTGGCTCAATAATAATGATTAAGACACAATTAATAACTAATGATTGGTAATTAATGCGCCCTAATGAGTCGACGAAACGGAGCGCTGTGCGCAAAACCCGAGTGGCTTCAACGGCGAATCGCCGCGACATCACGCGCGGCGCCACCAAGTACTAAAATGGAATCGCAATAGCACAACGAGTCTAATGGTAGCATTCTCGCCGCGAGGATCGAACGCCGGCCAGCGGAAATGAAAACGGAGCTTTATCGCTAACCATGAAAATAGCGAAAGCTCATTGCGTCCAAGGAAGCGGTGCCGAGCTTCTAAGGACTAATAAGAAGCTACCTTAGCGACCGTAAGCTTCAAAGATGGCGGAGATGCTTGCTCAAGGTGAAAGCTTGCTTGACTTGGAGAAGAAATCCCAAAATGACACCGAGCCAAATGAGTGATACCAAAGCATCGTAATAGCTTCATAATGATTCACGTGGCTACATGAGCAAAGAATTGAAAATGGAGCACTCACTGAAATGAGGAAGAAGATGACCAATTGGCCGAATTTGAACAAACCCCAAATTGGACAATTCCCGAGAATCAATTCCAAAATTAAGTGAGGGAAATGTTCAAGGTGATAAATAGATGAGGTTAGGCAAAGAAACATGAAGGAGGACCACTGAACACCAAGAACACCAATGAAGCTTCACGGTCAACAATGGCGGTTTGCCATTTTTGAGGTGTTAAGCTCCAATATTGGGAATGAAGCTTGATGGTGGTCTAAAGAAACTCCAGAAGGGGTTTGGGTGCTTATAAGGCCATGAAAGTGTTAGGTTTGCACCACTCTCTCTCGGCAAGAAACACAAAGCACAGTGGTGCGCGACAAGGAAAAGAGGTGAAGGCGTGCATTAAGGCATGGCCTAGCTCTGTACCTCCCATACTCCTACACGTCGGCTAGGGTGGCTTTAGGGAGCAAGAAATGACCTCACCATGCCTTGCACTGCTTTCACGGCGGAGGTTGAAGATGACCAACGCAAAGCTCTGGCGATTCTCAACCCTACGATTTAAATCTGACGCCACGAAAGCACCACGCCTCCCGTGTTTAAAACACAACGGGAGATTGCGAGCCTTCGATTAGAAATGGATGGCTCAGATTGCCCCACGCCGCAATTCTTATTTACAACGAAGGTACGCGAGCGCTGGATCCTAATCCAACGGCTCGATTCAAAAATGCAACCGAGGGTCCGAAAGTCTCGCCGCATCTCGACGGTTGGATGGAGATCTAACGGTTGACAATCAACCTTGCAACCGGAAAGTCCGGTCTTACACGCGCGCTGGCCGTGCGATTTAGATCTAACGCGAGATCGACATGCGCTTTAAAGAGTGGCTCGGTGCGCTTAGTTGATCGGACTAAGTCGATTGGCTCGAGCCCAGTCCGACTCAACCCAAGTAACAAGAAACAAGTTTGATTTTGAAAAAGGACAGAGACTTTGAAAGATTTATTTGAGGCAGCAAAATAACTCCAAAAATTATGAAAATTTTACAAGAGCTTGCTAACTCAGATATTAACCTTGTGTAAAATTTTCAGAGATTTTTATGCTGCGAATAAATCTCAAAAATTTCTGCAAGGCTCTGTTTTAATGTTTGACTGAGAGTCAAACAGGTTTGACTGCCTCTAACAATATTCAAACAATTTCTAAAAATTGCGGAATTTTTCAGAGGGGTCACATACCATCACAGAGACTTAGGAAAAATATTTCCAGAGGATGATCATAAGATTTGACCAGATTGTTTTTGGAATAACAAGATTTGGATCAACAAGACTTGTGACAATGTATTTCCATAATTCCTTGTACAAGAATTTCTTGGCACCACAGGAATTACATGATGTAAGAAAAAGTTTTAATTTCTACTGATTTTCTTACATTTGAAACACAAGCCCAAAATTGGGATGTTACATCGCACCATCCAAATCCACCGCCCGGGATGGTGAAGCTCGATGCCGACCACTATGGATTTGGCATTACAGTTCCTTGCTATGATGGTTTCTTTCTTGGCTCACCTGCCTCTGCTTCGCCTGAGGCAAGTCGGCCTTGCCAGCCGTGGCCTTGAAACCCAAAAATTCTGAGTTTCATTTTTTTTTTTAGGTTTTCGACTTGTTTTTGAATTTTCCTTCCAATTCGGAAAGCTTTCCCTCTTATCTTTTCCGTTTTCCTAGCCTGAAGACATCTTTTCTCTCAAGTGCCTCTTCCCTGTTTATCTTCCCCACCATGTCACTTCGCCGTTCGACCGCGCCGTGCAACCGTCTTTGTATTCGTCAACGTCTTCCACCGCCTTCGCCCACGCCACCTCGCCCCTACTTTTCCGCCTCCTTCGGCGCCGTTTGCGTACAGTCATACACGCCAAGCCCGCTGCCGCCGCCTCACTGCTACTACTGCCACCTATGTTTTGGAAGTTCTTTTATCATGTATTATATTAATTTTGGGCTTGGATGTCCGTAACAGTATAAAAATTGGTTGTTAAGCTTTATCCTTGTATAATAAAATTTTGATTTTTATTGTAATAAAAAATTTGCTTATAATGCTTCTTACTTCGTAACCGCACATCTTAAACAGTTGTAAATAGTCTGCCGGTCCAAAAAAATGAGGTCGTTACAGGCCTGTGGTTCGGTGTGCCGATACGGGGCTCAGGGCCTCTTCATGCGCCGGGGTGCACGTGCGGCCCCAAATTTTAATTTACTGTTGTTTTTTTTGGGTTCACTTTGGGGATGATTAATTACTATTCAATTGATGGCCCATACTGTGATCTGTGTTGTAATTAGCTTCAATTTGATGGTGGTTATTTCAATTGGATTATTAACTAGTGCTACCGAGTTGAATTTCATTTTAACAATGTGTATGTGTCGCACTATGGTACCCTACTGCCATGCATGCCTAATCTGGTCAGACAGGAGGCGAGGAAGAGAATGTGGCGTGCACCTTTTTCTCCATGCCGGGATGTGAAATTGTGATCACCGCCTTCTCTCCCTTGCCTTCTTTCTCCTCCTGGTGCTCTGCCTTCTCTGCTGTGGCAGTGGATGGGGATTTCAAGCCACCATTTTGGGCCTGATGGATTTGAGATTGACCATGTTTTGATTTTTTTTTTCCCTTGGTTTTTGAGTTGGGAATGGGTCGAGCTGTGTCTGGTGGAGACGATGGGCTGCATGCTGTTGACGAAGAATAGGGAAAGTAATGCAATAACGGCTTCGGTTGATGGGGAATCGACGACTGGGCACGTGACGGGCTGATCGGGAGGGCCTCACGTGCCCTGCCCTGCCCTCCCTACTAAATCGAAGTTTCAATCGGCTCCCCCGGCAAATTTACTAACCTAATCTTCTTATCCCCTTGCACTGGATTGCTCCCCTGCTTGTCTCATTTCTATTGGCCCCTACTACTGTTCTTCTTGGCTGATTGGCTCATTGGTTTCTCTCCCGGCAAATTAATTTTTTATTGCTTATACTGTAATTGTAATTTGTATAAAATTGTAAGGCATTATTTAAGTTTTTTGTTTAGTTTTTGATTGTCTATCTTAGCCATCAACTAATAATTAACCACTGAATTGCTACTTAAGATATGCTTAAAAATGCGGGTCGTTTCAACCTCGCCCCTCATTGTCGATCCTGACTTCTTGCCTGAGCCGTCTCTATCGTTGCAGCCTGTGTCACCACTGCCTTCGCCGGCTTTCGTTGTCATCGTCTGAGGTCTCCTTTGTCGCTTGTGTCGCCTACCTCTCCTGTCGGTGAGAACTGCAATGACCAACACCCAGCTCTGATGAGAGGCCCAACGACACGAGCAACCAACGATTTTCTTTCCATCTCATCAGATATGTTTCTTTGCGATGACGGTGTGATCATGTTAGATCTAGCGGCAAGGTCTCATCAGGGAGACGACCACCAATGACAGGGGCTCCCCTCCCAATTCATGGCTCCCTCTTCTGCTTAATCGGTAGTAGTGTAGAAGCGGATGTCATTTGAAGGTAAGTGGTGTAGAAGCGGAAGTCAAAATATTTTATTGTGTTAGCATAAATTTGACATTAAAAACACTATTATGTTTGCATGATTTGATATTGATGCAGCATGAAACTTCATTAAGATGAAGAAAATTTGACATTAAAAAACATCGTAACCTTGCGCAGCTACATTGTTCCTTCTTGGAGACTTGAATTTGGGGGATCGTATTGTTTTCCAACCACCAAATTGTTGAGTTATTTGAAACAATTTTGTTTCCATTGGGGCTGGCATATATAAATTTTCTATGTATCCACTGATTTATGCTATAAATTGGATTTGACACCGTCTTATATTGTTCAATTTAACATGACTACGTGAGGTTGCTTTTTAACATGCAAGATGAAATTATTTGTGTAGGTTAAAAATTATGCACTACTTACTTTGCTTGAAATTTCCAAGCAGAGTGTTCAAAATTTTAATGATATTGTACTATGATGTATATGCTTTGTATGTGTTATTGTGCTTGAAATATGTTGGTTTGATTTATATTAGTCGAGACGTGCGAGCTTTGTACATGCTCAATTACTAGTGGTAAAAAAAAAAAAAACTGTGCAAAGATGAGTCGTGCAAGGAAGCATCTAATGATAATCAATAAGCAAATTACCGGTACTACATAATTTATGAGGTCCTAGTTAAAACTTACGAGGCTAATCCCCTTTTATCACTGGATTATTAACCGATAAGATGCCTTTTGATAAATAAAAAAAAACAAGAAGATGATAAGTACTTAGCAGGTTAGACATCACCAACCACCTTCTATGACGGCGATAGGAGCCTTGCGCGCAGAACCTGGAATACACGTGAGCCGTGGCGCACACTACGACGCTCCTGGCTCCGCGCCCTGATTCCTCCTCCGCAGAAAACAAAACAAAAAACAGGGCAAGGCACGCCAGGGGGCAATACACCGAACAGGACACTTCTAGAAGAGTACGCGATTTGCGCTCTTCCACGAGGGCGAGCTCGTGTATACACACACTATTCATCTTTTGCTTTTTTTACTCGGAGGTGCGGATTTTTACGGAATCCGCACAAGCAATACAAATATGGATGACAATTTCCCGTGGGGTGGGGACCCGCGGGATAATCCCCATAGGCGCAGGGACGGGGCGAAGCTCCCTCCGTGGGTAGGCGGAGATGGGGCCGTTAGGCCAGAGGGGGCGGAGGTCGACCGCTCACACAGGCCCCGTGTTCACGGACCCTGTAAAGAGTTAAATAAATAAATAAATATATTATTTAAATATTATAGATTTTTAATATGGGAAATGTTTTTTTCTTATATATTTCGACTAAAACTTGAATATATATATATATAAATTTTGAAGCTATATATTAAAAAAAAACATACATAAGTATTTCTAAATTAATAGCTAAAGTCATATTAACAAGTAAAAACTAATATTCAAACCATACTTTTCATCCCCCACATGGCTCAGGTCTCCTACCGCGGACAGGGCAGGGTTCACTTTCCCCCGCAAAGCCTAGCGTGGATCAGGCTGGGCCGCGAGATGCCCCTGTCATCCCCCGCCCTGTTGCCACCACTAAGTAAAAAGATGATGAACTGAGTTAAAAATGGCCCGGACGTCTAATCTGGGCGGTAGCATCGGATGCATCGACCACTGTATGATATCCGTAACTTTGCAACCACTCGACCGTTAGATTCCCATCAACAGTACAAGTGGGGAGGGGGCGGGTAAAAAGGGACACAACAAAAATCTCCATCCCGCACAAGAAAAAAAACAAACGCCCAATTTTCTTCCCCACATGCTCTAATTACCAAAAAAAAAAAAAAACACCGCCCCCTTTTCTTTGTTCTCTAATTGCAACAAAATTGGTAGTAGAGCATAACAAGGACTTTCTATGAGTGCAACAAAGTCCCACTCCGGTTGCAAAAACACGTCACGACCGTTAAACAGTGCAACACACGAAAGCACTTCCTACAACAATTTAAGGAAAAACTTGCGACAAAACTAGCAAGCACCTGCAACAAATCGTACTCGAACCCATCACAACAATTAAGCATTGCAACAAACTAAACACTTGATGCAACAATTCAAGCAGATGTTTGCAACAAAACGATCAAACACCTGCAACAAATCATACTCAGACGTGGAGGCACGCGGATGGCTACGCGTAGCAAAGCTAATCTTGTTGAATCAAGAGCCGATATGGTGCCTCATATCACTAACAGGCTGTGACCTAGCGAAGTAGGGCCAGCCTGGTGCCTCACCGCCGGCACACACCACTGCCATGCCTCTCGCCCTCCAGTCGTCGTCACCCTAGCCCCGCTCCTCCACTCGTCGTCCGCTACCATGGCTCCTCCGCTCGCCGTCCTTCCCACCACCCTTTCCTTGCTAGCCCGGTGAGAGCGAGAGGAAGAAGCATAAGCGGGAGTGAGGTCGCCGTCTCGCCTCCAGTGAGGTCTGCACGCATGAGCTCATCTTTGGTTTCTCATGGAACGATGGACTTTACGTCCGTGCGTGTGATGTTCAGGTTAAGTAATAGATGGGTGTATGTGGTGTGCGTTGTTAGATCATCATGGAGCGGTGGATAAACCATCCAGAAGGAAATATGAAGATCGGACATCGTACAGTAAGCATTACCCTAAAGAATGTCAGAAAATGCATGAACCAAAAGTTACCAGGATAGGTATTTCGAACGACCCTTCCGAGCGAATCATTTTCATGTGGCCAACTGGAAAAATCCAAAATTTTATCATGGACGCAAATTACGAATGTTTGACATCATGCTTCCCGCATGAATTTGTGGCAGGAAGGCGTAACCTTGAAGACAACATTCTATTGCCAATCTAGCCAAAGTAAACAGAGATAATCAAACATAAGACAACATGTTAGCAGCAAAACATTCTTTACCTTTCTCAACTAATGTGCAAATGTCTTCCCGGAAGGTAGTGCTCCCTCTGGCTGTGAATGTAAGTCTCATACTAAAATGTGTACAATCAAATGTTCACCTATTTGATCATCAATATGTAGAGTCTATATAGATTGGCCATATATACGGATATGGTATTAGTAGTTTTATTAAGGCGTATATTTTTCATAATACTTTTTTATTTATAAAATAATTTAATGGTCAAAACAGTATTTGGGATATCTTTTTTAAGAGCAAATTACAAGAGCTTTATTAACTCACAGCAGGATTACAATCATTAGTAACGATGTCCGTAATGAATTCGGGGATACAGTTCACCTAAGTACACATCTTTCTTCCTACCGAGGCTTCCTTTGCACAACAATGTGCTGCTAAATTTGCCTCGTGACGGGTATGAACCCAACAAAACGAACTAAAACTCCTGCTAAGCTCTTGGATTTCATGCCAAATACTCGCAATTTCTGATATTGCGCCAACCTACGAGTTAATCATATTGACAAGAGTCAAATTATCCGACTCCAGAATCACCTGATTACAACCCTGTTGAATTGCAAGTTGAAGTCCATCTCTCGCTGCCAAAGCTTCAAGCGAACTCTTCGGCGGCGAGGAGGTTGAAGGTGGTGTGGGCTCCAGCGAACTCTTCAATGGCGAGGAGGTTGAAAGCGGCGCGGGCTCCAGCGAACTCTTCGGCGGCGAGGAGGCGACGACACTAGAGGCGATGGCGTGAACTCCAGCCGGCGATAGCGAAACTCGAAGCACGACGAAACGGGGCGAAAGAAAGAGGGAGAGTTGAGGGGAAAGCAAGAGGAGGGTGAGCACTCCCTAGTGCTTTATTTATAGAGAAAGGAGGGAGGGGAGGAGGAACCGGGTGACAAGAGGCGGCGGCAATGGCATTTAATGCTCATGTCGCTGCAGAGACGACGACATTTAATGTGTACGTCGCTGCGGAGATGATGGCATTTATTGCCCATGTCACTAAGGAAAAAGAGGGAGGAAAGAGAAAGTGAGTAGGGGACTGACAGGGGGGCTGGTTGAAACCGAGAGGATGACCGAAACCAAGAGGCTGTCGAAACCGAGAGACGGTCGAAACTAGGAGGCTGGTCGAAACCATCGGGGTGGTCGAAACTGAGAGGGTGGTCGGGGGAAAGGAGCGGGCTGACGGAAACTCAGAACAACAGGGAAAGAGGAATTTTAAATACCAAAGAACTTCAATAAACTCAAAACAAACCAAATTGGAATTAATTGAAGTTTGATTAATTCATATTAAATTGCTTTCAATTTCCGAAATCTCTAGTTAAGTTTTAGGAATTCAACAAAATCAAATGGTTGTTTTTAATTTTGAAAACTTTCAGCTGAAAATTGGGATGTTACCCAATGGAACTGTGGTTGTTGATGTACCAAGTACTCTGGAAACACCTCCAGTTGATGTTGGAGCAGAGGATGGTTATGGCGATGTTGCTATTGAAGAATCATTGGGGAAGAACTAGAAGTCAAGGACTCGGAAGAAATAACAGAGGGAGGCAACGAGCCAAGCAAGCCGCTCGCGAGCGGCTCGAGCTTGGCTTGAAAAAATTCCGAGCCAGAAGCAAGGCTTGGCTTGGCTTGAGCAATTGCGAGCCAAAGCTGAGTCAAGCCGAGTTTGATTCGAGCCGAGCTGGCTCGCGAGCCTCGAGCTATTTTTCCAGCCCTAGCTGTGTTGCCCCGCTGCTGCTGAGGTCGGGAAGGAGGCCAAAAAAAATGCAATTTCCTAAACGAGGGGGCCAGTTCGGCAAAAGAAAACACCAAGAGGGCCATATAAGCAAAGGACTCGAAAAGAAGTTGAAGTTGTTTTTGTTTTTTGCTGAGAAACTTTGATTTAAGGGTTGCTGAACGTAATATCTAAACTACTTTGGTGGGTTTTAGTCTTTAAATAGGACCACATTGTACTCAGAAAGATATCACTATATTAATAAAGAGGTTCCCATATTGTATCTCCATCTACTTTGTCTCACTGTCGATTGTCTGTGTGGTGATTGGTTGATTGTTTCATGCGGCTACTACATTCTTCAATACGTTATCAGCACAAATTGCTCTACACGGCCAAATCGGTATATCGCCGGAATTCCATCTTTCAATCTCTAAAGTTCGCCATGAATTAATTTGGTAGATTAATTTTGATTCAATCTATTTAGATCTATTAACTGCTAATTAGCCATCAGAATAATTAGCGTTCTAAATAGAGATTACACTGTAGATGGATTTTCTATCTATGTTATTGTTCATATGGACAAATCCGATCTGTGGCTGGCATGAAGCCAGCCGTCGCCTGCGTGACACCACTAGGCCTGATGCCACTTGCTGTAATACCCTAAGTCTATTTAAGTGAAAAGAAAGAATTAGGGAGAAGGACCAACTAGAAAAAAATAGAATTAACAGAGGATTAGAGGGGATTTCTGCAATTATTCGGCAACCTAGGCCTCAGGTTTTGGCCCAGAAGGCCCATGAGTGGCTGGCCACCAATAAAAGGAGGAGGGAAACTCTAGGTGTGGTACTGTAGCACGGCTTGCTACAATAGCCGCCACTGCTACAGTACCCCATCAACAGTAGCCGCCCCGCCTCCTTGCATCGTCTCCTTCGGGTGCTGCCGACCAAGAAGAAGAAGAGGAAGAGGAAAGGGAAAGGGAGATATCGTGGCCTAGGGTGGGTGTTCATCGCGTTCAGCGGCGGTTCTTCAAGGGTAAGACCCCATCCCCTTCCGATTAGTGGATTATTTGATCTGTAGCAATGTCGGTAGTGTGATTAGCTCTAGACAGATTTTGTTAGACAGTCGTTTTGATGTAGTTAAGTGCAGATTCAGTCCTGGGCATCTCTTAGAGAATTGTAGAAGACGTCGTCACCTTTCGATGAAGTGCTAGATCGCGTCATTTGGACCTCTGTAGAAGAAGTTATAAATTTTTTAGTGTGACTGTTCTGCAAATCTGTCGGTATTTTGACAGGTTTTAGTAATCTGACTTGAGTGACCAGTTAAAGGGAAAATTAGAGGATCTCCGTATAAATAAAGTTGTAGATAATTGTCTTAGATTTCAGGGAAGCTCAAGAACACAAAATTTGGACAACTGTGCTGAAAGTTATGGTAGTTTTAGTGTACTGTCCAGAGAACCTGACGTGAAATCGATGTTCTGTTAATTAGCTTGGTAGGGGTATTAGATTGCCAAATCAGGAGGGCTCACCAACTAGGTTTAGTTGGAAAAATTAATAACCTTTTAATGAAGTCCAAGAATACCTCATTTGGACTCCTGTACTAAAAGATATGAATTTTAGAACACGACTGTCCACAGAGGGGACAGAACAACATTTAGGAATTGGAGTTGGGTTCGCGTTAAAAGAACTATTGCAAGTTCGTGTTTGCTTCTATAGTTTGTTTGGTACATTACTGTTGTCTTAGTATGCTTTTAAATGAATTTTAGGTGGGGGATTGGTCCCGGAGGCAGCACCCTCTTCACATCCTCCGTTCCCACGCGGTTAAGGCAAGTACTCTGTTTGATAGAGTAATTATGAACTGTTTGACAGTGAGTGCTAGCATTTTGATACATATTAGCTATGTTTGGTTGATCATATGATATGTTGATTAAAGATGGTTAATGCTTATGATACGAATGATTTTTACTCATGTATGGTGTTGATGTTGTTCATGATTACTGCGAAATTATAATTGTTCATGTGCACCATGAGAGCATACATAAGACTTGGTCACGTGGTGACCAGGTATGCATATTCGAGGTCCCCGTCATGTAGATGATGGGCTTGAGGTCCCCACATTCGTGGAATGTGGGCATTAAAAAGAGATCCCATCAGAAAAACGATGGGCTTATGGTCCCCACACTTGTGGAGTGTGAGCTTGAGGTCCCCATTACTTACGAAGTATTGGGCAATTGGTCCCTGCGCTTGCGAGCACATGCATGGTATGCGGCGACGGTTACATATCTCGCGTTACCGGTAAAATGTGAAAAAGAGTGGAAGAGAAAAGATGCATTGCATATTTGCATTCATACAACATGAGTTATGTTTCCGAGTAAAGCTTTGGATTTGAATGTTGTTGCTGTAATTGTGAGGTTAACGATTCTTTTTAGTACTTGTTGAGTCTTTGGGCTCACTCTTGTTTTTATTGTGTTTTAGGTACCTTTTGCGAGAACAGCATGCATGGGAGGGAGTAGACTTGAGTTGGAGTCACACACTACCACACATCTTTACGAGTTGATTAATTCTTTTAGAATGTTCATTAATAATTAAGCAAACTGCTTAAGAAATGATCATGGTTAGGTCTTATGCATCAAGGTTATTTGTAATAATGATGAGAAACGTACTTTGGTTACCTTGAATGTGTCCTAGCTGAATATCATGTTTTTTTTATGCTTAGTGATGATATTGTATGTTGGATTATTTAGATATGATATACTTTTATCTTTTGGGAACCTTCGTATAGCTAACTATACAAAGGACGTTCCGCCGAAATTTAGCAAACTGTTCTAGTTTAGCTTTGTTAATGTTTTCTTCAGTAGCATTCCAGGCTCATGTCGGGCTGGGGTGTTACAGTTGCGGTGGGCATGGCGTCGCGCGCTCAAAACCGTGCATGTTTGCACCGCCACAATTGAGCGCCCGCACGAGCTCGCCACTCCGCCTCGGCGGCCCTGCGCGCCGAGCGCCACCTCTCCGTGCGCCGCCATGCCCACCGTACATGTTGCGCCTCCACTGCACCTAGCTTTGCGTGCCAACGCTAGCCGTCATCGCCTTTTGTGCGTGTGCGAGGGAGACTAGCTGCTAGGGTTAAAATCCCTAGTTGCCCGCTTGGGCCAAAGTGGGCCAAAAGAAAAAAAAGGGGGACACGGCCTAAGGAATTTCCTGGAAAAAAAGGAAAACCCAGAATATTTGCAAAAGGGCCCCCAAAGTTCTGAAAATTACGAGAAAACTTTCGTGGTTAACAAAATTTTGTGGAAAACCCCTACAGTTTGGGAAATTTACGGTGAATTTTGTATTTTTATATATTCTCGCAGAATAACCCCTCGGGAATCTGATTTTTGTGATAGACTATTGTGTTTCATGGTTTTGTGTATTTTAGACCATCGGTTTATGGTTATTTGCTTTAATATTTTTTATTTTATACAATAACGTTAAATAATTCTAGAAACATGGTTTTTTAGGAATTTGAGCTTCCATAATTTTGTGAAACCTTAGACTTAGCACACCCAGGAAGCTTCATATCAATGGGTTTTTATTTTCCCCAGCTTTATTTGCTGAATTGTTTATCTGTCATATTGATAATTCTAAAAATTATCCATAGACCTCATTAATTAGCAGAAATTCATAATAATTGCTAGGAAAATTCATGAAAATTCATAAAAAAATATCTGCTGATAGATGTTATACCAATCTTTACTAATTTTTGCAATATTCATGCTTTATATTCTATTTTACTTATAGTAAAACTGAATAATTGTATGAACATAATGTAGGAGATG
This sequence comes from Ampelocalamus luodianensis, assembly GCA_036346255.1. Taxonomy (NCBI): domain Eukaryota; kingdom Viridiplantae; phylum Streptophyta; class Magnoliopsida; order Poales; family Poaceae; genus Ampelocalamus; species Ampelocalamus luodianensis. The sequence goes on from CM070632.1 coordinate 36,034,206, forward strand.
TCAGACATCGTAAAGAAAGAATTCACTAAGCTTGCCCTGAATGGCAACAACTACCTCACCTGGTCGATGAACACAAAGATCAGCATGAAGTCTCGATCTCTTGGAGCTACCATCACCGAGCCAGAAGCTGGCGCTGCTGCCATCCAAGAGGTCGTTAGGTATGTGGCTCTGCATTTCCTAATGCACCACCTCCATGAAGACCTGAAGTATGAATATTTAATGGAGGAGGATCTACTGGCAATATGGAATTCCCTAAAGGAACACTACAACCAGCAAAGATCTGTCCTTCTCCTAGAAGCACAAAGAGAACGAACTAACCGCACAAAGAGAATGGACTAACCTACGCTTTTAGGATTTCAAGACTGTGGCAGCATATAACTCTGTCATGCTCAAACTTATATCCAAATTGAGGTTCTATAACCAGGCAGTTACATAAGCTGATATGATAGAGAGACCTTGTGCACCTTCTACCTAATATGTGTATACTGCAGCAACAGTACAACAATGCAAAGTACTTGAAGTACTCTGAGCTGATGTACACTCTGCTTGAAGCAGAGAAACATACAGAACATCTAATGGAAAACCATCAGATACGTCCCACTGGGACGATGGCTGTGCCTGAAGCACACATAAATGCTCAGTAGGCTAGCAAAAGCTAGGACCGCGGAAAAGGCCCAAAATAGAATGGGGGCAAATGGAAGAAGGATGGAATGCATAGAGGCAGGGGTAAACCCCATGGTAGAGAATTAGGCAAAGGGAGGCCCCAGAAGCAAGACTATGCATCCTCCCTAGACGTGCTTCAGATGCAGTTGCACCAGCCATTGGTCGCATACTTGCCGCACCCCGCAGCATTTGGTGAATCTCTACATGCAGTCCACGGGTAGAGTCAAGAAGACTGAGGGAAACAAAGTTGAGGCTCACTTCACCGCTCAGCCCGCTCTGGCTGGACTGTCTCCTAGCCAATACGTCGAGAAGAATGATCACATGATTCTTGATGATGTGGCTCAGGGAGAAGGCACCTCCATGGACCACGACGATCTTCTTGGGTTGGAGCTCCTGGACCTCCACAAGGACAACGAAGATCCATTTGGAGACATGAAGTAGTCTCCTTAGATGTTTTTTTTGCATATCAGTTTAGTTTCAGTTCCCGATGAACATTGGTTTATTCATGCTCATGTTGAGCATTTATCTTTTATTATTTGCTTAGGCTGAACTCTTGGCATTGTTATTTTTTCAGATTAATTCAATTCATTATCTTATTGGTCTATGCTTGTTCTATTTCTTTTCAAACTATATTTCATGTTGAATAATTGTTTGATTATAAATCATGTTTTAAATATAGAACAAACCGATATGATCCAATGGCGGAAGAGGAAATATGTATTGTAGACAGTTGCACCACTAATTCAATTTTTAGGGAAACTAAATATTTTCAGACATTAACTAAGAAAACTAGGAAACTAGGAATATCATGACCATCATCGGAAGCGATGCTCTCATAGTCGGCACTAGAAGGGCCGACATAGTTCTCCCTTTGGGTACATATATAACAGTCGAGGACGCTCTTCTATATCCCGAATCTAAACATACCCTCCTCAGTTTTAATGATATTCGTCTGAACGGATTTCATGTAGAAATCGATCATAAGAATGGTACAGAATACCTAGTCACGACTAAGTCTAATGGATGCCAAAAGCAAGTGGTCGAAAACTCCCCTCTTTCTCATCAGGATTGTACTACACTTATATACAACCTGAAGTTTATGTTGCGATGAAAACAATTGTTAAACACTTAGAAATTTTTAAGATCTGGCATGATCGTCTGAGTCATACTGGTTTGGGTATGATGCAAAAAGTTATTAATAATTCTATTGGCCATAACATAAAAACTACAGATTTTCTAGACCTAAAGATTTCATGTGCCCTGCTTGTGCCAAAGGAAAATTGATTACTAGACCCTCTTATCTTAATTAATTGATGAATCACCTAGTTTCTTAGAGAGAATTCAAGGTGATATTTGTGGGCCTATCCAACCCCTGTCAGGCCTTTTTAGATATTTTATGGTCCTGTTAGATGCCTCTACTAGATGGTCCCATGCTTGCCTGCTGTGTGCACGTAACCATGGTTTTGCAAAGTTAATTGCCCAAATAATCAAATTAAGAGTTGTGGTGCCCTGTGTCATTACCCCGAGGGTAATCACACTTAGGCATATGGATTATTATTTGTTTGCCTAGTAGAACACCGCTCCAACAAATAATATGTCTTACCAAAGTTAACGTAGCAGAATAATAAGCTTGAAACTACACTTTATTATAGCAGGTAGCCACATAAGGCTATGATCTTTAATACAAGTATTTTACTACAACAGGAAAAGAAATCCCCTTGCTTGCCTGCCCTGCTTCACTGGTCCTCTACTCGTCCCACTCGCCAAATAAGGTGTCCACCTCGCCGTGGTCCTCGTAGTAAGCGCCCTCACCTCCTACGGTCTCCTCGGCACCTACGTATCCTTTATCCCACTAGGGATAATCCTCGGTTGGGCTAGGATCTAACAAAGGAGAATAATAGTAAGAATGAGCACTAGTGTACTCGGCAAGTACTTATTTGCAAAGATGCACTGTATGACTCTTCTCTATTCGTTATCACATTTTCTAACTCATCTCTTTCTCTGGAAAGTAATTCATCAAAAATTAAGTGGCAAGTTTTAATTCTGAAAAGGCTACTTATCACTTGGTGAGAAGATAGACCCCTAGCAGTCACCGTAGACTTCGATCCTGGAGACAGGCATGAATTCATGGTTTTATATAGCACTGCGTAGGCTTGTACCACTTTACCCATAGCTACTCTGAGCTCTCTTAAGCTAGGTCTCCTATATTTCCTTTGATGCGGTGTCAAGTTCAGAGAACGGAGCATTTTCCAAGTTACGTGATTAAGTCTTCATCTATTACTTTCCGTCAGTGTCTTGGGGCGCTCACCTAGTCCTCCACCGAGTTCCCATAATGTTGGTTGGGCCGGTTATCCCTTCACTCAACACTCCACCTGTGCTACTATAGCACCTTGGATCCCCAACTTCTAGACTTTTTCTACCGGTCTTGGGTTCTTCCATCACACTTACACTATATTACTTACCTAATTTGGAGGGTATAATTACGTAACAAGGTAGCATTTTCTGCCTGCCAAAACGGGAAAATGGTTGACACTTTAAATACGGCCCCTTAACCAAATGAGAGTTTTGTTGGTCCTTATATATTATCTATATGTAAAGGGTCCCACCTCTTCCCTCTCTTTCCTACCAAGGGCCCCCTTTATCAGCCTTAGTATTTACTCTTACAACATAGTCTCTCCTCTAAGCTAGAGTGCTCTTTTTCTCATATTCATCTCTTTTCTCTTATCTCTTTTCTCTTCTTTCTTTTATCCGATTTGGTTTGATAAATAATTTTAATGCACATATATATACATGGTGGTACAAAATGTAAATTTTACATTTAATATAACTAGGTTAATGGTTAAGAAATAGGCTTGCTTGTGTATTCGTAGTAAAGATCGGTGTCAATGGATTCTGATTAGCTATTCCAGCCTGGGCCGGTTCGTCTTCTACAAATACACAGCAGATGAGTATAATGAAAATACTTAGTTGTTTGGGGTGATATTATGCTTTTATTAAATCCCTGCTCCCTTTTTCAGTAGATTTTAATTTTATTAAATTTTTTGGATCCCCACTAGGTTAGCATGCTCCAGTGGTTATTTTTTCTACAGCCTGTTAGCTCTAGAGTCTAGGGTCGCGGATCTCGCACACGCTCGCTTCTAGCTTGGGTTGCCTCGAAACAGAGGGGCTGATTTGCACTTATCCGGGTCCCTGAATTTCTTCTGAAATTAGTCCATCTTAATTCTAGCGGTACACGCTCGTAACGCACAACACAAAACATTACATGCATCCTCTCTGTGCACTATGCTACACTACACTCAACACTGAACACACACTAACAGTACACACAAAATCACTAAACACACCCTAGCACTAAACACATACACAAAACACCACAACACACGCAACATGACTCAACTCACTCACTCACTCACTACACACACGCACACCCTACCACAACACCAGACAACCACACACACGCGTACGCATGCACACACACTCTCCACCCTCGGCGCTTCACCTCCTCCCCCCATCTCCCCTGCAGATCCCTCCCTTTCCCGTGTAGATCCGTCATCGCTGAGTTCTTTAGGTGCCCCTCTGCTGGCTTCCCCCTCTGGATCTGCACCACCAGGTGCCACTGAGCTCCTCTAGTGGGCTCCGGGTCTTCTCCCTCGCCGATTCTATTTCTGGATCTGAGCCGCCTTGGATTCTTCTTCTTGGGGACTCCTAGTCACCTTTCTTACCGGTTTCTCCCTGGATCCAAGCGGTTGCTACCATGCCAAGCTACTCTGACGTTTCTTCCCCTACTCCTTAACCTATTTATCTATTTCCCGTATGTCGATTGGCCCTTATTTGATTTGTGGTTTTTTGGTGATACTTTTGGGTGGGTTTTTTAGGGGGGATTTTGGTGGTGGATTTAGAGGGATGGCTAGGTTCTGGGGCTACTGTGGTGACCGGGTGGGCTTGGCAAGGTGATGGTGGTGACCTCGGTTCCTCAGGCATGGCGGTGATGGCGGTAGGCTTTGGTTGGCTTTGTTTGCTTTGACTTTGCTGAGCATGGTGGTGATGGTGGTCTTGGTTCCCTGGGTATGATGGTGATGGAGGTACTTCGGTTCATGGGCTTGAGGGTGATGGTGGTTACATTGGTCCTTGGGTATGATGGTGATGGTGGTTACTTTAGTCCTTGGGTCCGGCTTCGGCTCCAAACCCTAATCCAGATTATTTCCCTTTCCCCTTTCTCATACTTTGTTAATTTTTGCTAGCTTTTTACTCATACTTTGTTAATTTTAGCTAGCTTTTTACTTGTCTGTTTATGTGATTACCATGCATGCTTGGGGGTTAGGCTTAGTTAGGGTGCCATGACGAGACTTAGGGCGGGGTTTGCGCTGGGGAGCTTATCCCCACGCCGAGGGCCTACATTGGCTCTTGAGGGCTTGCCACCGACATTGTGGTAACATGCCGACAGAGGCTTGGTGTGCCTTTTTCCTTGGCCACTCTGCCTTGTCGATTGTGGTTATGTGTGCAGTGCTGTGTGTAAAGATGCTTAGAGGGATAAAATGGCATTGGCTACAAGGTGGGCTTACCTGGAGGTTGGTTGGTCGGGAAATGGTGGGTTGGCTTGTGGTGCTCTTGTTGAATGCTCGTGGTCCACTTGCTTCTAGTTGGTTGTGGGCGCTCACTAGTTGCCGTGGTCCCCCTTGTCTTCCTCTACCTCCTTGCCTTCGGCATCTCTTCCTTGACTTCCCTTTCTTGGTGGGCTATGATGTGAGCTAGAGCTACTTTAGCTTGCTCTTTGTTCTAGCCGTGGGAGGCAGTGGTATTAGCTCTCTTTCCTGGTTGAGGATGGTCATTTGGTTGAAAAAAATGTGGGTTTTTATCTTGGGGCTTCGGCTGTGCTCCTTCTCTCCCTTCCCCTGTTTCCTACCCAAATTGCCCTCACCCTATCACTTATGCTCTCAACAGGGGCTATTTGGTTGGGTAATGGGTATGGACTGATGGTCCAAAAGACATTGTGCTTCGGATTTTCTATGGTTGAGGTAAATCGGAAAAGTGGGTGTTGGTTTTCTTTTTATTGTTGAAGGATGAAGCCCACCTTAGTGAGAGGACGCCGACTGGCCCCGGACAGTTAGGGAACCTCAATGAGCTTCACCTTACCTTCGATATTTATGCCGATGGGCTCTGACGACACTATCCCTTCTTCTTACTCCCCTTTATTTGTTTTGGGTTTGCTATTGTTCTTTTGGTTTTTGCTGACAATGTAGTGGAGTGGTTGCAGGTTCTTGGATCGGTAGTTGAGGGTTCGATCTACTGGCAATGCACGGGCAGAGGAAAAGCGAGGGCTTCAGGCTACCAAGCATTCAATGATTTAGTTCATAATTTAAATAATGTTGTAATTTCTATTTTGTTTTAATGTAACGAATTCTTGTACTTAATCTCAGAGATTGTACTAATGTTTTACTTTCGCTTGTCAAGAATTCTTGTAATCAATTCAAAGTTTGTAACGAGGTTGTATTTCTGATTTAGAAGTCCTGTTGTAAACTCTTGATGATATAATCTTATATTAAACTGTTTTGCGATGCATTCGATATCAATATGTAATTAGGGTTTATTATCGTTTAGATGAATGTAGTTCATTGCTTATTATCGTTTATTGCTATTTAGATTAATTTATGTTTTAGGGTTCGCACAAGAGCTAATTTTTCAGATGAACATATTAAGTGCATTCGAATGGACGATGCTGGTGAGTTTACCTTAAAAGTATTTAATGATTATTGTATGACTTTGGGCATTAAAGTAGAGCATTCAATATCACATGTCCACACTAAAAAAATGGTATCACAGATTGATTAATTACAAGAATAAAACTTACTGCTTGGCCATTCTTATAGAATTGTAGTATACCCACTAGGTGTTGCGGCCACACAGTGCTACACGCTGCTGCATTAATCCAACTCAGAACAACGTGCTGATTTCAACACCGCATCATATAACAATGAGCTCTCATCGAAAGTTGGGGACCTATGTAGGTTTTGAATCTCTGTCAATTATTAAATACCTAGAGCTGCTGACAAGGGATTTACACATGGCTTGGTACACTGATTGTATTTTTGATTAGGATAATTTCCCAGCATTAGGTGGAGGAGAGTACCACTCTAAAGAATGTCGAGAAATAGATTGGAATGTCACTGGCATTCAATCCTTAGATCCACGCACCAAAAACTCAGAACTAGAAGTTTGGACAATAATAGATTTGTAACAAATAGCTAATAATCCGCTAGATGCCTTCACTAATCTTAAGGGAGTGACAAAATCACAAAGACTTGCAGTAAATGCACCGGAGAAAGTGGAAGTACCCCGGAAGGATACTGAACTCACTCATGCCCCCTCATGCAAAGAAGAGGGGGAGACATTCGAGCGCACGGGACTTAATTCCGCGGAGAACGTCCGCAAAAACAAAAAATCGAACAAGACAAATCACTCCATAAGACAGTTGAAGAACCTCAACCTGATGTTGAGAAAATCCATGAAGTGATCCATTTTGAGGATGGTAACCCCAGCGAAAATTTGCTCACACAATCTAACGTTGGGAGATCAGAACACCCAGACTATATCATTGTGGGAAATCACGAGGAGCTGAAAGAAATAAATGAAGAAATTTTCACAAATTATGTAGACTCAGGAGAGTCATATAAAAGAAAGACTACAATTATCGACATATATTTTGCCTCTAAAATTACTAAAACTCTTAAACTAGATCTAGAACCTAAGTCCATGGCACAGTGTTAGAAGTGCTTAGATTGGGTCAAATAGAAAGAAGCAATTGAGGCAGAATTACACTCGCTAAATAAAAGGAAAGTATTTGGTCATGTTGCCCGAACACTTCCTAAAGTGTTCCCTTTAGGATCCAAATGGGTTTTCACTTGGAAGAGAAATGAGAATAACCAGGTGGTAAGATATAAAGTGGGGCTTGTAGCGCAAGGGCTCACGCAAAGACCCAGCATCGATTACGATGAAACCTACTCACCGGTGATGAGTGGATCCACGTTCTGATACTTAATATCAATGGCAGCTTGCATGAATTTAACAATGCCGCTGATAGATGTAGTGACCATACATTTATATGGGTCATTGGATACAAATATCTACATGAGAGTCCCCAAAGGAGTCAAAACTCTGGATCCTAATAATACTAATCACAACATGTATAGTGTCAAACTGCAGAGGTCGCTGTACGGATTGAAACAGTTGGGAAGAATGTAGTACAACCGACTAAATGACTTTCATATGAAAAAGGGTTACTCAAATAATGATAATTGTCCCTGCATATTTATAAAGAAATCCCAGAATGGATTTTGTATCACCTCAGTTTATGTCGATGATTTGAATATCATCGGAATCGCAGAGGACATAAATGAAGCAAGTTCTTACCTTGTAACGGAGTTTGAGATGAAAGACTTGGGTAAAATCAGGTATTTCTTAGGCATTTAGCTAGAGTACTTCCCTAAAAGAATCCTAGTAGACCAGTCTACATATACCAAGAAGGTATTAGAGAAATTTAACATGGATAAATCTTATCCTTTAAAGACCCAATGGTAGTAAGATCCCTAGATGTGGATAAAGACTCATTCAGACCGAGGATGAAAAATGAGGAAGTTTTAGGACCATAAATTCCATACTTAAGCGTTATAGGAGCACTAATGTACCTTGTGAATTGCACCAGGCCTGATATTGCATTCGCAGTCAACTTATTGGCTAGACACAGTGCAGCTCTAACTAGAAGTGGATTGGTGTTAAGACTCTTCTCAGATACCTCCAAGGTACACAAGATCTTGGCTTATTTTTCTGAAAAAAACAAAACATGACCATGTTGGGATATACGGATGCTGTCTATCTATCTAATCCCCACATTGCCAAATCTTAGATTGGGTTTGTATTTCTATGTGGTGGTGCAGCCATCTCATGGTGGTCATTTAAGTAGACCTTAGTAGCTACTTCTACTAACCACTCAGAAATTATTGCACTGCATGAAGCCAGACACTATCAAACCTAATCGGTCAAGCCCGATCCCAAGACCCCGACCCCTATCCTCATCATATAGGCCAACCCGAACATCTGCAGTAATGATTCAATGAAGGCACCACACTTGTCCTCCCTAGGTATGATGAAGGCAGGGGACAACGGTCAAAGGTGGCAGTGCGATTCCCTGGGCATGAAATTGTGGAGTTGATGCTGCCTTGGGAGGATGAAGAAGTGCTGCCTCGAGGAAGTCGTGCCACTAGAGAGGACAAAGTCGCGGGATGGTGTGCTTCACTTTGATTGATGACTGGCTCACAGCCACACACTCTAGCTTGGCATCGCACACTCAAGCTCGCTGTTGCCGTTGTGCAGTCATGCTTGTTGGTGCCGCCGTGTTAGGGGGCTCACTACTATAGAAAAGATCACCACAGACGGTTCAAAAACATCATCACATATGGTTTTGTGAGCCGTCTAAGTTTATGGGTCAGTAATGACTTGAGGTCATCGCAGACGGTTTTTGAACCATCTGTGATGCAGACTATCACAGACTGTTATTAACTCAGAACTATTTGTGATAGTTGACTATCACAGACGGTTTGTAGATAAAACCATCTCTGATAGCTGTTGTATCACAAATGGTTTGTCTTAAGGAACCGTATGTGATAGTCTCTTCTCTATAAAATTTTCAAGCAGTGGTTGTTTGTGCCTTTAAAACCGGCTTCGTATATAGGATGCCTGTTTCGTATTCCGGGGAGTACGTGCTCTCACTTTGAATATATTATACTCTTTATCATTTTCGGTCTATAATCCTTTATCATGTTCGGTATACTTAAATACCAATTATAAGATACTTCAATGTGACTTGATTGGAATTTTTTCATTGGAGCTCTTTATTTTTACTATATACCTTTTTTCATATATAAAAGAAGTGTATACACGAATTTAGCTATAAAAGGTGGACTTTAATGATTTTTTTTCATGGAATTCACTTTAGGGTATCTTATAATCATTATTGGAGTATGTTCAAATTGATAAAGATGAATCATCATACAATTTAAGTGGTATATAAAAAGTGGGAGTACGTATGTTCAAATTGATAAAGAGGTATTATCATACAATTTAAGTAGTATATCAAAAGTGGGAGTACGTACTCCCAGGAGTACCATACCATTTTCATACACACACACACACACACACACACACACACACACACACACACACACACATATATATATATATATATATATACCTTTTACTCCCGGGTGTAGTTACTCCCACCTCTGATATACCACATAAAAGAACTTGATATACTCCTTTATCACTTTGAGCATACTCATACACTAATTATAAGATACTCCAATGTGAACTACACGAAAAATTTGTAAAAGAGTCTATAGTTTTTATTAGATTTTGTAAACACCTTCATATTTGCACATAAAAAGGAGTATGCCTAAAAAATTGTACATACTGCCCCTGAAAATGTGTAAATACCACCTACGTGGTCTTATATACTCGTATACTACACACACATACTCTCGGTTGCACGAGATACTCCATACGTTGTGAGATACGGAATAGGGAGTAACTACTTCTAGGGGTAGAAAGAGGGCTTCCTATATATATATGAAGCCGGTTTTAAAGGCACAAGCAGCCACTGCTTGGAGATTTTATAGAGAAGAGATTAGGAAAAAAATGGTAGGACCTTGGGACGCAAGAGAGGAGAACTTGACCAGTATGAATACGGTTACACAGACAAAAGTAAAATGAATGGCGAGAGACAGGTAAAGAGGTGTTGTAGTAGTTTTTGGCTCATGTGGTCTTGTGTTTGGAATGAAATAGCAAATTTTGCCTTCTCGTGTCTGAAATTACTAAAATCCATACATGGTACATATAAGAAGAAGGTAAATTTGTAAAGCTATATAATTACTTATTATACTTGAAATAGAATACCTTAAATATAAGTATGCAATATTTAGTAATTCAACATCCTAGGAAACTATTTCAAATGAATGAGATTACTCGTGTATGTTCTGTATTCTTGGCACAACAAGGCAATTGGTTTTTTGAATTGGTGTAAATAATGCGGTTTTAGCAAACATTCAAAGTTAATTTCAGCATAAATAACAACAAATAAAGCATAATACCAGCATCATTTAAATGATATGATTAACATATACACATGTAAATTCTTCAAGTCATTCAAACAGAATAATATGCCCAACACATACATTCTGGCTAGTCATTAGAATAGATCTGTACCGGATTGGGCACAAAGCACATAAGTGCACAACACACTCAAGGGCCAAGGAAAAATATGACCTAAGCAGCTACATACAGTTGATATAGTTTATCTGTAATCACCACGACAAATGGTATAAATTGCTTAGTTAACTGATTAGCATAGTTCCTATCTTCAGTATACTTAGACAAATTTCAGAACACATACAAATACTCATTTCTGAAAATTTCAGTCACACACAAATACTACTCTTAGTCCCAATGAATTCAATACTAGTCCGTGCATCTCTGGCCAGTAATGGTGCATCACACAATCTAGACATGCATGCTTCTGTTAATCACAATAGACGAAAGTTCAACACTTATACACAAATATAGTTGATGATGTTTCAGTGCCAAATCCATACACCTGTGCATATAATTGTTAATATAATTCCATTAATTGATTAGCATGCATTCACTGTGATGTTTAGTTGCTTGATTTGGGCATGTAGGAAATACTAGTCCAGTAAAGGGAAGAGGTGAGAGGAGAATAGGAGTAGAACCTAGCCGTCATAGGGTAGAAGCAAAGCTCGCCATAGTTGTGGACGCGATGGCCAGCATGGGGTTGTCGTCGTGCTCCAGAACGCTAGACGCCGCGTTGGAGGCGGCATCGGCGCGACAGTGAGGTCACCGGGTCAGTGTCGCATGGAGACGGGTGCCGGGCTCGGGGGAGGATGGGCACCATGTTCGGGGAGGAGGGGCGCTGAGTTCGGGGAGGCGGCGGCTCATGCTCGAGGAGGAGGCGGCGGGCTCGGGGGAGGAGGCACACCGAGCTCGAGGAGGAGGCGGTGTCGAGGAGAAACTTAATCATTTGAGTGGGGGGCGCGGGCAAACCCTAGAGTCCGAATATAAATAGGTTTGGACATCACAGATGGTTCTAAAGTAGAACCGTCTGTGATAAATACACATCACAGATGGTTCTAAAGTAGAATCGTATGTGATAAGGTTCCAATAAATAACTATTTTTTCTGGCATTCCTATTAATAACTATTTTCTTGGCATGGGGCATGACATTTTTGGTGTTCTCCATGCACTTAACTAATTAAAATGAGTCGCAGGTAAATAACCACATGAGATACGTACTTCGCAATAAATAAGTAAATTCTATGGTAATAAATAGTAAAAATGAAGACAAAGGGACTTTGCAAAAGACCATCGACTTCAGTGGTGGCGGGACGATAAAAAAAGACAGTTTTTACATCACAGACGATAAAAAGGATCAGCGATCCTAGCTTAGCCTTCAAATCTTCGTAAGCCTTCTCTTTGGCTTTAGTGGTGGCGGGATCAGCGACTGTCTGATCAAACGCCTCCACCTGCTGTCTTGCACGCTCCAGTCGCACTTGTAGCCATTTGGACTCCGTAATCAAGTCCGTGATAGCCGAGAGGCCATCAACCCTGGTCTCCTCCAGCTCAGCGAGGTTGACCCGCTCTCCTGCCATCCGGATGTCGTCCTCGATTCTCCGGGTTGCATCCTCGGTGTGGACCAAGTAGTTCCAGAGGACGATCTCTACGATGAGGTTTACTCACCAGATGTCGGAGACCCTCGCAGTGGTCCATCGGAGGAGGAGCTCCAATCGACAGATGATGGCCGCTATGGTCTCTAGTAGATCGAAGGGCCTAGAACGGATGACATTGCGAATGGAAGGCTTGTCCGTAGCTTGGGCCAGGGTGCGACCAGAGAGGTGCGAGTAGACAAGTACAATGTAGGCCAATACGGTCAGCACAAGAGGGGAAACCATTTAATTTGGAGTTTGTAGAGAAAGGGGATCAAGGGGGAAAAGTTTCTTCGGTTAGAGCAGTTTGGAGAAAGAAGAGGTTTGTGAGAAATTCCCTTCGGAAGCGGATGCCTATTTATAAAACAAGTACTAAAGCCGGCACGAGAGAATAAGAGTCGATACATTGGGAGCGTAGTGACATTAGTGCATTTAAACGAGCAATCGGGATGAAGTATCACAGCCGGTTTTAAGAAAAAAACTGTTTGTGTTATTTAGTAATATCACAGATAATTCTTGTTTAGAACCGTCTGTGATGAGTTAATTACTTTCATGAAGATAGAAAAGGAGCGTCAACCGTATTTATGAAAAACAATTCCCGAAAAGACGGTGATGCTTTGGTTTCTAACGATTTATTAGGAGAAGATTCTAATAAATCCTATCCGTCAGACTTCCGTCTTTATTCATTTAATCTTGCTACAAGTTTGTTGGCCTATAAATAACCAACTAAGAAAAAACCACTCAGAAACTTCCCATCTTTCTTACTTTCATTTCTTCTTAAAGTTCTCATCCCCAGACAGCCTTCTGGTACGAGTAGATGATGAACTATGGTCGTTTAAAAGAAAGTGAGATGGGATTTCTATTTTCAAAGCTTTTTATGATCAGTGTGAACTCATATTTGCCTGGTATTCTTCTATAGTAAGACAAAATTCATGGAACAAATTGACTTTCCGACCACCGTGGAAAGAACAAAATCCATAGAATATGACTTTAAGATGGTCGGAAAGTCAGTTCGATCTATGGATTTGAAGTCTTCAAGAAATTGGTAGAAGAATAACCCTAGCTACGATCAGGTGAGCAAAGTATCACAGACGTTTTTAATAAAAAAACCGTCTGTGATATTTAGTACTATCAAGAACCGTCTGTGATACTTCATATACGGTTTTCAACATGAATCGTCTATGATATTATATCTTCACAGACGGTTTTTAGCGTAGCCAGTAACACAGACGGTCACTAAACCAAAACCGTCTTTGATTGTATTTAATACTGACGGTTTTGGTCACCGTCTGTGATGAGGCGTCTAGTATTAGCCTTTTTGTAGTTGTGGCTTGGGCTAGAGGAAAGCTGGAGTGTGCGGTGGGTCGGGCGAGAGGCAATGAGAATGGGTTTTGTGGTTGGGTTAGGTTCGACCGCACCGCGTAGGTTAAGGCTTGGTTTGACCTTACCGATAGTGAGTGGTAAATACGACATTTCACATTGGACTTCGGTGAAAAAAATAAAAAAATACTGAAGTACGCCCACAACGACAAATCTCAGGTATTTAGGACTTTGTCGTGGCAAGTTATAAAGAAAAAAACTTTAAAATAGCAAATACTAAATCAACGTGCTTAGCAGTGACAGATCTTATTTTTTTCCTTTTTTGTTTAGCGATAAAAAACTGGTGTCCCCGACCCACAACTGCAATAGTCAAAAAGTAAAGAAAGAAAAGAAAAAACAAGGCTTAGAAAACGCCAAAACGGTACAGGAGGAAACTGGAAAGCAACGGGCGGCACCAGAGACGCAGAATTGCAGACAGCTAACCCCGAAACACGACGAGCGGGCCCCGCGCACTAACTTCCACTCCCACTATAGAGCAAGGCGTAAAGAGCTCTCCGACGACTCCGAGCGCGGCGCGACTCCCCGCCGCCGCCGCCGCCGCTGCCGGAGCTAGAGCGCGACGCCCCGCCGCCGCATCGCTCTAGATCGAGGCCGATGGGTGGGTTCGCGACCTCCCGCCCCGCTTCCCTCGCCCTCGCCGCCCTCCTCGCCTTCCTCAACCTCTTCGCCTTCCTCCTCGCCGTCGGCGCCGAGCGCCGCCGCAGCACCGTACACCCTCTGCTCCCGTCTCCCGTCTCTTCGATTCCTACCTCTGTATGTCGAGCTGAGATCTTCTTGCAGGGGAAGGTGGTGCCGGACGAGTACGACTTGCGGTCCTACTGCCTCTACGACACCGACGCCTCCACCGTCTACGGCGTCGCCGCCTTCTTCGTGCTACTCCTCGCGCAGGTGCTCGTCACCGGAGTCACGCGCTGCCTCTGCCTCGGCCCCGTGCTCTCTTCCCGCGGATGCGCCGTCGCCGCCTTCATCCTCTCCTGGTGCGCACGTCAAACCCTAGCCCCTAAACCTCCCCCCTTTCCTTCCTTTCGTTGATGTGAATGTGGTATGGTGAGCTGATTAGGCGTTCCGGGTGCAGATTAGTATGGTAGATTTGGTTCCATTTGAGTTGTGTTCGTTGCTAGTTACGCGCACAAGCTTGCGGATTCGAGTGTACGGAAATCTGCGCCTCTATGCGTAGGTGAAGTGATGAAGTGAGAGACCCACCATGGTTTCCTTGGAGAATGATTTGGGTGCAGATCGGCTCCTGTGATGACGAAGACAATGGGGGCACAAAATTTTGGATGTTTTCTGTAGTCCATATTCTTGCTTCGCCAACTGACAAAACTGTTGTTTTCTTGTGAGATTCAGACAAAACTTGCCACTGTCGCTTTCAGTAATCTTACGTGCCAGCTGACAATTATAGAATACATTGGACGCATAAAGCAATTTTTATTTTCAATAATGTAATAGATTGAAAACAAATCTGTTTTTAATCATTGAAATAATCACGAGATAACAATAAATAACATAAGTAACAACCTAGAGGTGACTAACCTAATAGCCACCACAACATAGCACGAATCCCCGATTCATACCATCCATCAAGTTTTAATTAAAAGGTTGTAGTCTAATTCTCACGGGGTGTATCCGAGCGTGTCCATAACCTAGGATGAGCCTATTCAAATGGATTTAACCCTGCAGGGGTGTACCAATGTACCCACACTTCAGACCGCCTTTTTGCCAAGCTATTAAGCACACTTCCTTTGGTATGCCGGCACGACTAAGTTCTATGAGACGCTTTCCAATGGGTTGAGCTAATTAAGAGCCGCACGTATAGGGGTTATCACCTAGCGGATCACCATCACGGCTCCCACTAAGGACCCATACGTAGAGTAGGATGCACCGACTCAGCTCAAGCCGTTGCGGGTGCTCCCCTCTTTCACGTGACCCATGTTGCATATAGAAATATACAACCCACCACGCGACTCATTAATTAACACCCCCCAAAGTACTAAGTCAAGAGAGGTTCCATTTCCCCCTAGTGTGGTTAGCACGCAAAATGCTCAGTACGGTGGCGCAAATAATTCGGTCCTTGTTGACTCGTGCACCATTACAGTCACACCCAAAAGCACACCAACATACCACTGTGCCTAAGTCCAAATCATTTTGTTTTCATTTTTAGTTTTCACAATTAAACATAGCACAAAGGCTGAATTATAAAGTCATAATAAGTTTGTGTGATCAAGGTTATCGACTAAGTCGACAACCGCCTAATTCTACCGATAGTTAAGCATGACTAAACAACATTGACTCGCAAACTACTAAGTGACAAGGGCTCATCCAACGAACCGTAAATCACAGCAAGATACTCATAGGCTCAGTAGTAGAGGATGAACATTTACCTACAGATTATGCATCTAATGGGTCAACTAATCGACAATAGTTTAAAACAAGATAGCAATGCATACGTAGAATTTGCAAATAACATATTAGACTTTGAAAATAATAGGAGTAATATAATCAAATGATGCTACATCTGCTTGTCTTGTTGGATGTGCTCTTGCTGCAGAGGATCACTTTCGGGTTCGACAAATTCTTCGGAACCTAACGCAAGAATGCGAAAATCCAATAAGAATGAAGAACGCCGAAAGAAACACAAAAGCCAAAGTCATCTAAATTTCATGAAATTTACACAGCAGCAAGGGCATGATTTTAAATGAATTTAGCAACAAGAATCATTTCATTTGGACTAAGTATGAAAAAGTTATAGCCTAAACAATTTCTTTCAGCCTAGCAAAACTGAGTTTACTTCATTTGGAGTTAAAATGAATTACTTATGATTTTTCTAAGTTATGAAACTAGAGTATATCATTTTTCAGTAGCAAAGACATAGTGAAAACCTATTCCACATTAAAGTACATTATCAGAGGAATTTAACAAACTTGAGTTTGCCAAAATTGGAGTTATACAGAAAAAGTTATACATTTTACAAGTTTTAATTGAATTTCTAGAATATCAATAAATGCTAAACCAAGTTAATACCACTTGAACAATTTTCTAGTACAGATTAGTGTCTACTTACATTTTTAGATTAATCTTTGGTTAAATAGAAATTTAACACAGTTGGAATCATCTAAAAAGGAATTAAAACGAATTAGTTATGAAATTTCAAAGTTTAATACAATTTTCAGTTTACAAATAAAAGGTTTCGGGATTTACTGATTACCAAACCAAAGTGGAAAAACCTGGGCCGTTGATTTTGAATCCAACGGCCCAAATGCTGCACGTGAAGCGAACGAAACGCGCACAAAGGGACCAACCGTTGGATTAGATCCAACGGCCCACAGCGCACGAAACGATCGGACTTACGAACATTCCCATTGATTTTGGGCTGTAGATCGGAAGATGGATGGCGCAGATCAACGATGCCTTCGGAGGTCTGAATGTATCGGAGATCTGAGCCACAGATCAAGAAATGAGCGGCCCACGCTGATAAGGACGATAGAGGGGTCCGAAGGTTAAAAGAGATCTGGGCTGCAGATCTCAAAACGAACGGTGAAAGGGGACTTAACGCGCTAGAACACCTTAATGTACTATGGAGGTCTAGGCCGTTAGATTTAGATCCGACGGTCCAGAGCTGACGGGGAGGTCCTAAAGGTTAGTTAGTATCTAAAGGCGGAGAGGTCCTAGACAGCTAGGATCTAACCAGGG
This sequence comes from Ampelocalamus luodianensis, assembly GCA_036346255.1. Classification (NCBI taxonomy): domain Eukaryota; kingdom Viridiplantae; phylum Streptophyta; class Magnoliopsida; order Poales; family Poaceae; genus Ampelocalamus; species Ampelocalamus luodianensis. The sequence continues at coordinate 36,051,707 of CM070632.1, forward strand.
GAGGTCCTGGCAACTAAAGTTTTGCGAGGGAGCTCCTACTAAAAGACTAAGGTGTTTTAAGTGGCTGGGCCCACAAGGCAGCGACTCAATAAGTCACTTTAGGACAGACAATTATTGCTAACTAATGATTACCAATGATTAAAAAGGTCCTGGTAACTAAAGTTTTGCGAGGGAGCTCCTACTAAAAGACTAGGGTGTTTAAGTGGCTGGGCCCACAAGGCAGCGACTCAATAAGTCACTTTAGGACAGACAATTATTGCTAACTAATGATTACCAATGATTAGCAATAATGATGTCCTCAACGACAACGCGACAGCTGAGTTCGTCCGACAAAAAGCCGAAGGCCAAGAAAGGCTTGCCGCCAGCGGCTCCGGCCACCGCGACGGCCTAGAACGCCGACGAGCCGAAGACAATGACGATGACCAAAACGGTCGAAAACGAAAATAGCTAAGAAGCTCCGCATTGTCCAAAGAAGCGGGTGCCATAGCATCTAAGGACTAATAAGAAGCTACTTTAGCCAAGGAGAGCTTCAAAGATGGCATGGGAGGCTTTAACGGCGGAGGAGCTTGCCGGAGCCGAAGAGGAAGGTGGCGACAACACGGTCTGAGCAAAATGAAGACCATAGGGTTGTCCAGAGAGCTTCATTAGGGCCCACAGAAGGTTCAAGAACCAGAAATTTGGAAAAAGAAGCACTTACCGGAGTTGGAGAAGAAAGGGGGTGATTTCGATCGAAAAGATTCAAACTTAAAATTGAGTGATTCCTGTGAATGAAACCCAAAATTAAGTTAGGGGAAATGATTAAGAGGTTAAGGAGCTCAAAATGGTACAAAAAGAAAGGAGGAACCACTGGAGCACCAATGCCCCCACAGAGCTCGACGGTCTCCAATGACGATTTGGGGATTCTAGGGTTTTGAGCTCATAGAACAAAGGGGGAGCAAGGGGTGTTGTAAAGGTGCTCAAGGAGGAGCTCGGAGGCTTTTTATAGCTGGAGAACTAGGGTTTGGCAAGAACAAGGTCCTAGGGTGAGCTCGGTCCATGGCACTGCCCTGGTCGAGTTGAAATGATGGGAGCAGGTCAGAGCACGACTTTGGGCCGAAAGCACTGGCGCGCATTTAATGCCAAGAACAGAGAGACGTTGACGAGGACGGGCTTGAGGTTACAAGGCACAACTGCCCACTGCCATGGCGCACGACGCAAGGAAGAAGAAGAACAGAAAAGGTCGGGGAGGTCGTGATCGTTGGATTAAAGATGGACGGCTCAGATCGCTCAAGATCTCCCGAGGTCCAACACACAAGGGGAGGTCCGAGGCGTTGGATTGAAATCCAACGGCTCACACTTTCGCCCAAACGACCGCGCCCGAGTGCGGCTTTGGTGACTTGGTTCGACCGAGTCAAATGATCGAGCCCGAGTTTGACTCAGCCCTAAGGTTTGAAATTAGGGTTTTGAAATGAGCTGATCTTTGGAGAATTGTTTAGGGTAGCAAATCAACTCCAAAAATTCTGAAATTTTTACAGGAGCCCGCTAACTAAAAGGTTGACTTTGTATAAAATTTTCAGAGGTTTTCATGCAGTGAATTTTCCTCCAAAAATTCAGCAAAGTGCTGAGCTAGGGTTTGACCAGCTTTCAAACTGGTTTGACTGACCTCCAAAAATATTCAAACAATTTCTAAAAATTGTGAAATTTTTCAGAGGGGTCACACATCATCCTTAGAACTTACGAAAAATCTTTCCATGGAATGATCACAAGAATATCTAGAGAGGTTTTCAAAGGGTCAAGGCTAGGTTAAAATGACTTGTGATTTTTGGATTTCCACAATTCCTTTGCAAGAATTTTCAGAAATTCCATACAACAACCAGATGTAAGAAAAAGTTTTAATTTTTACACATTTTTTTACATTTGGAACACAAGTTGAGAATTGGGATGTTACACCTGTTCCTCATCCGGACCGACTACTATAGTTTGAAGCTTCTCTTGGATCAACTCCTTGCGACTATCCCCCAACACTAGTGGGTCAGCAAGTTGCTCGGCTTTGATTTTGTGGTGGAATACAGACCGTGCCGGCTTAATACGGTGGCCGACGCACTCTCTCGCCAAGATTTAGACGTCGGCGCCGCCTTCGCCTTGTCGGCTCCGCAGTTCGACCTCATTGCGACCGTGTGCACGGCCACCGCTTCTGACCCGGCGTTGGTGGCCCTCCGCGACCAGATCACGGCCGGCGACCTTGGAGCCCCATGGACATTCGTCGATGGCTTAGCACCCTTCAACAAGCATGTCTACATTCCGCCCAACTCGGTTCTCATTAGGGATGTCCTTGCCGCCACCCATGATGTTGCTGACGAGGGCGTCCAGAAGACCTTACATCGATTGTGCCGTGACTTCCACACGCCGCAGGCCCGATCAGTGGTGCGACATGCCAACGCAATAAGACAGAACATCTCCAAACCGTCGGGCTACTCAAATCATTACCCGTTCCTTCTTGCGTTTGGGAGGATATTGCTATGGACTTCATCGAGGGGCTTCCGCATGTGGGCGCAAGTCAGTCATTCTCACAGTAGTGGACCGTTTTTCCAAGTACGCACACGTTCATCCAGTTGGCGCATCCTTATTCGGCGGAATTAGTGGCCCGTGTATTCTTCGCCGACATCGTGCACTTCCGCGGCATACCATCCTCTATTGTCTCCGATAGGGACCCCGTCTTCACTTCAGCGTTTTGGCGGAACTCTTTCGGGCATCAGGATCGCACTTGCACATGAGTTTGGTTTCTCATCTGCAGTCCGATGGACAGTCTGAGACTGTTAACAAAGTCATTACCATGTAACCTTCGATGCATGACAGGCGATCGTCCTCGACAATGGGTCTGTTGGTTACCATGGGTAGAATATTGCTACAATATGTCATTTCATGCCGCCCTGAAAGACACGATGTTTCACGTTGTGTATGGCATGTGAACCTTCCTCGATCCGCACCTATGAAGAGGGTGATGCGCGCAATGTGGCTGTGGACGCCACCCTTCGCACCCGCAATGAATTTCTCGCCGACGTCCAGCACCGACTCTAGCAGGCTTAGTAGCATGACAAACTTTTTTTTACGATGGCAAGCATCGTCCTCTTACCTTCAATATTGGTGATTGGGTGTGGCTCCAACTTCACCATCGGGCGGTGGCTTCATTGGGAGATGCGCCTAAGGGCAAGCTAGCTCCCAAATACTATGGGCCACATTGTATCATTGCCCAAATCGACTGCGTCGCCTATCGCCACCTCCTTCCAACCCGCGCAAGGATCCATGATGTTTTTCATGTCGGCCTAAAAAAGTTTCATGGGACTTCGCCCGATCAGCCGCCCGCTCTTCCAGTCGTCCTTCATGGGAAGGTGCTACTACTCCGGAAAAAGCTATTAGTGTTTGACTCGCACGGGGTGTTCGTCAGATTTTAATTCAATGGCAAGGCTAGCTGGCTTAATCTGCTTCATGGGAAGATTGGGGTTCCTTTCAGCAACATTACCCAAATTTTCAGCTCGAGGACGAGCTGTTCATTAAGGGGGGAGAGATGCCATGTGGGGCTAGGTCTACCGCCGCCACGCCAAGGGCATAGCCCAGCCAGCGGCAACCTAGGCCCACACTCCTCTTTTCTTTGCTTGCAAGTTAGAAAAGATCCTTAAGATCGGATTGTTTAGAAAGATTAGATTGAGATCCTTCCGATCTCTTTAAAGAATAGATAGAGATCTTTTTGATCTCTTTAGATTAGATGGAGATCCTTTCGATCTCTTCATTTGTAAAGACTCTATTTAAAGGAGAGGAGAGGAAGAAATAAAGCAAGCAAGATTAGTTATCTAATCTCTCTTCATCCTAGCCCTCTCCCTGCCGTGCGCACTCCTCACCCCATCCACGCCGTGCGCACGCCGGCCTTCCCTTGCCATGCGCCGCCCTCTCCTCCACCAAGGCTCCCGGGCGCAAGCCCGGGCCGAAGCCTCTCACGTCCCATTCATACCAGATTAGATCAATTCCCGAAGCACGTGACATGTGTTAGCAGCTCAATCAGCTAGTACTTGGCTCGAAGCCCTTGAAGCTAGGGTCATAGAGAATACCACTTGAGCAACTTTGCTCAATTCCTTCAAGTTCTCTGATATAAATCAGATTGTTCTTATGCCTTTCCATGTTAGCTACTTAGCTCTGACCAGCATACTTTTATCTTATTTATAAGTAACTTGTCCTTCGAATTTAGGACTGTAAATGTGAATCAGTCCAAAATCCCATTCAAGAATATTTGATGAAGTGCCTTGTCCTTGTTTTCTTCGGGACATAAACTTTTTAATTGTGATTGTTTAATCATAATGCTTTGTTATTCTTAGATGTATCGAAGAACACTCGCATTTTCTGTCATATTTTCTCAAAGCAGTCTATGTGGTTGGTAATACTGTCTTTCGTACCTGTCAAGTTTTCAGAATTTGATTACACTGCCCTTACTTTAAGTTTGTTCTCTGAAGTTGAAGTTTTAGAATTTTCTACTTTTGATGGATTGGTCTTTTTGGTTTGGTTTCTGGAATCTTTGTTCTTTGTTACAATCTATTGCTGTGTTCTACTGAACCCAGTTTAAAAGCCTCCTCTGAAGCTATGAGTAACTGATGTAATCTGAGAAAAGCACTTACGTAAGATCAAACATATTTGTATCAAACATATTTGTTAAATCCCATTGTTAGTAATTTTAAGGTATACGAATTGCCAGGATCAGAAGTAGCTAACTTATTGCGGTTTTCATTGTCACAGTGGTGCTGTGTTCAATATTATCTTAGATATTTGGGCATCATTAATATTCATTATCATGATCCTCGTAATGTCATGTTTTTTTCTTGTTCTCAGGATAACATTTCTCACCGCGGAAGCTTGCCTTATTGGAGGATCCGTGAGGAATGCATACCACACCAAGTATTTAGGTTACTACATGAAGCATGACTTGGTCACTTGTGCCACGCTTCGCAAAGGAGTCTTTGCAGCAGCAGCTGCCTTGATGCTTATCAACCTCGTTGCATCTCTAGTGTACTACTGGAGTTACACGAAGGCCGCGACCGGCGGGTTTATCAAGCACCAAAATGAAGTTGGCATGGGCATGACAGATTACGGTCTTGACAGGGGTGGGTCTAGGATCTGAATGAATGGCTCCATATTGCTCTGTTTGTTCACCCGTGCGTTGCTACAAGTTGCAAGTTATGTGTGTTAGTGTTGCGTGCCTGAAGCTTTGTTCTTACTCTACACAATGAATGACGAGAGATGGTACTGTATACTATCAAGTTAGTGGTAATTTTATTGTAAGGTTATAATGTTTTATGCCTGAAATGTGTGGTTTCTCGCTGCTGTTTCCTACTTTCTAGTGTGCACGACTTTGGCTACCAGCCTATCAGGTCTTCATGCATTGCAAGTACTGATTTTGTTTTTTTAGAATTTTAGAAAACTACCACACCTACTTTTGACGCATTTGCAATATTTGGCCCATTTTCACTACATTGTCGCAACATCTTGGTACTAGTTTACCCTTGAATTAGCCACTCAAAATAACCCATCAAACATTCGAGGACCAACTTCACCGGCCCATTATTGGCCATCAAGAGAAAAGTCCAGTACATAGTACAATACAGAATGACCATTATTGCACATAAATACTGTTGTATGTAAAGGGGGTATTTTAGTAATTTCTCAATTAGAGAGAAAAAATAAAAGAAAAGGTGGGGCCCACCTGTTATAGGAAGTGAGGAAGCGATAAGGTTAGAGACTTGCCTCACTCGAGAGGGGATCAAGCCCCTCTTTGGTCTGGCGGTGCGGGCATGGGGTTGCTCGGGCGAAAATCTCGCCTGCCATTGGTAGTGTCATGGTGCTCCCCCTCCTCTTCTTAAGGACTCCTCTTTCTTCTTTCTCCCTGCACAGTACTTTGAGTCTTCCTCATTTGATTTTCCTCTCCTCTCTCCCGATTTGATCTCGGGCGTGAGCCGTGTGAGTTGCTGTGTAGCTGTGGTTGAGTACGGTGCCACCAGCGGTGAGGTTCAGCCTTCTCCTCCTTGCGCCACCTCCTTGTTGAGGTTGCTGAGGAAGCCGGGGCAGTGCACCGTTGAGGATTGGACCGACTGGCTCTGTGCATGTTTGGGTGAGAAGAAAGGTGTTGATATTGGTGGATTTACTCACTGGTGGTCTCATCCGGTGCATCCGGTAGTGATTCTTGTGCGGAAATTCTTCTGTACCTCGACTTCACAATTAGTGTGCCCCGAATTGTGAAGAGTGACATTGTATCTCTAATGACCACATCCATTCACCACGACATAGTTGGGCGATTGATTTTCTAAGATAGTGCCTCGGCGTGCCTTGCTGGCTGACTCGGTGGCTTTGAGTGCCATCCGCTCAGTGAGTTTGCTCTTTTGCTTCTTTTATGTTACTGTGTATAAGTGTGGCATGCTAGTATTTTTTAGATTATGTAGTGTGTGATTTATCTCTAGCACAAGGTGACTTTGCATGGTAATATGGTGGGCTTGTGAATTGCTCGATGAGGATTTGAGGTCACTATGAGATTAAATATGACAATTCAGCTATAAATTTTCTAAGATCACTTGTTGTTTACTATTTTGTCATATATATCTTGCTTGTCTGTTCATTGTGAGTTATCAATTCATTCACTGTTACTTATCATTGTCAATTGGTATCTATCTTTTCGGCTCAATCCCTTACTATTCAGTGAACATTGAACTGGTAAATATTTTTATATGACCGGTTAGTTTAGCAAGATTTTATTTGGGCTCAAGGCCTATTTTATTTTAAAGATATTGTCATATTTAATTTGTGATTGAATCTTGACCTAAGTGGTGAGGAGGCCAAGAGTTAATTCTTGAGCAGCCCGACATCTAAGAGCAATAAATAACTATTTAAAATCTTAGCAATATGTTGATTTTAGTTACTCACATGTTCCATCTTTTGAGCATAGTATTATGTTTAATTGTCATAAGAAGATTACATGCTAAACTCAATGTTTATATGTTGTTTTTGTTATTTATATGCTGTTGAAAATATGTTTTTATGATCATAATTGTTGTTGGAATAATTTTTGAATATTTGCTAAAACCGCTAAATTTACAACAATTTATAAAACCAATTATTGAAGAAATGGCTTCCTCTTCTGACTTTGTTAAACCAGAAGTATTTGACGGTGCCAACTTTAAGCATTGGCAGACTAAAACTAAGTTATGACTGACTGACCTCAAACTTTTTTGGATCATTTCAAATCCTCCAATGTTCCTATTGGAAACCGTAGGTATGATACGGTGGGAGGATGCGAACAATTCAGTCTTAGCTCGTTTGTTACAATCTTATCCATCCGGTTGTTCGACGTTTATGTTAACTTCAAAGACGCTAAACAACTCTAGAATGAACTTGATAAGAAATATTCTGAAGGGGATAATGGGAATGAGTCTTCCATAACCGCTACCTACTTGAACTTTAAGATAGTTAAGGGGCGGTCGGTGATGGAGCAGTTTCATGAGCTACAACTCTATGTACGTGACTACCAGAGAAGTTTCAAGTAAATGTCATTCTGGCTAAGTTGTTGTCCTCATGGCGTGACATTGTGACCGCTTGTAGATATATAAAGGAGCGCTTGACTCTCAATGAGCTGTCGGTTACTATTAATGTCGAAGAGGTCAAGAATGCTGGAGGTATTGGGAAACAGAAGTTTAAGAACCAACCCAGAACAAGCTCAAAGGCAAGAAAATGAAGGAGGAAGAAACTGTTTGTTATGTTTGTGGAGTGGTTGGTCATAAAGCCAACCATTGCCACAATCGTAAGGGTAAGGGTCTTTGTCCTGGTCAGCATAAAGGCCATAAGTTTAAAGTGAATGTTGCGTTGGTTAGCTCAAGTTTAGAAGGGTATGTACCTTAAGCCTTTATGGCAAGTCTATATATTGATTGGTGGATTGATACGAGTGTAACTAGACATATATGTGTTGACCAATTATGTTACTCTTCATTTCAGGGTGAAGGTGGTGGATCCGTCCTAATGGGGAACGGAGCCGCTACTACAGTGCGTAAGATTGGACAGGTTTTCTTGAAGCTCACTTCAAGCAAAACACTCATCCTAAAAGATGTGTTGTACGCGCATGCAATGACTCGCAATTTCTTAAGTGGGTCTATGCTGTGTAGGCACAGAATAAAGCTTGTTTTTGAGTCCAATAAATTCATGTTGACCAAATTTTGTAATTTTGTATGAAAAGGCTATGATAGTGGAGGCATGTTTCGCTTGTCTAATCTTGATTTTAATAATATAAATATTTTTAATGTTTCTCATTGCAATAAAATTCAAGATGTTTGGCTTTCTCGATTATGTCCTATTAACTTTGAAGCCATTGTGCGGTTAAACAAAATGAGTCTAATTCCAAGTTATAATTATGAGAAGGGTTCTGAGTGTGAAGTGTCTCTGCAAGCAAAGCAACCCCGAAAACCTTTTCATAGCGTTGAAGGGTAGAGCACCTCACCACTTGAGCTGATACATTTGGATCTTTGTGAGATGAATGGAATACTAACTAAAGATGGTAAATGATATTTTCTAACTCTCATCGATGATGCGATTAAGTATTGCCATATTTATTTAGTCGAAAGATGAAGCACTAGAACATTTTAAGATCTTTAAAGCCGAAGTGGAAAATCAACTAGAAAAAAATCAAACGGTTAAGGTTGAAGCGAGGCGGTGAATATGTTTCGAAGGAATTCTCTCAATACTACGAAGAAAGTGGAATAATTCATGAAATTACTCCAACATACTCACCCCAATCAAATGGAATACCTGAAAAGGAAAACCAAACTCTTTGTGACTTGGTTAACACCATGCTACAAAGTTCAGGTATGTCAGACTATTGGTGGAGTGAAGCAGTTATCACAGCTAATTATGTCCTCAATAGGGTTCTACTTCGCAATCAAGAGGAAACACCTTATGAAGGATGGAAGGGGAGAAAACGTAACTTATCATTTGTTTGAACTTGGGGATGCCTTGTAAAAGTAAATGTGCTGTTACCAAAGAAAAGAAAGTTTGATCCTAAGAGTTGATTGTGCCTTTCTAGAGTATGCTAAAAATAGCATGGTTTATAGATTTCTAGTGGTCAAATTCAAGGCGATTGACATCACTATAAATATAATGATGGAATCTCGTGATGCGGCTTTCTCTGAGAATGTGTTCCCTATGAGAACAAATGAAGTCATTGTCCCTACTAGTTCATGTGAACATGTTATTCTTCCTAGTGTGGATAACACCGCTCTTGAATGGAGTTGAGGAGGAGTAAGAGGTAGAAGACTAAAAAGTCTCTTGGCGATGACTATGTCACCTATCTCATGGATGATGAACCGCGAACCCTTTCAGAGGCATACACATCTCCAGATGTGGATTACTGGAAGTGATGTGGACATCACTCCTTCGGATACACGCACTACACAAAATCCTCTAGATCCAGTTGCTAAACTACAAGGTCCTATGACAAGAGCTCGTGCACGTCACTTGAATTATGAGGTGAGCTCGTTTTTAGGTGCTAATAATTTATCTATGCAGAATGGTATACTACATAATAATTGTGACCTTTTGTTACTTGGGAATAATGGGGAAGATCCATCAAGTCCTGGTCATCTGCGCTAATTGCGCCCAAGAAAAGGTCTACGACCAGATTCCCAAGGTCTACGACTAGTCCTACGAGCTCTTCGACCAGGTCTACCGCTTTATGACCAGTTCTCAAGCTCTATGACCAGTCCTACGATCAGGACCACGACAGTCATCTGGTCTCATACTTAGTTTCGATGGGTGTTAGTTAGAGTCATTGAAATAAGGTGCTGCGTCACCGTTTTGGGCCTAATAGGGCTTTGTAAGCGTGTCAAGGTCAAGCCCAGGTCGTGTACGCCTACAACCCTAGGTTGACCTCCTCACGCCCCCTATATATATACAGCAGTCGCCACAGTTTAGGGTTGGGTTTTTCTTAGATTATTCTGCCACTTGCAGTTTCGCCGTTTTACGGTTGGAGGAACCCCACATTATGAACTTCATTCATATTCGCAATACATTCCAGATTGGATCTTCTTTGCTCTTGTGAGTTTCTTCGATTGCTTGCAGGAACAATAATCCTCATGGTTAGGTTGATCGCGTGCGAGCGTGGTCGATAACGACAGTCGTGCGGGTGTAGCGAATTGCGAGGTGACGATCTGCTGGTCGGAAGCCTCAAAGCGTCAACGTCCTCACGACGAAATCAATCAAACCTATTGAAAGATCAGGCCGCCGTAGTCGTCAGTTGGTATCATAGCCAAAGGTTGCCCGTTAGGTAATTTCGTTTATCCTCTTTTTGTTAGTTGTGTTCCATCAGCTAGAGTCCAAAAAATTGCGCAACAAAAAGTTTTAGATCTTAGTTTTTCCGCTGTCCAAACCACTTTGTGCCTTTCGCAATTTTGTTTTCAGTTTTCGCGTTGTTGAGTTCGAGTCCATCATCGGTGTCTTTGTTGCTGGTCTAGTCGTCGTGTTCTAGTTTCTAGCGTCGAGTCTTTGCTGTTTTGGTCATCGTGACACCCCCCATTCGACCACTTATTCGTGACACCCTCATCTGACCACTTACTCGTGATACCACCCCCATCCGACCACTTACTCGAGCCAACACCCCCATCCGACCACCTAATCGTGTTCGGTTACCTAGTCGGATTCGACCCCCTACTCGATTTTGACCATCTCCTCAGGTTCGACCACCTAGTCGGATTCGACCACCTCCTCGAATTCGACCACCTAGTCGGGATCGACCATCTACTCATTTTTGCCCCGACATCCTACTCAGAATCTATCTGTTTCTGGTTGATCTCAGACACCCCACACACTCATCATATTGTGCCTTGCCAAACAAAGGCCGAGAAGAATTCCCATAGCTGAAACAGAGCTAGCCAAAGTTCAGAGAGAGAGAGAGAGAGTATCTTTTTATTACCTTTATACCCCTGCTCTCCGAAAAAAGTTGTGACCTATATATACCCCCAGACCCGGAAAAGGGTTTTGAAGAGTTGTGAGTCAAGGTCACTTTCAAAAAAAAAAGGAACCCTAGGTTGGGTTTCGGCAGTCAAAAAAAGGGAAAAAAAGAAAAAAAAGAAAAAAAAGAGGAACCCTAGGTTGGGTTTCGGCTGTCAAAAAAGAAGAAGAGAGAGACCACCCCAGTTGGCTCACGACCACTCTCAGTTGGTCTACGATCACTCTCTGGTGACCCACGACCACCCACAGGAGATATAAGTTGCTTTGCAAATTTTGTTCCTTTGTGCTTGTATCTACCCTATCTTTCGGCTTGCTTGAGCTAGTGCTAGGAGCGCGTTTGGGCCAGCAACTGTGACGAGTACCGTGGACTTTGATTTAGCTTTGCTAATCTGATTTCATTATTGCTATTCCTTGCTACTAAATATTGCCTGTCCGAGCTCCACGTACTTTTAACCCTCATATTTGGATCCTCGCATTCGCCTCCGCCGCAGTCATACATCCCACCTTCTCCGATCATACCACCTGCTGCAATTTGGTAAGAAATTCATAAGAGCTTGGTAAGACGCTTGAGAGTGTGTGATTCCACCTTCCACTACCTAGTAGTTGGTAGGGATAATATATTTGTGTTGTCTTTTGTCTCCTACTAACCATGGCAGGTGAGGAATTGGATGCGCAAGAGTGTGTCTTGAGGGAAGAGCTCACAAGGGTGTTGAATGAGAACCGCCATGCTATTAATGACGACATTGATAGGAAGTTTGCGGAGACAAATGCTACACTACAACAACTCAATGATAGTATTGCAACACTCAATGCACGTATTGATGGTCTGGCCAATCAACCACCGAACAATGGGCGTGTGGATCCTCAAGGTGCAGCCCATGACCATGAGGTTGACAACGATAATGAGATGCGCAACCACGACGCCTTTGATGCACGACAACGGAACCGATTGAACTTCAACCGTTAAGGTATGAGAGGTAATAACTTTCAGCAACATAATGCACGTGATAATGATGATCCATATGCTAAAGTCAAGTTCACTATGCTATCTTTTGCGGGTGCTTATGATGCTGAAGTATATCTAGATTGGGAGATGACGGTAGAACATAAATTTAATGTTCACTTAGTTCCTGAAGTGCATAGAGTTAGGCAAGCCACAAGTGAATTTAAAAACTTTGCCATCATTTGGTGGAGTAGAGTATGCAATGATGGATTACCGCCTACTACATGGGATGCTTTAAAGGTTATTATGCGTAACAGATTTATTCCACCCTCTTTTAAACGCGACTTACGTAAGAAATTACATCGCTTAAATCAAGGCAATAGATCCGTAGAAGAATATTAACAGGAGCTACAAATTAGTATGTTGCGTTGTGATATTATTGAGGACGAAGAGTCTGCTATGGCACGTTTTTATGGAGGATTAATACGTGAAATTCAGGACATAGTTGATTACGAAGAATATGATAGTGTTCCTAGATTATTCCACCTTGCATGTTTGGCAGAAAAGGAATTGCAGGGACGACAGCAGAGGCCAAGGAACAATTTTGGAAGCACGTCTACACCAAGATCAACGCCAGGGCAAGTTAAAATAGTCCCACCTTTAGCTACACGGTCCGCTGCCCCCTCCTCGAGTACGGCGCGTTCAGCAGCATCTCCGACTCCACCACATGCACCCGAGGTAAACAAATCTACTAGTGTGGAGGCCTCAGCCAAGAGTTCTTCTTCGGTTGCTTCCACAGGTCGTACGACTGGGATTGTTTGCCACCGTTGCAAGGGAATGGGCCACGTCATGAGGGATTGCCCAAGTTAGTGAGCATACCTCGCCACCGAAGACGGTGGTTATGTAAGTGCTAGTGATATTGAGGATGAATATGTGCTTGCAGCTAACATTGCAGGTGGAGTAGACGAGACCGACAGTGATGCTGATGATGTGGAGGAACAAGTAGCTGCTGTTGACACAGGGACTCATGTGAGCCTTGTTGCGCAGCGAGTGCTGAGCGCACAAGTGGAGAGAGCGGAGTAAAATCAGCGGCACAACTTGTTTCAATCCAGATTCTTCGTGAAGGAGAGAGCCTGCAGAGTCATCATTGATGGAGGGAGTTGCAATAATCTTGCAAGCTCCGAGATGGTCGAGAAGCTTGGCTTGACCACACAGCCACACCCACATCCCTACTACATCCAATGGTTCAATTTGTGTGGTAAGTTAAAGGTAAACAAAGTTGTGAGAGTGCAATTTTCAGCTGGTAATTACAAAGATAGTACCAACTTTGATGTAGTGCCTATGCAAGCATGCTCGTTGTTGCTCGGTAGGCCTTGGATATATGATAATGATGTTTTGCACCATGGTAGAGCTAATACCTACTCGTTCTCACATAGGGGTAAGAAGATTAATTTGTTGCCTTTGACACCCGCTGAAATTGTAAAAGATGAAGTAGAGCGTGCTAGAAATGAAAGAAACACGAAGGAACATGATTCTGAAAACTAGCAAGTAGCGAAACGTGTTTTCCCACCTAAAGGGGAGAAAGTGGCACCTAGTTCTAAGGTCGAGGGAATTAAATTGAAGGGGTGTGTTATGCTTGCCACTAAATCTGAGTTTGCTGAAATTTGTGATAATAAACTGCCATGCTATGCTTTGATATGCAAATATGCTTTATTTTTACTTGAGGATATATCTAGCTTTGCCTCCTGCTGTTGCTAACCTTTTGCAGGAGTATGTGGATGTATTTCCAGCTGAGATACCCCCGGGATTGCCACCTATTCGAGGGATAGAGCATCAAATTGATTTGATCCCGGGAGCGACTTTGCCAAACCGTGCTGCATATAGGACGAATCCAGAGGAGACTAAGGAAATTCAGCGACAAGTCCAAGATCTTTTGGACCGTGGGCACGTACGAGAAAGCCTTAGTCCTTGTGCTGTTCCTGTTCTTTTGGTTCCTAAGAAAGACGGAACTTGGCGTATGTGTGTTGATTGTAGAGCCATTAATAATATTACCATAAGGTATCGTCATCCTATTCCTAGGCTAGACGACATGCTTGATGAGTTGAGTGACTATATTATTTTCACAAAGATTGACTTGTGAAGTGGCTACCACCAGATTAGAATGAAATTGGGAGATGAATGGAAAACTACTTTTAAAACTACGTTCAAACTATATGAGGGGTTAGTGATGCGTTTTGGTCTAACTAATGCACCTAGTACTTTTCTGCGATTAATGAACGAAGTTTTACATCTTTTTATTGGAAAATTTGTGGTGGTTTATTTTGATGATATCTTGATTTATAGCAAGTCACATGAGCTACACTTGAATCATATACGTGCTCTTTTTAATACCTTGAGAGATGCACGTTTGTTTGGTAACTATAACATCCCAATTTTCTGAGCTTAAAAATCTTTTAATAGTTAGTAGGGAGAAAAGTCACCATTGGGATTTATTTGTTTTTAAAATTCAAAAACTTAATATTGGACTTTACAAACAAAAACATTTAATGTGAATAATCCCAACATGAACAATAGTCAAAACTATTTTATTTGGGTTCTATGTGCTCAGATATATTTTCTAGATTTTTCTAGAATTTTTCTGAGTTCATTTGTTATTTTCTATTGCTTATTTGAATTTCTGGTATTTTCTAAATTAGAAAAGCTATTAAAAATCTCAGTTAATCCTTCGGGCCGAATCTCCCCGGCCCAACCCTCTTTTCCCACGCGCATGGCCCGCCATGCCCAGCCCGCTGTGCCCACCCCGCACGCACGCACGCCGTGCCTCGACATGTGGGCGTGCCCCTCTTCCTCCGATCGTGGGCCCGCCGAGGTCGCCGCCTTCGCCGCGCTTCTTCGTCATACCGAGTCGGCTTCGACTGCCATTGAAGCCCCTCGGACCTCCGTCCGACAACGCATTTTTTCTGTTGGAAGCTCTTCTAGAAATCGTGCCAAACTCTATCTCCTATCTTCCCGCATTCAAATCTCACAAAATCGGAGCCCGTATCTTATCTAATCTCCGGATTCGTTCGTGATCGAAACAGACTCAATTTGGGGATTTCCTATCCTGAGCACCCCAGCCCCTATAAATAGCACCCGAGGATCGCCCGATCCTCCGCAACCCAGAACCCCAACCCTCTCCACCTCTAAAGCTTTGGCGCCGCCACAATTTGGAGTTTAGGTTTTCGCGCCGACCGTTTCTTCGTCGATTCTCGCCGCCGCCGCCAACGCTCCGTCCGCTCCAACCGGTGCTCGACATCGCCGTCATCCGGGCTCCACGGCGCGCCCCCATGTCGCCGACCAACCCCGTAGCCCCGTTGTTGTTTTCACCGCAGCGCCCGCCGCCAACCATGAGCGCCGCCGCAGTTTTGGTCACCGCCGGGAGCATTCAACCGTGTCACCAGGTTCGCGAGGGTGCGAGGAATCCAGTGCTACCCTCCGTTGTCGCCGCCGCGGCCGGAATCGCCGTTGTCGGCCGGTACAGAGGTCGTCGCCGGTGCCCACGCTGATGTGGCATGCCACGCCGTCGTCCAGCTCGGTGGCCATGTCGGCCTTTTTGCTCGCGTGTCGCCCAGTCACCAACCTCGTCAGCGCCGCGTGGCTTAGTCCACCGGACCCCAAGTCCCGAGGCTCGGTAGACCTAGTCTACCGTGAGCCGTGTCACTAACATGTGGGTCCCACCTATCAGACCAATTTTAATCCCATCCGAACGTCCTCCGATGACGTCAGCATTGCGCAATAATCCAATTTTTCTTCAGAGAAATAGTTCGGAAATTCTGGAAAATCCAAATTAGGGTTTCTTTTAGATTTAAAACTTCCAGAGCACATAACTTTTGCATCCTAACTCCGATTGAGCCCATTCAAATTTCTAAATTTATCTAAATTCAAGCCCTATTTTCTGAGATTTTTATTTAATTTTTCGAGCTTGTTTTGCCTCTTTTATTTATTTGTTTTGTTTATTTGTTTCGTTTGCGAGTAGAAGTCGATTCGTCGGGGAATTTCGTTGAAGAAGGAGCACCCCAAGATCAAGATCAGTACATAGATCTTTTCCAAGGTAAGTCATACCTTTGATCATCTTGAACCCAGTTTTCAAATTACTTTGTGTTAAATTATTGCATCCTACTTTAATTATTTATTTAAATGCTTTGGGCATAGTTATTATCCAAATTATTATCACACCTTGGCCTTGTATGTCATAATTCCTTGTCACCCTAGATTGGTTACTAGTTGGTAATATTATAGCACCAACGTGGGTTGGTTAGACGCGAGTACAATTGCTTAGCCATGCTACGAGTCTCACATCTCATGTAAGTTGCAATTTATTAAATGTGACTAAGTGACTATGGAACTTTGTGTAAAACTGTGTGCTATGTGTTATTACTTCGTGATGGCATGTGTTGCACTAAAACCAACTGGGTGGTAAAGGATTTAGACTGAGGCAAGTGGTGGATACTGTGTGATATGGTGGGCTTTGTGATGGGAATGATAATCTTTGTGATTTAGTTAGAACATGGAAGTCTTGCCTTGGTCAATTAAGGACTTAACTTTGTGCGCCATTGAACTCGAGCTCATCAGACGACCACATGCCTGGTATGAGACGGGCCTAACTTAGTAAGTTATGGATTCTCGGCATTGATGTTCAGGTGGATAGGTTAGGCTGTGTGACAGGGTGGAGGTGCGACTACTTAGTGGTTGCATCGTGGGACGGTTCGCCGCTTCCCTGTCCAGCGGTGTGTGTTATGCCAAAGCGCTTCGTTTGGGTTGACATAGCGGTTTGTAAGAACATCGGGAGTGTCAATGTTGAGATGAAGTTTCTGAACCGTTTTGTTATGATTAGTGCTTGCTACACTAGTTGTATCTTGTGGGTAAAGTGTACAATCTCTGCAGAGTGTTAAATCAATCTATTCGAATAGCCCGCGTCATGTCATGGACATGCTCGGGGATTTCACACGAGGGGTAGTTTTCATAAAATGTTGGGATGGGAGCTGTGTGACCTCAATCATATGGCTATGTGAAATAATCTGTTTAGCTTTGTGTCTTTGTGGAAATAATTGTTAAATTAATATTGTCTATTTGTTTTGAATTATGCTTTCAATCTATTACTCGTATTCAATTGCAAATGTTGCTTTTATGCAAAAGAACCACAGAAGCCTTTACTTTGGAATAAACCTGCATCTATAAATTGCATTCTGTGGTATAATTTGCGAGTACGGTTGTGTACTCACGCTTGTTGTAAAACTTGCGCCCAAACCTACAGAAGAGGAGGAGTCTACACCTGCTTTCGAGGAGGAGTTCGCCAAAGGTTGTTGATCGTTAGGGTCTGGATCCCAATCGGTTACCTGTGGTGAATTGGTGGGATCTACGCTGGAGTTATTTCCGCCCGCCGCTTTATGTTCTCATTAGCCTGCGTGGCTTAATAAGTGTAAACTCGACCATAAGGTCAAAACCCTTATTTGTTATTCAAACTAATCGTTTACTTTATTTATCGCTTGTGTGGATCGATATTTACCTATGTTAACACTGTGTGCAATAGCGTGATCCTGGACTAGTGCAGTATAAACAGAGGGTTCTAGAATCGTAATTTTGGGTCCCGACAGAGGTGGTATCAGAGCCATACTGACTGTAGGTCTTGACCTTAGTTAGATTGGCCGTCTTTAGAGTGTCCAAACTATTTTCTAAAAGAAAAATTAACTTGCAAGGTTAATTAAATGCTTCACTCTCCTCATATCTCTCTCGACTCAACTATTGCTATAATCTTCTCTCTTTCCGTTGTTTTAAAGTTGCTCTTACCCTGTTCGTCTGTCTTGACAGATGCCTCGTCTTCAGAGCTACGGTGAGCGCACTGGAGGGTATGCCGCCGAGCTTTGGAAGTTTCTCCAGGTTCTTGGAGGTTTTGATCGTCCGCTGTACGTCGGCAACAACTGGATGGTGAATGGACAAAATCGTGGAGTGATTTGTCGCCTGACGATCTACGCCAGGAGGAACGACAAGGCGAGCCAACCTTCGCACGTCTCTGTGAGGGAGATCACTTGGCTGGAAGGTATCCAGGAGTAGTCGCGCTTGGCCATGCTACGTATCTGCAACATCTACTCACGGGATCTCCAAGACACCGTCTTCCGTTACCACCCCAGAGCCGCCGCCGTGGATTTGCCAGCTCGCTACCCGTCCACGCAAGAAGAGAGCAACGCTACAGTCGTGCACCTTGCCCAGTTCGTGGCCGCCCAGGAGGAAGCCTTGGAGAGGACCATCACGGAGTTGGATCATGTCTATGAAGCCTTTTAGAGAGCTGAGGAGAAGGTCGCCACTCTGCAAGAGATCCTCTACGACCAAGTTCCCGAAGAAGAGGAAGACCCCGAGGAGGATTCTGAGGAAGATCCGGAGGAAGGCCCAGTGGAGCCAGAGGATGATGCAGAGCCAGAGGAGCCACCAACCAGCTTGCACGGGAACGCCTGCTCGCTGCACTGCCTGTGGCATTAGGATCAGTTTGCTAAGATGCTGGCTCACTTCTGAGTCTACAGCCCCTTGGGAGGATATTTCTATGGATTTTGTTTTAGGATTGCCTAGGACAAAGAGGGGAAGGGACAATATATTTGTAGTAGTGGATTGATTTTCTAAAATGGCACATTTTATACCTTGTCACAAGAGCGATGATGCTACAAACATAGCTGATTTATTTTTTAGGGAAATCATTCGCTTACATGGAGTACCCAATACTATTGTATCGGATCGCGACACAAAGTTTTTGAGCCACTTTTGGAGATCACTTTGAAACAAATTGGGGACAAAGCTGCTATTTTATACTACGTGCCATCCCCAAACTGATGGACAAACGGAGGTTGTCAACCGCACGTTATCCACCATGTTACGTGCTGTTTTAAAGAAGAATTTGAAGATGTGGGAAGAGTGTTTACCGCACATTGAGTTTGCTTACAATAGGTCGGTACACTCCACCACCAAGGTAAGTCCGTTTCAGGTAGTGTATGGTTTTAACCCCTGAGCTCCTATTGATTTACTACCATTGCCTACCTCTAAACACATTAATTTAGATGCTAAGAAGCGTGCTGAATTTGTTCTTAAGTTGCATGAAACAACTAAAGAAAATATAGAGCGTATGACTGAAAAGTATAAGGTTGCTGGAAGTAAAGGTAGGAAAGAAATAAAATTTGAACCGAGTGATTTAGTTTGGGTGCATTTGAGAAAGGACAGGTTTCCGGAATTAAGAAAATCAAAATTGATGCCTAGAGTTGATGGACCATTTAAGATAATTAAGAAGATAAATGACAATGCCTATCAATTAGAGCTACCTGCAGATTTTGGGGTTAGCCCCACATTTAACATTTCAGATTTGAAGCCATACGTGGGAGAGCAGATGAGCTTGAGTTGAGGACAACTCCAATTCAAGAGGGGGAGGATGATGAGGACATCACTCCTTCGGATACACGCACTACACAAAATCCTCCAGATCTAGTTGCTAAACTACAATGTCCTATGACAAGAGCTCGTGCACGTCACTTGAATTATGAGGTGAGCTCGTTTCTAGGTGCTAATAATTTATCTATGTAGAATGGTATACAACCTAATAATTGTGACCTTTTGTTACTTAGGAATAATGGGGAGGATCTATCAAGTCCTGGTTATCTGCGCTGATTGCGCCCAAGAAAAGGTCTACGACCAGATTCCTAAGGTCTACGACTAGTCCTACGAGCTCTTCGACCAGGTCTACCGCTCTACGACCAGTTCTCAAGCTATACAACCAGTCCTATGATCAGGCCCACAACCAGTCATCTGGTCTCATACTTAGTTTCGATGGGTGTCAGTTAGAGTCATTGAAATAAGTTGTCGTGTCACCGTTTTGGGCCTAATAGGGCTTTGTAAGCGTGTCGAGGTCAAGCCCAGGTCGTGTACGCCTACAACCCTAGGTTGACCTCCTCACGCCCCCTATATATATACAGCAGTCGCCACAGTTTAGGGTTGAGTTTTTCTTAGATTATTCTGCCACTTGCAGTTTCGCCGTTTTACGGTTGAAGGAACCACACTTTGTGAACTTCATTCATATTCACAATACATTCTAGATTGCATCTTCTTGTTCTAGTGAGTTGCTTCGATTGCTTGTAGGAACAATAACCCTCGTGGTAAGGTTGATCGCGTGCGAGCGTGGTCGATAACGACAGTCGTGCGGGTGTAGTGAATTGCGAGGTGACGATCTGCTGGTCGAAAGCCTCAAAGCATCAACGTCCTCACGACGAAATCAATCGAACCTATCGGAAGATCGGGCCGCCGTAGTCATCAGGAAGGAAGCAATCTGTAGTGAGATGGATTCCATTATAGCTAACGTGACATGGGAGGTTACATACCTTCCATTTGGGTACAAGCCAGTGGGCTACAAATGGTTCTTTAAAAGAAAGCGAAGACCCGATGGTAATATAGAAAAGTACAAGGTCTGTTTAGTGGCTAAGGGTTTCATGCAAAAAGGGGGTGAAGGCTACTTTGGCACATACTCTCTTGTGGCTTGTTTGCCCACAATTCGGATGCTTTTAGCACTAGCTGCCGTATACAAACTCCAAATACATCAAATGGATATAAAGACCGCTTTCCTAAATGGAGAGTTGGATGAGGAGATTTATATGCAGCATCCTGATGCTCTTGTGATTGAAGGGCAAGACAAGAAAGTATGTCACTTGATTAAATTCTTGTATGGTCTGAAGCAAGCTTCTAAGCAATTGCATGAGAAATTTGATAGTACTTTGACATTGGTTGGCTTTTGTGTAAACGAAGCTGATAAATAAGTCTACTATCGATTTAATGGGGGTGAAGGTGTCATTCTTTGTCTATATGTGGATGGCATATTGCTTTTTGGGATCAACATCGATGCAGTCAATAAAACTAAGTCTTTCCTCTCCTAGAACTTTGATATGGAAGACCTGACTAAAGTTGATGTTATCTTAAGCATCAAGCTGTTAAAGGGTGAGAATGTGATTACTCTATCACAATCTCATTATGTGGACAAGGTCCTAACGAGATTTGGGTTCATGGACTATAAATCAGTAGCCACACCCTTAGATCCAAATGTTAAGCTACATAAAAACACTAGACATGGAAAAGACCAGCTTAAATAATCTCAAATAATTGGGTCCTTAATGTATCTGACTAGTGCAATGAGACTTGACATCTCATATGCTGTAAGTAGATTGAGTCGTTATACGACCAATCAGGAGATGATCACTGGATAGCACTAGAGAGGGTACTTAGGTACCCAAAGGGGATCACGAATTTGGGAATATATTATTCTAGCCATCCGGTAGTCTTGGAAGGATTCAGTGATTCTAACTGGATTAGTGACTCGGATGATATGAAGGCTATGAGTGGCTATGTTTTCACTATAGCAGGTGGGGCCGTTTCGTGGAAGTTTTCTAATCAGACTATCCTTACACGGTCCACCATGGAGGCTAAGCTAGTAGCGCTTAACTCAATGACTGTAAAGGCATAATGGATTAGAGAACTCCTTTCTGACCTGCTGGTACTAGAAAAGCCAATTCCAGCTATATTAACCTACTGCGATAACCAAACCATTTTGGTTAAGGTGAAGAGTAGAAAGGACAATATGAAATCTTCATAACATATAAAGAGATGACTAAATTCGGTAAGGCATGCTAGAGAGACATGTGTCATTACTGTATAATACATCTAGTCTGAAAGGAACTTCGCAGATTCTTTCACCAAAGGAATGACACGAAAGGCCATCTTTGTCGCATCGAAGGGAATGGGGCTCATACCCTTGTAAAGGCCCACATTGGTGGTAACCTATCCTAGAATATCCAAGATCTCGTGAACTAGGCTCTAGGACAACGAGCTGTGTGGGATTAGAGAGCACATCTAAGGGTCCCCTTAGTTGCGATGCTCCATCTATATGGCAGGTTGAGTGTAACATCCCAAAAAATTTAGCCAAAAATCCTGAGGTTAAAAATGCGGTATTTTTTAATTTTTTTGTGTGTGACAAATTGTTAACTTTTTGTAAGGTTTTTAAGCCATTTTTTTTGTAGTTATGCTTTTAAGTTTTTCCAAAAGTATGCTATCCGAGTGGAAACATAGCAAAAAATGACACCTTCACAAGCACTGTCAAAGACTAAAATCCAAATCGAAGTTTAACATAGGAATACAAAAGAACCACTGAAAAATCTCTAAACTTTGATTTGGGCCAAAACCATGAATCAACCCACCATCCATTGGTTTTCTCTTTTTCTTTTCTTTTCTTTCGTTCTCCCTTCCTCTTCTTTCCTTTTTTTCTTCCCCACGGATGGGCCGGCCTACGCGACTTTCCTTTATTCCTGGCCCAACGCCAGCATAGCTCACCCCCGGCGTCGTTGGCCATCAAATGCCCTCCTTCTCCCTTGCTCCTACGCCGACACGGAGTCCCAGCTCACTAGCAGCATGCCATATAGGATGCCTTGCTGCTATTCTCCGTGTCGTCCACACCCCCACAACGCCGTGATGGTTGGCGACCAACTCCCGTCATGCACACCACACTTGGATATCATCCATGCTGTTGCTCCCATGTTGCGCCGCTACTGCTCCGCCAACTCCCGTTGCCACTGGTCACCTTCTTTCCCTCCCTCTCCCACCTATTTAAGGCTGACAACGCACTTGCCTAGCCCCCTCCCTGCTTTCCCTCCCTTTGCTCTCCTCCACCGCCGCACCTCACCCGGTAAGCCTCGGCTCGATTCCTCTCACCTCGAGCACCTCCTCACCTCCCCAAACCATCTCCCACCACTCACTCCATCTCTCCCTCCCCACAGCGTTACCGCCACAAGGACCTCGCCGCGCTGCCTGTGGCCCACGCTGCCGGACCGCCTCGGCTGCTCTCCGACCCCACCGCGTGCACGGGTAAGTTCCCCTCGATCACTCTGTGCCCATGCGCGCCTTATCTTCATCCCTCCCCTACCCAAGCACCACCACCAGTTCTTCCTCCCCCAGCTCTGGCCGCTGCCTACGCTGCCTCGGGCTCCTGTCGCCAAGCCGCCTTGGCCACTCCCTGCCCCCCAACTAGTCCAGTGGACTCCACTCGTCCCCCTCTAGCTCATGGTCCCCCTACTCTTTGTTAGAAAAGATAATCTCCTTGTATATGTTTCGTGTATCTAGAGGAATCTGGGTGATTAGGCATAGTTAGCTATGATTGTATCTCCTTCTGTTTTTAGAATCCTAATTACCTGGGTTACCATCTAGGTTGTTGTACATGCTACGATTGCCGGCTATTGGCATCTATATTAATGCAATCGCGGACCAGACGAAGGTTATCGCTTCCAGCACCTCTGAATACTTTTCATGGTATCAGAGCCACCAAAACAAAAACAAAAACTCATCTAGGGTTTGCGCCATGGCTAGCTCTTCCAAGGTTTCGACCGGTAATCCTTTTGTCGGTTTGATCGTCTCGGAGAAGCTAGGCAAAGGGAACCATGCGATCTGGAAGGCACAGGTCCTTGCGGTGATCAGAGGAGCAAGATTAGAAGACTACCTCACCAGTGCTACAAAGACGCCAGATGCAGTCATCACCGCCAAGAAAGATAACAAGGACGTGGAGATCAAAAATCCAGAGTTTGAAGAATGGGTAGCTACCGATCAACAAGTGCTCGGTTACCTCCTCTCCACCATGGGCAGATATGTCCTGCCTGTAGCGACGCGCGAACGTCGGCTGCCGTCTGGAACATCATTGAAGGTATGTTCTTCTCGGTGTCAAAAGCTAGATCAATCAATACAAGAATCGCCCTGGCAACAACAAAAAAGGGTGATCTTAGTATCACTGAGTATGTTGGCAAGATGCGTGCACTTGCCGATGAGATGGCGTCGTCGGGCAAACCGCTCGATGAAGAAGACTTGATCTCGTACATCCTCACTGGATTGGACGAGGACTACGATCCGATTGTTTCCTCTCTCGTGTCGAGAGTGGAACCAGTCACCGTGGGAGAGGCATACTCCCACAGCTGCTTCACTTTGAGAATCGCTGGGTTCTTCGACAAGCCGGGGCGCAAGTGTCGGCAAACTTGGCGAACCGAGTCCACGGACGCAGGCTCTCACCAAGTCATGGCCGCGGCGGCTTTCAGCACGGCCGCAGCAACCACGGCAGGGGTCGTGGCAGCAACCCGGTGCAGCGATCGGGAAATAATCAAGGCGGCGCCAACACTGATAATCGGCCGAAGTGCCAACTTTGTCACAAAAAGGGACACACGGTAATGGACTGCTGGCATAGGTTTAATGAAAATTTTGTGCCCGATGATAAGTATGCAAGAGCTGCTGTTGCTTCGTACGGGATAGACTCGAACTGGTACATGGACACGGGGGCGACCGATCATGTGACAGGAGAGTTGGAGAAGTTGACCGTACGTGACAAATACAAGGGAGATGATCAAGTTCACACGGCAAACGGTGCAGGTATGGCAATTAGTCACATTGGTCATTTGGTTGTTAATACCCCATATCGAAATCTTTATTTGAACAATGTGCTATATGTTCCTCAAGCTAGCAAAAATCTTGTCTCTGCACATCGTTTTATAACTGATAACTTGGCCTATCTTGAGCTATATCCTAAGCACTTCTTTGTTAAAGATCAAGCCACGAAGGCGACACTTCTTAGAGCCCAATGCCGTGGCGGTCTCTATCCTCTTCCTCCTGCAGTCACTCAAGTCAAGCAGTCCAAAGAAGTCAATGTTGCCGTGAAGCCATCCCTTGAGCAATGGCACAACCGGCTAGGTCATCCTTCCTTTGTCATAGTTGAAAAAGTTGTCAATAAACATGGTTTACCTTGTTTAGCTGAGTCAAATAAGATGACGGTTTGTGATGCTTGTCAACAAGCAAAAAGTCATCAACTGCCTTTTGCTAGATCTCTTAGTGAGTTTAATCATCCTTTGGAACTTATCTACTCAGATGTTTGGGGCCCTGCACCGCTTCATTGGAAGGAAAAGTACTATGTTAGTTTTATTGATGCTTATAGCAAATTTACATGGATTTATCTTCTCAAGTTTAAATCTGAGGTGTTCCAAAAATTCCAAGAGTTTCAAAACCTTGTTGAACGAATGTTCAATCGCAAGATCATAACGGTGCAAACTGACTGGGGAGGTGAATATCAAAAGCTTTACACCTTTTTTTTTAACAAGATTGGCATCACCCATCATGTGTCTTGTCCCCACACACATCAACAAAATGGGTCGGCCGAGCGAAAACATCGTCATATAGTTGAAGTTGGTCTCTCTCTCCTTGCTCATGCATCCTTGCCTATCAAATTTTGGGATGAAGCCTTTGTTTCTGCCGTATATTTGACTAACCGCACACCGAGCAAATTGCTTCAATATAAATCTCCTCTAGAATGTTTGTTTGATCAAGTTTCTCATTATAACAATCTTAGAGTCTTTGGGTGTGCGTGTTGGCCTAATCTTCGCCCTTACGATTCCCACAAAATGCAATTTCGTTCAAAACGGTGCACTTTTTTGGGATATAGTCCTTTGCATAAAGGTTTCAAGTGCTTGGATACCTCAACTGGTCGAATCTATATTTCCAGGGATGTAGTATTTGATGAAAGCATTTTCCCCTTTTCTCAATTACATCCCAATGCCGGTGCAAGGATTCGTTCTGAAATAAACTTGTTGCCGACTCATCTTCTTAATTCTGGGGGTGTTCCACCTAATGATCTTGTGATTAATCATGCCACATAAATTACTAATAATGTTGATGCAGTAGTTACCAGCGCTAGCGAAAATACAAGCTCAAATGCTCCATGCGATATTGGCAACATGGCTACCAAAGGTGCTAGCATCGAAGAAACCGACATCGCGGGAAATCTGGGCGACAATCTGCTCCCCGAAGTACCGGCACAACCATCGGTTTCAGAGGAGAGCCAATTCGGTGCTTCGCCTACGTTGGCTTTCGCGTTCCTCCCTGAATCGATCTCACGGATCAACGCAGCCCACAACGCCTACCACCGCCACAATGAGGTATTAGAAAAGAGAAAATTTATACCGATGGCACTGTTAAATATGGTTTTCTTGCTTCAACTGGTGAACCTAGAGATTTAGCTGAGGCTTTGCATGATAAAAATTGGAAAAATGCCATGGATGCAGAATATCTACCTTTGATGAAAAATAAGACATGACATTTAGTTCCTCCTCAACATGGTAGAAATATTATAGATTGTAAATGGGTCTATAAAATTAAGAGAAAGCAAGATGGTAGTCTTGATAGATACAAGGCCAGGCTAGTTGCAAAGGGATTCAAACAAAGATATGACATAGATTATGAAGATACTTCTAGCCCCGTTGTTAAATCAGCTACAATTAGAGTTGTGCTTTCTATTGCTATATCTAGAGGTTGGACACTACGTCAATTGGATGTACAAAATGCTTTTCTCCATGGTTTCTTAGAAGAAGAAGTATATATGCAACAACCACCTGGTTTTGAAGACACTGATCATCCAGAATATGTGTGTAAACTTGACAAAGCTTTATATGGGCTGAAACAAGCTCCTAGGGCATGGTACTCCAGGCTAAGTCAGAAGCTTTGTCAACTTGGTTTTAAAGGATCAAGAGCAGACACTTCTTTGTTCTTCTACAACAAAAATGGTGTGATTATATTTCTTATTATTTATGTAGATGACATAATTGTTGTGAGTTCAGAACAGGAAGCAGTACCAACTTTATTAAGAGATCTGCAAAAAGAGTTTGCACTCAAGGATCTGGGAGATCTACACTACTTCCTTGGAATTGAGGTAAATAAGACATCTAGTGGTATTATATTGACTCAAGAAAAATATGCTAATGATCTGTTGAAGAGAGTTGGAATGATAGATTGTAAAGCAATCAATACACCATTGTCTACCAGTGAGAAATTGACTATACATGAAGGTGATCCACTAGGACCCAGTGATGCATCAAATTACAGAAGTGCTGTTGGAGCATTGCAATATCTTACTTTAACTAGACCTGACATAGCTTTTTCAGTGAACAAAGTTTGTTAGTTCCTACATGCGCCAACTACTGTACATTGGGGAGCAGTGAAAAGAATACTTAGATATATCAAGCAATGCACTCGACTTGGACTCAAAATCAGCAGGGCAAAATCAATGCAGGTCAGTGGTTACTTAGATGCTGATTGGGTAGGCAGCATGGATGACAGGAGGTCTACAGGAGGGTTTGCAATATTTCTAGGAGATAACTTGGTATCTTGGAATGCTAGGAAACAAGCTACAGTGTCAAGGTCTAGCACAGAATCGGAGTACAAGGCATTAGCAAATGCCACAGCCGAAATCATGTAGATACAAACATTGTTGGCAGAACTTCAAATTCCAAGTCCTCCTGTGGCAAAGTTATGGTGTGATAACCTTGGTGCTAAATACTTATCATCTAATCCTGTTTTCCATGCTAGGACAAAGCACATTGAAGTTGATTACCACTTTGTACGTGAAAGGGTGCAAAGAAAATTACTAGAAGTTGACTTTGTTCCTACAGGAGAACAAGTGGCCGACGGCTTCACCAAGGCTCTACCTGTTCGACAGCTAGAGAATTTTAAATTCAATCTCAACTTGGGAAGTTTTGATTGAGGGGGAGTGTTAGAAAAGATAATCTCCTTGTATATGTTTCGTGTATCTAGAGGAATCCAGGTGATTAGGCATAGTTAGCTATGATTGTATCTCCTTCTGTTTTTAGAATCCTAATTACCCGGGTTACCATCTAGGTTGTTGTACATGCCACGATTGCCGGCTATTGGCATCTATATTAATGCAATCGTGGACCAGACGAAGGTTATCTCTTCCAGCACCTCTGAATACTTTTCACTCTTCCCCTTCTCCCCTTCTGGCGCTGTCGCTCCCATCTCCTCCCCACGGTCGGCCGCCACACACCACTGCCTGACTGCCACCGTCCACCTCCGGCCGCGCCACCACCACCCTTCAGACCGTCTTCCCTCCCTGGTTCCATTTTTGCCACCCACAGCCATCACCGCCATCTCCATTGCCAGTGACAAGCGCCGCCTGAACCACCCTGCCCTCAGTTGTTTCTGCATTTGCTCTCCCCTCTTTGTTGCTCTCAACGCTCACTCTCCCTCCCTGTGTATAGGCAACTGACAGTGGACCTTCTTTGTAAGCTCTCTGTGTTGCTCTCTGGAAATTAACATATGACATTGGGCCCCACCTCTTAGTGGCTAGCAAAATATGTTAGAAGGGTAATTAGGAGTTGTTAAGCAGTTAGTAGGTAATGCATTAGAAATGTCATTTTTCTTAAGGTGATTAGTTCAAGTAATAATAGTTTGCCATTAGCAGCTAGATTCAAAAGAACAATATTTAATAATAGATCATATATTGTATAGTTCTCCCTATGGCATGAGGGCCCTAGGCTATAGTCAAAATAATTATAATAAATAATACACCATGGTTAATGATCAGTAGACCATGTTAGTTAGGGTATATACCAAATATGATCTTATATTTAAAAATACCTAGTTAACAATAGGGTCCTAAACCATTAGCAATTATTTTCAGACCTTTTAGTTGAGATTAATATAGTTCTACAGTCTCAAAAAATGATAGTACGAAAGATAGATCCCACACAAAGGTGATTTTTAGGTGGATCATTTATAACAAGTCCAGTTAAAACTGAACAATGATATAGTCATTTTTGGGCGCACACACACACACATGATCCAATGGTCAGTAGACCCTAGGCCATTGTCATACAATAATAAATGATAACAATGACAATACGTCAATGACTTCTACACCCACTAGTAGAGTAGTAGTAAAATAATACATCATAGCAACAGACACTTACAAGTAGGCTCTTACCAAATTGTCGAATAGATAAAGTGATCATGATAGTTGACTTCTAACTAGTAGTACCAAGCGTTTAGTTAAACAATTCGCTAGCGATTAAGTTAGGCATAGTCGTTATACTAGATAGTCGTGAAGGTTAACAGTTACTATGTCATGACCTCATGCTAGTTAATCAAAACCAATGCCGATAGGATAATCACTGAACAAGGATAAGTAGGTAAGAGCCCATAGGCCGTGTATAGTAATTATCTACTTAATGAGAAGTAGTCATTAGCAGGTGCTGTAGCTAATGATCAACCTATTATGATAGGTTTACTTTAGTGTAGGTTGAGCCACGTAAGTAATAAGACTAAGTATAGATCAAACACAAACCTCTAGGCACCGCCGATTAAATCATAAGGATGACGTCTAGCCAGTGCTTTGAGGTTCCACCTGACTTATGGAACTTCCTTAATAAATATAAAATAATAAAAGAAATCATTAAGTGAACTAGACTCCATGTGTCGGTGAGACTTATGTCTACCCTATGCGAACCCTGAACCTACGCATAGGTCTCACCTAACTTTTATGGAACTTCCTCGATAAATAGAAAATAATAATAAGAGAAACCAATAGATCAGCGAGGCGTCGGGTGTAAGTAGTGATGATATGTCCCCAAGTGGATGATTGTAGTATAACCATCATTCGACATCACATAGGTTCCATCTGTCACCCGCCACTATCCGCTTTCAGTAGAAGTACAATTCGTAACCCGAATATGTACCGGCGAATCCTGCTTAATGGGGTAATCGTCCTCATTCCAAATATCCCTTGATATACTTCATCTCGTCTGAAGTATTTCCTTCATCAAACACATATTGGTGTAACTACTTTGGTCTGGAGTATTTCCTTCATTCCAGGTATCTCTAGATGTACTCCATTCCGTCTAAAGTATTTTGTTCATCAACTCCACTTGGATATGTTTGGTTTCATCTAGAATACCACCTTCTTTCAAGGTACCATTAGATATGCTTAGTTCTATTTAAAGTATTTCCTGCTTCAAACACTCTTGGGTGGATTGACTTTCATTTGAAGTGTTTCCTTTTGTTTACTTGCCTTTGGATTTATTATATTTCATATGATTGTTTTCAGACGTTCTTGGGTTTGATTGTATTTCGCGTAGTTAGAATCTGAAGCCATGACGGAGCAACAGTTCGAGCAAGAACAAGAACAAGACCAATATTATCACAACATTGAGCGATGCGAGTCAACACTTTGATCATGTTGCACCTACTTTTGAAATGAAATTATATTATTTTAAATTATAAAATTGCATTGCTATGATTCATACAAATATGTTGACTTAGCTCATGGCTAATGACTGAATGATAATTGTGTATAACCTTTCTATCCTTGAACTTGGACACTATCACACTAGAACTAATGGTATACATACTAGATTCTAAGTTTGTATCTAAGTGTTATGCTTAGCCTTGCTTAGATACATTGACATGTGGCCAATGATTTGCCTCGACGTCATTCAAACATGAAACTAGATTTGGACAGTCGAGGTTGGAGCCTGGCTGGTATGTTGAACTAGAAAAGTATTTCAAAACAAAAGAAAATCCAAAATAGATTTTGACTAGGGTGGCTGAAAAGCATGATAGGCACTAGTAAAGAGCACAACAAAGTGGGTATGGAAAAGTATCGCTCAAGTCAATTAAGGATCCGAATCTTGTGATGACCTCTCGTGTAAAAATAGTGCAACCACAAGTGTAACACCCCAGCCCAACAAGAGCTTGGAATGCTACTAAAATAACTGAATAACAATTAAAACTAAGACATCTTATTAAATTTTGGTAGAACCTCCTTTGTGTAGTTAACCATACCGGAGGTTCACACAATTATTTATAATAGTAAACAATAATCCAATCATCAAATTTATAACGTAAACATAAAGGCAACCATAACATGCTAAATAACTCTATTACAAAACATTCAACACATAAGAAATAACCAATAGAAAATCCTTCAAGCAGTTTGCTCAATTATTAAAGCATATTCCAAGTTTAACTAATTATAAATTGTTCGTGGTAGTGTGCACCCAAACTTATGACTATTCCCTCCCATGCATGCCATTCTCGTAAGGGATACCTAAAAAAACAAACAACAGCAAGAGTGAGTCCAAGACTCAGCAAAGTACAAATTAGTGAGACAAAAACATACACAGCTATGTCATCCTCATCCAACCACAATTCTCCATACTCAAACAATTCACATGCACATGCAATGCAAATGCTCAAATGCAACTTTTCTTTTCTCTTTGCATATACCGGTAATGCGGAGTATGCATCCGTCGATGCATACCCATGCTTGTGCCTTCTAGCACAGGGACCATAAGCCCACACTCCACAAGTGTGGGGACCACAAGCCCGTCCAATACATGACGGGGACCTCAAAATCAATGCTTGGTCACCACGTGACCAAGCCTCAAAGATGATAACATGATGCATATGAATCAATTTTTTTTATCCAACATAAACATGTATTAGCCAGCAGAAACATACATGAATAAAGAGCATACTCATTCTTCTAGCATTCATGAACAATGACATATACATCATTCTAGCATCCATGAGTACCAATATACACATAATACCAGCAAACATGAACAATCACTATTAATTATTCTACCACTATTTGTACTTGCCTCAACCGTGCGAAGCTTGATGATGCGAAGAGGGCGCTGCCCCCGGAATCAAACCACCTGAATAAATATAACAATCACACTAAGAGGACATTTCTGTACAAGATATTGCTACAAATAAGTATACGACGAACTACGCTCCTAGCGCAACCCAAAACACCAACTTCTATAGACATCGATCTGTCCCAAAACAGAACAACCTTCTTCTAAAATTCATAACTTTTCGTCTACTTATCAAAATATGGTGTTCTTTGATTCTCTTGAAATATTATTAATTTATCTACATAGACCTAGTTGGCGAGGTTTCCAGATTCAGCCATCTTTTAGCCTTACCAAACAGTTTAATAGAACAACTAAATCTCGTCAGGGGTTCTGGACAGCGAAACTAAAACTAACGTATCTTTCAGTACAATTATCCAAAAATTATTATCTTTAGCTCTCTGAAAACCTTATGAACATACCTACAACTTTCATTTTGGTGAGATCTTCTAAATAATTCATTAACTATTTGCTAATGATCGATTAACATTGACTGTCAGAATTATGTCAGAACCACAGAACAGCGGCGCTATGAAAATCATATATCCTGATCCGCTCATCCAAGTGACCTGATCCAAGACTATACTGAAAGCTAAAGACGTGACCTACAAATCTTTAGGAGATGGCCAGATCAAATTTTGCAGCTAACAGCCCTAAATCAAACGAATACTACAGACCGCCTGAGAACCGATCTAAAACCGACATTACCTAAATACAAAATTACGCTACTAAACGAACGGATTCGGGAATACCCTTGGAGAAACACTGAAGAACACGAATACCAGCCCGCAATCCCTCCCCTTCCCTTCTCCCCCTTCCTTGTACTTCCTTCTTCTTGGCCGGCCACCACAAGGGCGATCTCCTCCTTCCCCCCAACTTGGTCGGCAACGGGAGGGGAGTTCTTGGCCGGTAGTAGGGAGGGTCACCAGGGGAGGAGGTGTTGCTGGAGGGAGGAGGCGCAAGGGGCAGGGGAGGTGGCGACCAAGGGGAGGAGAGGAGGGTGGCGGCCAACAAGGGGGAGAGGGGGTGCGGCTAGGGTTTTGGGGAAGGGTGGCGCCTCTCCCCCTTTGGCCGGCCAACACATGCCCCCTTGGGACAAGGCCCAAGCCTAGGTTGCCGTGTTTTTTTTTGTAGAAATACCCCTCTTTTCCTCTGTTAAATCATTTTGCTATAAGATTCTTCTCCCTAATTTAATTATTCGCTCTCGAATACATTTAGGGTATTACAACAAGCCTATAACGGGTATGACCTAGCTAACTAATTTGTTTGCCTCATGTGGCTTCATCATTGGTGGGTGTATGGTGTGGATTAAGGGTAAGGGAGCCACCGAACTACACGACACAAGTGAGAGACCTCTTGGGGGCATGGCTCAAGGGGGTGATACATAGCGGGTGAGGTTGCGTTGAGGTGGGAAATTGTAAAGGCCTTGTGATAATTATCTTAGTCGCAAACCTATAGAAGTGTGTTGGACGAACAATATAAATTGATTATCTCTTGTGAGTAAAGTGCACAAACTCTGCAGAGTGTAAAAACTATCTAGATAGTTGTGCCCATGATCACAGGTGGTGTCTAGAACTTGCTTGAAATAGTTTTCATTTTTATAAAACAATTTGTGGGAGGGAATGAAAAGATGGGTTGGAGCCCAGAGATTTGAGATGGGTTGGAGCCCAAAGATCGAGATGGCTTGGTTGGGAGCCAGTGAGAAGTACGGATGTGACTCCCAGAAAGAACATGAGGATTGGGTGAATTGTGCCACTCAGTGATATAGGAGGTTGGAGCCTCCACTAGTATTTTACAACAAAACTCAACTGTACTAAAACCTGTGTTAGTTAAAAAATGCTATGTCTCAGGATTTGCTACTATATAATCTATATAAATAAGTGGCTCTATGCAAACAAAAGAACCATAAGCCATTCCTTTGATTAGCCTTGCATATTATACAACTGCATTCTATGTGTTGGCTCGCGAGTACGGTTGTGTACTCATACTCACTCAATATCATTATCCAGTAAGTGATCAAGAAGGCCAAGAACTAGGTCGTATGCCCTAGTCGATTGTCTGTGGGTATATCATGAGGGTTCCACGTGTTGTATTTCAATTTCAATTCCACTTCCACTGCTGATTCTTTAAAGGAATTTGTCCTGCTGGCCATTCTGAAAGACAAAAGTCATAAAGTATATTTATAATTTGTTTATTATTATGCAATAGCTTTACATTTTTCGTGATATGTGTTTGCTATCCAATGAAGTAACTGTGAGCACTAGCTACTGATCCAGGCACTGGTGCTGTAAACATAGAAGATTTCAAATTATAAATTTAGGGTCTAACAGACTTGGTATCAGAGCCATATCGACTGTAGGTTGTGACCTTAGTTAGCATGGCCGTTAGCTTCATTAGTGGACAACTTTTGAAATCTATTTTCATCTACAAATTCTTTGTGAAAAATATAAGTATTATTGCTCACTCTCATCCCTCCTAAGATGACCCTGTCTTACCTATGTCAAATCTTGTTTTGATTTCGAAAGGTGATTGGTTTCCTCTTCCCTTACCCTAGCTTCAAAAGCTTAAGTTTAGGAACGTGACAACTTGTCAGGATAGGGCAATCTCATTTCGAGTAACCCTTGTGCAATGAACTGTGCATTCCCATATGTGTGTTTCCGTGAGTAGATGATTGTATTGCTGTGAGATTTTAGTTGGATCTTGTGCACTACCTATTTGCCCACGGGCGTCGTATTTTGCAGCCATGGGAAAAGCTTGTTTTGAAAATTCGTGTGATTTATTGGAGCCTCCACGACGTCTTATGTGTTTTGTATTGTATTTTAAAGAAAAATGGGTTTCGCTACCTTGTCCCCGCAATCTTTTCCCATATATCATGCTATTCCCTTTCATCCCTTACTGAAAGCGCCAACAGACGTCAAGACCAACATAACAAGCATGCAAGGTCAAGATGAAGCTCCCTCAGAACTTGCCAGCCCTGACCCAAACTTTCAAGACAAGACCTGGAGGCATCACCATACTTCCCATGGTATGCACACAACCAACCTTGTAGGACCCCAAAGGGGCAAGCTAAGGAAATGCTTCATCGAGGTTGAGTTCGGGTACATCAAGATAGGGTCGCCCATGAACCCTTGTCCAAAGGAGGACCAGCTCCACGTAACCGAACTGACACCACCGCCCCTTGGGACTCATCGACCCGCCGCATGTCACTTCAACAGATTCGATGTTCTATGATGATGCAGAAACATCACAGAATGTTGAATTTTGTCATAGAAACAAGGTTATGACATAAAAATATTGTCATACATATCGTTATAGTATGTGTGTCATAAAATGTCAAGAGTGACGAAACAAAAACATTTCGTCACAAATTATCAAATTTTCCATGACAAATTTTTTACCGTCACTGAATGAGCTTATTCATGACAAACAATTTTGTCATGTAATATGAAATTTATCGTCATACATTCTATGATTTTTGTTACTAATTGATCAAGTAGCTCATTGGGGCAGTATATTCGTTGACAAATCTATATGGTTGGATTATCACACTATGTGTTATAAAGACATTTTTTTCTTATTTAATCATTAAGAACCATAACCATTTTCAAGATAACCATGCTGTCAATTAAATTTATTGCCACAAACTAAAAGATATAAGTAACAAGATCAAGTTATTTCAATAGACACATAAGCTTTTATTCAAATTATTTCATCCTTGTACAACTAATAAATCTAAACATGAATATACACATTGGACCTATTCAAGGGAGCCTTACAAAGGAAACAATTGGTACAACCACTCAAAACAACAAGTATTTGAGGGCAAATCAAATCAGCAAGTATGATGTTGATCTCTTGAGCTTCCTTGCCATCAACAGTACAATGCTTGAGGTAGCCTTTCCTAACCAAAACAGCAAGTATTTGAGGGTAAATTCGATCAATTAAAGGGAAAATAGCAACAAAGATTCAGTTTTTACCATACATCATCAATAGACTAAACCAGGGGAATCATCGACACCAATTAATGGATTCACTCAACAAACTTGCTGCCTCACCTTTGAGCAGTTACTCATCCTCACCACATGCCTCATGCATTGAGCTGTGAGAAGAAAAGCAAATTATGAAACTGAAATTCGAAAAAGAAAATAAGCAAATGAGTTGTAAGAATAGGAAAGATTCAAGTAAAGTAGCAAACATGGAACCTACCATGGAAGGGAGAGGCAAACCTTAGAGGTTTTGATTCATGCAATTTGATTTCTACTAGCTATTCCAGCTACCTTAGAAAGCTCCAAGGTCCCCTAAGACAAGGGGGAAATAGTTGTTCTGTACACAGATGCAAAGGAGTGTATATAAGCTGAAATTTTTGGATGAGTCCGCAAATTTTTTGAAAAGCCCGCCTAAATTTTGGAAGTCTGCCAAAAAAAGTTCACTGATGAAATTGTAGGAATCGCCATAGATAGCTTATCATTTAATGACGGACATGAATAATTGTCATCGATTTATATTTGGATTGATTAACTCTTATTATCATGTACCTATAAATTGACTCCACACATCTCATACTAGCAAACATGATACATTTCATATTAAGGTATGAATGATATATGAAACATCATTGTGATAACTATGACTCCTCGACCCATTTATGGTTGAAGTGGCTCATGAATGTTAGTATTGTTGATTGGATCTAAGAAGAGTATAAACAACTTCCAATATATGTTGTATTTTGATCAAAATGACCCAACATGAACAATATATAGATCCAAGTAATGATAAGATATTTTAGTTGAGTTCTTAGGTTAATAGCTACACATGACTTCCCTAAACAAATAGCTGCACGTGGCACCTTACACTTGCAATGCATATAAACCATGAAGCACTTGTTGCGCATGATAATAGTAGATTACTAATGCAAATGAAAAAATAAAACATTGTTAATTGTAATAATTTAGACAAAGTACATTATACAAATTATCTATGAGTTAGAGAGTAATCATATTTTTTATGCAATCAAATTAATGGACTTTCGTGACACAACATTAGGAAAACGTCATAGATTACTTACCTATCATGACAAACAATTAAGAAATGTCATATTTTCTAGAATTTTTGGTGACATACGATAATAATCATCATTGATATTGTAGCACTCCTCGATTGTAGAATGATATATAAACAAGTGTTTAACATGCTCTTTTATGTCACATCACCTATTAAAATAGATATCGTAGGACTAATAAATTATTCGAGAAAATAATTTGGATAGCTCCCAATATTGAATTGGTTCTATACAAGTGTGGATTTATATGTTTAATCAGTGATAAATAATTTTATATACATTCTCAAAAAATAAAATCTCCCTTTTGGCTATAATATTTTGAAGTATGACAACCCACAAGGGTTTAGTTATTTTATTGCAAATGGAAGTATGACA
Organism: Ampelocalamus luodianensis; assembly: GCA_036346255.1. Taxonomy (NCBI): domain Eukaryota; kingdom Viridiplantae; phylum Streptophyta; class Magnoliopsida; order Poales; family Poaceae; genus Ampelocalamus; species Ampelocalamus luodianensis. The sequence continues at coordinate 36,088,656 of CM070632.1, forward strand.
AAATATGTTATCACTACAAAATATGTTATCACTACAAATGAACTTTGATGACGAAAAGTAATTCATCAGAAAAAGGGATATAATGTCATACATTGCATTATTTTGGTGTGCCACTGCCCTTCAGAGTTTGCATGACGAAATGGTGTCAATTTTTTGTGATGCAACTGGACTGTTTGTCATAGATATGTGGCACCTATTGAAATTTGTGATGACTGCCTTAGATCGTCATAGTAAATGCTTATCCATGATAATTACAAATATTGCCATGTCGGTTTATGTGATTGAAAGCTGTTGGGACCTAAATATGCCAATCTGGACCCTCTGTGTATAATGCATTAGTCCAGGATCACGCGAGCGTACATAGTATCAACATAGATGAATATCACTCCACACAAGACGAATATAAGAATAAACGACTAATTTGACTAATAAACAATGGTTGTGGCCTTATGGTCAAGTTTACACTTATTAAGCCACACATGGCCAACACTAAATAAAGAGAGACAACAGTGGAACAGAAATAACTCCAGTAGGAACCCATCGACTTGCTATAGGCAACCAACTGGGATCAAGACCTAGCGATTACCCTCCTTGAAAGCAGACGAAGCCTCCTCCACTTCAACTGAATGATTGCATCAAGAATGAGTACTTTGAGTACTCAACAAGTTGTACTACAGAATGCAATTATAGATGATGGCTTATTTCAAAGGTAATGACTTCTATAGTTATTTTGCGAAAAACTTCACTTGCAATCGAATACAAATAATAGATTGAAAGTGTAATTTAAAATAAATAAACAATAATAGTTTAACAATTATTTTCACAAAGAACACGAAGCCTAATCAATTTCTTTCAAACAACCACATAAGTTTTAAATCACACAACTGTCCCTTCCGAAATATTTTTCTAAAACTCTACCTCTCGTGTGAAATTCCTGAGCATGTTCATGACCGCAGACACGGTTATTCGAATAGATTAATTAACACTCTACAGAGGTTTGTACACTTTACTCATAAGATATTACCAGTGTAGCTAGCAGCAATCATAATAAAACCTTTCCGAAACTTCATCTTAACTGTTGACCCTCCTGTTGTGTATACTGATGGCACCAAATCTCCACACAGGTTGTTGGCCCATCGCACACCGTTGGTCCTGGACACGGCGAACCATTGATAAATGTGAATCGTCACACAGACATAATCACACCTCCTCCCTAGCACACAGCTTAACCAATCTTCCTGAGCAATCAATGTTAAGACTCCGTAGCTTACTAAGTTAGGCCTGTCCCATACCAAGCATGTGGTCGTACAGTTACAACTCAGTTTGATGGTGCACAAAGTTAAGTCCTTAATTGACCAAAGCGAGACTGCCAATTACTACCAACTATCACAATCATATTTTCCCAAGCGCACACAGCTCCACCATATCACAATTCCATCCACTTGCCTTGGTCTAAATCTTTTCCCACACTGTTGGTTAAGTGCAACACTGTAACATCCTGGCTATTCGGAAGCCAAAATGTTAGCTAGAATCTACATACAACCAAATTGCGGAAGAATTTAAACAATAACTCCTCTAATGGCATAAAGATGTCAACATATAATTGAACAATTACAAGAATATAATCTGTATCCAACGACGGTTCACAAACTTAAATTATTCAAGTCTACTGAATCCACTAAGATAATTATATCAAAGAGGTAATCATGGATCACAAGTAATTATTTAATCAACCAAAATGTAGAGAAATAGAACATTCATCATCATTCTCTATTTATTACAATTCATCATTTAATGAATGAAAGTCAGGAACAAAATCATATTATTGAAACTTGAATGTTGTGAAGTGAATGAATTATGTGTGTCTACTCCCTCCCATGAATGCCTTCAACAACGTTCACCTAGAATAAACAAACAAAGGCAAGAATGAGTCCAAGACTCAACAAGTATAAAGAATAACTCGATATACAATAAGAGTGAACAAGACAATATCATTAAAGATTATGAACATAAAACTGAAAGAACATATGAATGAGTGGAATGAATGGACTGAATGTAATGAATGGACTACACTCCTGCTTATACCGGTATAGCTAGTGACACACCCGTCGGTGTTCACTTAGGCCCGCATTTAACAAAATGCAGGGATCCAAAGCCCGTATGAAGAATGTTTCATACGGGAGTCCGAATCTGCCCACATTGGAATGGTGGGTCTTACTTGATGGGTCTTTATAATCCACTTCCGTGGATTCCCACATTGGAATGGTGGGTCTTACGTGCCCATACTGGAATTGATGGGTCTTTGTAATCCACTCCCGTGGATGGAACATGACAGAGGATGCATGTAATGAACTATGAATAATAAATAACATCATCTCTAATTATGGGAAAAACACGTATGAAAGGAACATAATCATTGAATCTGGTCACGTATCATATAGAAACACAATACGAACATCAAGAATTCAGCATTCACAAATCTTAAGAATATCAAGTACTTGCCTTCCGCGTTGCGACCCGTTAGTAGGCAACGAAGGTGCCCCTAAACCCGAAACTTCTCCGCCTACACAAGTAAGTACTTGAAATAAGAACAACATGGTACATGACACTACCAGCAACGTTCTACAACACCTTCCCGATAATCCATGAATTAACTATTAGACCTATTCTGAAACAGATAACACAATCACAGAAAGCGAATCTGGACAACAACACGGAATAAATCATAACTATTGATCTGAGACTTGAAACAAGGTGAGCCTAGATCCTAAGGAAACTTAACGAACATATCTATAAAAGTCTAGTTGGCGAGATCTCCCAATTCGGCCAAAACAAAAAGTTAACAGATAGATGAAGGCACAAGGCAGATTCTGTCTAGACGAACTATACGTCGGTAAAGAAATACTCATAACTTTTGATTGGTTTAACCAAAACCCAAAATTCTTACTGTTCTGGAAAGCTAAGAACACCATCTTCAAAATCCTAGTTGGCATGACACTAAAATTTTGCCTTTAACAAAATGTGGCACACGGGTCAAAACTAATGACAGAACCTGACACGCAATCTGGACAGTCAACTTGAAACGTACATAACTTTTGTTCTACAAATCCAAATAGGGTGTTCTTTATCAATCCTGAAAGCTAATGAGATTATCTACAAAAATCGTTATGGGCAACAACATTTCTGAATCATCCTCTAACCTAGTCATATTTTAATAAATATAGTGACTGATAATTCTCGTCAGACTTTCGGGATAGCAGCAAAGAATTTATCATAACTTTTAAACCATAACTTGGAATTGAGTGATCTTTGTGTCCACTGAAATCTAAGAACGAACTACACATAACTCTAGGAGATGAAATTCTCTAATTCGGATCCTAACTACACGAAAACAGACGCACAAGTAATAGACAGAATTCTGGAATTAAATGCAGCAGGACATCGATCCCCTAATCATGGCAAATTATGAATCTAAATCAACCAAAAACAGTGGCGAATTAATTTGTTACCCTCGTAGACCTACAGAAATCACTGATCAAACCCATGAGGACCCTTCTTCCCCTTCCTCTCTTCTTCTCCCTTCTGCTTTCGCCATGGCCGATAGCACCTCGGAGCTTCTTCCTCCTCTTGGTAGAGCAGCAGGGGGGCTGCTACAGTATCACATGCTACAGTGCGGCATGGTACTGTAGCAGAGGCTAGGGTTTTGGGGAAGGACACCCCCCTTCTTGACTCCATTACATGGTCGACCCACTTGGCTAGGATGCTTTGGGCCGAAAGCCCAAGGTTCAATCCTCCCTCAAATCTTGAATTTTCTTTTAATTTCCCTCTCTAAATAATATTGTTCTCTCTAATCTTTATTGCATTTACTAACGAATATTTGGGATATTACAAACGAATACCATTAACGAGTAACAACATACTGCACATAGCTTTTCATAAAGTATTCCATATTCGCTTAGTCAAGTTTAGTTTCACAACTCAAAATGATGTCAACAACCTGTTGCATGGCTTAGTAGACTATTTGTATCTAACCAGCCCACGTTGGTGCTATAAGGATACCAACCAGTAATTAACTAAACTAGGGTGCAAAAGATCATGGTAATATAATGAGCAAGGTGGATATAATCAAGTAGGTGTATTGTAATACACCAAAAGTATACGAAAGGAATTAACCGGGAGAGAATAAATAATCGGGAGAGAGTTATCTGAATTGACGAAGGACCAAATAGAAAATGATTAAATTCGCAGTTAGAGAGGGGGAAATCAGCGTTTGTACGGCAACCTGGGCCTGGGCCTTGGCCCAGGTGGCCATGTGGTGGCCGGCCAAGGGGGGGAGGCGCCACCCTCCCCCAAAACCCTAGTCGCCCTCCCCTTTCCCCCTCCTCCCACTTGTGGCCGCCGCCCCCATCCCTCCTCCTTCCTCCCCTCCCACGCCACCTCCCTGCTGCTCCTCCCCCGCTGCTGTCCAAGGAGGTGCCCCCCCATTGCCGGTGTCATGGAGGAAGAGGGAGGACCGCCCGGGAGATCGCTTGGCCAAGAAGAGAAGAGAAGAGAAGGGAAGAAGGGGGAGAAGAAGGGATCATGATCGGGAGTTCATGGTGGACGTCACCTCGCAGTGTGCCTTCCTCGTTTCGGCAAGGGTAACACGTCGTTCATTGCTTTGGGTCGATTTCTAGTTGTTTTATTTTCGGTTGTCATTAGATCGGTGTTCTGCAGTGGTAAAGATCGACGTTTTTGGGTAGGTTAAATGCAGAATTGGGTCTGGGCATCTCCTAGAAAGTCGTAGATATCGCAGTTATCTTTTTTTTCCGACAAGAATCAGGTCATTCCGACTTCGGTAGCAATAGTTATGAATTTAATGGTGTGACTGTGTTTCTGGGAAGAAGATGAACAGACAGTTTGGACTAACCTGATTTAATCCCGTAGTTAGAGGGATTTCCAGAGGGTCTCACCATAACGAAAAACGAGGCTAATCCTCTTAGCTTTCAGGAAAACTAAAGATCACTAAATTCGGACGAACGTAGAGAAAGTTATGGTAGTTTCTTTGTCGCTGTCCAGAAAACCGACGTGAAATGTTTACTCTGATTGAATGGATTGGTAGGACTAGTGGATGGCCGAATCAGAGGGTCTCCCCAACTAGGTTTATTTAGGCAATTTAGTTACCTATCCAGAAAGTCCAAGATCATCCTATTTGGACACCCGAGCAGAAAGTTATGTATTTTAGAAGCTAGCTGTCTGCAGTGACCAATCGCTAGAAATTTTGAGAATTAGAAAATGCTAAGATGTTAGCGAGTTCAATTGCGATGTTACTTATGATTTTGGTACAGAATGTTGGTCTTAGAATGGGGTTTTCTTCATGCCCAGGTAGAAGCGAGATCCCAAGGGCAGCACCCACTTCGCGTCCTCCATTTGCACGCGTTAAGGCAAGTGCATTGTTTGATTTGATTGATTGGCTATATTGTGTGTTATTTGATATATGGTTGCATAGCAAGATGGTATACTTGATGAATGTTTAAGTTTGGTTATTGCTCAAATGATGCTTATGTTTTACTATGGTTCAATGTGGTAGTCTTTTGGTAAGATTGATGATGAATGAGGTTGAGCATTTGCATATTGAGAACATATTGAGGCTTGGTCACGCGGTGACCAAGTATGTTTCCTTGAGAATCCCGCCATGAATGTGACGGGCTCGAGATCCCTCACTCGTGGAGTGTGGGCTTGAGGTCCCGTTACTTGCGGAGTAACGGGCAATTGGTCCCTGCGCGCGCGCCAAGACAGCATGGGCATGCGGCGGCGTCGATACTGCATTACCGTGTAATGCACACGAAAGTTAAAGATAAAGGTTCCTTGAGCATTGCATTTTGCATATGAGATGTTCTAATGTTGATCTCCTTTATATGTATGTTGATGTTATAGTTTCTATATGTACTTGCTGAGTCTATGGACTCACTCTTGCTTTATTGTTGTTTTAGGTACCCGAGCCAAGAGTGACATGCATGGGGATGTAGACGCTAGTCACACACATACCACATGAACTAAATAAAGTTGAATGATCTTGAACGTGGTTGATTTTAGATTATTATGTTTTGTCTTATGCAATGGATTAAATGTAATAATGATGAGTAGTGGAACTTCATACCTCTCTAGTTATGTTAGACACTTAACATGTCTTTGTTTATCTCTTGATGTCTCTAAATGATAGTTTAGTTAATACATGTATTATTCAGATGTTGGAACCTCCGTGTAATTAATTTTACAAGGGAGGTTCGGCCGAGATTTACTAAAATTGCCTTGATTAGAATTATTAGGGTTTGTTTAGTAGCATTCCAGGCTCATGTCGAGCTGGGGTGTTACAGTTGGTATCAGAGCGAGGTTGTAGGTCCGTGGTGAACAGATTAATAACTTAGGTAACTTAGCTTGTTAAAAAAAAATTGCTAATGGTTAATTAGTTGAAAACCTAACACACTGGTGCACAGTAGAATGGGGTGGGTCAAGCATTGCATTTACGCTTCTGTCATGTTGTAATGATGATTCCTGTTATGAGATGATCTTACATACCTATAATATGATTATATGATTATTATGAGTGAGAGCAGCCCTTGTTGAGAGGATTGAGGTCATGGTTGTGGCCCTGGGCTTTACCAGGTTACACCATTGTTCGTGGTAAGAGAAAAGGGAAGAGATTACCTCAGATATCTTAGTACAGGCGTTAATAGTGAGTATCTGTTGAAAAAAAAAATTGTCCACTTCCTTGAATTTGAATTTGATCAACTCTTGTTCAGTTGTGGTCGATAAATTTCTTTGGGTCAGTAGTTCATTTCAGTTGATGGGTTTCTTTGAGAAAGGTTGTTATGTTTCTATTGGCTTAACTTGTCCCTTAAAGCAATTATTGTTTTTCCTATTGTTGAGTTATTCTTGTGGCTGGTGGACTTGGTTAGTTGTCAATACTGACTTTTGTATTGGGGTTTCGTCCTTCTTACTGGAAAACATGACCTATTTATTTCGCTGGATGATTTGGATAATGAAAGTTTCCTTTTGCAAGTCCTGTAGTACGTGGAGGCTTTGACTCAATGTATCTCTCTTGAGTATTTGGAGTGTTGAAGCTTGGTGGTTCTTTTTATGGAAGAAGTGGTTAAACCCTTTAGTAGTGTTTTGGCTTGGTTAAGCGAGAGGTTATACTCAAAGCAATTAATGGAAAAGGTATGGATTATCAGGTTAGGTCTGTGGTGTGGTATATAATCGATCCTAACTAAGATCACTGGAAGGAAAGTTGATTAATTTGATGGTGCCATATAGTAGCTCTTGTTGAACGGTGATTAAGGGTATGGCTAAACCTAATTGGAATCAATAGAGTTATTAAAAAGATGTGGAACTTTGATGAAAAGGTTGATCATTAGAGTCGTTTAGTTTACTAAACTTGTTAGAATATTTGATTTCAATGGATTAATCTAACTATGTAGGAAGGGAAATATAAGGATGTGTTTGATCGTTGTCTTAATAGATGATAATATGTAATTATCTTTAATTGGCTATTTGATTATTTTATTTTTGCTTGTGAGAAGGCAAATAGAGAAAGAACCATCAATTTCGTCTAAGGTTGAAAAATCATCAATGGTTTAGGATGGGATTTAATAGGTGACTTGTGTTTGTGTGATGGTGAAATTGTCGGATAATAGTATGTCTTTGATGAAAGGGTTTTGGTGTAATCTTATAAATTTTGTCGTAGATTCCCTCTAAAAAAAAAGTGGTTGCTGTAGTGAGGTTATAAGAATTTGGTGTACTCTCATTTGAGGATGAGATGATAAAGTGATATGTAATAGTTTGGTCAGCTTTTGGGGATTTTATAAAGGAAGGGTTGATGATAACGAACCTTGTTAAGAGTGAATTATTCTTGTTGTTAGTAATAAGGTCTACAAGAGATTGTGACGCGTTGGAGTGGTGATGATTCTTCTAGATAGAAAGTAAGTTGATTGTTTTAATGACGGTTAAATGAAATGTTTGGAGTTTTGAATTCGTGATCTTTTGGGGGTTCATGATTTATGTAGTAGATGAAATTAGTTGAGCATTATGACATATGGAAAGGTTCTGTTTGGTTCAAGTGATGAATGTGATTTGGTATTAAAGGCATCTCTTGTTTGGTTTGGCAAGTAATGTTGTAATCAAAGACTTAAGAGTTTCTTGGGATTGCATAGCAATGTGTTATTAAGAGTTATGGAGGTGGAAAAAATCTTCATGTGGGACTTGTGCCTCGATTGTGGACTCGTATTTTGTTTTCGAGATCACTACTATTTGATCTGCTTCTATTGGTCTCGTGCTTACTTGAGAAGCCACGATTTCTTGTGCGTTGAACCTTGTATCTTTTATTTCTTCCTTTTGAATAAGGAAGTAACCAAATTGTGTTGCCAAGTGTTATAAAGAGTAGCATGGTGATTGGTTGGAGGTGGTTAAGTATTTTGAATTTGTTGAGATTTTTAGGAACCAATCTATTTGAAGAGCAAGATAAAGTGAATTGGTTTGATTTACAACACCCGAGAGAATTCTATTTAAATGGAGAGTTGTCGATGAGATGAAAGTGATTAGTATTACAATTAGTGGAACTTATGATGAATTATGATCCAAGAACATTTGTCCATGTTGGAATATTGGGATTATCGAAATTATGGACTCCTAACAAACTTATCGAATATCGCAATTGGATACTTAGTATGATTGTGCGTATGTTGTGGTGGTGAAGTTTAATGAGAGTAGCGGTGTGGAGGAACCTCGGTGTCATGATAATTAGTGGGATAGCAGAATTGTTGAGCTTTGTCAAGCATTACTCGGCCTCGATAAGTAACCCTATGGGAGTTAAATTATTTCTAAGGATGTCTTGGTCAAAGGATATATTTATTTATTGATGTTAGTGATTGGGTATGTTTGAATCTTGGTCAATCAGTTAGGGTTTTGTGAACGGGTATACTGTGGTTGTGTAACTGAATTGGATTGGTATGGATTAGAGAAGGTCTAAGACTTGTGAAATAAATCGCCTTAGGATGGTTACTCCATTAGTGAGAAACGTGGATGTTAATGATTGAGGTTATTGTGGAGCTATGTGAAATTTTAGTAAACGAATTTGAGGATTTCCATGAATTATACCGAAATTCATTGTAGGAGACTTGAGGTTGGTTTTGGGCTTTGCATTCTTAGGTTAGAACCTTGGATGCTAATGATTCTGTGTAGAAGTGGTAGAATAAGAGTGGATTCCGAGTAGTGGGATGATTATTGATAGTATCTTTTGAGGCTAGTATATGAGAGTGTGTGATGTGAATTTCAAATTGTTCATCCTTAACGGATTAAGGGATGTGACGGTGGGTGAAATCTATATTGAGTTATGTTGGAAATTATTTTGACAAGTATTCATTCGGTAGGGAAGTTGGCTAGAGTACGATATTGTGGATTGGAAGAATCTCCCGCATAAGTGTAAACTTTGTGTTCCATTAGAGCATAGGTTTGAGGTTGCCAATTTAAGAGAAATGAGTTAATGCGTTATGCGATGATTTGGGATCCTATGGTTTAAGAGAAAGTTGATTTCTTAAAAGAAAGATTGTGGTAAAGGGTGTGATCTTGGATAGTGAGATGTTTTCTTAGTTCTTACTTGAACTATGTGGTTATGACGGATGTCAATTACAAATTGAGTTGGTTCTTGCCGGTATGTGTGATTCCTTTCGCTTAAAAAAATGGTTAAACTGGTTTTCGATTGATTTCGCTTTTGGCTTGTGTGGCATTTATTTCTAAACTGCCTATTTGAAAAATGGAAAAGATTTCGTAGTAAATCCATTGATTTTGGATTGGGCACTTCTAAGGGAAGATGGCTTTGAGTTGGATGCATTTTTTTTGACTCCTTTGTTTTTCGATTGAGTTTTCGGATTAGTGAGTCGATAGGCGAGTTCTTTGTGCGTCCCTTGTTAAAGGAGATGTCGCTATGTAGATAAAGTGATCGATCGAGTGTTGGAACAAGAGTTCCATGTATTTTGTGCTGACGGTGTACTTCGGTAACAAAAAGGAAGTGTAACCAAAGGTGTGTCGGATAAGTTCCCCAGTAATGGGAATTTGTAGATTGGCGTAACGCTATTACCGTCTCGAGTACTTGCGAGGAGTACGTAGTGTCTTATACTTTTCGGTGCTGATAGAACACCTGAGATCGGGAGCTTGAGATTTTGTTAGAGCTGTTGGCCATCGAGTAAAACCTTACCTCTGAGCCCTGTGTGTTAAGCGTACCAGTAAAAGTTAAGACTAGTGTTGAGGTGCAAGACGTTAGTTTTGGATATCCGTCAAGGTGATGTGGTCCCATAAGTCCGAGAGTGAAGCGACTAGTGAATTGGTGTCTCGCATGCGCATGCAATATCCGGAGTTACTCACGTGAGGCATATGGTATTGTTGGTAAGTTTTAGCTGTGATTATACTTGGGCGTAAGAATGGTTAGAATTGAGGATGAATTCAGTTTAAGGGGGTAGAATGTAATACCCCAAAAGTATACGAAAGGAATTAACCGGGAGAGAATAAATAATCGGAGAGAGTTATCCAATTGACGAAGGACCAAATAGAAAATGATTAAATTCGCAGCTAGAGAGGGGAAATCAGCGCTTGTACGACAACTGGGCTCGGCCTTGGCCTGTGGCCATGTGGTGGCCGGCCAGGGGGGAGGCGCCACCTCCCCAAAACCCTAGTCGCCTCCCTTTCCCCTCCTCCCACTTGTGGCCGCCGCCCCATCCTCCTCCTTCCTCCTCCCACGCCACCTCCCGCTGCTCCTCCCCGCCGCTGTCCAAGGAGGTGCCCCATTGCCGGTGTCATGGAGGAAGAGGAGGACCGCCCGAGATCGCTGGCCAAGAAGAGAAGAGAAGAGAAGGGAAGAAGGGGAGAAGAAGGGATCGTGATCGGAGTTCATGGTGGACATCACCTCGCAGCGTGCCTTCCTCGCTTCGCAAGGGTAACACGTCGCTCATTGCTTTGGGTCGATTTCTAGTTGTTTTATTTTCGGTTGTCATTAGATCGGTGTTCTGCAGTGGTAAAGATCGACGTTTTTGGGTAGGTTAAATGCAGAATTGGGTCTGGGCATCTCCTAGAAAGTCGTAGATATCGCAGTTATCTTTTGTTGCCGACAAGAATCAGGTCATTCCGACTTCGGTAGCAATAGTTATGAATTTAATGGTGTGACTGTGTTTCTGGGAAGAAGATGAACAGACAGTTTGGATTAACCTGATTTAATCCCGTAGTTAGAGGGATTTCCAGAGGGTCTCACCATAACGAAAAACGAGGCTAATCCTCTTAGCTTTCAGGAAAACTAAAGATCACTAAATTCGGACGAACGTAGAGAAAGTTATGGTAGTTTCTTTGTCGCTGTCCAGAAAACCGACGTGAAATGTTTACTCTGATTGAATGGATTGGTAGGACTAGTGGATGGCCGAATCAGAGGGTCTCCCAACTAGGTTTATTTAGGCAATTTAGTTACCTATCCAGAAAGTCCAAGATCATCCTATTTGGACACCCGAGCAGAAAGTTATGTATTTTAGAAGCTAGCTGTCTGCAGTGACCAATCGCTAGAAATTTTGAGAATTAGAAAATGCTAAGATGTTAGCGAGTTCAATTGCGATGTTACTTATGATTTTGGTACAGAATGTTGGTCTTAGAATGGGGTTTTCTTCATGCCCAGGTAGAAGCGAGATCCCAAGGGCAGCACCCACTTCAGCGTCCTCCATTTGCACGCAGTTAAGGCAAGTGCATTGTTTGATTTGATTGATTGGCTATATTGTGTGTTATTTGATATATGGTTGCATAGCAAGATGGTATACTTGATGAATGTTTAAGTTTGGTTATTGCTCAAATGATGCTTATGTTTTACTATGGTTCAATGTGGTAGTCTTTTGGTAAGATTGATGATGAATGAGGGTTGAGCATTTGCATATTGAGAACATATTGAGGCTTGGTCACGCGGTGACCAAGTATGTTTCCCTTTGAGAATCCCGTCATGAATGTGACGGGCCTGAGATCCCCTCACTCGTGGAGTGTGGGCTTGAGGTCCCCGTTACTTGCGGAGTAACGGGCAATTGGTCCCTGTGCGTGCGCGCATGCATGGGTATCTTGGCGGCGCGGCGTCACAGCATGCATTACACGTGTAATGCACACGAAAGTTAAAGATAAAGGTTCCTTGAGCATTGCATTTTGCATATGAGATGTTCTAATGTTGATCTCCTTTATATGTATGTTGATGTTATAGTTTCTATATGTACTTGCTGAGTCTATGGACTCACTCTTGCTTTTATTGTTGTTTTAGGTACCGAGCCAAGAGTGACATGCATGGGGAAGTAGACTGCTAGTCACACACATACCACATGAACTAAATAAAGTTGAATGATCTTCAGAACGTGGTTGATTTTAGATTATTATGTTTTGTCTTATGCAATGGATTAAATGTAATAATGATGAGTAGTGGAACTTCATACCTCTCTAGTTATGTTAGACACTTAACATGTCTTTGTTTATCTCTTGATGTCTCTAAATGATAGTTTAGTTAATACATGTATTATCTGTATGTTGGAACCTCCGTGTAATTAATTTTACAAGGGAGGTTCGGCCGAGATTTACTAAAATTGCCTTGATTAGAATTATTAGGGTTTGTTTAGTAGCATTCCAGGCTCATGTCGAGCTGGGGTGTTACATGTATAGCTAAAGCATTTAAAGGATTAAATACTTGAAATAACATGCAATAATTTGAATCAAAGTAATTTAGGAAAACTGGGTTCAACATGGTCAAAGGTACAACTTGCCTTGAAACAAGTCTTGGTACTAGTCTTGAGCTTGATCAACTCCTCCTTCCTCAAAAGTTCCTGAAGTATCAATGTCTACTCCTAAACGAAAGCGAAAACTCAAATAAATACAAAATAGAGTAACAAATAAACTCCAAAAATTAAATAAAAATCTCAGGAAGGTAGGGCTTAAATTTAGATGAATTTAGAAACTTGAATGGGTTCAATCGGACTACATATGAAGAAGAACGGGCTCATGGAAGATTTAAATTTAAGAAAAAGAGAAAGAAAACCCTATTTTGAATTTTCTGAATTTTCTTTCTACAGGAAATTCCAAAATATTGCATGAGCATGACATTAGCAATGGATTTTGGAATTAAAAGAAAATCCAAAAATAGGGAATAGAGGCTGACACGTGGGACCCATGGTCTATGGAGTGAGTCTATGGGTTTGGCTCACGGTCTATGGCTCATGGGTCTACAGAACAGGGAACCTGACATGTGGGGTCCACATGTCATAGACTTGGCTTAGGGAGACTAGATTTAGCTAGGGTTAGAGTACGGGTCTGCCACGTGGACTGCCACGTGATGCTGACGGAGCAACATGAGGGCGATGGAGCCGATGTAGAGCTGAGGTGGATGGCGACGGCGATGGCGCTTTGGGTCCGAGGGTCACTGGCATTCTGGGCCACGACAAAGCAAATGGTTGTGTGCATTCAGTAGCTGGTGCAATGGCGAACTCGACGGTGTACTCACGGACGCAAGGGGATGACGGAGTTGACCAGCGATGAGGTTGAAGCAGCAGAGTGTAAGGCCGAGGAGGCCGACTAGAGGGGCGAATAGTCCTTTCTAAAAAATCTCTAAGGCTAAAACCGATTTCTAATGCGGAAGCGAAAGTCAATTCGGTTTTGCACAATTAAAACGTAAAGATTCTAGTTTCCCTTAAGTGCACAACCACCCTAAGTCCAAGTCAAGGTTTGCAATCCTAGTTTGACATAAAATCAATTTAATTCTAGGAATGTAAATTGTACAAAGTAAATCAGAAGAGAGCAAACCACAATAGCACAAGGATGTTTTGCTGTGATGTTCAGAGACTTGCTCCTCTCTCCTAATCCATGTTGAGGTAAACCCAAATGAATTGGACCAACTCCACGAATTAAGCCAACACCTCCGAGGCAAGCCCAAACGAATTGGATCAGCTCACAACATGAACGAATACCTCGATCCACTCGGGGTTGCTCTTCCTCCACTCTGGATATGGCGAGCACCAAACCACTCAAAACAAGCCAGGCCTTCTCACATGCTTTTTGAGAAGATCACCGGACCACGACACCTTCACACCGTCTAGGTGTCAGCAAACACCAAGAGTAATAAGCCAAACCTCTTACTTGACTCACGAAGTGCAACATATGCACAATTAGATGCTTAATCCAATTCTAGTTGCAACACATACAACTAGAACCTCTTCCTTTGCTCACAAGGTGCAACACATGCACAATTGTGAGGAGAAACTCATACTAGCTCAAGAGACTAAAAATGAGATGCTAAGAGTTGCCACCCAACCGACTATGGTGGGTATTTATAGCCCACATACCAAAAACTAGCCATTGGAGGCTAAAACAGCTGAAAACAGCGAAACCCAATTCGACCGCTAACCAATGCCCGGTCAGACCGGGCTACACTGCAACGTCTATAAAACTAGCCGTTACAAACAATCTCCTGTTAGACCTCCCTCATAGGCCTGGTCAGACTGGACCCCCGGACAGCCTAGATCGGTCAGATCGGACTTCTGGGAGGAAGAATACTAAAAAACATACCCTCTAGAAATTGTTGACCAGCCTTACAAGGGCTGCCAGTCTAGGCCTGAATTTCAGCATAGGCGATACTCGGAAAAATAATTATAACTTTTGACTCTGATATCGGAATTGAGTGATCTTGAACTCTATGAAAAGCTTATTCAGAGGGCAATACAACCCATTTGTTTGATTGATCTCAAACACAATTGATCAAATCAAAAAGTACAACTCCAAAGAGCCAACACATGGCCTAAGTCCAAAAAAAAGAGCAACAAGCATTCTTAGACCATGCCAAGGAATGATGCATGAACTTCAATAATTTTCAAAGCACATTTGCAAACTTTAGTATCATGCCACAAGGAGTAGGTGCATAGACTTCGACCATTTGCAAATTATAGTCTCATGCTACAAAGAATTAATGCATGAGCTTCAACTATTTGCAAAACACATTCACAAACAATAGCATCATACCTAGAAGAGCTAGATCAAGTAGGATTGAACTATCAACACATGATAAGACTCAAGATACTATATTATACCCCTATTAATAGTATGACAATCTATACTAGCAATCCAGTCTTCCAACCAAACTCTGAGAGCGGTAAAAGACTAGAAACACATCCTTAGCCTATGCTAGTCATACCTTTGCCTTGAGTATCCATCTTGGAGTGATCACTTGATTACGAACATCTCCACTCCAAGTCTGGGTTATTGATTTGATAATCATCAACACATGATAATTTTCTTTACTCCAAGTTCTTGACTTGAATATCATCAACACATGATGATCTTCTTCACTTCGAGATCTTATCTCGAATATCATCAACACATAATGATATTCTTTACTTTGGGATATTGTCTTGATGCTTATCAACACATTGTGATATCCTTCATCCTGAATCTTGACTTTATGAAAATCAACTCACGATGCCACCCAAAGTCTTCATCATCATAGGACTTAACCTGTTTCACCAACTCATAATGATGGGTCTAAATTCTTCACGGAGGCGCACGGTCGTCAACGGAACTGGGGTTTCGGTGATGCTCTAGTGACTTTGAGGTAACGATAGTGTATATCTAGTCCTTGCGATTCCAACGATGGTGACGATGAGGCTCGAGGTGCACTGACAGCAGAGGAATACGACGATGAAGGTTTCGGCGGCTAGGGTTAAGGATTTTGAGCGGCGACGGTGCGGTTGGGATGAAGAAGCCGAGGGCTACTCCTCCCTTTATAGTGCAGCGACCGGGAAAGTCTCTGGCGCGAATGCCAAGAAATCCGAGTGACGGCAGAGTCCAAGTCATAATCGAGATGGAGACGAAAAACAGTAACTCCGTGGGAGCCACATGTCAGCGACAGTGGCTAGGGTGAGATTGCATCGCACACGGCACACGTGTGGTTGACAAGTAGGGCCAGGGCGCAGGCGAGAGACAGAGAGGGGGCAAAGCGGGCTAGAAGTGGGAGAAATAGGCTGGGGCAAAAGGAAATTGGCCCGAAGAATTTTACTGAGATTTAATTAGGTTTTCTATTTTAGAAATACCAGAAAATCAAAATAAAAAATTAAAAATAGCAAATGCACTCAAAAAATTCCAAAAAAATCTGAAAAATATTTCCATTTATAAAGAAGTCAAATAAAATAGTTTTGGATTTATTTGATGTTTAGAATAGTGACATTAAATTGTTTTGCCATTTGAAAAATCCCATTTAAGCTTTTATAAATTCAAATAAAATTGGTGAATTTTTCTAAGGTACTAAACTACTCAAAAAGGTTTTGAAACTGAGAAAATTGGGATGTTACAAACCTCCCCCTTAAAGGAATCTCGACCCCAAGATTCAGGCTAGCTAAAGAAAAGGCTAGGAAACTTGGCTCTTAATGTTTCTTCGTGCTCCCAAGTTGCTTCACTTTCAGAGTGATTACTCCACTAAACTTTTCAAAAACCAATGGTCTTGCTTCTAGTTAAATGCTTTGCCACATCCAAAATCTTAACTGGTTGTTCCTTATAAGTGAGATGCTCTTTCAGCTCGATTGAATCCAAAGGAGTCTACTCTGTTGGCACACGAAGACACTTCTTCAACTGCGAGACATAAAAGACATGGTGTACTCTTGCTAACGATTGTGATAGTTCAAGCTGGTAACCAACTTCTCCTTGGCACTTCACAATCCTGAAAGGGCCGACATACCTAGGGGCAAGCTTCCCTTTGGCTGAAACCTTCTAACACCTTTAAGAGGAGTAACTCAAAGATAAACAAAATCTTCTGGTTCAAAACTTAAATCACGACGACGATTATCAGCGTAGCTCTTTTGCTTGGACAGAGCTATCTTTAATCTTTCTCTGATTATAGACACTTGGTCGTCGGCCGCTTGAATGATATCTGGTTTGAACACCAGATGCTCAACTATCTCTTTGCAATTTAGAGGGGTTCTGCATGCATGACCATACAAAGCTTCAAATGGTGATATTTGCAAACTGAGTTGGTAACTATTGTTGTATGAGAATTCTGCATACAGCAAACTCTTGTCCCAACTAGTAGCATGATCTAGAGCACAAGCTCTCAACATGTCCTCTTGATTTACTCTTTCAGTTTACCCATCTTTCTGAGGGTGATAAGTAGTAATAAAATTTAAATATCCCCAAAGCTTCACGCAAACTCTGCCAAAAATGTAAGGTAAACTGGGATCCTCGATCTGACACTATCTTCTTGGACACACCATGCAAACTGACAATTATTGACATATACAATTTTGCAAGGCGATCTCTTGAGTAAGTGGTTTTGATTGGCAAGAAATGTGCAACTTTCGTCAAACAGTCTACTATTACCCAAATAGAATTCTAACCCGATTGAGTCCTAGATAAACTGGTGATAAAGTCCATACCAATTTCTTCTCATTTCCATTCTAAAATTTTCAATGACTATAACAGACCTGCTGGTCTCTGATGTTCTACTTTTACTCTTTGACACATGTCACACAAGGTAACAAACTCTGCGACTTCTGGCTTTAAATTTGGCCACCAAAATTTATCCTTATTGTCCTGTTACATCTTAGTGCTCCTAGGGTGAATAGAATACTTCGAATCGTGAGCCTACCTTAAAATCAGCTGTCTCAAACCATCAATATCAGGAACACAGATACGTCCATTGATCCAAAGCGTATCCTAATCATCCTTACTGAAATCTTTGAACTTTCCTTCTTCCATCTTGAGCTTACTATCCTTAATCATAGGATCATCTAGCTGGGCTACACTAGTCTACTTTTCCAACGTAGACTTTACTTCCAAACTGGCCAAAAATCAACTTCTAACTTTAACTTCTAAATTTCTTCGTGAAGTTCCAGGCAATCCTCTTTTATATCTAAAGCATTACAGTAGCCTTTGCGACTTAAAGCATCTGCCAAAACATTGGCTTTACCGGGATGGTAGTGGATTCCGAGATTATAATACTTTATTAACTCCAATCATATTCTCTGCCTCATGTTCAGATCAGACTAGGTGAAAATATACTTCAAACTCTTATGATCCATAAAAATATACCATCTTCTCTACCTCATGTTCAGATCAGACTAGGTGAAAATATACTTCAACCTTACATATCTCACCATGATTACCAATAAATAATGATGCCAAATTTTCAAAGCATGCACAATGGTAGCTAATTCCAAATCATGAGTAGGGTAATTATTCTCATGAGGTCTCAGTTGTCTCGATGCATAAGAAACCACTCTTCCTTCTGGCAAGGGATATGATCACTGTCCGAAGGAGTGTTGTCTAAACCGGATGCTCACCAAGTCAGTTGAACCACAACGATAGATTCTTTGAGCAGCCATAGGCGTGGCAACCAACGGAGGCTATACAAAAACTACAAGCATAGAGCCAATAGTGAGGTTCAGCCATCTCTTCCTTGCACACTCCCTGTCTGCCTCCTTGCACCACCTCCTTGTCGAGGTCGCTAAGGAAGCGGGGGCGGTGCACCATTGAGGATTGGATCTGCTGGCTCTGTGCATGTTTGGGTGAGAAGAAAGGTGTTGATATTGGTGGATTTACTCACTGGTGCTCTCATCCGGTGCATCTTGTGGTGATTCTTGTGCGGCAATTTTCCTATACCTCGACTTCACAATTGTTGTGTCCCGAATTTTGAAGAGTGGCATATCTACAACGACCACGTCCGTGAAGAGTGGCATTGTATCTACAATGACCACGTCCATTCATCGTGGCACAACGGGGCGATTGGTTTTCTAAGACAGCGCCTTGGCGTGCCTGGCTAGCCGACTTAGTGGCTTTGAGTTCCATCTCTCAGTGAGTTTGCTCTTTTGTTTCTTTTCTGTAACTGTGTATAAATGTGCCATGCTAGTATTTTTTGGATGATCTAGTATGTGATTTATCTCTAGCACGGGGTGACTTTGCATGGTAATATTGTGGGCTTGTGAATTGCTTGTTGAAGATTTGAGCTCACTGTGAGATTAAATACGACAATTTGGATATAAATTTGGTCTTGAGCTTGTAGATCACTTGCTATTTACTATTTTTTCATATATACCTTGCTTGTGTATTCACTGTGAGTTATCAGTTCATTCCCTATTACTTATCATTGTCAATTGGTATCTAGAAAGCTGGTCTTTTGGCTCAATTCCTTGCTATACTATTAAATTCTTTATATGACCAGTTAGTTTAGTAAGATTTTATTTGAGCTCAAGGCCTAATCTATTTCAGAGATATTGTCATATTTAATTTGTGACTGAATCTTGACCTAATTGGTGAGGAGGCCAAGAATTAATTCTTGAGGAGCCTAACATATGAGAGCAATAAATAAGTATTTAAAATCTGAGCAATATGCTGATTTTAGTTGCTCACATATTCTATCTTTTGAGCATATTATCATTTTTAATTGACATGAGAAAATTACATGCTGAACTCAATGTTTATATGTTGTTTTTGAAATTCATGTGTTGGAAATATGCTTTTATGATCATAATTATTATTGGAATAATTTCTGAATATTTACTAAAACTACTAAATTTACAACAAATACGGCACCAGTACAAGAACATGTTCGAAAAAGGGAGTAACGAAGATGACCACTCACAGCAGTAACACTTACTGCAATGCTGAGGACAACCTGAACTTATTCCCCTGAAAAAACAAAAACAGAACAGAATGCAAAACTCTCTTGGAGTCTTTGTGGCCACTCACCAGTAGCTAATTTGCGACCAATTGCTTCAAGTTCATGGGCCCTGTGTATTTCTTTGAGCGGGAGAAGATGTAGAGGGAGCCTTTCTCATATGTAGCTTTGTTGGGACCTAGATTTACACATTCGAAACACTCTGTGTATTCTTAACTAGTTCCAGATCAGTAGCTAGTTCACACAGGGAAACATCGATGAAATACCATTCATTTACCGATTTAACTAAAAAGATAACAAAATAACAAATAGTAATAATAACTGGACCTTATGGTAAACATTTACTTAACTTACCATGCAGGGCTTAAGACACAAATAAACTCTTGCAGTAGAATGGAAAACTTGGAAAGGTCAATCGACAAGCCCACAGGCAATCGAGTGGAGAACGCATCATAATTCACAAAACCTTCAAAGAACTCCTCTTCGTAGAACTCTTGAGCAGTTTGACTTTCTTCAACTAAGCAGTAAAGCTGAAAGCCATGAGTACATAAAGTACTTAGTAAGTCATAGGGAACAGTATGCAATTAATATTCATGTCAGGCTTTAAACAAAAGAATAGCTATATGGTTCTTTTGTAGAAAGCGGGTATTGACTGTAAATAAAATAAATAGATTGCAATGCGTAATTTAAAAGACAAAAAATAAATAGAGTAAACAATTTCTTTGGAAACAATGAGTAAACTTCCCAACCAAAACACCAAGTGAAATCTCATCCACCAAGCGAACATCATATCCATCAAGTGAACTTCCCATTCATACTCCGACACATTTTTATAAAAACTCTACCTCTCATGTGAAATCCTCGAGCATTGTCCATAACCGGGGACATGACTGTTTAAACAGTTTTAATTCTGCAGAGGTTGTACAATTTTACCTACAAGGGATAAATAAACATAAAATGTTTGACCACACTTCCATAGGTGTGCGACTAAGTGATTATCAGAAGGCTTTTACAAAGCTCCATCTTAACCCAATCCTGCCCGCTAAGATTACAACACTGAATGTCTTTTCGACCAGACAAGGCCCCCTCTTGCAAAATTATGAGTATACGTCCATCCAGTAACTCATGCTTCCAAGATAGAATTGAAATTGATACATTGCTAATTAGTTAGCCATGTCCATCCCATACTGGACAAGTGGTTGTACAATATGGCCCAGTTCAATGGCACACAAGATTAAGTCCTTGGCAATTAGTCATGCGAGTCTACCACAACCCACAATGTGCTACCCACACCCCCTTTACTACACGATCACTCGTCTAAGCAAAAACATTTTGTTCTACCAAGACCAATAACATACCCTGTCATGGCACAATAATTTTAATAACATTGGCTACCTGCCACAATTCCATATCTCATTAAGTCAAAGTAACATTATAGAACAAGTGATATGATCCCGTACAAATAAGCATCTGTATAATACATATGTTGGTGATACAAATATGTCCAACTAGTAATGACCATCCATTGGTGACAAAGGATTTATGGTATTAAAATAATCAATGCAGGCATAATGACAAATAGCATGCAATTTGATATAAAAACAAGATACTTTTGAAAACACATGTTCAATATGATCAATGGATTATGACATGCCTTCGCCTTGCTTAGTTACCACACTTGGATCTTCAAAACTTGCTTCTGCTCCTGCTCCTGCTCCTGCTCCTTGAAACACACCGTCTAAACGAGAGAGAAAAGAACATGTGAAGCATAAATAAATCCAAATAAAATAAAATCCAAAAACATCAAAACCAACTATGAAAGAAAGAGCTCAATTTTAGAGTAATTTAGGAATTTGAACAGACTGAATCAGAGTTTAGACGAAGGAGAATAGACTCTCGGAAGATTTATCGGAAATGAAAACGAGATAAAAGAATATTCTTAAGAATATTCATTCGACTGAAAAAGAAAAAAAAGGAAAACAAGTGGGGCCCACTCGTAAGTGAGAGAGAGAACAAAGGCTAGCTGACAGGTGGGACCAGGATGATAGAGAGAGAAAGAAGCGAAGAGAGGCGGCGGACATGTGGCCCTACATGGCAAATAGAAAGAAAGAGCACGGGCAGCATAGAGGAGTGGGGCAGGCGGCACTGGCGCATGGAATGGAGGCGACAGTGGACAACGGCTAGAGGATGGCAGCGAAGGGAAAAAAATGGAACCCTAGGGAGGAGACGAAGCTTTGGGTGGTGACGGCCAGGCGGAGGGGAAGAACCTCAACTTCGTGGCGGCTTCAGCAAAACAAAGGCGTCCGAGCAGAAAGAAGGTGCGCACAAGGTTGGTGATGGCACAAGGAACATGATGGGCATCTTGGGGCGGCCGGAGGACAACGACGATGGTGGCGCGATAATGATCGGTGGTGGAGAAGAAAGACGACGATGGCGGGGCACCTCAACATCGGAGAGACGGCAAAGAAGGAGGGGATCGAAAGAGGACAACAAGGCAAACAAGATGACGCACATGGGACAACAAAGGAACTCACCGATAGCAAGATCGAGGATACAGGCGGTAGCCAAAATTGGGGATGAAGGTGGAGGTGGCGACTTCGGGACACTTCGGGGACAGAGAGGCGAGCACCACATAGAACACGATGAGGCAAATCCGACAGTGGCGACGGCAAGGACGAAGAGGCATGGATGGTGAGGCAACCCAACAACGAAGACCTTCGGTGGTGGCGGTGGCTTCTTCAGTGGAATCCGGCGCGACGAGAATGGAATCGAGGTCAACGACTTTGTGCTTCGGGAGAGGTGATCAAGTGATGAAAAGGACACGTGCGACACGCTTATAAAGGACCAAGAAGGGGGATTCAAGAGGTGCATGGTGGTGGTAGTATGTCTGGCTCGAAAATGAGCTAGAAACAGAGACGGGGAGGACGAAGGGAGATGTGGCGCGCTGACACAACGGGTCCACAGGGCAGAAAGAGATGAAGGAAAGAGGCTGGTGGCTAGGGTTGCGCGCGTGGAAAAAGAAATCGCGGGCCAACGGTGAAGTAAGTTGGGCTAGGGGAAAAGAAATTCAGCCCAAAAGAAAATCTGGAAAAGAAAAGGATTTCCAAATTTCAAAAATTGAATTACATAAAACTGAGCTCAAAGAAATAGCAAATAAACTCCAAAAATTCCAAAAAATACTATGGAACTCAAAGAACCCAAATAAAATAGTTTTGAATTTAATTGAAGTTTATATTGTTAACATTAAATTATTTTCATTTCTAAAAATTGAAATTAAGCTTTGACTTAAACAAGAAAATTCAAAAGGTTACTTTTATTTTTAAGGCTTAAAAAGGACTCCAAATTTGGGATGTTACAAATCTACCCCCTTAAACAGAATCTCGTTCCCGAGATCCGGGCTAACTAAAGAATAGGATCAAAAATCAAACTTTGCTCACTCCTCCAAATGACTTTCTCTTCTGAGTGAAACAAGGTTGCGACAAACACTAGGTTGACAGAGACTTACCCAGGACAACATTCTCAACGGATGGAACTTCTTCCTTAGTGACGTGATTGAGTCGTCCTCTTCCTGAAGGCTGTGGAGTTCTGACTACTTGACTTGGAGTATGAGGTATTCCTCTTCCTGCTCCAGACAAAGAAGTCGTAGCTGGTGTAGCTCCCAAATTGAAAGCAATTGGCATCAGTGCTTGCTTTCACGGACACATCTTGGCATAATGACCTGTCTCATGGTAGTTGAAACATGTAACTCCTGCAGATGGATTGTTGGTCCCCTGAGTTTGATGACTATTACTGTTACTGATGCTGTGAGATCCTGGTATTACTGAATGAGATGCTGGTGCAAGGGTGCTGAATGCAACAGGTGAATTATTGAAATGAACAACCTATTGTACATTGGTTCTGGCTCTCTACAGATGACTCCGATAAACTCCATGTTGTATCATCTTCCTTTTCTGAGATTCTTCAAACTCATGGTGTGAATCCTCTATGAGTACGGCCTTATCAACCATATGCTGGAAATCCACATAGTTGTTGTCGACAACTTGCACCTTTAGACTGGGATTAAGTCCACGCTTGAATCTCTTATAACGTGCATTATCTGTAGCAACCTCCTCTGGAGCATAACGAGAGAGTTAAGTGAACTTGTTGAGATACTCATTCAATGACACGCTTCCTTGCTATAAATCATGAAATTTATTCTTCTTCATTTCCACTATACCATCCGGAATATGAGCTTGACGAAAAGCTGCTGAAAACACTTCCTAGGTAATAGCTTGCGAATTCTCATAGGTTGTACTATAGTTCTCCCACCATTCTACGGCTGTACCTTCCAACTGATGTTAGACATAAACAACTTTCTCACGATCATTGCATTGGGCAATGGCGAGCTTTTTCTCAACGGGTCAAAGCCAATCTTCTGCCTCTAAAGGTTATGATGAATGAGAAAATGTAAGCAGATGGGTTCTCATATACTATGATAACTTGGAATGTTGATGAACTGGCGGTGGTACGGTTGCTACTTAATTATTCTGATTTAACAAATTGACTAAGGCAGCAGTGGTCTAATTCTGCTGAGTCATCATATTGTTCATGTTCTCCATCATTGCATTCATGAGTTGAGTTTGAGCTGCTAGAAATTGTCCCATGTTTGGATCTATGGCTCCAAGTACTGGTGACTGTCCACTAGCATTGACATTGGCATCTGCATTCTATAGCTAAGTACGACTTGTTGTGTTGCTCTAGGTAAGAGAGAAAAGCACAATAGACGAGAGAGAACAGAGGAATAGATAAAAACAACTAATTAGGGAAAATAGATTATACCCAAAGACAAAAGAAAAAGGAGACATAGCTGAAATGCTATGAAAGAATAAGACAAATAAACTCTTCAAATTAAAGCCTTAGTATAACTGCAACATAATGCTTGACAGCAAAACTGTAGCACCCACTTACACTCAAGCCAAATCGAACCCTAAGCAACAATGATCTAACAACGCTTCTAAAGCTCTAATCTGATGGCTCCCACTCTCGACTAGACAATGAAGACTCTTCAAACTCCTGCTCTGAATCATTGTAGAAAACCACAAATTGCGAACTACCAGCGGAGACGATGGAGACTCTTGAGAAACAGCTGGAATGAAATGACGAAGATACTCCTGTCGATTCTCGATGATTCGACGCCTTTCTTCTAGACTGAGTGGATGTAACATCCCAAATTTAGATTGTTCTTTAAGCTTTTAAAAATAAAATTAACCATTTGAATTTTCTTGTCTAAGTTAAAGCTTAATTTGAATTTTCAGAAATCAAAACAATTTAATGTGATTAAATTGTACTTCAATTAAATTAAAAGTTATTTTATTTGGGTTCCTCGGGTTCAAGAGAATTTTTGGAATTTAGTTGTTATTTCTTTGAGCTCGGTTTGCTTTAATCTCTTCTCTGAATTCAAAACTCTTTGGAACTTCGAAAAATCCTTTTGGGATGAATTCCTTTTCTTTTGCCCTTTTTCTTTTCTCTCTAGCCTGGCCCAATTCCTTCTCCCCATCCCGGCCTGCTTCTTTTCCTCCTTGCTATAGCGCCAGCCCAAGCCGCCAGCTTCCTTTCTCCTTTCTTCCTCTATCATGTGGGCCTGTGCTACCAGCCTCTCCCTACCCCCTTTCTTTCTTCAACCCCACACGGTCTCTTCCCCATGTTCGAGACAGACACAACTCATTGTCGTCCCCGTTCCAAATACTCTCGTCCTGACACTATTTAGGTCGAGCCAACCGTGTCCTTTTCTTCGCCTCATCCACCTCTCTCGAAACCCCAAGTCGCCATCCCGAGAGTGTCGTCAAGTTCGCTGGATTTTCACTGAGAAGCCATCACCGTTGTGAGTACTCCATCGCGTGTTCTGAAGTCATCAGAGCTCCTTCGGCCGCATCATCACTTCCGTTGGAATCACCTCGAGATGTTCTACGCCGTGCTCCTGACGTCATCCCCGAAGGATCGCCAGACCACCACCGCCCTCATCTTCCCCAAAACAGGCCGCCTCCTCTACCGTCAATCCCTCTGGTGAGTTCCTCGCCTATCCAAGCATGTCACCTCGAGCCCCTCTTCATTCTCTTTCGTTCCCCTTCCTTTTCCTTCTCTCTCTGCCGCCACCCCATTTCTCCTTCATCTCCGTCCACCTCCATCCCGTCTCTACTCCAGTCACCCTCCTACCACCCCGAGGAGTTGTCCATGTTCCCTGTGACGTCTCCGTCATCGTGCTCCTCTTGGTTCTCTTCGGGCGCCATCGCTTCACCGATTCCTCCACACCCGTGCGTTGTTCCGCCGCCAATGTCGCCATCGTCGCTAGCTTGTCGCCGCCTTTGCCGAGCCACCACCTGTAACACCCCAACTCTCAAAGAGCCTGGAATGCTACTGGAATTAAACTATTCTAGCACAAATACAAATTTTCGGCAGAGTCACCTTTGTTTAATCAGCTAAACTGAGAGTTCAATACGATCACATGGCATAAACAAAATTCTCATAATCAAATTATCCCAAACATGCATGATTATCAAATGAACCAACCAAGGCTAGCAACCTCATTATTACAACTAAACAGTTAATTCAACCACACCATCCATAGGTGTTAATCAACAGTTTATTTAATTCTAAATTGGGACTAAGTAGCAAATGCCTTAAGAGTGTGATATAGTGAGTGCATCCAACATCTACTCCCTCCCATGCATGTCGTTCCTGCCTCTGGTACCTAAAACACATTAAAGCAAGGGTGAGCCTAAAGACTCAGCAAGTATCAACAAGGCCATAAACAAGAACACAAACACAGCATCGATGATCCTCAATTAATATCACACTAAACATAGCCACTTAACTCATGATATGCAACCAATGCAATGCTCCTTTGAACTTTATCTCTTTTCGCATTTTACCGGTAATGCGGGGTATACAACCGTCGCTGTATACCCTTGCCTGTGCCCTCTGGCATAGGGACCAATAGCCTATACACCACATGTATAGGGACCTTTGCCCATCATCTTAATGATGGGGACCTCTTTGTTCATTAGCCCACATTCCGCGAATGTGGGGACCTCAAGCCCGCATCTACATGACGGGACTCAATCAGATGTGCTTGGTCACCATGTGACCAAGGCACCTGTATGCTCTCAACATGCATATGCACCATGATAACATTTTCATATGCAGGAATACAACATATTCTCATTAGCACGAAAGCAATAACAACATGCGGAAGAACTTTTAACCATAACTAGCAGTTATCAAGATAAACAGTAACTCATCTCATAAACAGGCATGCATGGCTATACGATCAAGATACACCACATTCACATCATGCAAGCATACATATATTATAGCCCGAATACATGCCTCAACCGTGCGAGAACGGTGGACGCGACGAGGGTGCTGCCCCTGGGACCACGCTCCAACCTGAATATTAAGATAACCCAATCTAAGACCAACATACTGAACCAAGAGCAAAAGAACAACACAAATGAACTTGCTAAACCCCCCAAGTGTTTCCCAACTTCCAATTTCTAACGATCGGTTTGGCGCACCCTGTGAACAGTCAATTTCTAAAATACATAACTTTCTCCTCAAGCGTCCAAATAAGATGTTCTTGGACTTTCTGAAAAGGTAATTAAATTATCTAAATAAACCTAGTTGGGGAGCCCTTCTGATTCTGCCCTTAACTGCCCCTAGCAAATCAATATTTCAGACATCAGAATTCACATCGGGTTCTCTGGACAGTACGCTAAAACCACCATAACTTTTGCTACGAAAGTCCAAATCTTGCGTTCTTTATCTCTATGAAAAGGTATGGAAATTACCTACATTTTTCGTTATATTGAGATCCTCTTATTTCATCTTTAACTAACAGTTGAACTCAGTTTTCTACAGACTGTCAGGATGTTGACAGATTAACCAGACAGCAGCACTAAACAATTCATAACTTTCTAACCGTTAATCGGATTTGGGAGTTCTTGGCGGTCATTGAAAGCTAAGAACAAGACCTACATAACTCTAGGAGATCAAAACTCCTAATTCGGCTTCTAAACACATGAAACTGACCGCGCAATAATCTGGACAGAACGCGATCTATTAAACCGACGCAAATCAATCTACCAAACAACATCAACCGCAACTACTACGCATCAACCAACGAAGAACACACGACGTTACCCTTGTAGAATCGCAGCAAGATGATGAACTCTCCCCGCAAAGTTGATCTCCTCTCCTTTCTTCACTTGATCGGCAGTAGGGAGCACCGACGGCGAGGAAGGGAGGCACCAATGGAGGGGGCACCACCATGGAGGAGAGGGTGTGCTACAGTAGCCATGCTACAGTGATGGCGGTGGCACTGTAGCTACAGTGAAGTTAGGGTTTCCCCCTTCCTTTTATTGGTGGCCGACCCCTCATGGGCCTCCTGGGCCAAGGCCTGAGGCCCAAGTTGCCGAAGAACTGCAGAAACCCCCCTTTTTTATGTTTAATTTCTCTTTTGAATGCTTTCTTTCGTAGAATAAATCGGAGTATTACATTAAAACCCCTCTTTCTCCTGTTCAATCGCTTTGCTAAAATAAATATTCTCCCGATTTAATTATTCTCTCCCGATTTTTTTTTTGAGTATTACACCACCACCCAAAGCACAGCCGTGCCATTACCGTCGACCAACTCCTCTGCCCTCTACTTTCTTTCTCTCTATGCCACTTCACCCTCCATCTCATGCGCCACCTTAGCTCTACTATCCATGTGTCATCCAATCAGCATGTATGTGGCAGTCCATGTGGTGCACTCTATACCTTTTTCCATGGAATTAGTTCATCTTGAACCTAGTCACTACCAAGTAGGTCCTGTCAGTTCCAAATTATTTTTACTTTATTTTTCAGCCAAAAATCCTTTACCTTTGCTGATGTCATGCTGATGCAGTAATCTGGAATTTCCTTTTGAAAGAAAATTCCAAAATTTAGAATATTATTTTCTCCCTTCTTCCTTTCCCGCAAATCTTTCGAGAGTCTGTTATCTTTCGTTCAAACTCTAATTCAGTTCGTTCAAATCCCTAAATTTATCTTGAATCAAGCTCTTCCTTTTAGAGATGGTTTTATTGTTTTTGGATTTTATTTGAATTTATTTTAGATTTATTTGTGCTTCGCCTGTTGTTTTCTCTCTCGTTCAACGATCTGTTTCAAGGAGCAGGAGCAAACTTTAAAGATCCAAGTGCGGTAACAGAGCAAAGCCAAAGTCAAGGCAAGTCGTAGTCCTTTGATCATAATGAACCTATGATTTCAAAATTATGTTGTTTTATATCAATTGCATTCTATCTCCATATCAACTACTTTTAGAAATAGTTATTCACCTATTTATGATTATGCCTGCATTGAACTTTTGAATACCGTGAATCATTTGTCACCATAGGATGGTTAATATTTGTATCACCAAGATGGGTATCTTAGAGATGAGATTATTTCACATAGCCATATGATTGAGGTCACACAGCTCCCATCCCTATATTTTATGAAAACTACCCCTCGTGTGAAATCCCCGAGCATGTCCATGACCGCGGACGCGGCTATTCGAATAGATTGATTTAACACTCTGCAGAGGTTGTACACTTTACCCACAAGATACAACTAGTGTAGCAAGCACTAATCATAACAAAACGGTTCAGAAACTTCATCTCAACATTGACACTCCCGATGTGCTTACAAACCGCTATGCCAACCCAAACGAAGCGCTTTGGCATAAACACACACCGCTGGACAGGGAAGCGGCGAACCGTCCCGCGATGCAACCACTAAGTAGTCACACCTCCACCCTGTCACACAGCCTAACCTATCCACCTGAACATCAATGCCGAGAATCCAAACCTTACTAAGTTAGGCCCGTCCCATACCAGGCATGTGGTCGTACAGTAAGGCACAGTTCAATGGCGCATAAAGTTAAGTCCTTAATTGACCAAGGCAAGACTTCCATATTCTAACTAAGTCACACAGATTATCAAACCCAAGCACACAGCTTCCACCACTTGCCTCAGTCTAAATCCTTTACCACCCAGCTGGTTTTAGTGCAACACATGCCATCACGAAGTAATAACACATAGCACACAGTTTTACACGAAGTTCCATAGTCACTTAGTCATATTAATAACTGCAACTTACATGAGATGTGAGACTCGTAGCATGGCTAAGCAATTGTACTCGCATCTAACCAACCCACGTTGGTGCGATAATAATACCAACTAATAAACCAATCTAGGGTGACAAGGAATTATAACATACAAGGCCAAGGGGTGATAACAAATTGGATAATAACTATGCCCAAAGCATTTAAATAAATAATTAAAGTAGAATGCAATAATTTAACATAAAGTAAATTTGAAAACTGGGTTCAAGATGATCAAAGGTATGACTTGCCTTGGAAAAGGTCTATGTACTGATCTTGATCTTGGGGTGCTCCTTCTTCAACGAAATTCCCCGACGAATCGACGTCTACTCGCAAACGGAACAAATAAACAAAACAAATAAATAACAGAGGCAAAACAAGCTCCAAAAATTAAATAAAAATCTCAGATAAATAGAGCTTGAATTTAGATAAATTCAGAAATTTGAATGGGCTCAATCGAAGTTAGGATGCAAAAGTTATGAGCTCTCGAAGTTTTAAATCTAAAAGAAACCCTAATTTGGATTTTCTGGAATTTATGAATTATTTCTTAACAGAAAAATCGGATTATTGCGCAATGCTGACTTCAGCAAGGGATTTCGGAATTAAAAGAAATAAAAAGACTTTACTGACATGTGGGACCCACATGTCAGTGAGATGGCTCACGGTAGACCAGGTCTACCGAGCCTGCTAGATCTGGAACCGGTGGGCTGCCCACGCACACGTGCACGTGGACGATGAATGGGCGCCACGCACGCGACACGTAGGCGGCGATGCTGACATGGCGGCGAGGTGGCGGTGACGTGGACGACAACAGGAGCGGCGGCGCTCGGAAACCGACGACAACGGCGAACGGTGGTGATCCACCGGCGGTGATTGGTACCGGCGTGTAGCTCTCGCTATTGCGAACCTCTGGGTGCAACTCCGGGTGGTCGAGGACGACGGCGGTGGTCGGTGGCGAGCTCGAAGCGGAGGTTGAGGCTCGGGCTCGACGGCAACGGCGTTGGAGGGGTACTCCGGCGAAGATGAGGGCGGTGCCGAGGTGCGGGCGACACGGCGATCCCAAAGATGGGGTCCGGTGGCGACGAGGAGGGATGGAACGGCGGCGGTGGCGGCAGAGTTCCTTGGCCGGAGATGAAGACGAAGGCGGCGCCTAGGGTTTCTGGCGGCGCTGAACTCGTGGCGGCTAGGGTTTTTAGAGGCGGCGAGGCTCGGGGTGCGGGATACGAGGGTCCTCGGGGCCTTAAATAGCCCCGGGAGGCGAGTCCGCGAAGGACACGGCGCGGCGGCGGAGAAATCGGGCGCAAGGTAGAGTGCGCGTCGAAGACGACGATGATGTGACAGTCGAGGCCCACCTGTCGGCGACGGTGGCTCGGCGCGGGCGCGTGTGAAACGACACGGCTACGAAACAGACTCAAGGATCTGACCGCTCATCCTAGATCGAACGGCCCAAAATCGATGGAACATTCGGACAGCCCGACTCGATCGTGCACATCCAGCCGTTCATCCTTGATCGAACGGTGGAGAACAAGGAGGGCGCTCGGAAGAAAAGAGAAAAGGCGGAGATCGACATGCGGGCCCGCATGTCGCTTGAGGTCGTGGCGCCATGGTGGGCCTCGGGCGGGATTTGGGTCATGGAGGGAAAGCGGTGGGGTTTTGGAATTCGACCTGAAGGATTAACTGAGATTTTTAATAGCTTTTCTATTTTAGAAAATACGAAAATTCAAATAAGCAATAGAAAATAGCAAATGTACTCGAAAAATTCTAGAAAAATCTAGAAAATATATCTGAGCACATAGAACCCAAATAAAATAGTTTTGGCTAATGTTCATGTTGGGATTATTCACATTAAATATTTTTGATTGGAAAGTCCAATATTAAGCTTTTGAATTTAAAATCAAATAAATCCAAATGGTGAATTTTCTCCCTACTAACTATTAAACGATTTTTAAGCTCAGAAAATTGGGATGTTACAAACCTCCCCCCTTAAAGGAATCTCGACCCTGAGATTCAGGCTAGCTAGAGAAAAGGCTAGGAAACTCGGCTTTCAGTTCTTCTTCACGTTCCCACGTTGCTTCTCCTTCCGAGTGGTTGCTCCACTGGACCTTGCAAAAATGAACCGTCTTGCTTCTGGTGAGGCGCTCTGCAACATCCAAAATCTTGACTAGCTGCTCCTTGTAGGTAAGATCCTCCTTCAAGTCAATTGATTCTAGCGGGGCTTGCTCCTCTGGCACACGAAGGCACTTCTTCAGCTGTGAGACATGAAAGACATCATGCACTCCTACTAACGACTGCGGTAGCTCCAACTGATAAGCAACTTCTCCATGACATTCCAAAATCTTGAACGGACCAACATACCTCGGGGCAAGCATCCCTTTGGCATGAATCCTTTTGACACCTCTGAGCGGAGTGACTCGAAGATAAACGAAATCCTCAGGTTCAAAGCTGAGATCACGACGACGATTATCAGCATAGCTCTTCTGCCTGGACTGAGCTATCTTCAATCTTTCTCTGATCATGGCCACTTGCTCTTCTGCTTCTTGAATAATGTCGGGGCCGAATACTGAACGTTCAGCTGTTTCTGACCAATTTAACGGGGTTCGACAGGCACGGCCATACAAAGCTTCAAATGGTGACATTTGCAGACTAGCTTGATAACTGTTGTTGTACGAGAATTCTGCATATGGTAGACTCTTATCCCATCAGGCAGCATTAGCTAGAGCACAAGCTCTCAGCATATCCTCCAATATCTGATTAACTCTTTCATCATCCATCCGCTGCGTGGATGATACGCGATCGAAATTCAAATGGGTACCCAATGCTTCATGCAAACTCTACCAAAAACGAGAGGTGAACTGAGATCCTCGATCTGATACTATTTTATTGGGCACTCCATGCAAACTGACAATTCTAGCCATGTACAATTCTGCAAGGCGATCTCCTGAGTACGTGGTTTTGACTGGCAGGAAATGGGCGACCTTGGTCAAACGATCGACTATTACCCAGATCGAATCGTAACCCGATTGGGTCTTGGTTAAACCGGTAATGAAATCCATTCCGGTCTCTTCCCACTTCCATTCTGGAATCTTTAGCAGTTGCAACAAACCTGCTGGTCTCTGGTGTTCCGCCTTTACCTTCTGGCAGACGTCGCACAAGGCAACGAAGTCTGCGACTTCTCGCTTCAAATTTGGCCACCAAAATTTAGTCTTAATATCCTAGTACATTTTGGTACTTCCAGGGTGAATCGAATACTTTGAGTCATGGGCTTCCTTTAAGATTAACTGCCTTAGACCATCGATATCTAGTACACAGATACGACCATTTATCCAGAGTATGTCTTGATCATCCTTGGTAAAGTCTTTGAATTTCCCTTCTGCCATTTTGACCTTGATGTCTGACAACACGGAATCCTTTGGTTGTGCTTCACGAATCTACTTCTCCAGGGTAGACTGTACCTCCAAATTAGCTACAAATCCTTCGGACACAACTTCTAGCTTTAGCTTTTGGAATTCTTCATAAAGTTCTGGGCAACTTTCCTTTACTTCCAAAGCATTGCAGTAACTCTTACGACTTAGAGCGTCTGCAACTACGTTGGCTTTTCCGGGATGGTAGTGGATTCCAAGGTTGTAATCCTTGATCAATTCTAGCCATCTTCTTTGTCTCATGTTCAGATCTGACTGGGTGAAGATGTACTTTAGGCTCTTATGATCTGTGTAGACTTCACAGCGATTACCGATGAGGTAGTGACGCCAAATCTTTAAAGCATGCACTACGGCAGCTAATTCTAGATCATGAGTGGGGTAATTCTCCTCGTGGGGCCTCAATTGTCTTGACGCATAAGCGACAGCTCTTCCTTCTTGCATCAGGACGCATCCTAATTCTTGACGCGAAGCATCACAATAGATATCGAAATCTTTCCGAATATCTGGCAAAATCAGCACTGGTGCTGAAGTCATACGCTTCTTCAATTCTTGAAAACTTTCTTCACAGGCGGGAATCCAAGTGAACTTTTTCTCCTTCTTCAACAATTGCGTAAGAGGTTTAGCAATTGATGAGAACCCTTCGATGAAACGGCGGTAATAACCTGCCATTCCCAAGAAACTGCGAATCTGAGTTACGGTCTTGGACT
This sequence comes from Ampelocalamus luodianensis, assembly GCA_036346255.1. Classification (NCBI taxonomy): domain Eukaryota; kingdom Viridiplantae; phylum Streptophyta; class Magnoliopsida; order Poales; family Poaceae; genus Ampelocalamus; species Ampelocalamus luodianensis. The sequence continues at coordinate 36,122,627 of CM070632.1, forward strand.
GCTCCCAATGTAACACTGCTTTGACTTTACCGGGGTCAACTGCTACTCTCTCGGCTGTCATCACATGACCAAGGAAATCAACTTACTTCTTCCAGAAATCACACTTACTGAACTTGGCATACAACTGATGCTCTCTGAGTTTTTCCAAGACTATCCTTAGATGTTCAGCGTGTTCTTCCTCCGACTTGGAGTACACTAGAATATCATCAATGAACACAACTACGAATTTGTCCAAATATTCCATGAATACTTTATTCATCATGTTCATGAAGTATACAGGGGCATTAGTCAGACCAAAAGACATGACTAAGAACTCATAATGTCCATACCGTGTTGAGAACACGGTCTTCGGTATATCCTTAGGACAAATCTTCAGTTGATGGTAACCTGATCGCAGGGCGATCTTTGAGAACACTCCGGCTCCTTTCATCTGATCAAACAGATCATCTATCCGGGTTAGTGGGTACTTATTCTTGATAGTAACTTCGTTAAGGGAACGGTAATCAATACACATCCTCATACTTCCATCTTTCTTCTTGACAAACAACACTGGTGCTCCCCATGGCGACGAACTAGGTCTCACGAAACCTTTCTCAAGAAGTTCCTCTAACTGCTTCATCATCTCTACCAATTCATCGGTTGGCATCCGATATGGTCTCTTTGAGATTGGTGCTGTCCCTGGCACTAAGTCGATGACAAACTCAATGTCACGATCCGGTGGCATTCCTGGTAACTCCTCCGAAACACATCCGGTATTCATCGACCACCGTACTTCTTCCAAGGAAAGGGTCTTCAAACTGTTTACTAGCAAATGTCCATCACGAACTGAGGTGGCCAGAACTTCTACCTTGTTTCCTTTGGCATCCTCGATTGTTACGGCTCTTCGGCCACAATCTAGCACAGCTTTGTGCTTGGATAACCAATCCATGCCAAGATTGACATCTAGGGTTTGGGTATCTAGAACTATTAGGTTGGCTAGAAACTCAACTCCAGCTATGAGTAACTTAGCTCCTAAACATCCCACTCTAGCACTTAGCTCGCTCCAGCATCGGACTAGCAGAGTATGCTTAAGTTGCATAACTTTCAAATTATTCTTGGTTGCAAACATTCCAGAAACAAACGAATGCGAAGCTCCAAAATCAAACAGAACTGATGCAGGTACTGAGTTAACCAGAAACTTACCCAGTACGACGTCCGGTGATTCCTGGGTTCCTTTCAGAGTGACGTGGTTGACACGGCCTCTGATCACGGACTGTGGTGCTCCTCCGGCTTGACCAGCAACTTGTGAAGCTCCTTGGTGGATACCTGGCGTTGGCGTCTTGGATGGCGTAGCTCCAAGGTTGAAGCGTACCAGAGTGATCACACCCTTCTGCGGACATTGGTTAGAAAAATGTCCTGGCTGACGACAGGTGTAACATACCCGTGGTACGTTCTGCTGGTTGCTCCCCGGGTTGGGGTTGACGAGTGCAGGGTTGCCGAAGTTACGGCACCGGACGGTGAAGTTGGTGCAGTGCTCAACGAAGTATGTGGTGAAACGGTTGAACTATGGTGGACCGTTTGCCCTCTCGCTGTGATTGCCGATTTCCTTGTTGAGCCATCCGCACTTACGCTATCCTCCGCCCTTGCATTTGTCCTCTAGAACAAAGGCTTTGTTGACCAGCTTGGAAATCGGGAAAAGTATGGGCGATCGATGACTTGCGATCCAGATGTTTAGCCCTTCAAAAGTGACTATGGCGAGCCTTATCTGTGGCTACATCTTCTGCTGCATAGCGAGCTAGCTGAGAAAACTTGTTGATGTAGTCAGATACCGACATAGCTCCTTGCTTGAGAGCGCGAACTCATCCTTCTTGGATCGATAATGCCTTCGGTACATGATAACGGGCGAAATGCTACGTAAAATTCCTCCCATGTGATATCCTATGGCGCCTCATGCGCGCACGTGTTCTCCCACCATTCGGCGACTATGCCTCCATCCGTGAGTGGCATACAGGACCTTCTCATGGTCACTACACTGGGTGATCAGCAGCTTTCTTTCAATAACCCTGAGCCAATCATCTGCCTCCACTGGGGATACATGCCCGGAAAACGTTGGTGGACGAGTCCTCATAAATTCTGCAAGCTTGGATGGTCCATGGTGAACATGAGCAGCTGGGGCTCCATACTGTTGATTGTTGTTGTTGTTGTTGGCCTGGTTGTTCATAGCCTGCATCTGAGTCATCATGGTATTCATCAGCTGAGTCTGTGCTGCCATAAAAGCTCCAAAGTTTTGCAAGTCAATTGGGGGTGCTTGCGGCGGAACTGCTCCTGCGGCTAGTTGTTCATTGCTTCTCGGTGCTGGGGTACCGGAACCGCTAGCGTTAGATCGACGAGTTTGAACCATCTGGCGAAGCTCCATGGGTTAGATAAGGTAGCAAGCACAAGATAAGTTAAGAACTAAGCAGGGGTAGGTTAAACCCAACAAAACACAGCTCAAGAAACTCAAATGAAATACCTTTATTACTTAGGGTCTTAGCATGGCTACAACAAGAGCCTAAGGGCCTTTGCAGCACATACTTGCACACAAAAAGAAACAACGACCTAAGCACACAAAACTACCGCGTAAAGGGCGACTTACTAAACTGAAACTGGCTAAGCCAACAAAACTGAAACTAAGACCAACTACTCGAGAAAGCCTCCACAACCGCGGCGGCGGCCCTGGGGTGGTAACGGAAGACGGTGTCTTGGAGCTTCCGTGCGTAGATGTTGCAGATACGTAGCATGGTCAAGCGCGACGACTCCTGGATACCTTCCAGCCAAGTGATCTTCCTCACCGAGACGTGCGAAGGTTGACTCGCCTTGTTGTTCCTCCTGGCGTAGATCGTCAGGCGACAAATCACTCCACGGCTTTGTCCATTCACCATCCAGTTGTTGCCGACGTACAGTGGACGATCAAAACCTCCAAGAACCTGCAACAACTTCCAAAGCTCGGCGGCGTATCCTCCAGTGCGCTCACCATAGCTCTGAAGACGAGGCATCTGTCAAGACAGACGAAGAGGGTAAGAGCTGTGAGGACCCCAGTTTATTCGACTTGTAATGCTTAGCCTTCCATTGACCCTAGCGTCACAATTCAAATAAACCAAGCCTCAGGATATGTATACTTCCCAGAATAGCAGTATACACACCCCGTTACAAAATCATGCATCAATTCCATACAACAAGTCTAATAAAAGACATACAATAAAGAGATTTAATACAACAAGGGCCAACCGGCCAAAAGACAACTAAATAACAATTAAACAGAGGGAGCAAAAGCCATAAGATGGCGATAATTAAAAGAGCCAATTAGTGTGCCTTTACCCACAAGGCAACCAACCGGGCCGCCAAGCTAGTCGTCAAACCCGCAAAGACAACCACAAAAAGGGAAGCCCTTGGGGCTCACATTCTTCCTCTGCAACAAAAACATTAAGCAAAGCAACTGAGTACAAAAATTGTTTTTGTACTCGCAAGACTGATGTGTAAGGGTAACAGAACTATAATTAACTACATGCAAGCTTTATTTAAGTGGAGGGGGCTCTGGACTTACTTTTAGCATAAAGCCAGTTTTCTTTTGCAATAATGTAATAGTTTGAAGGCAGTTTTAACAATTCAAATTTTATTTGCATAAATAACAGCGATACAGTAAGTAGTAACAACAGTAAAGACAACCTGGAAGTGACCATCCCAATGGTCACCACAACAATAGTATGAATATCCATTCATACCAACACATCAAGTTTTAATTAAAAGGTTGTAGTCTAACTCTTGAAAAGCTTACCCAAGCGTGTCCATAACTTAGGACGAGGCTATTCGAATAGTTTTAACCCTGCAGGGGTGTACCAATGTACCCACACTTTAGACCGCCTTTCCACCAGCCACGGCTAGCACACTTCCTTTGGTATGCAGGCACGGCTAAGTCTAACGAGACATTTCCAATATTGTGTATTAACTATGAGCCGCTCGTATGGATAGAAATCCATACGCTTACATGGTAAAACCGAAAAGACAACTACCCACTCAGGGTAAAGCTTTTCGGACAACTACCATGCTCCCAACACCATCCCTCCTGCGACCTCCTGCGACCCGGAGCCAATACACGCCAAAGTACTAAGTCAAGAGAGGTCCCATACCCTCTAGTGTGGTTAGCACGCAAAAATACCTGGATAACAGGTACTCACAAGATGTTCGGTCCTTAATTGACCCGGACACCATTCCAGTCACACCCAAAAGCACACCATCTTACCATTGTGCCCAAGTCGAAATCATTTTGTTTTTAGTTTTTAGTTTTCACAAGTAATCATAGCACGAGGCTGAAATATAAAGATATCATAATTTTTATGTGATCAAGGTTACTGACTAAGTCGATAACCGCCAATTCTACCAGATCTAAGCATTGCTAAGCATCATATCGTAAAGACAAATAAAAGGCCATAAATCATTCACCGGCTCTAATTCACCAAAGGAGAATAATATTCCTAAGGTAGTGGCAGGGGTGAACAGTTTTGAGGCAACCATGCAATGGGATTAACTACCTCTAATCGACAAAATTAATCATTGACACAAAAGCATGCATACGCATTTAGTAAAACAAAGTATTAGATTTTAAAAGTAATAGGATTGAGTGGATATGATCAAACCGCTTGCCTTTGCCTTGCTAGAGATATTCGACTTGTCGCAGAGGATCACTCGATATCAACGCCATCTAACGATAAAACCGCCAAAGCGAAAAACAATAATAAACACCAAGATTCCAAAAGTATCCAAAATTGACAACACGTAAGATGATTATGAAATTTAGGAACAAAAATAATTGATTTGAGGTTTATTTAAATTAGTTAGGATTTCTTATTACTGTTCTTTTCAAACTCACTTATTTTCCACGATAATCATACAGTCAAAAATCAAACCTCTTATATGTTCTCTCTTAGTTTCACTAAACCTTTTCTTTGACTAGATGATAGTTTTACTAATCGAGTACTTATAAATTAACTGATTTAATCATGCTTCTACTAATTAACTTAATGGAATGAGCCCTACTGCCATACATACACACAGAGAGCTACCAAAAAGAGCTGGGTAGAGGGGGCCCTACTATGATAGAAGTTGTGCATAAAACATCTACTGCAATATCTAGAGCTAAAAGCTCAATTATCCTCTTGACTATTCTGATTACCTGATCCTAATTTACTTTACCTTGATCACTGATGATTTCATGAGGGCTCTAATTACTTAATTCAATCACCATTTAACTCAATTAGGGAGTAATTTGCTAAAAGAATGCTACTAGATGATCATCCAACTAATCCCTGTTTGCACTAATCAACCTATCATCCTCTGCTACTATCCATCTACTGGAATGGATTTGCAAAGAGCTGACACAAGACATAAACTAGCTAACCTCTTACTAGTTAACCTTTGCTAGCCACAGACAAAAGATTTTGCAAATGGGTTATACTGACAATACTCCTTTTCTTCTAATCTCTATCTTGAGTGGCACCATTGACAGTCATCAAGGTTATTCTCTGTTGGCTTTTTCTGAAATTTCACAACCCTAAAGATTATTAGCATTAGCTGGGTAGGTTTTCATGTGGTTTCCACTGACAAAGCAAAAATTCCTTCTAAACACCTGCTCTGCTCACACAAACAACTAAGAGTGTTTAAAACCAAAAAATTTCCAATTCCAGAATTCATTTGCTAAGCACTCCCCCTTAAGTGATTTAAGAGGTATATAACAAATTCTATTAGCATTGGTATAGAAGAGTGGAGAATCTCATTTACAGAGAACCGACAACAGGTTTTCTTCTAAACTTCTTCTGTGATCCTCCATACAAACAAGAGTGTTAAAAACTTGGAATTACCAATTCAGTTAATCCTTCACTAAGCACTTCTTCTTAAGTGTTTTAACAACAACAACAAAAAAAAAACAAAGAGAGTGGCTTTACAGAGATGATGAACAGGGGGGCTAGGGCCGGTTTGGGAGCAGCAAATCGCCGGCGGTTGGAGCTGCGGGAGACCATGGCGATGGCCAAAATGGGTCGCCAGGGCGTCAAGGAAGCTATGGTTGGTCGCGGGGTGGCCGGAGAGGCAGTGTGGCGGCGCGGCAATGGCGAGCGGCGGCCGGTCGAGGAGGTGAAAAGGGGGCGACGGCGTCGGGTGCAAATGGAGCAAAACTAGCGAGAGCATGAGCATACCTAGGGTTCCAGGAGCATGATGGAGTGGTCCGAGAAGCCGGAGGGTGATCGGAGTGGTCCGGCGACGGCGAACCCGCGGCGGCGCGAGGTGGTCACCGTGGAGGGGTCCCTGTGGAGCACGAGAGAGAGGGTGAGTGATCGGGGAAAGAAGAAGGAGTCTAGGTAATGCTCACAGAGGAAGGAATTGGAGAGGGAGTCGCCGGAGAAGAAGTGGTGCTAGGAATGGCGATGGCGGCCGTGGTCGGGGAAGAAGGTGTGTGCGCAGCCCCTCAGGCGATGAAACCCACAATTGCTTGAGGGGTTTATCTCCTGGGGGTGTGGAACACGCCGTGACGCGGTTGTCCGAGGTCGGGGATCGCCGGAGCAGCCGGAACGGCGTCGAGCGGGTCGGCTTTGGAGCTCATTTTGAGCTGAGAGGAAGAGTGAGGATGGAGAGGGAGGTCAAAAGGATGAAGGGATGCTCGGGAGCGGCCATTTATAGGCGAAGGACGGAGCTGCCGAGGTGAGGCGCGCGAGAAAACTGCAGGCAGTTTGGTGGCGCCGGTGAATGGAGCTCGGTGGAGCTTGCCACGACGCTCAGAGCGCGGGCGAGGTGGCGCGCGGGCGCCGTGTGGAGGAAGGGTTCTGGCGACGGGGCCCACAGGTAAGTGAGAGGGGGAGGGATGGCTTGGTGCGAGCTGGCCTGGTCAGACCCGGTGGCTAAGGGATCCGGTCGGACTAGAGGAACAGTGCACGGTTATAATTAGATTTTAGGGTTTTAGTTTGACTGAAATCAACACAAGTTTGACCTAACCGTTTGAAATAGAAATAAAATTTGAAAAATTCTGAAAATTTTTGTGGGCACTCTGAGGTTCACAAGGAACTTAGGAAAAATAATTTCAAACATTTTATATACTAAAATTTGTTAGAATTAAATTACATTCAAACCTGCATTTGGGATTTCATTTGAATTTTAGTGAAGTCAGAAACACTTCTAAAATTTTGGTAAAAATAATTAAAATTTAGTATAAATAATCTAGTATTTGAATAAATTATTTTTAGGAACTTTTATTCACACATTTTTCTGGAATTCAAATAGAAATGGAATTTAAGTTTAAAAGTTTTGAAATTTCCGACACAAGTTTTAATACAAAACATCAAAAGTTTAAAATTGCACACAAGTTTTGGAAACCAAGAGCACGACCAAGAGATACAACAAAAGTTTTTAAATTTTAATACTTTTATACATTCGAAATACAAACCCTAGTTTTGGGGTTGTTACAAGAGCAACTTTAAAACAGCGGGGAGAGAAAAGATTATAGCAAAAGTTGAGTCGAGAGAGATATGAGAAGAGTTAAGCAATTAATTACTCATGCAAGTTACTTTTTCTTTTAGAAAATAGTTTGGACACTCTAAAGACGGCCAATCTAACTAAGGTCACGACCTACAGTCGATATGGCTCTGATACCACCTCTGTCGGGACCCAGAATTTTGATTCTGAAACCCTCTGTGTATACTGCACTAGTCCAGAATCACGCTAGTGCACACAGTGTCAACATAGGTAAATATCGATCCACACAAGCGATAAATAAAGTAAACGATTAGTTTGAATAACAAATAAGGGTTTTAACCTTATGGTCGAGTTTACACTTATTAAGCCACGCAGGGCTAACAGAGAATAAAGCAGCAGCGGAACGGAAATAACTCCAGCGTAGATCCCCCAATTCACCACAGGCAATCGACTGGGATCCAGACCTTAACGATCAACAACCTTCGGCGAACTCCTCCTCGAAAGTAGGCATAGACTCCTCCTCTTCTGTAGGTTTGGGCGCAAGTTTTACAACAAGCGTGAGCACACAACCGTACTCGCAAATCATACCACATAATGCAATTTATAGATGCAGGCTTATTCCAAAGAAAATGGCTTCTGTTGTTCTTTTGCATAAAAGCAACATTTGCAATTGAATACGAATAATAGATTGAACGCATGATTCAAAACAAATAGACAATATTAATTTAACAGTTGTTTCCACAAAGACACACAGCTAAACAGATTATTTCACATAGCCATATGATTGAGGTCACACAGCTCCCATCCCAACATTTTATGAAAACTACCCCTCATGTGAAATCCCCGAGCATGTCCATGACCGCGAACGCGGATATTCGAATAGATTGATTTAACACTCTGCAGAGGTTGTACACTTTACCCACAAGATACAACTAGTGTAGCAAGCACTAATCATAACAAAACGGTTCAGAAACTTCATCTCAACATTGACACTCCCGATGTGCTTACAAACCACTATGCCAACCCAAACGAAGCGCTTTGGCATAACACACACCGCTGGATAGGGAAGCGGCGAACCGTCCCGCGATGCAACCACTAAGTAGTCACACTTCCACCCTGTCACACAGCCTAACCTATCCACCTGAACATCAATGCCGAGAATCCATAACTTACTAAGTTAGGCCCGTCCCATACCAGGCATGTGGTCGTACAGTAAGGCTCAGTTCAATGGCGCACAAAGTTAAGTCCTTAATTGACCAAGGTAAGACTTCCATGTTCTAACTAAGTCACACAGATTGTCAAACCCAAGCTTCCACCACTTGCCTCAGTCTAAATCCTTTACCACCCAGCTGGTTTTAGTGCAACACATGCCATCACGAAGTAATAACACATAGCACACAGTTTTACACGAAGTTCCATAGTCACTTAGTCATATTAATAATTGCAACTTACATGAGATGTGAGACTCGTAGCATGGCTAAGCAATTGTACTCGCATCTAACCAACCCACGTTGGTGCGATAATAATACCAACTAATAAACCAATCTAGGGTGACAAGGAATTATGACATACAAGGCCAAGGGGTGATAACAAATTGGATAATAACTATGCCCAAAGCATTTAAAAAAATAATTAAAGTAGAATGCAATAATTTAACATAAAGTAAATTTGAAAACTGGGTTCAAGATGATCAAAGGTATGACTTGCCTTCGAAAAGGTCTATGTACTGATCTTGATCTTGGGGTGCTCCTTCTTCAACGAAATTCCCCGACGAATCGACGTCTACTCGCAAACGGAACAAATAAACAAAACAAATAAATAACAGAGGCAAAACAAGCTCCAAAAATTAAATAAAAATCTCAGATAAATAGATCTTGAATTTAGATAAATTTAGAAATTTGAATGGGCTCAATCGGAGTTAGGATGCAAAAGTTATGAGCTCTGGAAGTTTTAAATCTAAAAGAAACCCTAATTTGGATTTTCTGGAATTTCCGAATTATTTCTTAACAGGAAAATCGAATTATTGCGCAATGCTGACGTCAGCAAGGGATTTCGGAATTAAAAGAAATAAAAAGACTTTACTGACATGTGGGACCCACATGTCAGTGAGATGGCTCACTGAGACCGTGCCCACCGAGCACATAGATCCGAACCGGTGGTCGCCACGCACGCGTGCACGTGGACGATGAATGGGCGCCACGCACGCGACACGTAGGCGGCGATGCTGACATGGCGGCGAGGTGGCGGTGACGTGGACGACAACAGGAGCGGCGGCGCTCGGAAACCGACGACAACGGCGAACGATGGCGATCCACCGGCGGTGAGTGGTACCGGCGTGTAGCTCTCGCTATTGCGAACCTCTGGGTGCAACTCCGGGTGGTCGAGGACGACGCCAGTGGTCGGCGGCGAGCTCAAAGCGGAGGTTGAGGCTCGGGCTCGATGGCAAAGGCGTTGGAGGGGTCCTTCGGCGAAGATGAGGGCGGTGCCGAGGTGCGGGCGACACGGCGATCCCAAAGATGGGGTCCGGTGGCGACGAGGAGGGCTGGAACGGCGGCGGTGGCGGCAGAGTTCCTCGGCCGGAGATGAAGACGAAGGCGGCGCCTAGGGTTTCTGGCGGCGCTAAACTCGTGGTGGCTAGGGTTTTCATAGGCGGCGAGGCTCGGGGTGCGGGATACGAGGGTCCTCGGCGCCTTAAATAGCCCTGGGAGGCGAGTCCGCGAAGGACACGGTGCGACGGCGGAGAAATCGGGCGGAAGGTAGAGTCCGCGTCTGTAATACCCCAAAAGTATTAGAAAGAATTAACGGGAGGGAGTTATTTGAATTTCAACCGTTTTTTCAGGATTTAAAAAGGGATTTTAGAATTTCTCTTGAAGGGGATTAAATCTTGGGCCAAAGGCCCATAGTCTTGGCCCATTAGGGGCAGTCAAAACCCCTAGGGTTACTGTAGCACGTGACCTGCTACAGCAGCCGCCGCCGCACTGATATCACCTCTCCTCCCTCCCAAGCAGCCCCATCCTCCATTGGTGCCTCCCTTCCTCTCCGTCGGTGCTCTTTGCTGCCGATCAAGTGAAGAAAGGAGAGGACATCATCTTCGCGGGGCCAAATATTCACCTTGCTGCGATTCTACAAGGGTAACGTCGCGTGTTCTTCGTTGGTTGTTGCGTAGTAGTTGCGGTTGATGTCGTTTGGTAGATTGAATTTCGTCGGTTTAATAGATCGCGTTCTGTCCAGTAGTTTGGACGACAGTTTTCATGTTTTTAGAGGTAGAATCTGGGGATCCATCCTCCTAGAGATAGTTGGATTATGTTCTTAGCTTTCAGTGGCCGCCAAGAATGCCCAAATCCGATTAACGTTCTGGGAGTTATGAATTTTTAAGTATCGATGTCCTGCTGATCTGCCAGCTTTCGGGCAGATTGTAGGAAACTGGACAAAACTGTTAGTTAAGGTGGAAATCAGAGGATCTCGTTATAACGAAAAATGTAGGTAATTTTCATAACTTTTCAGAGAGATAAAGAACGCAAGATTTGGACTTTCATAGCAAAAGTTACGATAGTTTTAGAGATCTGTCCAGAAAACCTGACGTGAATTTGTTGTTATCATAATTAGCTCGATAGGGTTATTAGATGACTGAATCAGGAGGACTCACCAACTAGGTTTAGATGGAGATTTTGTTAAGCTTTAATTAGAGTCCAAGAACACCTCATTTGGACTTCTGTACTAAAAGTTATGAATTTTAGAACGTGACTGTCCACAGAGGGGACAGAATAACACTTAGAAATTGGGGTTGGGTTCGCGCTAAAGGAACTATTGCGAGTTCGTGTTTACTCTTATAGTTGTTTGGCCTATTACTGTTATCTTAGCGTGCATTATAAATATGTTCAGGTGGAGGTTTGATCCTGGAGGCAGCCCCTTCTGCACGTCCCTCGTACTCTCGCGGTTAAGGCAAGTATAGTGATGGATATGATAGAAAACATTGCATGCCATTGTTTGATAAATACTAGGAGTATTTGTGTTATCCATGATTGTTATGGTGGTATGTTTGGTATTGTTCATGGTTTCTAGTGATATGAGTTATGTGTTATTCATGGATGTTTGAAAGTTATGAAGTCTATGATACATGCTAGTATTGATATATTAGCCGTGTTTTATTGATAGTATGATATGTTTGGTTAAAGATGAGGAATGCTTATGATACGCAGTGATCATAATCATGTATGGTATTGATGTTGTTCATGCTTATTGCAAAACGGTAATTGTTCATATGCACCATGAGAGCATTCATAATACCTGGTCACGTGGTGACCAGGAATGCATATTTGAGGTCCCCGTCATGTAGATGACGGGCTTGAGGTCCCCATCATGTAAACGATGGGCTTATGGTCCCCACACTTGTGGAGTGTGGGATTGAGGTCCCCTATACTTGCAGAGTATTGGGCAATTGGTCCCTGTGCTTGCGAGCACAGGCATGGGTATGCAGCGACGGTTGCATACCTCGCATTACTGGTGTAATGTGCAAAAGAGAAAGATAAAGATAAGGAGCATTTGAGCATTTGCATAGCATGAGCATGTGATACTTTTGGTGTGTAGCTGGATGGATAATAATTGACGATTTACCATTATGTATGCTGTTGATGCCATGAATTGTACTTGCTGAGTCGGTGGACTCACTCTTGCTTTTATTGTTGTTTTAGGTACCCAATCAAAGAACGACATGCATGGGAGGGAGTAGCTCTATGTTCACACGCACACTACCATGAACCTTCTAAAGTTGATTAAATTTCAAATCATGCCTTAATAAATGAGCGAATTGCTTAATTGATTTAATATGATGATGTTTTCGTGTTGGATTATTTGTAATAACGAAGACTAGCATATTTGGATATTGGTGATTATGCTCTAGTCACTTAGTATGTCATGAATGCCTACTGATTATGCTGAATGTTCGATTGTTTAATTTGGATAAATGTAATTGTTGGAACCCTTGGTAAAGTTAGCTAAAGAGAGAAGGTTCTGACGGAATTTAGTAAAGTGTCTTGGTTTTAATCTGCTTTGTTGTTAGTTTAGTAGCATTCCAGGGTCGTGTTGGGCTGGGGTGTTACAGCGTCGGAGACGACGATGACGTGGCGATCGGGGCCCACCTGTCGGCGACGGTGGCTCGGCGCGGGCGCGTGTGAAACGACACGGCTACGAAATAGACTCAAGGATCTGACCGCTCATCCTAGATCGAACGGCCCAAAATCGATGGAACATTCGGACAGCCCGACTCGATCGTGCACATCCAGCCGTTCATCCTCGATCGAACGGTGGAGAACAAGCAGGGCGCTCGGAAGGAAGGAGAAAAGGCGGAGAGACTGACATGCGGGGCCCGCATGTCAATTGGAGGCGGCGCGCGCGCGGGGCTGGGCCTCACGCGGGATTTGGGCTGGCGGCGGAGGGAAACGGGCCGGGGTTTTGGAATTCGGCCCGAAGGATTAACTGAGATTTTTAATAGCTTTTCTATTTTAGAAAATACCAGAAATTCAAATAAGCAATAGAAAATAGCAAATGTACTCTGAAAAATTCTAGAAAAATCTAGAAAATATATCTGAGCACATAGAACCCAAATAAAATAGTTTTGGCTAATGTTCATGTTGGGATTATTCACATTAAATATTTTTGATTGGAAAGTCCAATATTAAGCTTTTGAATTTAAAAACAAATAAATCCAAATGGTGAATTTTCTCCCTACTAACTATTAAAAGATTTTTAAGATCAGAAAATTGGGATGTTACAGGTCCCCATCACCACGCTGAGTTACGATGGGCTCATGATCACATGTTTGATAATGTTAAATTTGACTTAATGAGATATAGAATTGTGGCGGGTAGCCACTGTTGTTAAAATTTATGTACCATAACAGGGTATGTCATTGGTCTTGGTTGAATAAAAAAGGTTTTTCTCAGGCGAGCGATCATGAAGTAAAGGGGGTGCGGTTAGCACGTTGCGGGATGTGGCAGAGTCGCCTGAGTAACTTGTCAAGGACTTAATCTTGTACACCATTGAACTGGGCCTTATCGTACCACCACATGTCTAGTATGTGATGGACCTGGCTAACTAATTAGCGATGCCTTAATTTCGGTTCTGTTTTGGAAGAGTGAGTTGCAAGATAGACGTATACTCAAAATGGCGCAAGAGGGGGGCCCGGTCTGGTCGGTGAAACATTCAGTGTTGAAACCTTAGCGAGCAGAATTGGGTTAAGAAGGAGCTTTGTAAAGGCCTTGTGATAATCACATGGTCACACACCTTTGGAAGTGTGTGAACGGATATTATAAGTTGATTTATCTTTTATGGGTAAAGCTGTACAACCTCTGCAAAGTTAAAACTGTTTAAACAGTTGTGTCTGCGGTCATGAATGTGCTCGGAGATTTCACACGAGAGGTAGAGTTTCTTTATAAAATGTGTTGAATTGTGAATGGGAAGTTATGTTGATGAATATAATGTTCGTTTGGTGAATGGGGAATTCACTTGGTGGTTTGGTTGGGAAGTGAATGGGAAGTTCACTGGTTGTTTCAAAGCAATTGTTTATTTATTATTATTTTAATTATGCATTTCAATCTATTTACAGTATTTATCATCAATGCTGCTTTCTGCAAAAGAACCATGTAGCTATTCTTTTGTTCAAATCTTGCATGAATATTAATTGCATACTATTTCCATATGACTTGTCGAGTACTTTATGTGTTCATGGCTTCAAATTCTGCTGCCCAGTTGAAGAATATCAAACTGCTCAAGAGTTCTACGAACATGAGTTTTGTGAATGCTTTACTAATTAGGATGTGTTCTCCACTCGATTGTCCGTGGGCATGCTCATTGGCCTTTCCAAGTTTTTTTTGTTTCGCTGCAAGAGTTCATTTATTTTTTTTAGCCCAGTGTGGCAAGTTAAGTAAACGTTGACCATAAAGTCTAATTATTATTATTATTTGTTATTTGAGATCTTTTTAGTTAAATCGATAAATGGATGGTATTTCATCGATGTTTCCTGTGTGAGCTAGCTACTGATCTAGGACTAGTTCAGAATACACAAAGGGTTTTAGATGTGTAAATCTGGGTCCTGATAGGGGAGTAGGTGACGATAGTGAAATTGGCGATGGAACTGAAAACTCTCCCAACTTTCTTACGGCTCAGGAACAACTGGCACAGAGGCTACTTGCATGACATACCTCTGAATCAACTTGGACAAACTGATCTTGTGCAACCTGCAAGTCCTCCAGACAGCTTTGCGGGCAACTCTGAGCATCGACATGTCCTCAAGCTCATTGTGACACTTCATACTATGATGACTGATTCGACTTCCAATCCTCACGATGAAGTACACACTCGACTTGAATCCAATACAGTTCCCCTTCACTTTCCCTTCCTTAGAAAAATAAGTTGGACACCTACTTGTTCCCAAGATCTGCAGCAAACACTGAAGAACTCCAGGCTAATCTCCCCTTTGAACACGGAACACTCGAGCCATCTAAAGAAATTAACGAGGCAAGAAAGTCAAATTAAGATTATAAAGCAAAATTTAGAGCAAAATTTAGCAAAGACAAGAGACAAGATCTCCAAAACAAGGTCAGAAAAGAATAGAATAGGATAATAAAAGAATATACTGTGATGAGAAAAGAACAACTACTCAAGCCAATTAGTTGATTTCATTTAGAAAATAAGTTTTGAAAATTTTGACTAAGACAACCATGCTAACTAAGGTTGCATTCTACAGTCAATATGGCTCTGATACCACCTCTGTCGGGACCCAGATTTACACATCCAAAACCCTCTGTGTATTCTGAACTAGTTCTAGATCAGTAGCTATTTCTCATTGCCTTGTCCGCTTGCACTGCCACTGCCAGTGCTGTGAGTGGTCACTATCTGCTAGACCTCAAGGACTTAGAAAAGGAGAAAAGAATAAGAAGGGGCATATATCTAAAACAATCCAAGAACCAAACAAACATGAGGCAAAAGAGCAACTTTTTCCAAAATAGTTCTCAATTTATTTTATTTTATTAATCCATTGTGGCTATGACAAAAGGAAATGACAGCTCACAATTTTCGTCTAAGTAGAAATTCTAAATAAAAATATCTAAAGCCTAGGATCTATGGGTGTATTACTCCACGTGGAACTGGCTGAGATATTCCTTCTTATTTCCCGTCTTACGCCTCTTCAGCGCGGGCTCAGAAGGCTCTACTGGGGTACAAGAACTAACATCGCATTCCTTGAGGCAGACCAACTCCTCCTTTGCTATCTGCAGCCTCAGGTAGGCGATACGTAGCTCATCTAGAATGGTATGGTAGGAGTGGTTCATCACAGCAATCAGATCCACCTGGTGAGTCAAGTCTGGAAAATCTTCATCCCTAGTAGAGCGAAAGGTACTGCGGAAGCTGGTGGGGAAGTAGAATGGATAGTAGTGGAATGCAGTGTCATTGAGCCGTTGGTCGTAGATGTGTGGAAGTCTGCAAACAGCCTCTCGAGCAGCGTCTTGAATACCAGCGGGGAAGGAGTCGAGTGGAGTTGGAGCATCAAATGTATGGAAGGCCGTGTCGTCTCGTACATTGGCGTAGAGTACCATGTCTACCCTCCAACGTTCTTGAGTTCCTACCATGTAGGTGAACCCCTAGAATGTAGGCCTCCTCTTGAAGTGCAAGTACTGCATCATCCTCCAGAGCGCAACTGCCTACTGTCCTGCATACACACCGTGCGAGATGGCTTTGGGGTCTTCAGACATCTACAATATTTTTTGAAAGAGAAGAGTTAGAAATCTTTTTTAAGAGAATGGATGAGTAAGGACACCAGAAGGACAATTAAATATTTTAGTTTTTTTTGAAAAATAGTCCTTAAAGGTTTGTCCATTCTAACTAAAGCCACGACCTACAGTCAATATGGCTCTGATACCATCTTTGTCGAACCGAGGAGCTAAGGATCCTAGATTCTCTGTCTCACACACTAGTCTAGGAACAGCTAGTGTACACAGTCAAACAAAAGATAATAGCACAACCATCATATGTGTGTACAACCTCTGCAGAGTGTACAACCATAACTTACTATCATTTTTATTGAACTGTGTACACTAGCTGTTCTTGGACTAGTGTGGAAAACACAGAGAATCCAGGATCCATCTACTCCCGGGTTCTACAAAGATGGTATCGGAGCCATATCTACTGTAGGTCACAACCATACCTAAAACGAACAAACCTTAAGGACTTATTTTCAAAAACTAAAATATTTTATCTATCTTGTTGGTGTGCTTACATGTCTTTTCTCCTTAAAATGATTTCTAACTCATGTCTTCTTTCAAAAATTGTAGATGGTCGAAGTACCTATCTCGATCTCCCATGATGTGTACGCTGGACAGTTGGTAGCCTTGCTTTGGAAAATGATGCATCATCTATATTTTGGGAAGAGACCCACCTTTCAGGGATACAAATATAAGGTGGGGAACTAGGAGAGGTGGAGAGTAGAGGTGCTACTCTACGCCAACCCGAGAGATGACACCGCCTTCCACACCTTCGATGCACCGATGATGCACGACTGTTTCTTCACCAGCATCCAGGACGCTGCTCGGAGTGCTATCCTCAAGCTTTGACATCTTTATGATGTTGAGCCTGCAGGTACCAGCTTCCACTACTTTCTGCTCTCCTTCCCGGCCAGCTCTCATAGCACCACTCGCTCCGCCGTGGATGAGGACTACCTATGGGACCCCGGTTTATTTAGCTTGTAATACTTAGCCTTCCATTGGCCCTAGCATTACAAACAAAATACACCATGTCTCGATGGACATGTGCTTCCCAGAATTGCGGCACACATACATTCATACAAAGTTATGCATCCTCCACATACAACATAACACCATAAGTCTAGCAAAGACATAAGATAAATAGAGTTATTACAAAAGGTGCCGACCGGCCAAAAGATAACAAAAGAGTATAAGACAGCGGAAACAACAGTGCCATAAGATGGCTATAACAAAAGTCGACCGGCTAGCCATAACCCACAAGGCAACCGATCAAGCTACTCTGAAATGGTCGTCCCAAACACCACCACAGCACGTCTCACAAAAGTGAGGCCCTTGGGGCTCACCTTCTTCCTCTGCAGCAAATAACATTAAGCAAAGCAAATGAGTACACTAATGTACTCGCAAGACTGACGTGTAGGATAACAGACCTATACATATGCTACATGCAGGCTTCTTTAAGTGGAGGTTGTATGTCTCATTTTAGCACAAAGCCAACTTTATTTGCAATAAGGTAATACATTTGAAAGCAAGTTTGCAATCTGTTTTTATTGTTGAAATAACAACGAATAACAATAAATACAAGTAACCACCTAGAGGTGACTAACCCAAAAGCCACCACATCATAGCACGAATCCCTGATTCGTACCACCCATCAAGTTTTAATTAAAAGTGTTGTAGTCTAACTCTTGAAAGACCTTACCAAGCGTGTCCATAACCAATGTACCCACACCTCAGACCGCCTTTTCACCACATGATTTAGCACACTTCCTTTAGTATGCCGGCACGGCTAAGTCCTACGAGACATTTTCAATGAATGATGCTAATTAAGAGTCGCGACAACCTGAAGAGTAGGATACATCCGCCCATGGCTCAAGCCGCTGCGGATGCTCCCCCCTTATAAAAATAGTTTTAACCACCTACGACCCGTAATTAACACCTCCCAAAGTACTTAGTCAAGAGAGGTCACATACCCTCTAGCGTGGTTAGCACGCTAAAATGTTTTGTTTAGTGTAACAAGATGTTCGGTCCTTGTTGACTCGGGCACCATTCCAGTCACACCCAAATTCACACCAACGTACCAATGTGCCCAAGTCCAAATTATTTTATTTTCAGTTTTAGTTTTTCACAATTAACCAAAGCACAAAGGCTGAAATCATAAGTCATAATAAGTTTTGTGTGATCAAGGTTATCGACAAGTCGATAACCGCCCATTCCTACCGGTAGCTAAGCATGGCTAAGCAACATACTCGAAAACTACTAAGTGACAAGGGCTCATCCAACGAACCCAAAATCACAACAAAGTAGTTCTAGGCTCAGTAGTAGAGGATAAACATTTACCTACAGATCATGCATCTAATAGGCCAACTATCGACAATAGTTAAAACAAGGTAGCAGTGCATACGTAGAATTTGCAAACAACATATTATGTTTGAAAATACAGGGATTAACATGATCAAACTGCTTGCCTTGCTGGAGTTGCTCACTGTGCTGCAGAGGGGAACTCTCAGGTTCAATAAACCTTTCGGAACCTAACGCGAAAATGCGATAAACCCGATAAGAACGAAGAACACCAAACAAAACTCAACAGCAAAAGTTATCCAAATCCTATGAAATTTATACACCAACTAGGGTATGATTTTAGACAAATTTAGGAACAAGAATCAGGTTATTTGGACTAAGTATGAAAAAGTTATAATGAAAACATGCTCTCTCTCATCCTGACAATTCACTAAATTAATTACTGGTACTGTTCATGGAACAAATGTCCAGAATGATCTAGACTCTGAAATTTTTGTGGTGGGTAGGTAATAGTATCCTAAGAACAGCAAAGTTGAGTTTACTCAATTTGGAGTTAAAATGAATTAATTATGCTTTTTCTAAGCTGTAAAACTAGCACATATCATTTTTCAAAAATAAAACCATAATCAAAACCTATTTCACATTAAAGTATGCTAACAGAGGAATTTAACAAGATTGAGTTTTCACATTTTGGAGTTATACAGAAAAAGTTATGCATTTTACAAGGTTCACATTAATTTCTGGAATATCCAAAAATGGCTGAAATCAAGTTAATATTGTGTATAAATTTTTCTGTTATAGAAACATATCTAAATGCATTTTTAGATTAAACTTTAGTGAAATATAAATTTAATACAGTTGGAACCATCCAAAAAGAATTTAAAATGAATTAGTTATGAGTTTTCAAAGTTTAATACAATTTTTAGTTGACAAACAACGACTTAAACGAAATAAAACCAATTCATCAGAACAAAAACGACGTGGACGAATGTCGGCCGTTGATCACAAATCAAACGACCCACGCGTGCTGCAACGCAATGCACGCGCGCGATCCTAAAGAGGTTCACCGTTGGATCTAGATCCAACGGTCCACGTGGATTGGGACGTTCGGGGACCCGAACGGCTCAATCGATCTCGACCGTAGATCTTAAGATGGAGGGCTCAGGGCGCTGTGCGCTTCGGGTGACCCGAACGGCACACTGATCTCAGCCACTGATCGCGAGATGGATGACCCGCGGGATTGGGAGCCTAGTGGTCCGAACGACCCCGCGATCTGAGCCGCAGATCTAGAGATGGATGGTCCAGAGCGACTTGGAACGTTCAGGGACCCGAAAGTCCCCGAAGATCTGGGCCGTTGATCTCAAGATCGATGGTCCACGACACGCGCATATAACACATGTGGGTTTAAGTGCGCGGAGAGGTTTTAAATGCGCGGGCCCATATGTAAGTGACACACAGGGCTATTTAGGACAGCGATTAACTACAAATCCAATGATTGGTGATGATTAGCAATTAATTGTGTCCTAAAGCTACCGCACAGAGAGGATTTAAGTGGGCGAGGGTCCACATGGCAGCGACTGCAACTGTCGGTTAGGACAAGTATTTATTGCTAAGCAATGATTAATGATGATTAACTAATGATTAGCATTAATGATGTCTTAACGACTTAGCAAAGTGCCAGTGGGGGGTTTTTAAGTGGCTGGGCCCACTGGTCAGTGGCATAGTGGGCCAGTTAAGACCGCATTAACTATTACCTAAAGATTAACAATGATTAAGCCATAAATGATGTCCTAATGACAACGGCTCACAGAGGTTTCGTCCTGCAAAAACCGAGCGGCAAAGAACGACTTGTCGCCGGCGACTCCGGCCACAGCGGTGCTCGCAAAGTGACAAAATGGGTTGCAAATACTATTGCGCACCCAGTAGGGGTAACCTCGACGACGGCGATGGCCTAGAACATCGGCGAGCCGGAGACCAAAGATGGTGACCAAAACGGTCGAATGCGAAAATGGCTAAAAAGCTCCGCATTGTCCAAAGAAGCGGGTGCCACAGCATCTAAGGACTAATAAGAAGCTACCTTAGCCAAGAAGAGCTCCAAAGATGGCTGTAGAGGCTTTGACCATGGGGAAGCTCGCCGGAGTTGAAGAAGATGAAGTGGAAATAAAGGCCTGAGCAAAAATGAACACCACTGGTGGTCAAAATAGCTGCATCAAGGCCCACAGAAGGTGCATGTGCAATTAATTGCCAAAAGAACCACTTACCAGAGCTGAGGAAGAAAGGGGGCGATTTCGGCCGAATTTGAACAAACCCAAAATTTGACAATTCCTGAGAACGTCAAACCAAAATAAGTTAGGGGAAATGCATAGGAGGTTAAGGGGCTCGAAAGGGTGCAAAAAGATTTGAAGAAGAACCACTGGAGCACCACGAGCCACAATGGAGCTCCACGGGTCAACAATGGCAGATTTGGAGATTTTCAGTGGTTTGAGCTCCAAGAATAGAGAAAGAGCTAGGGTGGTGTAAAGGAACACCAGGAGGGGCTTTGGGGGCTTTATATAGAGGGAGGATTAGGGTTTGGGCCAGGACACGCTCCAAAGATGAGCTCAGTTCATGGAGCTGCCGTAGACCAACGAAATGATGGGGGCAAGTGAAGACCAGGACATAGGAGCCGAAAGCCTGGGGCGCATTTAATGCGAAGAGCCGTTGACGTGCAAGGGGACGGGGCACTCCTCTCTCCTACTCCCTGCCATGGCGCGCACGCTGGTACAAGAGCAAGAGGAAGAAGAAGAACAGAGAAAAGAGACTGCGACCGTCGGATTTGAGATGGACGACCACGATTTGAGATGGGTGACCCGAACAGCCCAATTCATCCGGACGGTTGGGTCTTGATCCAATGGTCCAAATGAGTTGGCGCGATCGCGAGGTCCGAACGTTCTCACGAATGAGGGTCGTGCGATTTAAATCTGACGGCTGAGATTGAATGCGCGCTTTAAGTCGGGCCCGAGTGCGTTAGTTGGTTGAGTCAATTCAAGTGGCTCGAGCCCGAGTTTGACTTGAACCCAAAGGTTTGACTAGGTTTTAATTTAACAGCTGAACTTTGAGGAATTTTTAAAGGTAGCAAACTAATTTCAAAAATTCTGAAATTTTTACAGGAGCTTGCTAACTTTAAGACTGACCTTGTATAAAATTTTTAGAGATTTTTATGCTTTGCATTTTTCTCCAAAAATCCTGCAAGTTGCTGAACTAGGGTTTGACCAGGGTCAAACAGGTTTGACTGCTCTCTAAAAATATTCAAACAATTTCTAAAAATTGTGAAATTTTTAGAGGGGTCACATACCATACCTAGAACTTGGGAAAAATATTTCCAAAAGATGATCACAAGATTTGACAAGAATATTTTCGAAAGCCAAGATTTGGATCAAATGACTTGTGACTTTGTATTCCCATAATTCTTGTACAAGAATTGTTTAGAACATACAGGAAATACATGGTGTAAGAAAAAGTTTTAATTTCTACTCATTTTATTACATTTGAAACACAAGTCCAAACTTGGAATGTTACACTACCCTTGTTTGACTAACCATGTGGAGATGACCATGGCGATGGACTACATGTACCAAATTACCTTGGATGAGCTTCACATCACTCATGAGAAGCTGCAAGAGGCAGAGGAGGAGTTAGCCTTGCTTAAGGCAGGCAACGCCGGTTCCTCAGTCTAGGGAGAGACTTCAGAGTCTCCTCCGAAGTGGCGTGTACGGGCAACACGAGGGCATACATTAGCCAGTTTAGTGTTGAGTCCTGTGGGTCTGGGGCCTAGACCTTTTTGTTTTCATGTTTAGACTGAATTGTGAGTTGTCGTTTCCTCTTGTGGCAGCCACAATCGAATAATAAAATAAAATAAAAGTTATTTAAAAAAAAGTTGCTCTTTTGTGCTTGTTCTTAGTTCTTGGTGTTGTCTTAAGTCTATCCCCCTTAGCTTCTCTTCTCCTATCTTTTCTAAGTCTTAAGAGTTCTAGCAGATGGTTACAACTCACAGAACTGACAGCGGAAGTGCAAATGGACAGGGCAACGGGAACGCTGACTATCAAAACAACACAATCCCGCAACCACCACCACATCCAGCTGATGGACCTGATTAGCGTCAGATGATGGCCAACCAGTCCCACTTGATTGATCTGCTTGCCCAATCCCTCAACAACACTCAGAACTTGTAGGCAGCAGTAGCCCATGCTCCACCTCCACCACCTCAAAGGGCCAACATATCAGAATTCAAAAGGATGCACCCTCCAACTTTTTCTAGCGGCACTGAGCCAATGGATGTTGACGATTAGCTCTGGGCAATTGACAAGAAGTTAGATATTGCCTAATGTAGAGTGACCATGAGAGGGTTCTGTTTGACTCTCACCAACTTATGGGGCCAGCTTCATAATGGTGGGGACAACTTCACTCAATCTCATCCTGATGCCTAGGCTATCACTTAGAATGAGTTTCTACAGGCTTTCCGTTGTGCACACATTCCTTTCAACATGGTGGCCCTGAAGAAGAAAGAGTTCCACACCTCACGCCAGGGCAACCATTCCGTCAACGAGTATCTGTACAAGTTTAACCAGTTGGCATGTTATGCTTTGAGGACATGGCCACTGATGAGGCCAAGCAAGAGCATTTCTTGGAAGGACTTAATGATGATCTCTCTGTTCGTTTGTTTGCCCAAGATTACACCGACTTTCAACAGTTGGTGAACAAAGCCATTCGTCAAGAGGGCAAGCATCAAGAAATAGAGAATCGTAAGAGAAGGATGGTAGCTCAGAAGATCAACTCCGGAGCCTTTCCCAAGCCCCGCACCACTCCTTTTCAGCAACCGCCATGTGGCAGATTCCAGTCTTCCTCATCGTCATCAAGGACGACCATAGTTCTAGAAGAGTACAGCTTCCTTGATGACATGAGTCACTTGCTTCCATTGCAATGAGATGGGGCACTATGCCAATAAGTGCCCGAAGAAGTAGCTACCAGCATCACCAGCCAAGCAGTGCTCCCTTTTTGAAGAAGCCAACTCAGTTTGTGAAGGAACGTGTGAATCATATTACGACCAAAGAAGCTCAGACTGCACCCGATGTGGTCCTTGGTACGTTTCTTGTTAATTCAGTATCAGCATCAATTTTATTCAATTTAGGAGCTTCGCATTCTTTTGTGTCAAGTCATTTTGTGGGTAAATGTGGGTTATCTATATCTCCCCTTGTTAACCCTATGAGAATTTATTCCCCTAATTCAGAAATGAGAGAAAGATCTCATTGCCCAAACCTTACTTTGGACATAGTAGGGGTACCTTTCTCGGCTGACCTAATAATACTTACCTCCCAAGGTTTAGATATAATTTTCTGAATGGATTGGTTAGCCAAGAATCTGGGTCAAATAGACTATGCCAACCGAGATATCACCCTCATCAATGCGCAAGGCATCAAAGTGGAATTCAGACCTAAGATTCCTGCCGGAGAAAACTCAATCCTTAGCAGTCTTAAGGTAGTAAAGCTAGAAGAAATCACAGTGGTGCATGAATACCTGAATGTATTTCTGGAAGATTTATCCAGTATGCCACCAGACAGGGACATAATGTTCCTAATTGACTTAGTCCCAGGGACTGCTGTAACACCCTGGCTATTCGGAAGCCAAGATGTCACCTAAAACATCTAACATACATCCATAATGCGGAAGAATTTGAATAAAATCAACTAATGATAGTATCAAAACAACCAAGACATGATGAAGGTATCCTTCCTTCACCATCTAATCTATTTATTTCAGTTCATTGATAATGAAAGTTCACACGCAGTAATAATTCGACATCAATGTGGAGAAGGTATCCTTCCTTCACCACTTATAAATTTATTATTACAGTTCATCATTTACGAATGTAAGATAGAACTAAATTTAATCTTGAACATGAATTGGATGAAGTGAACAAGTAGTGCGTGTCTACTCCTCCCAAGTGAGCCAACATCGTGGGTTACCTAAAATAAACAAACAACGCAAGAGTGAGTCCACGACTCAAAGAAGTACAAGAAAAGGGACATAACACACATATGAAGAAGTCATCATCATAAGAGAATATGAGCATACATCGAATGAAAACTTAGGAATGCATGGCATGAATGAATGTACTCAAGGATGGACTGCACACATGCTTATACTGGTATAGTGAGTGACACACCTGTCGGTGTTCACTTAAGCCCGCACCTTAACAAAAGTGCGGGGATCCAAGTCCTATATGAAGAACGTTTCACATAGGTGTCCAAAGCTGCCCATACTGGAATTGATGGGTCTTACGTGCCCATACCGGAATTGATGGGTCTTTCAATCCACTCCGTGGGCGGGACATGACAATGTCCAAACCGCCCACATTGGAATGGTGGGACTTACATCCACTCCGTGGACATAGCATGAATAAAAGGATGCATGATATGAACATGAACAATGCTAATATCATCTTTCGGCATTTACTCCACATATTGATAGAACATAACCAATTCAGCATTTCGGGTATCACAAGATGTCACATCATATTCATGTAAACATTCACAATCACAGCATTTAAAACCAACAAAGTACTTGCCTTCCGCGTTGCGACGCGTTAGCAGGCAACGATGGCGCTCCCAAACCCGTAGGCTCGCGGCCTAAACAATTAAATAACCGAAATAAGAACAACATAGAGCCCATCATGAATTAATATTCTACACTACCCTCTTGCACACCCAAAACATAGTCATAACCCGAATCTGAAATTCCAGCAGTAACATGGAATCCCATCAGGACAGCAGCACGGTAAAGACCAAAACTAATGATCTGGGACTCCAAAAGAGATGAGCCCAGATCCTACACGAGCTTAACAAATATATCTACAACTTTGTAGTTGACGAGATAACCCAATTCGGCCAAACTAAATTGCTAACTGTCAAACGAAATAGCAGAACAGAATCTGACTGAGCAATTAGAACAGCAGAACTAAAACGTCCATAACTTTTAAACTACAACTCCGAATTGAGTGTTCTTTAACAATCTGAAAAGGTTATGAAATTACCTACAATAACCTAGTTGGTACGACATTCAAACTTTGCCTTTAACAAAAAGTGGCACACGGGTCAAAACTAAAGATAGAAACTGACATACAATCTGGACAGACTGACCTACAATCTGGACAGTCACAAAGAAAAGTGCATAACTTTTGATCTATAAATCCAAATGAGGTGTTCTTTATCAATCCTGAAAGCTAGTGATATCACCTTCAAAATTTGTTATGGGCAAGACCTCTGAATCACCCTCTAACTAGGTCATATATCAACCTATACAGAGACTGCTAATTCTCGTCAGGATTCTGGACAGCAGATAGTAAATCTATCATAACTTTTGACTCGAAAGTCGGAATGAGGTGATCTTGGCGGCCACCGAAAGCTAAGAGCATCCTCTAAATAACTATAGGAGATCAAAACTTCTAATTCGGCCTCTAAGAACCCAAAACTAGCCACACAATAAACTGGACAGAATTGAATCTACTGCGGACAGAACTTGATCCAATCAAACTAATCCAATTTTCACATCTAAACATCATCAAAATAGCGGGAAACGAATTGATACCCTTGGAGATGCGTGTTCGCTGATAAAACCCCGTGAGGACAACCTCTCCTCTTCTCCTTCTTCCTTCCTCTTCCTTATGGTCGGCCACTTTGCGGGAAACACCGGGATAGTAGCGACGCCAAGGGCGCGTTATTGTAGCAGCCGGCATCAGTGGTGGGCGGCGGCATCAGTAGCAGACGGAAATACTGTAGCATATTAGGGTTTGTGGCTTAATCCCCCCTTTCTTGCCTTTAAGTGGGCTATCAACCTTCCATGGGCCATGGGCCATGGGCCTCTAAGGCTAACTTTTTCCTCTACGACTATGGGTTGGCGGCCCAAAGCTCTCTCAAAAAACTGAATTTTGAACTTATTTCCATATCTAAACTTTGTTGCATTCGCTATTGAATAAATTTCCCTCTCCCGAGTAATATTCTCTCTAATTGGAATTTGAAGTATTACAACTGCTCCAATTTCAAATAGACCCTATAGAATACCTGCTAACGAGTTAGCAGAATTGAAGAAGCAGGTCGAAGAATTGCAAAGTAAGGATTACATTCAACCATGTTCGTCACCTTGGAGAACACCGGTACTATTTATCAAGAAAAAAGATAATAGTATGAGGATGTGTGTGGATTACAGATCACTCAATGAGGTCACAATAAAAAACAAGTATCCATTGCCCACGATCGATGACCTCTTTGATCAGCTAAAAGGAGCAAGTGTATTCTCCAAGATAGATCTGAGATCCAACTATCATGAGTTGAAGATCAAGCCTGAGGACATTCCCAAGAATGCTTTAACAACCAGATATGGACAGCACAAGTTTACAGTGACGCCATTCGGTTTGACAAATGTATCGCCTTATTTCATGAATATAATGAATAAGGTATTCATGGAATTCTTGGATAATTTTGTGGTCATATTTATTGATGATATTCTCATATACTCTCCAAAGATGAACAAGAGCATGAGAAACATCGCAGGGCTGTATTGGAAAAACTCAGAGAACATCAACTGTACGCCAAACTTAGCAAGAGTGATCTTTGGTTAAGACAAGTGGCTTTCCTTGGTCACATTGTGTCAGTAGGTGGAGTTGCAGTAGATTCTACTAAAGTTGAAGCCGTAATGGACTGAAAGCAACCCAAATCTGTCACCGAAGTGAGAAGTTTCCTTGGTTTAGTAAGTTACTACCGCAGATTCATTGAAGGTTTTTCCAAGACTGTTAGACCTATGACTCAACTATTAAAGAAGGAAAAGAAATTTGACTGGACAGAAACCTGTGAGAAGAGTTTCCAAGAGTTGAAGCAAAGACTAGTTTCTGCATCGGTGTTTGTTTTGCCTGGTATTCATGAGGATTTTGAGGTATTTTGTGATGATTCACGTTAAGGACTTGGATGTGTGTTGATGCAAGAAAGCAAAGTTGTAGCTTACACATCTCGTCAGTTACAACCCCATGAAGGGAAGTACCCGACACATAATTTGGAGTTAACAACAATTGTGCATGCTCTGAAAATTTGGTGGCATTATCTCATTGGTAATCGTTGTGAGATTTTCACAGACCATAAGAGTTTAAAATATATCTTCACTCAATCAGAACTCAACCTGAGGCAAAGAAAATGGTTAGAGCTAATCAAGGACTATTACATTGGTATTTACTACCATCCCAGCAAAGCAAATGTAGTGGCAGATGCTTTGAGTAGAAAAGGTTACTACAACATGGTTTTGGTTCAGGAAAATCAGCTAAGATTGTTTGAAGAGTTGAAACATGTGAAATACTGAGTCAAGGTTGTATGAACACTCTAGAAGTGCAACCCACAATTCTAGAGCAAATTAGAGAAAATCGCAAAACAGATGAGGATATTAAAGAAATTCAGAGAAACATGAGAAGAGGCAAAGCTCCAGGATTTTTTGAGAATGAGCAGGGTACAATCTGGTTTGGAAACGGTATCTATGTACCTGATCACAAAGAGGTAAAACAATTGTTGTTGCAAGAAGTCCATGAATCCTTACTCCATTCATCCCGGAAGTACCAAGATGTACCATGATTTAAAAGAAAAATATTGATGGGTTAGCATGAAGCAAGAAACTGCTGAGTATGTTGCACATTGTGATGTATGTCAAAGAGTCAAGGCAGAACATCAAAGACCTGCAGGGTTGTTTCAACCATTACCTATTCCAGAATGGAAGTGGGAAGAAATTAGTATGGATTTTATTACCGAACTTCCTAGGACCCAATCAAGATATGATTCCATTTGGGTTATAATTAACCGATTGACTAAAGTAGCACATTTCATCCCAGTTAAAACCAATTATGGTGGTGGAAAACTAGCAGAGTTGTACATAGCAAGGATTGTTTGTCTGCACGGTGTTCCAAAGAAGATATTGTCAGATAGAGGTTCACAGTTCACATCAAGGTTTTGGAAAAGTCTGTACGGAGCATTGGGAACAAGACTCAATTTCAGTAATACTTATCATCCCCAAACATATGGCCAAACAGAACGGGTGAATCAGATTTAGGAGGATATGTTACGAGCTGGTGCCATGGATTATGGAACCAGTTGGGACAGGAACCTCCCTTATACAGAATTTTTGTACAAAAATGGCTATCAAGCCAGCCTTCAAATGTCACCGTTCGAAGCATTGTATGGCAAGAAGTGTAGAACACCTCTCCTTTGGGATCAAGTAGGTGAACATCAGTTCTTTGGCCCTATTTTAATTAAAGAGGCTAAAAATAAGGAATGATTGAAAGTAGCACAGTCCCGACAGAAAGTTAAGCTAACAACCATCAAAGAGATTTTTCCTTTGAAATAGGAAATTTTGCCTATCTTAGAGTGACTCCACTTAGAGGCGTGAAATGGTTCTGGACCAAAGGAAAACTTGCACCCAGATTTGTTGGATCATACAAGATTTTGGGAAAAAGAGATGAAATTGCATATT
Organism: Ampelocalamus luodianensis; assembly: GCA_036346255.1. Taxonomy (NCBI): domain Eukaryota; kingdom Viridiplantae; phylum Streptophyta; class Magnoliopsida; order Poales; family Poaceae; genus Ampelocalamus; species Ampelocalamus luodianensis. The sequence goes on from CM070632.1 coordinate 36,151,696, forward strand.
AGCTCAAGTTACCAGAATCATTACCTAGAGTTCATGATGTCTCCCATTTATCTCAGTTGAAGAAATATCTTCGAGTTCCAACAGAGCAAACCCTGCTTGAGAGCATTGATCTACATGAAGACCCCACTTATGTGGAGCATCCGATCAAGATTCTTGATGGGGTAGAACGCATCACCAGGAGCAAAGTCATTTGTTTGTGCAAAGTACAGCGGAGCAATCACCCAAAAGAGGAGGCCACGTGGGAACGAGAAGAAGATTTGAAAGCCGAGTATCCCTACCTCTTTGCTAGCTAGTCTGAATCTCAGGGTTCAGATTACCTTTAAGGAGGTAGATTTGTAACATTCTAACATTTTATTTCTGTTAAAAAGACAAATTAATTTATTTCCTTGAATTTTTTGGATTTTTAAAAGTTTTTCCTATTTATTATAAAGCCAAAATAAATTATTTGCAAATCTAAATACCAATTTTGAGCTAGAAATATTTTATTTAAGTTCAAAATAAATTAGGAAATTTCTGTGAATTTTTCTAGAATTTTTTAACTCTATTTGCTATTTTCTAAAAGCCTATTTGATTTCTTGAATTTCTGTAATTCAAAAATACCAAAAATCCGAATTTTGGCTTTGAGGCCTAATCTCCCTCTGGCCCATTCCCCCCGTGCCAACCCATCTCTCTCTCTCTCTCTCTTTCTCTCTCTCTCTCTTTGGCAGGTGGGGCCCACCTGTCATCCCCAACCTCACCTTCTTCCTCCTCCGGCCGCGCGAGCCTCGCTGCCATTCTCGTCGTTCCAATGCATTCAAGCGACTATTTTCACTCGAGATCGTGCACATTAACATCCACAATCTCCATTACCCCTTCCACCTTCACTCAACCATTGCCAATTGTGTTAATTCGTATTTTCGCTACCAATGAGTTAAAGTCCTCGCACATTCTCGCCTCTTTGACCATCCCCTCGCCCTATAAAAGGGAGCACCCGCACCCCCATCTCTCACTCATCCAATCCCCGTAGCCCTAGCCCCTCTCGTTCTCTCTCATCGTCGGATTTTGGGTTTCCTTGCCATCGTCCTCGAGGTGCGCCGTTGCCGATTGTGTCACCGTCGTTGAAGCTCCGTTGACACCGTCTGCACCAAAAGCATCGCCGGTCCGCGTTCTACCTTTTGTGCACGCTCTCGCCGCTGGAGCCCGAACCGCGTCACCACTCTTCTTCCTCGTCGCTGGCCGACCCTTCATGCCTCGCCATTGTTTTTGGTACGCACTAGGTTTCCCATGACTTCCCCTTTCGTTTGAGCCCATGCACACTCGTCGCCGTGGTGCATAGCGCCAGCGACCATTTGGTCTTGTGCGTTGCCACTCGGCGGAGTGACGTGGCAAGCCACATGGCGCCACCTGGTAGCCACGTGTGCTCCACGTTAGTCCCTTTTGCCCACGTCAGTGCCAATGTGGTGCTTGTGCCAGCGCATGTGTAAATCCTGCACTATTTCATAGAACGGGTCCACCGTGGACAAAAGCCCTTTCATGGACCTACGGCCCACTTGTTAGAAACTCTTGGGTTTTTCCGTAGAAAAATAATTTAGTCAAAAATGAAAATCAGCCATTGATGCCATGCTTGCACAATATTTAGATTTTTCTTTAGAAAAAATAATTCATTAATTCTGAAAGTTTGATTTAGGGTAATTTCTTTAGAATTCAAACTTCTAAGGGCACTTTCTCCTTCATACGAGCTCCGAATCCAGTCATTCAAATTCCTAAATTTATCTAAAATTATACTCTAGCTAACAAAAACAAAATTATATAATTTTGAGTTCATTTGAATTTTATTTAAATTTGGCTTATTTTCGCGTATAGACTTCGACGACTCCGGAGAGCTAAAATTCTTCAACGAGTCTGATCAACAACAATTTGAGGAAGGCAAGTTACATATATTGATCATATTTGAATCCCAATAATTTAAATTATTTAAATTCTATTTTATATTATTATTGTATTGCTTATTTGTATTCAATTCAACTTAAAATCCATGTTTTAAATTATTATAGTTAGTCCTAATTCCTTTATGTGGACAAATTTTGTCATTGGATTAGTTATACCTTATCATCTTAGATGAAAAACCTAGCTGATACAATAGTATGAACTAGGAACCATTTGGAAAATAATACACAAAGACCTTCTTAGACCAAAAATGTTTAATTTGATAATTTAGCCAAATATTCAACTTAGTTTAAAAATGAGTCTATGGCATTGGTTTACCATGGAAAATTTTGCAAATGATTTTAAAAAGAAAAACAAAATGAAAATGGGTTTAGACTTGGGCAAAATGGTTGTTAAGGTTGGTGCAAGTTGATGCACATAATCGATTTATTTCAATGATCGAGACCAGAGTTTTATTGGAAGTTGCCTAAGTTGGTTAAGAACCGGTCCACGAGCTGTGGCTTGTAAAGCCCTTCCGTACTACCACAAGTCTAGTATGGGATAGACCTGGCTTAATAATTTGCAACATCTCTCTGCTAGTCGTGCCATTTGGATGTGCGGGTATTGGGTAGATAGAAATTCCCACTTGGCGCAAGAGGGAGACTTCCAGCGGACTAGTGGCCCAATGGAGGTGAAACCTTAGCGGGCATAATGTAATATCCCGACTTTCATTTGAGAGTGCAATACAATTTGAGAGAGAATTAATGTTATTCTCCGATAGTGCTAGAAATAATTTTTTCGGGAGAGAATAATTAATCGGTAGAAGGTTTCTTTTGGAGAAAAAAAACGTTTAATCAAGAGACTAGAGGGGGTTTTATGCGTTTTCTCGACAACCTGGGCCTGGGCCTTGGCCCATGAGGCCTAGCCGGCCATAGGGGGGAGGTGCCACCCTTCCCCAAAACCCTAGCTGCCCCTCCCCCTCTACTCCTCCTTGGCCGCCACTCTCCCCACCCCCTTCTCCTTGGCCGCCACCCCCTCTACTCCTCCCTTGGCTGCCCCTAGTGCCATCTCCCTCCAGCAGCGCCTCCCCTCCCCGCCATCGGTGCTCCCTGCTGCCGACCAAGCAAAGAAAGGAGAGGAAGACCGCAGGATTGCACCAATTCAAGAGAAGGAAGGGAAGAGGAAGAGGATCGTCATTGCGGGGGGAGAATTCTTCATCCTCTGGTGGATCTCCAAGGGTAACGATGGGTTTTTTCGCTGTTGGTTTCATTTTAGATGCGAATTCGTTGTGGTTAGTAAAATCGGTTGTTCTGCTGCAATTTGATCGGTTCTATCCAGAACCTTACGCGACAGTTTTCATGTATTTAGGTTACGATTAGGAGGTTTGCGTCTCCTAGAGATATTTAGATAATGTTATTAGCTTTTAGTGGCCACCAAGAATACCTGATTCTGATGTACGGATCAAAAGTTATGATCGTTTTAGTTTCTATTGTCCAGAATTCTGACGAGATTTACCTTTCAAGTTGTCTCCTAAAATATGATTATGATAACGGACGATTCAGGGTTTTCACTCAACTAGGTTATTGTAGAGAATTTCATAACCTTTTCATATTGTTAAATAATGCTCAATTCAGAGTTATAGATTAAAACTTATGATCTATTTCGTACTGTTGTCTTAATTGTTTAGGCAGTTTATGTTCTGTTATTTCATCTAACTGTTAGTAAATTAAATTGGCCGAATTGGGTTATCTTGTCAACTAGAATATTGTAGATATGTCAGTTAAGAATCCATAGAAACTGGTCTCACCTCATTCCGAGTTCAGATCAATAGATATGATTTTTATCGTGCTGCTGTCCAGTTTCGGTTTGTGCCTGAGTTGTCAGTTTTCAGATTGGAGTTTTTAGTTAAATCTTGAGTCACCGGGGAAGCGTTGTAGAACGTTGTTTAGAAGTGTCGTGTGCAATGTGTTCTTATTTCAATTACTTAATTGTTTAGGCGGCGAAGCTTCGGGTTTAGGAGCACCGTCGTCGCCTACTAACGCGTCGCAACGCGGAAGGCAAGTACTTTGCTAATATTAATGATTGTGATTGATGAATGCTTAAATGTTCATGTTGTGGTATCTTATGATACATGAGAAGGTGAAAAGTCTATGTTCGTTCATATGTGTTGATTCCAGGTTTAGAGATGATGTCTTTTATTATTCATATTTCATTCCATGCATCCATAACTCATGTTTCCTCCACGGGAATGGATTGTAAGTCCCACCATTCCAATGTGGGTAGATTTGGACGTTGTCATGTCCCGTCCACGGGAGTGCATAGAAAGACCCATCAATTCCAGTATGAGCACGTAAGACCCATCAATTCCAGTATGGGCACGTAAGACCCATCAATTCCATACGGAACTTGGATCCCCGCACTTTTGTTAAGGTGCGGGCTTAAGTGAACACCGACGGGTGTGTCACCAGCTATACCGGTATAAGCACGTGTGCAGTCCTTCCAATTCATTAATTCCATTCATTTCATGCATTCATATATTCATTCAGTGTACGATCACACTTTGTAGAGTTATTGTCCTGTTCATAACTATTGATTGTACTTGCTGAGTCTCGGACTCACTCTTGTTTGTTTATTTATTTATTTTAGGTGATCGATGAAGATGTTCCTCTTGGGAGGGAGTAGACACGCACTACTCATTCACTTCACCTTATACCAGCTTCAATAAAAGAATTAGATTATGTTTTTCTTTCAATAAGTGATGGACTGCAATAAATAAACTTAGATGTGGATGATATCTGTCTCTACGTTAAGGTTGTTTAAATAACTGCTTATGTTCCCTAATCATTCGTTTGATGTGATTATCTTAATGGATTCAGTAGACTTAAATATTTAGAATTTGCGAACTGTTGTTGGAATCAGTTTAAATACCTACAGTATTGTTGTATGTCAGGCCTTTATGTAGCATTTTGGCTTCCGAATAGCCAGGGTGTTACAGTTGGTATCAGAGCGGGCCTTAGGTCCGTGGTTAATTGAAAAAAGTTAATATGACACACTGTGCACAGTAGGTGGGGTTGAGAAAGTTATTGCTTCCGTATTTCCTTTGTTATGTTCCACTTGTTGAGCAATTGATGAATTGCTTCTGTACTATCTTTTTTGTTGTTAATTCATGATATGATATGATATTTTATATCTATGAATTTGTTCTATGATTGTCATGAGATGATCCTATATATTCATAACTAATTATAACGGTCATGCGTATTGGTAACGGATGTTGAGAAGTTGAAGTAATGGATGTTGTCCTGGGTTTTGCTAGGCAACACAACTGTTCGGGGTAGGGGATTAGAGAAGTACTTACCCCCATTCTATACTTGGGTGTTGAGGGCGAGTTTCTTTAGAAAAGTTATTCTCTTCCTTGATCTTGAATTTGGCCAGTTCTGGTATTAGTTGCGCTTGATGAAGATTTCGTGAGTAATGGCTTATAGTTCTCATGATGAGCTTTCATTGGTCTTTTTTGGTTCCATAAGTCGACTACTTGTTCTCTGATTGTTGATCTATTGTTGATTTGGTGTGAACGTCGGTTATCAGCAAGATTGATCTTTTCATAGGAGTTCTGCCCTTCTTATTGGAAATTATGATTCCTTTATTCGCTTGGTATTCTGGATACTGGAGGTTTTCTGTTGCAAATTCTTTAACATGTGGAAACTTTGGCTTTACGTATTTCTTTTAGATTGTTTCGAGTATTGAAGTATGATACCTCTTTTCCGAAAGAATGTGTTAAAATCCTTAAGTGATGTCGTGTCATGATTAAGTAAGGTGTGTTAATTAAATGAACTAATCGTTGTGGTAAGAGTCATCAGATTGGGTTATTAGCTTTGTGCAAGCAGTTCATTCTTAACTAGTATCCATGGAAGTGAAATTGATTACTGTGAATTGTCGTCGTATTTGGTGCATGATGAAAAATTTAGATAAGAGTTTGTCCGTATCTATTCAAGAACCTATTGTTGTTAAGAAGGGTGGAAATGTTGTTGAACCGATTGATCTTTATGCTCGAGTAATCTACTAAATTTATTAGATGAATTGGAATCTAGGCCCTCTTTCGGTTATTCTAATCGCTAGAGAGGGTTAAGATAAGGAGGTGTTCGAATGTTGCTTTGATAAGTATTAGTCTTGAACATGTCTTCTATTTTGGATCTTGATGACCTTATTCGAATGTTAGCTTTACCTAATTATTGTCATGCTGAAAATTATTGAAACATGTTTAAATGACTAGATGAACGATGATGTATCGCCTTGTGAAACCTTGTATTATGTATCCTATATTATTGAAGTTAAAGACCTTTTATTCTAATTTCTGAACATAAGATAGAATGTTGAATATATCCTCTTCATTGTTGATCGAGTTTGCAAACAGAGGTAGGATCATGATTGTACCCATGTGTGGCTATAGAACTTTTAGTGTGTACTATTTTGGCGTTGAGTGTTAGTAAAAGATAAATGGATGAAATCTATTAATAGACTTATATTGGTGTACTTTTATGTGATTGTCATGTTCTAGTAAGATCTTGTTAACAGAGTTCTGTTTCAGCATTGTGGCTTGTGCACTAGGTTTTCCCTAGATCAAGTAGATGCAATCTTATTTAGATAATAGAGATATGATGAAGTAATTTATTGTGTTTCTTTCGAAAAGCTTATGGAGTGATATGGCGTTATTGTAACACCCTGGCTATTCGGAAGCCAAGATGCCACCTATTTACTCTAACAATCTACACATAGCAGAAGAATAAGAAATAAGTAAATCAACTAATGACAGCATTAAAATAAACAGGACATGGTAAAGGTATCCTTCCTTCACCTTCTAAGTTATTTAATACCGATCATCAATAAAGAAGGTTCACAAGCAGTAATAAATCAACATCATTGTGGAGAAGGTATCCTTCCTTCACCAACTATAATTTAATTATTACAGTTCATCATTAACGAATGAAAGATAGAACTAAAATTAAATCTTGAACATGAATTTGATGATGTGAACAAGTAGTGCGTGTCTACTCCTCCCAAGTGAGCCAACATCGGGTTACCTAAAATAAACAAACAATGCAAGAGTGAGTCCACGACTCAAAATACAGATGAAATAAACAAAACACATAGACAAACAGACATCACCATTTAAGAATGCGAACATTTCATCGAATGAGCACTTAAGAAATACATGAAATGAATGAATGTAATCAAGGATGGATCGCACACATGCTTATATCGGTATAGCTAGTGACACACCGTCGGTGTTCACTTAAGCCCGTATTTATCGAAATACGGGGATCCAAAATACCGTATGAAGAACGTTTCATACGGGTGTCCAAAATTGCCCACATTGGAATGGTGGGACTTCACATGCCCATACTGGAATTGATGGGACTTTAGACTCCACTCCCGTGGATGGAACATGAACATGGATGCATTAATGAACGTAAGTATTATGACTAACATCATCTGCACACATATGAAAGAACATACACAAGGAACATAATCATTGGGACCTCTTGTATTCTTTAATCTTCACTCCCGTGAATATTCCACTCCCGTGGACGGAACATGAATATTGAAGCTTCTCTCATATCAAACAAAACACAATAATAATCATCAAGCATCCAGTATTTACAAATCACACTAAAGTCAATGTACTTGCCTTCCGCGATGCGACGCGTTAGGAGTCAACGGCGGTGCTCCTAAACCTGAAGCCTCTCCGCCTACACAGTATACTTGAAATAAGAACAACGTAACAGGGCGTTTTTAATAACGTTCTACAACGCCTTCCCGACGACCCACAATATCTAACTTGTTCTAATCTAAAAACAGATTACATCAACAATGAACTAGTTCTGGACAACAGTGCGAAAACACTCATAACTAATGTCCTGGGACCCGAAACGAGGTGAGCCCAGCTCCTACATAAACTTAACGATCATACCTACCACACTCTAGTTGATGAGGTAACCCAATTCGGCCAAATTATTATACTAACAGGTAATTGAAATAGCAGTACAGAATCTGTCCGAACAGTTAAGACAGCAAGATTAAAACATCCATAACTTTTAATCTACAACTCTGAATTGAGCGTTCTTTAACAATCTGAAAAGGTTATGAAATTATCTACATTAACCTAGTTGGGAGGAAGCCCTGATTAGGATCTTAACCATACTCAAATTGGTACGTAAGGTGACTGCTAGTAATTAATCGATGAATTGAACAGAGATACTAAAATGGCCGTAACTTTCAAACCACAACTCGGATTCAGGTGAACTTGGTGGCTATTGAAACCTAATGAAATAATCTACAACTCTCTAGAAGATCACCAGGTCTAATTCGGCTTTTATCTAAACGAAATTCAACGTACAACAGAGAAGCCGGCCTCCTCCCTCCATTGGTGGCATCATCCTCTCCTCCCTCCATTGGTGTGACCGGTCAAGTCAAAGGAGAGCCCGGAGACCGTCGACCATTGGTGTTTCGTGCAAGGATTGGTGTCGTACACGTCTCCTAGGGTATAATTTCGTATCCCTCCTGCTAGATTCAATTCGTTTGTGGTAGAGGTGGGGTTTTGTTTTAATCGTTAGTGTTGTTTCCAGTGGCAGATTTGTTGTTCTCTGTTGTACGTTGAATTTCGTTTAGATAAAAGCCGAATTAGACCTGGTGATCTCCTAGAGAGTTGTAGATTATTTCATTAGGTTTCAATAGCCACCAAGTTCACCTGAATCCTAGTTGTGGTTTGAAAGTTACGGCCATTTTAGTATCTCTGTCCAATTCATCGATTAATTACTAGCAGTCACCTTGCGTACCAATTTGAGTATGGCTAAGATCCTAATCAGGGCTTCCTCCCAACTAGGTTAATGTAGATAATTTCATAACCTTTTCAGATTGTTAAAGAACGCTCAATTCGGAGTTGTAGATTAAAAGTTATGGATATTTTAATCTTATTGTCTTAACTGTTCGGACAGATTCTGTACTGCTATTTCAATTACCTGTTAGTATAATAATTTGGCCGAATTGGGTTACCTCATCAACTAGAGTGTGGTAGGTATGATCGTTAAGTTTATGTAGGAGCTGGGCTCACCTCGTTTCGGGTCACAGGACATTAGTTATGAGTGTTTTCGCACTGTTGTCCAGAACTAGTTCATTGTTGATGTAATCTGTTTTTAGATTAGAACAAGTTAGATATTGTGGGTCGTCGGGAAGGCGTTGTAGAACGTTATTGAAAACGCCCTGTTACGTTGTTCTTATTTCAAGTATACCGTAGGCGGAGAGGCTTGTGTTTAGGAGCACCGCCGTTGACTCCTAACGCGTCGCATCGCGAAGGCAAGTACATTGACTTTTGTGTGATTTGTAAATACTGGATGCTTGATGATTATTATTGTGTTTTGTTTGATATGAGAGAAGCTTCAATATTCATGTTCCGTCCACGGGAGTGGAATATCCACGGGAGTGAAGATTAAAGAATACAAGAGGTCCCAATGATTATGTTCCTTGTGTATGTTCTTTCATATGTGTGCGATGATGTTAGTCATAATACTTACGCTCATTAATGCATCCATGTTCATGTTCCATCCACGGAGTGGAGTTCCACGGAGTGGAGTCTAAAGCCCCATCAATTCCAAAGATGGGCATGTGAAGTCCCACCATTCCAATGTGGGCAATTTTGGACACCAGTATGAAACGTTCTTCATACGGTATTTTGGATCCCGTATTTCGATAAATACGGCTTAAGTGAACACCGACGGTGTGTCACTAGCTATACCGATAAGCATGTGTGCATCCATCCTTGATTACATTCATTCATTTCATGTATTTCTTAAGTGCTCATTCGATGAAATGTTCGCATTCTTAAATGGTGATGTCATGTTTGTCTATGTGTTCTGCTTATTTCATCAGATTTGCCGAGTCGTGGACTCACTCTTGCATTGTTTGTTTATTTTAGGTAACCCCTGTTGTTGGCTCACTTGGGAGGGAGTAGACACGCACTACTTGTTCACATCATCAAATTCATGTTCAAGATTTAATTTTAGTTCTATCTTTCATTCGTTAATGATGAAGTGTAATAATTAAATTATAGTTGGTGAAGGAAGGATACCTTCTCCACAATGATGTTGATTTATTACTGCTTGTGAACCTTCTTTATTGATGAACGGTATTAAATAACTTAGAAGGTGAAGCAAGGATACCTTTACCATGTCATGTTTACTTTAATGCTGTCATTAGTTGATTTACTTATTTCTTATTCTTCCGCTATGTGTAGATTGTTAGAGTAAATAGGTGGCATCTTGGCTTCCGAATAGCTAGGGTGTTACAGTTATGATGATTCTTGCTAAGTTAATATTATTTCGTTGATTGATGTGATTGTCTGATGGTGGTGGTGATGATGAGGTTGAACAATTTATAAGTAAAAGAATTTTATCATTTGCATGATATCGATTTAGTGAAAGTGTTTCGAGTTTTACGTTTGTGATCATTTGGACCTCATGAGTTATGTGGGGAATTGAGTTTGTTTCGAGCAAAGTGACGTATTGAGAGATTTTATTGGTTTTTAATTTATTCAAGTGATTTGATTTTAAAGACTCGTTTGGTTGAGTTGGCAAGTAAGGTTGTATTCAAAAAAAAAAAGTTGTTTCTTTCCTAAATGAAATAGTGTAGTAGAAGTATTTGAGCGTGGATTCAAATTTTGTAACTCGCAGTTTATTTGAAGCGTGCTAAACCTTGTTGTTTGGCCGCATAAGAGTTACTCCAGTTTCATAAAGCAATGTTCTATTTTTATTGGTTGAGGTTTGGAATTCTTTTCTTGCGGGACTTATGCCCCAACTTTTGACTTACCTTTATGATTTCCGAGTTCTTTGTCTAAGTGACTTTTTCCTTTGGTACTATGTTTACTTCGAGCGGTAACTGTCTTCATTTGCCTTTTCTTTTGAAGAAGGATCCACCGATTCATCTCACAGGGGTCTTCCGAAGTGTTTATTAATTGTTATTGTGAGACTTGGGTTGTAAGTATTCGAGGAGCATTGAAGGATGAACTGATTTCGTGTATGATTCTTGGAGAGAATTTTATTTATTCAGAATGTGTGTCTTTGAGGCTAAACTGTTTGCATTGTTTCAACCATTAGTACCTATAGAGATTTGTGATCCAAGATCTTTTGATCACTTCGGGTGAAACATTAGAATTTTTTTTGAAAGGATGGGAATCTTTTTTTTTTGACCCCAAAGGATGGGAATCTTGTTCAGTTTAATAGATCATTACGACTGGGTAACTTGCACGGTTGTGCAGGTGAGATATGATGGAGTGTTGTAATGAGAGTAAGATTAGCGAAGTAATCTAATCGTTAAAACGATTATTGAGATGGCAGAGCTTGTTGGATTATTGTCAAGTATGACTTGGCGTCAAAGAGTAATCTTCTGGGAGTTAGAATCTTTGTAAAGATACTTGGGTCAAGTAAATGTTTCCATGTTGATGTTAATGCGCGAGTATGTTTGGATTGTGAGAATTTTAGGGATTTAATACGAGGATTTCCCTATCTTCTACGTGAGAAGTTTGTTATAGGAGTCTTAGAATTTAATTTTTGGGCTTTGCATTGTTATGCTAGAACTTTAGTCGCCTAATGATTATGTGTAGAGGAAATAGAATATGGGTGGAATCGGAACAGATGAATGAACATTGTTATAACCATTTTGATGTGGTACATGAGAGTGTGTGATGTGAATTCTGGGTTGGTTATTCTTAAAATATTGAGGTGATATAATTGCATGTGGGATCTATTTTGAGATGCATTGGAAGTCATCTGTGAAAGTAATTCTATCGGTAGAAGAGTTGGCTAGAGTATGTGTCCGTGGGGTCAATAGAGCCTACCTACAGAAGTGTGGATGATGTGTTTCGACTTGAGCATAGCGTTGAGAATGCCAAGTTAGGAGAGATGAGTTAGTGCGTTAAGCGATGAATTGGAATTCCAAAGTTTGAGAGAAATTTTATTCCTAAAAGAGAAACCGAGAAATTGATGCTTCCTCAAGTAGTGACACGTTTTCTTGGTTCTTGTTTGAGCTATGTGCTTATGACTGATGTCTTTCAGAAATTGAGTTTTGCTTTATGTTGGCATGTGTGGTTATGATCAGTTCAGAAAGGTTAAAGAAAAAATGATTGATTTGGTTATTCGAGTGATTTGTTCTTTGGCTTTTGTGACGTTTAAATCGCAAACCGCCCACTTGGAAACTGGACAGTTTTTTTTTCTTTGTGATAAAACTTCGATTCTGGATTTGACTCTTTTAGTACTGAGTTGGCATTGGGTGGTTGTGACAGGAATCCTTACTTTCAGTTGACTCTGTTTGTAATAGAGTTGTTCAAAGCAAGTTCTGTTGTGTGTCTCTCGTTAAAGGAGGTGATCCTTGTTTCGGTGAAGAGTTCAATTGAGAAGTGGAACAAGAGTTCCGTGTGCTATGCGCATGTTGTGTGGATTGGTACTAAAGGGGCGGTTAATCCAAAGTACTTTGGTTTGTTCTCGACAATTGCGGGGATTAAGAGGTTGCCGTATCGCTAGGACCGTCACGGGTCCATACGCGGAGTACGCATTGTCTGGGTTGTTCTGGTGCTGAGTGGGTACGTGGGAAATACGGAGTTTTGAGGTTTCATTCGATCGGTGCTCCAGCGAATAAGACCTCACATCTGAGTCTTGTCCGGTACGTATGCTGGAGAGGTCGAAACGAGCATTAAGGCATAAGACGTTGGTATCCGTCGAGGTGCCATTGGTCGCATCAGTGTAAGAGAAAAACAACTTGGGAGCTGGAGTCTCACCTGTGCGAGCAGTATCCAGATTTGTTAGCAACGGGTACGTGTTACTGTTGTTAAGTGTCTCAGTCGCAGTATTCCTTCGTGTAGATCGGCGTTTAGATTCAGGGTCGAATCCTGTTAAGGGGGTAGAATGTAATATCCCGACTTTCATTTGAGAGTGCAATACAATTTGAGAGAGAATTAATGTAATTCTCCGATAGTGCTAGAAATAATTTTTTTCGGGAGAGAATAATTAATCGGTAGAAGGTTTCTTTTGGAAAAATCGTTTAATCAAGAGAATAGAGGGGGTTTTCTGTGTTTTTCCGGCAACCTGGCCTTGGGCCTTGGCCCATGAGGCCTGGCCAGCCATAGGGGGGAGGTGCCACCCTTCCCCAAAACCCTAGCCACCGCCACCACTCTCCCCTCCCCCTTCTCCTTGGCCGCCCCTGTTGCCATCTCCCTCCAGCAACGCCTCCCCTCCCCGCCATCGGTGCTCCCTGCTACCGACCAAGCGAAGAAAGGAGAGGAAGACCAGAGGACTGCACCGATTCAAGAGAAGGAAAGGAAGAGGAAGAGGATCGTCGTTGCGGGGGGAGAGTTCTTCATCCTCCGGTGGATCTCCAAGGGTAACGACGGGTTTCTTCGCTGTTGGTTTCATTTTAGATGCGAATTCGTTGTGGTTAGTAAAATCGGTTGTTCTGCTGGAATTTGATCGGTTCTGTCCAGAACCTTGCGCGACAGTTTTCATGTATTTAGGTTACGATTAGGAGGTTTGCGTCTCCTAGAGATATTTATATGATGTTATTAGCTTTCAGTGGCCACCAAAAACACCAGATTCCGACATACGGATCTAAAGTTATGATCATTTTAGTTTCTGCTGTCCAGAATTCTGACGAGATTTACCTTTCAAGTTGTCTCCTAAAATATGTTTATGATAATGGACGATTCAGGGTTTTCACTCAACTAGGTTACTGTAGAGAATTTCATAACCTTTTCAGATTGTTAAATAACGCTCAATTCGGAGTTGTAGATTAAAAGTTATGATCTATTTCGTACTGTTGTCTTAATTGTTTAGGCAGTTTCTGTTCTGTTATTTAATCTAACTGTTAGTAAATTAAATTGGCCGAATTGGGTTATCTTGTCAACTAGAATATTGTAGATATGTCAGTTAAGAATCCATAGAAACTGATCTCACCTCATTCTGAGTTCAGATCAATAGATATGATTTTTACCGTGCTGCTGTCCAGTTTCGGTTTGTGTCTGATTTGTCAGTTTTCATATTGAAGTTTTTAGTTGAATCTTGAGTCACCGGGGAAGCGTTGTAGAACGTTGTTTAGAAGTATCGTGTGCAATGTGTTCTTATTTAAATTACTTAATTATTTAGGCGGCAAAGCTTCGGGTTTAGGAGCACCGTCGTCGCCTACTAACGCGTCGCAACGCGGAAGGCAAGTACTTTGCTAATATTAATGATTGTGATTGATGAATGCTTAAATGTTCATGTTGTGGTATCTTATGATACATGAGAAGGTGAAAAGTCTATGTTCGTTCATATGTGTTTATTCCAGGTTTAGAGATGATGTCTTTCATTGTTCATATTTCATTCCATGCATCCATAACTCATGTTTCCTCCACGGGAGTGGATTGTAAGTCCCACATTCCAATGTGGGCAAATTTGGACATTGTCATGTCCCGTCCACGGGAGTGGATAGAAAGACCCATCAATTCCAGTATGGGCACGTAAGACCCATCAATTCCAGTATGGGCACGTAAGACCCATCAATTCTATACGGAACTTGGATCCCCGCACTTTTGTTAAGATGCGGGCTTAAGTGAACACCGACAGGTGTGTCACTAGCTATACCGGTATAAGCACGTGTGTAGTCCTTTCAATTCATTAATTTTATTCATTTCATGCATTCATATATTCATTCAATGTACGATCACACTTTGTGGAGTTATTGTCCTGTTCATAACTATTGATTGTACTTGCTGAGTCTCAGACTCACTCTTGTTTGTTTGTTTATTTATTTTAGGTGATCGATGAAGATGTTCCTCTTGGGAGGGAATAGACATGCACTACTCATTCACTTCACCTTACACCAGCTTCAATAAAAGAATTAGATTCTGTTTTTCTTTCAATAAGTGATGGACTGTAATAAATAAACTTAGATGTGGATGATATCTGTCTCTACGTTAAGGTTGTTTAAATAACTGCTTATGTTCCCTAATCATTCATTTGATATGATTATCTTAATGGATTCAGTAGACTTAGATATTTAGAATTTGCGAACTGTTGTTGGAATCAGTTTAAATACCTGCTTAGGTTCTAAAAGATGTTAATCTTTTTATATTAGTTGATGAGTTTTGTTGAAATCCTTCTGCAATATTGTTGTATGTCAGGCCTTTAGGTAGCATTTTGGCTTCCGAATAGCCAGGGTGTTACACATAACTACTTTGTGATGGAGCATTGTAACAGCCTTGTGATAATCACTTCGTCGCACGCCTTTAGAAGCGTGTCACGACCAACAGTTTAAGTTGATTATCTCTTGTGGGTAAAGTTGTACAACATGTGTAGAGTGTAAAACTATTCGAATAGCCGTGTCCACATTCATGGACATGCTAAACAAAGCTTTTCGTGGATTAGACTTGGTTTTGTTTTAAAAATGATTTTAGCACGGATGTTCTAGATGGTTAATCCTTGCGAAATTGGGTAGTTAGTCATGTGATAGGAGGTATCCTTCACCAGATTTTGTATGGAGTTTATCCTACTAGGAAGCTTGGAAAATTTAGAAAATAAACTTTAGTTATAGAATAACTGCTTTGGAACTTAGTACAAATATTGTAACATTCTGATTTTCAGAATCGGGATGTTAATATTTAATTTGGCGATATATTAAATTTTTGGCTATGTTCTAAAAATTTTCTAGTGTTTAATCAAAATGTGGCTTTTAAAAAAAAACAAATTGAATTAATTTAGTGGTTGTTTTTTATTAAATCAAATTGTTTGAAAGACCATGTTTAAAAAAAATTAAAATTAAAATTAATTGTATTAACCTCTTGTTTTCACATGCATTTCAAAAATCATACCATGATGCATGCATTAGTACCATCGCTCTTTTTCAGTCCGACTGACCGCAGGCGAGACACCTGTGCGTCTATTCTCTTCCCCAATTTCTCTCCTCGCAATCGTCACCAAAAATTAAGAATCCGTCAATGCATGTTATACCGTTACGATCGTTGTCTCGAGAGAGTTCCATTTTAGCGTTTAGTTCGCACATACGAGGTCGTTTGACCGAGTTGGAAAAATGAGGAATAAATGCTCTACCCATTTCTTTTCTTTACACCCAGCCAAGTGCTCCTTCCCCAAACACACAACAGAACTTTTCTAGTCACTAAGCCAGCACCTTAGCACATGTTCATTTCATCTCTTGTCTCCTTCCAATCTCAATCAAAAATTGAGAATCTCTCAATGCATGTTATACTATTGAAATCCTCATCACTTTAGCTTTCTAATCATCCAAGAAATTTTCACATGCACTGCCATTTCGGTTCTCAAGAGAGTATCGCCCACTGCCATTTCCCATCATTTGTTCCCAACCAAAGCACTCACAGCCACTTGTTTTTGTCTAGTCAAACCAACACCTCCCACTGGCATCTTCCTCTCACGCCAGCTTCTTCCCCCAAACTGAACAACACAGTCCACTCTTCTCTCCTTAAACACAAGCAAAGTTCTTCACCTTCTCTCCTCTCAATCCCATCCAAGAACCAGGAATCGTGCTTTGCATGTCTTATCACCGTGTTCCCCATCACATAAGCTGTCCATTTTTACAAGCATTGTTCGCATGCACGGATGACTGAGAGTTGTGGAGACAAGAGAAGAAGAGGAGCCGAGAGGCGCGGTCAGCAGCCCAGCGGCCAGTGCGAAGAAGATGACCGAGGGAGGCAATGTTAGCTCGGCGGCTTGGCAACGGCCGAGCCGAGCGCCGACGGCATCGAGGAGTAGGCGTCCTAGCCGTAGTAGTGGCCGAGCCGGGTGCTGCGGGGTGGCCAGCCTGCAGCCGCGAGGAGGTGATTTGGTGCTGCAGTGGCAAGGTAGTAGCGACGTGGAGGTGCCGGCCAGGGTGCAGCGCCCAGGCGTGGGTGCGACGGCCGGCAGTAGCGTCGCGGCTCGGGCGGCAACATCCGTGGGCGAGGCTCTGGGAGCGACACAGCAGCTGCATGCCACCGCTCGGCATGCATGCATGCAGCGAGCCAAAGTCAGCGAGAGCGGTGGCGGCGCGCAGCCCGGCAAAGAAATCTTAAGTGTGCATGCAGCCGGCCGGCGAGGCCGTCGCGCGCTAATAGCCCAGCAGTGCGGTGCACGACGGCTTGCCGGAGCTGTGCATGTAGAAGTGGGAGACACGGCGGCTGAGCCATGCCTAGGCTGTTGGAACTACTAGTGTTGTACACTACATGGCTCACGTCATATTATTAGTTGTGTGTGAGTGCATGCATTTGCATGGAACGTGCATGCACATGCACATGTTGCTGCTAGTGTTCGGGAGTGCATTTGTGTGCTCTTTGATGGCACTGTCTACATAGGCAAGTCGAGAACGTAGCACATGCATGCGACGACCATGCATGCAACGGCACGGCGCCCTGAGCGTGGCGGCGCCGATTCGAAGCGGGACGCGGATGAGAAGGCTGGGTGAACGCGGACGCGGCAACGACTACGGCAAACGTGGACACGGAAACGGCGACGACTACGGTAGACGTACGTGGACGTGGAGCCGAGAAGATGTCGTCCGGTGAAGATACGCACGCCTAGCGTTGCGGTAAAATTCTTAGTGTTATTTATTTTACCGTCTTACGTTTTTAGTCGTGCATATTGCATATTAATCATAAGCATGACATTTATTTATGCATGTTTATTTGTAAAAATATTTTGGTAATTTAAGACCGGTATAATTCTCCGGTTAGGTCGTATTTGTGCGTAGGCATGATTATGTGATGAAATTTTGTGGATACGAATAATTATATCATTGTAGCGGATTATGTATATTATTGATCGGTAAATGCTAGATTAAATATATGAGTTAATTATTTGATCGGGCGATATTTTTGTAAAGTCGCGTGGAAGCTAGTGGTGATCTTCGGAGGATAAATTAGTTGGAGGTTTCTTGTCATATTGGATTAGAAATTTTTGGAGATAGGACACATAAAGATTTTTATAATGATTACTTGATGGATGACGTATATGCTGATGTTTAAGGATATATCTTTTATATATGTGTATTGTTGCTATTTGGATGTCGGATTAAGTACATTATTGGATTGTTTAATCGGATGTCCTAACTGATAGTTATGCGGATCATATATGATGGAATTTGGGAGATGGTAGAATGGATTATTTGATTTAGGATAAATATTTGGATTGCCATGTAATTAATTAGTAGGTAAGTCCCATGTGCCGAGTTGATGTAATTGTACTCTCTATTGGATTAGTAGCTAAAAGATTTTTAGTCGATCGTAGAGACGCAAATATGATTGGATTGGTAGATGTCATACATGACTAGTCCTATGAAATGGATGTAAGTTGATTTATTAGTGAACTATTAAATGTTGGATGTGCATTTAAATTGTAAAGCTCGCTAGGTGTCGGGTGATCAAATAAACCTCGATCGGTGGAAATTTTAGTGTATGTGAATATGATTTACCGAGGTGAGACTAGTAGAATTTGATAGATAGTATTAGGTTAAATAGTCTAGCGGAGGATGATTGAGGGATTTAGTCATGGCCATGTGCCCATAACTTGGTGGATTTGGTGCATTCACCGGATTGCTTGTATGTGCGAAAGATGGTGAGTCGGTCATTATTTGTTGGGTTGAATGCCTTGATTATGACTTAGTGGATGTTAGTATAGGATTTAGATCAAGATACGAGAATATGATTGAAGAGTGTTATGCATGTGTTTGGATTCAACACCGGAGAACCGGTTAAGTATATGATTATGAGAAGATTAGATTTGTCGGTAGGTGTTTTCCTTTAGGAAATAAATGGAAAATAAAATAAAATACAAGGGCCCTATCTTTCTTTGACAGAGACCAGGTCGGCCCGTGTATAAAAAGGACTTAATTCTAATTTAAAATGCGGAAAAGAATTATTTTTACACTAGAAATTGAATTAACTTTGAAAATTCTTAGAAAATTCATATGAACTCCAAATGGGATGAATCCAATTGGGTTGTCCATAAAATATTATTCTATATCTAACCATGTAGTTTTTATCTCCACTAGAATTCTACAAATTTTCACAACATAATTAAATTCGGGTGAACAGTAAACAGAACCACTATTTTTCACCATTTTCAAGAAATCTGATTTTCAAACTACTATAACTCTCTCATATAAACTCCAAATGGAATAATTGTTGTACCTAAATTCATCTAAAATCATAATCTAGCTACTGTATAAATTTCATGTATTTTGGAGTAATTTGAGTTTTTGGCTATTTCTCGGTGTTTATTCGATATCGTTATTTTCTTAGAGTCTGAACTGCCGCAAGCGAGCGATTACACAACCGAGAGTGAAAAATTGGAATACCAGCCAGGCAAGCATCCTTTAAACTTTCTTTTTGCATCATGTTTGATCCCAGTTTTGTTAAGATAGTGCAATGATAATTGTTTGCATGTTATCTTGATATTGTCGCTATTTTTGTGATGTATAGATTAGTTATATCCTATTCATTGAGGTTATCCTTGAATTCTTCCAGCACCACATGCTTAAGATAGGATGTATGAATATATATTGTTCGAGTTTGCTTAGCCATGCAAGTCTAGATATAGTAGTCTGATTGTCGGGAATAACCCGACAATTATGGGATAAACACAACCTTCTTTATATACTTTTATTTCAGATCTTCGTATCTATTTTATGAGTTAACTTTGTCATTTTAAATGAGCTTTTGGTCTGGACAAGTGTTGGTTAGTGATGGTGCTTTGTGCACGAGCTTTGGGTAAGTGGTGGACTTGTCTGGACAATTAAGGACCGAACTTTGGTAACGTCGTTGATTCAAGTACATTCGTGCTACCACACGCGGATTGGGAGCCGTATGGTTAAGTAGGGGGAAGGTTTGTTGTGTTGAGTCCTACGGTGGTGAAATTGTAAGGGCATGGGACCGAGAAATCCTATGTTTTCCTTTTGGGCCGATAGGATGGAGACGTTAACGTCTTGTGTTTCCTAGGAGCCCTGGGTTGAGGGACTTAGCCCAATGAATTTTCTTGCTAAAAACGACCATATCTTGATTTACCCGGCCGGCATATCATAGGAAGTATGCTATATTCGGAGGCATCTGGAGGCTTACGGGCTAATCAAGTCATATGGGTAAAGTAGTACACCCCTGCAGGGTATAAATCTATTCGAATAGCCGTGTCCACGGTTATGGACAACCGCTTGAGTTCGGGAGTTACTATTGTTAGACTTGGAATTAAAATTGTGGTTATAACTTGGTATCGACATGGATGGATGTTCATGCTTGTTGTTGTATCAAAGTGGACAGCCACTTTGCTATTTGTATGATTTATTTGTTATTCAACTCATTACTTATTCACATGCTTTACTCCTACTTCAAATCTGATTTTGAAATGACACTTGAAAAACTAGTATGTGTAGGTTGTACCTTGTTGCGTCTCTTTTGCAAAACTAAGCCAATATGAGCCACCCCTTGGAATAGCCTTATGCATAACTAATTTTTATTTGTGTAAGACTTGCGAGTACTCTTTGGTACTCAGCCAGATGTTTGCTGGCTCTTACAGGTGAGGAAGATATCGAGCCCGACGAGCTTGTCAATGTCGATTTAGGCGACACTGATGAGTAGTGCTATCATTTAACTCCCAGTCGGTTGCCGATGGGTTATGGGGCATACCACTGCTGACATTTTGGTTTATTTACTTGCTTCCGCTGCTACTTAATACTCTTATTTGAATTTGGCCGGTCGGCCGTTTGTAACCGTTGTAGACTTAAACTATATTGTTGTCTTTTGGACTATTGATGTGTGTTTGTTGTATGGATGTAATCAACGTTGTATGAGAGTATGAGTATATTGGTCGCTGATCTTGGGAGCCAATATAAGTCATACTCGCTGTTCATGGCTTCCTATTTAACTCACTAAGTGTAGTGCTTGACTTGTTGGAGAACCGACAATCATATAGTGCTCACAGAGGAGCGGCACGCATGATCGTCGGGGCTCTAGTTTTCAGTTAAGCCTTTCATTTAGATTGAGTTAAGTTGGAATCCATTTACCGGAGATCCAGAGTTATGTCCTTAAGACCATGCTTAGTCTCGGTCTTATGGAGATAACCCGGGGTCCCCACAAATATTTAAAAAAGAAAACATTGCTTTATGCAAATTTAACCCTATAAGCTTTCCTTTGATAACTCCTTGCATGCATTATAATCTGTTATTAGGTGTAACTTGCGGAGTACGTTTCATACTCACCTTGCTTAATAAATTATTGATCAGAGGAGGATTACTATGTGGATGTGATGAGTTGGACGGCTAGGCTGCACCCCAGACGACTATGGCGTATCGTATGTCCTACTACTACTATTTTATGTTTCCATTGTACTATTCTTTTGGCTTCATGCCCTTTTATAATAAAACTCTAATAATATAAATAAAATACATGATATAGACTTGCTATCATTTTTGTTGAACTGTATACACTAGTTGTTTCTGGACTAGTGTGAAAAACACAGAGAATCAAGGGTCTTTCGACTCTCGAGTTCAACAACACCGGTAGCAAAGTTTTTCTCCTCTGAACAACATTTTATTAAGCAAGAGTGAGTACAAAAATGAACTCCAGAAGTTATACCCATAACAGAGTTAATGCATGCATGGATATTATCAAAAGAAGGCTTATATGGTTATGTGTGCAAAGGCAATCTTTGACATTTTAAAACTAATAGCTAAGTTCAAAAGCTCAAGTTTTACAGCATCTAAAATTGAGTTTTAACTGAATTAATAAAGGTACCGTAGTCACCAACCTAACACTAACTTAAACACGGACACCAACCCAAGCTTCAACGCATAGTTTTCTCATGGACACCCATCCATGTCATAAACTGTTTTATAAAATATTTTGAAAACAAAATCGAAGTCTAACTTTGAGTGACTTTAATCATCATATCCATGATCATGGACATGGTAATTAGAATTGTTTTACACTCTGCAGATGTTGTATAGCTTTACCCACAAGAGATGATCAATTTTTAATGTTCGCTTCACATACTTCCGTTGGTGTGCGATTAAGTGATTATCACAAAGCCTTTACAATGCTCTATCCCAATGTCATTATGTCTGCTAAGGTTTAATTTTCATTGGACTAACCACCCGCCGGAAGCCTCCTCGTGCCAAGTGGGAATATTGTCTAACCGACATCCTCACATCAAAATGGCAGAACTAACAGTGGGACGTTGCAAATTATTTAGCCTAGTCTGTCCCATTCCAAACTTGTGATAGTACGGTGGAGCTTTGCAAGATGTGGCTCGAAGATCGGTCCTTAACTAACCTGGTCAACTTTCAAATTAACCCCTAGACCTCAACAATTCACTGAATTGAGCCCGTGGATAAGCCTACACCCACCAACTATCCATTTCGCCCAAGTTCAAATTAGTTTTTTATTTTATTTTATTTTTCAAATCATTTATAAACATCCATGGCACACCAATGCTATGGATACAATTTAAACCACATTTGATTTCTGGCAATAAATTCCCAAATCAAGTATTTCAGGTCTAAGTATGACTAAGCTTAATTTTTTCTAAAATGTTCTAGTTCACACAATTGCACAAACTAGGTTTTATCTAAGGTGGCAGGGTATGGATGTTCTATTTCATACAATTGCACAAACTAGGTTTTATCTAAGGTGACAAGGTATGGATGTTCAAATATCAAAGTTTGGCTTTACAATTGTATTGGGATTAACTACAATTTCAAACAGGTTTTTAAATTACAATGAATAGAAATAAGCATGCATTAATAATTTAAAACAGAATTTAAATAATTTAAAATATTGGGATCAAACATGATCAAAGATGTAACTTGCCTTACTCAATTAATTGTTGTTCTGAAATGGCGTAGAAATATGGCTCTTCGAAGTCGTCGAAATCAATAAGCGAAAACAAGCCAAATTCAAACAAAATCCAAATTAAATCGAAGCTCAAACGAAGGAGAACAGACTCTTGGAAGATTTAATTTTACATAAAATGGTAGAAATAGATTTTCAGAATTTATTGAATTATTTTTCTAAAGGAAAATCTACTTATTACGTCAACCTGATGTCAGCGAGGGGTTTTAATTTTTGACCGAATTATTTTCTTAAAGAAAATAGAAAGTACTCACTGACATGTGGGCCCTGGTCCATAGACCAAGTCCACGAGATTTGTGCCTAGTCCACAGTGGACCGGACGAGTGCAACAACGTGGCTTGCCACGCAAGCAGCCACGCAGGCTGCCACATGGCTGCCATGCGGGCGCTTGCACTAAGGTGGAGCTAGGTGGCGTTGACGTGGTGGGCGGGTCGAGGTGGAGCACGGGACCCGATGCTCGCGGCGAACTGCGGCGTGGTGGCCAGCGATAAGGACAAAAATGGAGAGAGGAGGAGATAGGGAGGGCGGCGCTCATTATGGCGGCAGTTAGGCGCGTAGGGCTCACCGGCGGCGAGGAGATAGGCGGCGGTGCGTTCGGGCATGCGCACAGTGTAAAACGCGTCGAGGCAAAGCCGATAGCATAGACAACGTCGGCGGAGCTCCACTGTCGGCGGCAGAGTGGCTCGCGGCCACCGGCGAGAGGAAAGGGAGAGGGGCGATGGGCTTCGGGTGGATGGATGAGGGAGAGGAGAGGCACCTAGGGCTCCTATTTATAGGGCGGGAGGGGCACGGAAGCGAGACATCGGTGCGGCGGCGGTTGCGCGTTCTGGCATAAATGTGCATGAATGAGGAGCTCGAGCCAACACTCATGGCGGTCAGGTGCGGAGGGGGAAGGAGGAAGAAGGTGGGGAAGAGAAGGGTGACAGGTGGGGCCCGCATGGTGGTAAGAGAAGGGAGAGAGAGGGGAGTGGGCTAGCGGGGTGGGTTGGGCCATGTGAGCTGGTGGGAGAACGAGAAAATTGATCCGAAAAGTAAATTTCGTCCCAAGAGGAGTTTGTGAATTTTACATAATTTCTTAATTTAAAAAATAGCAAGAAATAAAAAAGGCTTTTAGAAAATAGGAAATAAAGTCCAAAAATTATGGACAAATTCACATAAATTCTCTAAGTTATTTTAAACTTAATAAAATTATTTCCAACTTAAAGTTGGCTTTTATTTTTGCACATAAATTATTTTTAAATTTCTAGAATAGGAAAAACCTTTTTAAATTCAAAAAAATTTAAGAAATTAATTAAAATTTTCTTTTTCACTTTAAAACCAAGAAAATTCCAGAAAACTCAATAAATTTTCTTTTTTACTTTAAAATCCAGGAAATTCAAGAAAATAGAGAAAACTCTTTGAAATCTTAGAAAATCCAATAAAATAAAAACTTTATTAATTTAATAATTTATCCCTTAATTTTAGTAACATAATTTTGGGATATTACAAGAAATTCAGCCCAAAAGAAAATCCAGAAAAGGAAAGGATTTCTGAATTTGAAGAATTTAATTAAATGAAGCCGAGCTCAAATAAATAGCAAATAAAATCAAAAAATTCCCAGAAAACACCAGAAAATACTCTGGAAATCAAGCAACCCAAATAAAATAGTTTTGAATTTAATTGAAGTTTATATTATTCACATTAAGTGATTTTGATTTCTGAAAATTCAAATTAAGCTTTGACTTAAACAAGAAAATTCATATGGTTATTTTTATTTTGAAAGGCTTCAAAAATACTCCAAATTTAGGATGTTCCAAGCTTGAGTCCCACGCACACCGTCCCAGAAGACGTAGTCATCGCGATTTGCGCATAGGTTCGAGCTTGGTGAGCAGGCAGTCTGCGTTGAACCTCCCTCCGCCACAGCATGCGCTGCTCCCCTCCTTAATATCCTGATAATTTCAAAAGTAGGAGACAAATTTTAGTATATCCGCACCGTATTTGAGGCACTTAATTTCGCTGCAAACCCGTGTAATTTTTGAAAATTTAGTACGTATAGGCTGTATCGCTGGTCTTCAAGTGGATAGCCAGTGCACGGCACGAGCGTATGGTTTTTTTTTTTCCGAGGAGATAATTAATTACCGGCGGCTCGTGGGTTGGCGATGACGTTGAATGTGCTGCCGATGGAGTACCTGAAGCCCGGCATGGTGATCTCGGCCTTGCGCGTCTCGAACTTCAGCAGATTGTTGAAGAATTTGGCCAGAAAGTTGGCGCCGCCAGAGCAGTTGCCGTTGTGCGTCAGTTGCCGTCGTGCGTGGAGGACGCATCCGGTGGTAGGCACACCGAGTATACCCACCCTCCGAGCTCCCCGCTTGCGCAACACCTGCGTAAGCCATATACGCAAATATGCGCGCATACATGGTGGTAAGAAAAATACGCGAGTAGGAAATATTAGCTGTGCAGGTTTTCTTGCACCATATTACTTGTACAGAAAGAAAATCTGACATATTGAGTGTTTCTGTTAGATGTATATTAGGCATGTTTGCCTATGATCATGGAGAATCAATCGTGATCTCCCGTAATCCGGTGTATATATATATATATATATGTTGTATAGGGCAAGTATTTAATTCTTGATACTTTCCTTGTAATCAATTGATGTACTTTACAAATATGGATGAATAGAATGACATCAACATGTGGCCTTTATCCAAAACCTTTCAGTTTCAGCCAAAGATTAATCGACCCATTCCTTTTTCTTTTCCCTCATTTTTTCTATTTGTTTTTAAAACCGTCATTTTCTACTAAGTATGTGGAAAGCCCACCGGCAAATGCGCTCTGAAATTTGTACCCACCCTGATGTGTTTGATGTACTCGGAGACCATCTGGCCCTCGACGGCCGGCTTCTTCGCTTGGACGAACGCGAAGATGTCGCTGCCGCCAGAGCAGAGGAAGAGGGACTTGGCGAGCAGATCGTCCAGCGTCCAGGTTGGCGGTCATCCTTGCCATGGTGCTTGCAAAGTGCTCGATTACAGGGGAAGTCCCTGTTTCTACTGAAACCATTTTTTATAATTAACATTCTCAGTAGGCTTAAAACAAGAACTTAATTCAACAATGAATACTGGGTGTGCCATGCATCTTACCCTTTGGACTACCAATTATTAGTAGATGTTGCCCATATATAGGTATAGCTTACGCATGTAGAGCAAGGCAACCTACATGGCAACCTAAGTAGATATACCACTGCAAATTGCATAAATCTCATATATGTCATCCTTTGTAACACTGTTATTTGAGGCCGGCCTACATATCAGTGAGACAAGAAATGACATATCCGGAATTGTGGAAATTTACGATAGCAAATAAAGAATTGCCCATTTTTTCTAGGACGTATGTAACATTTCCCTTGATTAAATTATATATTATATATGTGCCCAAGTAACCTAGTGGGACGTAGTTTCCAGCTAATATGGACATAGCTCTTTGCACCGAAGGGAATATCTAGTGCATCCTAACTTTTAGAGTATCCTCGTGTGTCCTCTTCAAAACATGATGCAAATAGTCATATATTTTTTTTTTTGAAAAATTTGGTTAGATAAGGCATGTTGCAATCAGGACGTGGATTCCGCAATCATATGTCCGACATTACGTCCAGATGATTACATACACCAAAAAAATTGGGGTGATAACACAACATAACATTAGTTCTTGACGAATTCTTCGCCTCAGATCGAACTCTCCAGATCCTAGCTGCACATCCCGAGAGACAAACGGCGCTAACATCATGCACATCCCTGGACCCATGGATGACGCCACGCACACCTTGTGGCTCACATGCACGACGGATTTCCTCCTCCGGTTTGCCATCTCCGCTGTCACGATCACTTGGATCCGCCACTGCCTCTTCGCGTTGGCTGCTTCCTCGTATTGTTAGACTTATACGTGCATGCCTCACGCACGTATTGCGCATG
This sequence comes from Ampelocalamus luodianensis, assembly GCA_036346255.1. Taxonomy (NCBI): domain Eukaryota; kingdom Viridiplantae; phylum Streptophyta; class Magnoliopsida; order Poales; family Poaceae; genus Ampelocalamus; species Ampelocalamus luodianensis. Next base: position 36,178,474 of record CM070632.1, read on the forward strand.
GATTCAAGAGTCCTACGCAACCACGGCAGGAGATCACGGTGGCGCCGGCATCCGGATTCATCTCCAACCAATCACAGCTAGATTGATTTATCTTTGGCATGTAGTCTTACCTTCCCATTATGTATTATCTCTTGTACATTGTACTATATATTCCCAAGTGATCAATGCAAAACGTGTGCGCGATTCTCCCAAACTATATGTGCTTTCATGGTATCAGAGTGGCGCCGATCCTAGTGCACGCCCCATCTCTCCTGCTTCTGTCCACCCTCCTCCTCCCTGTCATTCACCATGGGCAACAAGACTGCTACCCACGATGTCACCACCATTGCTACTCTCCATGCACAAGCGTGTGCTGTTGCTAGTATCAAAACGCATGTCCTGATCACTCTCGATCAGCATGCGTCCAACCTCTCCAAGTGGCATGGCCACTTCATGGTGACGCTCGGCAAGTACGCCCTCACCGACCACGTCGAGAGAGCCGACACGTCCACTGATCCTGCATAGAAGCAAATGGACTGAGTCTTTCTTTCGTGCCTCTATGGATCGATCTCTTCCAAGCTCCTTGAGATTGCGATGGAGAACACCACCGCCGCCCAAGTGGTTTGGACCACCCTGGATGGCTTGTTCCGCAACAATAAAGAAAACTGTGCCATCTACCTAATCGTGGAATTCAGCTCGTTCACCCAAGGCGATCTGTCCGGCTCCGACTACTGCCGCAAGATCAAGTCGCTCGCCGACACCCTAAGCAATGTCAATCAAGCCGTGAGCGACAAAACCCTAGTTCTTACCACTCTCCGTGGTTTGAACAAGAAATTTTCGCACATGGCCATGCTCCTATCAATGCAAAATTCATTCCCCTACTTCATAGAAGCTCGGTCTCATCTGTTGCTAGAAGAGCTCAAGGTGGCGCAACATGACAAGATTTTCTCAAACCATTGGCCACCTTACCGCCAACTCCGGCAGCAAGACTGGTGGCAGTGGCTCCTCCGATGCTCTTCATGGCAACAACTTCGGCTCTTGCAACTACAACAACGGCAACCGCAAGCGTTGTGGTGGTCACTTCAGTAATGGCGGTAGCAGTAGGAACAACAACGGCTGTGGCTCCAACAACGGCTCCAGTGGCCAGGGCACCTTCACCAACAATATGCCCTAGACGTCCTTCTTCAACCCTATGATAGGCATGTTCTACGTGTGGCCTGGCCAGCAGATGCCTCGCCCATCAGCCAGCCTTCTAGGTCCACGATTGAAGGTGCCCCCGAGTCGATGTCCGCAGCAGTGGCCTCACCTACCCAACCGGCCCCATCCTGGTCTCCCTGATAGCCCCCCGCGTGGTCGACACCCACGCCATTGTCTTCATCGACCGCCGCCTCCTGGGATCAGCAATCCCTTGTGAATGCCTTCAACACGATGACGACTAGTACATGTACTCTGGTGCAACCACCCATATGACATTCGAAGCTAGTAATCTCTCCTCCATCCAGTCACCTTCTTTTATTCCTTCCCTTGTCATAGTCTGCAATGGATCTACCTTGCCCATCACTTCCACCAGTCGTTTTCCTTTCCTACTCAGCAGCGTCTTTTTCATCTAAACAATGTCCTCGTTACACCTAACTCAAGAAAAATCTTATTTCCATATGGCAATTTACTACAGAAAATCAATGTTCTGTTGAGTTTGATCCCCGTGGCCTTTCTGTAAAGGATCTTAGAACCAAGAACGTGATCATCATATGCAATATCTTGGGCCAGCTATACCCTCTCTGCATGTTGTCATCACCTCCTTGCATCCTCCTCACTTACATCTCCTCACCCGATCTGTGGCATTGCCGACTCGGGCACCTCAGCAGTCAGGGTCACTATCGCTTAGCAAAGTCGTCTTTTATTCCTTGTAATAAATCATTGTCAGACAATTCTCTTTGTCATGCTTGTCAGCTTGGACAACATGTCCGGCAACCATTCAGTGCTCCCACCACGAGTACCAGTAAAGTATTTGATTTAATTCATTGTGATTTGTGGAGTTCTCCCATTGCAAGTGTCTCTGGTTTTAAATACTATTTGGTCATCTTAATCGACTTCACTCACTTCCTATGGACGTTTCCTTCACGTCTTAAATCAAATGTTTTCTCCTCTCTCACACACATTTTTGCCTTATACCAAGAACCGCTTTTTTACCACCATCAAAACCATCCAATGCGACAACGGCTGTGAATTTGACAACCTCATCGCCTGCACATTCTTTCTCATGCATGGCATAGCCCTCCGCATGTCATGTCCCTACACCTCTCAACAAAATGGCAAAGCTGAGCGTATTATCCGTTCCACTAACGATGTTACGCGCTCCCTTCTATTTCAGGCCAACATGCCTCCTGTTTATTGGGTAGAAGCATTGCATGTCGCAACGTACCTCCTCAATATACATCCTACTATGGTCCTTCAATTTCTTACTCCGTTCGAAGCCCTCTTTGGACATGCTCCTTCCTATGGCCATCTGCGTGTTTTTGGGTATCGTTGCTACCCTAATTTATCAGCCACGACTATTCATAAATTAGCACCTTGCTCCACAGTGTGCGTGTAACTCAGATATCACTCTCATCACAAAGGATATAACTGTCTCGACCTCTCCACTATGTCATCATCTCTCAACATGTCATTTTTAATGAGTCCTTTCCATTTGCCGACCTACACACTCCTCCACCAAATTCTGATTTTGATTTCCTCTCTGACATCACCACTCTTTCACTGGGTCCCATCTCCCCACCAGTTGTCACACAACCTGTCATGCAGCCTGCCGTAGGTCCTCTTCTCCCTATCATGGCAGCTCCTTCTGCTTCCACGCTTGTCGCACCACTTGCCGCAGCACCCTTCCTCCCTGTCGCGAGTGTATCGACTACTGCCGCGGCACCATTCCTCGCCGCATCACTTTTTCCCTACACAACAGCGTAGCCCTCTACCACACCTCTGTTTGCACCAACTTCTACACCTTCCTCCTCTCGAGTGGCCATCACACCGATCGACAATGACCATTCTGTGATCACTCACATGAAGTCAAGCTTTCGTCAACCGCTTGACCGTTTTCGTCAACCCCTTGATTGTTTGAACCTCCATGCTTCTCCTTTGTCTCCTATTCCTAAAACCTACCGCGATGTACTCAAAGATCCCAACTGGCATGATGCTAAATGAGATCTCCGCGATTCATGCCAACCGGACTTGGGATCTTGTGTTCGTAAATGGATTTTCCATAAACAAGGTAGTCGAGTCGAGATCCCTCCATCGATTTGCTAACGTTGTGTTCGGTAAATGGATTTTACCATCTATACTATAAGTTTGTATGATTCTTGTAAGGTTTACCGCTACTTATTACCAAAAAGGCAAAACACTTCTTATCACACAACAAAAGCATAATGGTTCGACATGATGGGTGATATAGTTCGAACTCAGAGAACAACATTACCACACCGATATAATATTTTGCATGCTCCTTGTTTATTTATAGTTTCATTCTCGTAAATTAATATCAACAAATTTTGCTCTAAAACAAAATATCGCAAAGCCCGCCTCTAAAAACAATTGCCTAAGTCTCTACAAGTAGGATCGATTCAGAACCGTATACTCTAAGAGTAAGATCGCGATCCTAACTACCTTGAGTGAGATCGGATCGATGATGAGACTCGGATCGACAGGCTGTCGTGGGTTCGTAAAATCGTAAGACTCTAAGAGTAGGATCGCGATCCTAACTACCATGGGCATAAACACAAAGCCAATGGCACCCGTGAGTGCTATAAAGTTCGGTCGGTACTATGTGGCTTCTCCCAATAGCCTAGCATTGACTATGACAAGACCTTTAGCCTAGTTGTAAAGTCGCCCACTATTCGCATAGTCATCACCCTTGCTCTTTCCCACCATTGGCGGTACACCAACTTGATGTTAAGAACGCTTTCCTTCATAGTACTCTCACTGAAACCATTTATTGTCAGTAGCCTTCCAGTTTCATGGACGCCTCCCTTCCCAACCATGTTTGTCGTCTTAACAAATCCCTTTATGGTCTCAAACAAGCACCTTGTGCTTGGTACAATCATTTTGCTTCCTATCTTCTCTCCATTTGATTCGTCGGCTCTAGGGATGACACCTCTTTTTTGTTTTTCATCATGGCACCGATATTGTCTATTTACTTTTTTTTTCTATGTTGATGATATTGTTATCACAGCATCCTCTCCTTCCCTTCTCTGTTGGACAATCACCTCTCTCTAGCGTGAGTTCGCCATGTCGGACCTTGGTCCGCTACATTTTTTCCTTGGGATTTCCGTCAAGCGCGATGCTCATGGCATGCTCCTTACTCAGAGTTTGCATATCTCCGATGTACTTGACCGAGCTAGCATGACCAATTGCAAGCGTTGTTCTACTCCCATTGACACCAACTCCAAGCTGTCTTCTTCTTCCGGTCAATCAGTCTCCTCTCCTACACATTGCCACAGTCTTGCTGGTGCCCTATAGTACCTTACTTTCACGCGCGCAGACATCACATATGATGTTCAGCAAGTTTGTCTACATATGCATGATCCCCGTGAGCCGCATTTTAATCTCAGTATGTGGATCCTCCGCCATCTCAAGGGCAACTTGTATTATGGTCTTCAATTGCACCGCACCTCTCCTAGCATTCTCACAATGTACTCCGATGCTGATTAGGCGGGCTACCCTGATACTCGCAAGTCCACTTTGGGCTATCATGTTTTCCTTGGTGACAACCTCATCTCGTGATCATCTAAACGGCAACACACGATATCTCTCGTTCCAGTGCCAAAGAGGAATATTGTGTTGTCGCTAATGTTGTTGTCGAGTTGTGTTGCTTGCGCCAACTTCTACACGAGCTTCATCGACCGCTCCAAAAGGTCACCGTCGTCTACTATGACAACATCGGTGTTGTTTATCTCTCAACTAACACGGTGCAGCAACAGTGTATGAAGCATATTAAGATTGATTTACACTTTGTTCATGAGCAGGTGGGTTGATTTCAAACTTTGAAGGACGATATGTATCCATGATCTCCGCAAAAACTACACTAAAGAGAGCTCCTACGTAACAGTACACCATCCAAAGGCAGAACAGCGCGATAGTTTCACTTTCAACGACGTTTCGACTTTCAACTTACAGCAAAGATAGTTTCACTTTCAACCACGTTACCACGTTATCTGAAGAGGTGCGTATATGCAGCAGTTGTTGCCCAATTCAACTCTTTCCCTCCGTCTTCCCGCTATAACTACCTCCCCTGCTTTCCCCTGCTCCTGCACACCTCTCCCTCCCTCCCTGCAATCGTCCATCACCAATGGCGCCCCGGTGCAGCAACGCCGTATTCGCGGCCTTCAACGTCGTCACCCTTCTCCTGGGCGCGGCCGTCCTCGCGGCGGGCATCTACGCCGGCGCCCCGCACCGCGGCGGCGCCACCGACTGCGAGCGCTTCGTCCGCACGCCGGCCCTCGTCCTCGGCGCCGCCATTATGGTGGCCTCCCTCACCGGGCTCGTCGGCGCCTGCTGCAGGGCCTCCGCCCTCCTCTGGCTCTACCTCTGCCTCACGGGGCTCCTCATCCTCGGCGCGCTCTGCTTGGCCGCCTTCGCGCTCGTCATCACCAACGCCGGCGCGGGGCAGGCCGTGTCGGGCAGAGGGTTCAGGGAGTACCGGCTCGGCGACTACTCTAGCTGGCTGCGGCGGCGGGTGGAGGATAGCGGCAACTGGGCCAAGATCACGAGCTGCCTCGTGGAGGCCAACGTGTGTCGGAGCTTGCAGAGCAACCGGACGCTCGATGAGTTCGTCAACGCCAACCTCTCGCCGGTGCAGGTGAGCAACCTTTGATAATCCTGTGAAATATTACTCCTTTACTTTGCTATTGGAATATACTTGAGGTTAATTACTCACACAATTCTGCATTTGCACTAAAAGAACTGTACAAATGTTGTTGTGACGAGATGCAGTAACTAATGCTCTAAAGATCTATCTTACTATGCAAAGTAGCTTCCAAGTTAAATTCTTGAACATGTAGCCACTTCACTGATTTAAGCAAATTTGTTTGCTATCCTATGTAATCTTGTGCAGCTTCCATTGCATAAGTTTGCTGATACTTTGTCCTGCAAGGGACAAGCTCTTCAGTTACATATGCCTAACGTTTCCAAGTGCATGTACGGTACCCTAAGTCAATAGAGCCCCTTCACCTGCACTGCTTTCAGATATTTATGACAACTTTGCTTTGTTGACCCCTTCAAGTGATTCATATTTGCTCAAGTTACTTCTTTTAATATTTGTGTTGTTTACATCCGGTAGAAAGCAACTTTGTTGTCCATAAATATCAGCATACTGATACAACTGCAATGTATTTTGCACCGTCCCGATGATCTCACTTATAAACTACTTCAGCATTTTTATCTTTCAACTGTGCTTTTCTGGTTTCTGACCACACTATCAAATTTGGTCTGAATATTCTCACTGAATTTGTTCCTTTTCCTTCGGTAATCTCAATCCATCAATTGTTCCTTCATCACAAGGTGAACTGAAATCACTTCATCCACAGAGGAAAGCTTATGTCGAGAAATACTAGTCTTCAGATCTGGATGCCCAAATTAGCAGTAAAGATAATTGGCATTCATGTTGTGTTACTTTCTAAGTGATCGACCCTATGTATGACGTTTATGACGATAAATTTACTCCAACATAACGCATTTTGTGGAAACTTCAGTAGATTAAAATAACCAAGCTAACACCTTTCAATTGCATCATTCAATGTGGCATTTAGCAACTAACAGGACTTCATTAAAGTCATATGCACAAGGGCTAGAATACTAAGGATAGACCAGGCCACGCTATCGTTTCACGTCGTAGTAGTTGATCAGCATCAGCAACCTCTAAACATAATGTAATTTGAAGTAAGAAGATTGTGATAGTGACAATGAATCAACTACTTATGCACCCATTGATTTGGTCTTACGCATGCACTTGCTAGAGCATGCGTCTATACGTGCTTCTTCAGATAACCATAGCATAGATGCAAGTTGCAGTTGATTTAGGATAAAGCTTTAGTCCTGAACATGCATTTGCTGAAAGCATCATCTCATTTGTGTTCATGTTAGAATTGGTCCATTTTTTTTCATCAACCGCACTGTAAGACATTCGTGTGTCCGATCGATTTTGTTATTATTATGTTCCAGCATATATTTCGAAGAAAATGTGTTGTCTGCTGTTATTATTGTTTTTTAAATCACTAGTCATTAGCGATATATGCCTCAGGTTAATATTTGGAATTAAAATATTGCCCACATTCCCAACAATTCAAACATCAGATCCTGTACTTATTTAATATCATGTAAGCATGCGATCTTTATGGAATTAACAGGAGGAGTTTGAAGTCATTGTGAACTGAATTTGTGCATTTTTGTGTTTGCAGTCTGGATGCTGCAAGCCCCCAACTTCATGTAACTTCACATATCTGAACGAGACCTACTGGATTAAGCCCCCTGGCTCCAGCAACTCCTCCGACCCTGACTGCGACGCGTGGTCCAACGACCAATCTGAGCTTTGCTACGGCTGCCAGTCCTGCAAGGCCGGCGTCCTGGGGAACCTCAAGAACAGCTGGAAGAAGATTGCATTCATCAACGCTGCGTTCATCGTGCTCCTCATCGTCGTCTACACCCTCGGTTGTTGCGCTCTTCGGAACAACCGGCGGCACAAGTACACCCTAGTTGGGAAATGAGGAGAGGTCCGTTTTGCTCAGCAAAAGATGTATGGCATATGTGTGTGTTTTCTTTCTTGTTGGTTACATTTTCTTGCTTGTTGGTTACATGAGCAAATGTAATGTTTCAGAAAATTTTATACTTGAATGTTATATGGGTTTTTGTTACATGTAATGAATTATCAGTATATTGTTGGAGGTTCTTCTCTGTGGGAGGGTAGATCCAAGAGAGAGAAGAGAGGAGAGGGAGAGGGTACCGTCCGATGCGTTGGAGGAGTTGGCCATGGCGGCAGCGGCGGTCGTCGAAGGGAAAGCGGTGGCGGCGGCGCAGATCCGATGAAGGAGACGGCGGTGGTGCTTCCCGTCGCTAGAGCGCCACCCTCGCAGATCGGGTTAGGGTTTGTAGGTGGGGATGGTGGCGGCACGGTGAACCTCCTCTCTTCTCTCTCTCGGATCTACCCTCCCACAGAGAAGAACCTCCAACATATATATGTCGTGGTTGCATTCTTGTGAGTGATCTCTCTGAGAACAATGTGGCTGCAATTCGTTGTGGTTAATTTTGAGTGATGGAACAATTACAGAATGCGTCGGTTCAGAGTTGTTGCATGTATTGTTAGGAACTTAGGATATAGTCTAGGAAGTATTGGTATGTATTCAGACTTCAGAGGTTACAAATCTTGCATTGTCAGAGCCAAGCTTCCATTGCAATGGTTTACACTAGTTTGGTAGTTTTGATGCTCCAATATACAGTATGTAATTTTCATATTTTCAAAGTAATAGACAAATCAGACAGGTTGCTTCACTAAGATAAAACCCAGGTGTTGCCACCTAGCAAAGGGAAGAAGAGCATACCTTAGACCCTGTTTGGATACAATGTATTTTTGGAGTTATTAGGGAATATCATGGTTTCTAGAAAACACCATGGTATCAAATTGGCACAGTAGTTTCTCCTAATTGCTCTCTCTATATAGATAAAGCCTGTGGAGTGAAGTCATTGGTTACTTGATTAAGATGTAGATTAGGACATTGCAACGCATCTGAATTTACTACGAGATTGGGAAACTAGATAACTATATTCTGTATCTGAAACTTTCTCAACATTGCAGGTTGTATCAGTTGCCATCCCATAGAAGTGGACAACGTCGCTTTAAACCTGTGAAATTCTTAATTTATAATAATTTACACCTCATAGATAAAAAAAAAATGAATCATTGGTGTCTTGACTCTTAATTATTATGCAGATTGAGGCAAGCTAGCTGAACTTTTCGGTTTCCTTTTCTTGTGTTACGAAAGTAGTTACATATTAACTGGCAAATACACACATTTGCTCGCCGGTGTTCATACTCAGCTGAAGACTTTACAGGTGAGTGAGATGGGGCCATACATTTTGGATAGATATTTATCCAAGTCAAATTTTCTATTCAATTAAGGATGGGATAGTGGTTTGGTGGTGGGAACAAGGGTGTTCTTTTCCACTCACCCGGTGCGATCCCTATAATTGACATGATGTGTCTTATTTAATTAGAGTATGTACACATCTGCATTCAATGAGGTTCTACACCTCTGCTATCCCTAGCGTGTGTAGTCGAACACGTGTTTGTGTGCATCGGTATGTGTCCTCCCTTGTACTTAAAAAACATCTATTTACTTATCCATTTCTTGAGTGCAAAAGACAGAACGAGACTTTTGGAAATTTGCTCAAGATGATTTAGTGAAACGATTTTTTAGATGGTGGGATTAACTGACTAGTGCAATCATCTTAAGGCTCACAACCCACAAGTCACGGGTTCAAATCCTGAAAAATATTACTGGAAAATTCACACAAATAACACACCCAATCTGTGATTGGTGGGAATAGAACTCTGATTATTAGCCAGAGAGATAAGGTGCTACACCGCTAGGCTATGCTACGGTTGGCATTGGTCCTTGGTAGTTAAGATTGTGAACTGTTGTAAAGGTTCCATTACACTAGAAGAAAAATCAACCTGTTGGATATTGTGTTGGCATTGTTATAGCTGCAAGCCTATACAACCCCACTGCAGGAAGTAGGATGTATTAGGGCACTAGATGGGATTTGCAAGTGAATATTCGTCGGATTGAATCATTTCCTTAGCAAACTCGGTATATACAACTTCCAATACTGAATAGGAATCCTAGGTCACTGGTAGCAAGAGCAGCTACAATTGGTGCATAGAGAGGGGCCAACCTTTTGATACGCCTACCAAAGTGTTGATGATAATGATTTTGCATTTTTGCTTTTCCTACGGATGGACTTCGGTTAGTGATTATGTTGAAAGCCTTTTGCTTCACTATCTTGAACTGAACATGTAATGTCTGACAGTTCCTGAACTGGAAAATAAACAGTATGAAGCTGAAATGAAATTGAAGAGACACCCTTTCCTCCTTGTGTTTAGTTAAAATCTCACATATAGCAGATAAAGCTGATCTCGGAAAACAAGAAAGAAAACAATAGATAGAGCTACAGATTAAGCTCCTTAGCTAATTGTAGTAGTTCGCAGAAATTATATACATGTAAAAGGTATGAATTTCAAGTGAAAGAGCAAATTGCTCTGTGAAATGATTTTACTCATTTTGGTGGGTTTTCAATTGTTCTCGAGGAAGTTCGCCCGATTTTTAAAAAAGACCAATTGCTTATCCACATGATGAAGAAATATTTGGTTTAATTGCAAAGTTCCCTTACATGTCAACATCTCCTTTTTTTCACTGACCAGATACATACAAGCCTGCAATTTTCTGCCATACGCAAACCAACTGAAACTGAGCCATCAGAAGATTTCCATTCCATTCAGATTGGAGAATACACATACAGGCATGATTAATTCCTCCCTCCTCGAAAAATAAAAAAGTTGGTAATTAATTAACACCAAAACTTCTTTTCACCAAATGGATTTTGGCTTCTTCATCCTAGCAAGGAGATATACCTAAACCAAGATCCATCTTTGCACTGACATGTACTTGCACAATAGTTACAGTCGTACTACTAGTACTAGCTAGCTGTAGTAAGTTGGCTCCCAGAGGCATTTCAGCTCTCCCCTCCTTCCATACGGCTTGAGCTCCAGTCCTCTTGCTTTTTGTGCATAAGTGTGCTAATTAGAGCATTTCATTAAATCCTCTCGCACCCCTCATGCATGTCTGCAGTCTGGCAGCCGCTGCCTGACAAGAACAGAAAACGTTAGCCGCGAGGTTTCATATATATTCTTGACAATTAAGAAAATTCACCTCTGAAAAAAGTAAGAAAATGTTCAGACAAAAAGTAAGCAGAAGGTGTCCAGGCAATTTGTTGTGGAATTGCACCATAAATGGAGTATTGCTTACATATTTCAAAGGAACCCGAAACATTGGGTACATGCACTACCGAAGAGGCTCTATATTTTATAAAATTTAAATTGATGCACTCGAAAGGGAAAAAAATAAAACCAATAATTCTTAAAAAAAATTAAATAACATAAGTATTGGAAGTGGAAAGAAGAGCTAGCAATTTGGAAAGAACCAATTGAACAATGTCTCATGAAATGTACCACGGACAGATCATTACACCAGTGTAAAAGAAGAGTGATGTTTCAGTCACTGAAAGGAGGTACCAGTACTAAACAGTACTCTCAATTAACATCAATTTCCAAAAACCCTGAATTCAGAAAACTTTCAAGGACTCAAAAACCAAAGAAACAAGAACATCTACACACACATACTTAACCATGAAAAACTAGATCATGTGCCATGCATAGAAGAAGTTAACAACTCCCATCAAGATGATAAAATTAAACAGAAGATTGTAGTGCATACATATGCATGTTTACATACCCTGATGACTACCTCAACCCAGCTGGGAACCTTTGCACAGGGATTGCATGAGCTCCACTTGTGTTTTCAAGCACACAACATAGTCCAAGGCCTCACTGAGCAAGGAGAAGCCATGCAAGGCCTCCCCTCCTGGCACAAGCTTCCTGAGCAGCTGCAGCCTCCCCTTCACCATCCTCCTGGCCGCCATTGCACCACCTCCATTGTTTCCACTCGCCGCAGCCATCAGCAAGCTCCTCCTCTTCCTCCTGGAGCTGCACACCCTGTGCGACCTCCTCACTATCTTCCTGCTCCTGACCTCCTTCCTGCTCGCGGCGGCGGCGGCCCTCTCGTACCCGCAGCTGCCCATGATGCGGCGCAAGAGGGCCTCGTTGCTCCGCTCCGCCGCGTGCCGGGAGACGAGGGCGCGCGCCCACGACGCCGTGCCGCCCCGGGCCGACGCCATCGCCACGTCGGAGGAGAGCTTCACGGCGTCGCGGCGCTCCCGGAGACCCATGGACTTGGACGTGAGGCCAGCCACCTGCAGGCTCAGCAGGAGCTGCTCCAGGAAGGCTTTCTTGAACCTTCTTGGGGCATGCATTGCTCTATGTTTGTATGAAGAATCTTGCGAGCAACAAACAATGGCTTCCTTTGCTTGCCTTGCTTGGAAGGAGATGGAAGAAGAAGAGGAGAGTTGATGGGTTTGAGTTGTTGTAGGAGCTAGGAGAGGGGTTTATGTAAATATAAAGCAGTTGGCTAGATGTGTGCCAAAGAAAGTTGCATGTGCCCTTGGGTTTGCATGTGGCCTTCTTCAGCTGCTATTCATTGCTGTGTATAGGATCCCTGTTGTTTTTGTTTCCACCATCCATTTGGATTTTTCAAAAGGTAGGGTCCTGTTTGGGGTACAGAAATTTTCTAGGAATTTCTTTTGTTAACTCCCTGCTAATGTTTCCTTTCTGACAAATTAAAAATTCATATAATATTCCTTCTTTCCAAAAAAAAAATATGTCTATAGTTTCCTTCTGATTTTTTGGTATGCTTGGAACGCAGGAATTTCTTTCTTTTTGTCTGTAAGAAAGCAATGTAATTACTCCAAGAAGCATGCAAGATTCCCTATTTCAAATGGGATCTAAAAAAATTATTAGTGCAAGGTACATACAAAATAGGAGTTATTCTATGCCTTAAAAGAAAGGCTACAGATCGCAAAACTCATGAGGTTATTGACATGTGTATGCACATGTTCTTTTTGTAAAAGTATGATAACACTATTCAAAATATTTAATGTAACTTAGTACTGTCTTGCCTTTCACGAGTTATCTGAGTGTTGTGTTAATTTAATCCATAAGTCAATGTGCATTATGTTTGAATGGGAGTTAAAATTGGGTATGTACAAAGGGAAGAAATATCTCCACAGAGGGACCCAGTTGGGACTGTCTTTTTAACAGCGGAAAGCAGTTATATAACTTCCAATGGGTGGGGTTTTTTATTAGTTATTTGTTCATTATTAAATAGACTTAGGGGGCAAGAAAAGGGAAGGTCTGAAGTGTGCAAGATGATAGGGAAAAAGAGGAGGAGAGAAAAAAGAATGCACTTTTTTTTGGGGACATGTTATAAGAGAGTTGGGGAAGAGGGAAGGGGGATGGAAGATGCAGACCATGCACATGCCTGCACATGCTGGACTAGCCCCACTTGGACCCTAATAACACCCAAATAGTCCCCATTAATGCCAAATATTATTCCTAAAGAAAAAGGTGACATTCCTATTCGCCAAAGAAGACTTCTTAATCAAGTCCTTAACTAGTTTTTAAGCGTTAAATACAGCATCAACTCTTACAGGATACATGGTTCAGGTTAATGGATTGTTCTGGGCTTTGTACATGGTAATGTCAATGAAAGCATCTTATAATGTGAAGTTACATCCTTGCATGAAAGCACATTGTGTACTTACTTAAAGGTATGAACTCTAAAACATGTTTTAACCTTCTACTTTAGTTAACAAGATAATCTTATTGACTAATTAACTTGGCCATACTATTAACTTGGCCATACTATTAAGCAATGTACATGTTCAAAACAGTTGTTTTAAACATAACTAAATGTGTCGATCAAGGCAACAGGAGTGTTGAAATCTGCAAGAGAACAAGGATGTATAGTATGATTCTTGCACTAGCAGCTTTGCATGTGTTTCCCCATTAGCAAGAGGTTCCTTGACTTTGTTGGCAATAGTACTTCATGGCCAGAGCATTTGAGTGCAGTGGCAGTGAGGCAGTAACATGGAAGCATGATTTGTAGCTGTGGGGCCATGCCCACTAGCTTTCTTCCACACCATTCTCCTCTTTGCGCCAAAAAAAATTACCACTCACATGGCATCCACATGCAGATTACTAATCCCATAAAAGCTACGTACGCATTTCTATCTGATTTATTACTCCGTTCATTTTAGAAAAATACAGAATGAAATATATTTGCAGAATTGGCTACAGGATACCACAGTTTTGTGGCATTTGCTCCAGGACACTAGTTTTTTACGCATTTGTTGAAACACACTACTAAATCATAGTTTTTTTTGCCATATGACATCGATGTCATTATAATGATATTATCCTGACTAGTAGGAGAGAGAGTGTGTGTGTCAAATGTTAAATTTTCCAATCCATACTTCTCCCATTTTCCATTCTTCCTCCCTTCTTCTTCTTCCATTCTTCCTTCTTCCCACCTCCAACCTAGGGCCGGCCATGTCTCCGACCACTTCTCCCCCATTCTCTCTCTCCACGCCATGGAGGAGGCGAGCTCCCTCCCTCCCTCCCTCTCTTCGTCTTGGATCCACAGCAGCGGCATGGCTTCAAAACGACGTCGGCCGCGACACGGCTTCAAAATGGCGACCACACTGTCTCGGATCCATGGCGACGTGTGGAGGAGGCTGTGGAGCTGAGCTACACCGAGGAAGGATGGAGGTGACGACAATGCACTCGCCGACGAGGACGAAGACAAGGTCCAACGACCAACGGTGGATGTCGGCGGAAATTCACCTATCTCACTTAAATCCCCAATGCTAAAGCTCTCCATCATCACCATACGCCTCCCCATCGACCTTAGCTTGCCGCCGCCGGACTCCACCAAGTCGCCATGGCCATCACTGTCGCCAGCACGCCCAGCGCCACCTCCGCCTCTCTCAACCACCAACATGGGATTCCCGTTAGTAGGAACACGTGATGCGTGCCGATTTTGTCATCTTACCACCATAACTCATCGTCCCCTTGCCTTCTTCTCACGCCCAACGAGCACATCGTCGTCGCATTCTAGCCCCAGTCGTCTGCGTCCATGCCAACCACCACTAACATCATGTTCGCCACCATCAGGAACACACTCTACGTAGACTGTCGTCGCTTGCTCGCCACCACCGCTTGCCCTTGCATCCCGCCATCGCCTCCTCTGTTTCAGGCTGACACTAGAGGAGGAAGAAGCACAGTGCTGAGCCAGGCACTATGCGTAAGCGGTTGAACCAGACCGACCAACCAACTCAGGCACAGTGTTTTGAGGGTATTGAAGCTATTTTACAAAGTTTCTCTCTCCTAGTCAGTTGGATATATTATTTTAATGAGAAGAGCGTCCAACAACAAACAACCACCTTTTAGTAGTGTCTTTCGGCAAAGACACAAAAACTAGTGCCATGTGGCAAATGCCACAAAATATGAGTGTCTTATAGATAATTTTGCCAAATATTTTAATGTTCACAAGTATATATGTTTGTCCTTGAGACAAAGCTGGAGTGCCTGGAAACAAATGTGTATGGATTTTATGAAACAACTCGCGCAAGGGTCCAACTAAGTTCTAAGCCCAACTAGATTGGGTTCAGGTTGAACCTTAACTAGATCTGGATTCTAATTTTGAAAGTATGTGTATGAAATTGCAAAAGCTCCAAGTAACAAGTATGCAAGTGCAACATGCTTTCCCTTTCCTGCAAACATCATGTTCTCTTCTACTTGAGTTTGTTTTGCTCCTTCTCATTTTTTTTTTTGAAGAATTATTTTCTCATTTGACCAAAATTTTGTTGCCTACACTAGATTTGACTAGGCTTTGGTTTGTGAGAAAAAAGTGATATTTTACCAAAAAAAATGGCAGGTTAATTTCAAGTATTTTCCTAGGATGGGAACAAATTTTAGAAGTCAAATTGGGTGCCAAAATTTGGTCACATGCAGAAACAATTTTGAGTAAATTTCACTTTAGACCATGTAATATTACCATGGTTTCACTTTGCACCACTTTTAGCAAATCTTTTCACTTTGCACCACCTCTTCTTATCATATCTTGCACTTTGCACCAAGGTAAGGCTTTAGCCTCCTTTTTTGGTGCTTGCCAACGGTGAACGGCGGTGCGGGAGGCTGCGACGTGGCATGGGATGGAGAGAGGGGAGGTTCTTTCTCCCTTGCACCGTTGCTCCTTTTCCACCTTGTCTCCAGCCGCGCGCCGTAAAGGTTGATGAAGCGGAAATGGCGCCACTCTGCTCTAGACTTGCGCATATGAGCCAAGTCGATTGCTTTGTTTAGCCTGCTCTCTCCATTTTTGGGGGTCGTTGCCGCCTCGTCGGTCGTGCTTCGCTACCAGCAAGATCCCTACGTGCCTCCCCTATTTCCCTCTCGCTGACAGGGCATTCCCCTAGTGCAAAGTGAAACAAAAAGTAAAAAAAGGTGGTGTAAAGTGAAAAGATTTGCTAAGGATGGTACAAAGTGAAACTATGATAATATTACATTGTCCAAAGTGAAATTTACTCAAATATAACATATAATTCAATAGAATGTTTTATCAATTCCACCGGTATGGCCGGTATTGACCGGTATCAAGCCGGTATGACCAGTATTTAGGTCAGTACTGTACGTAGAGCTACTTTGTACCAGTTTAGATGGAGGTATAGTACGTACCGGTCGGTATGACCGGAACTGGTACTGTATTGATAACTTTGGGATATATTGTAACATTCTGTAATATGTTCCAAAGCATGAATTAATTGTTAATGAGACAGTGGATTCCAAAGTACCTAAGAGTTCTGCAAGAATAAGTAGCCGGACCCTCTAGTATTGAATTGAACCAGATTAAGTGACTAGAGGGTGTGAATAGGAACACCTATCTTTTTCACCACCACGGCATTCAACTTATTCTTCACCCTAATAGCTATGAAAGCTATGAAGATCAGAGACACAAGATCACCACGGGAGTCTTGCGTTGAAACTAGAGAACCCTAAGCTCATGGACCCACACGCCTACGGCCGGTCTGACTGCCAGTGGCCAGTCAGATCGCTTGAGGGAGCGGTCTGACCACTGGCTGTAGAGATAGCAGCCCTAAGTGATCTCCAAAAAACGTAACTTTTGATTCCTATATCCAAATCCCATGAGATTTCAAAAATAGCTCATCAGGAAGGTCAGGAACCTATTCCAATCAATGATCGGGACGATCGAAGCCAATATTTCATGAATTTATTGGATGAAGTCAAGAAGGCACAAAAATCAGGGGAAACTAAAACTTAATCTAAAAGCTTGCTCATGGGTGGAAAATGGTCAATATGACCTCAAATCAATTCCCACAGGTCCTAGCAAGATAGATCACAGTGAAAGACCCAACCAAAACCCTTAGAACACAAAAAGTCCCAAAAGCATCTAAGAGAGAGCAAAAACAAGATAGAACTCATCTTGGAGCAAACATGCTTAGATTGATTTGAGAGATTGTAGGTTTACAGCCACTCCACCATGGACGACAAAAGCTCAACACTTGAGTGCTCAATCAATCCATCTCTCTCAAACTCTAACCTCTTCTATCTCTCTGCTTTCCCCAAATCACAAATTAGGGTTTTCTTTGAGCGGATAGAGGTGCAAATTATGCACCCTTCCCTTTTATAGTGGAGGCTAGGTCTAGAGAGAAAATCTTATCGGGCACTTGTTAAGCCCATACATAAACGAGTCTACACTCACGCATACTTCTCAAAGCAGGTAACGATCCAAGTCTCTTGAATCTGTCTCTTCGTGAACTTCGTCTTCTCTTCGAGATTTCTCTAAGGTTAGCAACCCGGTATTTTGACGAAGATACCAAAATACCCCTTCTCGATCCTTCTCCAAAGGCTAAGTCCAATCAACGTGAAGTAATCCTATGCTTCGCCACGCGTAGGTTTATCAATGGCTCTCTTCATGCAGACAAGTCTCTCCTGTCCAGCTCCCATCGGAACCACCATGACACTTACATTGACCCCAAACCACTTAATGCAATCTGTTGCACTGAACTTCTCATTCGATCGTTCTTGTCCATCTTGTGCCACGTTTGAGTCCAACCACTTCATCCAACATTCTTGATCGTTCTGAACCTCGGCTCTCCTAGCCTAGTACCGATCCTCCTCGTCTTTGACCATAGTTAACTCTAAGTCACCTGCACAACAATAGACCAAGAAATCGATTACGGGCATAAGTTCCTCACAACTTGACCCACATTAACTAAAACATACATCATACAACACCTATGTACTAACACACATGACTTTGGCCAATTCGACAATATTCACTGCCTTCCTAATGCTTGAACCCCCTCCCCTCTAGCTGGTCTGACCGTCGGCAAACGGTCGGTCAGACCGCTCCTAGAAATTTTCCTATGGATTGGAAAATGCCCTCTCTGGAGATTTAGGAAAAACTCTATCTAGTTTTGCCACGAAACTCTATTTTTCATGAAACCTGGTGCAAAGACATCTCCTAACACTCCCACATAAGAGTTTGATCACATTCCCCAAAATTCCACTTTTTCAAATCCAGCAGGTCCAGACCGCCTCCTACCTGGCAAAAGCAAAACTCCGCTAATTGTTTAACACACTAAGATTAGGATCATACACATGATCTCCAAAGAGAATCATTACTAAATAGTAATGAGTAGTGCCTGGACTAGTTTATATGTAAACTACATAAATTTTATGCTTGAATGGTAGAGACGTCTAGTAATCTTCCAGTCTATCTGCTCGAACGGTTAACATTAGTTTTTGGGTTTTTTGTGTGATCGTTTGGTTGACCAATGTAACAATATGCTTCCCAAATATTGTTTCTGAAAATTAGTATGAATATACATCATGTCTATGCTTGACTACAAACAGACTCATTGGACCCATTGTACGTGTGCCCAGTCTTCCTTTGATAAGCACCCACAACCAATCTCCTATTCATCTCTTTCCAAAAGAAATATATATCATTGTCCCAGAGAAGAAAAGTATGATTTCCACATGGCACTGAGTTTCTAGCCATGTATAAACAGAAAATTTCTATCAGAATTCAGAAAACTCGTTTTCGAATATTCCAAAGCGGATAGTTGCCCTTACTCCCTTAGTTTAATAGGGATATGTAACCTCTCTTCTATGAAATTGTACCGAGATGTTCAAATAACATGGGAAACATGCACTTAGTTCCATGCATATACTATACACTTAGTCAGTAATTCTATGCAAGCAAAGATAAGTTGATGAAGCCAACAACAAGTCTCTTAAGACGAGCAAATTTGGCTGGGTGACGACCCGCCTTTGCTGGCACTGGAACAGCTGGGATCCCGAGTCAAACCATGGCACGACGTGACGATCGGCGAAGATGTGGACATCCTGCCCATGTTCAGGGTAGCCACGACTATTCGGCTGGGTGACAGCTCGCTCGCTCGCTTCTGGCATGATCATTGGATCGAAGGTGGGCACTCGGTTGTTGATGTCGTGTCGGCCCTATTCTCCTTTATCAGAAAAAAGAATAAGTCTGTTGCGGAGGCTTTCGCCAATAATTCCTGGACTAAGGACCTGAGGGGGCGCCTGTCGCTGTTGGCGTTGGCGCAGTACTTGAAGCTGTGGGACATTGTCACGGGCAATCCGCTCCATGCCGGCAGAAATGACAAAATTACCTGGAAGCACTCAGTCGACGGCAAGTACTCGGCTTGTTCTGCCTATCAGCTCTTCTTCGCCGCTTCAACAACCTTCGCTTGCCATAAGTGCATCTGGAAATCTAAAGCGCCGTCGCGATGCAAGTTTTTTTATGTGGTTGGTAATTCATAGGAAGTGCCTCACCAACGGTAATCTCCAACGGCGTGGTTGGTCCAATCTTGGGTGTTGTTCTCTTTGCAATCACTCTGGCGAGAGTTGCAAGCACCTATTCGTCGATTATCCCTTCTCGATCGAGGTCTGAGCAAGATTCAGGATATGGAGTGGCATCCAGTTCCCGATCCCCTCCGCTGCGATGTCTAACTTCCAATATTGGTGGCTTACCACGATGAAGTCAATCTCAAAATCACTCCGAGGGATTTTGACAAGGTGACCATCCTCATTCACTGATGTATCTGGAAAGAGCGTAATGTCAGAATCTTTGAGGGACGTTGCCGGGCTACAACCGATGTGCTCTGGTGTATAAGGAGGAAATCTTCTCGTGGAAGGCTGTCGGATGTGTTTCAGCTTTTTAGTCCCATGTGTGTAATATGTTGGTGCTACCTTAGCACGACCATTTGAGGCTATAAGGTATTTTTCCGTTTCAGAGAGATTTCTCTCTCTTCTTGTTTCCCTGAACTTGTTCTCCCATTCTTAATATATTTGATGGGAGAATCTTCTAACCGGCCCGTCGAAAAAAAGACAAGCAAATTCAATCTCGTCGAGTTTATCATTTCTCGATCTATTGGCCTAGGGAAGACCTAATTTTCAATAAGTTGAATACACTAATAGCCATGAAGTGCCCCCGAGTCGCAGCCTGGAAGACATTCTATGTACCAGATAACTTTTCAAGGTTAAGTATTTTTTTTTTCCCAAAACAAGGTAGCACAAGTTGAGCAAAGTATCGTAGCAAAAGGCAAATCATTAGAAAGGTGCTAGCTGTAGTAATTGGCTCCAATGCTCCAGTAACACGACAATGGTAGACATAGGAAGTGGCAATTTCCTCATGTTTGCATCAAATCCAACTGCCAACATAGGAAGGTGGCCCCTTAATTTCTGGATGGCACACAAGGCAATGCATTTAGAGCTATACACACTAGTCCATAGGGCTGGCAAGTACTGTTGTACTATGCTTGGTGACTGTCCCCTGGAACCACATGTTGCTATTCAGGTGCCCTTGGCATGCAGACACATGGTCACACATGGATGGGCTCCTCCTGTCCAGGCAAAGCCATGCCATCTCTCCTTTCAAGAATTACTAGAGATCTGAAGAGCAGCCCCGCCCCTCTCACTGGGACCCATACCTGCTGGCCTCCCTTTCCTGCCCAGAATTTAGGTGCAACTTGGGAGATTGGTCAAACTAATCAGGTACTTTTTGAGTTTTTTCTTTTATTTTTTTTGGTTCTTGGGTTACTAGCTCGATCAGATGTGCTGCATGCATTGCTAGCTCCTGGTTAATCTGCACATGTCAGCTATTCCAAAAAGGCTAAGATTGCTTTCCTGTTTACAAGCTTGTTTAGATCGTTGTTTCTATTTTTCTGTAACTTCTTTTTATCTGTAAAAACTTTAGAACATAGATTAAGACAAAAGGTACAATTTTATTTGGACAATGAACTAATTAATCAAACATTCATAGCGGTACGAAGCTAGAGAATCACGTGATGACTCGGTACATGGTTAAGACCGCTGATTATTACATAAAGTGTTGATTGATGGTTTAGTTCCTACATATGTACCAGGGTGTGTTAAGAGGTCTTCTGAAGAGATTTGACTCAATTTATTTACCTCAGATTTTAAGAAAAAAAATACATGTGACCCCATATGCCAGATGATAGAGATGTAAAGAGCTCCAGAAGCTGCCCTACTAGGTTCTATCCATGCTCCTACTTTGGGAGCAAATGGAAAAAAGATTGGTCATACTAATCAGATTTGTCCACTTGGACCTAGAGTAGTGGATTGCATGCATGCTTCCCTCAGTAAACCTGCACATGCTTCTGATTTAAAAAAGGTAAGCTTGGTTTTATCCAAGGTAGCAATGGCCAAATTGTATTGTTTAGTCTTGCCAACCTCTAATGCTAGCTCCCCTTGAAACATGGGGATGGGCTTGTCACCTCTGTCTGCTTGCTGCTGCCCTTATCCTGCTACAGAGTGTGCTTAGTGGCAAACAAGGATTTGGTGATAGAAAAAAATTACTACCATGTCAAAGGTGATGAGTCAGAACCTATGTATGTTATGAAAAGGGATGACACTATATCCAACTTATTCCCTATTATCTCATGCGTATGAGTTGACCAACTAGCTAGGTATTCCAAATATATTAGTAATCTTATTAACTTTGCAGATAATGTTAGATGGGAAATAATTCTATGCTCTGCCTTTTTTTTTTTGATAGAAGGTTTGCACCCTACTTCCATTAAGGAAACACCATTACAAAAGATTCAAACTAACACAGAATATATACAAAACTGAAAACTGAAAAACAGACATTAAGAGCTAAGGGTAGCTAAACAAAATGAAGGAGCACAGACATCCCCAAGCGCAAATAGAAACCAACATCATCCATGGGATATCCTGCTAGTCCATGACGCCCATCTGCTCCTGGCTCCAAAAACTTCACTAGCAACCTTCCCAATAGCTCTAGCGCCCTTGAGGAGCACCCTCTGTCCTTCCTCCTTCTGTAAATTGGACCACAGGTTAATCCAATGACATATATTATGAATTGCTGAGATAGGTTCGGCAGGCCATTTTTTATAGAAACACGCCATATTACGAACTTCCCAAATACCCCATAAAATAGCTGCTACCCCAACTATCACCAGTTTCCTGGTTTTTCTAGCAAACTGCCCTAGCCACAGAGAACAACCGAGCCGTATCTGCTGGAGGGCTAGGCAGGCCAAAAGTGCAGCTTATGATATTCCAAATGTACCTTGACAAAGGGCACAGCAAGAACAGATGATCAATGCTTTCATCAGCTCCACAAAACATACACTTTTTGTCTCCCACCCAACCCCTGTGAGTAAGGATGTCTTTGGTTAGAATGCTTTGTTTCAGAGTTAGCCAGATAAACACTTTAAGCCTTAGGGGGAGTTTAACATCCCAGATGAACTTATGGGGGAACTCAACACTCTTAGTCCTCAGAAAGTTATAGAAAGATTTGACAGAAAAGGTCCCCGAAGGAGACAACAGCCACACTAGCCTATCATTTCCCTCCTTTAGTGTCACACCATTGCAATCTGCCATAAGCCTATTCCACAGAACAAGCCCTTCTCCACACACCAACCTACGAAAACGGATATTTTGATACCCGTGCTCAAAGATCTTCGCTACCGAGATGTTTTTGGATATGGCAATATTGTAAAGTCTTGCATACTTCACTGCGAAAGGCACATCTCCAAACCACCGATCCTCCCAAAATCTAGTTCTAGCGCCATTTCCCAGTTTTTTTCTGCAGCAAGACAAAAATACATCCCTTATCTCTAAAACACCTTTCCAAAACCAAGAATCCCCTGCTTTAGGCACCACCTGAGCCAACGTGTTCTTACTAAGATATTTCCTTCTAATCAGCTCTTGCCATTGTCCATCCTCATTCTCCAGTCTCCATAGCCACTTGGCTAACAAGGCTGAATTCATGGCACCCAAATCTAGCACACCCAAACCACCCTGATCCTTAGGCAAACATACCATCGGCCATCGAACCAAATGGTATTTCTTTCTGCCACCATCAGAGTTCCACAAAAATCTAGATCTAAATCGATCCATTCTTTTCCTGACCCCCACAGGAAGCTTGAAAAGAGACATCATATACAGAGGTAAACTGCTAAGAGAGGAGTTTACTAACACCAACCACCCTATGGAAAGAAGTTTTCCTTGCCAACAACTCAGCCTACGTTCAAATTTATCCTCTACCATTTTCCAATCCGAATTTTTGGCTTTCTTCCTATCTACAGGGATTCCTAAGTATTTAAGAGGTAATCCTCCCACCTTACACGTGAAAATTTCCTCATATACTCCCTGTCTCTCTCCTGCTGAACCAATACAGAAAATTTCACTTTTATGAAAGTTAACTTTGAGGCCTGAGACTTGCTCAAATAAACAAAGGATAAACTTCAGATTTCTTGCACTTTCTACCTCATCCTGGATAGCAAAAATTGTATCATCTGCATATTGTAAGATGGCTAGACCCCCGTCGACCAAATGGGAATTTATCCCTTTGATCAATCCCAATTCTTGAGCTTTGTTAACCAAAAGGGCTAAGATATCCCCCACTAGGTCAAACAACATAGGTGAAAGAGGATCACCCTGTCTGAGACCCTTGTAGGTTCTAAAATAGTGTCCCAGGTCATTATTGACTTTCACACAAACTCTCCCGCCACTAACTACTTTTAGGATCCAGTCTATCCACTGAGATGAGAAACCTTTCATATTCAGCGTCTTATATAGGAAAGACCATTTCACTTTATCATATGCCTTTTCAAAATCCACTTTGAACAAGATCCTTGATTTTTTCTTTTTGTGAAGTTCATGCAGAGTTTCATGCAAGGTTAAAACCCCTTCCATGATATATCTGCCTTTAAGAAAAGTTGTTTGTGTTGAGAGGACCACTTTGTCAATCACTCTAGATAGTCTGAAGGCTAGGACTTTGGTTAGGATTTTATAACTGACATTTAAGAGGCATATAGGTCTGAATTTCTGGATTTTGTCTGCATTCTTCTCTTTTGGAATCAGGCATATCAGTCCATGGTTAAGTCTAGCGATGTCCAGGTTACCCGCAAAGAACCCATCCAGAACAGCTTTGAGATCATTCTTCACTAGAGGCCAAAATCTCTGATAGAATTCTGCTGGAAAGCCATCTGGACCAGGTGCTTTATTTATTTCCATGGAAAAAACCGCCACTCTCAACTCTTCCAAGCTGAAATCTTGAGTCAAGGACGACCTATCCTGCTCATTCTATGCTCTGCCTGAAAAGAATATTTCTCAAGTTTGAAAGCTCATTTTAAATTTTTCACCACATCTTTTCCAACTCTTATGCATATTTGATTCCTCACAAATCCAGACTTGCAGCTCTGATCTTTTGCAGCGTCAACAAACATATCCTGCCAAATCAGCCTTTGAGTGCTTCATTTGTCTGCGCCCTTTATGTCATTCACAATTGCAGCTGAAGTAGAATTGATGAGTCATCTTCTTCTTGTTGTTTCCTATGTTTGGCACTCTCTGTAGAGAGATAACGGCTTTGCAGAGTACGCCTAAACGTCGTATTGCATTCCTGCGTCCACTGAATGCGATGCGACTAGAGCTTCCTTTCCAATAAATCCTCAGGAAAAATAGGAGAGACGAGAAAGAAAAAAAATGGCCATGGCAGAGGTATCCGAGGAAGGATGCAACTCATTTCCTTTTTATTTGTCGTGTTTGCAAGGCGTTATGATCAGATTCCAGCATTTGCTAGTACTGCTATCTGAGCATCATGGGAAGGTACTGTAGAACTACCTGGCAAACACTATAAGAAGTACAAGAACAATAGGGTTCCGTTCCTCAACGGTAATTGACCAGTTACCGACCTTAAAATCACGAGTGATAGGTATAAACTTTTTGTATTAGGTTTGTTTAGTGTCCACTTGGTATCAAGAATTTTGCGAGAAACAGAACAATTCCTTCCGTACTCCTATGTACAAACAAGCTAGAGCCTTCATTCTTTTTTAACGGTATGCGAGTCAGTGATACGATCTTGTTACTTTTCTCTCCAACAAGTAAGAAAAAAGAGTTTCGCACATTAATCCCTAGCATCTATCGCATCTTCGTCCACCAAGTGTCGAGCCCAAATTTGCATCCAGATCCTCTGTATATATCATGTTAGTCCTATGATTAGTAGCTAACTCACACAATACAATTATCGACGAATATCATATTCATACATGCGTAAAAAGTAAATAAGTACTTAATATTACAGAGGCTATCGTAAATAGGTCTTGGAGCCAAATTCTTACATACCAGGCCGATAGGCTAATGAGTTCAGAGAGTAAATAACAGCGGAAGATAAATAAAACAAAAGGGTCTCTATGAGTTGCCACACACAATTGACTTGGGTTGTGACTTAGTTATCGCCGTCATCTTCGTTTCCATAGCTGGATGCATAGAGTTATCCATACACCAAGTTTTCAGCCTCGTAGTCTGGATCCACATATTAAAGCAACAATAGGTACAAAGGTATTCAGCAATCCCTCACAACAAATCCAAGTATATAGATGCATGGCTTGCTAAAAGAGGAGTTTTATGGTTATTTTAACACAAAGCAAGTTTAACTCAAATACTACAATTATTTTCCAAATCTACCACTTAGCCTTTTTAACTAAAACCAAAGTTTCATTTGTATAAGAAGTTCTCATCTCATAATAAGGTTCCACCCACTTACACTTATCCATTTGGTTTCATCCACCCGCACTTACTCATTAGGTTCTATCCAACTACACTTATCCATTTGGTTCTATCCACCTACAGCTACTCATTAGGTTCCATCCATCTGTTACTATTTATGAGGGTCTGTCCACCTACATTTATCAACATGTTCCCATCCCCAGTTTTAATTGAAACTCTACAAGTGAGGCTTTATGGACCACGCCCATGATCGGGGGCACGACTATTCGAATAGATTATACACTTTGTAGAGGTTGTACAACTTTACCTATAAGATATAATCAACTCATAATATCGACCATGACACGCTACCATAGGCGTGCAGTGGAGACAATCATAACAAGGCATTTACTATAACTCACCATAATACTATACCATCCAATGGATCGATCTTCGGGCATTTGAACATATTAACTCCGAAGAAACCACTGTTGGGAGAGCAAACACATCCTGACTTAGTACCACCGCAATACTCAATGGGTGCGTACACAGAGATACCCCCTCCTGCAGCCTAGGTCCAACAACCCAACCCAGACTACCCACAATATGGAAATAGCATAACGACTCAGTAAATTATCCAGCCAGGTCTATCCTATAGTAGACTTATGGTTACACGATTATCCATTCAGAAGACGCGACCCATGATTTGGTCCTTGATCGACTCATATGAGACAAACCACGAACCATATCTTGTGCAAATAATGCACCCACAACATATGATCCACTCGTCCAAGTCTCCACCATCCTATAATTATCAATTTTCTGTTTCCAGTGGTAACCCACGCTACCACAATTCGATTCACATTATGTCCCAAGTTCTAGTAATGGCAATGTTTGTGTCATATTCAATTCAAGCACTAAGTAGTGTCTAAGCACAACCATTAGTTATTATGGATTAACCAAAGGCAATTTATTAATGTAATAATTAACCTAGGGTGACAAGGTATAAGGGTTTATCAACAATCAAGGAGGAGAATAGTAAGAGCAACATTTGGCATAGCTAAGTATCAACCTTTAACATGGCATTTCATAAATAATATTAAGTATGCAAGTAATACTTTCAAACAAAATAATTTGTATTTGAAAAAGTAGGTTCAACATGATCAATTGTAAGGACTTCCTTGCTCAATAGTGGATATTATTGGGTATTGGTCTTGTCCTAAAGCAGTGACGATGTCTTCGGTGGCGTTGGAATCTATTTAAGCGCAAAACAACGACTTCAAATAAATGCACATGAATTCAAATAAATTCAAATGAAATTAAAATGGACTCCAAAAATTATGATTTTGGTACTTACGAAAGATCTTGAATTTATATGAATTTAGAAATAAAAATCAAATCATTTCAATTTAAAGCGACAAGCTCTCCAAAGTTTGACTCAAGAGGTATTCTGAAATTTCTGACAGGTGGGCCCGGTTGGATTTTCTTTCTTTTATTTTTCCTAAGAAATCCTATGTGATTGACAAGTAGGATCCAACCGGGTTTTTAATTTCTTTTCTAATTCTTTTCCTTAAGGAAATGGCTCTATGGCTGACAGGTGGGCCCAATTGGGTTTTTATTTTCTTTACCAATTTTTTTTATTCAGGAAAACCCGAGAGACTGACAGGTGGGACCACGGTCTACATGGACTCGATCCACCCGACGATGCATAGGTCCGGGGGGGCCACACTTCAATGGCTTGGTCTACGAACATGGTCTATACAACGGGTTTTAAGTGGTGGGGCCCGTGTGTCATACACACATACTGTAACCTATGATTTAATTAGATTTTCTATTTGTCGAGGGCCACATGTCATACATACATTAATACTAACTAACTGTAGCTAATTACGTGGGCCCACACGTTAGTGACTCCACGTTGTCTTCTTACTCTCGGAACAGAGGAATTGCGCACATAGCCATGGTCGGCTCTTGGGCGAGCTTAGCACCGACGGAGAGGGCTCCGGCGACCACCCACGACCCCCAAAATGGGTTGTGGGGTCCAGGACGACCCTAATGGCTGTGGCGGCACGACGGGAGATGGACCGAGATAGTGACACTACGTCGAGGATGGCAGCGATGCTACTGTAGGTAGGGGCAACAATGCAGCGAAGTTTGCAACTATAAATTAGAGCTTAGTTTAGCATCTACGGGCTAAAGAGAAGCTATTGGTGCTCTCGATGCTCAAAATGAGGCGACGCACCAAGCACTCCACGGCGGTTGCGGTAGTGCGATAAGGTCGACGGCGCAACTATGCTACGACCAACTAGGCTCTTCATTGACTAGCCTACCGGTTTTGCGAGACGAAGAAACCTATAGGAATGAGCGATCTCACTTGGAAGCCAAATAAGGAAGGAGATCGAATGCAGCGGTGGGGTTGCGTGCTCCGGGTTGACGACAGGGACGAAGGGCATTCCGGTGACTCTGGTGCACGACAAGGAAGAAGAGCGCGTGCATTAGAAAGAGGAGGCCGAGGCGAACAAGATTCACGAGACAACATAGACAAAAGCTCACTGGACAAGGCAGAAGGAGGCAACGACGACTCAACGTGCTCCGGCTAGCTTCGTGGACGGTGACGACGTTCCTTCTTCTTCGTGAGGTAACAAGCACAAAGGAGGCGAGCATGACGAAGGAGTCAAGGTGTTCATAGCACACAAGAAGATGAGGACGAAGACTCACTCTTGCACTTGGGAATCAATGGCAAAGCCGGCGGTCAGAATTAGGGAAGACGACCGACGCAAACAAATTCTTCTACACCCGAGGCAAAGAAGAAGGGGAAAGTTGGGGAGAACATAGCAGAGAGGCTAGTGAGCGAGGTGACACACTCGGCTAGGCCTTAAATAGGAAGGAGAGGGAGATAGTCAGCGAGGCGGTCGATGTAGCTCGGGCATGAGACAATTGAGCAGAGCGGCAGGCAACAAGCACTGGCGCGCAAATGGGACAATGTCGCAGCGGCGCAAAGCACTCGAGTGCCTCTTGCACATGGGCGTGACACGGAGATAGAGGGTGAGTGTGAGAGCGAGCGAGCTGGTGCACAGGGAAGAGAAAAAGTGCTCTACCTGGGCAACCTGACAGGTGGTGCCAGGGCCCATATGTCAGCGAGAGCAGATGAGAGAGAGAGAGCGAGCGGGCTAGTGCTGGCTGGGCCGCGAGGGAGAAGGAAGCAGGTGACGATGCTGGGCTAAGAGCGCGTGGGCAGGCTGCGGGGAAGAGGGAATGGGCTGGGCCGACAGAGGAAAAGTGACCCGAGAGGGGAGGGGAGGGAAAGCATGGTTTGAATAATTTGGTTTGGATTTTCAGGATTGAATTTGAAATCCTGAGGAGATTTAGTACACCATTTAACATGTAGATTTTTATAACTTCACTCCGGAGCAAGGAAATTGATTTATCCTTTTGAATTACAAGACAAGCTTTTGGAATTTCTCAAAATGCAATAAAAGTTTTTAAAAGCTAAGAAATTCTTGTAAATTTTAAATGGTTCAAAAATTGGGCTGTTACACCAAGGTAAGCCTAAGATGTACAGAACGTGATATCATGTGTGGTTGTTTTCGAAGACCTGGTACTTACTCCTTGCGTTGAACTTCACACACCGACCAAATATAACACATACTCCCGATGGCGGAGGGAGGGGGAGACCAGGGTGCCAACAAATTTTTTATACCCACTAATCTTCTATGCTTAAGCAATGCAAAACATGTCTATGGCCCCCTCCAAAGTGGATATGTAAGAAGATATATGCATGGTCCCTGAGAGAGATGCTGACATTTGTTATCTCATGTAAACCAAAGTGACACCACTTGTACGTGCCAACACGTGGTACAAGGATTACAGAATTATTTGGTTATGTACTCGTGACCTAGAAGTGAATAAGTTCTGTTGTTGTTTTCATTTTATTAGTGCCAAAAGCATTTAGTTTTTGTTATATTTTCCTTTAAGTGTATATTACGAAAAAGGTAGTCGTATTTTCATGGCAATTCTCATGCCGTTCCTTCCAAAAAAGAAGGTAGTTGTATTTGTCCGGCTCCCCCTATATATATTTTCTAGCTCCGCCACTATCGTACTCCTACTTAGCACATCAAATTCCACCTATTGAACATGCACGTCAACAAAAAGCTTATCTACCAAGGAAAGGCGAGCACTTCCATTCATCCTTCAACACTTTCTCAAGCGGCTAAGCCCCGTTTTGCACGCGGGAATCTCGCAAGAATCCTAGAGCCAAAATTCCGCATAGACCCAACATTCTACTCATATATTTCAGTAGGAATACGCCCTACCTGCAACATTGCCCACACCATTCCCCTGCAGTAATATGCCCCCCTGAAAACAATGCCCGGCAGATTTGGCCTAGGTTTCATCAGCCAGGGCCGCCTGAAACCTGGGTCTCATCATGTGTCCATGTCCATCTGACGCCCCTGCGGAAAGGATCATGGAGGCCTGCAAAATGCAGGACCATGCATCAGCACGAGGTGCCATCATTCCCTCGGAATCCGTGCCGCGCATGCCGTCTTCTTCCTCCACCTGCATACATGGAACCGTTGGTGACAGGCGTCGCTGTGGCTGCAGTCTTTCTTCTCATGTTTGGTGTGTGTTTGTGCGTCAAATCCATGGAGCATCTGCATTTGCAATTAGCATGTAGACATCAGCGTTGGGATAGAGCTGGACCAGTGCTGGATTTATATAAGGTGATCATGTATTTTATATATAGAGTAAAGTACACTATGGGTCTCTAAACTTGGCAGGGGGTTCACTTAGGTACAATAACTTCAAAAGTGTCCAATCAGGTCTCTAATCTATTTAAGTGGGTCATCGGAGGTCCAAAATAGCCTGACTAGCCGGTTGACCGTGACATGACGGGTTAACCGTGACGTGACAGCTCCAGCGTGGATGACAGCTCCCGTGCCTGTACACGTGGACTTCCACCTCACCTCACTACAGGGTCTGTCCAAGGCTCAGGCGAACAGAGGGAGGCCCTGGGCGCATGGGAGCATCGCCGGCGATGGCGAGCGAAGGCGAGGGGCGGCCGGTGAACCCCAAAAATGGGTTTCCCGGGGGTAGGGGTCCTATTGGAGGTGGCGGAGGCGCCAGAGGAGGCCCAGCGCGGCAGCGGCGCGGTTGAAGGCGGTGGCAACGCACGAGCGCAGCGGCCGAACCGAGGCGATAGCAACCGGAGGGAGGGGAGAGGAAGGGGAGGTGAGCACAGGCACGAGGGAGGTGTAGGGAAGCCCACCGAGTGGTTCGTGGAGGCGAAGGAGCTTCGGCACGGGCCGACGACGTGAGACCAGGGCGGCGCGGAAAGGCTTGCGCGGGGAGTTCGCCGGAGAGGATGGGGAAGGCCGGTGCTGCTGGGGTTGTCTTCGGGACATCCTTGGGGAGCTTCTGGTGCCGACAATTGGATGAAGGTGCAGCGTAGCTCGAGCGGCGACAAGGGGCAACAAATCGGCTGGAGATGAGGAAGAACGGGCGTCGGTGGGATCCTGAGGGCCAACAATGAAATTACCTTGGGGGAAAGGCTCCTCTGTTCCTGGAATGCCGGATGACACGGTCGGTGCGGCGGAGGGCTCACCGGAGCGGAGAAAAGGTGAAAGTGGTGCGGCGGCCGAAGGGGAGCTGCAGGCGTTCTTCGGTGCTTCTTGGCGACAGGGAGCAAGAGCAAGGCGCAGGTGGGGAAGGAAGGTAGAGGGGGGGCTCGGGGCTCCAGGAGGCGAAAGGCGGCAGCGCCATGGAGCCAGGGTGGAGGCGAAAGGCGGCGGCGCCATGGAGCTGGGGTGGAGGCGAAAGGTCCTCCCCGGCCCCCCTTCTTCTCCTCCTGCGACGCGGCCAACGCCACCGTCGTCGCGCTCCGCCTCATCGGCAGGGTGCCCCGGCCACTCGATGTCGCCGAGCTGGCCGCCGTTGTCGTCCTCCATCGAGGGCAGCATCACGAGGTTGTGGTTGGCGTAGCGGTCATTGGGGTCGATGCCCTTGAACCGCTGCGGGAACTGAACGTAGCAGACGCGGTGGGGGCGGCGGCGCAGATCCGGGGGAGGAGGTGGCGGCAGGGGAGGACGAGGGCGTCGGGACGGGGGAGGATGAGGGCGGTGACGGGTCAGGGGGAGGAGGAGAGCGGCGGCTCGGGAGGAGGAGGGGGAGGGCGATAGCGGCTCGGGAGGAGGGGAGGGCGGCGGCGGATCGGGAGGTGGAGGGAGGAGGCGACGGCGGCTCAGGAGGTGGAGGAAGGATGCGGTGGGAGAAGGAACCGGAGAAGAATGCCACGCCACTGGAGGCCATGCGGTGGGAGAAGAAGGCCACGCTGGAGCGGCTACATCACGGTTAACTCGCCACGTCACAGTCAACCGGCCAGCCAGGCTATTTTGGACCTCCGATGACCCACTTAAATAGATTAGGAACCTAATTGGACACTTTTGAAGTTATTGGACCTAAGTGAACCCCCCACCAAGTTCAGGAACCTCCAGTGTGTGTGTATATATATATATATCCTCTCCATCACTGTTTGGTGGTCACTAGGTTGAGCACCCCTGGTCAACAGGATCTGTTCTTCGTTTTCTGGACAGCCTGTGTTTTGATGCATGATAATTAGCCTCGGCCGACATATCCTGTTCGGGAATAATGGCTGCATGGGGATGCTCTCTCCAAAAACCTGCGTATTAGTGTGTGTTTGATTAGTTTCTTATTGGAAAAGAGAATCAATTGACCTATGTTTTGTGAACGCAAGTCGACCATGTAAGTGGGGATTTGGATAGAAATAGTTAGTACAAGTTTGTATCAAAGGAGAAAAGGAAAATAGGAGAAATTGTTCAGTTTTCTACGAAATTCCTATGTTCTAAACAGTCCCCTGTGTCCGCAGAAGATTCCAAAGAATGCTGGGCCGGCAGGAGAATCCCGGCCAGATTTTATTAAGATTGAAGAAGGTTACAATGGGAAAAGTTGACAGAAAGGCTGTCAACAAACATCAAGAGATCACAACACAGGAGAGTGGAATTCTTGTGAGTAAAGGAGTGAAGGCACAGTTTTGAAGAAACCTGCGGCCTTCCATGCCCACAGCTCTTCTTTGATTAGTATATGCAGCTCCATAGGCATCAAGATTCAAGAGATTCCAAAGGGATGAATGGATTGAGAAACAATCGAGGGGATAAATTCAAGCTTCCGAGTTCAAATTCTATTCTTACAAGGGGAAAACATAAATGAATAGAAAAGCTGAAAACAAAACGGACTGTACTTGCAAAATAAATAATAAACATCAAGATCATTAGATGCGTACAATATCCAGGGCACATGCGAACATGCGTGCATGTGCTATCACTGTGCACTAAAAAAATTCAGGTACGGTACCTTGTACTGCACTCTAATTACTCCGCTGTTGGAGGAGCAGCATCTTTCGGGAACTTCTATGCCCCATGTTGGATAGTTTTCAATCTGGTGGTTTTCCATTACATCTGTCACTCTCCCCAGCTGAAATACTACCAGTACATTAGAGAGCAATAAGATCAGAATCAGATCACATGAACAAATAGAGTCCTTTTAAAAATCTTTATCCTTTCAAAAACAACATGAACAAATACAAGTAAAGGCTATTGTTCACCATGTGGTAAAGACTTTCGTAACTATCAATGACAAGTGGTCCCTTTTGAATTCTAACCTGCACAGTCGACCCCACCCATCAGTTAGTGTTTCAAATTTTGGCAAGACTTGCCAATCGCCATGCTAGGCCATAAATTTAATTCCACTTAAGGATGGGTTAAGGGTATTTTTTTTTGATATGACTAGCTAACAGTGGGGTACAGGGTACACATGACCCCACTGTCCCAATGATCTACAAGGAAGGGCCCACTCAACGAAATTTTACAGCTGAGGAACCCATTGATCAATCCTTCTAGCTCTGCAATTGCTAACTCCAGTGGTAGTACAGCCCTGCAGAATATCCACAGAACACGGCTTTTCCCAGCCAGATGTTCCACAAAGCATGACAAACGGGTAGGTGAAGGCTCTATGATACATCAGTTTCTCGTGGCTTCATTATAAACAAGTAGAGAAGTAAAAAGGAGGAATAAAGAGACACCTGAGTTTAAAAGTACAGGTCAACTGCACCACTCTTCTCCAGTAGCTAAGCTCCGGATTGGAACGTAGGAATTGTGTAGGAATTTTGGAAGGAAAAAAAGTCACTCCCACAAGATGTTTCCTTTCCTATGAATTTCTGTGGAATTCTTGTGTTCCAAATGTACCCTTCATACAGCCACATAACACCTCACTTAATGATTCTGGTAAATCCCACTTAAATGAGGCACAAGCCCAATCAAAGGGCACGGACAATAAAAACGGAATGAGATGGAAAAATTACGAACATAAGATGAGCCGTGTGGTATGTTGGGAATGTGCACCTGATATGATGTAGGTACTAACTAAGCCTGCATGGCTACACTTGCGTCTTTGCCCTCTTAACATCGCTTACTCCTTACAAAAGCTGAAGTTGAATATCTTTCCGTGCTCTCAAGTCTCAACAACAGGAATACATTGTCTATCTGTGATTTCTTGCAGCTTGAAGTACCTACGGCCTTTCCATGACCCCACGAGAGATAGATTCATGTACTTCTCTGCACTGAATTTGCTGTTGATGTTGTTTTAAGTTGGGGTTGGGGTCGGATAATGTGGTGTCAAGTATAGCAATACTGGAACAGATTCACCTACAAAAGTCATTTCATTTAGCTCAATATCCAGTAAATATCATCCATTGAATAAGCAATCAGTCTTAAGGACAATAAAAAAGCAGAAGCACAACTACCAGAGAGATTCTTTAAAGCATAGGTGCCAGATAAAAACTTGATCTGAACATGGAGTATGAGCATGACAGCATGTTGCATACCCCCATAGGGTGTAGGGGATAATGAAATTTCTATTCACATGCACACACACGAGCGCTAAAGTCTGAACTATCCTACAAGGGAACACTGCAAAAATAACAAAATCAAACTCGTAGAATTGTAGAAGATTGCCCTTATAAAGTTTAAGCACAGTAACCAAGTTCATTCAAACAGCTCAAATACTAGGCCATAATGGCGACAGCAACATGCAACTAGAGCAGAGGTTCATGTGAAATAACAATCCCTGTCAGACCACAACTTGGACAGCTCCAAATTTGTCTGTAACCAGTGAGGCTTTATTAATCCCACATGGCATTCGATGTTGACGCAAAAAGTGTGTGGCTGGGTATAAACCTTGAACTCCATAAATGTATGAAGAAAAGATCTAATTTATGCATATACTGTGGGCATCCCTAATGATGAGAGTCCCACACTCATTGCTAGTCCTCCCAGTCAACAACATGGGACCAAATTATGTGTGCTTTCCGTGCAATAAGGCAAGCCTTTAATGGCGCTGGTATATACGAAGCAGCTCATT
This sequence comes from Ampelocalamus luodianensis, assembly GCA_036346255.1. Taxonomy (NCBI): domain Eukaryota; kingdom Viridiplantae; phylum Streptophyta; class Magnoliopsida; order Poales; family Poaceae; genus Ampelocalamus; species Ampelocalamus luodianensis. The sequence goes on from CM070632.1 coordinate 36,213,680, forward strand.
ATGGGGATTGCTTGGACTATATGGACCATCTACTTAAGCGTTGCTCACATGGTAGTAGAGAAGAAGAAATCTCCACAGTACTGTTCAATGATTAGCAAGGCACCGGGTTTTGTCAACTGTCAGCCTTTTTATTTCACATAGGGTTAGCAAGCACAATGGAGTCACAGTTTGTTCTTTTATTTAGTTGAGGTTTTCAACCACGTGCCCTCCAAAGGGACAGTACTACAATATAATTATGAAACAAGTACTCAGAGCTAGTGGAACCAACCCGAGGATGGATCACCATCTCAAAAGAGAGAAGGTTAATACCTGAGAAAATTCAGATGGGAGGAAAACTGAAATCTATAGGATGCATCTGGAAGGGGCATTACCCATCAGCTCAAATCATGCAAGTGTCTTCATAAGTTTACGTGTAAAAGCTTCATCCTGTTAATTCTTGACTCACAAATCTCAGGTTTCATAATTTTATCTTCATTCCATGTAAAAGAATATTTCCCCTATAATCACATTCTTGAGATGGCAGATGGCACCACAATGGTAAGCAGACTTCTGGAATTGCAAAATTGAGAAATGTATCAGAACACAAGTTGATTCCAACTTCCAGCTAAAATGGACCAATCAGTAACAGTGATGAGATAATAAATTCCTGCAAACCTGTTTACTGTTATGGAGAAAGGCGCGAGGCAGCATAGTAAACAGTACCATGGTACTGTAGCATGCATGAACAGTACCATTGATACTGTAGCATGTTATTTTCCATACGTGCCGATTGGTTTCTAGAATAAAGAATAACTGATTTGGTGGTATTTTAGGATTCCTTATCTATCTAGTTATTGTTAGGAATATGATCTTATTTATTAGAAAGGTTATTTTTAATAGTTGGAAAGATTGAATTGGATTAATAGGTTTTCTTATAGATTATTTCTTAGACGTCAAGTCAGACTGTTCCTATAAAAGAGATAGCATGTATCAATTATCAAGAAAGCAATAAGAAATCAAAAGTTCAACTAAGCCTCAGAGCTTCGCTATCTCGACAGAGAAGAGTCCTGTTGGCGGTTAGATGAGGGCGAGTGCCCTACCCTCTGCTCTCAGACCCGCACCCAACTAACGACCACAACATTATTGTAAGAGTTTTCAGTTCATCAAATGTAAATAAGAAAAGGACGTACCAGAAAAAAAAAACAAAGACAGATATGCTAATGCTACAATTATGAAGTCCTGAAATTTATCAAGATAGTTCAGATATCACGGTTCAGTAGTTACATAGAAGCATAACAAATATTTTAAGTTAATCTCTATGTGCTTTGACTTGAAAATGTAACAACTGATTCGATCAAGTTTACAGCTTCACTAGCTAATTCTGTATGCTCCTACTAAATTTTTAGAGTATCCCATTTTATACTGTAATTTATTACTATTGAAACAATCCACTGAATAATTACAACACAATCATAAAAAAAGCAAATCATAAAACTTCCTGAAGCCATCGTTCCAAAAGTTTGCACACTAAAACAACATGGCAAAATAGATGATGAGATTAGCAAAATGTTTATTAAGGTTCTGTACTGCATAAGTTACAACAACCAAAACATTGCCACGTTTCTCAAATAGTAATCATTTTAAGTTAAAAATATCAACATCAGAAGGGAATGCCAATTGAAAAGGTTCAGTCTTATGTGTTGTAGGGAGGGCCTGTGTATTCCCGAAGTTTTTATTACCCAGGCTCCACTTTTGTTGGAATGCTGAGGGATTGGCTACAATTGTACTGTGCTGTTTTCAGCTTCATGGCCAAGTCCTTGAAGTACACTTCAGAAAGAGATATAAGAACAAAAGACATTCAGAAAGAGATATAAGAACAAAAGACATGTATCACAGAATAATCAATCTGCCTAAAATCTGCTGAGATTGTGTGAATTGCTAAGTTCAGATTATATGGGCTCCAAGTAGGTGCCAAGTAGGTGTATCAAAGGTATGCAGTCTTTCATCAATGCAATCTGACGACATGAGTCAGATAAATAAACATCCTGACATTCCACAATGCTGCTAATGTACTTGCAAGAATATCATGCATATTTTTTTTCTTTTTTTTTTCCGAGAACACGCAAAAGGTTTGCACGTTATTCCATTAAGAAGAAAGAGAAACACAGTACAACAAAGCTACAACGAGAAAAAGAACAATAAAGAAAAAAAAGGCCTAAAGCAAAGCAAGAAAGGAGCTAGGCGACCTAATACAAAGTGACTACTCTGGAAAAGGTAGCGCCGCCAAACATCGAGCACCCGCCATGCGACTCATCGGAAATCGCTTGCAATAGCAAGGTCACCGAAGAAACCACCGTGTTGAAGACGCGATTGTTCCTTTCCTTCCATAACATCCAAGAAATGAGAGCGATACAGGAGTCGAGTCCTTGACGTTGGTTCTTCAGGACCGAACTGCGAGCGGAGAGCCAGAATTGTTCTAAGGAGAGCTGCCCTGCCAGAATGCAGGTTTGAAAACCAACTAGAGGGAGGAAACGAGCCCAGATCTGGGCGGAGACAGCACAGCCGATTAGGAGATGATCGATTGTTTCGCCAGCCGAACTACAGAAAACACACAACCGATGGCTCGGGAGACCTCTACGTTCCAGCCTGTCCGCTGTCCAGCAGCGTTTGCAAACCGCCAACCAAAGGAAGAATTTGCACTTGAGCGGAGCCGCCGATTTCCAGATGGGTCTGTCACAAGTGAAACTCACAGAACCGAAAAAGGAGGCCCTGTAAGCCGATCTAGCGGAGTACTGAGCCGAGGTCTCCCAGCGCCAAAGAAAGTTGTCCTCCTGCTGCACCAAGATGACTGCCCTAAGCAAGTCCCAGAGGTGAAGATACTCCAAAACACCCTGCACACTGAGGTCTCCTTTGATGTCAACAACCCATTGGTTATTAGATAAAGCCTGAGACACCGATCGCTTGTTCCTAATCGCCAGCGGAACCGCTCCAATTAGCGAAGGCGCCACCGCCAGAATGCCTTGTCCATTGATCCACCGATCGGACCAGAATAAAGCGTGTTCGCCGTTCCCCAACTGAACCTCTAGCGAAGCCTGGAAGAGATCCATCTCTGCCCTATTGGCCTGGGCCAGAAGGGCACGCCACGACCGCTCACTCCACGAGCGTTGCAGCCAGAGCCAACGAATGCGCAGAGCTCGACTAAGAACCCTGAGATTATAAAGTCCCAGCCCTCCGTAGCAAGTGGGCTTACAGACCGACTGCCAGTTGACAAGGCAATGGCCTCCGGCGACCGAGTCGATACCTTCCCACAAGAAAGCACGCCGCCCCTTATCAATTTCTTTGATCACCGAGTGGGGGTGTTCCAACGCTAAGAAGGAGAATATAGGGAGGGCAGTAAGCACCGTCTTCGCTAAGATGAGGCGACCACCTTGGGATAGCATGCGAGACTACCACATCTGCAAGCGAGCGGCAATTTTGTCCAGGAGAGGTTGAAAGTCTTTCTTAGCGGGTTTCCTGAGAGAGAGAGGCAGCCCTAGGTACTTGCATGTGAAGATGACCGACGGACATTGCAGCTCCTCTTCAATCAACTGCAGGTGAGCGGAGGAGCTGTGAATTGGAGCAAAACTACTCTTGGCGAGGTTGGTCTGGAGATCAGAGGCCTCTCCAAAAGCTTGTAGAATGACACGGATCGCCAAGAGGTCAGATCTGACCGGTGACAGGAATAAGGCTACATCGTCTGCAAAGAGAGATAGGCGATGGGGTATTCTCCCTAAAAGACCGAGGGGCTGTAGTAGCGAGTGGGAATCTGCTAGTGCGATGAGGTTGTTTAGGGACTATGACGAAGAGCAGCGGTGATAAGGGATCTCCTTGACAAAGGCCTCTTGCATGCCAGACCTGGCGACCGAGCTTCCCATTGAGGAGCACACGAGTGGAAGCTGAAGAAAGCAAGATGGCTATCTAGGAACACCAGTTCGGCCCAAACCCTTTTCGGCGAAGGACTTCCAACAAGAACGGCCAGGATCTGATACACCGACACGGCTGGAAGCCAGCGTGTCCGTGTCGGACACGAACATGGCTCTGACACGTATCCCAGGCGTGTCCGAAATCTACACCGCGAAAACAAATAGAAATAAATTCGGACACGTATCGGACACATTTAGGCACGTATCGGACACGTTTGACCCATTTCATTCGGCCCAACATGCCAGCCTAGCCCAATTATGCTCCCTGAAATCACTAACCCTAGTTCTCCCCACCCCCGTCTCGCTCACTCGCACTCCCGCAGCCACCCCCGACGCCGCCTGGCTCCTTGCTCCTCCCCGACGCTGACGCCAACGCCGCCCCTGCTGCTGCTGCTTGCCGACCCCCGACGCCGCCTGGCTCCCTGCTGCTGCTCCCCGACGCGACGCCGCCACTTATCGCTCGCTAACCCAGCGGCGGTGCTCGCTTCTTCCTTGCTCCGTCTTTGCTCGGCTTCTTCTCCTTCAACGCCGCTGCGGCGCCGAGCCCCGACAGCGCTGCTTCGCCGCTGCCGTCTTTGCGTCGCGAGATCAATGGCGACCAACGGCCGGCCAGTGGCGGGGCAGCCAAGACAGTGCGGGCGAGCGCAACGGGAGGAGGCGCGGCGCGTGGGTCTTTGAAAAGGCCGAGGCGCAGGCCGGGGAGGCGTCGGCGTTGCTTCGAGTCGGGCCGAGGCGAGCCGAGGCGCTCGGTCGAGCCGAGCGCCGGCAGGAGAAGGGAGCGAGAGGGCACGGCACGGCGGGCCAAACAATCGGCCATGGCGCAGTGAGCAAAGCTCCAGGGAGAAGAATGGGTGGAGGAGATGAAGTGAGAAGGTAATGGAGAAAAGAAATACCAAGAAGAAAGAGGAAAGGAAGCAAAACTCAAGGCAAAGTCTCCTGGGGAGAGAAGCTCATGGAGAAAAAATGGGGAAGGAGTAGAATGGGGAAGGAAGGCATGGCAGTAGGGAGCCATTGGCTGTTGATTGTTATCAGGTTGTTATAATGTTAGTGTTAGACTGTTAGGTACTTAGGTGCTTGCTGTTGCATTGTATTTGTTACATTGTTACTTACATTTACATTAGTAAATCATTTACTTATCAAGTTTTTTTTATTCACAGGTTTAAGAAATTATGAATTTCTTGTATTAATATGAAGTTATGCTTTATGAAGAACTGAAAAGACCAGGAGCCGAGAATCATCTTGAGGTATATATTCCTAACATTTTACATTTTCTGTTTGATAAACATGTAGAAAAGCATTTAATAATACATATACATATATTATTATTATTATTATTATATATACAGCCGTGTCCCCGTGTCGCTATTTTTTAGAAAACGACGTATCCTGTGTCCGATACGTGTCGTGTCCGACACGCGTGTCCGTGTCCGTGCATCCTAGCGGCCAGGAGACGGAGTCAAAAGCTTGGGCGATGTCGAGCTTGAAAAGAAGTGCTGGCTTTCGGAGACAGTGCACTGCTCGGGCTGATTGTCTAACCAGGAAAAAATTATCCTGAATCAAGCGATGAGCAATGAAAGCGGACTGGTTGGGCGCAATTAGTTTTGACATTACCGGTGCCAAACGCCGAGCTAAGATCTTGGAGAAGATCTTAGCGAAGCTATTTAGAAGGCTAATGAGGCGATAATCTTTGGCCTCCTAAGGTTCTTGTTTCTTGGGTAAAAGAGTGATCAGTGCTTGATTAAGCCGGAAAAAATTAGTGCCCACGAAGCTACCCAGCTTGTACACTGCTACCATGATTTCTGCCAGCACTGTTGATAGAACATCAGAGTGAACCCATCCGGGCCAGGAGCCTTCTCTGCCGGCATGCTCTTAATTGCATCCCCAACTTCGTGTTCAGTGAATCCCAATTCCAACGCATGAAGATCATGGACCTGTACATTGAGAGCCGCCAAGTCCAGTGAATGAGAGCGACGAACCGGCTAACCGATGAGCTTTTCAAAGTGAACATCAAGAGCCTCGTATATCTCCTCGTGCGACTAACTCTAATCCTCCCCCACTTTGAGTCGAGCAATATAGTTGCGCCGACGGCGCTGATTGGCATGGAGATGGAAAAAATGCGTGTTAGCATCCCCCTCACGCAACCAGGTGACCCGAGACCGTTGCCTCGCCATTGTGCACTCGAGAAAGCATAAACCCAATAGTTTCTTTTTGAGTTCACTACGAAACCAGCGCTCTAGCGACCCAAGTAGCCTCTTCTCTTCCACCAGATCAAATCTCCCGAGGAGTTCTTTGGCCATAAGGATTTGAAGGCGGATGTTACCAACACGACGTTGACTCCAGGTTTGCAAAGCTCGGCTGGTGGCTTTGAGGAGATAGTCGAGTTGGCGGAGAAGATCAATCAGCGTCGCCTTGCCTCTCCAAGCCCCGATGACCGTTTCTTGAAACCCCTCGAGCTTTGGCCAAAAGGACTCAAAACGAAAGACCTTTTTGGCGCCAAAACCAAAGGCTGTGGATAGCAACAGAGGGCAGTGATCTGACGCCGTCGAGGGAAGAGCGTGGAGAAAAGAAGCCGGAAAGAGAGCTTCCCATTCGGTGGAAACCAATGCCTTGTCAATGCGCTCCAGGGTTGGATGTTCCCGAGCATTGGACCACGTGAAGGCCCGGCCGTTGAGGTGAACTTCGTTGAGTTCCAGATCATCAACCGCCCGACAAAAGCGCCCCATGAGACGCTTGTTTAGGCGGGCATTGTTTTTATCTGCCGCCTGCAGGATAAGGTTGAAGTCAACCAAGATCATCCAGGGTCCCGAAATGGAGGATCTGATATCTCAAAGCTCTTGAATGAATTGGCCCTTGAGACTATCCTCTGACGATCCATAGACGTTAGTTACCCACGAGGATGCCCCCCACCCCCCCGAGTGTGATCTGAGCTGTTATAGAAAAGGATCGAATCAAAGGGTTAGAACAAGCGACCAGCCTAGCATCCTTATATAGTGCGTATTATTTTAGCCTTCAAAGATTATTAATAAAGCCCATTATCCGGATCACCGTGCATGCAATTTTTGTCATGAACTTATGAAATGCATCCAAAATATGAATATGTTTTAAAGGACCTCATGGTCGCAAAGCATATGCATAAAAAACAATGTTATGATCCTTAGATCATTGGTGGAGGGAGACTTGGAGCTAGGGGACAGATTTCTAGAGGAACAGAAGAAGAAGATTTTAAGAGAGGGGGAAGGGGGTCTTTAGTTCATCGTTGTGTGAGCTGAATTACACACCACCTCTCTTACATAGACGATAGTCCTAGCAATTCAATATAGAGATCAGACAGAATCTAACCAAACACTTACCTCTAATAAACCAACATATCTCTAAGATTACAGACCAGCTCTTATTTATCTCTAAGGCTGGGACTAACAAACTAAGTCTTATCTGCCACAGCATGCGACAGTACCGTCCCCCCTTGGTGATGCACATCACAAACAAGCATCAGACTAATGGTTCTGACTCATATTTAGTATATAAAGTGTCACGACCTAACGATCGTATCGGATAGTCGTGAGTAATGTGAGGCTTTGGGCCTGGTTTCCGGCAAGGAGCCGTGACGCAGATAGGTAGCTAGGGCACGGGAACAGCAAGGCGTAAGGGCAAGGGCGCAGAACAGAGATTCGGCATAGGTAGATGAATTGCAAGAGGGAGATTTGAGATAATTTTCTGATTGCCTTCATTGATAATCCTAGCATCCTTATATAGTGGATGCTGCCCCTAACAAGAACTCTGATATAATCCTTTTCCGAAACCAATCTCTTCCTAATTCCTAAATGTCCTGAAGGGACTTACCTAATTACTTGCTAAATCTGGAAGGGATTCCTACCCTATCTCCAATAGCAATCTGGAAGGAATTCTTAAGTATCCTCCTATTGTTCAGTTGCATCAGGCAAATCCGGATCGGTCTGACTGTCATCCCACGGATCGGACCGGCCAATGTATCGGGCGCACTAGTTGGACCGCATGGGCCACCAATTGGACCGGTTGGGTGCTATGTTGCGTGATCGTCGACTATAGTACTTACCCCACATGGCATCTCTCCCGTCCTTTTGAAATAGCTCGTCCTCGAGCTAAAAAGTTGGATAACGATCGTGGGACTCCTCCACGGGCTCCCATGATGCGTCTGTGGATTGCGGACCGTCCCATTGGACCAACACCTCCCACTTGTTGCGGCTAAGACGTGCGCGAACTACTGACGAAGGACGAGGATAAACTCGACCATGCTGTATTTCGGGAAGCTAAGGTGGTGACACTACAGGTTCCCCGCAAAATGGTTTGAGTTGACTGACATGGAAAACATCATGAAGACGAGAACGCGGAGGCAACTGCAAACGATAAGCCACTGTGCCGATGCGGTCCAACACCTGGTATGGTCCATAAAAACGAGGCTCGAGCTTATTGTTAATACGAACCACAAGAGATGCCGCATGCCGATTCAAGAGATGAAGCCACACCCAATCGCCTACTTGAAACTGCAACTCCCTGTGTTTGTCATCATAATATTTCTTGTAGAGCTATTGTGCTTTTAGAAGATGATCATGTACATCAGAGAGCAGTTCATTCCGAGTAGAAAGTAACTGTTCTACCGCAGCAACTTTGCTGCTGGTCGGATCGAAAGAGCACAAAGACAGAGGTTCTCTCCCATATACCACCTTGAATGGCGTATCTTTAAGCAAGGTGTCGAATGAGGTATTGTAACAAAATTCTGCCCAAGGAAGCCATTGAAGCCACTGATGTGGTCAGTCACCAGTAAGACATCGAAGATACATAGCAATCACCTTATTAACTGCCTTGGTTTGACTGTCAGACTAGGGATGAAAGGCCGAACTCATATGAAGGTGCACTCCCGCCATGCGAAATAGCTCTTGCCAAAAAGTGCTTGTAAAAATAGAATCACGGTCACTAACAATGGATGTTGGCATGTCGTGTAGTCGAACTATCTCATCAAAGAATGTGCACGCTATTGATCCTGCTGTGTATGGATGGCCCAAAGGAATAAAATGAGTATACTTTGAAAAACAGTCGACGATGGAGAGAATCACGGACTTGTTGTGTATGGATGGCCCAAAGGAAAAAAATGAGCATACTTTGAAAAACAGTCGACGATGGAGAGAATCATGGACTTGTTGTGTACCTTTGGTAACCCTTCTACAAAATCCATTGAGATGTCAGCCCAAACCTGATAAGGAATTTCCAATGGCTGCAAGAGCCTGCTGGATGTAATTGTTCCATTTTATTTCTTTGGCACACCTCACATGCACGCACAAAGTTCCTGACCACCATACGCATACATGCGCGCACAAAGTCCCTGACCACCGTACGCATACGAGAAATATGAAAATCAACTTTCAATCGATGTAGCGTCTTCTGAACCCCCTCATGGCCGGTTGTATGGGTTGCAGCTAATATTTCCGTAAGGCGTGGAGAAGACGGAGGTATATATATGCGACCATCATAAAATAATAGCCCATCATGCCAACTCCAAGGGCCCTCCAATGTCCCGGCATCCAACTAATCCTTGAGAGCGACCAAAGCCGGATCGCTAGACGCATTCTACTGTAGATCATTGAACAAAGCTAATGTCGACATAGAAAGAGTGAACACTACCAATTTCCGCATCTCGACGAGACAGGGCGTCAGCCACTATAATCTGTCGGCCCAATCTGCTCACCCAAGCATATTGCGGAATAGTAGAAAGCCACTGATCAAGCAAAAATTTCAGACTATAATGATCAGTACGTACCAGAAAAGAACGTCCCAAGTACGGCCTCCAATGTCGTATACCTTGCACCAATCCAATAATTTCACGTCCGTATGCTGCCAGTTTAGCATGTCGAGGAGCAATTGGCTTACTAAAAAATGCTAGCGGACCAGCACCTTGATTTAAGACAACACCAAAACCGGATCCCGATGCGTCACACTCCACAAAATCTGTAACAAAATCAAGAAGTTGGAGAACTGGAGCGGATGTAATGGCCTGTTGAAGTGTACGGAATGCATGATCGGTTTTGTCAGACCAGCAGAATGCCTCCCGCTTAAGGAGCCGAGTGAGTAGTGCGGCTAGCACACCATAGCCTCTTATGAAACGTCGATAGTAGCCGGCTGGTCCCAAAAATACATGCAAAGCACGAACGGTGTTGGAAAACGGCCAATCCAAAACAACTTGTACTTTCTGCGTATCCATGGCGACGCCGTCTTTGGAGATAACATGGTCTAAATAAGCCACGGAAGAAACTCCGAAAAAACATTTGCTCCGTTTGAGAAAAAAATTGGTGCTGTTGGAGAGTAAATACTGCCCGGACATGGCGAAGATGATCCACCCAAGAGGAGCTATAAATCAAAATGTCGTCAAAAAATACCAACACAAAACAACGGAGAAACAGTTGGAGAACGGCATTCATCAGTGCTTGGAAAGTTATCGGTGCATTAGTCAAGCCGGACGGCATTACCAGAAATTCAAAGAGACCCTGATGTGTGAAACAATGTTTTCTCCACATCCGATGGGTGCATGCGCACCTGATGGTAGCCGGACCTAAGGTCCAGTTTGTTGAAAAACTTGGATCCTCATAGCTCATCCAGTAACTCTTCCTAGATGGGAATCGAAAATTTATCCTTCACTATTTGTGCATTCAATGTCCGGTAGTCGACACAAAATCACGATCCATCTTGCTTCTTGACCAAAAGTACAGGGGCCGAGAATGTGGACGAGCTGCGGTGAATGCTGCCCTGGCCGAGCATATCATCGCATTGGCGCTCCAGTTCGTCCTTTTGATGTTGAGCTCAGCGGTAAGGACGAACTACAACAGGTTCTGTCGCTAGAAGATGGATGCGATGGTCTTGTATGCGGCCGGGTGGAAGGCCACGAGGTTCACCAAAAATACTGTCAACTTCCACAAGAATTTCAGTCATCACTATAACATCCCAATATTTGGGTTTTAAAAAATCTTTTGAGTAGTTTAAGTCCCTCAAAAAAATTTCACCAATTTTCTTTTAATTAATAAAGCTTAATTGGGAATTTCCTAAATTTAAAATATTTAATTTGACTAATGTAAACATCGATTAAAAGAAAAACAATGTTAGTTGTGTTCCTTGTGTTCCAAGGAAGTATCCTGTATTTTTCTGAATTTTTTTGCTATTTATTTTGCCTCTTTTGAATTCCAGCCTTTTTCCTAAACACTTAAATCAATTCTAATTCCGAAAATCTTCGTAAGTCGAATCCCTTTTGGCACATTCCCTATTCTCTCCCCTCCGGCCCAGCCAATCCCACACGCCAGCCCAACCAAACCCTAGCCGCCTCCATCGCCTGGGCCCACCTGCTTGTGCCTTGCTGCCGTCGCTGCCCGTGTGCCACCCGGACTCCTCCGTGCCACCCTCAGTGTCCATGTTGGGCACACACGAGAAGGCGCCATAAATAGCGCTGCCCCCGTGCGCGTTGCGCGCTTCCCGTCGCACCCCCTCCTGGTGCCCTAGCCGCCTTCGCTAATGAGCCGTGAAGAGCCACCGTCGAAGCTCTTCTTGTTTGCAACCGGTCTCCACCTTGCCGCGCGGGTTCTTCGTTGTTGGAGCACCTCGAGCCACCACACCCGCGTCACGGCGATCGCCCCGTCCTCCTCCTTGGAGTGCCGTCATCGGTGGAAGCTCTCGTGCCCTATATCTCCGGCGCCCACTTCATCTTCATCGCCTCCGGCCACGCTCCACGACACCGAAACGCCTCCATCGTGTTCCCCGCCACCTCGGTGAGCGCTCGCCAATCTAAGCATGTCACCGTGTGTTCTAGCTCCCGATCTATCTTTTCCCCAGCTTGATTTCAAGTTTTGTCCATCGTTGGTCGAGATCTCTTTCTCTTTCCGTTCTGGCCGCCACTCTTCATCGCCCCGTTCTGCCGCCATCGGTGAGCTCCGCCATTCGTCAACCCCACCTTCACCTTCCTTACTCCGTGTTCTACACGATGCTCACCTTCTTTTTGCCCAAAGCCTTTTCCCTCGCCGTCGTCATCATGGCCGAGCTAGCACCACCGCTTGGAGCTCGCTGCCGACCAATTCTGTTGACCTCCGGTCTCCACGCTCCACGCCTACGTCACCAAGATCGCCTTCGCCCCCTCTTTCTGTTTTGCCACTTCTTTGTCACCGCCGCGAACCCTAGCTCCGACGAGCCTTGAGACCCGAGCACCACCGTACCTCTATGCCACGTCGCCGGTGCCATGCCGACACCACGTTGTCACCATGTTGGCTTGTTCATCCTCCGTAGCCGCCACCTCGTGCCACATCACCATCCCATCAGCACCATTTGCCACCACATCCATCTATCACCCCATCGCCATGTGGATGCCATGCGTACGCCACATAAGCGCCACCTGTACCTAACCTTTCACCCAAACCCATATGGATTCAGTCCATCGTAAGCCAGCCTCTGACCCATGGACACCGCATGTCAGTGCTATGCCATACACCCAATCTACCATGAACCCGAGCCCAACTTCGTGGAATTGGTCCATAAACCAGTGGCCCCACATGTCATTCTTTTTATCCTTTTCTAGAATTCTTTTAATTCTAGAAATTCATAAATATCAGTAGGTCCCACATATCACACTAAGCCATTTTCCAATATTTCTGAAATAAAATATTCTGGGAATATTCTGTGGACCCCACATGCCAGTTTCTCTCCCTTTTCTTTTTCAGCATTTCCCTTTTCGATCAAACTTCTGAGAGCTCGTTTTTCCTCATACGAACTCCGATTGAACCCATTCAAGTTTCTAAATTTAGATAAATTCAAGATCTACCTTCCTATACTATTCAATTTCAATTTGGAGTTTATTTGATTTGTCTTTTTGAATTTTTTTTTGTTTTACGCTTTCTTTCTCGTTAGATGTTGAAGTTTCGAAATCGTCTGGATGAACTGAAGGTCAAGGGAGTAGAAGATCAAAGATGAACACCATTGCTATAGCAAGACAAGTTTTACCTTTGACCATGTTGAGCCCAGTTTTCCAAAATTATCTTGATTCAAATTATTGCATTTAATTTAAGTATTTATTTAAATGTTTTGGGTTTAGCTATGCACCAATTTGATTATATCTACCTTGCCTAATGTATTATCATGATCTTTTGTGACCCTAGCTTGGTTAATTATTAGTTGGTATTATCATAGCACCAACGTGGGTTGGTTAGATACGAATAATATGCTTAGCCATGCAACGAGTCATTGATATCATTTGAGTTGCAATTATAAACTTGACTAAGTGATTATGAAACTTGTGTAAAACTGTATGCAATATGCTGTTACTCGTTGGTAGCATATGTTGCACTTAATCAACAGGGTGGAAAAAAGATTTAGACTGAGGTGAGTGGAAAAGATTGGTAATATGGTGGATATGTGACTGGAAAAAGTGAGTGGTAATATGATGGATATGTGACTGGAAAAAGTGAATGGTGAATACTTAGCTAAAGAATTTCGGCAGTCTTGCTTGGTCAATTAAGAACTTAACTTTATGCGCCATGAACTGAGCCACAACTGTACAACCACATGCCTGGTATGGGACAGGCCTAACCTAGTAAGCTATGGAGTCTTGATATTGATTACTCAGGCAGATAGTTTAAACTATGTGCCAGGGTGGAGGTGTGTTTCTGCTTATGTGGCGATTCACATTTATAAGCGGTTCGCCGTCTTCAGGTCCAACGGAGTGCGACGGGCTAACCATATGTGTGGGGGTTGGTGCCGGCGGTAAGCACAACGGGAGTGTCAATTGTTAAGATGAAGTATCGAAAAAGTTTTGTTATGATTGCCTAATCGCATACTTCCGTATAGCGAGTCATGACAGCCATGATGAGTTAATTGAATCTTGTGGGTAAAGTGTACAGCCTCTGCAGAATGTTAATCAATCTATTCGAACCGCCGCGTCTTCAGTCATGGACATACTCGGGGATTTCACACGAGGGGTAGATTTTCATAAAACAATTGGGAAAGGGTAGTTGTGTGGGGAAACTTATGCAGCTTTGTAAAACAAACTGATTAGATTACGTGAGTTTTGAAAAAAACAATTGTTAAACTATTATTGCTATTTGTTTTAAATTATGTTTTCAATCTATTTTTCATATTCAATTGCAACGGTTGCTTTTATGCAAAAGAACCATAGATGTCATATCCTTTGGAACAAGCCATCATCTATAATTGCATTTTTGTACTTGCTAAGTACTCTATATACTCTTTCTTGCTATAAACAATGTTGTTCAGTTGATAAGACTACAACAATCTATCGTCAGCCAACAAGGTCTACTTCAAGGATCGTGGAGAACTAGGTCGCGCATCCCAGTCGATTGCCTGTGGGCATATGGATGGGCTTCACTGAAGTTTTTTCGTTACCTTCCGCTGCAGCTTAATTGAGCTATTCGCTTGTGAGGTATTAATTGTAAGCTTTGAGCTTAAGGTCGTTGCTCGAATAATTACTATTATTCGCCTATTTTTTAGTTATTTTTGCATATGGAATGATATTTCATCGATGTTGCCACTAGTGTGATCCTGGACTAGTGTAGTGTACATAGAGGATCCAAATTTGCATATTTGGGTCCCGACAATCACCTCCTGGCCGATACACCCCAACAAGCATGGTGGTTGGCGCGGTGCAACCAATCCATGCCAAGTAATGTGTCGTCCGTCACATGTGAACGACATCGTGAGTTGCTCAAAGTCCCAAAGGATCGGCCCTAGAGTAGGAAGCCACTTGATGCCAAGCACAATGTCGAACCCATCTAGTTGAATTGCATGGCAGTCGATGGTGAAGTCTTCGTTGCCGATGCGGAGGTGTAGTACTGGACACCGACCACTACTCGTGAGATGATCACCATTTTCCACTAGCACGCTCATGCCTGTGCGCGATTGGATGGACATGCCTGCCTTGGCCACTGCTTCATCGGCGATGAAATTTTGAGTCGAGCCACTATCCAGCAGTGCCTTGAGTGCGGTATTGCCCACCTTCACCATCAACTACATCGTGTCGCTCGTACGGGGACGTACGCCAACCAATGCGTACAATGAGATCTCCGGGTCGATGATCTCCGTGTGTCTTGAATCGCCTCATCCTTCATGTCGGTTGATGGTGCCCAAAGATAGAATAGCCACTTGCATCTACGTTGTGGCGAAAAATTTTCGTCAGAATTATAGCATAACTCGGCTTCCCTGCAGGCGCACATCTCATCTAGAGTTAGTACTCAGCGTGTAAGACGTGCTGGACGTGTGCTGGTAGATGTCGAAGCCGTAGGCGCTGGAAGTGATGAGGTTGATTGATGTGCTGCACCTATAGATGGAGTTGTCGTGGAGATGTCCATGTGGCCGCGCCATGGCCAAGATCCTCCTGAGACCGACTGTGCAGCTAGCTTCGCACGGAGTTCATAGGCCCATGCTAAACTCATGGCGACCTCCAAATTGGTTGGGGCTTGTAACTCGATGTCAATCCGAAGTGTCCCTTGTAAGCCTACGGTGAAGAGCTGCACATGTTGCACTTCAGACAAGGAACCTGCACGGCTGAGGAGAGCCAGGAATTGATCATGATACTCCTGTATCGTTCCTGTCAGTTTGAGATTGGCCAACTCCCCCAAGGGGTTATGAGCAATGGCGGCCCGAAGCGAAGATGTACCATCTCGCTAAAACGCCTCCATGGAACGGCCCCCATCTCGCGCTCGATCCTGTTGTACCACAATTGGGCCGCACCCGTCATGTGATATGTTGCCAACCAAACCGGTCTTCTTCCATGGTTCGTTGTCCGCAGAAGAATTGCTCGCAACGATTGATCCATGGTAACGGATCCTCCTTCCCATCAAAGGATGGAAATTTGAGCCTATGATAGCGTGGAGCTCCCTTGCCATCGCCGCTTGCCGTCGTCTCGCCTGTCAGCCACGGCGGTTTGGTGGGTTTTGGCAAGATGCCATCGCTCGGCCATTCACCTGATGTCGTGCCTTTGCCGGTTTCCAACCTACCGATCGCCATATGATCCGCCTTCTGTTGGGCATCGAGATCATTGAGCTTGACCTTGACCTCATCCAACTTCTTCATGATTGCCGCCAATTGCATAGCCACGGTCTCAATGTTAGTACTGCTGTCGGCCATGGCTCCTTGTGCAACAGATGGCTCTGATACCAAATTGTCACGACCTAACGATCGTATCGGATAGTCGTGAGTAGTGTGAGGCTTTGGGCCTGGTTTCCGGCGAGGCGCCATGACGTAGATAGGTAGCTAGGGCACGGGAATAGCAAGGCGCAAGGGCAAGGGCGCAAAACAGGGATTCAACATAGGTAGATGAATTGAGAGAGGGAGATTTGAGATAGCTTTTCTGATCGCCTTCATTGATAATCCTAGCATCCTTATATAGTGGATGCTGCCCCTAACAAGAACTCTAATACAATCCTTTTCCGAAACCACTCTCTTCCTAATTCCTAAGTGTCCTAAAGGGACTTACCTAGTTACTTGCTAAATCTGGAAGGGATTCCTACCTTATCTCTAATAGCAATCCGGAAGGAATTCTTAAGTATCCTCCTGCTGTTCGTTTGCATCAGGCGAATCCGGATCGGTCTAACTGGTCATCCCACCAGTCAGACCGGCCAGTGTATCGGGCGCACCGGTTGGACCGGATGGGCCACTAGTTGGACCAGTTGGGTCGGCTGCTATGTTGCGTGATCGTCGACTATGATACTTACCCCACATGACATAAAGATATGAATGTCATCAACAAAAATATAACACTGTCCTTATTATAGAAAATTAATAGAAGCACTGATGTTTTCCATCTCATACCAGACAAAACCTACACACTGGACAAAAGTCTTATGAGAACTGCTTGCCGAACTGGGAATCTTCCCTGATATATTTAATGCTTGTCATTAGACAGTAACTCAAATAATATCTCTTTATGTAATGCCTGAGCAGACAGTAAGGGATGGATGTGCTCCTGTCGGTATTCTGAGATAGACCCAGCTCAGAGAACAAGCTAAAATGTTAACTCCAGTAGGTTCTAGTGCAAATAATAATTTACTAGAAATGGTTTTTATTAAACAGTATACAGACGTACAACAGATGTTCTTACCTCAGCCAAACCTTTTCCACTGTATGATACTACAGATGTAGAACATTTCATGAGAAGAAAACTTGAAGTGGATACTTCTCCCATTCATTGACTCCACAAGGAACATCTAATATACTTATATACAACATTCTGCAATCTGCATGGACAAAGAGACACATCAAGTAACAAAAAAGGCTTCTTAAAAAGCATAGCAATTTAACACCGAAACAAAGGGCAGACAATTATGGTTAATCCTAGAGACGGGCCACATGAATGACATATGGATGCAACAATCATAATATTAGTACTTAAAACAGACAAAAAGAAACGTGAATCTGTGATGCCAAGTCATACAGAAAACACGATCACAGTTTATGGGAAGAGAAACCGAGAAACATGACTGGTTGGGTCTTTTCTGACATCAAGTACAACTAGGCAGATACTCAAATTAACGTTATTGTTTTGTTAAAAAAATATATAAACAAAAATGTTTGTAGCTCTAGCCACATAATATCCTTCATTCTTAAGCATTTAAATTTAGCACTTGTCTCAAAGAGCTGACATTCACCACATCCAATGTTACGTTATGCATTGGTTAATTGGAGGTCAAAGATTACATCAAAGAAACGATATTCTCAATGTCAACAGTCCCTCGTCTCAAAAAATTAAAATGGAAAATCCCTTCAACTGTCCCTCAGTTTGACGTAACTTGGAGGGTTTGTATTAATTTATGTATTAAAGCCGATTGCCATGCAAATCATATCTCATTTGTACTCAAAACGAGCCACTGCTAGGAATTAATCGAGAAAACGGAGATATTATGTCATATCTGACCATGATAGGCCCACTATCCATATTACATTACAGTGACACTTAACAGGAATCAAGAGTGCTTCACTCACAACATTACAACAGTCAACAAGTTTAAGGATCATAACCTAGTCATGGAGTCTACAAGGACATGACAGAGCAATCATACGCTTCCCATTTGTTCATACATGTAATTATGTCGTTGATTTCTCTAACATCCAAAGTCGGCACGTGCAAATGATGCAATACATAATACACTCTGTGGACTCCTACAGGAGGAATGCCTAAACATGATATTTCTATGACATATTCAATTGTTCAATGGCCACCCCTGTGGTCACCCCGGACATTCCGTCGAACACCTTGAGGGCGCTCGCGGACACTATCCAACAGGCACCCACCCTACCAATCTGTATGGCCAACCTCGCCGTCCAACGCACACAACACAGCACCGAAGATTGTAAACGGTAATCGCGCATGCGCGTGCGCCGGGGCTAGGCGTAGGCTCACCTGGCTACGCCAGCGCGCCGCGTGACGTTGTCTCTGCCTGCCCTCGTGCGCGCCCTGCGCCGCTGTGCGCCTGTGCCGTCGGAGACCTCTGCTCCGCCTCCGCGTGCCGAGCTGGAGGGATTGCGGAAGGAAATGTCATGGTTGAAGGGAGACGAGAGGGGAAAGCCGGTTCTTGTTTCCCTTAAAAAACAGTTAAAAAGAAAGAAAAATCGATAAACCCTACCAGTCTCCGCCTTGCATCTCAGTTTCGTTTACTTTCCATCCATATATTAAATTACCACGCAAATACCACATAACGCACGTTAACACTGTTTATGGAGGTTCTCATTATGTTTTGTACATGTTTCAATGATTCAATACTTATTTAATGAGTTAAGAGTGATGTAACGAGTCCAAAATCCCCTCAAGGAGC
Organism: Ampelocalamus luodianensis; assembly: GCA_036346255.1. Classification (NCBI taxonomy): domain Eukaryota; kingdom Viridiplantae; phylum Streptophyta; class Magnoliopsida; order Poales; family Poaceae; genus Ampelocalamus; species Ampelocalamus luodianensis. Next base: position 36,232,449 of record CM070632.1, read on the forward strand.
AGTCCTCCGTGAGGTAGACCCACGTATATATAGCAACTCACTTATACTTTTGTTTTTATTTTGTGTAAAATGGTTAACCTAAAAGTGTTACGTTTGGACTCAATAGACATAATATACTACTACAACTCATTTTAGACAAGTAATATAGGACTAATCTCATCACACAACTTTCACATAGGCCACACTACGAGCAGGCCATGGTATGAAACGCGCTTAATAGCACACTTAAAGAATCTAGATCTGTCATTATGAGTTAATAGAGTATTTTGGTAATTAATGACAATTGTTATGTGTACTAATATTTTTCATCAGTCGGTGAAACAGGTTAAGTCTCATGATAATAAAAACTTATGATGTCATCATGTGTTGACATCAAAATAAGATTATGAAGTGAAGAAGATCATCATGTGTTGATAATATTCAAGTCAAGATCCCGGATTTGGAGTGAAAATGTTTATCATCAAGTGATCACTCCAAGATGGATGATTAAGGCAAAGATACGACTAGTATAGGCTAAGAATTTCTTTCTTAGTCATTTTACCTATCTCAGAGTTTGATGTGGAGACCGAATTGCCAGTATAGGTTATCGTACTATTAAGAGAGGTCTTGATTAGTAACTTAAGTGTGTCATGTGTTGATAGCTCTTAATGTTTGCTCTAGCTCTCTTTATCATGTTGTCAATATTTACCAATGTGTTTTGTAAATAGTTGAGACTCATGCATAATCTTTGTAGTATGTGACTTTAGTTTACAAATGTGTTTTGCAAATGGTTAAAGTCCATTTACCAAATTCCTTATGGCGTAATTCTAAAAGTCGGCAAATGTGTTTCGCAACTTGTTGAAAATCAAGCTTTTGTACCTTGTTTGCATCGCACATCAATTAGCAAACGTGTTTTGCAAAATTGAGTTGAAGTAAGATGCAAAATTAGTTTTTCCTATCTCTAGCGGTCTAGCCACAGCTCTGGAGTGGTCTGACTGGCCCTTGAAAGGTGTGACCAGGCTGAGTGTCGGTACATTTTTTTTAGCGGTCTGACCGCCATGTTTGACCGGTTTGATTGGTGGGCAACCGATCTGACCGCCATGTATTAGCCGGTCTGACCAGCCACACGATCAAAGTCCCCCAGTTTGCATTTTCTAGAGAGGGTTGTTTTCCCCTCAGCTTGACTCCTTTGTGGAGCGGTCTGACCGCCTTAGTCCGGTCTGACTGACCCTTGTGAGGAAGGTTAGTCCGGTTGAGTGTCCAACGGCTGAAGGATCTAGACCCGTCATTATGTGTTAATAGAGTATTTTGGTAATTAATGACAAATGCACTTGTGAGACTAACACTCTTATTGTTATATCATGTTTAGTCTCAGCTTGGATATAAAAGCAAAAATCCAAACAAGTATGTATTCATTTATGACAAATCTATTTGTGAGACTAACAATTCTATTGATTATCTATTGCTTAGTCTCGTTTGGATATAAAGATAAAAATACAAGAGGTATGCATTCTACTTCTTATTATATCTTGTTGCATTCCTCGGATCCAAAATATAGGTTAAACTCCACCAAAAATGTTAACTTGGATATGTGCATATGTTTCCATTACACATTTGTGTATGCACACATTTAGAGGGAGTTCATTCTATATTTTGTCGTTTCATTAGTATTAATCCATATTCTCTTTCCACATATATTAAGGATCTTTACTTTGAAACATATCCTTGAATATATTTAACTTGTGTAGTTAATATATTCATATGAGTATATGAGAGCATATGAGACTTGTGTAGTTCATATATGCTCTTGTGTAGTTCATATATTCATATGAGGATATACAACTTGTGTAGTTTATATACACTCATATTTAGTATATACAACTTGTGTAGTTCGTATATACTCTTAGTATATATATAACTTGTGTAGTTGATATATATTCATGTTTATCTCTATTCAATTATTTGCTATTGAAGTAATTATCATCAATTACCAAAGAGAGAAAGAATGTGGTATCTTGTCCCAACCATTATGAGTTAATGGTATGCTGTGGTAATTAATGACAATCATATTGTGGAACTAACATTTTCCTTGAGTTAGATGAATATGTTAGGTTCCATGTGGTTGAGGACTACGGATGACATCATGTGTTGATTATCATCATATCAAGATTCGGGATGAAGGAAATCATCATATGTTGATGAGGTTCAAGACAAGATCCCGAAGTAATCAAGATCATCATGTGTTGATGATATTGAAGATGAAGAGCTTGGAGTAGAGGATGCATTATGTATTGATGCACATCAAGCTCAGGAAAAGGAGATGATCATGAGTTGATCATCAAGTCAATGAAGGATGTCATCATATGTTGATGGGTATCAAGTCAAGATCTCGAAGCAAAGAAAATCATCATGTGTTGATTGTCAAGTCAAGAACCCGGAATTGAAGTGAGGATGTGCGTCATCAAGCTTCAAGTGTTGTGCAAGGCAAAGGTATGACTAGCTAAGGCTAAGGATGTGTTCCTAGTCATTTACCGGTCTCGATGTTTGGTTGGGAGACCGGATTGCTAGTATAGGTTGTCGTACTATTAAGAATAGTCTTTGACTAGTAGCTTAAGTTTGTCATGTATTGATAGCTTATTGTGTTTGCTCTAGCTCATCTCAACATGTTGTCTATATTTGCGAATGTGTCTTGCAAATGATCGAGGCTCATGGTTAATCCCTGTAACATGTGACTTTAGTTTGCAAATATGTTTTGCAAATGGTCTAAGTCTATGCACCTTATCCTTGTGGCGTGATGCTATTTGTTTGCAAATGCGTTTTGCAAATAAGTGAGACTCATGTTTGTTCCTTGTAAGCATGGGACTTTAGTTTGCAAATGTGTTTTGCAAATGTCTTAAGTCCGTGTACCTTTTAGTTGTGGCTTTGACTCTAAAAGTTGGCAAATGTGTTTTGCAACTTGTTGAAAATCTTGCCTTCATGCCCTGTGTGCATCTGGCATCAATTGGCAAACGTGTTTTGCAATTGAGTTGTTCTATTTGAAAGCCAGTTTGTGCTTGTCTCAGGTCTGTCGGTAGTATCGGCATGTGTTGCGTGGAACTACCGTTGTGCGGTATGACCAGTGGTTCCTTGGCGTAACTACCGCACCTGTTGAGCAAGAGTTGCTCTGAGGTGGTGTGGTAGTACCAACGTTGATTTGGGCGGAACTACGCCAGCGGCGATCGCAATTCCTTGGCGGAACTACCGGAGTTCGTTCAGGACTTGTTTGATTCTTTGGTTTGATCGGACTTTGTGTCTGGTCGCTCTTGTGCTTACGGTAATACCGGTGCCTTTGTGGCGATACGTGTTTTCCAGAGAAGCATTTGTTGCTCTCTTGAAGCACGGTAGTACCGCCGCTTTGTGAGTGGTATGACTGGACTCGCGAAACTACCGTTCATATGCTAGTGGTACGTAAATTCCAGAATGTGTGTTTTTTGGCCCTTAGCCACGATTTTGAGCATGTGTTGCTCTCTCGGTATTGCGGTAGTACCGAAATGTGTTGTGCGGAACTACCGATTATCGGAACTACCGCGTATTAGTTGGCGGTAGTACCGTACCTCTCTCCAACGGCTAGTTTTATAGCCGTTACTATGCTGATTCTTGCTTCCAACGGCCAGTTTGTGTGTATGGACTATATATACCCACCTTGGCCGTATAAGGGAAGTGAGCTAGTTCCATTATACATTCTCTAGAGCTAAGAGCAAACCTTCTCTACCATTTGTGCATGTGTTGCACTTAGTGTGGCTAGAGAGCAAACCCTAAGTGCATGTGTTGCCTTAGGTAGTGGATTGTGTATCCACTTGAGTTTAGACATTTGATCGGTTCAAGTGGAAGTTGTAGACTTGTTACTCTTGGTGTTTGCCGACACCTAGACGGTGTGGTGGCATCGTGGTCCGGTGATCTTCTCAAGTGAAGCTTGTGAGAAGGTCCGGTATTTGTGAGTGGCTTGGTGCTCACCATCTCCGGAGTGGAGTAATAGCAACCCTAGTGGAGCGAGGTGTTGATACCTCGGAGGAAGGCTTAATTCGTGGAGCCGGCCCAATTGGTTTGAGTTTTCCTCAACGTGGACTAGGGGAGATCGGCAAGTCTCCGATCACTACGGTAAAACATCAACGTGTCTTTGTGGTGTGATCTCTATTGCATTTACATTCGTTGTGTATGAATGCTTGCTTGCCATGAGCAATTGACCTTTGTAGAATTGATTAGCTTACATGTCTTTGTTTGACTGCAATATTTATTAATTGACTTGTGTTGTTAGTGCACCTAGTTAAGCCTAGGGGATTTAGGTCTTAATTGTGCAAAATCGTATTTGTATTAACTTCCGCATTAGAAATCGGTTTTAGCCCATATAAGTTTTTAGAAACACCTATTCACCCCCCTCTAGTCGGCGTCCTCGATCTTACAAGTGGTATCAGAGCTTGGTCTCTCAGTTATTAGACTTAACCGTCTAGAGAGTAAAGGATGGCGACTAGTGAAATAGTGCACCCAGGTGAAGCACCTCTATTTGATGGCACATTATATGTTCATTGGAAAATCCGCATATCATGTTATTTTAAGGCTATGGGTCAAAATATATGGTGGATTGTAGATGTTGACTTTTCTCCTCCATTGGATCCTCTTGCTCCAACAAATGAGGAAGAGAAATGGTTACATCTCGACACTCAAGCTACTAATGCTCTATTTAGTGCTTTGAGTATGAATGTGTTCAATGAAGTATGCGATCTCAAGAATGCTCATGAGATGTGGACACAATTACAATGTTATTATGAAATGTCCATTTTAACAAGTGATGATTACATACAAGAATGGACGTCGGAAGAAGAATGCTCAACTTCTAGCTCCGACGATGATGACTCCTCAACTCCATCAACATCGTCTCATTGCTTCATGGCAAAAGGTAAAAAGGAGGTAAATGACTATGAGCCTACATATGATGAGTTGATGGACATGCTTGAAGAATTAAATGAATATTTAGGAAAAGAGAAATCAAAATTCAAAAAGGAATATGATTTGCTTCTAAATAATTATGATGTTTTAAAAGATGAACATGATATTCTTCTCCTAAATGAGCTTAAAAAATCCAAAGTGGATATAGGCATTTCATGTGATTTATTAAATGATATGCCATGTGTAGTTGCTAACCCTTGCATTGCATCTAAGGTTAGCATATCCACTTCTTGTGATGACTTGCTAGATATACCTTGTAGCTCTAGTGAAGATATTTCTATTCCCTCTATATCTTGTGAGACTAATCTTGTAGAGGAAAATAAAGAACTCAAGGCCTAAGTCACAAAATTGAAGAATGACTTGGAAAGAAGCTAGAAAGGGAATGCCACTCTCGATGATATATTGAGCAAGCAAAGAAACTTGCAAGAGAAGAGTGGAATTGGCTTCACTCCAAAGAAGAAGGAAAATAGCAAGACAAAACACAATGCAAGACACACGAAGAATATCAAATGTCTTGATTGTCATGAGAAGGGTCATATTGCCTCTGTGTGCCCTAACAAGATAAATGACAAGAGAGGAATTGGTTTCACTACCAAGAAAAAGGGTGAAGAGCATCCCAAAGCAAAATAGAAATCAATTCAACAATATCAAGTGCTTTGGATGCAAGAGGAATAGTCACATTGCCTCGGTGTGTCCAAATCAAATGGATGATAAGTCAATGTCATCAAAGAAGAGGCAAGCCGGCAAAGAGCAAGACAAGAAGACAAAGGATGGAAGAAAATATCCAACTTGCTACAATTGCCAGGAAAAAGGACACTTTAGTAAGGATTGTCCCAAAAGTATCACTCCTAAGCCCATTATATATAATGATTATTATATGCTTAGGAAGGATAAGAATGACAATGTGTTTGCTAGGATTGTTAGTTCACCAAAGCTTATTTCTAGGGCCATTTGGGTGCCCAAATCTCTTGTGACTAACATTCATGGACCCAACCAAGTATTGGATACCAAAATGGGCTTAAATGTTTAATAGGTACTTGGAGAGGCATTGAAGGTTTGGCTCACACATGAAGAGGTGGATTCTACCATATGAAAAAATGGAGCCAAGCTTAAGGATGATCATGTCACATCATAAACCAATGCCATCTCGGTAACAAGTATCTACATTGAAGTATCTAAACCCTTTTTACCTTGTGTAGGTTGCATTCATAAAAATATTATAAAAGGGGTTGTTCTTGCTCTTGTGCTTAATCTTGATTATTCAAATCTTGAGCAAGTTAGAAGTGGCACATTAAAGGAGAGTGCTAAGTCATGTTCATGTATATCACATCCCTAAGTGTGTCCAAATTAATTAAGTGCTAGTATTGTTTTTCAAAATTGTGCCATTTAGCCAAAAGTTAAAATTTTGAAATTATAGTATATCCTTTGAAAACTAGTTGCAAAATGTATACAAATGCATTTTAAAGGTTTACCAATGGTTTTGGTTCAAGAAAAACACATTTTAAATGAAAAATAGTTTCTACCCAAAATTTTAGATCTTAGTATCTTGTTTTTGACCTAAACTAGATTTTTGTGTAAAATCTATTCTACAAAGAATTTGACCATTGTCCCAAAAATACAATTCTTCCTAGAGTTGGCTATTCTAAATATTTTTGGTATTCAAATGATTTCCAAAAGACCAACTCATCAAAAGTTATTCGATTTTGAAACTCGTCCAAAATACTAGTTTGACCTAAGTGGTCACTTTCTAGCACTTAAGTGAGTTTTGTCATTTGAGCCTAAATTATTCATATAAATAGGTCCATGATGATATTTATGACCCATACATGCAATTGGATGCTATAGATTTCATCAAATGCTCAATTTGGCTCTTTTTGTGAAAGTTCACGAAAATACGATTTCATTTCCAAAATCTAAAGCTTAATTCATAAAAACTATTTGAAAGCTGGATTATTAAAGTCTAGATAAGTTGGAAATGCTCCAAATATATTTATTTGGATGATTGTGTGAAAATTTGGAGCAATGTACAACAAATCACTTCTTTTGTCCAAAATTTCAGAACTGAAATTGTTTCTGTTCTTGAGTTTCAGTTAGGTGCGGTCTGACCGCCGTTATCTCCCCAGTCTAACCGCTGTCACCGGTCTGACCGCTTCTTAGCCATCGGTCTGACTGGACCTGGAGTTTTGGCTATTTTGTCCAACTTGTCTATTTCTCATTCTTTACAGCCACTCTCTTTGCTCCCTCAAGTCAAGATGTATGTTGCTTTCCTTGCAAGCTACTCACCACTATTTCTCCTTAATTGCAAATACAATTATTCAAGTGGTATTCTTTCTAATAGTAGCTTCTCATAATCATATTGACATTGGTAAGATTCGATTCAATTCTAAATCTATTTTGGCTATCTCCTTTTTGGTCAAATTGATCCTTGTGATCCTTGCAAGCTACCCAAATATACTTTGTTGATTTCATATGCTATTTTGATCTCATTATGTTATATTTATCATTCAAATGGTATTCTTTCAAGTGGTAGCTCCTATTGATCTTTTTTGACCTCGGCATGAGAATCATATTTGTTTGATTCAAGTGATATCCTTGTTTTTACAAGTGGTATTCCTTCAATTGATATCATCCTATCCTTTCAAGCGATATCTTTTAAGTGATATCTATTTCATACCATGCCGATCAATTCTTTTCTTACCAAGCTCTCTCCGATACCTAATATCTCTTCTTATCCAAGTGGTTTATGTGATACCTAAGATCTCTTCAAGCATTATTTCTTTAAGTGGTATCTTCAAATGGTATTGTCAAGTAATATCTCTCCAAGTGGTACTAAGTTTCTACAAATAGAATTAATTATACTTGGTATATGCTTTTCTCTCAAATAGATTCTCTCTTTCTCTCTTCTCTTTGGATGCTTTCTTTGAAGATCTTTGTGAGAGTAGTTCAAACACCTTGAGAATTCAAGTCTTGTCGACATATGAATTTACAAGTATTACCTACAAGTAGCATCTACAAGTGGCATCTACAAGACTTATCTACAAGTGGTATCCAAGTCGTATCGACATATGGTCTTTACAAGTGGTATTCAAGTAACGATTAATGACCATCTTTCAAGTATAATCCACATAAAGACATCTTTGGTGCTTAATGCCTTGGGAGAGAAGTTAATTGCAAATTATGGTCAAAGAGAGATATTTGACGTCATCATAAGTTTTGGATAGATATATTTCAAAAGGTGACAAAGAGGGAGATAATTGGACGAAGAAAACTTTTGTGTGTCAAAAGCAAAGATAAGTGGACGAAGAAATCCTTTGTGTGTCAAAGGAGTGGAACCTTTGTGTAAGAGGGAGTTTTTCTAAAATGTTTTATAAAACCTATATTGAAAACCTTTTCGAGTTTTACTTAAAAAATAGGTAATCCATTTTATGGGAAAACTAATTTTGCAAAGACTTCTTTTGGTTTCATTTTATTTTGGTCTTTGGTGCTTTATGCCAAAAGAGGGGGGGGGGGAATTGTTTTGAAAACTGCTTTGGTGTTTCCTCCTTTGCTTGTCCAAAAGGGGAAGAATTTGTGTGAGTTATTTGAATGTTTTCACCTTCCCTTTTGTAGAGTTAAAAAATAAGAGAATATTTAGAAAAATATCTCAATGCTCATTGTATCATGAATTCTTTTACTAAGCTCATAGTTTTGCAAAGATTATCTTTTGGCTTAGATTTGTTTTGGATTTTTTTTTGGTGATTAATGCCAAAAGGGAGAGAATTTGTATGACTTACATTTGGATGATTGAATGCTTTTGAATTTGTATTCCAAACAGGGGAGATTTTCATGCATAGTATAAAACGGGGAGAAATCTTATTTCTTGTTTAGTGCAAAAAGGGGAGAATTATCTAAACTTTATGCATGCATATAGTCAAATAAGTTTTCTTTCTTTCTTTCTTGTTTATGTGTAAATGGAGTATTTTGGTGATTAATGACAAATGCACTTGTAAGAATAACACTCTTATTGTTATATCATGTTTAGTCTCAGTTTGGATATAAAAGCAAAAATCCAAACAGGTATGTATTCATTTATGACAAATCTATTTGTGAGACTAACAATTCTATTGATTATCTATTGCTTAGTCTCGTTTGGATATAAAGATAAAAATACAAGAGGTATGCATTCTACTTCTTATTATATCTTGTTGCATTCCTCGGATCCAAAATATAGGTTAAACTCCACCAAAAAGGTTAACTTGGATATGTGCATATGTTTCCATTACACATTTGTGTATGCACACATTTAGGGGGAGTTCATTCTATATTTTGTAGTCTCATTATTATTAATCCATATTCTCTTTCAACATATATTAAGGATCTTTACTTTGAAACATATCCTTGAATATATTTAACTTGTGTAGTAAATATATTCATATGAGTATATGAGAGCATATGAGACTTGTGTAGTTCATATATGCTCTTATGTAGTTCATATATTCATATGAGGATATACAACTTGTCTAGTTCGTATACACTCATATTTAGTATATACAACTTGTGTAGTTCGTATATACTCTTAGTATATATAACTTGTGTAGTTGATATATACTCATGTTTATCTCTATTCAATTATTTGCTATTGAAGTAATTATCATCAATTACCAAAGAGGGAGAGATTGTGGTATCTTGTCCCAACCATTATGAGTTAATGGTATGCTGTGGTAATTAATGATAATCATATTGTGGAACTAACATTTTCCTTGAGTTGGATGAATAGGTTAGGTTCCATTTGGTTGAGGACTACGGATGACATCATGTGTTGATTGTCATCATATCAAGATTCGGGATGAAGGAAATCATCATATGTTGATGAGGTTCAAGACAAGATCCCGAAGTAATCAAGATCATCATGTGTTGATGATACTGAAGATGAAGAGCTTGGAGTAGAGGATGCATTATGTATTGATGCACATCAAGCTCAGGAAAAGGAGATGATCATGAGTTGATCATCAAGTCAATGAAGGATGTCATCATATGTTGATGGGTATCAAGTCAAGATCTCGAAGCAAAGGAAATCATCATGTGTTGATTGTCAAGTCAAGAACCCGGACTTGAAGTAAGGATGTGCGTCATCAAGCTTCAAGTGTTATGCAAGGCAAAGGTATGACTAGCTAAGGCTAAGAATGTGTTCCTAGTCATTTACCGGTTTCGATGTTTGATTGGGAGACCGGATTTCTAGTATAGGTTGTCGTACTATTAAGAAGGTTTTTTGACTAGTAGCTTGAGTTTGTCATGTATTGATAGCTCATTGTGTTTGCTCTAGCTCATCTCAACATATTGTCTATATTTGCGAATGTGTTTTGCAAATGATCGAGGCTCATGGTTAATCCTTGTAGCATGTGACTTTAGTTTGCAAATATGTTTTGCAAATGGTCTAAGTCCGTGCACCTTATCCTTGTGGCGTGATGCTATTTGTTTGCAAATGCATTTTACAAATAAGTGAGGCTCATGTGTGTTCCTTGTAAGCATGGGATTTTAGTTTGCAAATGTGTTTTGCAAATGTCTTAAGTCCATGTACCTTTTAGTTGTGGCTTTGACTCTAAAAGTTGGCAAATATGTTTTGCAACTTGTTGAGAATCTTGCCTTCATGCCCTGTGCGCATCTAGCATCAATTGGCAAACGTGTTTTGCAATTGAGTTGTTCGGTTGAAAGCCAGTTTGTGCTTGTCTCAGGTCTGTCGGTAGTATCGGCATATGTTGCGTGGAACTAACGCTGTGCCGTATGACCAGTGGTTCCTTGGCGTAACTACCGCACCTGTTGAGCAAGAGTTGCTCTGAGGTGGTGTGGTAGTACCAACGTTGATTTGGGCGGAACTACCGCTTGTGCGGCAGTACCGCAATTCCTTGGCGGACTACCGGAGTTCGTTCAGGACTTGTTTGATTCTTTGGTTTGATCGGACTTTGTGTCTGGTCGCTCTTGTGCTTACGGTAATACCGGTGCCTTTGTGGCGATACGTGTTTTCCAGAGAAGCATTTGTTGCTCTCTTGAAGCACGGTAGTACCGACGCTTTGTGTGCGGTATGACCGGACTCGCAGAACTACCGTTCATATGCTAGCGGTACGTAAATTCTAGAACGTGTGTTTTTTGGCCCTTAGCCGTGATTTTGAGCATGTGTTGCTCTCTCGGTATTGCGGTAGTACCGAAATGTGTTGTGCGGAACTACCGATTATCGGAACTACCGCGTATTAGTTGGCGGTAGTACCATACCTCTCTCCAACGGCTAGTTTTATAGCCGTTACTGTGCTGATTCTTGCTTCCAACGGCCAATTTGTGTGTATGGACTATATATACCCACCTTGACCGTATAAGGGAAGTGAGCTAGTGCCATTATACATTCTCTAGAGCTAAGAGCAAGCCTTCTCTAGCATTTGTGCATGTGTTGCACTTAGTGTGGCTAGAGAGCAAACCCTAAGTGCATGTGTTGTCTTAGGTGGTGGATGGTGTATCCACTTGAGTTTAGACACTTGATCGGTTCAAGTGGAAGTTGTAGACTTGTTACTCTTGGTGTTTGCCGACACCTAGACGGCGCGGTGGCGTCGTGGTCCGGTGATCTTCTCAAGTGAAGCTTGTGAGAAGGCCCAGTGTTTGTGAGTGACTTGATGCTTGCCATGTCCGGAGTGGAGTAAGAGCAACCCTAGTGGAGCGAGGTGTTGATACCTCGGAGGAAGGCTTGTTTCGTGGAACCGACCCAATTGGTTTGGGTTTCCCTCAATGTGGACTAGGGGAGACCAGCAAGTCTTCGATCACCACGGTAAAACATCAACGTGTCTTTATGGTGTGATCTCTATTGCATTTACATTCGTTGTGTATGAATGCTTGCTTGCCATGAGCAATTGACCTTGCTAGAATTGATTAGCTTACAAGTCTTTACTTGACTGCAATATTTATCAATTGACTTGTGTTGTTGGTGCACCTAGTTGAGCCTAGGGGATTTAGGTCCTAATTGTGCAAAACCGTATTTATATTAGCTTCAGCATTAGAAACCGGTTTTAGCCCATAGAAGTTTTCAGAAACGCCTATTCACCCTCCCTCTAGTCGGCCTCTCCAATCTTACAACGGCTAGCTTTTGTAGCCGTTGGAGCTAGGGCGGTCTGACTGGCCTTTGGTTGGCGGTCTGACTGGGAATCCCTGTTTTTAGTGGATTCTCCTTCAACAACTAGTTTTCATGTGTGGGTGTATAAGTATCCCTTTATGGCCTGTTGTGGGAGCAGATGGGTACCATTTTCATTCCCTTTGAGCGAAGAGCAAGCCCTCTCATCACTTTTGTGTATATGTTGCACTTAATGAGCATAGAGAGCAAAATCTTAGTGCATGTGTTGCATAAGGAGTTGGATTTAGTATCTATTAAGCTTAGACACATGATTCATTCAAGTGAGCGTCTCTGACTTGTTACTCTTGGTGTTTGTTGACACCTAGACGGCTTGGAGGAGTTGCGCCAGTGATCTTCTCAAAGAAGGTTATGAGAAGACTAGGGCGGTTGTGAGTGGCTTGGTACTCACCATCTCCGGAGTGGAGGAAGAGCAACCCCAAGTGGATTTTATGTGTAGGCTTAATTTGTGGAGCCGGTCCAATTCATTTGGGCTTACCTCAACGTGGACTAAGGGAAACTGGTAAGTTTTCGATCACCACTAGAAAAAGTTCAAGTGTTCTTGTGGTTTGTTTTCTTGAGCTTTACTTTCTTGCAATTTACTTTGATAGAATTAAATTACTTGCTTGTCTCCGTAGGATTGCAATCATTGTCTAGGTCTTAACTTGTTGGCACACTTAGTCAAGACTAGTTTATTTAGGTTTTAATTGAGCAAAACCGAATTAATTTACAATTCCACATAAAACTTGATTTTAGCCAAAAAAGTTTTTAAAACCGCCTATTCACCCCCCGTCTAGTCGGCCTCCTCGATCTTACAAGTGGCATAATAGCTTGGTCTCTCATTAATTAGACTTAACTATCTAGAGAGTAAAGGATGACAACTATAGAGGTTATGCACCCCAGTAGGGGACCTCACTTGATGGTTCAAATTATGCTTAATTAAAAATTACAATAACCATCTATATTAACGCCATGGGCCTAAACCTATGGAGAATTGTTGATGCGGGTTTTGCTACTCCAATTGTGTAATACACCAAAAGTATACGAAAGGAATTAACCGGGAGAGAATAAATAATCGGGAGAGAGTTATCTGATTTGACGAAGGACCAAATAGAAAATGATTAATTTCGCAGATTAGAGAGGGGAAATCAGCGTTTGTATGGCAACTGGGCACAGGCCTTGGCCTGTGGCCATGTGGTGGCCGGCCAAGGGGGCGCGCCACCTCCCCAAAACCCTAGTCGCCTTCCCTTTCCCCCTCCTCCCACTTGTGGCCGCCCCCCATCCCCTCCTTCCTCCCCTTTGGCCGCCCCACTTCCTCCTCCCACGCCACCTCCCTGCTGCTCCTCCCGCTGCTGTCCAGGAGGTGCCCCATTGCCGGTGTCATGGAGGAAGAGGAGGACCGCCCGGGAGATCGCTGGCCAAGAAGAGAAGAGAAGAGAAGGGAAGAAGGGGAGAAGAAGGGATCGTGATCGGGAGTTCATGGTGGACGTCACCTGCAGCGTGCCTTCCTCGTTTCGGCAAGGGTAACACGTCGTTCATTGCTTTGGGTCGATTTCTAGTTGTTTTATTTTCGGTTGTCATTAGATCGGTGTTCTGCAGTGGTAAAGATCGACGTTTTTGGGTAGGTTAAATGCAGAATTGGGTCTGGACATCTCCTAGAAAGTCGTAGATATCGCAGTTATCTTTTGTTGCCGACAAGAATCAGGTCATTCCGACTTCGGTAGCAATAGTTATGAATTTAATGGTGTGACTGTGTTTCTGGGAGGAAGATGAACAGACAGTTTGGATTAACCTGATTTAATCCCGTAGTTAGAGGATTTCAGAGGGTCTCACCATAACGAAAAACGAGGCTAATCCTCTTAGCTTTCAGGAAAACTAAAGATCACTAAATTCGGACGAACGTAGAAAAGTTATGGTAGTTTCTTTGTCGCTGTCCAGAAAACCGACGTGAAATGTTTACTCTGATTGAATGGATTGGTAGGACTAGTGGATGGCCAAATCAGAGGGTCTCCCCAACTAGGTTTATTTAGGAAATTTAGTTACCTATCCAGAAAGTCCAAGATCATCCTATTTGGACAACCGAGCAGAAAGTTATGTATTTTAGAAGCTAGCTGTCTGCAGTGACCAATCGCTAGAAATTTTGAGAATTAGAAAATGCTAAGTTGTTAGCGAGTTCAATTGCGATGTTACTTATGATTTTGGTACAGAATGTTGGTCTTAGAATGGGGTTTTCTTCATGCCCAGGTAGAAGCGAGATCCCAAGGGCAGCACCCACTTCGTCCTCCATTTGCACACGGTTAAGGCAAGTGCATTGTTTGATTTGATTGATTGGCTATATTGTGTGTTATTTGATATATGGTTGCATAGCAAGATGGTTTACTTGATGAATGTTTAAGTTTGGTTATTGCTCAAATGATGCTTATGTTTTACTATGGTTCAATGTGGTAGTCTTTTAGTAAGATTGATGATGAATGAGGGTTGAGCATTTGCATATTGAGAACATATTGAGGCTTGGTCACATGGTGACCAAGTATGTTTCCCTTTGAGAATCCCGTCATGAATGTGACGGGCCTGAGATCCTCACTGCGTGGAGTGTGGGCTTGAGGTCCCGTTACTTGCGAGTAACGGGCAATTGGTCCTGTGCGTGCGCGCCAAGAGAGCATGGGTATGCGGCGGCGGTCGCATACTCTGCATTACCGGTGTAATGCACACAGAAAGTTAAAGATAAAGGTTCCTTGAGCATTGCATTTGCATATGAGATGTTCTAATGTTGATCTCCTTTATATGTATGTTGATGTTATAGTTTCTATATGTACTTGCTGAGTCTATGGACTCACTCTTGCTTTATTGTTGTTTTAGGTACCGAGCCAAGAGTGACATGCATGGGGGGATGTAGACTGCTAGTCACACACATACCACATGAACTAAATAAAGTTGAATGATCTTCAGAACGTGGTTGATTTTAGATTATTAAGTTTTGTCTTATGCAATGGTTTAAATGTAATAATGATGAGTAGTGGAACTTCATACCTCTCTAGTTATGTTAGACACTTAACATGTCTTTGTTTATCTCTTGATGTCTCCAAATGATAGTTTAGTTAATACATGTATTATCTGTATGTTGGAACCTCCGTGTAATTAATTTTACAAGGGAGGTTCGACCGAGATTTACTAAAATTGCCTTGATTAGAATTATTAGGGTTTGTTTAGTAGCATTCCAGGCTCATGTCAAGCTGGGGTGTTACAGTTGGTATCAGAGCCAGGTTGTAGGTCCGTGGTGAACAGATTAATAACTTAGGCAACTTAAATTGCTAAAATTTTGTAATGGTTAATGAACTTAAAAAGTTGACACACTGGTGCACAGTAGAATGGGAATGGGCATAGCATTGCATTTTCGTTTCCGTTATATCCTATTGATGATTGCTGGTATGAATTGAGTATGATTGCTCATTAATTGATTATATAATTATTATGTGTGGAGATAACCCATGTTGAGAGGATTGAGGTCATGGTTGTGGCCCTGGGCTTTACCAGGTTACACCATTGTTCGTGGTAAGAGAAAAGGGAAGAGGTTACCTCAGATATCTTAGTCAAAGTTAATAGTGAGTATCTGTTGAAAAAAAATTGTCCACTTCCTTGAATTTGAATTTGATCAACTCTTGTTCAGTTGTGGTCGATGAATTTCTTTGGGTCAGTAGTTCATTTCAGTTGATGGGTTTCTTTGAGAAAGGTTGTTATGTTTCTATTGGCTTAACTTGTCCCTTAAAGCAATTATTGTTTTTCCTATTGTTGAGTTATTCTTGTGGCTGGTGGACTTGGTTAGTTGTCAATACTGACTTTTGTATTGGGGTTTCGTCTTTCTTATTGGAAAACATGACCTATTTATTTATTGGATGATTTGGATAATGAAAATTTCCTTTTGCAAGTCCTGTAGTACGTGGAGGCTTTGACTCAATGTATCTCTCTTTTGTATTTGGAGTGTTGAAGCTTGATGGTTCTTTTTATGGAAGAAGTGGTTAAATCCTTTAGTAGTGTTTTGGCTTGGTTAGCGAGAGGTTATACTCAAAGCAATTAATGGAAAAGGTATGGATTATCGAGTTAGGTGCGTGGTGTGGTATATAATCGATCCTAACTAAGATCACCGGAAGGAAAGTTGATTAATTTGATGGTACCATATAGTAGCTCTTGTTGAGCGGTGATTAAGGGTATGGCTAAACCTAATTGGAATCAATAGAGTTATTAAAAAGATGTGGAACTTTGATGAAAAGGTTGATCATTAGAGTCGTTTAGTTTACTAAACTTGTTAGAATATTTGATTTCAATGGATTAATCTAACTATGTAGGAAGGGAAATATAAGGATGTGTTTGATCATTGTCTTAATAGATGATAATATGTAAGTATCTTTAATTGGCTATTTGATTATTTTATTTTTTGCTTGTGAGAAGGCAAATAGAGAAAGGACCATCAATTTCGTCTAAGGTTGAAAAATCATCAATGGTTTAGGATGGGATTTAATAGGTGACTTGTGTTTGTGTGATGGTAAAATTGTCGGATAATAGTATGTCTTTGATGAAAGGGTTTTGGTGTAATCTTATAAATTTTGTAGTAGATTCCCTCTAAAAAAAAAGTGGTTGCTGTAGTGAGGTTATAAGAATTTGGTGTACTCTCATTTGAGGATGAGATGATAAAGTGAAATGTAACAGTTTGGTCAGCTTTTGGGAATTTTATAAAGGAAGGGTTGATGATAACGAACCTTGTTAAGAGTGAATTATTCTTGTTGTTAGTAATAAGGTCTACAAGAGATTGTGACGCGTTGGAGTGGTGATGATTCTTCTAGATAGAAAGTAAGTTGATTGTTTTAATGACGGTTAAATGAAATGTTTGGAGTTTTGAATTCGTGACCTGTTTGGGGGTTCATGATTTATGTAGTAAATGAAATTAGTTGAGCATTATGACATATGGAAAGGTTCTGTTTGGTTCTGAAGTGATGAATGTGATTTGGTATTAAAGGCATCTCTTGTTTGGTTTGGCAAGTAATGTTGTAATCAAAGACTTAAGAGTTTCTTGGGATTGCTTAGCAATGTGTTATTAAGAGTTATGGAGGTGGAAAAAAATCTTCATGTGGGACTTGTGCCTCGATCGTGGACTCGTATTTTGTTTTCTCGAGATCACTACTATTTGATCTGTTCTATTGGTCTCGTGCTTACTTGAGAAGCCACGATTTCTTGTGCGTTGAACCTTGTATCTTTTATTTCTTCCTTTTGAATAAGGAAGTAACCAAATTGTGTTGCCAAGTGTTATAAAGAGTAGCATGGTGATTGGTTGGAGGTGGTTAAGTATTTTGAATTTGTTGAGATTTTTCGGGAACCAATCTATTTGAAGAGCAGTATAAAGTGAATTGGTTTCGATTTACAACACCGGAGAGAATTCTATTTAAATGGAGAGTTGTCGATGAGATGAAAGTGATTAGTATTACAATTAGTGGAACCTATGATGAATTATGATCCAAGAACATTTGTCCATGTTGGAATATTGGGATTATCGAAATTATGGACTCCTAACAAACTTATCAGAATATCGCAATTGGATACTTAGTATGATTGTGCAGAAGTGTTGTGGTGGTGAAGTTTAATGAGAGTAGCGGTGTGGAGGAACCTCAGTGTCATGATAATTAGTGGGATAGCAGGAATTGTTGAGCTTTTGTCAAGCATTACTCGGCCTCAGTAAGTAACCCTATGGGAGTTAAATTATTTCTAAGGATGTCTTGGTCAAAGGATATATTTATTTATTAACGTTAGTGATTGGGTATGTTTGAATCTTGGTCAATCAGTTAGGGTTTTGTGAACAGGTATATTGTGGTTGTGTAACAGAATTGGATTGGTATGGATTAGAGAAGGTCTAATACCTGTGAAATAAATCGCCTTGGGATGGTTACTCCATTAGTGAGAAACGTGGATGTTAATGATTGAGGTTATTGTGGAGCTATGTGAAATTTTAGTAAACGAATTTGAGGATTTCCCATGAATCATACCAGAAATTCATTGTAGGAGACTTCGAGGTTGGTTTTGGGCTTTGCATTCTTAGGTTAGAACCTTGGATGCTAATGATTCTGTGTAGAAGTGGTAGAATAAGAGTGGATTCCGAGTAGTGGGATGATCATTGATAGTATCTTTTGAGGCTAGTATATGAGAGTGTGTGATGTGAAATTCAAATTGTTCATCCTTAACGGATTAAGGGATGTGACGGTGGGTGAAATCTATATTGAGTTGTGTTGGAAATTATTATGACAAGTATTCATTCGGTAGGGAAGTTGGCTAGAGTACAATATTGTCGATTGGAAGAATCTCCCTGCATAAGTGTGAACTTTGTGTTCAGTAGAGCATAAGTTTGAGGTTGCCAATTTAAGAGAAATGAGTTAATGCGTTATGCGATGATTTGGGATCCTATGGTTTAAGAGAAAGTTGATTTCTTAAAAGAAAGATTGTGGTAAAGGGTGTGATCTTAGAGAGTGAGATGTTTTCTTAGTTCTTACTTGAACTATGTGGTTATGACGGATGTCAATTACAAATTGAGTTGGTTCTTGCCGGTATGTGTGATTCCTTTCAGTTAAAAAAAAAAAGTTAAACTGGTTTTTCGATTGATTTCGCTTTTGGCTTGTGTGGCATTTATTTCTAAACTGCCTATTTGAAAAATGGAAAAGATTTCGCAGTAAATCCATTGATTTTGGATTGGGCACTTCTAAGGGAAGATGGCTTTGAGTTGGATGCATTTTTTTTGACTCCTTTGTTTTTCGATTGAGTTTTTCGGATTAGTGAGTCGATAGGCGAGTTCTTTGTGCGTCCCTTGTTAAAGGAGATGCTGCTTGCGTAGATAAAGTGATCGACTGAGTGTTGGAACAAGAGTTCCATGTATTTTGTGCTGACGGTGTACTTCGGTAACAAAAAGGAAGTGTAACCAAAGGTGTGTCGGATAAGTTCCCCAGTCATGGGAATTTGTAGATTGGCGTAACGCTATTACCGTCTCGAGTACTTGCGAGGAGTACGCAGTGTCTTATACTTTTGGTCTTGATAGAACACCGAGATCGGAGCTTGAGATTTTGTTAGAGTTGTTGGCCATCGAGTAAAACCTTACCTCGAGCCTGTGTGTTAAGTGTACCAGTAAAAGTTAAGACTAGTGTTGAGGTGCAAGACGTTAGTTTTGGATATCCGTCAAGGTGATGTGGTCCCATAAGTCCGAGAGTGAAGCGACTAGTGAATTGGTGTCTCGCATGCGCATGCAATATCTGGAGTTACTCACAGTGGGCATATGGTATTGTTGGTAAGTTTTAGCTGTGATTATACTTGGGCGTAAGAATGGTTAGAATTCGAGGACGAATTCAGTTTAAGGGGGGTAGAATGTAATACCCCAAAAGTATACGAAAGGAATTAACCGGAGAGAATAAATAATCGGAGAGAGTTATCGATTTGTGAAGGACCAAATAGAAAATGATTAATTTCGCAGTTAGAGAGGGGGAAATCAGCGTTTGTATGGCAACCTGGGCCTGGGCCTTGGCCCAGGTGGCCATGTGGTGGCCGGCCAAGGGGGAGGCGCCACCCTCCCCCAAAACCCTAGTCGCCCTTCCCTTTCCCCTCCACCCACTTGTGGCCGCCCCCCATCCCTCCTCCTTCCTCCCCTTTGGCGCCCCACTTCCTCCTCCCACGCCACCTCCTGCTGCTCCTCCCCCGCTGCTGTCCAAGGAGGTGCCCCCCATTGCCGGTGTCATGGAGGAAGAGGGAGGACCGCCCGGGAGATCGCTTGGCCAAGAAGAGAAGAGAAGAGAAGGGAAGAAGGGGGAGAAGAAGGGATCGTGATCGGGAGTTCATGGTGGACGTCACCTCGCAGCGTGCCTTCCTCGTTTCGGCAAGGGTAACACGTCGTTCATTGCTTTGGGTCGATTTCTAGTTGTTTTATTTTCGGTTGTCATTAGATCGGTGTTCTGCAGTGGTAAAGATCGACGTTTTTGGGTAGGTTAAATGCAGAATTGGGTCTGGACATCTCCTAGAAAGTCGTAGATATCGCAGTTATCTTTTGTTGCCGACAAGAATCAGGTCATTCCGACTTCGGTAGCAATAGTTATGAATTTAATGGTGTGACTGTGTTTCTGGGAGGAAGATGAACAGACAGTTTGGATTAACCTGATTTAATCCCGTAGTTAGAGGGATTTCAGAGGGTCTCACCATAACGAAAAACGAGGCTAATCCTCTTAGCTTTCAGGAAAACTAAAGATCACTAAATTCGGACGAACGTAGAGAAAGTTATGGTAGTTTCTTTGTCGCTGTCCAGAAAACCGACGTGAAATGTTTACTCTGATTGAATGGATTGGTAGGACTAGTGGATGGCCAAATCAGAGGGTCTCCCCAACTAGGTTTATTTAGGAAATTTAGTTACCTATCCAGAAAGTCCAAGATCATCCTATTTGGACAACCGAGCAGAAAGTTATGTATTTTAGAAGCTAGCTGTCTGCAGTGACCAATCGCTAGAAATTTTGAGAATTAGAAAATGCTAAGTTGTTAGCGAGTTCAATTGCGATGTTACTTATGATTTTGGTACAGAATGTTGGTCTTAGAATGGGGTTTTCTTCATGCCCAGGTAGAAGCGAGATCCCAAGGGCAGCACCCACTTCGCGTCCTCCATTTGCACACGGTTAAGGCAAGTGCATTGTTTGATTTGATTGATTGGCTATATTGTGTGTTATTTGATATATGGTTGCATAGCAAGATGGTTTACTTGATGAATGTTTAAGTTTGGTTATTGCTCAAATGATGCTTATGTTTTACTATGGTTCAATGTGGTAGTCTTTTAGTAAGATTGATGATGAATGAGGGTTGAGCATTTGCATATTGAGAACATATTGAGGCTTGGTCACGCGGTGACCAAGTATGTTTCCCTTTGAGAATCCCGTCATGAATGTGACGGGCCTGAGATCCCCTCACTCGTGGAGTGTGGGCTTGAGGTCCCCGTTACTTGCGGAGTAACGGGCAATTGGTCCCTGTGCGTGCGCGCACAGGCATGGGTATGCGGCGGCGGTCGCATACTCTGCATTACAGTGTAATGCACACGAGAGTTAAAGATAAAGGTTCCTTGAGCATTGCATTTGCATATGAGATGTTCTAATGTTGATCTCCTTTATATGTATGTTGATGTTATAGTTTCTATATGTACTTGCTGAGTCTATGGACTCACTCTTGCTTTTATTGTTGTTTTAGGTACCGAGCCAAGAGTGACATGCATGGGGGATGTAGACGCTAGTCACACACATACCACATGAACTAAATAAAGTTGAATGATCTTGAGCGTGGTTGATTTTAGATTATTAAGTTTTGTCTTATGCAATGGTTTAAATGTAATAATGATGAGTAGTGGAACTTCATACCTCTCTAGTTATGTTAGACACTTAACATGTCTTTGTTTATCTCTTGATGTCTCCAAATGATAGTTTAGTTAATACATGTATTATCTGTATGTTGGAACCTCCGTGTAATTAATTTTACAAGGGAGGTTCGACCGAGATTTACTAAAATTGCCTTGATTAGAATTATTAGGGTTTGTTTAGTAGCATTCCAGGCTCATGTCAAGCTGGGGTGTTACAAATTGATCCACAAAACTCCACTCAAAGGGAAGAGCAAAACTTGCAACACGATGTTCAAGCTTTAAATACTCTATATA
This sequence comes from Ampelocalamus luodianensis, assembly GCA_036346255.1. Classification (NCBI taxonomy): domain Eukaryota; kingdom Viridiplantae; phylum Streptophyta; class Magnoliopsida; order Poales; family Poaceae; genus Ampelocalamus; species Ampelocalamus luodianensis. The sequence continues at coordinate 36,254,243 of CM070632.1, forward strand.
GCGCTTTGAGTGTGGAGGAGTTCAATAGAGTGAGCAATCTTGAGAATGCTCATGATGTTTGGACAACTCCCATGAAAATTCATAAGGGAACCTCCACGGTCAAAGAAGCTAAATTGCATAAGTTGAAACTCAAATATTAGTCATTTACCATGTTGCCTCATAAGAGCATCAATGAGATGTATTCTAGATTGGATAACATAGAAATGAGCTCAAAGGCTTATCTTGTGATTTAACCAATCTTGATATTGTGCGCAAGATGCTTAGGGCTCTACCGGACAAATATAAGACCTTGGTGATATTATTCCTCAATTCATTCAAATTGACAAGGATGACTCCTACCGCTCTTTTGAGCAATCTCATCACAAATGAGAAGTATAAGGACAAAGATGATCACAAGGAGAGGACTTCAACTTCAAGCAAAAGAATTCATATTTTCAAGGCCAATCATGATTCAAGTAAAGATGAGGATCAAAAGGTCAAAATGAGGGAGATGATGACACCGAAGAAGAAATGGTCACTCTCATGAGTAAAATGAAAAATCTCATGAAGAAACGTGGCTCACATGGAAATTCAAGGTTATCTTCCAAGATAAAACTCTATAAGACTCTAAGTTGCTACAATTGTCAAAAAAAGGGATGCATTGCCTCAAAGTGTCCTTATAGGGACAAAGATGAAGAAGAACCTAAATTTTCATCAAGAAATAAGAATGATGACAAAAGAAGACATTTTGTTGGGATAGCCATAAAAGACGATCCATCAAACAACTCAAATAGAAATAAGGCACTATCACTATTTGACATGTCTACATGCTTCATGGTAAAAGGTAAAAATGAGGTAAATAATGATGATGAGCCTTCATATGATGATTTGATGGATATGCTAGAGGATCTAAATGAATATCTTGGGAAAGAGAAGACAAAATTCAAAGTTTTGAAGAATGAACATATTTCTTCAAAATAATTATAATGTGCTAAAAGAAGTGAATGAGTCTCTCCTTTTGAAGGAATACACTAGTTCGAAGAAGGATATAGGTGTAACATATGATTTATTAGATGATATACCATGTGTAGTTGCTAACCCTTGCATTGCATCTATCGTTAGCATATCCACTTCTTGTGATGATTTGCTAAATGCTCCTTGTAGCTCAAAATTAGATAGTTGTTCTTCCTCTATATTTGTTGAGATTAATCTTGTAGAGAAAAATAAAGAACTCAAGGCCCAAGTCAAGATATTTACAATTGACTTAGAAAGAAACTTCAAAGGGAAGGTCACCCTCGATGATATATTGATCAAGTAAAGAAGCTTGCAATACAAGAGTGGAATTGGCTTTATTTCTATGAAGAAGGAAAATAGCAAGATAAGACACAATCAAAGACATACAAAGATCATCAAGTGCTTTGATTACAATGAGAAAGGCCACAATGCCTCGGTGTGCCCAAATAAAGTGGATATCAAGTCAAGACATTCAAAGAAGAGGCAAACCGGCAACGAGCAAAAAAAGAATACAAGAAGGGGAAGGAAAGCCCAACTTGCTACAATTTTTGGGAAAAGGGTCACATTGATAAACATTGTCCCATGGGTAACACTCCTAAGCCTATCCTTTATAATGATAATTATTTGCTTAGGAAAGATAAGAATGGTAGGGTGATTGCTAGATTTGTTAGTTCTCCTAAGATTATGTAATATCCCAATTTTTTTAGTCTTAAAAATCTTTTGAATAGTTAGTAGGGAGAAAATTCACCATTTGATTTTATTTGAAGTTAATTCAAAAGCTTAATATGGACTTTTAGTAACAAAACAGTTTAATATGAATAATTCCAATATGAACCATTGTCAAAACTATTTTATTTGGATTCTATGAGCTTGGATATAATTTTTAGATTTTTTTAAGAATTTTTCTGAGTTCATTTGTTATTTTTTATTGCTTATTTGAATTTCTAATATTTTCTAAAATAGAAAAACTATTTAAAATATCGAAAATCCTCTTGGGCCGAATTCCCTTGGAACCAGCCCATCTTCTTTCACTTCGGCCCAGCCCCTTTCCTTTGCTTTCTCGGCCCAACTCCGCGTGCAGCCCGCCTCGCACGCGCGTTTGTTCTCGTTCGCTAACGCGTGGGCCTGCGCCTTAGTCACGCTGCCAGGTGGACCCACGTGCGCCTTCGTCTCCGAAGCCGTCTTCTTCGCGGAGTCCCGGCTGTGTTCGCCATGGCTAGCGTCTCGAAGCTTTATCCGACAACGTAGCCTTTCCAACTAAAGTCCATCTAGAAACAGCGTAAAACTCTATCTCCTATCCTCCCGCATCCAAATCCCACAAAACTAGATCCCATATCGTATCTAAACTCCAAAATCGTTCGTGACTGAAACGAACTCGATTTGGGCGTTTCCTTACCAGGCACAGCCAACCCTTATAAATGTACCCCTGGTGCACTTTTACTCGCTGGTCCCGAATCTCACCTCCTTTTCGCCCTAAGAACCCTAGAGCCGCCGCAATTCGGAGTTTAGGGTTTTGACCGAAGCTTCGTATTTTGCGAATTTTGCCACCGCCAAAGACACATCGTCGACGTTGACCACACCAGTAGCTTCACTATCGCAGCCGCTACCTCAAACGCCCATCCATTGCCTCAGATCGTCACTAGAGTTCTTTGCCGACAACCACCGATCTTCATCCTCCGTCTCTTTGACAATTCTGGCCACCACAGACGTCCTCCCGTGCCAAAATAGGTATCGTTAGGTGCGCATTAGCGAGAGCGCTACCGAATGCACACCTTCGTCACCGATGGGACTCCATCGTGCGATGTTGTCGCCGAAATCGTAAGATCCCGCTGTCGATCTGACGTCACCGGGTACGTGTCCATCCACGCAAGAGGCCACGTCGATCCCTGTCCCTCGTGTCATCTTGTGTGGCGCCAGATCATCGCCCGCGTGGCAGTTCACCCGCACCCAAATCCAATGGCTTAGTAGACTCAGTCCACCGTGAGCCGAGCCGAGTAGAGCCGTTGACGTGTGGGTCCCACATGTCAGTTATTCCTTTTATTTGTTTTAATTCGAAATTCCGAGGGCTAACATCATCATTGCGTAATAATCCGATTTTTCTGTTGAAGATTAGTTCAGAAATTCTGATAAATCCTATTTAGGTTATTTTCTTTAGATTGAAACTTCAAAAGCTCATATCTTTTGCATCCGAACTCCGATTGAGCCCATTCAAATTTCCAAATTCATATAAATTCGAGATATATTTATATAAGATTTTTATTTAATTTTTAAAGTTGGTTTTCTTCTCTGTTTTATTTATTTGTGTCTATTTGCTTCGTTTGCGAGTAAACGTTGATACTTCGGGAGATTTTGGAGAAGAAGGAGTTCACCAAGACCAAGACTAGTACTCAGATCTATTCCAAGGCAAGTTATACCTTTGATCATATTGAACCCAGTTTTCAAAATACTTTGATTCAAATTACTGTATTTATTTTAAGTAATTATTTAAATGTTTTTGGGTTTAGCTATTAATCCAATTTGTTATCTATTCCTCTTGTCTATTGTTATGTCATAATCTTTTGTCACCCTAGATTGGTTCAGTATTTAGTTGGTATTATTGTAGCACCAACATGGGTTGGTTAGATATGATTAGATTGCTTAGCCATGCTACGAGTCATCATCTCACGTGAGTTGCAAATATAAACTTGACTAAGTGACTATAGAACTGTGTGATAAAACTGTGTGTACTGTATGCTATTACTCGTTGATGGCATATGTTGCACTTAACCAACAGGGTGGGAAAAGATTTAGACTGAGGTAAATGGTGGAACTGTGTGAATGAGAAATATTAATCTATGTGGTATAGTTAGAATTTGGAAGTCTTGCCTTGATCAATTAAGGACTTAACTTTGTGTGCCATTGAACTGAGCCTTACTGTACGACCACATGCCTAGTATGGGATAGGCCTAACTTAGTAAGTTACAGAGTCTTGACATTAATTACTCAGGTTGTAGGCTACGCTCTATGTAAGGGTGGAGGTGTGAACTACCAGGTAGTTGCATCGTGGGACGGTTTGCCGCTTCCCTGTCCAACGGTATGTGTGATGCTAAACCTCTGTGTTTGGGTTGGTATTACGGAAAAGCACACTAGGAGTGTCAATGTTGAGATGAAGTTTTGGAAAAGTTTTGTTATGATTAGTGCTTACAACACTGATTGTATCATGTGGGTAAAGTGTACAACCTTTGTAGAGTGTTAATCAATCTATTTGAATAGCCGTGTCCGCGGTCATGGATATGCTCGAGGATTTCACACGAGGGGTAGTTTTCATAAAACCAATTGGGAAGGGACAACTGTGTGATCTAAGTCATATGGTTGTGTGAATTAAACTGATTAGCTTTGTGTCCTTTATGAGAACAACTGTTAAATTATTACTGTTTATTTGTTTTGAATTGCATTTCAATCTATTATTTGTATTTAATTACAAACATTGCTTTTATGCAAAAGAACCACAGAATTCATTTCCTTTGGAATAAGCCTGCATCTATACATTATATTCTGTGGTATGTCTTACGAGTACGGTCGTGTACTCATACTTGCTAAATCAAATCAACAGAAGTGGAGGTGTCATCGCCTGCCTTCGAGGAGGAGTTCTACGAAGGTGCTGATAGTTGGGTCCTCGATCGCAATCGGTTGCCTGTGGCAAATTGATGGGATTCCGTTGGAGTTTATTTTGTTTCACTGCTATTTAATTCTCTGTTAGCCCTGCGTGGCTTAATAAATGTAAACTCGTCCATAAGGTTAAAACTATTATTTGCTATTCAAATTAATTGTTTACTCTATTAATCGCTTGTGTGGATCGATATTCATCTATGTTGACACTGTGTGTACTAGCATGATGCTGGACTAGTGCAGAATAACAGAGGGTCCAAAATTGCATTTTTGGGTCCCGACAGATTATTGCTAGGGCCATTTGGGTGTCCAAATCTCTTGTGACTTACATTGAAGGACCTAACCGAGTTTGGGTACCAAAAGGCACTTAAAATATTAAATAGGTAATTGGAGAGGCATTCAGGGCGTGGTTCATTCAAATAGAAGTGGATTCCATCATGTGTCATTTTGGAGCCAAGCATGAGGATGATCTTGTCAAATCAATAACTAATATCATTCTGGTAACAAGTACTTATATTGAAGTATCTATCCCTTAGCCTTTTGTAGGATGCATCCATGAAAAAGTTTTTTGAAAAATATGTTCTTGCTCTTTTTCAAAATCTTCATTATTGTAATCTTGAGCAACATGTGAGTGGCACATTAAGGGGGAGTGCTAAGTCATACACATGTACATCACATTCCTAAGTATGCTCAAATAAATTAAGTGCTAGTAATGTTTTTCAAAATTGAACCTTTTAGCCAAAAGTCAAAAATTTCATAACTATACACTACTACAAAAAGGCTAATACTAGATGCCTCATCACAGATGATTGACCAAAACTGTCTGTATTAAATACAATCACAGACGGTTTTGGTTTAGCAATCGTTTGTGTTACTGGCTGCGCTAAAAACTGTTTATGAAGAAGTAATATCACAGACGATCTGTGATATTACTAAATATCACAGACAGTTCTTGTTCAGAACCGTCTGTGATACTTCACAGACGATTTTCAACACGAACCGTCTGTGACTTCCTGTCCTCATCACAGACGGTTTGTATTAAAAACCGTCTGTGATAAATATCTCTGATTTTACCATGGCTCGAAATACCTAATTCTATGATTTTACCATGAAGTGATTTCAAGCCATGGTAAAATCACAGAGTCAGTACTTATCACAGACGGTTTTAATATGAACTGTCTATGATACTAGCTAATCACAGATGGTTTTTGTTTGGAACCGTCTATGATTCGCATACATTTTTGAACGCTTGTGCGGGAGGCGAAATATTTTGGTGCTGTCCTTATATATTATACCCACCCCTGCCTTGTCTTCCATCAGTCTCTCCCTCTCCCCTCCCAACGCCGAGCTCTGGCGATCGCCCTCGATTCTCTGACGCGGTTCGGCGAGGAGACGTGGCCGACGAGGAGGAGGAGGGACACGCAGGAGCTCCATGTCTGCCGCAGGAGGTAGACTGCCGGAAGGTACGTGTATATCCCTAAAACATACACAATTTGTTGGTTGTTTGTTGGTTCTTATTTTATTTGTACCTAATGCCGGAGCGCCGCCGAAGGTTTTCGGTCGCCTCTCATTTTCCTTGCCGACGATCTTGAGTCGAATTCGGACGATAGGCATGTATAGTTTGTGATATGCTGGTGACGTAAATAGAGGATCTCACAAGACCAATCCAAGAAGCCGATGAGTTCTTCAGGAGTTTGAAGGCACAAATGGATTCTAGTTAGTTTAACTTTGTAATTTTATTCCTTTTTTCTCATTCAGAGGGGACATTGTGAAACCTTTTGGTTTCCTTTTTGCTAGATAGATCTCTCCTACAATGTCTTTGCCATCAGAATTTTAATTGGATTTTAGTTGTCTTGCTAGAGGTCACATATGGCAACTACTGTCCAGCAATTGATTGGTTTGGTTCAAAATTCGATTTTTTTTTTGCAATAGAAAAAATTATCACAGACGGTTCTTGACTCATACATGCATTTGGATGCTTAAAATACCATCATATGCTCAATTTAGCACGTTTGGAGAAGTTTTATGAAAATAAGTTCTTTTTGCGAAAACAAAAGCTTGATTTATAAGAACTATTTGAAAATTGGATTTTTAAGGGCTATATAAGTTGGAAATGCTCCAAATGTATTTGTGTAAAACTTGGAGCAAAATACAACATTTTCATGTTTTCTCCAAAAATTCTGCACTAAAATTGTTCGCAGTTTTAGTCTAAACTGGTTTGACTGGCTGCACTGCGGCAGTCTCACCGCTAGCCTACCGGTCTGACCACCCATGCCCAGCGGTCAGACCGGTCTGTCGAGTGGGACTTCCTCTTCTCTGGTTGGAATCATTTTCCCCTCTTCTCTTTCAGTCGGACCTTAATTCCACCCGAAATCAACTCTTCTCACTTACCTCCGGCCGCCTCTATCTCCTTCTCCAGCCATTGGTTTTGCATCTTGAGGTAATCAAAGTGTTCCCCTCCACCTCCTCTTGCCACTCCATGGATTGGTCTGTGTTCTTGTTGGCTCATTCCTCAATCCCATGAAAACCTAGGTGGAGGTTGTTCTTCCAAAGTCCGCCTGTTTGTTCATCAAAATTGTCAATGATTCATCTCTCTTCATATCCTCTCATCATCTAAGCTGGTAATATCTAAATCCCTACTTGAATCATTGTAACATTCAAATTTTTTGAATTTCAAAATCCTTTTGAGTAGTTTGGTCCTTGGGAAAAGTTTACCAAATTTTATTTGAATTTAAACAAGCTTAAATGGACTTTCAAAATATCAAAATAATTTAATGGGACTAATCTGAATATTAATTAATTTCAAAACTATTTTATTTGAGTTCTTTGCGATTGGAAATATTCCAGATTTTTCTAGAATTTTTCGAGTGCATTTGCTAATTTTAATTTGCTATTTGGATTTATATTTTTTTCTAAAATAGAAAACCCAATTAAAATCTCAGAAATTCTATCGGGCATAATCTCCTTCACCCCGACCCATTTCTCCCGAAGTCCAGCCTAGCCCACCAGCCTTTCTCTTTTCGCCGTAGCCCAGCTCCACGCAGCTTCACTGTCGCTGCCAAGTGGGACCCACTTGTTGGAATCGTCTTCAACGCGGACTCTCTTCTCTGAGTCCCACTCGCGCACGCCTCGCCGTCGGCATCCACACGGACATGCCCCTCTAATCCTATTTAAAGCCATGCACCCGCGTCAAAATCTTCGCACCACCCTCCTCTCCCGAAACCCTAACCTTGTTCCTCGGATCGCGCCGCCTTTTTGCCGATTCAAGTCCAAGAAGTCAGGCATCGCCGGAGCTTTTCCTCGCGAGATTGTGCCACCGTTGGTGAGCATTCGCCCTTTTCATCACCGGAAACGGGATCGCCTCGTCGTGTTCTACATGATGCAAACCTCGGCATCTTCGGAGCACCGCCACTTCACCGTCACCGCCGCAAGCCAAGTCGCTTCGCTGTTCAACTTGTCATCGCCGCCGCTGTGGTCATCTCTGACGAACACCAACCGCGTCATTGTGTTTCTTGTATCGCCTTTGCCTAGATCCAAACCATCGCTATCACCGAAGAGCTGCCGTTCAACAGAACCCCATCAGGCCTAGAGCTTCCTTCACTGTTGAGTCGCCGTGGCATGCCACCTCAGCTCCCACGTCATGCCATAGCCTCGGTGTCATCCCTGTCATCACCACGTGGCATACCCAATCTAAACGAGATACAAACCCTAGCCCAAAACCCAACTAAACCCAGTTCACCGTAAACCTAGTCTTTGACATGTGGGTCCCACATGTCAGTCCACTATGCTGTAGACCCATGAGCCATAGACCCATAGACCAGATCTATGAACCCGATCCATAGACCCCTAGTCCCACGTGTCAGCCACTGTTCCGATTTTCTAGATTTTCTTTTAATTTTGAAATTATGGCTGACATCGGGGTGACACAATAATTCGGAGTTCCCCTTTAGAAAGAAAATTTGGGAAATTCGAAATAGTAATTCCTTTATCTTTTTCTTAGGTTTAGATCTTCCGAGAGCCCGTTCTTCCTCATACGAACTCCGATTGAGCCCATTCAAATTTCTAAATTTATCTAAATTCAATATATAACTTCCTAAGATTTTTATTTAATTTTTTGAGTTTATTTATTACTCTGTTTTGTATTTATTTGGTTATTTGCTTTCGTTTGCAAGTAGACGTTGATACTTCGGGAACTTTTGAAGGAGAAGAAGTTGATCAACCTCATGACCAGTACCAAGACTTGTTCCCAGGCCAGTTGTACCTTTGACCATGCTGAACCTAGTTTTCCAAAATTACCTTGACTCAAATTATTGCATTTTACTTCAAATATTTATTTAAATATTTTGGGATTAACTATATACCAATTTGATTATATCTACTTTGCTCATTGTATTACCATGATCTTTTGTCACCCTAGTTTGGATAATTATTAGTTGGTATTATCATAGCACCAACGTGGATTGGTTAGATACAAATAGTCTGCTTTGCCATGCAACGGGTCATTGATATCATTTGAGTTGCAAATATAAACTTGACTAAGTGATTATGAAACTTGTGTAAAACTGTGTGTAGTATATTGTTACTCGTTAATGGCATGTGTTGCACTTAACTAACAGTGGAAAGAGATTTAGACTAGGGCGAGTGGATGGAACTGTGTGCTTGGGAAAATATGAATGTGATAGTTGGTAGTAATTGGACAGTCTCGCCTTGGTCAATTAAAGACTTAACTTTGTGCGCCATAGAACTGAGCCATAACTGTATAACTACATGCCTGGTATGGGACGGGCCTAACTTAGTAAGTTGTAGAATCTTGGCATTTATTACTCAGGCATGTAGGATACACTGTGTACCAGGGTGGAGGTGTGGACTACTCTGAAAGTTACATCGATGGATGGTTCGCCGCTTCCAAGTCCAACGGTGTGTGTCGTAAGCGCTGTGGTAGGGTTGGTATGGCGGTAAAACACATCGGGAGGGTCAATGGTTAAGATTAAGTTTCAGAAAGATTTTGTTATGATTGGTTCTGGCTACACTAGTTATATTGTGTGGGTAAAGTGTACTACCTCTGCAGAGTGTTAATTAATCTATTCGAATAGCTGCGTCCGTAGTCAAGGACATGCTCAGGGATTTCACACGAGGGGTAGATCTTCATAAAAACAATTGGGAAGGGATAACTGTGTGGGATAACTTCTGCAGTTGTGTAAAAGAAATTGATTAGGTTATGGAAGCTTTATGAAGAAAATTGTTAAATTATTATTATTTATTTGTTGTGAATTACACTTCAATCTATTATTTGAATTCAATTTTAAATGCTGCTTTATTGTAAAATAGCCATAGAAGCCATTTTTCTTGGAATAAGCTATCATCTATAATTGCATTATGTGGTACAACTTGTTGAGTACTTGAAATACTCATTTTTGCTGTAATGATTCAGCTGAAGTGGAGGAATTGTCGCCTGCTTTCAAGGAGGAGCTTTATGAGGATGGCGATCGTTATATTTTGATCCCAGTCAATTGCCTATGGCAAGTTGATGGGTTTCTACTGGAGTTGCTTTTGTTCTGCTGTTGTTTCTTTATTTAGTGCCAGCCCTGCATGGCTTAATAATTGTAAACTCGACCATAAGGTCACAACCGTTATTTATTAATCAAATTATTCGTTCATTCTTATATTTGTCTTATGTGGAATGATATTCATCTATGTTGACACTGTGTGTACTAGCGTGATTCTGAACTAGTGCATTATACACAGAGGGTCCAAAATTGCATTTTGGGTCCCGACAAAGGTGGTATATGGGCCAGGTTGACTGTAGGTCTTGACCTTCGTTAGATCGGTCGTCCTTAGTATGTCAAAACTATTTTTAAGTAGAAATTAACTTGCAAGATTAATGAATTGCTTAACTTCTCTTATCTCTCTCTTGACTTATCTAATGCTGATATTATGCTCTCCGTTGTTTTTAAGTTGGTTCTTACCCTTTTGCCTATCTTTGACAGATGACACAACTTCAGACTTATGGAGAGTGTACCGGAGGTTTTGCTGTTGAGTTGTGGAAGATTCTATAAGTACTTGAAGGATTTGAGAGACCACTCTACTAAGGCACCAACTGGATGGTGAATGGTTGGAATCGTGGAGTGCTATGTCGATTGACCACCTACACCCGAAGGGATACCAAGGCTAGTTGTCCCACGAACATCACCATTCAGAGGATCATCTTCATTGAATGGATCCAGGAGTCTTCACGTCTTGCCATCTTACGAGTGTGCAACATCTACGCCAACACATTGAAGGATACAGTCTTCCGCCTTCATGCTCGTGCCGCCGCCGTGGATCTTCCAGCTTGCTACCTGTGCACTGATGGAGAAGAGGATGCTACTGCGGTTCACCTTGCTCACTTCGTCGCCACCCAAGAGGAAGCCTTGGAGACTATTGCCACGGAATTGCACGGAGTCTACGAGACGTTGCAACTTGCAGAAGAGAAGATTGAAGAGTTGGAGGAGGCTTTGTACGTTCTGGAGGAGCTAGAAGAGCCCGAGGAGCTTGAGGAGCCTGAGGAACCTGAGGAGCCAGAGCTGGTTGTGCAACTCCTTGGTTGTTGAGGATTGTTATCAATTACCAAAAAGAGAGATTTAAGAATCTAGACCCACTATTATGAGTTAATGGAGTATTTTGGTAATTAATGACAAGCGTGGTGTGGACTATCATTTTCCATGAGTTGGTGAAACTAGTTGAGTCCCATGATGATGAAGGCTTATGATGTCATCATGTGCCGATCAACATCAAGATAAGATCATGAAGTGATGAAGATCATCATGTGTTGATAATATTCAAGTCAAGATCTCTGACTTGGAGTGAAGATGTTCGTCATCAAATGATCACTCCAAGATGGATGCTTAAGTCAAAGGTATGACTAGCATAAGCTAAGGATTTGCTTCTTAGTCATTTTACTTGTCTCGGTGTTTGATGTGGAGACTGGATTGTTAGTATAGGTTGTCGTACTATTAAGAGGGGTCTTGACTAGTAGCTTGAGTGTGTCATGTGATGATAAATCTTAGTGCTTGCTCTAGCTCTCTTTAGCATGTTACCGATATTTGTGAATGTGTTTTGCAAATAGTTGAGGCTTATGCATAATCCTTGTAGCATGTGACTCTAGTTTACAAATGTGTTTTGCAAATGGTTTAGGTCTACGTACCAAATTCCTTGTGGTGTAATTCTAAAAAATGAAAAATGTGTTTTGCAACTTGTTGAGAATCATGCTTTTATACCTTGTTTGCATCGCACATCAATTAGCAAATGTGTTTTTGCAAAATTGAGTTGAAGCATGATGCAAATTTAGCTTTTTCCTGTCTCTCGCGGTTCGACCGCAACTCTTGGGCGGTCTGACCAACCCTTGAAGGGTATGGCCGAGCTAAGTGCCGATCCATTTGTTCTGGCGATCTGACCGCCATGTTTGACCACCATGTGTTGGCCAGTCTGACTGGTCACATTGCCAGACCCCGGGTGTGGAATACCCGAAGACCTCATGTGTGTACCGTATTAGTCTCATGACCAGTGGCTAGCACACACAATCACAACATTGATATTCACATCCATACATTCATGTATATAAAATAAAACAAATAGAAGTACTTAACTGAAGTGGTTACATCACAGGCCAACCGCCCAAATAAAAATGAGTATCAATAGAGTAACAAAAGTAGCAGCAGAAGTAGAAGTGATAAAAGAATATAATTTCCAACGGTATGCCCATCCAAACCCTTAGGCAACTGACAAGAGACAAATCCTAGAGAGACCCATCCTTGAACCCTCCGGTTCCACATGCGAAGAACGTATCGTCGGGCGTTGGTTCATCCTCAAACCTTGAACAATAATTTAAGCAAGATTAAATACAATGCGTACTCAACAAGACTTGTAGTGTATCATAAAATTTATATAAATGCATGGCTAACAAGAGATGAGGCTCTACACTACAAGTTATTTTGCTTTAAGCAAGTTTTATTTGTAATATCCATACATAGTATTTTACAACGAAAGTTAAAAGAGCAATTAAATAGATACATGACAGTAAGTAAGTAATTGAATGAATAATAACAACAACTCGCAACCCTCCTCGGCTACGATCAACATTTCATTTTCAGCCATAGACATGGCACTCAGCTCAATTATAAACTAACAAAACATTTCCCATGTTTTCTAATGAAATCATTTTTGAGAAAATCAAGTCTATACCTGATGTGACCACACTAGGCATACTCATAACCGCGAGCACAGCTATTTAAATAGATTTATACTCTGCAGAGGGGTACAACTTTACCTACAGCACAAGAATTCTCTCGCTTGTTTGGTATCCATCGATACCATTGCTCACTACCTTAGGTAAGTAGTCTAGAGCACGTGTAGAAGCCTTTACATCATCTAGTCACTACCTTAGGTAAGTAGTCTAGAGCACGTGTAGAAGCCTTTACATCATCTAGTCCTACCCTTGCACTAGGCCAGTGAATGAACACCCTCATTTCGCCTGGGTACACCCCCATCAAGTGAAGCATTTGTAGTTGTGCCAGCAAGCTTTGTGCCCAACACCTCAGTGAAGGGAGCCCCTTCATATATGCCTCCATCCAATCATGCCCGCACTACTAAGGCCTACCAATGTGCAAGTCTAGTTTTCAATGACTTAATTAGCTAATGTCATCCCATACCAGCACATGTGGTTGTACACTTAGGCTTATTTTGATGGAACCGACGTTCGGTCCTTAATTGACCCAAGCGAGGATCTCCCCTTATCTACTAGTGAGGTATACCCCTCACTCTTCTCAAAATATAATATAACTCGCCTACGTCGAAAACTAGGTTTTGCATTTTTATTTTTTATACAAAATAATAGAGGTACACCTCTCTGGACATTTTTCATAAATCTTCCAAACTCATGTTTATCACATTGTCCTTTTATAACTTTTAGGGAAAAACTACCGCTCTATTAAGCATTTGTGCGATATTCACACTTAAAACTCCCAATTTGATATTATATATTGCCTAACCCAAAACCTAATGGCTAGAATAGTAAGAGCATCAATATTTCAAGGAGATTCATCCATCGAATAGGATTTACAACTACCGCTATCCCAAACATAGCAATTTCATATCAAACATACACGCATGCATAATAGATTTTACAAAAAGAAGTATAATAATTAAAATAGTAGGATCAGCGTGATCAAAGGGGGTACTTGCCTTGCTCTGGTTGTTCTGAATAGGAGGATGGATGGTCATCGAAAATATCGTTCGAACAATCGACGTCAAAAAAGAGTTGGAAACAAATTAAATAAGGCAAAATAATTTCAACAGTAACCAAATTAAAATATATTTTTTGCATATTTAGGTAGATCATGATTTTATATGAATTTATAAAAAGAATAATCTCATTTGGAGTTTTTATGCAAAAGTTATTAATGTTTTCATTTGGTTCGGTTTGAAAAATCCTGAAAAAGAAAAGGTGACGTCGATTACATATTTTCGAGTTTTACGCTTTCCAGCAGAGAAAACGTATTCTCTTCTATGTTCTACTGAGGTTTACGCTTTCCAGTATAGAAAGGGTATTCTTCTCTAAGCTTTATTGGGGTTTACGCTTTCCAACCGAGAAAGCGTATTTCCTCAGAAGTAAAGTGGCTTTCTCATTTTTCTGGATTTTTGTAAATCTTACATGCGGGGCCAACTTGCCAGTGACTCACCCTATTGATTTATTGATTTTGTTTTTATAAAATAGCGGGGTCCTACATGTCATAAACTCATTTACTAAAAACGTTTAGAATTAGATTTTCGATGAACTATTCGACTAGTCCCGCTTGTCATAGTCTAGTTACACTTAATCACTATCAGTTAGTTCTAATAAGAGATTAAATCTCGTGGGTCCCATTGGCAGAGAGAGAGTGAGATGAGCAGCAAGTGCGCGCGGCCGCGAGGAAGAGAAGCATGCTGGCGGCAAAGCTCGCGAGGAAAAGCTCTGGGAAGTTCAAAAGTGGGTAGTGGGGACAAAGGCGATGCTAGGGGAGGCGGAGGTGGCCAGAGAGATGGATGGAGTCGGTGACGCGACGGTGAGTGGTGGCAGGGACTCTCGGGCGTACATGGCACTCGTGCTAGGGCTTACACAGGGTGGCTTTGGGGTCGAAATCAACTCTAGGGGATGTCGCAAAGGTTTTAGGTGTGGCTCAGGACCCTATGGTCACCTGAGGTGAGCCGGCAGTGACTTCCTACGGTGGCGCCATGGGCCTCACCAATGAATTCGGTGCAAACATTCTACATTACTCAAATTGAATGATGCTCATGCTCCAATAGCTCACCACGATCATGAAGAAACTGAGAACAGGGTTGGAGAGGGGCTGAGGCGGCTTGACGGTGATGACCAGTGGCAGCGGCGACGGCTTGACGACGATGACCAGTGGCGGCAGCGACAAGCTTGACGATGAAGAAACGCCCTAGTGGAAATCAACTGAAATGAAGCGCATGCATAGTTTCAGGAGGGGTTGTAGATGGATAAAACAACTTCGGTGAGGTTAAGGGCTCACCGGAGAGACGTTGTCATCGACGGCGGCGGCAGAGACAGGGAGGCTCACGGTGGCTACTCTATGTGGGCGAGGATGGCTGAAATGAGTGGTGTGAGAAGGTCCAGTGAGGTGAGGCGATGCTCAAACCAGGAACAAAGTCGACGGGGACTCACTGAGCTTGGAGATCTTCTGCGGTGACCTCGGCGCCGGAGATGAGGAAGAAGATCCAATTGCAGCGCTACACTGCAATCGAATAGCAGAGAAGTGAGGGAATGATTGAGTGAGAAAAATGATACAAGATGATGTGCACGTCGAGGGTTTAGGGCATCGGGACACAGTTTTGCTTTGACGGAGTGCGTGCGCCAGAGGTCGGGACGAAAGAGTGTTCTGGGCGATATAGTGGACGAAACTTACTAAGGAGGGGAGGAATGGAAATGACAGAGTAAGTGAAGTGTTTTGACATGCTCGGGGGAGCTTCAAGTAGCGAGAGGGAGACGAGAATGCTGATAAGAACTATGCGGCTAACTCGGTTTCTCGCGGTTTTATCTTTGTCCGAGTGAGAAAAGGGGCCATCAATGGGGTGGATGAGGTAGGCGGAGCTTGGCGGAGGTGATGGGGGTGGTTGGAGCTCGAAACGGTGGACGAACGGTGAAATCCGTGGGAACATGGGCAGAGCTCTCGCTGGCGAGGGTGAGTAGAGGTGGAAGAAGGGCTTTAGCGTGTGGGCCCCACACATCAGCGAGAGGAGAGAGAGGGTTTAAGTTAGGTTTCTGAGATAAAAAGGCTGAGGGTTTTGCTGAATTTTTGTACTAAGCAAACAAGGTCCAAAATTAATGAAATTTTTGCGAGGGATCCTGACCTAGTGTAGTTGCTTAAGTAAAATTTTTAGAACTTTATCTCGTCTGTGATTTTATTGAAAATTCTTCAAGTTTCTGTTTTTATATAATTGTATTGTTACCCTTGAGGAAAATTTGCAAAAGTTGCTTAATAAATTTTTCCCTAGGTAAATATGCCCAAAATAATTCTCTCAATGATTTTCATTTTATTTTCCTAACATTCTTACAAGTGCATGTTTGTATGGATTTCTTTATTTGCTTTATACAAAAGTTTAAAATCAACCATAGTTAATTCCTCACATGCAATATGCTTAAAATTATTTTTCCAATGCATTTCTTGTTATGTCTTCCCAAAATGTGAATTTTAGGATGCTACACACACGACCAAAGTCCCCCAGTTTGCTTTTTCTAAAGAAGGGTGTTTTCCCTTAGCTTGACCCCTTTGTGGAGCGGTCTGACCGCCCCCTTGGAGGTTTGACCGGCCTTGGTCCGGTTGACCGGCCCTTCTGAGGAATGTCAGTTCGATTGAGTGTCCAACAGCTAGTTTTTATATCCATTAGAGCTAGGACGGTCTGACCGACCATTGGTTGGAGGTCAGACCAGGAATCCCTGTTTTTCTACAGATTCCCCTCCAACAACTAATTTTCTTATGTGGGTGTATAAATACCCCTTGTGGCCAGTTGTGGGAGCAGGTGGGTGCCATTTTCATTCCCCTTGAGTGAAGAGCAAGCCCTCTCATCTCTTTTGTGTATGTGTTGCACTTAGTGAGCTTAGAGAGCAAAATCCTAGTGCATGTGTTGCATTAGGAGTTGGATTTAGTATCCATTGAGCTTATACACTTGATTCATTCAAGTGAGTGTCTCCGACTTGTTACTCTTGGTGTTTGCTGATACCTAGACGGTTTGGAGGAGTTACACCGGTAGTCTTCTCAAAGAAGGTTGTGAAAAGACCTGAGCGGTTGTGAGTGGCTTGGTGCTCGCCATTTTCGGAGTGGAGAAAGAGCAACACCGAGTGGATTCGAGGTGTAGGCTTAATTTGTGGAGCCGGTCCAATTCATTTGCGCTTACCTCAACATGGACTAGAGGAAACCGGCAAGTTTTCGATCACCACGGGAAAGTGTTCTTGTGGTTTGTTTTCTTGAGCTTTACTTTCTTGTAATTTACTTTGATAGAATTAAATTGTTTACTGGTCTCCTTAGGATTGCAATCATTGTCTACGTCTTAGCTTGTTGGTACACTTAGTCAAGACTAGTTGGTTTAGATTTTAATTGAGCAAAACCGAATTGATTTATAATTCTGCAAAACTCAGTTTTAGCCAAAAGAATTTTTAAAACTGCCTATTCACTCCCCTCTAGTCGGTCTCCTCGATCTTACAACACTGCATATGTAGCAAATGTCCAGAACCACCCCTCGGCACACATATTGCGTATAGTGCTGACACATATATCATGTTGTGTGCCCACTTCGAACCCACATACGCCATGCGTCATATGCCCGTGTCCATGTCCCGCATGCGCCCGTACGGCGAAGATTGATGCTCTGATACCATCTGTAATAATTTAGCCCAAAATCCGCTCAATGCACAACCCACCGTGGGGGCGGATCCGTGCATACATAGCACCACATTTACACTTCATCATTGCTTTATGAAAAAAGGGTTAACCTAGAGATGCTACGTTTGAATCTAACAGACATTATATACTACTATAACTCACTTTAGACAAGCAGTATGAGATAAATCCATCAGACAGTTCCACATGGGCACCACAACTCACTTTAGATATACAATGTCGGACTAATTCCACCACACAATTTTACATGGGCTGCACTACGAGCATGCCGTGGGAGTGATTTCAATACCTATAATAGACTATTTTAGTACTAATGTAAAAGGTAAAAAGAAAAGAAAAAATATTTTAAAAAAAGAACAAAATGCCAAATGTCTAAGGGGACGGGATTCGCTGCAAGCGAATAATCGGCTGCACAATTTATGGTTAAAACCCCCTTCGAACGTAAGAATTTTGTATGTTCTTTGCACGAATTAGTACAAAATCTTATAGGAACCTCTGGTAATTGAGCAACCGATCAAAAAAATTTATGCACAATTTTTGTACTGTGCTCGGTATAAACTAGTAGCCAATATTTCTCGTCATGAATTGCCTATTGTCATTCCGTGTGGACGCACATGTGAGTTGGTGAGGGTTTTGTTGGTTCATTGAATCATGCGGTCGTGTACCGGATGGTTCGGGAAATGAGGATGTTCATGCGTTTGGTGCGTTCCACGTCACGAAATATTCTCCTTAGATATTGTACCACTTCGTTCAAAGAAAACGACTGAACCACGCCATTCAGCTTCGCCTCATCCAAGCGCAACGTGCGCGAGCCGACCGCACTACCGCCCCAGCGAGCCACGCCGCCATTCCGGCCTCCTTCCCCTCCCTCTAGCTCTCCCCTCCATCCCCTTCCTCCCCTCTTCTTTCTTTCTCCTGGAGCTCACCTCAAAGCGCGTCACCGTTGAAGCTCTCGCACTAGCCGATGCGTCATCGTCGTCGTTCCGGTCGTTCCAGTGCGCTCCTCCCCAAGCTACCCGCGTCACGACATGTTCCGGCACTCAAAGACACTTTTCCCTCCATTAATATCAAGATTCCCCCACCGGAGCGCCGCACACTGCCATCTTCCTCGTTTCCAGTCGAAAGAGGCCGTCGTGGTCGCCATGCTTTCTCCGTTGAGTATTGCTTTGATTCCTCTCCACTTGAGCACCTCCTTACCCCCCCCTTTCCTTCCCCACCACCCATGCCATCTACCCTACCCCATAGCGCCGTCGCACTTGCGAGCCGACCGCGGCACCACCGACCCTTGTTGCCAGGCCTCCTCAGTCCTACTCTCCCTCGACCAATCACATGGGTGAGCTCCCCTAGTCTCCCTCTTTCTCATGCTCACCCTATTTTCCTCCCTCTCCCACCCAAGCACCGCCGCCCCCAGCTCCGGCCACCACACGCCGCCGCTCGGCCGCCACTGTCCACCTTCGGTCGCGTCGTCGCCACCCATGGACTCCTCTTCACCGCAGGGACCCACTTTTGGGGTCACCCCTTCCTCTCCACAGCTGCCTCGTCACCGACAAGCCGCCCACGCTGACCTAAGCCCCTCCCCTATTTTCTCTCTACTTGCACTTCTCTCTGTTCATTCATCCTACTAAACAAAATGGTATATCACCTCATCCGATCAACCAAACACAGTACTAGTATCGTTCCATTCATGATTATCCCATCCACTTGAACCGAATCATCCAGTTCAGCTTCATTCATCCATCAAACACACCCTAAAGTTTAGACATAACATAAGTAATCACGGGAGTTTGGTATGCATTGTTGGCTTTATGATCTTCTCTTCTCCTCGATCCATACATACAATGCCAGTGTTCATAGATATCTAAGAGCTGAATTGGCATTAGGTAACCTGTGAGGACCCCGGTTTATTCGGCTTGTACTGCTTAACCACCCACTTGGTCCTAGCAGCACAAATCAAATAAACCAAGCCTCGAGATATGTATACTTCCCAGAAATGCAGTATACACACCCCGTTACAAAATCATGCATCAATTCCATTCATACACATAGAGCCGAAGCAAAAGCAACAACTGAAAGACATAGATAATATAAAGAGAGTTATTACAAAGAGAGGCCGACTGCCAAAGTCATAAAGATAAGTAAATACACAATGAAGCAAAATGGCCATAAGATGGCGATAAACAAAAGCCAATCGGTGTGCCTTTACCCACAAGGCAACCAACCGGACCGCCAAGCTAATCGTCCCAAACAGCGCAAACACACTCACAAAAGTGAGGCCCTTGGGGCTCACCTTCTTCCTCTGCAACAATTAATATTAAGCAAGCGGATGAGTACAAAACTTGTTTTTGTACTGCAAGACTGACGTGTGAGATAACGAGAACTATAATTAACTACATGCAAGCTTTATGTACGTGGATGAGGCTCTGGACTTATTTTCAGCATAAAGCAAGTTTTCATTTGCAATAAGGTAATAGATTCAAAGCAAGTTTGCAATTAACTTCTATTGTTCAAATAAAGAGAGACAATAATAATAATAGATAGAGAACAACACCAACCTAGAAGTGACTAACCCATAGTCACCACAACAATAGCATGAAGTACCCCTTCGTACCACCCATGTCAAGTTTAAGTTTTTAAAAGGTTGTAGTCTAGTTCTTGCACGACCTTACCAAGCATGTCCATAACCTAGGACGAGGCTATTCGAATAGTTTTAACCCTGCGGGGTGTACCAATGTACCCACACGATAGACCGCCTTTCCACCAGCCACGGTTAGCACACTTCCTTTGGTATGCAGGCATGGCTAAGTCTAACAAGACGCTTTCCAATGGACGATGCTAATTAAGAGCCGCAACCCACGGGAGAAGGACACATTAGACAGCCTAACCGGTCTGCTAATGCTCCCCTCCAAAACACACACACACAAGAACACACCCACCGACCAGCTCATAATTAACACCTCCCAAAGTACTGAGTCAAGAGAGGTTCCATATCCCCCTCGTGTGGTTAGCACGCAATAAGCGCTTGGCTTAGTGACACAAGTAACTCGGTCCTTGGGGACTTAGGCACCATTCCAACACACCCAACAGATCACATCAACATACCATTGTGCCCAAGTCAAGATATAGTTTTGTTTTCAGTTTTTTATTTGTAAATCAATAAAACACAAGGGTTGGACATAATGGAGTAGTATAAGTATTTGTGTGATCAAGATCATCGACAAGTTGATGATCGCCCAATACTACCGATACTAGGCATGGCTAAGCAATATTTATTCGAAATCTACTAAGTGACAAGAGTTCATCCATCGAACTCTAACCACAGCAAATAACCTAGGCTCAGGTAGTAGAGGATAACCATTTACCTACAGATTATGCAACTAGAGGTCTAACTAATCAATTTAACAACAAAATAGCAATGCATACATAGAAGTTCAACAAAATATTAGACTTTAAAAGTAATGGGATCAATGGGAAATGATCAAACTGCTTGCCTGCTTGTTGTGGCTCAAATTGTTGCGGAGGGTCGTTCTCGGGGTTACCGCAAATATCGAATCCTAAGCGAAAGAGCGAAAACAACCAATAAGGCGAGCAACACTTAAATGAAATAGCAAGCAACAATTATCCAATTGCGACGAAATTTATACACAAGGTAGAATACTGATATACCTAGACATAGGAATTGGAAAAACCTAATTTGGATTTGTGGTGCAAAAGATATTCTCTAAAAACCTATTTTCGGTCATAATTAGCACTGTAGCAAAAAATATTTTCTAGAAAGATTTTGGAGCTGAAATTTTTAGGGTGGCTACCTACTGGTGTGGTGATAACCCATATAAAATTTCAGGTCATTTGAAGTTACAACGAATTAGTTATGATTTTTCTAAGTTCTAAAACTAGGACATCATTTATACCAGTAGCAAAGACCACTAGCAAACTGGCTCTTCACTAAAGTTCATCCCTAAAGGAAATTAACAAAATTTAGTTCGCTCTATTTGGACTTACAGACAACAAGTTATGGATTTTCTAAGTTTTTATAGCATTTTTCGAATATTTACTAGAGGCTGAAAAGGCCAAAATCGATTCACAACATTTCTGGTTCTTAACAGGGCCTGGAAACATTTCTAGATTACTCTCTAACCAAAAAGAAAATTAACACTACTGAAATCACCCAAAAAGGATTTATAATGAAAAAGATATGAATTTCTAAAGTTTTAACAACATTTTTCAGTAGAAAGATAAAGCTCACCGAGAAATTTTATATCCCTCAACCGAAAAGAAAAGGCGTGGCTCAACGTGGGCCGCTGATTAAAGATCCGACGGCCCACGCGCACGGCCGACTCAACATGCGCGCGCGCGCACCGTTGGATTTGAGTCCAACGGTCCAGATCATGGTGACCTTCGGACAGTCCAATTGCTCGCACAACCTGGACCGTTGATCAAGCGATGAAGGGCTGGGATTGAGGAGCCGGACGATCCAATTGCTCCCACGATCCCGACCACAGATCCAATATCGAACGGCTGAGGTTGATTGGGCGTTTATGATTTGAACATGGCTCATGACAATAGGGCCCACCGTCGACGCAAGTCACATGCCGGGTTTAACGCGCGCGCACGGGAGGGTTTGAAATGACGGGCCCATGTCGGCGGCGATCGGGCCACGCACACGTGGTTTAGCGCACGGGGTGATTAAAATGTGCGGGCCCACATGTAAGCGACTGAGGAGGTGGGTTTAGGACAGCTAATGATTACTAACCCATGATTAACAATGATTATCATTAATGAACGCCATTACTGTGTCCGAACGATATTACGGCACCGCCGTTTTCGTCCGACAACAAACCGAGGGCACCCTCCGGCTTGTCGCCGGCGACCCAAGGCACGGCGGCGGGAGCTAAGTGCCAAAATGGAACCGCAATAGCATTGCGCACCCATCGGGACCACCCACACCGTCGGCGGTGTCCCAGAACGGCGGCTAGCCGACGATGAGCGGCGGCGACCAAAACGGCCGAAATGCATAATGACCAAAAGCTCCGCAATAAACCATTCCAGCGGGTGCCAAAGCTTCTAGGGACTACTAGAAGGCTACGAGGATGCGGAGGTGCCGAGGAGGTCGAGCAGCCTCGGCGACGAAGAGCGGCGCCAAGACCAAGAAGAAAAAGTGGAGACGACGGCCGAGCAAAATGGGGAGACCGGGTCATCACAACATCTTCACAATAGCTCGAGATGCCACATGAGCAAGGAATTAGAAAGAAGCTCCTTACCGCGAGGAGGAAGAAGGGGTGATTCGGCTTGCAGAAGCAATTCCCCAAAATTGAGCTGCTCCTGTGAAAGCAAACTACAATTAAGTTAGGGGTTTTGCTCCAAGAAGTAAGGGACACAAACCGAAGCAAAAAGAAGGGAAGAAAAGCCACTGGAGCGCGGGTTGCACCGAGGAGCTCCCAACTCAACAATGGCGGCCGAAAGGGTTCTGGAGATTTGGGCTCAAACAAGCAAAGAGAGTGCAAGCTGGAGCTCAAGGGGTGTAAAGAAAGCTCACGAAGGCCTTGAGGGCTTAAGTAGTCGAGGAGCGACAGAGTAACAAGCACATGCCCATGGGTGGACTTGGTCCACAAGAACGTCTTGATCGGTCGGGCGACGGGGCGTAAGCTCGGCGACTCGAGGCGGTGCACCGCGGGCATTTAATGCGCGCGAGAGCCGTTTAAAGGGCTCAAGGAGGTGACAAGGCACCCCTCTCTCACCGCCATGGCGTCTGAGCACGCATGCGCGGAAGGAGGAAGATGACCAACGACACAGGTGGCCCCACCGGTCGGTGACACAAAGTGCTTGAGTCCAAAGTGTTTTAGTGGGTTGAGCCCAACCTCATTAGATCTTGGCGCGGATGAGATTTGAACGCCACGATGCGATCGCTAATTGTAAAGACTGAAGTGAACCGGTACGGCCCCGCGACGGTTGGATCAGGATCCAACGGCTGAGAATCAGATGGCAACCGGAGTTGTCCGAATGCTTACACGAATGAGAGCCGTTCGATGGAAATCCAACGGCTGATAGCGCGCGCACGGTTGAACTGGCGCGGGGCGCGGTTAGTTGGCTCGGTCGAGTCAAGTGACTCAAGCCCGAGCCCGACTCGAGTCCAATGAACAGTACAAATCAGTTAGGGTTTGATTTTTAAACCTGGAACTTTGGGGATTTAATTGAGGCATCAATTCAACTCCAAAATTTATGAAATTTTAACTGGAGCTTCCTGACTTAAGGATTAACCTTCCCTAAAATTTCCAGAGGTTTTTGTGCACTGGAATTTGCTCAACAATTTCGAGATGGTTAAGACAGAGGTTTGACTTGCCTCTAAAATATTTCAAATAATTTCCAAAAATTATGAAATAATTCAGAGGTGTTATCAAGCCACCCTAGAACCAGGGAAAATTATTTCCAAGGGTTTGACAAAAGATTTGACCAAGGAGGTTGTTGACTTGATAAATGAGGCTTTTGATTTTTAATTTTCCAAAATTCTTTTACAAGAATTTCAGAAAAGTTTCAAAAGTAAAAGGATGAAGGAAAAGTTTTAATTTACCCTCATTTTATTACATTTGAAACACAAGCCAAAATGGGGATGTTACATAACCCAACATTTCAAACTGATTATATACTTGCTCAGAGAATGTAACAAGTAATAACCCATGCAAATTATCATACCTTGTCACTTTCTTCAGAGTTGTATTCTAAAAACAAGTTTTGAAGTTTTGAATACACATTTTTTTTGATGTCCGGGATTTTTCCCCATCCGGCCCATATTAAAGAAGAAGAAGCACCCTACCTCATGAGGTGCCCACGGGAGCCAACGCTCAACCGTGGTGGGCTAGGAGCCTATAGGTCCCCTGTGCCAGCTGAGCCCCTGCTCACTCCTCAAATAATCCCAGTGAGACACCCATGCCAGGCTCAATCCTCGAGCACGGGTGGGTTAAGGGAGTTACCTCGCCTCGAGCCAGCCGAGCAAGCCTCAGTTCTCCCGTGGGTGCCTCATGTATGTTAGAGATACATGTATAGTGTGTTATTCCCCATTGTTATGAGGGGTTATTTGCATATTCACCACTTGTACTTTGTGTATATATACTGGCCCTTTGGCCCCCTGGTAATACAAGCGCTATTCATAACATGGTATCAGAGCCAGGTTAGGGTTACGGTCTTACAGTTGCCGCCGTCGGTCTCTCTACCGGCCGCCGCCGCCCTTCCTGTGTCCTCTGCCACCACCAGTCGCTTGTCGTCTTCGGTCGTCGCCGCCATTCATCTTCACATAGTAGCTCTCCCTCAGTCGATGGTCATGCTTGTTGGCCACGCCGCCGCTACTGGTTCTTCTTTGTTCGCCGCCACCTGCGGCTTTGTGCCTCTGTCGCCCAAGCCCGGTTCGACAGCGCGCGTCTCCGTCCACCGCCGCCTGCGGCCTTACGCCTCTGTCGCCCGAGCCCGGTCCTGCGCCTCTCTGACTCCGCTTCGTCTTCATCGACTCGGTGCCGCCTCCGACTCCGCTTCGTCGACTCAGCGCCTCTTCGACTTTTGGCTCTGAGGTCTCCTCCGCTGCATGCGCGTGAGGTCGCTGCTGGAACCACCCGTCGTCGGAGAACTGCCATCGCCGAAGCCGTCCGCCGCCGCCGCCACCGCCGCTCGAGTAGCAGAAGGGGGAACCCTAATTCCCCCTGTGTGCATCGTGTGTCGTTCGGCCAGCAGGCCGAAGGCTTTTTAGTGAATCAGCCGGCCCGGTAAGAAAAAGGAGCCTAGTAAAAAAAGAGAGACCTTATCGGATGCCAGCCGACGAATTGGTAGAGATGAAGAAACAGATAGAAGAACTTCTTGAGAAAGGTTTCGTGAGACCTAGTTCGTCGCCATGGGGGGCACCTGTTTTGTTTGTCAAGAAGAAAGATGGAAGTATGAGGATGTGTATTGATTACCGTTCGCTCAACGAAGTTACTATCAAGAACAAGTACCCACTACCCCGGATTGATGATTTGTTTGATCAGATGAAAGGAGCCGGAGTGTTCTCAAAGATCGACCTGCGATCAGGTTACCATCAGCTGAAGATTTGTCCTAAGGATATACCGAAGACCGCTTTCTCAACGCGGTATGGACATTATGAGTTCTTAGTCATGTCCTTTGGTCTGACTAACGCCCCTGCATACTTCATGAACATGATGAATAAAGTGTTCATGGAGTATTTGGACAAGTTCGTAGTCGTGTTCATTGATGATATTTTGGTTTACTCCGAGACAGAAGAAGAACACGCCGAGCATTTAAGGATAGTCTTGGAAAAATTCAGAGAGCATCAGTTGTATGCCAAGTTCAGTAAGTGTGATTTCTGGAAGAAAGAAGTTGATTTCCTTGGTCATGTGATGACAGCCGAGGGAGTAGCAGTTGACCCTGGTAAGGTTAGAGCAGTGTTACATTGGGAGCAGCCCAAGACTGTAACTCAGATTCGCGGTTTCTTGGGAATGGCAGGTTATTACCGTCGTTTCATCAAAGGATTATCATCGATTGCTAAGCCTCTTACGAAATTGTTGAAGAAGGAGAAAAAGTTCATTTGAACTCCAGCCTGTGAAGAAAGTTTTCAAGAGTTGAAGAAGCGCCTGACTTCAGCCCCAGTACTGATTTTGCCAGATATTCGGAAGGATTTCGATATCTATTGTGATGCTTCGCGTCAAGGATTAGGATGCGTCCTGATGCAAGAAGGAAGAGCTGTCGCTTATGCGTCAAGGCAATTGAGACCCCACGAGGAGAATTACCCTACCCATGATCTGGAATTAGCTGCCGTAGTGCATGCTCTAAAGATTTGGCGTCACTACCTCATCGGTAATCGCTGTGAAGTCTACACGGATCATAAGAGCCTGAAGTACATCTTCACCCAGTCAGATTTGAACATGAGACAGAGGAGATGGTTAGAATTGATCAAGGATTATAATCTTGGAATCCACTACCATCTCGGAAAAGCCAATGTAGTTGCAGATGCTTTGAGTCGTAAGAGTTACTGCAACGCTTTGGAAGTGGAAGAGTTTTGTTCAAAACTTCAAGACGAGTTTCAGAAGCTAAGGCTAGAAGTTGTGTTCGAAGGATTTGTACCCAATTTGGAGGTATAGTCTACCCTGGAGAAGCAGATTCATGAAGCGCAACCAAAGGATCCCGTGTTGTCAGATATCAAGCTCAAAATGGCAGAAGGAAAATTCAAAGATTTCACCAAGGATGATCAAGACATACTCTGGATTAATGGTCGTATCTGTGTACCAAATATCTATGGTCTAAGACAGTTAATCTTAAAGGAAGCCCATGACTCAAAGTATTCGATTCACCCTGAAAGTACTAAGATGTACCAGGATGTTAAGAATAAATTTTGGTGGCCAAATTTGAAGCGAGAAGTCGTAGAGTTTGTTGCCTTGTGCGACGTCTGTCAGAAAGTAAAAGCAGAACACCAGAGACCAGTAGGTTTGTTACAACCGCTGAAGATTCCAGAGTGGAAGTGGGGGGAAATCGGAATGGATTTCATTACCGGTTTACCCAAGACTCAATCAGGTTATGATTCGATTTGGGTAATAGTCGATCATTTGACCAAGGTTGCCCATTTCCTGCCAGTCAAAACCACGTACTCAGGAGATCGCCTTGCGGAGTTGTACATGGCCAGAATTGTCAGTTTGCACGGTGTGCCCAAGAAGATAGTGTCAGATAGAGGATCTCAATTCACCTCTCGTTTTTGGCAAAGTTTGCATGAAGCATTGGGTACCCATCTGAATTTCAGCATTGCGTATCATCCACAGACAGATGGACAGACGGAAAGAGTTAATCAGATATTGGAGGATATGCTGAGAGCTTGTGCCCTAGCTAATGCTGCCCGATTGGATAAAAGTTTACCATATGCAGAATTCTCGTACAACAACAGTTATCAAGCTAGTCTGCAAATGTCACCATTTGAAGCCTTGTATGGTCGTGCCTGCAGAACCCCGTTGAATTGGTCAGAAACAGCTGAACGTTTGGTTTTCGGTCCAGACATCATCCAAGAAGCAGAAGAGCAAGTGGCCATGATAAGAGAAAGATTGAAGATAGCTCAGTCCAGGCAGAAGAGCTATGCTGATAATCATCGTCGTGATCTCAGTTTTGAACCCGAGGATTTCGTCTATCTTCGAGTGATCCCGCTCAGAGGTGTCAAAAGGTTTCATGCCAAAGGGAAGCTTGCCCCTAGGTATGTTGGTCCGTTCAAGATTTTGGAACGTCGTGGGGAAGTTGCTTATCAGTTGAAGCTACCGCAGTCGTTAGCAGGAGTGCATGATGTCTTCCATGTCTCGCAGTTGAAGAAGTGCCTTCGTGTGCCAAGGGAGCAAGCCCTACTAGAATCAATTGACTTGAAGGAGTATCTCACCTACAAGGAGCAGCCAGTCAAGATTTTGGATGTCGCAGAGCGCCACACCAGAAGCAAGACTGTTCGTTTTTGCAAGGTTTAGTGGAGCAACCACTCAGAAGGAGAAGCAACGTGGAAACGTGAAGAAGAGCTGAAAGCCGAGTTTCCTAGCCTTTTCTCTAGCTAGTCTGAATCTCGGGGTCGAGATTCCTTTAAGGAGGGAGGTTTGTAACATCCCAATTTTTTGAGCTTTAAAAATCATTTAAATAGTTAGTAGGGGAAAAGTCACCATTTGGATTTATTTGAAATTAATTCAAAAGCTTAGTATTGGACTTTACAATCAAAACCATTTAATGTGAATAATCCCAACATGAACAATAGCCAAAACTATTTTATTTGGGTTCTATGTGCTTAGTAATATTTTCTAGATTTTTCTAGAATTTTTCTGAGTTCATTTGCTATTTTCTATTGCTTATTTGAGTTTCTGGTATTTTCTAAAATGGAAAATCTATTTAAAATCTCATAAAACGCTTTGGGCCGAATTCCTTTCCTCCGACCCATTTCTTCTCTATTTTGGCCCATCTCCGCGCGAAGCCCGACTCCCGCGCGCGCCCGCCTCCGTGCCGCTGACATGTGGGTCCCACACCCTCGTCGTCCTCCTCGCGCCCGGCATCGTCTTCGCAAACGGCCGCGCCTGTCCGCCATTGCCGACCTCCGAGTCCCGTACGACAACGCGAGATTTCCAACAGAACCCCTTCTAGAAAACGCGTAGAATCTCATCCTTTATCTCCCCGCATCTGCTCGGATCAAAATCTTATCCCGAATTCGTCTCTATCTTCGTTTTTCCCGCGAGCTCATCTCGGACTCTTTTAGGGTTCTGCCGCCGTACGCTGCCCTAGCCCCTCCCGGCCCCTATAAAAGGCACCCCCGGGATCGCTTTGACGCCCGCATCAGAACCCCTCAACCCATTGCGCCACCCGAGCCCTAGCGCCGTCGCAATCGGAGATTTAGGGTTTTTCGCCGCCGGTCTTTTTCTCCATTTTGCGCCGCTGCCGACGTCGCTCTGCCCTCGTGGTCTGCACCGCCGGGTTCAGCGTCACCAGGGCTACCTCCACGAGCCTTCGCCGTCGTCGGAACCTCACTGGAGCCCCGTCCGACAAAACCCGAAGCAGCTCCGCCGCTCAACTCTCGCCGCCGGTCGCCACCGTCCCTCCCATCACCCGGAGTTGCACCCAGAGGTTCGCAATAGCGCCCTCTACACGCCGGTACCGGTCACAGCAGGTGGATCGCTGCCGTTCGCCGTTGTCATCGGTTCCTGAGCGCCGCCATCCGTCGGTCTGACGTGTCACGCCACGTGGCTCGCCACCTCAGCGCCGCGCCTGCGTATCATCCTGTGTGGCGCCGCTTCAGCGTCCCCGTCAGCGCTACGTGTGCGCCGTGTGGCAGTCCACCCCACCCAAGAACCCGAGGGTGGGTAGACCCAGTCTACCATGAGCCGTGTCTCTGACATGTGGGCCCCACGTGTCAGGATTTTCTTTTAAATTCTTTTATTCGTGAAATCCCTGTGCTGATGTCTTGCTTGCGCAATAATCCGATTTTTTTGTTAAAAAATAATTCGGAAATTCCAGTAAATCCAAATTTAGGGTTTCTTTAGATTTTCAATCTTCTAGAGCTCATAACTTTTGCATCCTAACTCCGACTGAGCCCATTCAAATTCCTAAATTTATCTAAATTCGATCTCTATTTATCTAAGATTTTTATTTAATTTTTGGAGTTTGTTTTGCCTCTTTTATTTATTTGTTTTGTTTATTTATCTCGTTTGTGAGTAGACGTCGATTCGTCGGGGAATTTTGGAGAAGAAGGAGCACCCCAAGATCAAGACCAGTACATAGACCTTTTCCAAGGCAAGTCATACCTTTGATCATCTTGAACCCAGTTTTTAAATTACTTTGTTTCAAAATATTGCATACTACTTTAATTATGTATGTAAATACTTTTGGGTATAGTTATAATCCAAATTGTTATCATCACCTTGACTTTGTATGCCATAACTCCTTGTCACCCTAGATTGGTTATTAGTTGGTAATATTGTAGCACCAACGTGGGTTGGTTAGATGCGAGTACAATTGCTTAGCCATGCTACGAGTCTCACATCTCATTTGAGTTGCAAATGTTAACTTTGACTAAGTGACTATGGAACTTTGTGTAAAACTGTGTGCTATGTGTTATTACTTCGTGATAGCATGTGTTGCACTAAAACCAATTGGGTGGGAAAGGATTTAGACTGAGGCAAGTGGTGGATACTTCGTGATATGGTGGACTTTGTGAATGGGAATGATAATCTTTGTGTTATAGTTAGAAAGTGGAAGTCTTACCTTAGTCAATTAAGGACTTAACTTTGTGCGCCATTGAACTGAGCCTTACTGTACGACTACATGCCTGATGGGACGGGCCTGACTTAGTAAGTTATGGATTCTCGGCATTGATGTTCAGGTGGATAGGTTAGACTTTGTGACAGGGTGGAGGTGTAGCTACTTGGTAGTTGCATCACGGGACGGTTCGCCGCATCCCTGTCCAGCGGTGTGTGTTAGACTAGTATTCTTTGTGAGCTGGTCTAGCGGGAAAGCACATCGGGATTGTCAATGTTTGAGATGAAGTTTCCGAACTGTTTTGTTACGATTAGTGCTAGCTACACTAGTTGTATCTTGTGAGTAAAGTGTACAATCTCTGCAGAGTGTTAAAATCAATTTATTCGAATAGCCGTGTCCGCGGTCATGGACATACTCGGGGATTTCACACGAGGGGTAGTTTTCATAAAATGATGGGATGGGAGCTATGTGATCTAAGTCATGTGGCTATGTGAAATAATCTGTTTAGCTTTGTGTCTTTGTGGAGAACAATTGTTAAATTATTATTGACTATTTGTTTTGAATTATATTTTCAATCTATTATTGTATTCAATTGCAAATGTTGCTTTTACGCAAAAGAACCACAGAAGCCTTTTCTTTTGGAATAAGTCTGCATCTATAAATTGCATTCTGTGGTATGATTTGCGAGTACGGTTGTGTACTCACGCTTGTTGTAAAACTTGCGCACAAACCTACAGAAGAGGAGGAGTCTACGCCTGCTTTCAAGGAGGAGTTCAACGAAGGTTGCTGATCGTTAAGGTTTGGATCCCAGTCGGTTGCCTGTAGTGAATTGATGGGATCTACGCTGAAGTTATTTCCGTTCCGCTGCTGTTTTATTCTCTGTTGGCCCTGCGTGGCTTAATAAGTGTAAACTCGACCATAAGGTCAAAACCCTTATTTATTATTCAAACTAATCGTTTATTGTATTAATCGTTTGTGTGGATTGATATTCACCTATATTGATACTGTGTGCACTAGCGTGATCCTGGACTAGTGCATTATACACAGAGGGTTCCAGAATCGTAATTTTGGGTCCCGACAGAGATCATGATTCTGCGCTCTTTGTCTACACTTCGTCTCGTGGTCGGACTCTTCTTCTTCTGTATGTTGATGATATGATCATTACCGGAGATGATTCTGAGTACATTGCCTTCATCAAGGCTCGTCTTAGTGAGCAGTTCCTTATGTCAGATCTTGGTCCTCTTCGTTACTTCCTTGGGATTGAGGTTACTTCCACTCCAGATGGTTTTTTTTATGTCCCAAGAGAAGTATATTCAGGATCTTCTTGACCACGCCTCTCTCACTGATCAGTGTACTATTGAGACTCCCATGGAGCTCAATGTTCATCTTCGACCCTCTGATGGCGAGCCTCTTTATGATCCGACTCGCTATCATCATCTTGTTGGGAGTCTTGTCTATCTTGCTATTACTCGTCCAGATATCACTTATCCAGTCCACATTCTGAGTCAGTTCGTCTCTGCTCCCACTCAGGTCCATTACAACCACCTTTTTCGAGTTCTGCGATACCTTCGTGGGACTATCTTTCGCCGTCTCTTCTTTCTACGCTCCAGTGCGTTACAGCTTCAGGCTTATTCGGATGCTACTTGTGCCAGCGATCTCTCTGATCATCGGTCTATCTATGCTTACTGTGTTTTTCTTAGTGGTTCTCTCATTGCCTGGAAGACGAAGAAACAGACTGCAGTGTCCCGTTCGAGTGCAGAGGCTGAGTTGCGAGTTATGGCTCTCTTGATAGCAGAGATAACTTGGCTACGGTGGTTATTTGAGGATTTTGGTGTTTCTGTCACTATACCGACTCCTTTCTTGTCAGACAGTGCATGTACTATCAGTATTGCCCGTGATCCTCGTAACAACGTAAACATTATCGGGCAGAGGAAGAAGGAACTAAACTACCAGTATTAATTTGAACTTTTGGAATTGGGCAGTAAGAAATATATCAAATAATGTATCTTATCACAAGAATAAATATAACTATAAACAAGGTATTTACACACGTAAGATCACAAGGGCTCTTTCTTCATATCGAGCCAAAGAAGCAGCCTTCGAGGGCGCCCAAGAAACCTAGCCTTCCATGCAGGCTCCTCACTTTCATAAACAAATCCACTCTTCTTGTACAGTTTTTGCGCTGCTTCATTATGGATGGCAACATGGACATACAAATCTGTTATGCCTGCCAAAGTTTCGCATATGCATGCAACATGAGCATCGGTGTCACAGAGCAAGAAACAAGCTCAAAGGGGGAAAGAAGTAAAGTAATGGTGCTACTTCTATCAACCCTCTTAAAACACTGTCGAACATGGTACAATTCTGTCAATAGGAAAGCAATCAGACATCTTTAAACAACTTCTATGTTGGACATTTCTCAAACAATAGTGAAAGAACAAGTCTGGTAATTCATGCTTAACCTGAAAAGAAGTTAGCAGATTTTCATATAGTCAAAGACTCAAACTGGCTGTAAAAAAAAATCGTCATGTTGGGGGCAGTCTGACTACCAAGTACCAACTAAGAATAAGTATAGCATCACATAAATAAATATTAAATAACAGAAAATGAATTAAGCAAATTAAATGAAATGAACTTACCCCATTCACGAGCAAGTTTCTTAGACTTGTCAACCAATGCATAGCCCAACCCGTTTCTTTGGAGCTCCTTGGCAACACAAACATTGCTCAGATATGCCCTTGTATGGTTGGGTTCATTTACCTATTAATATGGATTGATTATAGAGCAATATTAAATTCTTTGAAGAAGCAAAAAAAGGATTATTTTTTAAGTAATCAAAATCAGCATTTTGAGTCATGTTTATACCTAGACAATTAAATATATCCAATTATCCAGGCATACAACAGGATATTCCAAATGGCAACTCATGCTCCATGTACATCATCATTTGATACAAAATGCAAGTGGAATTGAAAAGAAACTATTGCATAAATTCAGTTAAGTCCAGCGAACTCTCTATCTGTTGGAAACTGATAACAACCAAGAAGTGTTGAAAGCAAGTCCATTAATCTAAGTTACAACATTAAGCAAAGTCCATATTTAATTCCATGATAATCTCCAGTAGCATTCAAAAAAAAAAAAAAAACCTTACCCCAGGCTTCTTTCCAGTCAGTTCATCTGGTAGCCAAAGACACTGATTCAGGTCTAAACTACCAACTACTATTCGCTCGTCCCCATCTTCCACAAACTGCATGTGTCAGATTTCAGAGGTTAAACTCTAGAACCCACAGATTAATCCTGTTAGAAATGAATATAACTGACTGTAGTGTAAAGACTAAAGAGGTAAGAAAACAATATGTGAGCCAAGATAGGTGAACTGCAAAAAAAAAAAAAAAGCACAACATAGGGTACAATTTTGATCTAAAAGAACAAATAACAAGCACCACCAAACTCAACAGCACAATTTGGCATGCTGTTTTTTATGCTTTCACAATACGACAGAGACATATCATAAAAATGAATCATAGTGAGCCCAAGAAAATGAGATTTTGCAATTCTGATTTTTTTAAAAAATAAAAATCTACCAAAGTGGGACGTATGAAAATTCTCAGGGTGATAAAATGCTTTTGTCTATAAGATTTTCATGATCTAGCCGGGCGACATGGAAAAGAACAGAGTCCAAATAAATGTTTATTTGAGGGCATAACATCTATGTACCATTATACCTTACATGTAGAACAAAGCTCCTCTGCTGACATCAAGGACGGCAACAGTGGTACCGTCCCATTTATACAAGAAACTCTTTGAAAATTGATCATCTTCCCAGAAATCCGATCTTGTAATGCTTCATACTCCCTCTCTGCCATAGCCCTTCTGTGATCCTAATAGAACTTGAAAATAAGTAAAATTTAATTATTAATGAATCACTATGATGGTTCATAGGTTCAGTGACGTGCTAAGAGAAAAAAAGGAAAATAAAATGCATGAAAAGTATAGAAGGAAGAAATACTAAAAAGATTTAAGGAAAACATTATGATTCATAGTTCAAACAAGTGGGCTTCGTTTTGCAACTACGTAAGCAGTTTATGCTAGGTGCAAAAATGGACTTGGCCAGAAGGGAGTGATTTTTCAACCCAAAAAATATTAGAAGAAAGAGAGAGGCTCTATTCATTCAAAAAAAGACACAGGCTTTATCTGTCCCATTTTTTCCCAAATAATATTGTTCAACAATCAACACTACATTTGTGTCTTTGTGGAAACACGGCGATATTGAAATGAATGACCTATCAATTAAGAACACTGGCTCTGTTACCTAATCCCATTCATCACTGAAACCTTGGATTTAGAACCA
Organism: Ampelocalamus luodianensis; assembly: GCA_036346255.1. Classification (NCBI taxonomy): domain Eukaryota; kingdom Viridiplantae; phylum Streptophyta; class Magnoliopsida; order Poales; family Poaceae; genus Ampelocalamus; species Ampelocalamus luodianensis. Next base: position 36,288,905 of record CM070632.1, read on the forward strand.
GTTGTACTTGAAACCTCTTTTTTTTTTTTTTTCTTTCGAGGATGTAACCAATATGTGACTACTGGGTTTTCCAAAACTCAAATAAAGAACAGCATACTTGCAATACTGAAACTTTCCCATTAGAATCACAAACTGATCAATACCCACCGCACCATATTCTTCTGCAAAGTCTATGAGACTAAGACTAATTACGCAGACCAACTAACGTTCAAAGAATGTGGCCAAATTTGCCGATCGTTTCCAACCGGAAATCCCCAATCTCGGGGTGCCTCGCTCGCTATTCCACTCTAACAAGTAGCAACTAACCTAGCAAATGAATAGGAAAGAGATGAGGAAGAAGAGATCGATCACCTCTGCCCCGATGGAATAGCCGGCGAACTCGTAGAAAGTGCGGACGCGGAGGCGCACGGCGGCCCGGAGCTCGTCGAGCGTGACGAACTCCCGCACGGCCACCGCGCCGCCGCGCTCCTCCAGCAGCAGCGCTCCGCCGCCGGCACCGGTTGCCGCGGCGGCGGCGCGGCACCGGAGGCGCGGGATGGCAAGGCGGCTGCGCGGGGCGGCAGAGGCAGCGGCAAGGGGCGAGTGGCGGATTGGTGCGGCGGGAGGCGGCGCGGGCGGCAGCAGCCGCGACGCCGACGCCATGGATCGGGCGGCTCAGCGGCTGGTAGTTGGTTGGTTGGGAGGCGGAGCCGTTTCCGCCACAACTGCCTGGCTAAAATAACTGCCACTGCTGCTGGAGTGGCCGGCTAAAATAATTGCCACTGCGGCTGACAGTGGATAATAAGAAATGGAATGTACTCCAAAGTTCACAGAAACAAATTATTTTAGACATCAAAATGATCATTAAATTGTATATATATATTGACTACCACGAGTAGCTGCTCGCTGTAACTCTCTTTGGTTCAATCACAAATCTTTTTCTATGTATGTAGCGCGTGGTTGAAGGTTTAAGCTTGGACTAACAATATAATTCAAATATTTTACATCGATCACATGAACATTATATTAGTAGTAGCAGTTTCGTCATGAAAAAAGTTTTTTCACCTGGAAAATATTTCAGGTATACCTTGTTAGCACAGCAAAATTACTTAAGTTAGCAGCATCCTTGAGATGAAATGCTCCAAACCTGCCCTCCCATTTTATAATCTTTTTTTTTTTTTTTGTATACTAGGGCTGAAAGTGGGAGGGATGTGTCGGCATGTTTCTTTTTTCCAGATCGTGAGTGACAGTTGAGATGAACTTTGCTTGAACGGAAGGGAAGGTATACATAGTGCATGGGATGGCGGCAACCGTGCATGCAATTAGCATTTGGTCGTTTCAATTTCTACCAAAATCGCACTTTGGTACTATCTAATTCTTAAAAGGAAATTCATTAATTCAGAACGTTATTGTGTCCTTGTCCTTAAGAAGAAAATATTTTATGTAGCATTGAACTTTTGTGCACAATCATGTCGGACGCATCGATCACTCGATCAATTTGGGACGCTATCCTAACACTCAATTTTTTGAAATAATGCTAACACACTCAATTGGAAAAGGTTGGGAGATCGGGAAATCATTTCCAAAACTGAGCAAAGTAAATTCAAGAGGGAGAATTAGGAAAGAACAGGGAGAATTAGGAAAGAACGAAATTGTGCTTTGGAGACTACGTCACTGTCCAAAACTCCACTTATTATGTAGTTCTTTTATACACCTTCTATATTCCTTGCATATTTGAATTTAGTGACCGAATGTAACATATATACTTTGCATCTATTCAGAATGGAATATCAAAACAATTGCTTGTGTTAATGTAGAGCTATCTCTTCTCTCTCTCTCTCTCTCAACAAATTTACAGCCAATGAATTTTAAGTGGTAGTGTTGGCCGATTAGACGGTTGCAGCTATGATAGCAGCTGCTAAAACTGTCACAAATAATATAATCAGAATGATGTTAATGGTGTCAAATGATTCATCGACAGTTTTCCGATTAATCAGTTATTTTTCCTCATTTAATCACTAAACCAACTATTTTTTTTGCGATAAAAAGGTTTACAATATTTGTGTAATTGGTGTTCATAGTGTTGGGAAACCATATGGGCTCGGCCCATGTAGCCGGCCCATAGGTGGACACCCCATTCAAACCCTAGCAGGGTTTCTAGACTATAAATAAGGGGTGCTAGTCATTGTAAAAGACTGATTATGAGAAGAGCAATAAAAAGAAACAAGAAATCTCCATATATTTATGTGTTCAATCTACTATTCTGTTCTTATGTTCTTGCATTGTTCTTACGATTCTGGGTTTGTCTATGAGATAATCGCTCGGATTGGACTCGCCAGCGACAGTTCCTTAATACATTATCAGCACGATCAACTCCGGCCTACTTTACGCGGATCGAAAAGGTAACCGTCGAAGAACGACGCTCGTAGATCGAATCGTTTTCTAGATCGCTTTCAATTCTGTAAATTTGGCTTTCTAGATTAGTTCCTATGGTTCAAATCCTCTCTAATCTACCGCGAGCCGACTTGAAGTCGCCGGCCAAACCAATCGATGGGATTGCATGAAAGAGATGATGTTGATTGCACCGTAGATCATTGCATGAACAGAAATTGCTTGAATTGGATGAACACTACACACATTGATGAACAGAAAAAAACAGCGGCGCAACCCCGTACGGCCGCGCCGCCGTCGGTCCGTAGCATGGCCGCACACCACTTGACGGTCATGCACGGCCACCGAGGAGCTTGGAGATCGCAATCGCATGGCCGCATCGCTGACCAGCCCTGTGTGAAGCGCCCCGTGCCATGAAGCACCTCTGCGCCGACGGCCCCCGCATGGGCACGAGAGTCGCTAGCTCCCGCACGAGCACTGCACCTAGCCGCCGCCGGTCCAAACATTGGCAAGCCACCACGGCCTGCATGCCGAACCGGCTTTTGCCCATGTTGTAGTGGCTCGAAGACTACGCGGTGCCGCCTCGAAACGCGCCTGCACGCACCGGCCGCCTCCTCGCAATACCCCTTGAAGCTGCCACCTGGAGCCAGCACCACCACGCCGCCGGTGACTCCATGCCGGCACCACTCCCGGCCGGCCACACCGCTCCCCACACAGCGCTGCATTGAGCTGCCCACACGCGACGTCGGTGCTGCCGCACGCCTTCCCACCTTCCGCCACCCCACATGGCTGCCTCCGCACCCGCGCCCGCATGCGCTGCCCGGATCCCACACGGCCGCGCGCCACCCGGCCGTGCGTCACTCCCGCACAAGCGGCGCTACCACAAGCCACCGCCTCCGCCAGCCTGCCCCCCGCCGGCTCGCTGCGCCATGCCACGTGATCTCCCGGTTGGCCGTCGCCTCCGCAAGGGCAACACCGCCACTGCTGCCCCTGAACGGGTGCCGCTGCCACTGAACTCAAGAGTTAGGGAATCCCTAGCTCCCACTTAAGCCGCAGGCGGGGCAGGCCGGGTGAGGCAATGGGCCAAGTCGGCCCATTGAATAACGGGCCGACCCATTTTTCGGAAAAACAAAACTAGAAAAAGAAAAAGAAACAGGAGAGAGAAAAGGAATCCTGGATTTTGCAAAAGGGCCCTCGGGTTTTTTTTTTTGAAATTATGCAATAAATTTTCTCAAAACTAAAAAATTTACAAATAAACCCCCGAAGTTCTAAAATTTATGAGAAATATTTTGGGAAAGAAATTCTTGCAGAATACCCCCTCAGAAATCAAAAAATCGTGCGAAAATTTCTCAAAATTGAAATTTAGCAGTTTAGCCACCTGAAAATTACAGAATTTACCGAAAATTCATATTCCAGCACAAAAGGGCCTCGGGAATTCACATTTTGAATCTTTTTGAGCATTTGAAGCATGTTTAACTTTGTTATTATTATTTCTATGCAATTTATTTATTGTATTTACTGTTTTGATTATCTGTGATTGTTTATATTGCTTTTAATCATTGAAAATAGCAGTAAATTATGAAAATACATAGAAAAATATGGAATCACGAACTGAGAGTTCGAAGAATATTATGAGAATTTTGCAACCATTTTATGCAGATTACCAGCAGTAATCTTATAAATTATTTGCATGAATATGAAGATGACTGACATCACAAACCAGGAGTTCGAAGAACTGACCCAACATGACCAGAATTTGTATAGAATTTGTACTAGTCTTGAACTCTGTGATAATGTAATCACAGATAAGTAGAATATTAAGAAGACTCTCTCTACCTTTCACCCGAATGCGGTGCAATCTACACGCAACTATCGTTAAGACGGCTACAAGGAGTATGCCGAATTAATTGACATCATGCAAGTTGTGGAAGCTCAAGATGATATTCTAAGGAAGAACTACATCTCACAGCCACCTAGTAGCAATGTTGGCCATGAAGCCAATGCTAACAGCTATAAGGTGATGAAGCCTCTCACGAAGAAGAGGGGCAAGAAAGGTAAGGTTATGGGTCGCACGTTATTGATGCTTTTTAGTCTAAGAAGAAGGGCAAAGGACAGCATGAGGCACACCTCGCCATTGCCGGCATAGAGGATCCACATTCATTAGATACACTCATGGATGTAGACAGCCTAGTAGCAGCTCCCATCATCTCTCCTTTGAACATCGCAGCAGTCACAGCCGTAGTTGCCCAAGAGGAGAAGATCGTCATGGAGCAGATTGAGGCAGAAGTTTCTAATTACTTCGCTGATTCGATCTAGTGCACGCATTGCACTTGGATCTTTTATAGTAACTTGCAGTTTGTAATTGAAGCAGAACATTGAATTATTTTATTCTTTGAATAATGGTTGTAAGCTCTAGGAGAGTAAAGCATTAAATTCTTATAATGAGTCCTGCCAGGCTTATTTTCCTGTATTTATAATAACAAGTTATGTTCTGATATCTGAAGTATTTTATTTATGTGTTGCTTGTTTTCTGCTGCATATTAATAAAGTACATTATATTAGAATATGTGTGGCGCCCTATAGAGGAAGTGTGCTTAGTAGGTAGCAGCACAACGAGTGCTATCTTGAGAGATGAAATTCTTTCAGTCGATCAGCAAGAATGCTGGTAGTCTTACGACAATCGCTGACTTCGATACTTGTATAATAGGCTCAGGAAGAGCCACAATTATACTCCCGATGGACATAATTTTGGTCATTAAAGAAGCCTTATTATACCCAGAATCGATTAGAACTCTCAAAGATATTCGTGTAACGGTTTCCACGTAGAGACTGAAGAAGAGTATGGTAAAGAATACCTGCTCATTAGAAAGTGTGAAGACGGTGGAAAAAAGGGTATTAGAACAACTTTCTTTATATGAAACTGGACTATACTACACTAATATTAAGGCACTCACAGCTTATACTGCCCTGAAAATCGTATTTAGAAGCTCTGAACTTTTCTATCTTTGTTATGATAGATTATACCGCCTAGGTCTTAGGATGATGAGCAAGATAATTAACAATTTACATGGACATAATATTGATGTCAAGAATTTCCCGAGTCAGAAAGATTTTGTGTGCCTCGCATGTGCCACCGGGAAATTAATTACTAGACCATCTGCTTTGAAAGTGAAAGATGAAGTCCCTGCATTCTTGGACCGTATCCAGGGAGATATTTGCATTCCTATATAGCCCTTGTTAGGGACATTTAGGTATTTTATGGTGCTCATCGATGTTTTCTCGAAATGGTTGCATGTATGCTTATTGTCTACGAGATACCACACTTTTGCAAAGCTAATCTCGCAGATAATTAAAATTAAGAATAATTTCCTTGATCATCATGTGAAGTCCATCAGAATGGACAATGCTGGAGAGTTTATTTCGAAGGCATTTGATGATTATTGCATAGAAATAGAAATTAAAGTTGAGCATTCCGTACCACATTTCCAACCCAGAATAGACTAGTAGAGGCATTAATTCAAAGGATTAAATTTTTGCCTGACCACTTTGAAGAATTGTAATTTACCAACTACATATTGGGGACACTCTGTCCTGCTCGCAGCAGTTCTCATCAATTTTAGGCCATCGGCATATAATATCCATTCACCTATGCAACTAGTGCAAGGATCAGCACTGAAAATTTCTCTTCTTTGAAGATTTGGTTGTAAGATTTATGTACTTATACCACCACCACAGCTAACTGCAATGGGCCCTCTTTGAAAGTCTGAGATATACGTTGGTTATAAGACAACATCCATGATTAGGTATTTGGAGCCCATGATTGGAGATTTGCATGCAGCCCACTTTGCCGAAAGTATAATTTATGAGGATAGTTTCCCGTTATTAGGAGGAAATCAACCCCTTGATGAAAAAAATATTAGGAAATAGAGAAGTCTAGAAGATAATTGAAGTCCAGAAGATAATTGAAATCTATGTAGATGACCCGCGCACTAGTGAAGCAAATAGAGAAGTCTATAAGATAAATAAAGTCTAGAAGACAAAAGAAGTCCAGAAGATAATTGAAGTTCAGAAGATAATTGAAATATAAAAGATAATTGATTTGCAAGCATTACCGAATCAACTGCTTGACCAAGTTGCATGTGCCTACACGCAATGCACTAGAGAGAGTTGAAATACTGATGAAAGTATCCCTAATCCCGTCCTAAGGCCTCTGAAATGACGAGAACACCGGTCCCTCGAATCTGAAGTAACCGAGGACGCCTGGTGAAAAATAATAAGAAGGACATGACACAGCCGATCACTGAATTTCCCCAGAACCAGAAGGGGAGCCAGTTGAGACCTAGCACCAGTATGACACTTTCAGAAAAGACATACCAGAATTGAACATCCCTATAAAGGGAGATACCAGCATAGATGTATGCGCACACATCGGAACTGAAAAACTAAAAGGACTTGCCCCGGTAATTGAGAGCAGCGGTGAGCAAGTAGAAGTATTAGAAGAATAGCCCCTTGAAGAAATAGCTATAAACTTTGTGACCTTGGGAGAATCTATGAATAAGACAATAGCCAATGTCGACATTGATTTTACAAAGAAAATTGCTACAATCATCGATTTTGATCCAGAGCCTGCATCACTCGCTAAATAAAAAAAGATTAGATTGAGAAGATTGAAAGAAGACAATAGAAGTAGAATTATTATCTCTGAATAAAAGAGATGTGTTTAGGCCTATAAGCTGTTCGCCTCCCCATGTGCACCCTGTAGGGCATAAGTGAGTATTTATTCGAAAGAGAAATAAAAATAATGAAGTAAAGTAAGGCTTGTTGCACAAGGTTTTACTCAACGTCCAAGAGTTGTTTCTGAAGAAACCTATTCCTCGGTCATGTGTGGAACCACCCTTTAGATACTTAATCTCAATGGCAGTAAACTTGAATTTAGAAATAAAATTGATGGATGAGGTAATTGCATACCTTTATGAAAATTTGGATTCAGACATTTATATGAAGATACCTGAATGTATCCCTGTCCTGAACCAAGACAGAGCAAATAGAAATCTGTACAGTATGAAACTCAGAAAGTCACTATACGGACTTAAGCAATTAGACAGGATGTGGTATAATCGCTTGAAGCGACTTTGTGTGTAAGAAAGGCTACACGAACAATGAGAATAATCCCTGTGTATTTATACAACGATCCCAGAATGGATTTTGTATAATCTAAGTGTATGAAGATGATCTGAATATCATCAGAACCCTGAAGGATATTAAGAAAGCACGTTCTTATCTGGAGTCGGAGTTCGAAATAAAAGATTTGGGTAAAACCAAATATTGCCTAGGCTTGCAGCTTGAGCATGCCCCTGAAGGGATATTAGTGCATCAGTCAATCTACACTCAAGAAGGTGTTAGAAAGGTTTGACTTTGAAAAGACATACCCTTCAAAAGTGCCGATGATCGGGAGATTCTTGCTGCAAGACAAGGACTCGTACAGACCTAGAGAAGAGGGGGAGGAAGCCTTGGGACCAGAATTCCCATACTTATGTGCAGTAGGAGCACTCATGTATTTAGTAAACTGTACTAGATCGGACATTACATTTGTGGTAAACCTATTAGCAAGATATAGTGCAGAACCTACCAAAGGCATTGGCAGGGAATGAAGGACGTCTTTCGATACCTCCAAGAAAGCAAAGAACTTGGTCTGTTCTACAGAAAGAATCAAGACCTGTCTATGAATGACTATGCAGATGTCGGGTACTTGTCGGACCCACATACAACCAATTCGCAAACAGGCTATGTATTCCTATGTGGTGGAACTACAATTCCATAGAAATTGTGTAAGCAAAGTCTTGTATCGACTTTGACGAACCACTTAAAAATCATAGTACTGTACGAGGCTTCACGAGAATGTGATTGGTTTCGACGAATCATTCACCACATCCAGCAGCCATGTGGATTGAATATCGCACAAACCCCTACTATTATTTATGAAGATAATGCAACTTATATTGCACAAGTGCAGATGGGTTATGTGAAAAGTCAACTCACGAAGCATATCAATCCCAAGTTCTATGCTCATGAATTACAAAAGATGAATGAAATTAAAGTATTGCATACCAAGTCATGTGAAAATCTAGCAGATTTATTTACTAAGTCACTTCCAGCATCTAGCTTTGAAAGGTACATATATGGAATTGGAATGATAAGACTTAGAGAAGTGTAGAATTCAAGGGAAGAATCTTCACGAATTTATTATTGAAACTTGATCATGAAAATCGAGTACCCAAAGAATAAATCCTGAAGATTAAATGAAATTAGGTGGATTGTACTCTTTTTCTCTTACGAGTTTTTCTGAAATTTTTCGGCTAAGGTTTTTAACGAGGCAATTCGTGTAACATAGCAGAATGTGTTTCCTGTACTCTTTGTCTAAATTTTTTCCATTGGGTTTTTATGGAGTTTTTGATGAGGTATGAATATGTGAAGATGGGTGCCCAAGGGGGAGTGTTGGGAAACCATGAGCTCGGCCCATGCAACCGGCCCATAGGTGGGCGCTCTATCCAAATCCTAACAGGATCTCTAGACTATAAATAGAGGGTGCTAGTCATTGTAAAAGACTGATCATGAGAAAAGCAATAAAGAGAAGCAAGAAGTCCCCTTATATCTCTGTGTTCAATCTACTATTCTGTTCTTATGTTCTTGCATTGTTCTTACGATTCTGAGTTTGTCTATGAGGTAATCGTTCGGACTGAACTCGTCATCTCTGTGTTCAATCTACTATTCTGTTCTTATGTTCTTGCATTGTTCTTACGATTCTGAGTTTGTCTATGAGGTAATCGTTCGGACTGAACTCGCCAGCGACGGTTCCTCAACACATAGCATGCACCAATGTACTGTATAGATGAAATATAAACCAAGAAATATAAAGTATGACAAATGATGTTTTGTGTATATTGATAATTTACCATAATTTTGGTAAATAAATGGCATTAAAAAAATAAATATATTATTAAGAACACGATTAATTGTCTATAAAAAACGATCAATCAATTGCATCCTGATCAATCGCTTAGCAGAACCACCTCCATCCGACGAGCTATACAATTTTTCACAACATTGTCGATTGATTGCTATAAGCATGTTGTTGGATGATGTGGCGCGGTCTCTATCCTCTAAAATGCTGGGAGAAACATGCATGAATTACCTATGCTTGTACACCGAAGACCAAACCCCTTGTCATCCTACGGTGGAGTGGTGCGAGTACGGCTAGACCAACCATAGTTTAAACTCTGGTGCTGTGAGGGCGTAGATTTATCTTTAGTCTTCGTAATTTTAGACGTATGCTAAGAAGATGCACTTGTGTGAACGTACGTGTCTACTTTTTTTTTTTTTTTTAAGGAACCAGAGCTACCAAACTCTTTGCGACAAAAGGAAAAAATAGAAAAAATAAATTGATCTACCAATCACAGAGGCTACAAGAATGAACAAAGCCCGAGTAAGCCCAGGAGGATTGACACAGCCTCTGGCCCAGTTTATTCACCTTGTCCCGGCCCACCGAAAATGCAACTTTTCCTGGTGATTGCAGGACCAGCATTACACAGTTGCATTCTTTCTATTTGCTTGGGTAGGACATACATTACATTTAGTAGCACCATAAATGTAGGCTCTTTTGGATACCAACTCTGGATCTTGCGTTACAATGAGATGGGGTACAGACTACAGTACTCTTGGGGGTTACTTTGAGTTTGGCCCTGTATTATTGCTGTGTGTTTGATAGTAATCGATACCCCTAAATTCTCTGTCATAACTTGATGATCTCTTCTACGGTAAGAAAACATTTATATGTGAAGCCGTTTTGTCAGTTTAGTGCGCCGAGTTTCTACGTTTTCTCACCGTGCTGGGCTCTGTACCTACTCTGTTATTAGAGCATGTTGTCTGCAATGCGGATTATTGCTTTCAGATCGGTTGGTTGATAGTATCAACCAAGAGTGTCCTTTTCCGAGGACCAGCGGTGTCGATAGTGGAGTCCGTTGGCAGTACAAGTTGATGGCTCGCCGGCAGCCCTCCCGGCGATCACTATAAACGGGTTGTGCACCTAAGGTAGAAGTTGGTTGAAGTTGAACAATAGATTCGTCGTAGGCTTTGTTGGACCGTGCTAAGTGATCGGAGGGTGACTACGAGCCTACTTTTTTTTTACTAGAATTCTACTATCTTTTTGATTCAATAACTATGTAAAACTACGAAAATCAAGATCTCAATCACAATGAAAGATTTGAGTTGAAATCAAGAAACTCCAACAACTCCCCTTGGCTGGCCTGACCACCTAGCCGTTGTCGGTCTTACCGTTGGGTAAAGGCCAGACTGACTGCTCTCTCAGCTAACAACAAAATCAACACGATTTTGAATCCATAAAACGACTTAACTTTTGATTTTTTTTAGAACAACTTAACTTTTGATTTACAAATTCAAATTGCTTGATATTTCAGACAAAACTCAACAAGAAGATTAAGAACTTATTACAATCGAAGATCAAGATAATTCTTAGCCAAGGTTCCAATAATTTCTAGTTTGAGAGCAAGAGGGCTCAAAACCAGGTGAAAAAACCATACTTTGATCCAAAAGTTTGCTTGTGGATGAAAGATGGTCAAATGACCTTAGATCGACTTCCATAAATCCTAGCAAGCTAGATCACATCAAAAGACTAAGACAAAATCCTAGAACACAAGAAACCCAAAATCAGAAGAAAACGAGCAAGCACAAGAGAGAACTCATCTTTGTACGAATATGATTAGATTGATATTAAGGGGTTGAACATTTACAACCACTCCACCATGGAGGAGAAAGAATCATTCATGAGCACCCAATCCCATAAAATTTCTCTCAATACATCTCTCGAACTCTAGCCTTCCTATTCTCTCACATTTCCCCTAAATCTCAAATTAGGGTTTCTAGGCTTGGTTGGCTTGGATGGATGGTGTGCAAATCCTGCACCACCTCTTTTATAGTGGAGGCTAGGTCTAAAGAGAAAACCCTAACGGGGAACCGTTAAGCCCACATACAAATGAGTCTCACTCACACACGCTTCTCAAAGCGGATGATGATCTGGTGCTCCCGAATCCATCTCTTCGTGATCTTGTCCTCCTTCTGACCTAAACCACTTCTCCTTTGCACCGTCAAGCGCCGCGGTTTCACCAAGGTCATCAACTCGATATTTTGGTAAATGTACCAAAATACCCCTTCTCGATCCTTCCATCCTTGACCGAGTTCAATCTTATAAAGCAATCCTATGCTTCGCCATGCGTAGGTTCATCATTGGTTTTTCTCATGCCCGCTAGTATCTCCCATTCGGTTTCCATTGGACAAGCTCAGCACTTGCACTAGCTCAAACCACTTGATGTAAGTTGTTGTACCAAACCTCCCGTTCTTATCGTTTTTGTCCATCTTGCGTGATGAGGACATCCACTCTAAGGATCCAACCACTACTTCAACCCGCTGCACTGCATCCTCTACTTCAACCCCATCTTCGCCGATCGGACTTTCGGCTAATGCACTGCCATATTCGCCGGTTGGACCACGCTACGTCTACTCATAGAGTCGTGCTATGTCTACATGCCTTGGTGCTGCGTCACCAATTATTGGCCTATAGGCTATGTAATGTATGGGCTGATTTGGCCTATATGGCCCATGTGGGCGATAACCTAGGGTTACTGGCACTGTTCATGCGGCACTGTTCACGTGTGAACAGTACCTGCGGCCGCCGCCCCCCTCCTTCATATAGTGGCTGCCATCCCCTTTGGTTGGGAGGGTTTTGTTGATTAAAGTTTAGCTTTGCTACTTTATACTTTGTTCTCTTGGTCGGCGAGATCAACAGCAACATTGTTCTTCAGAACCCCACCTATCAAAACACTCACTTCCTATTTGCAATTTCAGATTGCTTATTTACCTTGTTCTTGCGTGCTTCTTCAGTGTATGCATGAATTGATCTTCGTGATCAGGTCAACTGGGTATTCGTGCACGGTTGATAACGACTTGTCGAGTAGTTCAGCGATTGCATGGTTTCGAGCCTTGCGTGTTCGTAACCAGGATCGTGAGAGTTGAGCGACGCCTACCGAACTTATCGTTCTCATCGAAAGATCGGGCCAACAATCGGACCTTCGGGTTCATTAAGTGGTATCAGAGCTACAGTTCATCGGTGAGATTTTTTTCCTACAGTCCAAAGCGACGAAAATCAAAAAACAATTAGGGTTAGTTCTTATCGTCCAAACCAATTTGTGCCTTTGCAATTTTTCTTTTTAGTTTGCGTTGTTGAATTGTCGTTGCATCGTCGAGTCGTAGTGCTGGTTTCCTGTCTAGATTGGTCTAGTTTAGGGTCGTTTGCATATCGTCTAGTTCTGTTCTAGTTGTGCACCACCGATTCGGCCGCCTCCATCGTGCAGGCGTCGTCGCGTGTCGCCGTGGAAAGGCACCAGGCGTTTCATACAACAGAGGGCAGCAGACAACACAAAACAAATCTCACGCAGATCCAATCTGCCGCGCCGCCGTCTTGCGCAGCGGCCAATCGGGGCGTCGTCGCCGAGGCTTGCCCACTACCGCCGCAGTAGGGTGCCGAACATTCACTGCTGTCGGCGTCGCCGCTTCGGCCAGGCCGCCGCCGCTGCCATCTCCGCCTGGGCCTGAGCCGCTACCGCCGCCATCTCCACCGGGCCGCGCCGCCGACCACGCCCGCGCGCCCCGCTGGCCGACGCCGACGCCGCGCCGCTAGACCCACCTGCCGCCGCACCTGCCGCCTCGCGCGCCGCTCGCTCGCGCTCGCCCGGATCCGCCCGCTCGCCACACAGCCGCCATCGCCGCCGAAGGGGAACCGCCGCCAGCCACCGCCGCCGCGCTGGTCGACGCTGGTCGGGAGCAAACGGCCATTGCCGCCGCCGCGGAGACGCCGCCACCGCTATCGCCAAAGCCGCCACCGCGACGGGCCGCTTGCGACGCGGCCGCGCCGCTGGCCGCCGCCGCCCGAGTAACCGCCACGCCATCCGCCGCCGACCATCGAGCCACCGCCGCCGCGACCGAGCGCATCCGCCGCCGCCGCCATTGCCTCCGCCGGTCCTCGCACCGCCGCGCCTCCGCAGGCCCTTGCGCCACCAGACCGCGCCGCTCGACGCCGCCGCACGGTCCGCCGCCACCGCCGTTCGCCGCAACCCGAGCCACTTGCGTCGGCGTCGTCACCCTCACGGGAGGAGCTCTTGTGAATTTTGTTTTGGGTCCATCAGAGGACCAACTCCAAAAGCTTATCGGGATAAGCTTCTTTGTTCCAGTGACTTTTGAAGAGACAAAAAATACCAAGGGGTAAGAAAAAAAAAAGAAGAGACGAAGAAAAAAACAGAGACAAAAAAAAAGAGGACAGAGAAGTAGGAAAAAAAAGAGAGAGACAGACAGAGTAAAAAAGAGAGAGCAAGAAAAAAAGAGAAATTATCAGAGTTGCCTCTTTGTTCAGTTTGGCTTAGTCATCCATTACTCGTTGGCGTTAATTGTTCAGTTGGGCCTTCCGTTGTTACTACTAGTAGTTCTTGCGAGTTGCTCTAGCTAGTCTTGGTTTAGACTAGGACCAACACTTGTGACTAGTACTTTGAACTGCTTTTCAACTTTGCATACTGAATTGAATAATTGCTATTCCTTTGCTACATACTAGCCTTCCGAGCTCCACTTCCTACTAACTCAGCAGGTGTCGTTCCTCGCAATCGTTGGGCTAGTCTCAAGTGAGAGTATCACGAACCAGCCACCGGTTGTACCACTTTCTTGCTGCATTGGTAAGAACTTGTAAAAACTTGGTATAAGCTTGAGTGTGAGTGACTTGTGAAACTGCAGAACCTAGTAGTTCATAGGGACATATACACTGTGATTTGTTCTTTGCTTTGATACTAACAATGACAGGTTCCTGGTCACAAGGGGAGAATAGCAGGCCCAATGTTGAGGAAGATGCATCTTTCTCACCTTGCACGAAAGATATCATGCAACACTTTTCACGCTTGTTGAGTCAACATCCGGAGCGTATTGAGAGAGTTCTAGATCGCACCAATAACAATCTTGCTGCGATTGCTACACGTGTGGAGCAGCTAGAGAGAGCTCCCCCTCCTGCTGCCGCCCCCGCTGATGTTGGCGTTGCACAACCGCGCCGTAATCCATCCGTTGCTCGCTCTCGCCCTTGGGCCGATGAGGTGGAAGAAGAAGAAATGAACAACTACACTGTTGATATGGAAACAGATGGGATCAATGTTCACAATGATCGCAACCATCATCGGCTTCATCACAATCGTCAAGGTATGGGAAGAAATCAACGTGAGGTATGTGACCATAATGATGCCGTTGGTAAAATTAAATTCACTATGCCATCTTTTGCTGGAAAATATGATCCCGATGCTTATCTCACATGGGAGCTTGCAGTAGAACAAAAATTTGCTTGTCATGAATTCCCTCAAGATAAGAAAGTTAGGGCTGCTACTAGTGAGTTTTCTGATTTTGCATCTATTTGGTGGAGTGAATATGGTCGTACTCATCAGGACATACCTAGGACATGGAATGCTTTGAAGAGAGCAATGAGACATAGTTTTGTACCTTCATATTATTCACGTGATTTGCTTAATAAATTACAACGCTTAAGACAAGGTAGTAGTTCTGTAGAGGATTATTATCAAGAATTGCAAACTGGTTTATTGCATTGTGGTTTAGATGAAACTGAAGATGCTAAGATGGCTAGATTTTTGGGAGGTTTAAACCGAGAAATTCAAGACATACTTGATTATAAAGAATACAATTCTATCACTCGTTTGTTCCATCTTACTTGCAAAGCTGAAAGAGAAGTGCAGGGTCGACAATATCGCTCTAGGGGCAATTTTGGAGGATCTTTTGCATGTCGGCCAAGTCAACAACAACACGTTGCACCCTCCTCAAGCCGTGTGCCCCTTGCTGCTCCTTCCACTCCTGCACATGTCCCTAATGCAAGCAAATCTGCAAAGGTACAAGTCCCTACAAAAAGTGCTTCTTCTTTTGCTGCTACAGGGCGATCTAGAGATGTACAATGTCACTGTTGCAAAGGATTTGGGCACTTGATGCGCGATTATCCAAGTCAGCGAGTTTTACTTATCAAGGACAATGGTGAGTACACTTCTGCTAGCGATATTGAGGAAGAACATGTTTTGGTTTCAACTAACAATACAGGTGATGACACTAAGGAAGAACATATAAGCCATGAGGCAGCTGACATGTTCCAAAGCTTAGTTGTTCAGTGTGTGCTTAGTGCTCAAATGGAGCTTGTTGAACAAAATCAGCGTCACACCTTATTCCAATCGAAGTTCGTCATCAAGGAACGTTCCTTTAAAGTCATCATCGATGGCAGAAGTTGCAACAATCTTGCTAGCACAGACATGGTCGAGAAGCTTGGCTTGACCACAACTCAACACCCTCATCCTTACTACATTCAATGGCTGAATTCTTGTGGTAAGTTGAAGGTGACTAAACTTGTGCGCGTACATTTTCTATTGGATCATATCATGATTATGTTGATTGTGATGTTGTACCTATGCAAGCATGCTCGTTATTATTAGGTAGACCTTGGCCATATGATAGATATATTGAACATCATGGTAGATCTAATCATTATACTTTCACATATAAAGAAAAGAAAATCACTTTGCTTCCAATGTCTCCTCCTGCCATATTAAAGGATGAATTAGAAAGAAATGAGAAGACAAGTCAAGTGAAGACAAAAATTGATCATAAGATTATAGCTCTAAATGAAACTAAATTGAAAGCTCCTGTTATGTTAGCTACAAAATCTGATTGCATTGAATTGGAAAATCATGAATCTGAATGCTATACTATGGTTTGCAAAGAATCTTTGTGTCCATTAGAAGATATGCATATTTCTTTGCCTCCTGTTGCTACTAACCTTTTGCAGAAAAGTGATGATTTGGAGACAACGATTGAGTCGAAAACGACTTAAATTCAAGAAAGGGAGGATGAGGAGGACATCTACTCTAAGGATGCAACCACTACTTCGACACGCTGCACTGCATCCTCTACTTCAACCCCATCTTCGCTGATCGGACTTTCGGCTAATGCACTGCCATATTCGCCGGTTGGACCACGCTACGTCTACTCATACGAGTCGTGCTATGTCTACATATCTTGGTGTTGCGTCACCAATTATTGGCCCATAGGCTATGTAATGTATAGGCTAATTTGGCCTATATGGCCCATATGGCCCATGTGGGCGATAACCTAGGGTTACTGGTACTGTTCATGTAGCACTGTTCACGCATGAACAGTACCCACGGCCGCCACCCCTCCCTCCTTCATATAGTGGCCGCCATCCCCTTTGGTTGGGCGGGTTTTGTTGATTAAAGTTTAGCTTTGCTACTTTATAGTTCTCTTAGTCAGCGAGATCAACAGCGACATTGTTCTTCGGAACCCCACTTATCAAAATACTCACTTTCTATTTGTAATTTCAGATTGCTTATTTACCTTATTTTTGCGTGCTTCTTCGGTGTATACAGGAATTGAACTTCGTGATCAGGTCAACCGGGTATTCGTGCACGGTTGATAACGACTTGTCGAGCAGTTTAGCGATTGCGTGGTTTCGAGCCTTGCGTGTTTCTAGCCAGGATCGTGAGAGTTGAGCGATGCCTACCGAACTTATCATTCTCATCGAAAGATCGGGCCAACAATCGGACCTTCGGGTTCATCATTGTGCATTGCTTCAAACCAACTATTTCACCCGATATCCTCGATCGTTATGTACTTTGATTTCACAAAAAAAGTTCCAATCATCCTCGTTGTTGACTGTAGTTGACTCCAAGCGTTCCTACACAAACTTGACTCCAAGAAATTGATTTTAGGCAAAAGTTGTTTGCAAACTTGACTCATGTTAACCAAAATACACATCATGCAACACATATGCATCAATTCCATGAACCTAGGTCAATTATCAAAATCCAAAGATACTCATCGTAATCGAAACCGCCTCACCGGCCGATCACGCCACCAGTGCCGGTCCGATACCGCTCTTGGTTGGTCAGACCGCCAACCTCTGGCTGGTTTGACCATGCTCCTCGGTAACAGAGGACCAGTCTGACCGCCATGGAGTGTCCGGTCATACCGCTTCCTATTTTCAGAAAACACACATATCTAGACTTTTCAGTTAAACTATATCTAATTTTGCATATAGTCTCCATTTACAATGGTATCTAGTGTAAACACATCCCTAAACACTCCCACATAAGTGTTTGGTATCCATTTGGCACATTCTTGCACTGTCGTTCAACCACCCGTTAGGGCCGATCAAACTGCCTGATGCCTGACACCAAAATTGACAATTTGCACTTGAGAATTTACTCCCAAAATTGTTCATACCTAGATTAGAACCAAATCATGTGGCCTCCGCACGATTCGTTGGCTTCCGCGAGCATCTCGAATGAAGCATGGGCTTGGCCACAAAGGGTTGTTCGATGTCCCCGCGTGAGGATTCTAGCGGGGATCTTGAAGGCCATGCCAGGGCGCAGCGGGGAATCCCACAGTGGGATCCAGATGCATGAGAGGAGATAACTTTCCCTTGAGGGTTCAATGTGGTTAAAAAGTATAGTATCGTTAAGAACCAAGTCTTATTTAGGTGGCTAGTGAAGGTAGTTGTACCCTCAGCCCACCAGGGTTCAAACCCCAGGTTTGGCCCTACGTGTCTCATTTAGGAGGATTCTCGTTAAGTGAGAGGTGACATGTCTGTCGCAAGTGAGGTGCCAGTGGTGACTTCATTGTTTCTTCTTCAAGCTCCGCTCGTCCAATCTTTCGTATGGGTCATGTGTGTGAGTGCATGCGTATGATGGTGTGCGTGTGTGTAGACGTCTTTATGTTGTACCGGATGATTCACAAAAAAGAGAGAGTATAGTATCGTTTCTTAGATAAGAACTGGCCAATCCACGTGTTTACCAACAAGTTTCTTTAGAAAACTGTCTTGGTAAACTAACTACCTGAGCGTGATTTTCATCAATGAGGCTCCGCAACCTAGAAGATAAAAGCAACACATATACTCCCTTTAGTTTACAAAAACAAGTCATTTTGGAACGCGGATAGTCAAACATCGAAAACTTTGACTATCGATATATTTTAAATATTCCAATTAGATACATAAAAATTATATATGTAGATTCGTTTCGAAAAGTACTTTCATAATATTATAATTTTATTGGGTTTTATAAATATATTACAATGATAATTAATGGTCAAAGTTGTATTTTAGGAACCGTGTTAATATTTAAAACGACTTGTTTTTGTGAACTGCTAGGGGATTATATCGTAACAATACAGGCAAAACAATAAACCTTATGTAAGCCTCGTACTAATTTAACTACTATCAACTTAAAGGTTGAGACCATGCAACTAATCCTGCCTCCACTATTAATTGTCACCCACCGTGGTCAGTGACGACTTCATCCTGATTTTTTCTTATAGCGGGTTTTGCTCTGATTGCTTTTGTTATGTTATCTCATCACTTCGGTTCTTCCTTTCCTGAATTCCATGTTCTCTGGGGCCTGCATCATCAGCTTTTGTACCGCAACTATCAAAGATAAACAAAGTCCAGAAAGTTCTTACATATTTATGAAGAACACGGGTAACAAATAAAGGAACAAATATAATTGAAGATGCAGCCATAGATAAACATAATGTTATAGCGGGCATCAAATCAATACAAAAAAAAAATCCGATTTTGTAAATGTTATGGTGACTCTTCAAGCGTTTCAAATTGACAATGCGAAGGTACAATCTCCCCAATGCAACACGATGTGATCAAAGCCTACAATCTTAAGGGGGTGTTTGGGACGGCTTTGGCTTTTCGCCCGAAAAAGCTGAAAGCCGCATTATACGTGAAAAAACCGGAAGCCACCACGGGATAGCTCCCCGCGGCTTCCCACCACCCCTCCCGACTTTGCCCCTTCACTTGCGAGTTATTTACCCGCTTTTGCCATGGAACAAAAACCCCTTGCCCGACCTCCCCCCGAACCCTAACCCTAGCACCGCCCACCCTGCCCCGTGTTCTCCTCTTCCTCCCTCCTCCATGCCTCCTCCCTCATGCTCTCTCCCGCGCTGCCACCCGCAACCCTCCCTCGTCCTCCTCTCTCCCGCACCGTCGCCCCAACCTGCACCTATCCTTCTCCTCTCCACGCGCGGCACCCTCCCCTTCTCCTCCTCCCAGTGCGTGGTGCCCTCCCCTTCTCATCCTCCCCCGAGCGGCGCCGCCCCGCTCCCCTTCTCCTCCTCCTCCTCCTCCTCCTAGCCGCGCTGCCCCGACAGGATCTACGCGTCGCCTCTGACCCCCCGAGTGCCTGGCCGCATCGCCGCCCACCAGGTCTGCGCGCTCCCATCGGATCTGGGCCATCCTCCTCCGACTCCGACATGACAAGTGGCCGCCTCCCTCCTCTGACTCTGACTCGACAAGCACGGAGGCCCACGCCGCCTATCTCCTCTGACTGGCCTGAGCGGCCTCCCTCCTCCCGCAGCCTGTCGCCTCCTCCTCCCTCCCCCGACACTATTGTAACATCCCAAAATTTTGGTTTGTTTTCAAGTTTTATAAATAAAAATAACCAATTGAATTTTTTCTATTAAAGTAAAAAACTTAATCTAAATTTTCATGAATTGAAAACAATTTAATATGATTAATTCCAACATCAACTATTGTCAAAATTATTTTATTTGGATTCTATGTGCTTGGGTATATTTTCTAGATTTTTCTAGAATTCTTATGAGTGCATTTGCTATTTTCTAGTTGCTATTTGGATTTTGAGTAATTTATAAAAAGAAAAAGCTATTATAAATCTTAGAAACCCTTTGGGCCCACTTCTTTTCGCAAAGCCCAGCCCAGCCTCAGCCTTTTTCTCATCCGTGCAAGCCTGCTCGTTTACGCCTTCTGCTGTCGCTGACCAGTGGGCCCACCACTATCGTCGTCCTCCTCGCGGCTTTGTCTTCACGAGCCCGAGCCAGCGTCCTCCATAGATGAAACTTGAAGCTCGAACCGACAAACTTGTTTCTCCAACTAAAATCTCGGGATTTAGTGCCAAACCTTATCTCTTATCCTCCCACATTCAATTATAGCTAGATATTATTTCAAATCTCGTTATATCCCTAAGAACCAACCAAGTCCGAAATGAACTCAATTTGGGGTTTCCTTATCTGATCATGTCCTCGCGGTATAAATAGGAGCCTCGGGTGCGCACTTGTTTGCTTCACCCGAACCCCAACTCAATTCTACCCCAAGAACCCAAGAGCCGCCGCTATTCGAGTTTTAGGGTTTCGGTGCTGAAGCTCAAAAAACTTAAATTCCTTCGCCACCAGCGATGCCCTGCCCCTATGGATTGCGCCGTCGCCTTCCCCAACATTGGAGCTTCCTCAGGAACCCCTTCATTGCCCCAGATCATCGCTGTCATAGGGGTGGCCCACCGGCCCTCACGACCAGGTGAATAGCGAAGCAAGCCCACCTTGCCGGAGGGGTCGAAGGGGCCCGAAGGCGCCCCGAAGGGGCCCAGGGGGCCCGAAGCCTCCCGTCCTCTGGGAGTACCCGAAGCCTCTCGAGCAGGGGGGCCTCGTACCACCCCCCCTTGGACGACAGTATCGGTGAGTCGGGCGCACCAGCTAGGTGGGTCTACCATGAGACAAAAGCTATACCTAGGGCAGAAAAAGTCCCTACAACCCCTACTAGGATAGTGTCAGACCCGGGATTAACATCCCAAATCCTCTGTGTATTTCTGAACTAGTCCCATGATCAGTCGCTAGTTCACACAATAAACAAATATGGTAACAAATTCATATCACAACTTTATTAATAATCAGCAGATTTTATTACAAAAGAAGCTTACGAGCCAACAATAAAGAACACAACGGAAGACGAAGAATAAGTAGTAGAGTCCAGCAATCTGCCACAGGCAATCGACTGGGGTAGCGGTCTAGTCGTCGAGATCCACACCAGTAGCAAAGTCCTTATCCTCTGAAATTTGTTTGCATAAAGCACGTATAAGCACAACTACCGTGCTCGCAAGTTACACCCGTCAAATAACCGAATGACATGCATATATGGATGTAACAAAGGATGGCATATTGGTTGATTTGCATAAAGCAGCATTTTCTTTAAATACTTGTACTAAGTTCCAAAGCAGATATTTTATAACTAAAATTTCATTTTAAAAACAAAATTCTAAATTTTATAGTCAGATATCATTCACACATGAATGGTGAAGGATACCCTCCTATCACAAGGCTACCTGCTCAAAATTCCCGATTGGATAGAAATTCAAAGTTATTTCAAAACAAAACCAAAGTCTAACTTTGAGTGGCTTTGCCAGCATGTCCATGACCGTGGACACCGCTATTCGAATAGTTTTACACTCTGCAGAGGTTGTACAGCTTTACCCACAAGACACGACTTCTCTAGTTTATTCGGTATCCGTCGATACCACCGCTCACTACCTTAGGTAAGCAGTCTAGAGCACGTGACAAGGCTTTTACAAAGCGCTATTCCACCGCAGTTACCCTCGCTAAGGTTTCGTCACCCCCTTTGGAATAAAGACCTCCGGGTTCGGGCCCCCTCTTGCGCTAGGTGGGACTAACATAAGTCGTAACATGACTACCCGTTGCATCTGTAGGAAACGACCACGGTGGAACATGACAGATTAATTAGCCAGGTCCTACTCCCCACACTGAGGACATGTGGTGGTACGGTGGTGGCATAGCAAGATGCGGCTCGAAGACCGGTCCTTAATTGACCTGGGCGACATCCATCAGAACCCTGGGCCTCAACCTACCCAGTTGAGCCTGTGCATAAACCTGCACCCTCCAGACAACCAATTCGCCCAAGTCCAAACCCATTTTCATTTATTTTCTAAGTCAAAGCATTTTATAAACCTTCTATGGTAAAACAATACCATAGATCCAATTTCATTCAAATTTGAAATATTTGGCTAAAAACTTCCCAAATACAAGATTTGATCTAAGCATTGGTTAATCACTTAATTATTTCCAATATTGTTTTATCTAATGGTGACAAGGAAATGATAATCAATATTCAAATTGGCTATACACAAAGAATTGGAATAACTAAGTATTTAAACAGGGGATTAAAATAACTGGATAAAAATTACACATGCAATAGTAATTTAAAAACAGAATTAAATAAATTTAAAATAATGGGATCGATATGATCAAGGGTATAACTTGCATTGCTTGATCAGGTGATGTTGTTTTCCTTAACAGGTCACCTAGTACTCACAAGTACTTTATTCAGGAAGTCCAAGTGTACAATCACGATGATCATACAGTGAAAATCAATCGTCTTATGTGCTCTTCAAACGACGTTGAATTCTGACTCTCCGAAGTCGTCGAAATCTAATCACGAAATAAGCCAAATTCAAATAAAATTCAAATAACAATTCAAATGAACTGCAAATTAACATATTTTGGTTTGGTTGGCTAGATCTCAATTTTATATGAATTTACAAATTTGAATGGGCTCAATCGGAGTTCAGATGCAAAAGATATGGGCTTTGGAAGTTTCAAATTACATGAAATAATGAAATTAGGGTTTTTCTGAATTTTCTGAATTATTTTTCTAAAGGAAAAAGGCTTTATTGCGCAATGATGACATCAACCCTCAGGAAAATGATTTTCGGCCGAATTATTTTAAAACCGAAAATCGCTGAGTCGCTGACATGTGGGCCCATGGTCAATGGACCACGCCCACGGTTTGTCAAGGGTCCACGATGGACTCGGCTCATAGCAACAGTAGAGGGGGGTGTGTGCTGGCGCATGAGCTAATGTGGTCGCCACATTGGCATTCACGTAAGCGGGGACGCGGCAGGGGGGAGGACGTGGTGCTGATGTGGAGGGTGAGGTGGCGGGCCACATCGACGCCGGACCGAGGTGGTGCTCGGGTTCCAAGGAACCGGCGATTGGCGGCGTTTCGCCAGCGGCGAGGGGTACAAGAAGAAAGAGGGGACTCCACTGATCACGGTGCTCACCTCGGTGGGGCTAGGGTACGAAATGTTCGCCGGCGGTGAGCGAAGAAGCGGCGGCGAAGATGGGCTTGCGGCGGCGAGGGAGCTCCGGTGGCGCTTGGGCGAGGCGAAGGCGAGCACCAGGTAGGCGGTGGTGTGGCGAAGCCGTTGGTGGTGGCGGCGAGGACGCGGCGGCGGTGTCGGTGCCGGAATCGACGAGGGAAGCGCTCGCGGCCGGAATCCTTCAATTGCGGGATTGAGCGAGCTCTGGGCGCGATAATGGCGGCGGGTGCGGGCGTGTGAGGGAGAAGACGCAAGGAGGAAGAAAGGTGTGGGGTCGTCGATTTTTGATCCAATGGTGCGGGGGCACAGTGGCCATTGGATTTAGATCCAACGGTCAACACCGATGAGACGTTCGGTCGCCCGAACGTTACATGAAAATCTGACCGTTGGATTTAGATCCAACGGTCAAAACCGATTGAGACGTTCGGTCGCCTGAACGTTACACGGGGATCTTGACCGTTGATCTTTGATCCGACGATCGACAAGCTTTGAAGTGGAAAACACATGGGAGAATGGGCCGTGTGGGCTGCACGCGAGAGAGAGGGAGAGATGGGCTGGTGATATTCGGCCCAAAAAGAATTACAGTTTTTAAATTACTTTATTAATTGATTTAATTCCAGTAATTCATTTAGGCCTTAGAAAATAGCAAATAAAATCAAAAAATTATGAGAAAATTCACATAAATTCCCTAAGGCATTTTGGATTTAATAAAACTATTTCCAACTTATAATTGGCTATTAATTTTGCAAAATAAATTGTTTTGTCTTTAAAATACTTAGGAAAAAGCTTTTAGATTTTCAGAAAATTCTAGAAATAGGTTAAATTTTTTTTTCAGTTTAAATCAAATAAAACTTCAAGCGCTTCAAATAAATTTTACTTTTGACTTTTAAAATTTCAAAAAATTCAAATAAAGAAATGAAACTCTATCAAATTTCAGAAAATCCAATAAAACAATAACATTTATTTATTTTATTTTGGTAACAGCACTTTGGGATGTTACAGATAGGTCCCTATAGGGGGTAAATTTGTAATCTCGTGTACTTTTGAAAAAGGAATAGCACTTTTTTGCAGCCGGTTCCCCTTTTTGAAAAAGTTTCCAAGGCACCCAGGGTCCCCCTTCTTTACTGTCTGACCTTTTTTAACTACAACAGTTGGTGCCATCCATGGGGATCGGCAGGAAGGCTACGAAGCCCAACTCTGAGGCAACAACATGGCCCCTAAGAGAAGGGCCAAACCCAAAGTCTCAGTGGCCGAAGCGGCCACAAAAGCTGCAGCACCAAGCACCTTGAGAGCAAAGCGAAGCAGAGCCCCCTCGGTGGCGCCCCCCCCGCTGACACCGCAGAAGAGGAGGCCAACAACTCCACGCACGGGGCAACAGGCGTCAACCAAGTATCATACGAGGCGCTCTAGCAGGAGCTGGCAGACCTTTGTCGGGAGGTGGCGGCCTTCCGGCGACAACCAGGGGCAACCCTCGCTGTCATACCCCAGCCCTCGCCAACCGCCAAAGCGGAGGCCGCCCCGTTCACTTCGGCCCCGCCCTCGGCCGCTCCGTCGCCTCCGGCCCCACTGCTCCGGGGGGACCCTAACTCCCTGTTGAGCATTGGGTTGGAGGCGGCCCGTTGGCCAATGGGTTTCAAGATGCCGGACGTCGCGCCCTTCGAGGGGCGCACGAACCCTTCGGAGTTCCTCAGGGTCTACGAGACAGCCGTCGAGGCGACAGGAGGAGACGATACCACGAAGGCGAAAAGCATCTCCCTCACCCTCAAGGGTGTTGCACTAACATGGTTCTTCACCATCCATCCCCGCTCCGTGTACGTGTGGGAGCAGTTGCAGGACCTCGTTCGCAATAATTTTCAAGGGAACTACGCGGAGCCGAAGGATGCGGGGCACCTATTCATAGTAAAGCAGGCCCCCGGCGAAACCCTTCACAGTTTCTTCAAAAAAATTCGTGGAGGTGAAATGCCAAGTCAGGGGTGTCAACGAAACGACCGTCATAAACGCTGCCATGTGTGGGCTCCAGCAGGGCCCCCTATCGGAATGGCTGCCCTGCAAGCCCATCCACACAGTTGCAGAACTCTTCGACAAAATAGAAGAGTACGCCCGTGCAGAAGAGGACAGCACTCGAAGGGCCTCGGCCCACACTGCTCCAGCACACTCCTTCGGCGTGCTCACAGACGCGGCAATGGAGACACCTGCCAAGCCACGCGCCAACGACTACAAGCAAAAGGGACGCGACGTCTATCACGTAGACGGCGGCCCACCCCCTGAGGGTGCGAAACGCACAGGCCGAGGGGGCCGCGGCCGAGGTCAGGGACGCGGCCGCTACGACGGTCGGCAGCCCGGCAGTCGCGCCGGTGCTGGAGGACCCTCGTTGTCTTGTGACTTCCATGGCGATGGGTCACACACAACGAGCGAATGTCGCACCATCAGGGCCATGCGAGACTACATGACCAGGGGCCACCAAAGGGCCGAGCGGGACGACAGGGGAGGCACTGACAACCAACTGCCTGCACCAACATCAAGACCCCCCATAGAGGGAGGCCGGGGGAGCACCATCAGCGGATTATAAACATGATTACCGGAGGATCCTCGCCGCATGTCCTCAAAAAGACAGCACCGCAGATACGCCCGACAGATTCACCACCTCGCAACATACCCCTTATCCAGCCCGCTGTGCTATGCTAAGATGCCAATCTCATTCGGCCCTGAGGACGCCCGGGGCATGTACTTCCCACACCAGGTCTACCTCGTCATCTCCGCTAGCATCGCCGATTTCGACGTCAGGCGCGTCCTTGTCGATGGGGGGAGTTCGGCAGACCTCTTGTTCGGCGATGCCTTCGACAAAATGATGATCCCTTAGGACCGCTTATCACCTTCGGGCATACCATTGATAGGCTTCGGGGGAAGGCCTGTGATGGCCTTGGGCCAAATTGACTTGGCTGTCATGTTCAGCGATGACTTCGCATCCGAACGGAGATAGTCACGTTCGATGTGGTCCAAATGCCTTACCAATACAACATCATCCTCGGTCAGGCTATGCTCAAGCCTTTGGGGCTATAGCCCACCACAACTATTTGTGACTGAAGATTCCTGCACCGGAGGGCATCGTCACGGTGCGGGGGGACTAAGACCTCGCAAGGCACATAGAGTTGGAGGCTCTCTCACCAGCACGACATGTCCACACCATCGAGCCGGACAAGATAGAACGCTCCATCATGCCCGTAGCCAACTGGGCCCCAAGGGCAAATCCACGGGGCCTGCTGCGGAGGGTCCCAATAAGCGATAATTCACCAAAAAGGACAGTCGCCCTCGGGGCGGAACTCCCGTTGGAAGCGCACGATGCCATCCTCAAGGTGCTCCATGGCAATGAAGATGTCTTCGCCTAGGGCCCCGAGGACATCCCCGGTGTGGTGAGAGGCACGATCGAGCACTGCCTGGCCCTTCGAAGTGACGCATTGCTTAAAAAGCAAAAGTTGCAACGCATTTCGGCCGAGCGGTTGGAGGCAGCCAAACAACAAATCGCCAAGCTGTGGAAGGTAGGGGTCATCTATGAAATAGAGCACTCGGAGTGGCAGGCCAACCCCGTCTTAGTGCGGAAAGAAACGGGCAAGTGACGCATGTGCGTCGATTTCATCGATCTTAATAAGGCGTGCCCCAAAGACGATTTTCCCCTGCATCACATCGACCAGCTAGTGGACGCCACCTCAGGCTACGAGCTCATGAGTTTCCTCGACGCATACTTCGGGTACCACCAGGTGCTCATGGCCAAAGAAGACGAACCAAAAAATGGCATTCATTACCCCCTTCGGCACATATTGTTGCACCCGCATGCCATTCGGCCTAAAAAATGCAGGTGCGACCTTCAGTCGCCTCATCGCAAAGGTGCTAGCTGCCCAGCTCAGCCGCAACATCGAGGCGTATGTGGACGACATCGTAATCAAGAGCAAGATTGCTGGGATGCACTTGGAGGACCTGCAAGAAACCTTCGCCAACCTTCGGGCGGAGGGAATCAAGCTCAACCTAGAAAAGTGCGCTTTTGGGGTAAAGGTGGGCAAACTTCTAGGATTCCTAGTCTCGGAGAGGGGCATCGAGGCCAACCCCGAGAAAATCAGGGTCATCCAAGAAATGAAGCCCCCTTGAAGCACCTGTGACATCCAAAAGCTCATAGGGCGCCTCGCCACCCTTAGTCGATTTCTGTCCCGCTCGGTGGAAAGAGTACTTCCTTTCTTCAAAGCGCTCCGAGGAACAGAGCCATTTTGGTGGATAGACGACTACCAAAAGGCGTTTCAGGAGCTAAAAGAGTATCTCACCCAACAACCAAGACTCACTAGCCCGAGGCAAGGGGCACAACTCCTGTTGTATCTCGCCACTTCATCCTCGGCTGTGAGGACCCGGAATATTTAACTAGTAACACTTAACCTCCAAATGGTTGTAGAGTTACTAATTAAACATTCTAAGCCTCGATGGACATATGCTTCCCAGAATTGCAGCATATGCACATCATCACAAAATTAAACATCATTTCCATACAACATACATCACTAGGTTCAACAACGACATACATAAAGTAAGGTTATTACAAAAGAGCCGACCGGCCAAATAGAACAATATACAAGAATGACAGCGGAAGCAAAAGGTGTCATAAGATGGCTAGACCAAAAGTCGACCGGTTAGCCACACCACCCACAAGGCAACCGACCGGGCCGCCAAGCTAGACGCCTCGCAAGCTACCACAGCACACCTCACAAAAGTGAGGCCCCTCAAGCTCACCTTCTTCCTCTGCAACCAATGTATTTAAGCAAGATAACTGAGTACACAAAGGTACTCGCAAGACTGACGTGTGGAATAGCAGACCTATTCATAAACTACATGCAAGCTTATTTAAGTGGAGGTTGTATGTCTCATTTTGCACAAAGCCAACTTTATTTGCAATAATGTAATACATTTGAAAGCAAGTTTACAAATAAATTTTAATGTTGAAAGCAACAGCGAAAATAATGATAAATACAAGTAACCACCTAGAAGTGACTATCCCAATAGCCACCACAACATAGCACGAATCTCCGATTCGTACCACCCATCAAGTTTTAATTAAAAATGTTGTAGTCTAACTCTTGAAAGACCTTGCCAAGCGTGTCCATAACCTAGGACGAGCCTATTCGAATAGTTTTAACCCTGCAGGGGTGTACCAATGTACCCACACTTCAGATCGCCTTTAAGCCACAAGCACACTTCCGAAGGTATGCCGGCACGGCTAAGTCCTACGAGACGTTTTCCAATATTGTGCATTGACTACGAGCCGCTCGTATGGATAGAAACCCATACGCTTACATTGCAAGCCGAAAGACAACAAATCCCATCACGGGTGAAGTCTTTCGGACACTACAATGCTCCCAACACCATCCCTCCTGCGACTCCCTACGACCCGAAGCCAATACACGCCAAAGTACTAAGTCAAGAGAGGTCCCATACCCTCTAGTGTGGTTAGCACGCACAAGTGCTTGGTTTAGTGTAACAAGATGTTCGGTCCTTGTTGACCCGGGCACTATTCCAGTCACATCCAAAATCACACCATCTTACCATTGTGCCCAAGTCTAAATCATTTTATTTTCAGTTTTTAATTTTCATAAGTAGACATGGCACAAGGCTGAAATCATAAATCATAATAAGTTTTATGTGATCAAGGTTATCGACAAGTCGATAACCGCCCATTTCTACCGGAAGCTAAGCATGGCTAAGCAATTAATTTGCAAACTACTAAGTGACAAGAGCTCATCCACGAACTCTAAATCACAGCAAGTAATCCTAGGCTCAATGGTAGTAGAGAATATTCATTTGCCTAAGGAAATGCATCTACTAGGTCAACTATTAACACAAAGTAGCAATACATACATAGAATTTGTAATCAACATAAATACTTAAAATACTGAGATTAACATGATCAAACTGCTTGCCTTGCTGGGATTGGTCTTGCTGCAGAGGGGAGTGCTCAGGTTCAAAGTTCTCTTCGGAACCTAACGTGAAAAGGCGATAAAAATCGATAAGAACGAAGAACACCAAAAGGAACTCAACAGCAAAGAACAACCAAAACCCATGAAATATCTATAGCAGCTAGGGGCTGATTTTAGACAATTTTAGAAACAAGAATCACTTCATTTGGACTTAGCATGAAAAAGTTATGGCTAATCTAAGTTCTCTCAGCCTGAAAAATCATAATTAAATTAATTTCGGTTACTGTTCATGACGAAAATTTCTAGAATGATCTGGAACTTGAAATTTTTATGGTAGGTAGATATGGTTATCCTAACAACAGCAAAACTGAGTTTGCACAATTTGGAGTTGAAATGAATTAGTTATGATTTTTCTAAGTTCTAAAACTAGTGAATCATTAATTTCAGTGGCAAGGATCATATGAAGACCTATTCTATATTACAGTACATTCCTAGTGGGTTTTAACAAAACTTAGTTTGCTCAGTTTGGAATAACAGAGAATAAGTTATGCATTTAACAAATTTTCAATGAATTTCTAAGTCACTATTTTCACTAAACAAGATCATGCAGTTTCTATCATTTTCTGCTTCATAACAGCGCCTAAATTCATTCTCAGATTAAAGTTCATACTCTAACAGAGCTACAGTAACTGGAATCATTCAAAAAGAAGCTAAAATGACAAAGTTATGCACTTTTGAAATTTGAAACAATAAAAGACTTAGAAAATTCGAGCCCTCGGGAGGTCCAATTGAACTGAAAGACAAAGGAGCAGTCGTGGGCCGTCGATCCTTCATCGCACGCCACGGACCTCGAAGCACAGCGCACAAAAGAGCTCCTCCCGCACTGGGGAGGTCTGGACCGTTGAGATCTGATCCAACGGCCACGACCAGTGCATGCACAGCGCACGCAAAGGAGGTCCTTGCGCCTAACAGAGGTCGTGACCGTCAGATCAAGATCTGGCGGCCCCGAGCACTAGGGGAGGTCCTAAGGCTTTAAATCTGAGGAAGGAGGTCTAGCCCGTTAGATCTAAATCTAACGGTTTAGACCAGAGGAGGAGGTCCTAAAGCTACGGATCGAAAGGATGAGGTCTGTGAGGACCCCAATTTATTTGGCTTGTAATGCTTAACCAACCACCTGGTCCTAGCATCACAAATCAAATAAACTGAGTCTCGAGATATGTATACTTCCTGCAGCAAAGATACACACTCACAACAAAATTATGCATCAACTCCATTCCAAACATAGAGTCCAAGCAATACACTACTAAATGTAAGGTAACAACAGAAAAAATATTACAGATAATGGCCGATCGCCACAAGATACACAAATAATGTAAAGAAGACAATGGAAGCAAAGTGCCATAAGATGGCTATAAACAAAGCCAATCGGTGTGCCTCCAACCCACAAGGCATCCGACCGACCGCCAAGTCTAGTCGTCCAACACGGCGGCGACAACTCGTAAAAGTGAGGCCCTTGGGGCTCACCTTCTTCCTCTGCAACAAAAACATTAAGCCAAGCATCTGAGTACAAAGATTGTCTTTGTACCCGCAAGACTGACGTGTGAACTAGCAGACCTGTTCATAGGCTACATGCAGGCTTATTTGGTGGAGGCCATAAGTTTCATTTGCACAAAACCAATTTTATTTGCAATAATGTAATACAGTTTTGAAAGCAAGTTTGCAATTCATTTTTAATGTTGAAATAACGGTAAAGGTAATAATAACAAAAGAGTAAAGAAAAACAACCTAGAAGTGACTATCCCAATAGTCACCACAACAATAGCACGAATCCCAGATTCGTACCACCCAGCAAGTTTTAATTTAAAATGTTGTAGTCTAGTTCTTACGGGGCGTATCCGAGCGTGCCCATAACCTAAGACGAGGCTATTCGAATAGTTTCAACCCTGCAGGGGTGTACCAATGTACCCACACTTCAGACCGCCTTTAAGCCAAAACACACTTCCGAAGGTATGCTGGCACGGCTAAGTCCTACGAGACTTTTTCCAATATTGTGTATTAACCACGAGCCGCTCGTATGGATAGAAATCCATACGCTTACATGGTAAAGCCGAAAAGACAACTACCTTTGCGGGGTAAAGCTTTTGGACAACTACCATGCTCCCAACACCATCCCTCCTGCGACCTCCTGCGACCGGAGCCAATACACGCCAAAGTACTAGGTCAAGAGAGGTCCATATACTCTAGTGTGGTTAGCACGCAAAATGCTCGATGCGGTGGCGCAAGTAACTCGGTCCTTAAGCGACTGGGCACCATTCGATCACACCCAACAGATCACACCAATCATACCGCTGTGCCCAAGTCTAAATCATTTTTGTTTTCAGTTTTAGTTTTGCAATTAAACCTAAAAAAATGAACATAAAGTTATAGTAAATTTTGTGTGATCAAGGTTACCGACTAAGGTCGATAACAGCCAGATTCTACTGATAGCTAAGCATGTCTAAGCAAATTGACCGGATCTACTAAGTGACAAGAGATCATCCAGATCTCTAATCACAAAAATAACCTAGGCTCGGGTAGTAGAGATCAATATTTTGCCTACAGGATATGCATCTACAGTTTAACTAATCAATTTAACACAAATTAAGCAATGCATACATACAGTTTGAAACAAAATATTAGACTTTAAAATCTTGGGATTATCATGATCAAGCGCGCTTGCTGCTTGCTGTTGCTCGTAATGCTCAACTCATTGCAGGAGGATCGCTCTCGAGGTTACGCAAATGTCGAAGCTTAACGATTGAACAAATAACGACAAATAAGAATGAATAACATCGACAAAGCTCAAACATACAACAACAACAAAACATACCAAAATTCACACAGCAGCCTAAGCATGATCTAACATATTTTTAGAAACAGAGAATAATTTATTTGAAGTTATTATGAATTTTCCATGAATTTTCTAAGCTAAATACACACCAAAGCACTTGTTAATTACTTAACAAATTTTCATGAACAGAAATAGTATCTAAAATCTATTCTGATAATTAGCAAACTAAAAATGAAAATTTACAGAATTGGATTCACTGGATTTGGACAATTATTGAAAAAGATATGAGTTTTCTAATTTTGAAAAATGCATAATACATCATTTAATCATTTAACAGATTTTTGCTAACAGAGACAAGATTGAAACTAATTTTAGTAAATACTACATTTAAAATGAAAATTATCAGCACTGGTTTCATGCGATTTGGAGATAAATTGAATTAGTTATGCATTTTCTAAGTTTAGATGAATTAACAGAAAACCAGAAAAGCATTTCAGAAATTCTAAAGCATTAAACCCCTTTTCCTACCGACTGCCAGCTAGCCCTAGCCACTGACAAGGCGGGACCAAATGAAGTCTTGACGAGAACAGCCGCTCGCGGATGTGACGTCGAAGGCGTATTCAGAGAATACGTCTTCGGCTTAAACAGACGTACTCCTAACTTACAAGTACAGAGAAATACGTTTCTCCAAAGAGAACACGTATTAACCAAGTTCACACAATCATTAACTGACAACAAGGTCCCACATGACGACCGCGAGTAACATAGCGGGTGGATTAAAAGATCTCTAAACGCGATTAACTGAGAGGGACCACATGTCGGTGATACAAACTAAAAGTTGATTAGCGCTAAGAGGGTTAGACCTTAAACACCGCGGCTCGGCGGAGCTCCGTCGCGGCGACGGCGCAGGTGGAGGATCCGGAGGCTGAGTGGTTCCCGGCCGCGGCGGTGCCACTAGGTGCGCAGAAACCCCACGAACACAATGGTGATGATGCCGAGTCGGATGGTCGTCGGAGGTGAGCTCGCGACGGCGGAGGCGAGACGAAGAAGGGCTCGAGGTGGGCGCTACGAGCGGCGAAGGCTCGAAATGTGCTCTTAAGCTTCGTCTTGATCTCGAGAACGATCGCCCACGATAACGCCGACGATGGAGCTCCGTGGTGGCGGAACGCCGCGGCGGCGAAATACCGTGCTTTCGGAGAAGAAGGTCGCACCGCTCGGTGATGCATCAAAGAACGAAACAAGGTCACGGTTAGACTCAAGCAGTGATGCGATCCTAAGGGACGGTGACGGCTAGAAACTCACCAAACGCAATTGAGCTTGCGGAGCCGAGAGCGCCGGAGTCGAAGACGACGAAGTCACTCCTGGCAATTCACTGGACGCCGAGGACCCGGGATGGGCAAAATGGAGGCGGCGCCGAGCGTGGATCACGGTGGTGCGGTCGCGGGCTCAAGGGCGGCGCTACCCTCGGGTTCCTCACCGGCCGAAACCAAGAAATGGGCGGAGAAGGTACGAGAATGGGGTAGAGAAGAAATGAATGAGCTCGGTGGGTAGATGAGACCCCGGCGATGCTTCGGAGACGGACACGCGGGTAAATGGGTGGCAGCGATGAGGTACGTGGCGAGCATGCGCGCGCGGCCGTGAGCTCCGGTGAGACGCGGAGAAGACGAGGGCGATGCTGACAGGTGGGGTCCACCTGTCAGCGAAAGAACCAAAGCGGCGCGACGAGATGGTCTGGCTTGATCAAGAAGATGCCGACCGTTGGATCTGAGATGGACGGTCGAGATCTCTGTATGCATTCGGACCGGTCGAATGCATACGCGACGTGGATCGTTCGATTTGCATCGGACGGTCAGGATTGGGCGGTGCAGCTAGTTGACGCGATCGAGCCGAGCGGCGCGGTCGGACTCAAGTCGGGCTCGGGTTCGAGCCCGAGGAACAGTGATTCCAGCTCTGAATTAAAAAGATAGAGAAGGTTTGAGGAATTTTTAGAGGTAGTTCCAGAGCTCCAAAAATTCCAAAATTTTTATGGAAGCTTACTGGAACAGAGGACAACCTTGTGTAATTTTTCCAGGAGTTTTCATGCACTAGACTTCTCCCAATAAAATTCACAAGCTGCTGTCCAGAGGTTTGACCAGATTTCAAAACTGGTTTGACTTGGCCATTTGAAATAGCAAACAAAATCTAAAAATTATTAAATAATTCAGGGAGGTAGATAGGATGATCAAGATGATAGGAAAAATAATTTCAGAGGATGATCACAAGTTTGAAAGCTAAGAATTGGCTGACAACAATTTCCAATCACAAGAATCAAATTCTAAAGATTGGAAATTGCTAGGGAAAATTGTAGAAACTTTCAAATGATTTCATGAGGCAACAAAAGTTTTTATTTCTCCTCAAAATTTACATTGGAAATACAAACCCTAAGTTAGGGTTGTTACAAGGTCCTAGACGGTCAAGATCTCCAGAGGGAGGTCTTGATCGGCTGGGATGAACACGAGGAGGTCTTGGATGGCCAAGATCTACTCGGGGAGGTCCTAAGCGATAGTGTTTTAATCGGAGGAGATCTGGACGGCTCAGATTAGACCTAGGGAGGTCCTGAACGGTCCAGATCAACGCGGAGGGAGGTCCTGAGACTAAGGATTTTACAAAGGAGATCTAACGCTCAGATCTAAATCCGAGGAGGCCATGAATGGCTAGGATTGAACCTAAGAGGTCCTGAGCGGGTTGTCTTTGTAAAAGACCAGGGGTGGCTTTTTACAAAGAGGACCCCAAGGGTGGTCTTTGCAAAATGACCAAGGGATGTCTTTTGCGCACGGGAAAAGATCTAAACGGCTAGGATTTAACCAGGGTGGTCCTAGACGGCTAGGATCGACACTAGGGGAGGTCCTAGCGCGCAAGATTTTACACAGGGCCAGATCCAACGGCTAAAAACTAACCCAGGGAGGTCCTTAACGGCGGAGATCACTCTAGGAGGTCTAGGACTTAGCGATTTTGCCGGAAACAGCTCTACGGCTCAGATCTAGCCTGGGGTGGTCTTAGACGGCCATGATTTACCCTGGGAGGTTCTAGGACTTAGCGGCACGCGCGTTTTGCCAGCAAGACCGCATTAATGAGCAACCTCGGACACATTAATGCTAATCATACGACCAGATTCTGTCCGAGCACGCGACACGGCAAAACACGAGTTTGGTTTTCAAAGATATCTGCGCGGTGATGGGGACCTCGCCGGCGAGAACCAAGGACACGACTGAGTCCTAAATAACGTCAAGAATCTAAAGGACGTGCTCTCGACGGCGGTGACGGCCTGGAACGCCGGTGAGCCGGAGAGAGAGAGGAAGGAGTATAATACGGCAAAACTACGAAAACTAAACGAGCTCTCTGACGACTAAATAACGCAAAGACCAAGCTAAGAAAAGGGCACCGAGGGTGAGAGGGACCAAGGTGGTGGAGGAGCTTGGAGAAGGTCGACAAGTCCGCGGTGAAGTGCTTGCGCGAGGAAGAAGAAGATGACATCGACCACTGTGCAGCTCCCCAACTGGTTCACCTCTGCAATGTGAACCAAACTGAGTTAGAGCAACCCAAGGTGATCAAGCTGACAGTGAAAAAGACAAGAATGTTGCTGGGACCACTGGAGCTCGAGCTTCGGCAGGGAGCTCCAAAGGTGACAATGGTGGTGGAAGGGGTGGTGTTCTCGGTTGCTCAAGCTTGGGGCTCACACGCACAACCGAGGGAGTTCAAGCAGCAACCAAGGGTGGGAAGGAAGAGGAAAAAGGAGGTCTCAGGCTATACATAGCCTGGGAGCTCGACAATGGTGTGGGCAAAAGCCTACTGTGAACAAAGTCCATGCCCTGCCATGGACTTGCTTGATTTGACAAGGCAGCAGGGATGACTTCCTTTTTGGGCAAAGCTTCTGCCGCAATTAATGCATGGCAGAAAGAGACGTTGGGAAGGACCAAAAAGTGACAGGCCACTGCTCCCAACTGCTCTGACCCTGACACACGCACGGGCGCGTGAAAATCATGACGACCAGACCTCAGGGAGGTCGGGAGGAAGAAGAACAGAGCTGAGGGAGAGGTCCTGGACGATCCCGATTTGCATGGGGTGGTCCTGGACGTCCCAGATCACCCGAGGTGGGGAGGTCTTAGCAGAGAGGAGGTCCTGGGGAGGTCGTGACCGCAGGATGGAGATCCAGTGGCCTGGACCACCCCGAGGCGCTGAGATTAGAGGGGAGGTCTGGGCGGCTGGATGGAGATCCAACGCCCAGCACGCGCGCGCACGAGAAGGTCTGGGCGGCACTGGCTCGACCGAGACCAAAAGCTGGGTCGGACTCGGGTCTGACTCGAGCCCGAGTCTGACTCAGACCTAAACTGAGTTTTCAAGCTGATTTGGAGTTCGAGGATTTGATTGAGATAGCAAACTCACTCAAAAAATTATGAAATGTTTACAGGAGCTTGCTAGCTGAGTGATTGACCTTGTATAAAATTTTCAGAGGTTTTTGTGCTATAAATTTTCCTCCAAAAATTCCACAAGGTGCTGGTCCCTAGTTTGACCAGAATTTGAATAGGTTGACTGACCTCCAAAATATTCAAACAATTTCTAAAAATTGTGAAATTTTTCGGAGGGGCTACACATCAACCCAAGAATTTAGGAAAAATATTTCCAGGAGGTTATCACAAGATGGAACAAGAAGGTTTTTGAAGGATCAAGATTTGGATCAAAGACTTGTGACTATGTATTTCCATAACTCTTGTACAATAATTGTTTAGTACATACAGGAAATACATGATGTAACAAAAAGTTTTAATTTCTACTTATTTTCTTACATTTGAAACACAAGCCCAAAATTGGGATGTTACAACTCTCCCCCCTTACAAGAATCTCGTCCCGAGATTCCGTTTACTCGGAGAAGAAAGATGGAAAATTTGCACGAAGGCGATCTTCCCGCTCCCAAGTTGTCTCATCCTCAGAATGGTTTGACCACTGAATCTTAAGAAACTTGATGACCCGGTTCCTTGTTCTCCGTTCGGATTCCTCAAGAATGCGAACAGGATGCTTGCGGTAGGTCAAATTCTCCTGCACATCGAGAACCTCCAATGGAGTTTCCTAAGTTGGAACACGAAGGCACTTCTTCAGGTGTGACACATGGAACACATCATGCACACCCTCAAGTGCAGCTGGTAGCTCCAATCTGTACGCCACAGCCCCAACTCTCTCGACGATGCGATATGGCCCAACATAGCGAGGAGCCAACTTGCCCTTGACGCCAAAACGCTGATGGCCCTTCAAGGGTGAGACTTTGAGATACACAAAGTCATTGGGCTCAAAGCTCAACTCACGGCGACGACGATCTGCATAGCTCTTCTGCCTGGACTGGGCCATGCGCAGATGCTCGCGAATCAATCGGACTGGCCTTCGCCTCATTGATCGAATCGGGCGAAAAAGCGCGCTCACGGTTTGACCGGTTCAACGGGTTCGCATCTCCTCCCATACAAGGCCTCAAACGGTGTCATGCCAAGACTGACCTGATAGCTGTTGTTGTAGGAGAACTCAGCAAATGGTAGGCATTTCTCCCACTTCTTCCCATAGGAAAGAACACAGGCACGGAGCATATCTTCCAACACTTGGTTGACTCTTTCCGTCTGACCATCAGTTTGGGGATGAAAAGCTGTACTGAAATGAAGGCGGGTCCCCATAGCCTCTTGCAGACTATGCCAAAACCGCGAGGTAAAAAGCGCACCACGGTCGGAAATAATCGTCTTCGGTACACCGTGAAGACTCACAATCCTCGAGACATAAAGTTCGGCCAAAGGCCCCACACGAAGCTGAGTCTTGACGGGAAGGAAATGTGCCACTTTAGTCAACCTGTCGATCACGACCCAAATAGCATCATTCCCTTTGGACGAGCGGGCAATCCGGTGATGAAGTCCATGCCAACGAATCCCACTTCCACTCATGTCACGAGCAAAGGTGAAGAAGGCTGCTGGGCGATGCTCGACCTTCACACGACGAAGATACGTCGCACTCGAACAACGAACTTGGCAATCTCGCGCTTCATACGGGTCCACTGAATCTCGGCGAAGGTCCCGATACATCTTGGTAGCCCCAGGATGGATAGACAAAGGGGAATCATGGGCTTCACGGAGAATTAAATCCCGCAATTCCATGACCTTAGGAACCACAAGACGCTGCCCAAACCATACAACTCCGTGCTCATCCTCTGAAAAGCAATTGGCTGCTCCATCCTTGATATCCTGCTTGATTTGACTCACACCAACATCTGTCTGCTGTACGGCCTTGATCTGATCCACCAAGGTTGGCTGCATAACCAAGGTAGTAAGAGAACCATGCTCAATCAAACCCAAGTTGAGCCGCTGGAATTCTTCAAGAAGGGCAGGCTGTTGCTCTTGGAGCATCAAAGTATTGCAATACACCTTTCGACTAAGCGCATCTGTAACAACATTGGCCTTGCCCGGATGATACTGAATGCCCATATCATAATCTTTGATCAACTCCAACCATCTTCTTTGCCTGAGGTTCAGATCTGATTGAGTGAACAAGTACTTCAAGCTCTTGTGGTCAGAGTACACCTCACAACGGTTACCAATCAGATAATACCGCCAAATCTTGAGTGCATGAACCACAACAGCTAATTCCAAGTCATGAGTAGGATAGTTGAGTTCATGAGGCCTCAACTGCCGTGATGCATAGGCCACAACCTTGCCTTCCTGCATAAGGACACAACCAAGATCCTGACGAGAAGCATCACAATAGATATCAAAGCTCTTGTGAATATCAGGGAGAATAAGCACTGGGGCTGAGGTCAACCGCTTCTTGAGTTCCTGAAAACTCACTTTACAAGCAGTGGACCACTCAAATTTCTTGTCTTTCTTGAGCAATTCGGTCATCGGCTCCGCAATCTTGGAGAAATTCTCGATAAAGCGGCGATAGTAGCCAGCCAAACCAAGAAAACTCCGCACATCCGTGACCGACTTGGACTGACCCCAAGATAGCACATCACTGACCTTGCTAGGATCCACAGCCACACCTCCTGCTGAAAGAACATGGCCCAAGAATGCCACTTCCTTCAACCAGAATTCGCACTTGCTGAATTTCGCATACAGCTGGTGCTCGCGCAGCTTGCCCAACACAAGCTTAAGATGCTCGGCATGCTCTTCTTCGCTCTTGGAGTAGATAAGAATATCATCAATGAATACCACCACTGTGGGCGCCCCGGTTTATTGGAAATGTACTTAATTAAATTCATACTGTAGCACAATTATTAATGAAGGAACAGTACTGCCCCTTTATTAAAGATCATGCTAGGAGTATAAATTTAGCAAGTAACTGATCCAATAATCAGGCTCCCCGGATATATATATATACCACAATAGTTCCCAGGATCAACGACCATTGCATATATATCCTTCAACAACATTGCATCAATTACATACAAGTCATACATTGACATAATTAAACATAAGTTTACAACATTTGGTTTAGTACTACAATTATTAAGTGACTTGGTCACTTCAAAAGTCTACAGCGGAAGCAAAAACAAAATATTAAGATCCACCAATGGCCTCATCCACCCGCAGGCAATTGCGTGGAGGAAAGAAGTAGCTTTACTCGTTAGCGTCACCCTGATCGGCGCTAACGGGTACTTCATAAAG
This sequence comes from Ampelocalamus luodianensis, assembly GCA_036346255.1. Classification (NCBI taxonomy): domain Eukaryota; kingdom Viridiplantae; phylum Streptophyta; class Magnoliopsida; order Poales; family Poaceae; genus Ampelocalamus; species Ampelocalamus luodianensis. Next base: position 36,328,803 of record CM070632.1, read on the forward strand.
GTAACCATCCTCACCTGCAACAATAGGTGATAGCACCTTGAGTACGAAAGGTACTCAGCAAGTCTTACACAAACTAATAAAAGAAAGTGGTTATTAGAGCCTATACAAAGGAGTAGAATTTATATATGCATAAGGTTACAACAGGAAGGTATAAAGGTTCAGATTTGCATAAAGCAGCACATCTTAACCTATAATTACTAAATTTTGACAAAGCAATTTAGTAAATCAAAGTTGGATTAGAACAGTAAGTAAATGACATAATGTAAACAGTACAGTGCATGAATCCCTCATGCAAAACCATAAAACCGAAACCAGTTTTGTAAATCAAAACTTCTATACAGGTGACATCAATTCAAGTTATCGTCCATGACCGTGGACACGGCTATTCGAACAGTTTATACCCTGCAGGGGTGTACATCTTTACCCACATGACTTAGCTAGCCCGTTGCCTTGGATGCCTCGAATGATGACATACTTCCTTTGGTATGCCGACCGGGGAAACTAAGATTTGGTATTTTTCAATAAGCTAACACTATTGAGTTGGATACCCATGTGTGAACTGATCTCGCTTAAACAACGACTGATAGCATCTGCTTAACCGGGGCACACATGTTGCGTCAGGAATGCCGACCCAAACAAAAGAAGTGCGTAGGGTTCGCTACCCATACTAGTTTGCAATCGGCATCTTTAAGGTACGTATATGCTACGGAGCACATATACGCCCTCACCCTTCTAAGAACATCTGATACTGACATACCAGCTCACATGGCATAAAACGCAGTCCAAAGACCAAAGCATCTATGCCATACAAGGTCAATACACATATCCTTACTCCCCTGTTTCCAACCCAATAGTCTTAACATTTTACTTAACCAAACAGCGCCCATACACTGCATGTGGAAGTACGTGGGGGACTTGAATTGAATAATCAGAGTTCGGTCCTTAATTAACCCGGACAAGTCCACCACAAATCTCAATCTCGTGCACAAAAGCACCATCACTAGCTTCCTCTTGTCCAGATCAAGTTAAATATAAAACTCATTTCTGAAATAAGTAAACTGGACAAAGAGTTTAAAGTAACAAAAAGCCATTTGTGATTCCCATGTTTGACAAGATACCCTTGTCAAACTCTAAAATCTCTAGACTGCATGTCTAAGCCAAAACTGAAAATATACTATAATATACAATACTATACTAAGTTTGAGTGTATGGTGACAATTGAGGTAATCCATCATGTTAGGTCATAACTAACTACTAACAGGTCACAATTTGTATTTTCAGAAAAATAGCATGCACAGTTGTCACTCGATTTAGAAAATCTATTGTATAAAATTTGGGATCAATATGGTGCAGAGAGGACGCTTGCCTTGATAGTAATACACTTCTGTTGCAGGTTCAGGTTGCTCAGAAATAAATTCAAGTGCTTCAGAAGAACCAGATTCTATAAGAAGCATTAAAGTCCAATAAATGCCAAAATCGACAATAATTTCAAAATGGAAGAAATATACATGATCAATCTGGAAATGCATGATTATCAGTATGCTTAAGCCATAACTACCCATAATGGTGATACTAACCCATTTTATAATCTACTGTTTTCAAAAAGTAGAAGCTAGAGTTTAATTCAAAGTTTCGGCTTTCAGATTTTGAAAAGAGCAGAAACAGGACAGATTGCAGAAACAACATAGGCTGACCAGCGGGAGAGAGAGGTCTCCCTCGACCTCCTCGAGGAACAACGCGTTCAGGCCATATCCACCATGACCAAATACGCTGACGGGGTCGCACAAGCTTACAACAAAAAGGTCAGGGTTCACCCCTAGCACCAGGCGACATGGCTCTTAAGCGGGCCGCAAATCCTGCGACAGTAGGCAAGATGGAGTCTAAGTGGGAAGGGCCCTATATCATCACACGCGCCATGCGAGCCAGTTCTTTCTCCATCGCAAGGCCAGAGGGACATCAGTTAGGCCACACATGGAACGCGAAGAGCCTCTGAAAGTTCTACCCCTAGTTGTAAATACCGGCTACGTCTGGGAAACCGCCCCGCCGCCTGCGCAAGACCGGGGCATGTACAAGTTGTAAATACTAGCTACGTCCAGGAAACCGCCCCGCTGCCTACGCAAGGCCGAGGCATGTACAAGTTGTAAATACCAGCTACGTCTGGGAAATCGCCCATCGGTGTAGGATAAGACTCGCCAAGAATCCCACTCCTTCGATGTGGATAGGAACGTCCCCAAGACACTTGGTCGCTCTCATTTCAACCCGAGAGCGAATGCAAAGTGAAACCCCAAAGGAACACAAATGGAGACCACTATCAACGGCAAACGACTCAAATAAAAGAATGCGAAGCTCCAGAGTCAAATAAAATCGTAGCATGACGTAAATTGACAAGAAGCGTACCTAACACCACGCCCGCGCCTCTCTTGCCTCCTCACCGAGATATGGTTGACTCGCCGCTCCCAAGCCCGGGTCTTCTCGTTAGGTGGGTGACCACTCCTTGCCCGCGCCCTCCATTAGGACGCAGGAGTCGCTCCAGTTTTCTTAGGACAATCTATCGCGTAGTGGCCCTTGTTGTGGCAGAGAAGGTGTGACGCGGCCGCGGAGCAACTGCCGCTGATCGCAGCGCACGGATCGAAGCCACGGCCAGCGAGGACGAGAAGTCGTGCCGAAAGCCTCGCCGGTGGTGAAGCCTGGCGAACGCCACCGGCGCAGGCCCAACCCGGGATTTAACGAGGCGGCCTGCGCATCGGGCCTCCCACTTGCGCTATGATCCTCGCCGCCCTCGCCTTATGCTCGGCGACATGGCCTTGTCCACCAAGGTCTAGAAGTTCGGAAACCACAACAGAGAGCTTGTCCTCAAGCCTCGCACAAGCCCTCCATGAACTTCTCCGCTTGGCCTCACTGGCCCACTCAGCAGAGCGCACTCGCGAGATGGTTGAACTCGTGGAGGTACTCATCACAGATTTGCGCCACTGCTTGAGCGCAGGAACTCCTTCTTCTTCGACTTCATTAGGCCGATGGGGACATGGGCCCGACGAAAGCCGACCGAACTCTCCACGAGACCACGTGTTCCGCAGCCGCATGGCGAGGAAGTTCTCCACTTTGATTTTGAAAAGTGAATCATTAATTTCAAAGTGGCAAGGATCATATGAAGACCTATTCTATATTACAAGAGCCACTGCGCAAGGTCGTGGCATGTACAAACTGTAAATATCAACTACGCCCGGGAGCTCACCCCTTCGTCTTTGTTCGGTAGGGGAATGTATAAAAGTAGGTATCACGGGGCACTTTGCTAGTGTCTAAACAAAGCCGCCGTGCATGGCCTCGAGCCCCGGCGCACACCGATGCCCTCCGCAGGCACAAGTGTCTAAACAAAGCCATCGCGCATGGCCCCGAGCCCCGGCACACACCGATGTCCTCCGTTGGCACGAGTCTAAACAAAGCCACCGCGCATGGCCTCGAGCCCCGGTGCACATCGATGCCCTTCGTAGGCATGGGTGTCTAAACAAAGCCGCCACGCATGGCCCCGAGCCCCGGCGCACACCGATGCCCTCCGCAGGCACAGGTGTCTAAACAAAGCCGCCTCGCATGGCCCCGAGCCCCGGCGCACACCGATGCCCTCCGCAGGCACGGGTGTCTAAACAAAGCCGCTGCGCATGGCCCGAGCCTCAATGGACACCGATGCCCTCCGCAGGCACGGGTGTCTAAACAAAGCCACCGCGCATGGCCCTGAGCCCCAGCGCACACCGATGCCCTCCGCATGCACGAGTGTCTAGCCTCGCGCTGTTCCCCAAGCTTTTTTAGGTAGGGCTCCGGGGAGCCCTAACCTGTTTTTTGTTTTGCCGTTCGCAATGGGACTAAACTTTTGCTAGGGGTAGTGCGAGGGTGGGGCGAAGATCGCCGCCGTCCCCCTGGTGCGGCTTTTGGTTATCGGACCCAGTGTCGCGTCGGGGCTAGCCTTGCGCGGCGGCGTCTTCGCGGGCCCTTGAGCTTATGTTGGGGCTCATAGGTCCTGGGTGTGTACCCTACAAGACCATGCGCGGCGGCTTTGTTTAGACACCCGTGCCTGCGGAGGGCATCGGTGTGCGCCAGGGCTTGGGGCCATGCGCAGTGGCTTTGTTTAGACACCCGTGCCTGCGGAGGGCATCGGTGTGCGCCGGGGCTCGGGGCCATGCGTGGCAGCTTTGTTTAGACAGCCCTGCCTGCGGAGGGCATCGGTATGCGTCGGGGCTCGGGGCCATGCGTGGCGGCTTTCGCTAAATCCAAAACAAGTTAGGACTCCCCGGAGCCCTACCTAAAAAAGCATGGGGGACGGCCCGAGGCTCCGCCTCCCCCTTTGCTAAATCCAAAATAGGTTAGGGCTCCCCGGAGCCCCCTACCTAACAAAGCATGGGGGACAGCATGAGGCTCCGCCTCCCCCTTCGCGAAATCCAAAACAGGTCAGGGCTCCCCGGAACCCTACCTAAAAAAGCATGGGGGACGGCGCGAGGCTCCACTTCCCCCTTCGCTAAATCCAACAGATCAGGGCTTCCCGGATGTAACATCCCAGTTTTCAGAGCTTAAAAAAATCTTTTAAATAGTTAGTAGGAAGAAAATTCACCATTTGGATTTTATTTGAATTTAATTCAAAAGCTTAATATTGGACTTTATAATCAAAAACATTTAATGTGAATAATCCCAACATGAACAATAGCCAAAACTATTTTATTTGGGTTCTATGTGCTCAGATATATTTTCTAGATTTTTCTAGAATTTTTCTGAGTTCATTTGCTATTTTCTAGTGCCTATTTGAATTTCTGGTATTTTCTAAAATAGAAAATCTATTAATAATCTCAGTTAATCCTCGGGCCGAATCTCTCCGGCCCAACTCCTATTCCCGCGCTCATGACCCACTCGACCCAGCCACAAGGCATGCCGCCTCCCAACGGCAGTGGACCCGCTGTCGACCTCTCTCTCTCTCGCGCGCGCTTTCGCTCCCACCGTTCGATCAGGTTTGGACGGCTAGATGCGAGTGAGGTAACCGGAGGTTCCGATCGTCTCATTGATTGTGGACCGTTGGATCAAGATCGGGCGCTCAGATCAAATCGCCCGCGCGCGCGCTCCGCCCCACTCGCTGCCAGGTGGGCCCGCCGAGGTCGTCGTCTTCGTCGCGCCTTCTTCTCCGCGTCCGAGTCGGAGCCGCTCGCCATTGCCGTCTTCTAGAAGAATAGTCCGACAACGGACTTTCCTAACTAAAAACCTCCGGATTTCTTTGCCAAACTCTATCTCTAATCTTCCCGCGCCCGTATCTGCCCTCAATCGGGACCGAAACGGACTCTATCTCCGTTTTCGTTTTCAACCGAGAAATCCCCAATTTAGGATTCCTTATCCCGCACCCCACCCCTATAAATAGCCCCGAGCCGCGCGGACCTCCAACAACCAGAGCCACCACCTCATCTCCTTCCGAGCCTTAGCGCGCGCAATTAGAGTTCTAGGGTTTCGCCGCTTGCTCGTTCTTCGCCTTTTTCGCGCCGTCGCCGCCGCGCGCCGTCGCGAGTGCACCACCGAGATCGGTGGCGCCAGGGCTACCTTAAGGACCCTTCGTCGTCGCCAAAACCTCGCCGAACTCCCGTCCGACAAAGCGAAGCCCTCGCCGCTCAACCCGCGCCGGCCATCTTCGGTGTCTCGCCGCTCGTGAGTGCACCATCGTGTTCGCGATAACATGGGCTTCAATCGGTACCATCGGACCTCGCCGGGCGCCGCCGATCGCCGTTGCCGTGACGTCCCGAGCGCCGCCGTCTTGTCGTCATCCACGTCGGTGCCAGCGTCAGCCCCGTGCATGCGTGGCAGCCAGGTGGCGCCCGGTCGGCGTCACGCAGCGCCCACGCGGCAATCTACCGGACCCCGAGTCCCGAGGCTCGGTGGACCTAGTCCACCGTGAGCCTAGCCTCTGGCATGTGGGTCCCACATGTCAGAGATTTCTTTTATTATTTCTTTTTCCGAAATTCCTCCACGGCGTCGACTATGCGCAATAATCTGATTTTCCTTTAGGAAAATAATTCGGAAAATTCATGAAATACTGATTTTCAGCATTTTATGTATTTTCAATCTTCCACAGGCCATAACTTTTGCATCCTAACTCCGATTGAGCCCATTCAAATTTCTAAATTTGTTTAAATTCGAGATCTACTTAATTATTATTTTTATTTAATTTTTGGAGTTTGTTTTGCCTCTGTTATTTACTTGTTTTGGTTGTCTTGCTTCGTTGTGCGTAGACGTCGATACTTCGGGGGTTTTCATCGAAGAAGGCTTCCACCAAGTTCAAGACCAGTACGTAGACCTATTCCAAGGCAAGTCATACCTTTGATCATATTGAATCCCAGTCTCCCAAATTATATTGTGTTGAACTATTGCATTTACTTTAATTATGTGTTTAACTGCTTTTGGGTTAGTTATTGATCCAATCTGTTATGTTCACCTTGCCTACTTGTATACCTTAACCTTTTGTCGCCCTAGATTGGTTTATTATTTAGTTGGTATTAACATATTGCCAACACGGTTGGTTAGACCGACTAGAATTGCTTAGCCATGCCACGAGTCATCATCTCATGTGAGTGCAATTATGAAATTGACTAAGTGATTATGGAACGTGTGATAAAGCGTGTGTCTTTGTGTGCTATTACTCGTGATGGCATGTGTTGCACTAAACCAACCGGTGGTAAAAGATTTAGACCGAGGCAAGTGGTGGATCTTGTGTGAACTGGTGGCTTTGTGATTGGGATTTATCTGTGTGGTTTAGTTAGAAAAGCTGGAAGTCTTGCCTTGGTCAATTAAGGACTTAACTTTGTGCGCCATTGAACCGAGCTATCTTGTCACGACCGCATGTCTGGTAACAGGCCTAACTTAGTAGGTTACGAGTTTCAACATTGGGGTTGGTGGATAGGTTAAGCTTTGTGATATGGGATGTGTGAATAAGAACGTCAATGTTGAGGCGAAGTTGCCGAACTGTTTTGTTACGATTAGTGCTAGCTACACTAGTTGTATCGTGTGGGTAAAGTGTACAAACCTCTGCGAGTGTTAATCAATCTATTCGAATAGCCGCGTCCTCGGTCATGGACAACGCTCGGGATTTCACATAAGGGTAGTGTTCATAAAATGTGGGATTGGGAGTGTGTGATCTCAATCATATGGTTGTGTGAATCAATCGGTTTAGTTGTGTGTCTTTGTGGAAACAATCATTAAATTAATATTGTCTATTTGTTTTGAATTATGTTTTCAATCTATTATTCATATTCAATTGCAAATGTTGCATTTCGCAAAATAACCACGAAGCCATTCCTTTGGAATAAGCCTGCATCTATATATTACATTCTGTGGTATGATTTGCGAGTACGGTTGTGTACTCACGCTTGTTGTAAAACTTGCGCCCAAACCTACAGAAGTGGGGGAGTCTTCGCCTGCTTTCGAGGAGTTTGTGGAAGAAGGTTGATCGCTAGGTCATCGATCCCGATCGGTTGCTGTGTGGTGTCTTGATTGGAGTTTGCGAGTTTATTTCGTTCATTGCGAGATTTCTTTAGTGTTAGCCCTGCGTGGCTTAATAAGTTGTAACCCGACCTTAAGGTCAAAACTCTAAGTTGTTACTCAAACTATTCGTTTATGTTATATTTCGCTTGTGTGGGTTGATATTCACCTATGTTACCGTTGTGTGCACTAGCGTGATCCTGGACTAGTGCAGCATACACAGAGGGTCCAGAATTGCATTTTTGGGTCCCGACACCGGAGCCCTACCTAAAAGAGCATAGGGGACGGCGCGAGGCCCTGCCTTCCCCTTCGCTAAATCCAAAAAACAGGTCAGGGCTCCTCAGAGCCCTACCTAAAAAAGCATGGGGGACTGTGCGAGGCTCCACCTGCCCCTTCACAAAATCCAAAAACAGCGTATGGGGAAAAAGCATACATTCATTACTGCTTCGGCCGTACATGCCGTGCTGGGCCCGGACCATAAGGCCCACCAATAAAAACCAGTTACACGCGGCCCCGCAACGGGCGAAACACAACAGGCCTGCAAGGCCCTAGCCACACCCTCTTCGCCACACTTCCAGTAGAATCTCAAGGGTACCCGGGATACCTAGGAGGCGCAAACTCCTCCTGCTCCGCACGCAGCACCCACTCCAGTAATTCTTCTTCGCTTGGCCCGGTCGCCATAAACCTAAGATATTCCTGTTTGGCGGCACATTCGTCCGGCACACCCGAAGAGCTGCTCGACGAAACCTCAGGCACAGTGGGCGAAGGCGACGGCCCGTCGGGTGCACCCGCAGCCTGTTCGCGCTCCCAAAAGGCCCGTATCGCCTCGCGAGCCCTCGCAGCCTTCTATGCGCACAGATGAAAAAACCTCTTCATCGAGCCCCCCAGGTTCTCCCTCTTCCAGCGTTGCCACTTCGAGCCACGACACACCATGCCTCGATAGCATAACTATAGAGGCCACTTGGAAACCAGCCAACGCTCGTCCTTGGTCCCGCTCAGAGGGGCGGCAATCTTGGTTCGCCGCCACTCTGGGGGAGGCCGCCCACCGCCGGTGCAGCGATGAGATAACATCCGCACGTCCTGAGCACCACCGAAATAGGCATAAAGCACGCAATAACGGTAGAGTCCCAAACGTCAACCACAATCTTTTTCCATTAATAAAGCAGTTCGTTACAAAAAGATACACCCCTAACCCTACCCCGAGCGTGTAGCAACGATGGGGAAACAAAAAGATACACCCCTAAGCCTACCCAGCACGCGCAGCGGCGATAGGGCAACCAAAAACCTACATCCCTAAACCAGGACCCGTCCAAAAGAAAAGCTTCGCCAATAGGAGGAGTGGAGGGTCATACCTTGCCCCTAGTGGCGCCCGCCTGACCGACCTCTCTGGATCCATCCGTCAAGCCCTTCCCTTTCGCCTTGTCCGCCAAGGCCGCCCGAAGCGACCCCATCGTAGTCTCTCAGCCGGACGGGGCCCAAAACTCACGGGCAAGGGCGTTGCTTGCCTGCCGCACCTGCCTCTATCCGGCGGCAACCTCCACCGTAGAAACCATGGGTACAGAACCGACGCCAAGCCCATCAACAAGCAGGCAGCCAGCCAGCTGTAGAGAAACGAGGGCCGCCACCCATGCCACCTTTGCGCAGTGGTTGCCATAGGCACGGGTGGCCGGGAGGAACACTTCCCCAGCACGATGGAGGCGGCCAAGGGTTGCATCCAGTTGGTCGACGGTGTGCCTCCGAGGAGGAGGCACGGCGCCAAGCTCGGTCATAGCTCCTTCCATGTGCTCCATCGCCTCTCAAGTTGCCTGCGACACGGTAGCCGAGAGCTCCCACTCCGCCGCAACCTCCGCTTCAAGCACGGACCAGGCGTTGTGCAAGGAAGTCACCTCCTTCTGCAGAACGCTTCGCTCACCCTCCAGCTCGGCAACCCTTGCCTCCAGTGCCTTGGTCTTTTCAACAAGGGCCGAGCACCCAGCTACTAGCGCCTAGTTCTGCGCAAACTCCGCATTGATCCGCTGCTGGATCTCTACATAGCCGCTTTGGAGATCCGCCTCGAGTGCGCGCGACAGCATCAAAGTCTGCCTGAACAAAACATCATAAATAAAATAAATAACTGTTTATGCGTGTAAAAACGCTCACTGCACCATTAGAATGCGCAGTCGGGCTGGTCGGACCCACCCTCGTCGTGTTTGTCTTGATGCTCAAGAACATCCTATCCGCGGGCATTCGCCGGAAGAGCTCGAACAGGCAGGCTGGGGCAGCAAAGCGAGCCACCTCCTCGAGACGGAGGCCACCCCAGGAATGATCTTGAAGTCCTAGGTGCATAGCAAACCCACATTCGCTGTCTCGCCACCTCCGGAGGGGCCGACCGCCCCGCCCCACTCGGGGTCCAGAGCATCCACAGACGCACCAGTACCAGAACCGTCTCGGTCCCTCCCAGCACTAGAGCACTCAGCGGATCCACCACCCCTAGAGACAGCTGCATCACTGTTGCCTCCCTCGACGACCCCCATTGCACAACACAAGGCTACGTTAGCCAGGCAGGAAACAAGGTCAAGTGGGCCACCGAAGCTAACACATACATTCGGGGACAGGCGCGCCCCTCCAGCAGGGTGTCCTTTGTCCCCCGACCGTACACCTGTGAACGGGTCCCGGCGGACACCTCTTCAAGGGCCATGCTCGCTATTCGAAACGAGCTTGCCGACACTTCCGCGGCACCAACCCGCACGGCAACTGTCTTGGATGTCGTCGACGAACCCGTCGAGCTGCTCCGTTCGTGTGGACCCTCAGGAGCCCGCGACACTTTCTTGGCGGGACCGGTTGCCCCTCAAAGAATGTTGGCGAGCAACCCGCGCCGGTGCCCATAGCCGCGAGGGCACCACGTTGATCGACCGAGGCCTTCCGGCTCGCCGGGCCTGGCGCTTCTTCTTCCATGCGTTGGGATCCGTGTGCTCCACCAAGCGAACAAAGGGGTCCGCATACGCACGGCTCGCGCACTACCAGTCCTCGCTTCGAATGCTCCTCCCCCGTATAGGGGCCCAAAAGCTGCTCTGCGGCCCGCTTGGCCTCGTCAATAGACAGCACTATAGAGGTGTCAGCGAGGCAACTAGGCAATCACAGCCAAAAGGCCCAACTACGTACCTGCACGATCCCCTAACTCCAAAAGGGGAATCCCATCCTTCGGCTGTCGAGCCCCACGGTCGAGCCCTGCGCAAGCGGCCACAAGTGAAGTGCGCAGAATTCCTCCACGAAGTCTCACGTAGACATCCTTTGCTCTGCATTAAGCATCACCCGTAGCAGCGCCTCCTCCCTAGCAGTAAGGTCGATGACTGGGGACGGAATAAGCTGAATGGGCCCCCCGCGGGAGCGAAGGCCGACGTGAGGAGCGCACTTGTGGTAGAACCACCTATGCCAGTCGGTCTCCCACCTGTTCTGCGCGGCTGGAGTGGGCAGGTACTAAAGAAGACGTGCCTTTGGCTAGAAGTTGATGCTTCTGAAATTCAGGGTCGCGTCGGTGTCCTTTTTCTTCTTCGGCTGGCACCGCTCATCATGAAGGTACACGAAGAGTCGCCCCCCGCCGTCTCTTGCCCCAGCTGAGCAGAGTACCCACTCAAAAACGCCAAGCTTGATAGAGTTGGGCGTCAGCTGGGCCAGGTCCACCCCGTACATCTGAAGGACTTGGACCACCGAGGTAATGCACGAAGATGCAGCCCCGCATCCAAGAAGTCCACGAACACGATCATCTCATCCTCCTGGGGTGTCGGCACAACCTCCGACCCGAGAGCGCGAACGTCATCTAGATTCAACAACTTCACCTCATTCTTGAGGGCGCGCAACACAGACGTCGTCACCATGGAGCGACCCAACTCGTCTGTGTACATTGCACCACCCCTCCGTCCTTAGTCCGCTTCGTCATTGCGATCGCCAGAGGACGCAACAGGACAAAGAGCACGACGCTGGAGTAGTGTGGACCAGGCATGATTAGAGGCGAATATGGGAGAATCCCACCCAAACCCCTTTTTATAGACCCACGGGTACGCAACAGGGCGAGGCACGGGAACCGAAAAGCCATAACCTAACCACAGCGTGACACGTGGAAGCCCGGAAGCGCAATCGCCGACTCGCCCATTTATGGGGCGAGCCACCCAATAGCCATGCACATCTCCCAACGGGCAGGCACCAAACCCGACGGCTAGCCCAGCACGACTCGCCAAAAAAAGGGTAAAGCTTCGCCTGGCCGAAGGGGACGGTGTACCTGTACCCTCTGGGAAGAGGGGCGGTTTCAGCCATGACAAAGCAAGACCTCGACCGCGAGGGGCCTGTCATAGGGGCGGCCCATCAGCCCCCGCGACTAGGCGAATAGCGAAGTGCGTCCACCTCACCGGAGGGCCCGAAGGTGGCCCGAAGGGGCCCGTGGGGGCCGACGCCTCTCGTCCTCCGGGAGTACCCAAAGTCGCCCGAGTAGGGGGGCCTCGTACCACCCCCCTTGGGCGACAGTATCGGCGAGCCAGGCGCACCAGCTAGGTGGACTAGGACCAGGTGGATCCACTATGAGCCAGAAGCTATACCTAGGGCAGGAAAAGTCCCTGCAACCCCTAGTAGGATAGGTCCCTGTAGGGGGTAAATTTGTAATCTCGTGTACTCTGTAATAAGGCTATAAATAGCCACCTTACCCCTCATGTAAAAGGGGACATGGTTTTGAAAAGGAATAGAACTTTCTGGCAGCCGGTTCCCCTTTTTTCGAGGACCCCCCCGGATACCATCCAGGGCACCCGGGGTCCCCCTTCTTTACTGTCTAGCCTTTTTTAACCACGACAGTCGCGGGTGTTCATTCCCGACCGTTGCCGTACTTGCTTCTCTGCTCAACCGCCATTGCCGGCCATCCCAAAGGACCTCCCGCATCATCAAGGCCACCAATAGGTGTGGAATAGCGAGCCCTTCGCAATGCGCACCTTTGCCGCTGACGCCACGCTGCCGCTCGCTGTTGTCGCCGGAAATCGAAACCTTCGTCATCGATCTGACATCATCAGTGACGTGGCCATCCATGTGTTCTGCCATGTCAATAGCCATGCCTAGGTGTGTGTGTTTACATGGCGTAGTCACCCTAACCCCAGCTCCGATCTGGTGTAGACCTAGTCCATGTACACCTAGTCTCTAACGTGTGGGTCCCACATGTTAGAGGAATTTCCAATTTCCTTTCCTTTTCCTTTTGGCTGAAATCTCTCCGCTGACATCAACTGACGCAATAATTGTTTTTTCTTCAGAAAATAATTCCCGTAAATCCATAAATCCTGATTTTTAGTATTTTATGTGATTTCAATCTTCCAAAAGCCATATCTTTTGCATCTAAGCTCTGATTGAGTCCATTCAAATTTCTAAATTCATATAAATTCAAGATCTATTTATCTGAGATTTTTATTTAATTTTTGGAGTTTGTTTTATCTCTGTTTTATATTTATTTGGTTTATTACTTTGTTTGCGAGTAGACGTTGATACTTCGGAGAATTTTGAGCAAGGAGGAGTGCACCAAGATCAAGACTAATCCCAAGATCTATTTCAAGGAAAGTCGTGGTCCTTCGATCATATTGAACCTATGATTTCAAAAGTATATTGTTTTATACAACTGTATGCTATCTTTATATCAATTGTTTGGGATTAGCTATTACATGTTGTCATTATACCTTTATTGATTATTTGAATGCCATGAATCCTTTGTCACCCTAGCATGGATAATTTTAGCTAGACATATTTATATCACCAATATGGGTATCGTGCAGATGCTTAGTCATGCTTAGTTGCGATGGGATCATTATCATATGTGTTATAATGATTAATCTTGACTTAATGATATATAAAATCGTGGTCGTTAGCCACTGTTATTAAAATTTATGTACCATGCCAGGGTATGTCATTGGTTTTGGTTAAACAAAATGATTTTCACTCGGGCAAGTGGTTGTGCAGTGAGGGTGTGATTTAACACGTTGTGGGTTTGTGGTAGACTCGTTTGAGTAACTTGTTAAGGACTTAATTTTATGCGCCATTGAACTGGGCTTTATTGTACAACCACATACCTAGTATGGGATGGGCATAACATTGTAAGTTGTGGAGTTTTGGCATTGACTACTCAGGTAGTATATGGGTGGAGGTGTGTGCCTGGTTTAAATCACATCACGGGATGGTTCGCCACATCCCTGTCCAATGTTGTGTGTCAACCAACAATGACGTTGGGGTGGCTGTAGGTACAACGGGAGAGTCAATTGTTGAGATAAAACCTCTCAAAGGTTTTGTTATGATTGGTGATCGCTACACCAGTTATATCTTGTGGGTAAAGTGTACAACCTTTGTAGAATATTAAAAACTATTCGAATAGTTGTGTCCTCAGTTATGGATATGTCCGAGGATTTCACACAAGAGGTAGAGTTTTTTTATAAAAATGTGTCGGAGTGTGAGTTCACTTGATGAATATAATGTTCGTTTGGTTAAAAGGTAATTTACTTGGTGGGTTGTGTCGATTGGTGAATGGAGAATTCACTTATCATTGGTTTGGTTAGAAAGTGAATGAAAAGTTCACTAGTTGTTTTAAAGAAATTGTTTATTTATTTATTATTCTTTTAATTACACATTTTAATCTATTTATTGTATTTATTGCCAATGCTACTTTCTACAAAAGAACCATACAACTAACCTTTGTTCAAGCCATGCATGAATACTATTTGCATATATTTTTCCACGACTTGTTGAATACTTTATGTACTCATGGCTTTAATTTCTGTGATTCAGTTGAAGAATATTAAGCTGCTAAAGAGTTCTTTGCTCAGGAGTACTAGGAAGGTTTTGCGGATTAGGATGCGTTCTCCACTCGATTGCTTGTGGGCATGTTGATTGTCCATTTCAAGATTTCATTTCTGCTGCAAGATTTTATTTGTTTCTTTAGCCCTGCATGGTAAGTTAAGTAAACATTGACTATAAGGTCCCGTTATTATTACTATTTGTTATTTTGAGATCTTTCTAGTTAAATCGAATAAATAGACGGTATTTCATCATTGTTTCCTATGTGAGCTAGCTACTGATCTGGGACTAGTTCAGAATACACAGAGGGTTCCTGAATCATATTTTTGGGTCCCGACAACTACTGCCCTCCTCCTCCCTCCCCTGGCGTCGCCAATCATAGGCCGCCAGGCGCGAGGACAAGTGGAAGGCCGCCGACGTCAAGCGTGAGCTTGAGGAGTTCTTCGCCGCCAAATAGTCCTCCACCTCAGGTGCCGCTTCCACTTCGGTAAGGGTTTGGGACTCTCTCTCGATTTGATGTCTAACTATTCTATGAAATCTATTCAATTAGGTTGTTTCTTCATGTATGATTTTTTAATGGTTCTTCGGGTAGGATTCGTAGCATTGTGTCATGCTATTCTAGTTGCAATTACAATTGTTGCCTTTAGGGTCATGAATGTTGGTGAATTTTGTAAATTATGTGATATTCTTTAGCTTTTAGATGTAAAAGACCGATGCCTTAAATCTAGATACTTTTAGGTTAGTGCTAAAGAGTGATCATTGATCAGAGGGGATAGTGTCTGTAATTGTATCCTACAAATGAAGGTGGAACAATATTGAATTGATTACTTGTAGCATTCAGTATATATATTGTTGCATTTGTAGGTTAGCATACAAAACAGGACCAGCAAAAGTATTCCATCATCTAAACTAGACATGTCTTACCTACCATGTTAGGTTTGCTAATTTGAATTTGCGAAGTCCTGTGCTTTCTTACATTAAAGTTTCCATATGTTTAGCACTTCATCGTGTTAGCATAACATCGAATGCTCTTTAGGTCACCTCCTATGTTTGGTGAAGGGCTAAATTTTGTTATTCTGTTTATCGGTTTATGTGGATATTTTTTTTAACATTACCATGTGCTGAATTTGTGTCTGTCTGCAGAAATTGGTGCTACAAAAACAAGAGAGCCTATGTGGTTTGTCATTGCAATGCCAAAATTTGATTTATGTGGATCTTAGTGACTGCGAATCATTAACAAATGCAATTTGCGAAGTTTTCAGCGATGGAGGTGGTTGCCCTATGCTCATATCATTGATTCTTCATAACTATGAGGTATGACAAATGCAATTTGCGAAGTTTTCAGCGATGGGTGTGTTTTCAAGACAAGAGTAGTGAGTAGTGACATGTTGCTTCATTATATTTTAGTTCTATTGATCTTTTTCCTCTTATATTAGAGTTTGAGCATTGTGGGACTGAATAGTAGTTCTTTGGTTAATCTCTCGCTTCCTGGTTGTCATTCCATGACATTCCTAAAACTCTCATGCCCAAATCTGCAAAAGGTAAATTTTGATGGTTGTGATCATCTTGAAAGAGCATCATTTTATCTGGTAAGTGAAGTATTGCTCGTTCTGTTTCTGAGGTCCATGCATTGTTAGAAATTAGTAGTTACCTTTTCTGTTGGTAGTTATTTCTCATTTCATGACTGGAAAAGTTTCTCATTTTTATTTATGAACTTTGTGCAGTGCTAAAATTTGATTGTCAAAGCATCATTGGAGTTGATATTGATTTAGGTTTAAGTTGTTCTTGCAATGAAGTGATGAACTATTTTTTTCGTGTTCTCATAGCATGTTTGGGTGCATGAAATATACAGTAGCTCGAATCTAAATATTAGGTTGATGCAAATGTTTCTCAGCAACCTTTATATGGATGTTGTGGTCTTGTTATATAATGTTGTGTGTGGAGAACATAAATGCATTTTATTACCAAATGGTACAAAATATCAATGTTGATATTTAGTCCTGTTATAAAAAATACACTTCCTTGACCTGCTATCACAAATGATAGCTTTGTGTTCTTAGTAGCAATTAGTGTATAGACACAATGCTTTGAGATGTGCAACAAGTTTGTGGTTGCATGTCTAAAGAAGTGGATTATGGTGAGACATTATTAATTCCTTATATATTTATTAAAGGGTATAAATCCTTGCTGCTGCCCACAACTTCGTAATCAGATGGTTGCATCCTTTGATATTCCTATTTCTCTATTTTATGATTTTTCAATTAGTGAATATTATTCGACAGATGCCTAAAAAAATATGACCAGCCATACTTGAATAGTTCTTTGTAGGTACATAGTGTTGATGTGTTCTCATCTAGACAAATGTTATATGATAATTTGTATTGCTTTTTAGTTGAATTAAACTAATTCTGATCTTGCCCTGTTAGGTTTGATTGAAACTGCTAACTGGAACTTAAGAAGGATACCTTGACGATATAAGATGGCTACAAAAAGACGTCAAGTTCCTAAGCCATCAGATCCCCCATCTCAAAGCTCTCCGGAAGAAGTGGCACCTGAGATGTCAAATGAGAATGTTTCGAACCACCTGAGATGCCCAACCCTAGCCATTCAGCCAAACACCAAACCTCTTCAGCTCAGCTGTGCAATCATTTAGCCCTACAGCCCAACCGGGATGGCTTCGGCTTTTTGCCCGAAAAAACCAAAAGCCGTCCCAAACGGAGGCTTTTCCCACCGGCTTTTTCGAAGCCAGAAGCTGCGTATAACGTTATAAAGCCGAAAGCCGGCAGGCACCGAGGGGCAGATTCCTGCGGCTTCCCACCACCCCCTTGTGACTTCACCCCCGAAGTTGGGTGGTATTTACCCATGTTTTGCCATTCAACAAAACCCCCCAACGCCCTTGCACGAACCCTAGCGCTACGCCCCCTACCCATGTGGCCCCGCCCGCCTGCTCCCCCCTCTTCCACCCAAGCGCCGCCTCCCTAATTCCCACACGTGGGCGCTGCCCACTCCTCCGCCCTCGTCCTCCCCTGCCGGCGCCGCCACCGCAACGCCTCCTCCTCGCCCCCGGCACTGCCATATCTCTCCTCCTCCCTCCTCCCGCGATAGCACCGCCACTGCCCTCCTCCTCCCCCGACGCTGCCACCCTCCTCTCGCATCGTTGCCACTGCCCCTCCTCCGGCGCCCGCGCCACTCCCCTCCTCCTCCCACCCCCACCGCCCCTTCTGCATCCTCCTCCCGCGCCACCGCCCGCCTATGCCTCCAGCCCCGACCACCTCCTCCCCCGAGCCGCCGCCTATGCTACGCTCCTCCTCCCCCGAGCTGCCGCCTATGCTACGCTCCTCCTCCCCCACCGCTCCCCTCCCCTGGCGCCGTCGACCCAACCATAACCGCTGTGGGCTTTTTTATTTTATTTTTCTTTTTCTATTGTAAATTAAATATTTATGTAATAAATATTTATTGTAATAATTTTTTTTAATAATTGTTTATTATAATGATTATTTATTGTAATTATTTATGTAATAATTCTATCTTGTAATAATTATTGTTAATTGCATTAATTGTTGTCAATCGCGTTAGTTGTCGTTAATTGCGGTAGGTGCCATCCATTGTGTTAATTATCGTTAATCGTGGTAGTACAATTGTGGTCAATTGCGTTAATTGTCCTTAGTTGCGTTAATTGCGGTCAATTGTGTTAATTGTCGTTAGTTGCATTAATTATCATCAATTGTGTTAATTGTCGTTAGTTGTGTTAATTTTCATCAATTGCGTTAATTATCGTTAATTACAGTCATGTCATCAATTCCGTTAATTGTCGTCAATTGCGTTAATTGTTGTTACTTCTCGTTAAGTGTTGTTAGTTGTCATCAATTGCCGTTAAACGGCATCAAACAAGTCATCATTTGTCTTAGGGGCATTTTAGATATTTCTCATCTCAGAAGCTGCAGTCAGCCTATCTAAAAGTCAGACAGTCAAACATCAAACTTTTTCGACTCAGTCGTTCAGCCATGCAGTCATTTAACCCTGCAGTCCAGCCGGAAGCTGCTTTTAAGAAAAATCACAGCCGTACCAAACATGCTCTTACTATCTCAACGGGAGGAGTTCACCAAGACATCAACAAATAGGCCATGAAAAATACAAAAGAGGCATGTCTTTCTAAAAAGATATCAACCGATAACCGTAGCATTCCTTCAGAGCCGGCCAACAAGAGCAGTGACCTTTGTTTTAGAGAGAGAACAAGAACAGTGACCTTGATGCATGCATCAGGGCAGCAAAAATAAGTTGACTTCCGAATTAAATATATTGAGTTGGAATACAAAATAAAAGCTACTCGACATGATGCAGCACTAACTAGAACAGAATGCTATATTAATTGCAATGTTCTTTTCAGAACAGTTGAATGTCACAGTTGTTAGCCATCCAAATCCTAATTAATCTAATCAAATCCAATGCATTGTGTACGACCAAATTAAATGCGGACTGGTTGGCTTCATTATAAGGTACAAATGGAGGGCATACTAGGAGCAATTAACACGGCAGAGATTTATGGGCAGATTGTTGCAAGTTGCATTTAATCACTTAATTCAGGCAAAGCACTTAAGCAAAGCAAAGTATATAATCACCTAGCAGGCATTTGCCATGACCCCCTTCATAATTGGTGTGACTCACAATATTTAATGGAGGTGAAGTCCTGACATTTCATTGCGCTGCCCTAAAGGAGCAGCAAAATGAACTTTCACTAAGGCAAGTTATATCCAAAATGTATCCCTGCCCTGGGATATCTGCCCACCAACCGAATACCGTTCGATCTGTCCGCTAAGATTCGGGCAAAAACTTAAGCGAGTAATTAACAAGACAATCGTGAAGTTGTATGACTGGATTAAAAAAAGTACAGCTCAATGCTTCTGACTGCCCTGTCTTAGCTGTCTAGCTCTAGCAAAAAAAAAAAAAGCTCCCTAGTAACAAGATGCTTCTGACCTGCCCTGTCTAAATTGGTTAAAAATAGAGCTCTTTTACGGTAACACTCGATTTAATACATACTGTTTATTTATTTTTTATCCAATGGTTCATTCTTTTATACTACACCTGATAATATGAGTAATAGAATCTCAAGGAGGTAGAATTATAATTACTCATGTGAGGATCACATGACATAATAGTAATATTTTGAACCATAGTTGGAAAAGTCCATAATACCCTCACAAAAAATTACAAATACAAAGAAAAGTCTATTATACCCTTAACAAATCAATCGTCAGATTTGATTTATACCACCACCATATACTATCGGTAGAATGTACTGTAAAATTTCCCTAAAAAAAGGTAATGTTGAGTATGGTAACTCATTTCCTAGTAAATTAGTACTTGGAGAAGTTATCTTGAACATCAAGTTATATTGAGAGGTGATGATGGTGGGATTACATTGTTGACATCCCATTATGTGGAAAAAGTTTTGAGTCGTTTTGGTTATAGCGACTACAAATCCTCTCCAACACCTTATGATTCTAGCGTACTGTTTAGGAAGAATCGGAGAATAGCCAGAGACTAATTGAGATATTCTCAGATAATTGGTTCACTCATGTATTTAGCTAGCACTACCAGGCCTGACATCTTGTTTGCTGTGAGCAAACTAAGCTGTTTTGTTTCCAATCCGGGATATGATCATTGGCATATTCTTGAGAGGGTAATGCGTTATCTAAAGGGTACTATGAGCTATGACATTCACTATACCGGGTACCCCAGGGTACTGGAGGGTTATAGCAATTCAAACTGGATATCTGATGTTGATGAGATTAAGGCCACAAGTGAATATGTCTTCATACTTGGAGGTGACGCTGTTTCATAGAAGTCTTACAAGCAGACCATCTTAACGAGGTCAACAATGGAAGCAGAACTCACAGCATTAGATACTGCCACTGTTGAAGCTGAATAGCTTCGTGAGCTCTTGATGGATTTGCCGGTGGTTGAAAAACCGGTACTGGCTATTCTGATGAACTATGATAATCAGATCGTGATCGTCAAAGTGAACAGTTCTAAGGATAATATGAAGGCATCAAAACATGTGAAGAGAAAACTGAAGTCTGTTAGGAAATTGAGAAACTCCGGAGTAATAGTTTTGGACTATATCCAAACAGCTAAGAATCTGGCAGATCCCTTTACAAAAGGTTTATCACAGAATGTGACAGACAATGCATCGAGGGAGATGGGTATTAGACCCATGTGAGTTATACCATAGTGGTAACCCATTCTATATGATCGGAGATCCCGTGAAGTAGGATTGGCGAAACAAGCTATTGGTTAACTGGAAGGAGAGTATCTTTATAGACCCACTCCATTGGAGATATAATTCTCAACTAGATTTGTATGGCAGGTTAATTTTTATTTTAATGTGTTCTGTGGTTTGTTTAAGTAAATATGCTGTCCTACAGAGCAGTCTTGAAAGAACACACCTATACGAGTCCGACTGTTAGTCACAGTCTTTGAGATAGAGTAATCTCTAGGAAGCTCCTGAATAGGCCGGGATTATGACTTATATGCTCCAACCTGCGGGGATGCCTGGCAGCCTAGTATCAGTTAAGGACTTAAGTGAAACTTATTCACACAAAATTGTCAATTCAAGGCTTAGTCCATTATACAGTTGTGGATAAGTGTAGCTTCTGTTCTAGGTGGATGTTCAATCTTAACCGGTCTCCATCGAAATACTAGTATATCAAAACAATACTGTGGATCAAAGCATTTGACATGTGCCCTTGGGATCTAGTGGGGGATTGTTGGAATTAATACGAGCTAGACCCAATTTTAATTCTAATTAATTTCTGGAAAATCCCAAAGGTCTATGTGCATGTGCTAAAACTGTTTAGTCCCATATGGAGGATTAAAGGGGAGTTACACCATCTTAAAAGGTGGAATGTGGTAGCCCTCTTGTGGAATTGGAGAGAGCCAATACACGCGTGCGCTCGCTCGCCTCGCCGAGCCGAGCTATGCCGTGTCGTGCGGTGCGGGTGCGTGTGCGCATGTGTGTTAGGTGCAGGCGCGTTTTTCTTTATCTATTCGAAAATTGAAACGCACCGACTCGTAGTAAATAGCATTAACGAACGGCTGACAGTAACGGTTCAGTTACTTGTAATTAATGGCTGCAGTTAACATGGCAACGATTCAGTTACTAGTGAGTAATGGCTGCGGTTAACATGGTAACGGCTCAGTTACTAGTGAGTAATCAATGCTGACCGTTTCTTGGTGAATTAAAAGCCTCTGGCCTATTTGTTTTTGGCTATTTATTTTCTGAAGAATAGAGTAGTGGCTCCCTTTCCTTTTTTTCCTCTCCGCTTTACGAAGGACAAGATAGAATCCACTGTTTTTGTTGCTGTCTCTGGCTATCTCCATCCCGGCGAGGTGCGTGTACAGCCGCACTGGGAGAGCAGGCCTCGGGAACCCCCCGTCCTTGAAGGCTTACACGAGTGAGGACGAATAAGGTTTTTGGGGAGCGTTCGCGCGACTGCTCGCTGCTTCCTCTTCACCCGATTCTCGGCTACGTCTACATCAACTACACGACTACTACCACGACGTCCATTACGCCATGATGAACGACGGCCTCACCAAGACTCTGTTGCTACTGCTCCTTCTACTAGATCTGGGTACGGTTATCTCGCACTTGTTGCTTGGTTAGCTTTGTTATCTGTTGTTGCCTGGAACACTGAGATATGTATGCTAGTTTCTGTCTTTCTAGAAATTCGTATGCATATAGTGTTCTTATTTACCTGCTTTGTGAAAACAGTTAGAGTGATTTCCATGATTTATCTAGTATATTTTTGGATTAAAGTAATTTGAAAAGTATTCATGAAACCCCCACCAGAAACCTCACACCACCACCGGAAACCCTACTCGGCTGGAAACCGCTGCCAGGAACCTCATGCAGTAGCCGGAAACCCTGAGACGATTTCTCTCTAGTGTACGTACAACATGCAGTTACATGATATCATCTTTCTTTTGCGAACCCCGGTAAAATAAAGGCAAAATTGACTATAGGGCACTGAACTTTTGCGTCTTTAGCTATTGGACATCTAAAAACATGATTTCACCAAATTGCACTAAAATTTTGTGGCTATTTGCAGTTAGACACTCCTTTCATTAAAATAATATATCCAAGTGATTAGAAGAGAAACTTTGCAAAATTCCATCAATGCTCTCAATGCATAGTGCCTGGCTCGGTCGAACTGGTTCAACCATCTACAGTGTCGGGCTTGGTAGAAGATTAGCTCACTAATTGTAATTATAATGGTTTTGGACACACATGTCATACAAAATACTAATGAATTATTAACAACTAACTAATTGCACTTAACACTGATTAATTTCCTCACTAACCTACTACTTTGCTATAGTTGATCTTCTTTCCCCAAATCAACAGAAACAAAGAATCTCCATGGGCGTGCTCGGTGCCGGCGAGTGGGACCACGAAGACGGCTGGGAAGGGCAAAAATGGAACCCCACGACCACAGAGAAAGTAATGGCGGTGACATCGAGGCTAGAGGTGCATCGAGTGGGCTCATCCACGGCGACCGGGTCGTCGGATGTGATGGATATGCTCAGGGCGGCGCAGAGAAGGGGCCTCGGCGGCAGTGACGGCTATGGTGAGCATGCACGGCCTTGTGGCGGGCGAGAGGAGGCGGGAGTGAAACAGAAGAAGTCGTCGCCACCGCCCTCGTCGGCGTCGTCGGCCTCATCGGCAGCGGAGCCGGCATGAAGAGGGGGAGGCGGGAGCGAAGGAGGGGGGAAGCGGTAGTGGAGCTAGGGCAGCGCGGAGAAGGCTCGGGGTGGCGTGGAGAGGCTCGGGGCAGCGCGGAGAAGGGGCCGCGCCCGTGCATGATGCTGAGCTGGCCGAAGGAGCGTGGTGTCAGGGTGGCACAGAGAGGGGGAGCCGGCGGTGGTGGCAACCTGAGGTGGCACTGTGGGATGGGAAGGAAGGGGAAGGGGCTGATTCGGGTGAGAGAAGAGGAGAGAAGATGAGAGAAGGGAAAGGGCAGTAGGAACGAAGGAAGAAGATGAAGGGTAAAACGGACTTTTCACTGGCTTTCTCTATCCTCTTCAGTCCGAAAATAATAGTTTAATTGGCTCAATGTACTACAACAAATAACCACAAAAGTTTAGTGCCTTTTGGCAAAACCACATTCTAATAGCTAAAGATGCAAAAATTCAGTGTTATGTAACCAATTTTGCCTAAATTAAAATGCCATGGAACGAGGCAGAAGCCCTCACTCCGCAGCGAGGGAGTCCCCACGCTAACTGCATAACAGCCAGCGATTTTGGCATGTTAAGCACCGTGCAAATTTGCACTGTAGACGTGCATCTCGACGCAGGGCCAACGGCTGAGGACACGGGTAGCTAGCTCCGTAGTCAGGAAATCCGTTCATATTGTACTGCTTATCTAAGGCTTATAATTTGGAATGCGATAATTCCTTAGGAATTTTGTAGTAAACACGTCAATTCTTGTAGGTAACAAATAAAATTCATGCGGTGTAAAAACTGCGCTTTCCCTATAGCATCCCCGAATAATGTCATTTACATATACAGAGCAAACATCTGGTACACAAACAGGTACATAATACTGCAATCTGTGAAGATTCAATGTATGAGATGTTTGTCCTTGTGGATTGAGATGATGGAAAGAGAGCACAGTGATGTACGGTACAATTTAAAATAAATGGTCCAGATCAATCGTCACAGCGCAAAAAGTATAGCAAAATCACAACATTATTTTTGTACAGTACTCTGCGCTGTTATACAGTGTTTTGATGCGTTTTTTATGCAGCCTGCCGTTTGCTTCGGCTTAAAACACTTTTTGCACAGTATTCACTGCAGTAACCGCAGAGGATCCGGATTCTAAGACGATGGCTTTACTGAATTAATTTACCATTAATCCCGTGGTCCACATACGTTGGGATAGCAGTCCTGCAAAAGTAGGTTATGATGTTTCTCAAAAGGTGATTCATGCTGCGAGGAACTTCCCTAGCAACTTTCTCTTTACGCAGCTGGTAATTAAATTATGCCCATCTACTCATCTAGAGATCTTTCATGTTCTCTGTTTGACATTTGTTGTGCTTTCACGCAGTTTTACATGTGCAAGAGACTGCACATTGTACAATTAGTTTGAGTGGACAGATAATTTAAGTCTTAATTTAGGGAATATAGTACCCCGAACAGTTGCTAATCAAATAAAATAAACTTTTCTGGTCAATAAGAGGAGAGAGAGAGTCCCAAATTTTTGGGCAGTTTGGTTCATGGCTCGAATCAATTAAGTCGAAACTTGAGTGGAGACAAAATTTGAGAAAATAAAAATTGTTTTGACTATGGCCACACCATACTTTGGTACTCTAAAATTTTGGTGAGCGATTTTCTCGTCGTTGGATTACACACGTGTGCTATTAAATTTTGTTGGTGTTACCAAATTTATATTTGCACTATCAAATATTGGTAACAAATCAAATGATATCCAATCTTAATTGATGTTACCGAAATTTGATTTGGTAACAGACCAAATAGGCCATGAATCAGTGGACCTTTGTGCCAAGATTAACATCAGAATTAGTCAAGATTTTGTATGAAAGAATCTATCCATAGCCTGCCAAGCTCAATTGTAAATTGTAATACCCAACGGTGCATATTAGCTGCAGTGAAAGATCTACGGTAACATGCAGTAGCTACCGTAGCCGTTAGACCCGAAGAACTTCTGGATCACCGGCAACACTGTGGATTGGTTAAACATTGCAGCAGTTCTCTGTTGCAAACGTTTCGGATCGTTGGATGCCAAATCGGGTGGTGGAGAAATGCCCAACTGCATGCACTGTACCTTGTCTTCAGCTGCAGCGGATCTACTTACAAGCTCCCTACTTACACTGCAACAAAGCAATCCCAGTTTACAACAAATTCAGAATGTGCTAATAGTTAGTAATACAACATGTAGGCACATGCACTTGGTTTGTTTATGAGAGAAGGTAAGGTTCAAATCCTTCGGCTCACTATTTTAGTGTTTAATCTCGTGAGCATAGGAAATTTACAAGGATTTGTAGGAAAGTAAACACTAATGATTGGATGAAATTCATACGGCCCCGCTTTTTCCCCACTTTACACGTCCCCATTCGACGTTGGCCACTGATATTTTACTTCATCTCTTCATGGTAAATAATTCATAAGTTTCTTTAAAGAAAACTATAAATAAATCTCCGTGAACACCATGGGGCACATACTAATTCTTAGTGGAGTGCATGTCTTCCTCCGGTCACAACTCCTAATTACTATTTCCTATGTCCGCAAGAGTACTAGACCACTACTTTAGCTAATCCACATACAGTTATCAAGTATCTCTCTTAATCCCAGATAATTTACCAGGGTAACTCCAGTTCTCCACCACTGCGGTAACTCCCTTAATCCCAAATAATATTAGATCTCAACCATCCATTTTCAAAACATTCCAGCTAGTATATAGTAGCTGATTTTTTTTTCTTCACCTTTTGAGATCCACTAGTAGCACTTGTTGAAGGACATGTCAAACCATTCCATACTAAAATAAATGTATGTGCTCCTGGACAAAACATCAAGCCGAAAATTTTCACTAATGTCTTGTTACAATATATCTGATCTCTGTATTAGAGCATTAGAGAAGAAAATATTTATGGCTACAGCAACAAGCACTTAAGTCTTCTCCTTCCTACCCATTCGTCCGTACAAGACAGAATCTGATGTTATAAACATGTTGCTACAATAGAGGCGATGCTATAGCTACTATAGCTCCGCTGCTACAATAGAAATACCTGATGATCTTTTTTTTTTCTTGCGAGGAGATGTTCCTTTTTTTTCGCTTACCAATCAAACGGCTACAGGGAGTACTCACACACGATAATTTAGCACCACACATTAACCAAAGAGCTAAAGAGGATTTGTTTCCATGTAGATCTCATCTAACAATATAATAAAATCTCTAAAAAAACAGTTAAATGTGACTTATATCCTAACCTACAACTTTAGGAGGTCTACAAGGGTTCTTACTTCTCTTTGCACCATTAGAAAAGGCATAGGGTGGTCATGGAGAGTACAAGTCACAAACCAACTCATCCAAAACAAGATACCCACGAGAGGGTTAGAGGTTAGGTTATTCTTTAGCATTAGATTGTTGTATATGGCAGGAATCTGAGTGTCCTAAAAGATTCGAGAGGCAGGGACGGACCCAGGGGGCAGTCGAGGCTGCCACCCCCTACCGACAGCTGGCTCATGGTGTACCCCTAGCACCTCTAGCCCAGCCGCTCTTAGGTAGACTATCGTTGGCCGACAACTTGGCATTTGACAAGCCGCAAGCAGGTGAGCAAGTTCCATTAGCACCGTCTAAATTTTGGTCCTTGGTCCGCCACTGTCGAGAGGGTTGTGAGAGAGCGACAATCATTTGTACTCTTTTGAGGTCGTGCTTAAGGAATTTGCGGTCGGCTTCGTCAAATCTATCTCTCTCATCATTATCTCGGTTCTCTCTATAAGATTCATCTATTTCGTTCTTAATACCGTACATGTTCATATCGTATCTCACAAAATCTGATCTGTTGCGGCAGCTGCTACCCATAAAAAGGGTATCGGAGTATAACAAAAAAACAATACAATAAAATAGCCCCCAGCAAGTTCATGACAAGACAACAGCTACAAGGAGGCACGTAGCATTGCAAAAAATGGGGCCGGCCACAGACAGGAGACGAATGGAGCCTCGTGCAAAGACTGGTTCCCTGCATGGCTTTCTCCATCATGCAGGCAGACATGCCTTCCTTGTGGGGTTGGATCACCGGTTGTTTCTTCTTGGCTGCAATAATTTTGTATTTGGATTGCACAATATTAAAGTGGCATGCAGTGCATTGTGATGAGATAGAATATAGCGGAGGAAAGAACAAAAAAACAGCTCGCCATGTCCCCTTGCACAATATTTGCCACCCGTACCAGCACTGCCGAAACAAAGAAGAGAGCAATATATAATGGAAAATGATGTTTGCAATTGAAAAATGGGAGACGCCGCACAGAACATGTCATTTGCTTGTTGAACTCAACAAGTGATTGATCAGTTTATGGAGCTGCTATTTTTTTAGTACAAGTTACCATAGAGAAGGTCATGTGCTTGTTAAGCGTAATAAGTGGTCATTTTCTTCAGTGTTGATAATTGAAATTAATATGGGATCTGCCATAGTACCGTAGAAAAGGTCTTTTGCTTGTTAAACTTAATAAGCGGTCATTTTCTGCTGTCGCCCTAAAATCAGGGCCATGTGTTGGCAGCAATTAATTTGGCTCGGTTTTTCTTCTTCAGTCATTTTTATATCTATATAAAACCGAACTTTCTCAAGGGTTCGTATGTAGAGTAATGGAGGCATTATATCTTTAAAAACATAAGGAAAATTATAATATAGGTATAGACATGAATTGGATTTATGAAAGGTGTGATCATCTTGGTAATTCAATCGAATATCCAAGAAAAACTAAACATGACAAAAGTATAATGGGACTATGAAGCAAGTTGATCAGGCCTAAGTGTCTTCAACATTGATGAATATAGAAAAAAATTAGGTAAAATAATAACACATAAACATTTATTCTATATGTTGAAAACATAACTAAATTTAACAATGTGATGTGTATTGATGTCATGTCAACTCACATTGATGCATGTAACACGTTTTCATACATCAGCTACAGATATAGTTAGCAAATAAAAATTCAGCTTATATTTATCAATCTAGACTTATTCTAGAGTTGATCATGGCGAAAACCCTTTTAAAGATAAATAACGCAACTTGTATAACAAGGCTAGCTTGCAAGCCAAAGAAAAATAGACTACATCAGTTGTGTTACTAAAATAGATTACTCATTAAAAAGCAAAAAGTGCACAAATAGTTCAGCAAACTAAAGTTTTGACATAGGTTCACATTTTCATTCACCTCTACAATTGTGAAACAACAAGAATTATGCCAAGCAAACTATATATGGATGGGAAAGGAATTGTTACCAAACCTGAATTTGCGAAACTATCATGTGTAGAATAAGGAAGGAGCCCATTCATTCTTGTAACGTCCCAAAATTTGGGTTTTCAACAATCTTTTTTGTAGTTTAGGTTCCCAAAAAATTTCACCAAATTTCCTTGAGTTAATGAACTTAATTGGGAATGTACAAAATTAAAACTATTTAATTTGATTAATGTAAACTTCAATTAAATAAAAAATAGTGTTATTTGGGTTCCTTGTGCTCCAAGGATTTTTCCTTGAATTTTCTTGGATTTTTCTGAGTTTAATTGGTATTTATTGGAGCCCATTTGGATTTTTTTTGCCTTTTTCTTAATTCAGAAATCAAATCTAATTCTAAAATTCTTTGTGGGTCAAATTGGCTCGGCCCATTCTCTCCTCTCTCTTTCTTTGGCCGTCGTCCCCTTTCTCTATCCGCCCAACCAGACTATCACTGCTGCCTGGCATTTGACAAGCCGCAAAGTGAGCAAGTTCCATTAGCACCGCCTCAAATTTTGGTCCTTGGTCCGCCATCGCCGAGGGTTGTGAGAGAGCGACAATCATTTGTACTCTTTGAGGTCGTGCTTAAGGAATTTATGCGGCCACAAATCTATCTCTCATCATTATCTCGGTTCTCTATAAGATTCATCTATTTCGTTTTAATACCGTACATGTTCATATCAGATCTCACAAAATCTGATCTGTTATGGCAGCTGCTACCCATAAAAGGGTATCGAGATAACACAAAAACAATACAATAAAATAGCCCCAGCAAGTTCATGACAAGACAACAGCTACAAGGAGGCACGTAGCATTGCAAAAAATCGGGCGTGCCACAGACAGGAGACGGAATGGAGCCTCGTGCAAGAACTAGTTCCCTGGCTGGCTTTCTCCATCATGCAGGTGCAGAGCATGGCCACTTCCCTTGTGAGGTTGGATCACCGGTTGTTTCTTCTTAGCTGCAATAATTTTGTATTTGGATTGCACAATATTAAAGTGGCATGCAGTGCATTGTGATGAGATAGAATATAGCGGAGGAAAGAACAAAAAACAGCCTGCCATGTCCCTTGCACAATATTTGCCACCCGTACCAGCACTGCAGAAACAAAGAAGAGAGCAATATATAATGGAAAATGATGTTTGCAATTGAAAAATGGGAGACGCCGCACAGAACATGTCATTTGCTTGTTGAACTCAACAAGTGATTGATCAGTTTATGGAGCTGCTATTTTTTTAGTACAAGTTACCATAGAGAAGGTCATGTGCTTGTTAAGCGTAATAAGTGGTCATTTTCTTCAGTGTTGATAATTGAAATTAATATGGGATCTGCCATAGTACCGTAGAAAAGGTCTTTTTGCTTGTTAAACTTAATAAGCGGTCATTTTTCTGCTGTCGCCCTAAAATCAGGGCCATGTGTTGGCAGCAATTAATTTGGCTCGGTTTTTCTTCTTCAGTCATTTTTATATCTATATAAAACCGAACTTTCTCAAGGGTTCGTATGTAGAGTAATGGAGGCATTATATCTTTAAAAACATAAGGAAAATTATAATATAGGTATAGACATGAATTGGATTTATGAAAGGTGTGATCATCTTGGTAATTCAATCGAATATCCAAGAAAAAACTAAACATGACAAAAGTATAATGGGACTATGAAGCAAGTTGATCAGGCCTAAGTGTCTTCAACATTGATGAATATAGAAAAAAATTAGGTAAAATAATAACACATAAACATTTATTCTATATGTTGAAAACATAACTAAATTTAACAATGTGATGTGTATTGATGTCATGTCAACTCACATTGATGCATGTAACACGTTTTCATACATCAGCTACAGATATAGTTAGCAAATAAAAATTCAGCTTATATTTATCAATCTAGACTTATTCTAGAGTTGATCATGGCGAAAACCCTTTTAAAGATAAATAACGCAACTTGTATAACAAGGCTAGCTTGCAAGCCAAAGAAAAATAGACTACATCAGTTGTGTTACTAAAATAGATTACTCATTAAAAGCCAAAAAGTGCACAAATAGTTCAATGAAACTAAAGTTTTGACATAGGTTCACATTTTCATTCACCTCTACAATTGTGAAACAACAAGAATTATGCTAAGCAAACTATATATGGATGGGAAAGGAATTGTTACCAAACACTGAATTTCTGAAAACTATCATGTGTAGAATAAGGAAGGAGCCCATTCATTCTTGTAACGTCCCAAAATTCGGGTTTTCAACAATCTTTTGTAGTTTAGGTTCCCAAAAATTTCACCAAATTTCCTTGAGTTAATGAACTTAATTGGGAATGTACAAAATTAAAACTATTTAATTTGATTAATGTAAACTTCAATTAAATAAAAATAGTGTTATTTGGGTTCCTTGTGCTCCAAGGATTTTTCCTGAATTTTCTTGGATTTTTAAGTTTAATTGGTATTTATTGGAGCCCATTCGGATTTTTTTGCCTTTTTCTTAATTCAGAAATCAAATCTAATTCTAAAATTCTTTGTGGGTCAAATTGGCTCGGCCCATTCTCTCCTCTCTCTTTCTTTGGCCGTCGTCCCCTTTCTCTATCCAATTTCAACCCACCTTCACCCCTTATACGCATGCGCAGCTCACTTCGCGTTTCGCCTGCGACCCGCTTCCCTTCTCTCCACTTTGCCGCCCATCAGCCCACTCTGTGCCTGACGCGCGTGTACGAAACCCTAGCGGTCCACATCGTAGCCGCCAGCCCACCAGCTCCTACCCCATCACCCGAGCTTGCTTGTCAACCAACGCTGCCCCAGCACACCCGTGAGCGTGTCCACCCCGGACACCGACTCCATGCTGACCTCGGCGTCTAAGTCAAGCACGACTCCCCATGCCATAAATACTCATGCCCCGCATCACCGTTCTCCACCGTCGTACCTCCTCGAGTCGTCCCACCTGTGTCACCGGAATCGCATCGACCTCCTCCATTGATTGCCGCCGTCGGTTGGAACACCTGAGCCATCGTTCATCGCCTCCAACCTCGTCTTCCTTGCCCCCGATCACACCCACAATGCCCAAAACACTTCCGCCACGTTCCTCGCCGCCCCAGTGATTTTCTTGCACCCCAAGACTGGTTTTAACTCTTCCAATATCAACCGTAACTATCGAGAGAATCTTTTCAGGAATGAAGGTCATGAAGACGCGTCGTCGAACTACAACGGGAGATGGATTTGCACGACATTGTTTGGTAATTTATATTGAGAAGGCAATGGCTAAAAAGATTAGTAATGATGATATCATTAATGAATGATGATCGCCTTAGTGAATTCGTAGATCTAAGTTTAAATTAATACGAATGTAATCTTATTCGTATTTTGCATAGTATTATTGCCTTGATATGTATGGTTATAACTATGAGATCGGTGAATCAAACTTGGTTCTATTTTGCTTGTTATTTGTGCCGCCTCTGGCGTCGGACTCACGGCTCATCTGCGCGGCAATGAGATGGCGCTCTGACCTTCCTCCCATGACGAGAAGGGGCGCCGCGTGTAGAACACGCCAAGGCGGCTCCGGCCGTTGCAAACGACAATGATAGGAGCTCACTGGCGGCGGTAGAATTGACAAAACACCGAGGCAGCGGTGCTGGGGTTAGATCTAAAATTCCGGCGCGACAATGGTGATCTAGGGTTCAAGGCTTCCGGGGATTGACGGCTAGGGTTGAGACGATCATTTTGACATGCACGTCGAGGCTTTAAATAGCATGTAGCAGCGGAGCTATGGGAGAGTCCAAGGGCAACACAGCGGCAGAGTCCAGCGCATGCATGAGACGAAGACGATGAACGTTGGCACGGTGGGGTCCACACATCAGCGACGGTGGCTCGGGCGAACCCGCGTCACACACGACACATGAGAGGCTGGTAGGTAGGACCGGTGAGGCGAGTGGTGGGAGAGAAAAGGTGGGCTGCGTGCGGATTTGGGTTGACGAAGATGAGGTGGGCTTCGGAGAGAAAATAGGCCGAGGAATAGGGATTCAACACAATTGATTTTCCGAGATTTTAAATAAATTTTCTATTTTAGAAATGCCAGAAAACCCAAATAGCAATTTTAAAAATAGCAAATGAACTCGAAAAATTCCACACAAATCTGAAAATACTTCCGAGCACAAAAAAGTCAACTAAAATAGTCTTGGATTTAATTGATGTTCAGATTAGTCACATTAAATTGTTTTGACTTTAAAAGTCCCATTTAAGCTTTATTAAATTCAAACAAAATTGGGTGAATTTTTTCAAGGGACGAAACTACTTAAAAATGTTTTGAAACTCATAAAATTGGGATGTTATAACTCCTTCACGCGCGCCACCACGAACCCCATCGCCGGTGACCGTGTCGGGTCCTAGCGCCATCGTGCCATGTCGCCGATGTGTCATCGCCACCTTATCGCCTTGTTACCTCTCTGTCCTCTGTGTCCGTCATGTTGTCGCCCTGTCACTGCCACCTTGCCACCCGATGCCATGTAGATGCCACATGCACATCGCGTCGACGTACTGCCACATCAGCATCCTCATGCCGCGTTGTCTCTTTGTCACTCGTCACATTAACTCCACCTCAACACTCGTGCACACGTGGCATGACATGTGTACACCTACGTAGCACACCTATTCCAAAACCAAAACCTAAACCCAAACCCGTGGACTCACTACATAATGAACCAAGTCTATGACTCGTGGACCCTACCTATGATTGCCTCTATCCTCTTTGTCCAAAAATAATATAATAATAGTCTCAGTATCTCACAACAAAGAGATATTTTTATAGTGTCATTCGGCAAAGACATAAAATTTAGTTGTCCTATAACCAATGACACAAAATTGTGATATAATGTATTCAATTTTGCCTAGATAAACGTGCACTAGAAAAGGGCATATAGAATGGATGGTACTTACTCGCATAAGGAAGATCTCAAGCATACCAAATGAAAAAGTGTGTGAGTTACAAGGGGAAAAAAAGAGAAAAACTAGGAATAGTAGATAAAAAGAAAATAAATGGGCATCCAGTATCGGTAGTAGGTACTTGCTTCACACGAGTTCTTCGAGCACACAAAATAAAAAGTATGCGTGGTACTATGAAAAAAAGAGGAGAGAAAGTAGAGACCATACACAGAACTAATGTTAGAGGGGCACATAGAATCGGTAGTAATTGCGTGGTATAAGGAAGATTTATGAGGAAGAGATCAACAAATATAGGAATACGGGGTGTCGGGGTGATACCGATGGGACGGCCAACGCTAATGTAGCAAGAGGGTTGATCAGTAGAGCAATAAAATCAAAACAAAAACACGGAAAAAAAACCAAAGTTCATGCGTCAAGTCTAACACTCGTTTTTTAGGGAAAGAACCTATACTAAACTTAAATCATTAAATTGTTTGTAGTTATACTTTTTTTTTAATAAAAGTGTGTCAACCTAAAATTTTGGAATTAATATTGGACAACATGGTTTGATTCAATCAGGCTTGTGATCCTTCAGCACAAATTAACACACGTCTTATTTGTCTAACCAAGCCGCCTCCTCCCATCGCTGTTCCAGTTTCAAAAAAAGAGAATAAGTTCTATCACTACTATCAGAAAACAAAGGGAAGAAATTGTCAGGCTTCTGATACCACCAAAGAACAACTGTCACACAAACAAATTCCATGCCTCGCCTCTGCGGCTCCGCTGCAGCTAGAAATGAAAACAAAAAATCGCGGGGATGAATTCCATGTGTATATTCCCTTCCTCCTCTCCTACCTCTGCCTCCCTCCTCCCTCCTACTCGTGCTCTCCAGTCTCCACTGCATGCCCCCTTGTCCTGTCTACCCCACCTCCCTTGTTCTTCCCACCCCACCCCACCCCGCCCCGCCCCATCCCATCCCATCCCATCCCATCCCATCCCATCCCAGCACGAGGCATCTGCGCCAGTGCCGCCTCCTGACAGGGACAGCTAAAACGCACGAAGCCATTTGCGGTTTCTGATCCCGTGGTGGTGGTTTTCTTTGCTTTGCTTTGCTTAGCCCTCTCTGAGCTGTTGTTTCTTGATGAGTTGGTGGCGCCAAGGGGGAGGAGGAGCTTCCCGGGTGCCGGCCGCCTGAAGATCCCATTCTGGGAGGGAGGTAGGTGCTCCCGTTTCTTGCTGCGTAGATGAGTAATTGCGTTTCTTGATCCTAATTACTCGCGCAAAACCATTTCTTTAAGCCGTTTCGTCGCCGAAAGATCTGAGTTTTGGGATGTATGCGTGCAATGTTTCCATGTTAATTTTCCTACGAATGGGTCAAGATTTCGATCCGGGTTCTTTCTTTCTTGATTAGTTGCAGAAATGTTCCAGGGCTGTTTTTTCAAATGTCAAAAAGCATATGTTTGTATTGATGGACTCCAGTTCTTATCCCCCTTTGTGTTCTTACTTTTTTCTTCACCAATACAAGTCAATTTGTGGCTCAATGCCGGTGCTGGTAGTTGTGCTATTCCTCCTTGTAGAAATGGGGCCGTTGTCCTGAGAGGGACAGGAGACAGTGACCTGTCTCTGCCGCTGTTTCCACCATTACTGCGTCTCCCCACATCTCGAATAGTAAGAAGCTAATAATTGTAGTAAAACAAGACGGGTAGCTCACCGGACGTTGCTTACCATTTCTTGGGTCAATTGGGGATAGTGTGCTGCGGAAAGATGATGCCTTTAGTTCTATTCCCGTTCTTTCTAGTCAATTTGGGGTAGTTTCCTAAAGAAAGGTGCCATTTGTACTCTTTGATCCCTGTGGAGTGGCCAAGTGGTCATAGTACTGTCTTATTGGATCGACTGAGGTTACTTTCTTGCAGAATGGTGCTATATCTGTTAAAATTCCCTGTTTACTGGATAAATTCTAGGTAGTTCTTGCAGAAAGGGGCCAACTGTGCTTCCATTTATGCCCATTGGCTTCTTATAGGGGTGGCATAGTGATCCAATTACTAATTTACTGACCCCTTACCGTGAATCCTTGGCTAGATTATTGTAAAAACGCCTCGTGATCTGTGATGCCATTTTTGTATTTGCCTACTTAGGATTTTGGTGCTTTATAAAGTGGACTGTGGACATGTGGCTTAGTTTTCCCTTTTCTTGAATCAGTTTCTTGTGGAGTGTTCAAGTGGTTTAATTCCCCTCCCAGATCGATTTGGGGCAATATTTTGTAGCACAGGCTCTCCATTCTCGGTGCCTCAATAATCAATACCCTTGGCTTAAGGAATTCTGTGATCCCAGAGGGTGCTCAAGTGATTAAATCCCATATTTGGTGAGTCCTTGGAGAAGTGGTACTAATATTTTGCGCTTTGATAGGTAGAAGCGCCATGGGGCTCTTAGGTATGATGGGCGACTCGTTCGGCTGCTCAGCTACCGGCGAGCGGCTCGTCTCCGCCGCAAGGGATGGAGACATCCAGGAGGCTAGGGCCCTCTTGGAGCTTAACCCCAGGCTTGCACGGTACTCGACATTCGGGATCCGGAACTCGCCCCTACATTACTCAGCGGCGAAGGGCCACCATGAGGTGATTCATTAATTTTCTCCATACAATTGTTTCCTTATGTATATGCAATAATTTTGAGTTACCTTTGTTAATTCGCTTAATCAATATATGTGTGTTAGTTGCTGATTGACAAGTAATTTCATTGTTCCATTAGATTGTTTCCCTCCTAATCGAATCCGGCATTGATATCAACCTTAGGAACTGCAGAGGACAGGTGAGCTCTTTTCTTTCTCACCTTGTTCATCATTGTTATTCATTTCTTGCCGATCACTAATATCTCTTCTTCCTTTAGAATATTTCATAAGGAGTATAAAGAATACTTTCTATTCAGGATTAAGAAATGAATTTAACA
Organism: Ampelocalamus luodianensis; assembly: GCA_036346255.1. Classification (NCBI taxonomy): domain Eukaryota; kingdom Viridiplantae; phylum Streptophyta; class Magnoliopsida; order Poales; family Poaceae; genus Ampelocalamus; species Ampelocalamus luodianensis. The sequence goes on from CM070632.1 coordinate 36,364,944, forward strand.
AATCAATTGTTCTATAAATGGTTTATTGAAAAATATTATTGAGAACGGTCTATCTGCGTACTGTATAAACCTGTGCTTGCCACATATATCTAAGGTTGTTCATGTTCTAGAGAATAAGAATCAGTAGTTTTTGGGAGAGGGACAGTAAGCTATATAGCGTTGCTACTTTCTGTTGGTTGAGTTCTACTGTACGAAATATCTACATAATCCTGGTGTTTGTTGTGAAGTTTTTAAGTAAATAAAGAGCTGTGTCAGGAAATCTTACATGGTAGAAAGGTCCATATGAATGACCTCAATAGAGATAGGTCCTATGGACTATTCTTCAATGGATGATTGGATATCACCTCATTATTTTGTTTTCATCTCTATTCTATAATCAGAACAAAAGGTTTCTGTGATTTTTGTGCTAACTCTAAACAATAAATTGTTATGTGCAGACTGCTCTGATGCAAGCTTCTCTATATGGTCATTGGAAAGTTGTACAGATTCTAGTTCTTTTTAAAGCTAATGTAAGTGAATATCAACAAATTTGTTTTTGTGTCAAACTTACACTGTAATGTATACTGATGCAAGTGATCTGTATCTTTAATTTTTTAGATTCACAAAAAGGATTGTTTCAGTGGTGCGACAGCTATTCACTTTGCCGCCCTAAAAGGTCATACTCGGTGCATTCGGCTTCTTGTGGCTGATTACGTGCCTAGCTTGCCGGAGTTTTGGAATATTATGCGTGGAAAATCCACAGATGAAACAAATAAGGAAGCCTTTGATGCAGTGTATGTTAAATTTTGATGTTCATCTATGTTGGCATCTTCTGATGACTCATAGATTTGTATCCTTTCTCCTGCTTTCCAGAGCTCTCCGGAGGCTAATCAATGGAAAGTCAGATGGAGGCGTTACCCCGCTTCACTTGGCAGCCCTTCATGGGCATGCTGAGAGCGTGCAACTGCTCTTAGACCTTGGAGCCTCTGTGTCTGAGGTCACTGTCAATGATGGTTCAACTATTGATCTCATAGGTAAAAAGTAAACAGAAAAAAGATAGATGTTTAGCTCAATTCAAGTCATTATGGAACTTGACCATTGGTGTCGACATCAAAATGTAGGGGACAAGTGGAATTATCCTGAACTTTTTTATATGGTCATAGATTAACTCTTTCTTCAAATTGCAGGTTCAGGAAGCACACCCCTTCACTATGCAGCTTGTGGTGGAAGTGCTGTATGCTGCCAAGTATGTATCTACTTTTTTCTTTCATGACATTTCAAGCAATTTGTCAATTCCCATTTACTGATTGCTGTTAAACAGCTTCTCGTTGCAGCAGGAGCAAACATGGGAGCCGAAAATGCTAACGGGTATGCACTGGCACTACTCTTGTTGTTACACCACACAAATTGAACTTCTCTCATGAAGAATGTTACCTTACAATTGCCACATCAAATTATTATATTCTTTGTTTATCTGACATGATGCTTTCTGGACATCTGATCTCTCTACCGATGTCACTTGTGTAAATTTGACCCTGCATTTGGGTCTTTGTATGGGAATTTCTAAGCTAGCAGCAACTTTGAAATAATGATGCATAGAAGCACCTCCAATAGTTTTGAGTCATTTCTTCCTAAGTAAATCGTCTTTCCTTTGAGTTGATCTCAATACTATTTTGTGCTTATGTTAATTGTTTTTTTAAAGGTGCTTTTGTTAATTGTGATGCCATGCTGGCCTGGACTTATACCACACATCAAAACTTAACTTTCTGATTCCAATTAAGCGTTCATCAAACCTTAACTTTCTGTTTCCAATTAAGTAAGAGGGGTTGGTGGTGGCGTATGTTTATGCCGTATTGCCAAAACGATTTCCCTGTAATTTGTTTGGGTTGCTTACTCTTGTCCAATGCTATATGCTTGAAGGTTGACTCCTTTGATGGTGGCTCGTTCATGGCACAAAAACAATGTTGAAGGTATCCTAAGCAAACAGCCAGAAGGCCGAATTCGCATTCTTCCATCACCATATCTGTCTCTCCCACTGATGAGCATTGTCAAAATTGTTCGGTGAGTTCAAATATGAGACACAATAGGTAGATGTTCTTACCATTTTGGAATGTCTGAAATTACAAGTCCAATACCTAACCTGTCCAAGTTGATCAAACATCTGTACTCACGCAGTACTGCGGACGAAGGCACTAACCCTTGCTTATTCCACCAGTAGATATGCCTATTGTTGCTAGGAACTCAAACACTGCAAAAAATCTCCACTTCATTTTAGGAGAAATCGCACCTCACTAGGCACAGCATGTTGAGAATAAGAACCTGGACTTTTGTCTTGTACGGCATTCAGAAACTTTTTGTCAGGCCAATTTTCAATTCTCAAAGTTCACAAAGAAAGATAAACTGATGCCTTGTTTTCCCCCATTTCTTTTGCACCCTTTCACAAATTCACTACTATGTTGTTGTTTACTTGCTTTACAGGGAATGTGGGTGGACAAAAACCTCTGTCTCATCTACTTGTCATGATCCATGTGCCATATGTTTGGAGATGGAATGTACGGTAGCTGCAGAAGGTACTAACAAGCTAACCCTTGTGCTGAATCGTTCTACCCTGCCAATTCCATTAATAAGATTTTATGTTCTAATAGGTTGTGGCCATGAGTTCTGCACCAAATGTTCACTCTATTTGTGCTCCACCACTAGCAGCTCAACATCCATCCGTGGCGTGCCTGGCTCCATATCTTGCCCTTTGTGCAGGCACGCAATCGTCTCGTTCATAAAGCTCACGAGTACTACCCCAATAAAGGAGCTTCCATGGACAAGCTCATCATTAGCTCTATGTGCGGCCGGTGCAAGCACTGGCTCCAAGTATGCGAGCTCTTTGCACCGCCGGTCTGATATGCGTCGCTTACGCTCCTCTTCAGTTCAGCTCGGGTGCTCCTCTTTTAGATCCATTAGCTCCGGGAAATTGTCATCCATCAAGTTGAATTGCACAGGAGCTGACGAGACGATGCCTTGCCTCGTCAGCTGTCTCAGGCCAGATGTGCAGCGATCATCATCATATAGGGAAAGAATTAGAAGATATTCAGAGTTTTCATAGCATTCCTCTTTGTTAGTTTTGTGCCTCCCTTTCATTTTGTGAGTTTTGGGGGTTTGGCAGTTCAAACCTGTGCAATGTTTGTTCATGTTTCTCTTTGCTTCTTTATACCTTCAGCTTGACCTGACGCTTGTCATAATGCATGACATGATCCCCGTGCTTAAGATGTGTAATTATACAAAAAAAACTTATTAATTTTATAACTGATGAGCAAAGTTTAATGTGTCCATTCCAAGATGCTACCAGGGAGAGAATGAAGCTCATTCCCTTTCATATACAACCGAAATAATCCATGTTCACATTGTACCTTTCAGTCATATCAAAAGACTACGGTGCATGTTCTCCAGATCTGATAGAACTTGACCTTTGTTCAGCTATTGTATAACCTAAAATTACTACTCAATTTCCATGCTTGTCATACACACATGTCCGTAGATTGGACCACTAAGGCTTGCATTTGTTCCGGGGCTGAGATATCTGGGTTAGCTAACTTTAACCTGACTAGGTCAGCTTAACCTAAATTTTGTGTTTGGTAACTAACCATGTTAATCTAAATTACTGTTTGGCTACATTGGGTGGGTTAGCTGTATTAGGCTGCTCCCAATGCTCCACCTTGGCAAGTTTTTTAAAGCTGCCACGTAGAAAAAATCTGATGTGGCTATGCAATTAAGGAAGAGAGAGAGCGAGACGTATCTTATTTAGATACCACTCATACACGATTTCCTATGTAGAAATACTAGTAAATACTCTATATCAAGGGTCTAAGATACAACACTTTAAGATACTATGCATTGGGAAGATAGTATCTAAAATGCCTTTCATGCTGATAAGAAATCATAGATGAAACCACCCACTGGGAGCAGCCTTAGCACTAGAAAAAACAGAACTTAGGAGGGTTGTTGTGCTGGGTTAGCTTATTCCACCAATTTGATAGGTTAACTTAATCCTAGGTTAAGACCACTAAAAGGCTTTGACCGGGTGGAGTTAATCCTTCCTACCAAGGGTGATTGGCAGGTTAAACCCCGAACCAACCACTTAACCCTGAACCAAACGCGACCTAAATAGTGCAAAGACAAATAATAATTCCGGGAAAAAACATCTAAATGCATAGTAACACCATCCATGGACAGAGAAGGAATTTTTTCCGAAATAATCTTTTTTTATTCGGAATTACAGAAATAATACCACTTATTTTTTTTACATAAATAACCTCGTGTCGCCGTACGGTTGGGCGACTTGGTATAGTCGTCCAACCAGAGTGCGACACATATGCGAATCGGTCAATGAAACGGCGATTTCATCCTACGAGGCATTGTCGCCATACGGGTTGGCGATATGACTCTAGTCGTCATACGGTTTGGCGACTATATTTCACCTAGGCCCAAGTCGCCCAACCGTATGGCGACTTCGGGTGGCTTTAAAACCGCGCGTGCGGCCGCACCGTCGCCATTCGGTTGAGCGAGCCAACGCCAAAAAGAAAAGAAAGAGAGCAGAAGGAGAGGAGAAAAGAGGAGGGGAGGAAGAAGGAGAGGGGAAAATAGTCCGCTTTGCATTGACGACCACACCGGTGAGTTTGTAGCATTGTTTTGTATAAGTATATTCTTTAAACCATGGTAGGTTAGCAATCAACGTCATATGTCGTGATAGATTATTAGCAAATATTTAGAGATAGCATGATTAATTAGTAACCATTGTAGGTTAGTAAGCAACATCATGTGTAGTAACATATTGTTAGCACATTTAGGGATAGCATGATTAATACAATTAGTTTAGTAGTTTGTATAGAGAAAAAATTAGTCGATAAAAATAAATTTAATTGTGCTATTCCGCGTGCTGCGCTAATTTCGTCCGGCATGATGAATGATAACGTGTTATTTTTGTATTATAAAAACATGTCGATAACCCGTGCTTTATAGAATGTTAAATATATGTATTTATTTGCACAATAAAAAATGATAGAAATTACTTTATAATTTTGGTTGGATTAAGGAATTATGAAATAGTAAGACAAAAAGCACATATACATGATACCAAACCCGTAGGATTATGAAATATGTGAATTTTGAATTTTTTCCATAAAGCTTCACCCATTACAAATATGTATGGTAACAATGATGTTTTTAATATTTTGCAATGCATAACAGCCGGTGCAGGTGTTAATGTTGTCACACATTATGAAATACTAAGACAAAAAAGAATAGATACATGGTTTCGAACCCATAGGATTCAGAAATATGTGAAATCTTGAAATCTTTTCCATAAAGCTTCACCCATTACAAATATGCATGGTAATGACGATGTTTTTAATATTTTGCAATGCATAACAGCCGGTACAGGTGTTAACGTAATATAGCCTTTTGTAGGGAAAATTACATGTTTACCACTAAGGCTTCATGAAATTGTATATGTATTATCACTGTGTTTCAGCATAGTGTTTATGTTTTATTTGCCATTGAAATATAATTTAAACACTCAATAATATTAATGGTTTTAATTTCTCAATTCGCGGTATGGCTCACGACCCTGGTGGTTCGGACTGACATTTTGGCCTGTTGGACCGGTTGGTCGATGCGCATCACGATGCAAGCCATCGTGTCCCGCCTCCTGGTCGCGGGGACGACGCGACTGACTTGGGAGGTTCGTACGCGGACACCTCGACGGGCTTGGAGACTAGACCCACGTTGGGTAGAGAGGTTTGTCCGCGAGCTGTGCCACTTGTTTTGTGTGATATGCCTGCTATGTACTTACTTCTTTGTGAGTGCCGGCCTTCTACCTCTCGTGCGGATGGTGGAGGCCACCGAAGAGGATGGCGCTCCTGTCGAGGGCGAGGTCTAGGTCGGCTCACGGCGACGGTTCTCGGCGACTTCGCTGGAATGACCCTAGTGGGTGGTGGGCGAGACGCACACCTTCCACCTCCTATTTGGGGAGATGGCTCCTACTTTGCAGGATGTCGCGTCTTTCGCCGCCGCCTATCGCCAGAGTACGCGGCATTCCGCCGGACGCGCGCGCGTGAACTAGCGTGGCGCCTGTCGTGCGAGTTTCTGTGGTGTTTGGGCGGAGGTCGTGCCACCGTACTTCGACTTCTCGGTGCGACAGCGGCATGGCCCGCCCCTGTGGTGGCTTTCGCGATTACGTGCGTATGATACATATTTTACATGTTTAGAGATGCACTATCCTAGCCGTATGATAGACGTACTAATTATTTGTTTGTGCGTAGGTCGAGCGGATGGCATCAGCGCCCACCGCCGAAAGCGGTGTCGCGGCACCTCGAGCGTACTCTGCGTGGTGTTTGGTTGGTATTGTTCACCAAAGAGTACACGGTGACTCCGTCGATGCCCGACTCGTGGGCTACGTGAGGGCCATCGCCGACGGTGAGGAGTCAGAGATGCGTCGGGATCGATCGTATTTGCGCGACGCGTCGCGGCATGTGCGATGCGTGGTTGTAGGAGCGAGGCCGTCATCTATCTTAACAAAGTTGCTCCCTCTGCCGCAAACTGTGGTCGCTCGAGTGCTTCTTTCTCGGACGACCCATGTTGATTGACACTAGTTTGTACGGCGTGGACATGTACCATGAGGACGCGGTCGACCGGCCGACCGTAGGGTCCCATTGGTGCCGTAGACAGGTACATACTCTTCACTACACATGTATTACGGGTCATCCTTTATAACTCGCGCTCGCTTGCGGAGCACACCACGCACGCGTCAGGTCACATGTGTCGAGCACTTTGTGGAGCGGTGGACCGCCTTCACGACGGCGCACGCTGGAGTCGTACTCGATCGAGAGGCGGAGCAACAGGCTCTCGCGATGGTCCCCTCACTCAGCTTACACGCTCGGCGTCTTGGCGACGCAGAGGAAGCTCGTCTTCGACCTCTTCGTCGAGGACTACACGGTGCACAGGGTGATGCGCCAGTTCGACCTCACCTGGTTGTTCCAGTTCCCGTCGGGACGAGAGTGCCTGACTCTGACCACGCGTGAGTTGCACACATTACATGCTAGAATATGTTTTCAGCTGTTATGCTACGACGGCTTGTGATTGCAGTGGTCCATTTTGCAGGCATAGTAGGAGGGGTGGCACCAGGACACAATGGCCGGCGAAGATGGAGCCGTGGGTGACGCAGTGGGCGAATGCCCATGAGGACTTGGTGCAGGAGGACGCCCCGTACGACCCCACCTCGTACGACGAGTACCTCCGCTGGTACGCCCCGTGGACACGCACCAGGCTGGTGCATGTCATCGACCATTTAGTTACATACTTTAGGAGATTAAACATAATTGCGTATAGAACGGGACAATACCGAGGTACAAGCATCTCCGCCCATGCATAATGGTAGAAGGTGCCTCGCGCTACCCACATGGAGTTTTGCATAGGGGGCGCCGCAGGTGTGGCTGGCCGTCATTGTAGTGACACTCACATATGCAGCTAGGGTTTGCGCAGCAACATGTGGGATCATACAAACTTCCTATGTTCACGACCTCCTCGTTGCCCCTCTTGCGCTGCATCTGTTGGCGGAGGTCATCGTTTTCCTCGTTGAAATTGTCAACCCGCGCCTCCAACTCAAATATTCGGTTCCACAATGTATCCACGTACATCACAACATGACGTTCATGGGGAGGATCGATCCAGCGGACAAAGTTGCATTTCGCCATCTACTGCAAAGGAGGGTTAACATGGAGGCTCTATTAGCAGTAACATAAAGCAAACTATTAGCTAATTGTACCCTAGAGTGTGGGCATCGGAAGAAATGTCGTTCGCCATCGAAAGGGCCATCTAGGACCTGCACGACAGTGTCCTCCCTATGTCCGCATTTCGACCATACCGGTTGAGCATGCTTGTTCGGCATCAATCAAGAGTCGTGTAAAGTCCTCCCTCCTTTTGAGGGGAAGTTCTTGTCGCGACCCTGCTGGACTGGTCCTCTGCGCCTACCATGGTGTAGCCTCGTACTGACGAGAAGGTTCTTCTTCCTACGATGGTGTGTTACATGGTTTGGAGGGTGGAGGGTCCCACTCTGAGTGTGGGCGTGTTAGTAAAGCTGGTAATGTGTTAGCTTGCGACTTTGCACGTGATAAGACCAAATGGGCAGGCTTAGCAAAGTGACAAGACTAGATAGGGTAGCCTATAAGTGACAAGACCAGCGGGCCACTTGCATGAGGAAGACTAGGCGGAGCGACTCGGCGCAGATGACAAGACCAGACGGGCAACTTCACGCAGTTGATAAGACCGAGCATGGAACTTTACGCAGTTGACAAAACCTCGCATGGGCAGCTTTGGTAAGTGACAAGACTGAGACGAGGTAGCTTTACGACAAGACAAGACCGGGACGAGACAGTTTTACGCAGTGAGAAGACCGCATGCAGGTAGCCTGGCGATTGATAAGACCGGCGGGCGGCCTTGGTGAGTTGACAAGACCAAAGTGATGCCCCATACGAGTAAGACAAGACCGGGGCTTTTACGAGTGCGGACTTGGCGTAGTATGATAAGACCGGACGGGGCGCTTTACGCGATGCAGGACAAGACCGATGGGGCAGCTGGCGCAAAGTTACAAGATCGACAGGCGGCTTCCGCACGTGTGTCAAGACCAGAGCGGACAAGGATAAGGAATGAGAGAAAATCCGCAAACTTCTGAAGGACCGGGTGTCTCCCACGCAGACCGCTGCGCCATCAGGTTTAGTCACACACCAAACTTTTCGGAGCTTAGGATCGGCGGAGGCTTCTCGCAATACGCCCAACGATTACAGGGGTCGAGCCCGCCTCCTATGCTAATGAACGCCCTGGAGGCCCCCATGGGGTGGTGCCACCCTTTACTCGTGTCGGGACGCCTACAAGTGCGTTAGTAATCAAGCGACGAGTGGACCATTGGGTAAGTATTGGTGTCAAAGAACTACGACGCAGCATCACCCCATCGCAGTTTGACATGTAGAGCTACGATGAACTACCGTGAATTTATTTAAGTGAGAAGAAATAATTTAGGAGAAGAACCAATTAGGAAATAGATTTAATGTAAGTTTAGAGGGGGTGGCTATTACTTCAAACATGTTAGAGAGAAACAAAAATAGTTAAAGGGTTTTTTCTCAAATTCTTTCAAAACTCGGGCTATGGGCTTTTGGCCCACAAAGACCAAGGCCCAAAAGGGGGAAAACCTAAACTGCTACGCACCAACCAGCAGTAGTCACGCAGTTACAGTAATCGCAAGCAAGAGCAGGCATCACCCTCCTCCCAGCTCCCCTCCGTTGGTGCCTCCTCGCCGCCGCTCTTGCACATCAAGGAAGAAAGAAGAGGAGATTGTCTTCACAGGAGATTTATTCATATTTCTGCGATTCTACAAGGGTAACGTCGTGTGTTCTTCATTGGTTGATGCGTGGTAGTTGCGGTTGATGTCGTTTGGTAGATCGATTTTCGTCGGTTTAATAGATCGCGTTCTGTCCAGTAGTTTGCGCGGCTGTTTTCGTGATCTTAGAAGCCGAATCAGAGGATCCCATCTCCTAGAGTTATGTGGGGTTCGTTCTTAGCTTTCAGTGGGCGTAAAGATCACTTAATTCCGAGTTACGGTTCCAAAGTTATGTACATTTCAATGTGGCTGTCCAGATTGTATGTAAGTTTCTATCATTAGTTTTGACCCGTGTGCCACTTTTTGTTAAAGGCAAAATATGAATCTCATACCAACTAGGTTATTGTAGAGAATTTTATAAGCTTTCGAGATTGATAAAGAACGTCCAATTTGGAGTTGTAGAACAAAAGTTATGGATATTTTATTTCAGCCAATATTTCTGTTTGTTAATTCTGCCAACAGATTTGAGCCGTGGGCCAAATTTTGTTAGAGGCAAAATCTGAAATTTTGCCCAACTAGACTTTGGTAGGTTTTGTTCTTAGCTTTTTAGATTGTTAAAGAACACTAATTTTGTTTCAGCCAATCAAAAGTTATGTCCGTTACCGTGCTGCTGTCCAGACGTGTTAGACAGATCTGGACAGATGTTGTTCATTGATCTATTAGAGTCATTTACATACAGAATTTGAGATGTCCACCAACTAGGTTTAGTTAGAGAAATTGATAACCTTTCAATGAAGTCTAAGAACACCTCATTTGGACTCCTGTGCTAAAAGATACAGATTTTTAGAAGTTGGCTGTCCACAGAGGGGACATATCGATCTATAGGAGTTGGAATTGGGAAATGCGCTTGAGAGATATAGCGAGTCTCGGTTATGCTATTATTTATGCTTTTGGTCCAGTATGAATGTCTTAGTGCGCCTTATAAATATATTCAGGTGATGGATTGATCCGAGGCGTAAGCACTCTTCACATCCTCGCTCTCTCGTGATTCAAAACAAGTATAATGATGGATATAATTGGAATTATTGAATGACATTCTTTGTTAAATACTTATAGAATTTGTGTTGTCATGATTGTTATGGTGGTATGATTGGTAATATTCATGGTTTCTAGTGATATAAGTTAATGTGTTATTCATGGATGTTTGAAAGTTATGAAGTCTATGATTAATTGTTATTCATGAGTGATTGTTCATGTTTGCTAGTATTATGAATATATGTGCTATTCATGGATGCTTTAGAATGCTATGAATGTCAACGATGATGAATGCTAGAGAGTATGGATAAGTTTATTCATGTATGACGCAGTGAATACAAATTTATGATGGTTTAAAGTTTTGTTCGTAATGCATCATGCTATCATATGACTATGCATATCTGAGGTCCCCGCCACATGTGGATGACGAGTTGAGGTCCTCAGCATGCGTGGAATGTGGGCATTGAAAAGAGGTCCCCATCATGAAAGCGATGGGCTTATAGTCCGCACACTTGTGGAGTTTGAGCGAAAGGTCCCCTCACTTGCGGGTATCGGACGGTGGTCCCGCTGCGCTGGTGAACATGTGCATGGGTATGCAGCTGATTTGCTGCATACTTTGTACGGTGAAATGCAAAAGATAAAGAAAAAGAAGAAGTGCACTTGAGCTTCTTACATAGCATGAGCATATGACATGTTTATAATAGAGATTGTAGATGGATGTTGATGATTACAGCTTGTTTATATTATTGCCATTTATTGCACTGGTTTAGTCTTTGAGCTCACTCTTGTCGTGTGTTGTGTTTGGGGTACCACTTTACAAGAGCCAAGATGCATGGGAGGAGTAAGATTTTAGAGTGGTTACACAATGGCACGAACTCACAACACATTTGAATTGATAGAATGATAATTTGGTAGATGAGAAACTTGCTTAAAGAATTCTTTATGATTACTCCCTCGCCTGGAATAACTTGTAAGAGAGTTGATTGTAGAGGATCATGGATGTCCTTTTATTTATTCTTGTAGTTGTTTGGCATGCTATGGATGATATAGTGTTGATTAGCATAGTTTTGGTGGTCTCTTGATTATGCTTGGATGTTGGATTATTTAACTATGTTACATTTAAAAGTTGGGATCTCCGCTTAGTAACTAAACAAAGGAGGTTCTATTGGATTTTAGAGAATTGTATCAATGTTAGCACGTTTGCAGTGTTAGCTTAGTAGCATTCTGTGCCCTTTTCGCAGTCAAAATACGTTATATCAGAGCGGATGTAGGTCCGGTTCATGAAATATTAATTTTGACACACTAAGCACGTAGAGGAATGGGCATAGCATTGCATTTATGTTTCCGCTATCATAGTAAGTTGATTGTCGATATGAATTGAGTTTTATTGCTCATTAATTGATTGTGATTATTATGTGGGGATAACCTATGTTGAGAGGTGGAGGTAGTGGTTGTGATCCCGGCTATACCAGGTTACACCACTGCTCGTGGTATAGAATAGTATGTACACACCGAGATCGTAGTGCTGAGCGTTGATAGCGAGTATTTTTAGAAGAGTTGTTCTCTCCTTGAAATTTGATTTGGTCAACTCTTATCTTGTGGTGATTGATGAGTTTTCCTTGGGCTTTTAGTTCATCCCGGTTGAGGGTTGCTTTGAATTTATTCTTCTATTGGCTTAATTTGTCAGTAAAGAAATCGTTGCTTTCCCAACCGATGGGTTATTCTTGCGGCTGGTAAACTTGGTTAAGTTTGACCTTCGTGTTGGAGTTTGTCTTTCTTATTGGAAAAAAAACTTGACCCACTTATTCATGTGATGTTTTTGGTTAATGAAAGCTTTCTTTTGCAAGTCCTTTAGTACGTGAGGGTTTTGACTCAATATATCTCTCTTGGGTATTTTGAGTGTTGAAGATTAATGGATTTCTTTTATGAAAGAAGATGTTAAACCTTTTAGTGTTGTGTTGTCTTGGTTAAGTGAGAGGTTATACCAAAGAAATTAATGGATATGATATGGGTCAATATGTTAGATCGGCAATGTGTGCATGATCGATCCTAACAAAGATCCTTGAAAGGAAAGTGATTAATTTGAAAGTGTCTTGTAGTAGTTCTTGAGGAGCTGTGATTAAGAGTATGGTTATACCTAGTTGTAATCAATAGAGTTAATAAGAGGTATAGAACGTTGATGAAATTGAGTCAATGACTAAGAGTGATACATCTGGTAAACTTCTTTGGTAAATTGGATTAACGTGTCTCAATGGTTTCATCTAACCTTTTGGGATTGTTAAGTTCAAAAGGAGTTAGATTTTTGTCTTAGTGGGTACTAATCTTAGAGTAACCTTTTTGTGGATACTTAGTGATTATAAGTAATTGCTAGCGCAAATAATGTCTATTAATGTCTGGTGATGAGCATCACTAAGAGATAAATTGATGGGATTTAATGGATGAACAATGTTTACATCATGGTAGAACTATCATATAAAAGCATTCCTTTGATGAAAGGGTGTTGGTAGGACCTTTTCAATTGTGTAGTAGACCCCTTCTAAACTTAAGAGGTTGATGTAGTGAGGTTATATGGTTTTGGTATACTCTCGTTTTAAAGATGGGATGAAAATGTAGTATGGAACAATATAGTGAAACTTTGGGGCTTTCTAATGGAATAGTCGATGATAAAAAAATTCGTGTTCGGAGTGTATCAATCTTGATGTTAGTAAAATTACCGCTAGAGATTGTGACTTGTGTGTGTGGTGATGATTCTTTTAGAAAAATAAAGTAATTTGATCGTCTTTAGTAATTTTGATTCGATGAGCGTGTTTTGAGTTTTGCGTTTGTGATCGGTGGACCTCTTGCGTTATGTGGTGATTGAGGTTGTTTTGAGCAAAGTGTTATGATGAAAGATTTTATTGGTTCTTAAGTGGTTCTGTAATTTGGGTTTTAAGAGCTTATCTTGTTTAGGTGGCAAAGTGATGTAGTAATCATAGAAAATAACTTTCCTTGTTAAAGGAAGGAGTGATGTATAAGTATTTGAGATTTAAGTCGTTTATAACTCAGCTTAAACCTTATGCTGATTGTTCCATAAGAGTTTATCAATTTTCAAAGGCATTACCTTCTTCTCATTTGTGGTTTGGACAAGTGCGTTAAATCAAAAGGAGGTAATCCTTATTACTGGTGAAGAGTTCGATTGAGAGGTGGAATAAAGTTCCGCGTATTATGTGCATGTTGTGTGGTTGGTACCAATGAGGAGGTTAGCGACGAGATGACCATTGGGTAGCGCAAGTGAAGAAAGAAGAGAGATTGTCTTGCGGGATTGGTTGATGCGTGGTAGTTGCGGTTGATGTCGTTTGGTAGATCGATTTTCGTCGGTTTAATAGATCGCGAGTTATGTGGGGTTCGTTCTTAAAAGATCACTACGACGCAGACTACCCCGATCGCAGTTAGACAGATCTGGACAGATGTTGTTCATTGATCTATTAGAGTCATTTACATACAGAATTTGAGATGTCCACCAACTAGGTTTAGTTAGAGAAATGTTTGACACAGAGCTACTGCAAATGCCGTGTGAAATCGTATTTGGCGCACACTACTATTTTTCTTCCCATTACGCCGTGCCATGCGTCTCTCTTCCCACCGCAGCCTCCGCGCGCTTATGCGACTTCGACGACCGGTGGATCGGCGATAAGATCCACCCATGTGACATGTGGATACGCCAGCACGGAAGAGGTGCTGGGCAGGGAGGACTACGAGGACCGTGAAAGGTGTCTCGCAGAGGCTGCGGTACGAGAAGGAGAGGCGGGGCGGATCTGCGCGAGGAGCAGGAGCACGAGCATGCCAGGCGATGAGAGGCCGAGAGGGAGCGAAAGAGGGCCATCGTGGAGACAGCTAAGGCGCAAGGCGATGAGTACAACGTCGAGCTAGGCCGCAAGGGCAAACGGCCATGTTCCACGCAGTAGTTTGACCCTCTTCGTCCACATGTCCCATGTATTTCTATTTCCCTAAAGGCATGCGTGTACCATTCTTGTTTCGTTAGCTTGCGTGCCATGTAACCCCCCTTGTTGGATCAACTGTCATGTTGTTATCGTTGCGTCATTTCTCCAAAGTTCTCCCCCGTGTATGAATTTCCTAGCACATCGCAATACACTTACCTTAGTACTGACAACTCAATACTATCTCAATCGTCCTCATAAAATTCTTCAAAAAATTAGCACACTACAACGATATACGACGATCATAAAATGTTATTGCGAGTCTGACAAATTTCGTATCCTTGATATTCTACGAAAATAACAAATTGACCAATCAACCTTAACGTATCCTTGATATTCTACGAAAATAACAAATTGACCAATCAACCTTAACACTACAATTTTCTTTCCTAAAAAAGGACCAATATACCACAAGATTTGCTAAATGTAATACATGCGAAATGTGATACGTATTATAACACAATTATTCCAATCGGATCTGGTGAATAGTACAGTTAGGACCTAAAATCGCTCGATGGTTGGGCGATAAGGATGAAATCGCCGAACCACCGAGCGACAATACCAAATCGCCATGCCGTTCGGCAATTATCACATATGTCGCACTCTGGTTGGGCGACTATACTAAGTCGTCCAACCGTACGGCGACACGAGGTTATTTATGTAAAAAAAATAAGTGGTATTATTTCTGTAATTTTGAATAAAAAAGATTATTTCAAAAAAAAATCGACAGAGAAGTATGCACGAGTCTCGGGGCACTTAAAAGAGTTGTGTTGGTGCATAAATGGAAACATAAGTACTGCATAGAAAACAACATTATGAAATTGTATGAATACTCATGGACCCACAGGCTCTCAGAGTTGTTCCCTATGTACCGATCCTATCTGTCAAATTGGTTATAACAAGTTCATGAAATTTCATTTGTATACACAAGCAAGCAAATGAAACTTCATTGTAGAAACTACTTTTCTTACCATAATAGAAGAGTGCATGTGCATTGCGACGGAATCCTATATTTTGAATGAAAAATTTCTATATTGTGTGAAGCATTATGTAAAGCATATGTCCAAAGCTGAAGCTTTCTGGATTGGCTCTCATTGAAAAATTTCAATAGTCAAGAATGCAAAACAATTGCGCATTGCATTCCATGGCTCGAATGTTTTTGGACAAAATCTCAAACTGTTGTTCAAAGCAAGCAGAAAACACATATTTATATTGGAAAATTTAAGCATACATTTGAAGTTAGACCAAACGGTTCTAATAGCTTAAATCATACACATATTTGTTGTCAGAACTCGAAACAAATTAAGTTTTTTAGGTAAACCAAACATAACATGTCCAGGAGTGAATTGATTCCCGTATCATCATATCCTAGTTAGATACTACTAGGACCTAGATTTACATCCGAAACCCTCTGTGTATTTTGAACTAGTCCCAGATCAGTAGCTAGCTCACACAGGAAACATCGATGAAATACCAGATTTAATTAAAAAAAAAAATCTCAAAATAACAAATAGTAATAATAACTGGATCTTATGATCAACGTTTACTTAACTTGCAATATAAGGCTAAAGAAACAATTGAACTCTTGCAGCGAATGGAAAAAACTTGGAAATATCAATCAAGATGCCCACAGACAATCAAGTAGAGAACGCATCCTAATTCGTAAAGCTTTCAAAGGACACATCTTCATAGAACTCTTGAGTAGCTTGATATTCTTCAACTGAGCAACAAAGTTTAAAGCTGCGAGTACATAGAGTACTCAACAAGTCGTAGGAAACATTATGTAGTTAATATTCATGCAAGGTTTGAACAAAGGATTAGCTGTATGGTTATTTTGCAGAAAGCAGTATCGACGGTAAATACAATAAATATAATGAAATGGCGAGAATAACATGTGGGACCAAGGTGGCAAAGAGAGAGAGAGAAAGAAAGAAAGAAAGAAAATGACAGGGGGTCCCATATGTAAGAGAGAGGGAGGAAGGGAGCTACAGGGAACCGAAAATAGGGGAGGTGCTGTCGGCACTCGGTCAAGCGGTGGTGACGGTAACCGCCGGTGAGGGAGTGGCGGCCAAGGGGTCAAATAGAACCCTGGGGATGCAAGGATGCTACTGGAGGTGGTGGTGTGGGAGAGTGGCGACGAGGCTGCGGCGACGATGGCGGCGGTGGAAGGGCTCCACGGGCATGCAGCGGCGGGGGTGTTTGGGCGGTGCTCGGAGGAAACCAAGGTCGAAAGAAAGAAAAATGGCTAGAAAGAAAAAGGTTTAGGCCCGAAGGAAAATCCAAAAAAAAAGGAAATTCTGAATTGAGGAAATTAGATTAAATAAAACCAAGCTTAAAGAAATAGCAAATAAACTCTAAAAATTCCTAGAAAATTCCAGAAAATACTCTGGAACTCGAGGAACCCAAAGAAAATGGATTTTAATTTATTTGAAGTTTCAATTAATCACATTAAATCATTTTGATTTCTAAAAATTCAAATTAAGCTTTTTACTGAACTAAGAAAATTCAAATGGTTTTTTAATGCTTCAAATAAACTCCAAAACTTGGGATGTTATAAATCTACCCCCTTAATAGGAATCTTGTCCTGAGATTTGGGCTGGCTAAAGAAGATGTTCAAAACTCAACCTTGCTCATTCTTCCAAACAGATTTCTCTTATGAGTGAAACAAAGCTGCAACTGACGTGGAATTGACTAGAGACTAACCCGAAACAATGTTCTGAACTACTTGAACTTCTTCTGTAGTGACGTGATTCGGTCGTCCTCTTGCTGAAGTTGATGGAGTCCTGGTGGCTTGACTTGGAGTCTGAGGTATTTCTCTTCCTGCTCCTGGCAAAGAAGTCCTGGCTGGCGTAGCTCCCAAATTGAAAGGAATTGGTGTCGGACCTTGCTTTTGCGGATAACTGCTAGCATAATGACCTATTTCATGGCACCTAAAACAAGCAACTCCTGCAGTTGGATTATTGGTCTTCTGAGGTTGATGAATGTTGTTGTTATTGATGCTGCGAACTCCTGAGTTTACTGAGTGAGAGACTGGTGGAGGGGTTCTGAATACAACATATGAATTATTGTAACGAACAGGCTGCTGAGCATTGGTTCTAGCTCTCTACAGATGATTATGATGAACTCCATGTTGTATCATCTTTCTTTTGCTAGATTCTTCCAACTCACGATGAGAATCTTATATGAGTACGGTTTTATCAACCATATGATAGAAATCTACATAATCATTTCCATCAACTTGCACCTTCAGACTAGGGTTAAGTCCACGTTTGAATCGCTTCTAACGTGCATTGCCTGTAGCAACATCTTTTGAAGCATAGTGAGAAAGTTGAGTGAACTTGTTGAGATACTCATTCAATGACATGCTTCCTTGATGTAAATCACACAATTCATTCTTCTTCATTTCCACTGTACCATCTGGAACATGCACTTGATGAAAAGCTGCGAAAAACTCTCCCCAAGTAATAGCTTGTGAATTGTCATGAACTGTGGTATAGTTTTGCTATCATTCTGTGACTATACCTTCCAATTAATATGAGTCATAAAGAACTTTATTATGGTCATTGCATTGGGCAATGACGAGCTTTTTCTCAACAGATCAAAGCCAATCTTCTACTTCCAAAGGTTTTGATGAACGAGAAAACGTAAGCGAACGAGTTCTCATATACTCTGATAACTTGGAGTGTTGATGAACTTGGGACGGAACAATTGCTGCTTGACTATTCTGATTCCACAAATTGACTAAGGCAACGACGGTCTGATTTTGCTGAGTACTATTCATGTTCTGCATCATTACGTTCATGAGTTGAGTTTGAGCTACTAGAAATTATCCACATTGGCATCTTTCAACTGAGTTTGACTTGATGTATTACGAGTGTCAACTATCTCGCGACAATTGTCCACAAGTTCAATAGGTAAGACAAAAAGCACAATAGATGAAGGGAATAGCACAATAGACGAGAAAGAACAACAAAGAAAAGATAGAGACATCTAACTTAGGAAAAATAGATTATACCCAAGACAAAAGCCAAAGGAGACATAGCTAAAAGGCTAGGGAAGAACAAGACAAATAAACTCTTCAAATTAAAGCCTTAGTGTGACTGCAACATAATGCTTGACCGTAAGGCTGGAAAAAAAAGCTCGCGGCTCGCGAGCTGGCTCGGCTCGAAACGAGTTCGAGCCAGCTCGGGCTCAAGCTTGTGAATTTTCGAGCCGAGCCAAGCCCAACTTTCACCTCGAGAAAATTCGAGCCGAGCTCGAGCCGCTCGTGAGCCGACTCACGAGCCAAATGAGCCAGGCAATGTCCCACATGAAATCCCTAGCCTAGCCCACTCGGCCACGTGCTCACTCCCGCCCACAGCCCACTAAACCTAAGGTCCCTCCCTAACCCTAAGTCCCTAACCCCACGCGATTCCGCAATCCCCTTCCTCTCCCAATCTCCCTTCCGGCTGTTCCTCTCCCAGCTCCTGCCCCGTCCAGGCGTCCACCGCGCCACTCGCACCCTCATCCTCCTCCTAGCCCCGTGCTCCACCCCGCTCCCCCGTCCACCGCGTCGCTCCCCTCGTTTCTCCGCGTCGTCGACCGCCGCCCCATGCTCCACCTCGCCCCGTCCCCAGTCCCCATCCACCTTGAATCGGGGTTCTTCACTGGATTCGTGCCCTCATCCTCCTCTTCTTGGGCCGGGGACGCGGTCGAGGGCCGGGGAGCTACAATGGCACTGGGCGGAGCTGCTGTGGCTCGCCGGTTGTTTGGGTGGTGGTGGTCTGGTGGAGCCTGTGGCGGATGCGTCGGCTACGGCGGAGGTGCTGCGGCCTGTGGGGCACTAGCCACTGGGGTCATGTACTAGCACCTGGGCACCCGTCGACGCCAGAAGAGAACTTCACCATCGCAGGGCACCTGGGTCATGTACCGGGCCGCCAGAGGAGAACTTCACCATCGCCGCCGAGCCGCTCGAAGACAGGCTCCACCCACCGCCTCCCCTTTGCTCTGCTCACCCAGCGCCACCTGCCACCGCCAGTCACGATTCTCCCGAACTCCTGATCCCCAATCCTCTGCATCCCCTTCCCCTTCTAGTGTATCGATTTCTTGGTGATTTTGATGTTGTTTGGTGTGGATTTTGCAAGTTAATTCTGCAATTCATTCTAGTGACTGCAATGCAAGTTCTACATGTTGATATGCTGGTGAATTTGATGAATGCGGAATGAACAAAATCATAGCAACAAAGTTGCTGCTGCTTGGTTGTTTTCCTGGGCTGGGTGGTCCTTGGCTCGGTAGAGCTCGCGAGCTGGCTCGAGCTTCATTTCGAGCCGAGCCACAGTTGAGATCGAGCCTGGGTGAGCTTGGCTCGAGCTGGCTCGGCTCGTTTCCAGTCGTACTTGACAGCGAAACTACATCTTCCACTTACACACAACCCAAATAAAACCTACTGCAACAACGATCTAACAACGCTACTAAAGACTCTAATATGATGGCTCCCACTCTGGACTAGACAATGAAGACTCTTCAAACTCTTGCTCCAAATCGCTGTATAACACCCACGAATTGCGAACTACTGGTGGAGACTCTGGACGAACATCTGGAACAAAACGAAGAAGATACTCCTAACAATTGCTAGTGATTCGATGCCTTTCTTCTGGACTAGGTGGAGTAGGTGACGGCAACAAAACTGGCAATGGAACTAAAAATTCTCCCAACTCTTCTCCTGGTTTAGGAACAACTGGTACAAATGCTACTTGCATCACATACTTCCGAATCAACATGGACAAACTGATCTTGTGCAACTTGCGAATCCTTCGAACAGCTTTATGGGCAACTTTGATCACTAACAAGTCCTCAAGCTCGTTGTGACACTTCATACTATGATGACGTATTTGACTTCCGATCCTTACGATGAAATACACACTCGCATTGAAGCCAATTTTGTGCCCTTTTACTTTTTCTTCTTTAGTGAAATAAGTTGCACTCCTACTTGTTCCCAAGCTCTGCAACAAACACTGAAAAACTACAGGCCAATGTCCCCTTTGATCACGAAACACTCGAGCCATCTAAAGAAATTAACAAGACAAGACGATCAAATTAAGATTACAAAGCAAAGTTCAGCAAAGACAAGAGACAAGATCTCCAAAACAAGATGAGAAAAAAATAGAAAATGATAAGAATAGAATAGACTGAGATGAGGAAAGAACAGAATAGATGAGAACATAACAACTACTCAAGCCAAATTAAGTTGGTTTCATTTGGAAAATAAGTTTTGAGGAGTTTGGCTAAAACGACCATGCTAACTAGGGTTGCGTTCTATAGTCAATATGGCTCGATACCACCTCTGTCGGGACCCAGATTTACACATCCAAAATCCTCTGTGTATTCTAAACTAGACCTAGATCTATAGCTAGCTCACACAGAAAATATCGATGAAATACCATCAATTTATTGATTTAACTAAAAAGATCTTAAAATAACAAATAGTAATAATAACTAGATCTTATAGTTAATGTTTACTTAACTTACAACGTAGGGCTAAAGAAATAATTAAACTCTTGCAGCGGAATGGGAAAAACTTGGAAAGGCCAACCAACATGCCCACATGCTATCGAGTGGAGAACGCATCCTAATTCGCAAAGCCTTCAAAGGACTCCTCTTTATAGAACTCTTGAGCAGCTTGATATTCTTCAACTGAGCAAAAAAGTTTAAAGTCGTGAGTACATAAAGTACTCAACAAGTCGCACGAAACAATACTGACGAGGATCTAAGTAATCCTCATTTATTTACTCTATAATCAAGAAATATGACGTCATAAGACATACCGCTTAGAATATCAAAAGGGAAGAACTAGTCAGGAAGTCGTAGACCACCCTACAACTACCCCCAGGTCGTAAGCTCTTCTCACGATCACGGATAATCCCCACGACTACCCCTGTGCGTAAGCTCTTCACGACCACGGGATAATCCCTACGACTACCCCACAGTCGTAAGCTCTTCTATGACCATGGTATAATCGCACGACTACTACCTAGTCGTAAGCTCTTCTAACGACTATGGTATGATCGTTACGGTATGTCCGTCGTAAGTTTTTCTCGATCGGGCTCTGCTACTAGTTCCTCACGACTTCATCGGACCCACCCGTTTGACGCCCATTAAGCAGTGAGAATCTAAGCGGTCAAAATCAGATTATCTCTCGATATAATTGTAGATAATTCCCACTATCTCTCGATGGCGATTGATTGACAAAGATGGGAAGGTTACTACTCCGGTAATTACTCTCATTATTACATAATAATGAGAGACTAATTAGCCTGGAAGGACAACGTCCACTATTCCTTAGTATAAATAGGTATCTGTTAGAGATAGAGAGGCGGAGGAGAACAACGAGGAAAATACTTATTCGATTGTAATCCAAAGAGCAAATACAAGATACACAGGAGTAGGGTTGTTATTCTCACCGGAGAAGGCCCGAACCTGTATAAAAATCCCCGTGTCTTCTTCTGTCTGTGATCAATTGTGGAGACCCCGAATCAAACAATCTTTACGTAAGATCGGTTCTAAAACACCGGACGCTTGGCGTCGACCGTGGGGATCTTCTCAGCAATTCCTTGTCAGCAGTTCTTCCTTTTCTCTTTATGCTACCATGCCGGGAGAATGGAATGAGGAGAATTGGTTCGACTTGGCCGATTACGCAGACATCGACATGGATGCCGGTCTCTGAATACGAACCGAGTATCGAATCTTCGGCGATTGCCGCCTCGGAGATCTTCTATCGATCTCGAGATCGCATTACCACTCAGAGTCGAGGAGGATCCTTATCCCCCACGACAGTACGCCCAGCCGAGGGACCAATTTCCTTGGGAGGCAAGGGTCAACTCGACCAGCAACAGCCCTGTCTTAGGGCAAACTCGCAACACGACAAGAGCTTTTCCTCTAAGTGTTCGAGTCCCCCCAAGACAGTTCGAGTTGGCGAGACAAGTTCTGGAAGCCATTATCACGGAGCTCCATCGACATCTGATGGTCCTCTCTCTCCGAGCATTTCCGCAGGGAAGAGGATCGAACATGTTGTTCATCCAAATTCAACCGTCCCGACGCAGGAGCCACCTGCAGACCGAGACGGTTATAACCCGGAGTTCCCCTACCTGGAGGGGTTTACTCCAAGTCGCCAGATGGTGTCGCTCGACCACTCCTCCAGTGAGGAGATCTCGAGCGCAAGTGGAAGTCATCCACGGGAGGTCTTCGTCCTTCCCTCTGATCAGGATCGTTCTCCCAGAAGAAGGATTAGACATGCTTCCCGCCGAGCATACTCTACATGTTGGAGATATGCCCTAGAGGCAATCATTTTGATGATGATATTTCGTTGTATCCATGATTTAATAAATGTTCCTTGAATATTGCCTTTGTGTTGATTAACAAGTATGTGACTTGTTTGTGAAACTCTTTACTTGTATGGTTATTCTAAAGTTGTCCCTAGTCGGAGTTCATGTGAGGACACATGTGAATGATGGATTAGCACATGTATCGCTTGATGACCATGTTTCACGAGTCATAGACGTGGAGATGTCAAACCAATAATGTGGACACATGTTTAGAACATGGGGTTGGACCGACCCAACATGAGACATAGCTTTTATACTTATGGTTCTCTCTACACAATGTGTACGCCTTGTCCTTAGACACAGAGATTGTCGCATGTACTTGAGATGTGAATAGACCTACTTAGGGGCTATCAAACGCTACTCGTGAATCGGGTAGTTATAAAGGTAGCTTCGGGTTTGTCATGAAGCATGCTGCGAGGCATGGTCACGAGATGGGATTTGCCCTCTCTACCGAGAGATATCTCTGGGCCTCGAGTGATCGGATCGTAAATGCATGGCCATGCTACTTAAGGTTAAGAGTTAACCTAGTAAGGGATTAGGATCACAGGATCGAGAAAGAGTGGTCAGCTTGGAGCTCGACCGAATATCGTGAGGCAAAGGGATTGGCATGTACATAACGTTGTGATGGTTCGTCCGATATGATCTTTACGTATGTTTAGGAGTTGGCACGTCTTGCTAGAGGCCGCTACCAACTATTGACCAAGTATGTGTACTCGCGTCATGTCTAAACATATGTGAACCATAGGGTCACACACTTAAGAGGCTGAAGCCTAATTCGGATTGGATCCGAATTAGACTGGGCATTGAGTCCTAATGGGCCTCTATTCGTAGAAGCCCATTATAAGGACGTCTATAAAAGGAGGGCAGGGGCGCGCTGGTTGAGGGTTGAGTTTTTCGTGACATCCTCAAACCCTGGCCGCCACCCCTCCCACGCCCTAGTCGCTCGCGCGGATCTAGTAGTCCGGCGTGCGTCGCTTCCTCCCGCGACGTGGATACCTTTGAAGGCACCGTGATCGCGTGGCGTTGGGACGAACCGCAAGAAAGGAGCCTGACGTGGGGCGCCACGACGAGGGCGAGGAAGTAGTACGACTACTCGCTCGACGCATCGCATCAACTTGGTACGACTACACCGCCCCGACGCCTGCATCAACTTCCGCACCGCGCGCGTCTAGTGGTAAGACCGTGATCTATAACTGCAGTGATCTTGGTTTACGGGTAGAATTTTTTTAATTTGCGCTAGTGTAGCCTACCCGTTTCCCTACACTACACCACCTCGTCGTAATGGCAAGGACACCACAAATTGAACAAAACGAACACTTTGATGAGCGTGTGGGACATCCTCAACATTCTCGCGCTCCATTAAAACAAGTTCAAGGTGCCAAATAGACCATTACGAGGCAATTCGACGGAAGAAAATAGTGGCTCGGAAGAACCTCCCGAGCACGCTTATTTCCAATGAAGGAAAGCTCAAGAACTCCAAAGACATCAATGATTTCTTCGGAGAACCCACCCAAGAACTCGCTCGAGCACCAGTGTTATGATCTTTTGCCGAGGAGATCGCGCAAAGACTTCGTGACATGATGGCCAAACTCGAGCGGCGAGGTTGACCACAACCACGAAGTCGTAATAGTACTGCTACTTCTTACGCGGCCGTTCGGAAACTCGTCGCATGGAAGGCGGCACGACTCTCCCTCATGTCGTTCTCGACATGAGAAAATGCCACAAGCCAACGGGAGGGTAATCTTTCACCACTTCAATGCGACTGGCGCACGGCGCAAGCGGAGTGCGAGGAGTATTTCCAGTAAGATCGAGGCCTATTATAGGCCTAGTCCCCATGGTCGGGTATCGACGAGTTCGATCGCGCGACATTAACCCTTCGCTTCGCAAAAAGAAGACAAGAGGTTATCTCGGGATGTCGGGCGCCTCGCCGACCTTCGAGCGTTCGTTGGTCGCCCGATTTAACAACGAATATGGAGAAATTCGATGGAACTCAAAACCCCATCGAAGTTCCTCCAAATCTACACTACGACTATCAGAAGTGCGGGAGGAGGAGAGCATGTCATGGCGAATTACTTCCGATTGTACTCAAAGGATCGGCGCGATCATGGCTTCTAAACCAACCATTTGAGTCGATCTACTCGTGGCAACACCTCACGTGATCTCTCATTGCTAATTTCGTGGAACTTACAATCGCTCGAAAGGAGGATGACTCGCACCTGGATAAGATGAACAACCATGAAACGCTACGACAATTCATCAGCGCTTGACCAGTTGAAACTCTATTCCGGAAGTTTCGACTCATCGTGATCGGGCTTTCAAACAGAGTCCGTGGCGTAAGAATAACAGACATCGCTTACATCCACCCGCCACCGTCACGAGCTCTTTGAGATGGTTGATAGATATGCATCGCTTGCTTTGGCGGTCGAATGGAACGATACCATCGATCTCAAAGATGGCATCCCTCGGGAAGCGGCGTAAAGTGGTAAGAAAAGGATAAAATGCTAGGAAATCTAAGAACAAAGCGAAAAGTCAAAAATCTCCGGATGCGGCTTCTAAGGAGGTCCTAGCCGTAGCGATAAGGAGCCACACAACCCCAAGCAAAATCCGATCGAAGTAAAGGTAAACGCCAAGATCGGAGAAACGACAAACCAGTGTGGTGTCCTTTTCATAAAAAGAAGGGCATGACTCGTAATGGCCGAGTTTTCTTACGAAACTCGAGGACTATTATTCGGCAAAGTGCCACTTCCTATTCTTGAGCAATTGGGCCAAACGGTGGACAAAAGGAGTCGGACGATGAGGAGATGCCGTTCCAGGACCCGCAGCACACCATTGATCACATCTATGGGGGGTCTTCGGCATACGAATCACGAAGACAGATGAAAGCAGTCGAACGTGAGGTAAACACAATCGACTCTCCTCTTGTCAATAAATTACCGAAGTGGTTGGAAATCACCCTTGCTTTCGAGAAAGGTGATTGTCCGATACCTTCGACTAGACCAGTCGGTTTCCGATCGTGTCGAACCCACCATCAACAATTGTCGAGTCAATCGAGGTTTTAGTTGATGGTGGAAGCTCGTTAAATATCTTGTTACGAGTACTACGGACGAGATGCAAGTACCGGGACAGTAAGACCGATGACGATATTCATTTCATGGAATAAATGCAGGGTCTTCGCCAAACCCATTGGCCAAGTTTCTCTTCCTTTAACGTTTGGATCACCAAGCAATTTCAGCCGAGAAAGTCTCCTTTGATGTAGTCGATTTCGATCACGCATATAACGCCATACTCGGACGACCTACTCGTAAAATTTTTGATAGCTACTCACTATGGGTACCAATGTCTTAAGATGCCAGTCCCAAAGGAGTGATCACAATATATTGTGACAAGAAGATGGCGCATTCTGCGACCGTCGTTCCCTTGAGATGGTTGGACAACTATCAACTCGAGACGAAAGTCGACCTTCGACTAGCAAGTCGAAGCCAAAAGTCGCACCTAAGCCAAGCGACCGAGTCAAAGAGGTTCCTCCGGCGCGAGAGGAACCCTCAGCTTGTTCGCTTTGGGGATTCTTCGACCCTAAATAGGAAGACGCCTCATCACCTTCCTCCAGCAAACGCGATGTCTTTGCGTGGCAAGCATCCGACATGCCCGAGTCCCAAGGAATGTGATCGAGCACGGGCTAGCTTTACGGCACGATAAACTACCCAGAAAACAAAAGTTACGGAGATTTGCCCCGATCGACGAGATGCTATTAGGTCGAATTGGACAAGTTGCTTAGCGGGCTTTATAAGAGAAGTCAACCACCCGAGTGATTGGCCAACCTCAGAATGGTTAGAAAGTCTAACGGCAAATGGCGTATGTGCGTAGACTTTCCGATCTTAATAAAGCTTGTCCAAAAGATGATTTCCCTTTACCTCGCATCGATCAGCTGGTTGACTCTACTGCAAGATGTGAAATGTTGAGTTTTCTAGATGCATACTTTGGTTATCATCAGATCAGTATGCATCGAGAAGATGAAGAAAAGACCGCATTTATTACACCGTTTGGAGTATTTTGCTATGTCAAAATGCCATTCGGCCTA
This sequence comes from Ampelocalamus luodianensis, assembly GCA_036346255.1. Classification (NCBI taxonomy): domain Eukaryota; kingdom Viridiplantae; phylum Streptophyta; class Magnoliopsida; order Poales; family Poaceae; genus Ampelocalamus; species Ampelocalamus luodianensis. The sequence goes on from CM070632.1 coordinate 36,391,734, forward strand.
AAAAATGCTGGAGCTTCTTTTAAGCGTTTGATGCAAACGACTTTCGCTCCTCAACTAGGCGAAATTGGAAGCCTATGTTGATGACCTAGTCGTAAAAGCACCAAGCGACTAACATATCACGACTTGCGGGAGACTTTCACAACCTCGTAAAACACCAATTGAAACTAAATCCCGAGAAGTGTGTGTTCGGGGTCTCTTCAGGAAAATTGCTTGGATTCCTGGTTTCGAGCGGAATCAAGCAAATCCCAAAAGATCAAAGCCATCACTCGATGCGCCCACTACGAAAAAGAAGTCCAAAACTTACAGGTGCATGATGCTTTGAGTCGTTTCATAGCACGATCGGGAGAAAAATGACCGCCTTTCTTCAAACTTCTAAGGAAACATGAAGGTTTCGAATGGTCGAAAGAGGCTAACTTAGCCTTCGAGGAAGTCAAGAGGTATCTTACGAGTGCTCTGTCCTAGTTTCAAGCTAGGAGAGACACTCTTAATTTACCTAGCCGCCACGCCACAGCAATAAAGGCAGATCTTGGTCGTGAACGTGAGAACATACAACGACCGTATACTACGTGGAGTGAGGTTTTGCACGGACCTAAGGAGCGTTACCCTCGGGTTCAAAACTTCTTTATGCCCTCCTCATGTCTTCGAGGAAATCTGCGGCATTATTTTTGACGCACAAACTAGTTTGCGTCGTCGAGTTTCCTTGGGAGCGATCCTCGAGAATAGGGAAACGGGACGCATGGCAAATGGTCATCGAACTTGGGGCGCTCGACATCCATTTCGTGTCCCGAACGGCGTTAAATCCAGCATCTTGGCGGACTTTGTCGCGAATCGACAAATCGAACTCGTTCAGATCGATCACGATTCCCACGATCGCGGATGATGTACTTTGACGGTCACTTACGATAAGTGGCTCGGGGTCAGGTGGTCTCGAATCTCCTCTGGAGAAACCTTAAAGTATGCCATACAATTAAACTTTCGTGCCACTAATAACGTGGCGAGTGCGAAGGTTTGCTAGGCGGCATACGAAATTGCGTAAAGCACTCTCGATTCGACGATTGCTCGTAAGAGGAGACTCTCGCCTAGTCGTGAATCAAGTCGGAAGGAGTACCAGGCTCCAATTCGACCATGTCCCGCACCTATCGAAGTACGAAAGTTAGAAAAGCACTTTTGGGCTTTGAGGTACAATTTATCCCTGAAGGATAATTTCCTCGTAGACTAAGCGGCTCGCCTAGCTTCCTCTCGATCCATAGTACCGAAAGGGGTGTTCTGGAACACTTGAAACCGCCCATAGTCGATTTAACCGGAGACACCTTCTATAGAAACAACCTCTCTAGAGTATGATGATACATGGATGGCGCCCATTTATGAGTATCTTCAAGAGGGTTCTTACCCGATGACGATATAGAATCGGATCGATTATCCCGAAAAGCCAAAATGTATACTTTGGTCGTAAGGTGTTCTTTATAAAAGAGGAACAAGGGGTGCTCATGCGATGTATTCGCAGCGAAGGATTAAAACTCCTTCACGACATACACGGAGGATCTGTGGAACTCATGCTTCCTGAACATTGGTTGGTAAAGCTTTTCGACAAGGTTTTTATTGCACAAATGCCCTCTCGATGCCAAGGAGATGGTTAAAAGATGTGTGCAGTGGTCGGTTTCATAGCCAGGCAAATACACCAACCACCAAAGCGTTGCAAACAATTCCTCTGTCATGGCCTTTTGCAACTTGGGGTCTCGATATCCTAGGACCGTTACCAGAGCTCCAGGAGGTTTCGAGTTCTGTTTGTGGCTATTGATACGTTCACAAATGGATAGAAGCGAACTCGTGATGGATAACAACGGCAAGAAACGGTTCATGATGAGATGCGTGATCACCGATTCGAGTACCAAGTCGAATTATCACGATAACGGTAAACAATTTACAAGCGCAAAATTTCAGAATTTTGCGACGAGTTGGGAACTTCGTTTGTGTTACGCCTCCGCCGCACATCCCCAAAGCAACGGAGCAATGAGAGCGAACGGCCAGACAATGAAGGGAATCAAGACCGAGTCTTCGATCACCGTAAAGCGCTCGGGGCTTGGGTACAGAATTACCTTCATGATTATAGGCAATTCGACGACGCCTAGCCGAGCCACGGAGAAACACCTTTCTTTCTAGTTTTTGGTGCCAAGCCATGCTTCCTCCGTAAATTAAGATCAAAGTCGAAAGAGTCGACAAGTTTCACGACTGCCTCAAGAACATCTTCGAGCGACGACATCAACTCAATCAAGAACGAGAGGAACAAAGCTTTATTCCGCTCCAGTCTACCAACAAGCCTCGCAGATACTATGATCGTAAGGTTCAACCTCGCAGACCGCGCTGCAGGTGATTTGGTATTGAGACTTATCCAATCCCAGTCTAATCGGAACAAACTTTCCCCCAAGTGGGAAGGTCCTTACACTGTGGTCGAAGTAACGCGTCCGGGATCGGTATGACTTGCAATGGAAGATGGCCGTGTTCTCTCTAATTCTTGGAATATTGACCAGTTACGCAAATTTTATGTGTAACAAACTTCAACGGCAATAAAGCAACAGGTTCTCCCTATCTTTTTTGTCTATTTTGAATTTCGCTTTTATCCTTTCGACCATTTTTTCTCTCATCCTTCCTGCACAATGGTTAGCAAAGGACGATACATTTAGTCAAGTCTCTCCTCTCTGCATGTGGTTATGCCCACTGGAAGGAGCTTCCTAATATCGCCGTTCTCTAAACAATCGACAAAGCTTTTGAGCTCGAGAAAATGGTCAAAGTTGTTAAGTGAATTCATATCACCTAGCTTATTTTGAAAATAAACCGAGAAGAGTAACCTTTCTTCGAGATGCATTCGCTACCTTTTCAAATAACTTGATTAGTTTTACCGGTCGAAGGAAGAAACACACTTAGTCGAAGCCTCTCCAATCGCACGTGGTTACGCCCACTAGACTAACTTCCTAATGTCGCTCGGTTTCCTACTTTGCCGCCGAACACCTAAGTCGGGAAAGATGAATGTAGCCGAATGAATCCTTAAGGTACTCGAAGCTTGTTTCGCTCTAGTCGTCATTATCGAAGTTAATTAACTGGTCTGAGATGGTAACATCACCTAGTCGGCCTTTTTTCTCTGCACGTGGTCCCGCCCACTAGAGGGAATTTCTAGCGTCGATCTGTTTCTACTCTTCGACTAGTGCAAACAAGTCGATATTTGACAACTCTAAGACGAACAAACCTCTCTGTCTTTTCAGAACCCTTTCTTTACTACTTACCTAGTCTATTGAAAATAAACTAAGTAAGTAGCCGGGGGCTAGGATAAAGTTATAAACATGACTTCATTTCTTAGTCTAATTTTTCTAAAGATATCATCCTACGAGTTACTAACTACTCTATGAGATGATTCGCATGAAAGATACGGAAGGAAGGAGGAATCGCTCATATCTGGTCTAACTATTTCTTCTTTTATCTTACGAGTTACTATTTACTCTACAAGATAATTTGCAGGAAAAAGGATCATATATTTAGGCGTCACCACCAAAAAGACTTGTTTATACAAGAATATATTACAAGACTACTGCCTAGGAGATTCTATTCATCTCCTCTGCGACCTTCTCGCTAACCGATCGCATCTCTTCGATCGACTTCTCGGCTTCTGATTCTGGCAAAAATCGCTTCAACAGAATGAAGATTAAGGTTAGGATCGCGGGCCTTGAGTTTTGCTAAAACAAAACTCACAGCTCCTTTGACCTCTTCCCTTATTGAATCGCTCGATTGGCCTTGAGTAGATATCATCTCGCTCGTGAGTACCGACTTGTTCCCCAATGGCACTCGTATGAGCGGCCATCGTGTCGTCACGAGGAACAACCCTCCCAACACGAAGCCCATCGAGTACATTGTTAAGAAGTGAGATATTATCTTGAAGATTGATCTTCATTGATTTTGTCTCCTCCTGGGAATAAGTCGAAGCCTCATGGAGTCGCTTTATTTCACCAATCGATTCGATAAGAGCGAGGATTGAATAAGAAAACGATTCTATGAGAAGATAGAATGAATAAATAGCAGGTAAAAGTTCTACTTACCAGCTAATTGAGAACCCAAGTTCTCAATCTCTTGGTCTTTCTCCTTCGCGATCCGGGAGATTTCGTGGACAACGGATGTCTTCTCATTAACCTCACCCGAGAGCCCCATTTTGGATGAAGAGTCTTATTTTCACTTCTTTTCTACAAAGAATAAGAGGTCAAAAGCAAAGGGATGCGTAACCAAGATCGAAGCGATCGTAGTAATACGTACTATTTAATTTTTCCCGCAATCGCTTAGTTGTAGAGTTAGCCTCCCAAGCTTCTTCAGAGGTCGATGACTTTGTCCTCGGCTTCTTTGACTCGCTTTTTCAAAGTCGAGTGAATTAGCTAAGGTCTTTCGTCGCTCTTAAACCTGCAAAGATAAAAGAGCAGACATGAAAACAAGTGGTCATAAGCATTTCTATGACCAATGGGTAGTCGAAGTTATTCTACGACCACCCCTAGTCGTAAGTTTTTCACGACTAGTATAAGTCGTAAGCTTTTCTACGACAACCGTTACGAGTGTCACTCACCACCTCTACGCTTGTTCGCAGAGTGTTGTCTTTCTGTCGGCTTGACAAGTTGCCGATTGTACTACGCAAATCGTAGCGACTTGCTCAACGCTCTCTCAAAAGAGAGAAACGATAAGATAAAGAGATAAAACCCTAAGTGAGTATCGATAAATACTTACGTTCATGCTTGACCAAGCAAACATGGAGACTATTCGTGATGGATCTTGACTCATCCATCTCCTCGACTCGCCCACCATACCCTTCAAGTCGTTCATTGTCAAATCGTCTCCGCAATTGACAATGCTCTCGGGGGGAACGCGATCGCGGAGCGGTAGGCGTAAGATCCTACGATGGAGTCGAGGCCAAAGAAGTCGAGCAAAAGTTGAAATACTCCTCTTCCTCTGACTCTGTGACGTGAACTCCACCTGGAGGGCCGGAGGGAACATCCTCAACGACCTCCTTGCCAAGACGGCGGCGGTCGCGCCCGTGCGCCTCTCGCGCCTCCTCGAGGCTTGTGTGGCCTCCATCACAGTCTCTACGACAACTCCAGATGTTGTAGCGACTTCAACATCATAGGCCTTCATAGCGACTTCAGCAACTGCAGCCTCTTCTGCAGCAGGGACAGTAGCTAGATCTTCGCCATCGTCGTTGTCGCACCCCTGCTGAAGGGGTGATAACGATCCTCTATGAGAGTTCCTCAAATAAGACGCCGGGCTGAGAATCGCAAAGCGCAACAATAAGTCAACAAATAAAGCGATAAGTAGTCATCACACCTATGTGTTTTATTTTACATACCTCTGCTTGCTGGACCTAACCCAAATTTGGGAGCGACCTTCCCAACGGAAGATTTCTTCGATTTCTTCTCAACCGCCATTGGTTGAGATGCACTCGAGCAACAGAGTCATCTCCTCCCGACTTCCCGGTGGACGAGATCGATCTCACCACCACGAGAATCTTGCTTCGGCTTCGGTTTCCACAGAGCAGAGCGATTTCTTCACAAAAGACATGAACTCCTTCCAGCTTCTCTTTCTAAGCTGTCTTACAAAGCGCGAGAAGCGTAAATCGCAAGGACTTGTCATCGTAGTAAAAGGTATCTTAACTTTGGGGACCTTGCGCTTAAGGGCAAGAGCCTCTTCTTCTGCTCTCTTTCTTGCCGCGGCTATATCTGCGGCAAACTTAGCAAAAGGAGGATGATGAGCGAACTCGAACCCCCTTGTCGTCGACTTTTGCGATCAGTAGCCGCTTAGATGGAGGGGACTTCACGACTCCGTCTGCGTAGTCGCCTACAACCACCGCCCGACTTCCTCGCTGTCTCGGCGGTTCTCCATGCCAACTTTCGTTGAAGAAGGAGAAAAGTGGTCCGTATGATCACTCAAAATTATAAGTATTTCTACGACTTTATCTAATCGTAAGTCATTCTACGATTACGTTAAGTCGTAAGTTTTTCTACGACATTGTCTAATCGTAAGTTATTCTACGATTACATCCGTCGTAAGTGTTTCTACGATCGCACTCAGGTTGTAAGTTTTTCTCGACAAATCATTAGTCGTATACTATTCTACGACAATAAAACACCTAAAGGCAGAGTCGTTTGATTACCTTTAGGCGCCTTTCTTTCTCCTCTGTGGTCAAACCGCGAGGATTTGAGGGGCGCAATATTCGACGGATGCTTCGCGCAGATGAGCCGACACGCAGTCAACCTCCGCTCGCGAAAGATCCGCAATATGGACAATTCAATTAAATGTACTAAATCAGGGTTAACCAAGGATAAAACCAAAAGAGTAAGTCTTTCTACCACCGCCCTTGTAGTCCCCGGTTGGGTCTTCCTTTCCGAGTATCTCCACATGGGAGGGACCCCGGTCTTCAAAGGACTAATCCAGTAGCGTGATGAAGTCCTTCACCACGTGCAACCGTGAGCCCTCCGACTTCAAGTCTTTGATAGCTTGAATATAGGGGCTATCCAAATGAGATTATCGGGAGTCGAGTCCTGGAAGAAGATCGCTCTGCGGCCCGTCCAACGAACGAGAGGCTATCTTCCGGGTAACCTCTAGTAGAACCACCTCTTCTTCCAACCCGCCAGACGACCGGGTAAACATCTGAATATACTCCTTCGACTTGTTGTCATGGAGCTTGGACCACGACTACCGGCGATCCCGCTTGCGAGCCATTCCATAATAATACCGAATACCGAGGTCCGCCGAATCCCGTAGGCCTCACACAAGTACACGAATACACTTAACATCGTGAATGGAATTAGGACCAAGGTTCACTAATTCCACCTCAAGTGCTCGAGCACGAAGCGTGAGGAAAGGGTGAGCAGCAATCGAAGGCCACACTCACGATAAGCTCGAAGACGGAATTTGGCCTACCTCTCCCGAAGCCAATGTCGCCATTCGCCGCAATCCAAGTCACGAGAAGACCCTCGGGATCTTCTCGGCGCGACAAAGCGCGATCATTTTGCATCGTCCATCTCCGACTCGGCCCATTCGAGACAATCTGGCCATTTTTTCTCACAAGAACGAGAGGATTTAAGGTTGGGAAAGCTTCAAGAAAATGTACGGACTCACCGTGGCGGAAGAAACAAGAAAGCAATAGATCTTGGGTAAAAGGTAAGAACCTAAGTTCTTCCCCGCGTCTGCTTTATAACCGCATGAGTGAGATGAAACGCCGCGTAATCCCAACGATCGCCCGCTTCGAATCGTTTCAGCGGACGAGCTTTTTACTCGCCCAATGGAAAGTCCCAAGACACCTTTTCACACCTCAAGTGAAATTACCATCTTGACTCCGGGTCAAGTGAAAACCAACCGAAAAACCTTATTTCGGCTTTAAGGCTACGACGGCTTCAAGTCGTAAGACATCTCGTAGTCGTGACAACCTTAAACCACCACCTCGATCAAGCATATTCTGGTCGAGAGAAACAAGGGTTGAAGAGTTTTTCCTTCAACGCTTTCCTAACGACCCCTTAGTGGTCAAAGGATCGCGTCTACGACCCTTCACTCAAGTAAGTTATTTTCACTTGAAGTGGGGCTGATGACGAGGATCTAAGTAATCCTCATTTATTTACTCCATAATCAAGAAATATGACGTCATAAGACATACCCCTTAGAATATCAAAATGGAAGAACTAGTCAGGAAGTCGTAGACCACCCTACAACTACCCTCCTGGTCGTAAGCTCTTCTACGACCACGGGATAATCCCTACGACTACCCCCTGGTCGTAAGCTCTTCTCGACCATGGTATAATCGTTACGACTACTACCTAGTCGTAAGCCTTCACGACTATGGTATGATCGTTACGACTACTACCTAGTCGTAAGCTCTTCTACGACTATGGTATGATCGTTACAGTATGTCCGGTCGTAAGTTTTTCTCGATCGGCTCACATCGGTTCCTCACGACTTCATCGACCCACCCGCTTGACGCCCATTAAACAAAGGAGAATCTAGCGGTCAAAATACGCAGCTATCTCGACATAATCAGAGATAATTCCCACTATCTCTGATCGCGATTGACAAAGCATGGGGAGGTTACTACTCCGGTAATTACTCTCATTATTACATAATAATGAGAGACTAATTAGCCTGGAAGGACAACGTCCACTATTGCTTAGTATAAATAGGTATCTGTTAGAGATAGAGAGGGGCAGAGGAGAACAGCGAGGAAAATACTTATTCGATTGTAATCCAAAGAGCAAATACAAGATACACAGGAGTAGGGTTGTTATTCTCACCGGAGAAGGCCCGAACCTGTATAAAAATCCCCGTGTCTTCTTCGTCTGTGTGATCAATTGTGGAGACCCCCCGAATCAAACAATCTTTACGTAAGATTGGTTCTAAAACACCGACAAATACGCAATTAATATTCATGCAAGGCTTGAACAAAGGATTAGCTGTATGGTTCTTTTGTAGAAAGCAGTATTGACGGTAAATGCAGTTAATAGATTGAAATGCATAATTGAAAAAAATATAAATAAATAGAGTATTGCTTAGAAATAAACAGTGAACCTCCCGCTCACTTCCCAAACAAACCACCAAGTGAATATCCCATCCACCACTTGAACATCACATTCACTAGTAAATCTCCCATTCACCTTCTGACACATTTTTTAATAAAGAAACGCTACCTCTCATGTGAAATCCCGAGCATGTTCATATAAATAAATAGACTATTGGTTAGAAATAAACAGTGAACCTCCTTCTCACTTTCCAAACAAACCACCACGTGAATATCCCACCCACCACGTGAACATCACATTCACTAGTAAATCTCCCATTCACCTTCTAACACATTTTTATAAAGAAACACTACCTCTCATGTGAAATCCTCGAGTATATTCATGACTGTGGACGTGGATGTTTAAACAGTTTTAACTCTGCAAAATTTGTATAGCTTTACCCACAAGAGATAAGTCAACTTATAATGTCCGTACACAAACTTCCGTAGATGTGCGACTAAGTGATTATCACAAGGCTTTTACAAAGCTCCTTCCTAACCCAGTTCTGCTGCTAAGGTTTCAACACTAAATGTCATCACAACTAGACAGGGCCCCCCTCTTGCACCATTGTGAATATCCATCCTAGAATTCACGCTTCCAAAAATAGAACTAGAATTGAAACATTACAAACTATTTTGCTAGGTCCATCCCAATACTAGACATGTGGTTGTACGATATGGCCTAGTTCAATGGCGCACAAGATTAAATTCTTAACAAGTTAGTCAGGCGAGACTACGGGCTTGTTTGGATTGAGACCTAGGCTCTATGCCTAGAAAAAATTGGTGCCTAGAGGTAGCCTGGAGAGTAGATAATTTTTGCCTGGCCAGGCAAGCCTGGAGATGTGGTGTTTGGTTGAAGACCTGGGCTTGGAGAAAATATAAAGTTAAAAAAATAACATCTTGAGATGGTTTGGAAATAAATAGCATGAAAATGGTTCATTAACTAACTTCTAATCTCAATTAGCTTATCACTTTTTTGCGCAAGCCTAGAGCCAGGCGGCCAAATTCAGTGCCTGGGCCTGGCTTCTTGCCTGCAAGGCAAACTCACCTAGGCTCCAAACCAAACAAAGCTACGGCAGTTACCAGGGAAGGTCTTCGGCCAGGTAACTCTTCCTCAAGCCTCCATCCAAACACGCTCTACCTATCCAAAACAATGTGCCTCACACACCCCCTTTACTGCATGATCACTCGCGTGAGCAAAAATTATTTTGTTTACCCAAACCAATGATAATCCCTGCCATGGCATAAAATTTTATAGTAGCAGCATCGCACCACAATCGACACAACAGTGATATCACACCATAGTTGCACAACCATGGCATCGCATCATAATTTTATATATCATTATGTCAAAATTATCAATATTGAACATGTGATCATGAGGCCATCGTAACTAAGCATCTTTACGATAACCCATGTTGGTGATACAAATATGTCCAACTAATATTGACCATTCTATGGTGACAAATGATTCATGGTATTCAAATAATCAATAGGCGTAATGATAAATAGATGATTAACTATTACCAAAATAGTTGATATAAAGTTAGTATGCAATTTGATATAAAATAATATAATTTTGAAATCATAGGTTTAATATGATCAAAGGACTATAACTTGCCTTGGCTTTGCTTAGTTATCACACTAGGATCTTCAAATCTTGCTTCTGCTCCTGCTCATTGGAACAAATCATCTAAACGAGAGAAAATAATAGGCAAAGCACAAATAAATCCAAAAGAAAAAACAAATAAAATCCAAAAACATAAAAACCAACTCTAAAAGAAAGATCTTGATTTTACATGAATTTAGGAATTTGAACGGACTAAATTGGAGTTCGAACGAAGGAGAACAGACTCTCGGAAGATTTGTCAGAAAGAAAAAAAGAGAAAGAAGAAAGAATATTTAGGGAATATTCCTTCGACTGAAAAGAAAAAAAAAAAAAGAAAATAAAATACATTGACAAGTGGAGCCCACTCGTAAGTGAGAGAGAGTAAGTCAGAGAATAACATGTGGGACCAAGGTGGCAGAGAGAGAGAGAGAGAAGGAAAGAGAATTAAATGGGTGTCCCACAGTAAGAGAGAGGAAGGAAGGGAGCTATAGGGAATTGAAAATAGGGGAGGTGCTGGCGGCACTCGGGCAAGCAGCGGCGAAGACAATCGGTGGTGAGTGGTGGCCAAGGGGCCAAATAGAACCTGAGGTATGCGAGGATGCTACTAGAGGTGGCGGTGCGGTGGGAGTGGTGACGAGGCCATGACGGCGGTGGAAGCTCCACGGGCATGCGGCGGCGGGGTGGTTCGGTGGCGCTAAGAGGAAACCAAGGTGGGCACAGGCTCGGCGGTGGTGCAAGGAAACTAGTGGGTAGCTCGGGATGACTGGAGAAGGATGGAGGTGGTGGCGCACGGAGATGGACGACGACGAAGAAGGAGGACGGTGGCGGTACGACATGGTGGCAAAGAGAGCAAGAGGGAGGTGGGGATCGGAGGAGGTAGGCAGGTGTAACATCCCATATTTTTAGGGCTTCTTGAATTTTTTTGAAAAAAATAACCATTTGGTTTTGTTGGATTTCTAGAGCTTAATTTGAAATTTTGGAAATTAAAAGCAATTTAATTGACTAAATCAAACTTCAACTAATTCAAAATTTGGTTTATTCTGAATTTATTGGAGTTCTCTGGTAGTTAAATTCTCCTTTCTCTGTTTGTTCTGAATTCTCGTCAGTCGTTCCTTTTCCGCCGATCAGCCCTTTGGTTTTGACCAGTCTTTTGGTCTCGACTAGCCCTTCAGTTTCGACCAATCTTTTGGTCTCGACCAGCCTCTCGGTTTCAACCAGTATTTCGGTCTCGACCACCCTCTTGGTTTTGACCAGTCTTTTGGTTTTGACCACCCTCCCGGTTTGACCAGCCCCACTTGTCAGTCTCCTCCTTACCTGGACACAGTCACGGCTGTCGCAAAAGTCCTCACACATTAAATGCCGTTTGCGCATTGGATGCCATCTGTGCAACTAATTGTCGTCCTCCGTCGCGCCTATTTCCCCCCTCTTGTCTCCTCCCCTACCTGCCCCCACCCGCTCCCTCACCTGCTCCCGCCACTCTATCTTGTCGCCCAATCCTCCTCCTTCCTCTATAAATAGAGTACCAGGGAGAATTTGCCCTCTTGTTTTCCCCTCAACTCTCCCTCTTTCTCTTGTCCGTTTTCGTCGTGCTTCGAGTTTCGCCACCGCCAACTGGAATTTGCGCCATTGCCTCTCGCCACCGCCCTCAGGGCTTCTCCACCGTCGTGGTCTTCGTCGTTGGCTTCGCAAGATCGTGGCCTACCCGGAGCGCCCGTGCCGTCTTCAACCGCCATTCGCCATCCTCCTCCGGTCTCTCTCTCAGTCTTGGTAAGCTCCCCGTGCCCTATTTTCCTTCTTTCGATCACGTCGAGCAGTCGAATCCTTCCTTCTTCTTTCGACCGTGTTGAGAAATTGAATCCTTCCTTCTTGTTACGACCACGCTGAGTAGTCGTATTCTTCTTACGACCATGCTGAGTAGTCGTATTCTTCTTATGACCACGTTGAGTAGTCGTATCTTCCTTGTATCCTTCTTACGACCACATTGAGTAGTCGTATCCTTCTTTCGACCTCCTTCCGAAGGCTCGTTCTCCTTCGTTCGAACTTCGATTCGAGTGATTCAATTTTAAATCCATCTAAATTTAGTACCTTTCTTTTGGTTCCAGTTTGGTTCTTTTTGGATTTTATTTGGAGTTGTTTTATTCATTCGGCTCTTTTCGCACGTATAGATTTCGGCATTTTCGAAGAGTTCTTGGACCCGACGACCTCGACCGAAGCATCTCAACTCTACAATGAAGGCAAGTCGTAGACCTTTGATCATATCGTACTCAGTTTATAAAATTATATTGTTTTATATCAACATGCATGGCTAGTTGTATAAAAATGGTTTGGAAAATAGTTAAATATCTACTTGACAGTACGACTCCTTAATTAATTGTGAATGTCATATTGACATGTACCCTTGGACACCATAGGTTGGGTAATCTTAGTTGGATATTATTGTACTACCAACATGGGTGCGTATTATGCTTAGTCATGCTTTAGTTATGCGATATCTCTCGATCACGATTCCAAGATGATAAATTTGACTTAATGATATATAGAATTGTGGCACCGCCATTGCTGTTAAAAGTTATTGTGCCATGGCAAGGGTTGTCATTTGGCCGGGTTGAACGAAAATGATTTAGGCTCGGGCGAGTGGTCAGTGGCGGAGGTGGGTGCATGGTGCATTTTGGGATGAGGTAGTCTCACCTTAGCAACTACTAAGGGCTTAACTTTGTGCGTCATTGATCTTGTCCATACCGTGCAACCATAAGTCCATTTATGGGGTGGACCTGGCCAACTAATTAGCAATGCTTTGATTTGGTTTTGTTTTGATGGAAGTGTCAACCCTGGGATAGACATTCACACTTGGCGCAAGAGGGGGCCGGTCAACTGGGATGTTGTTTTGTAAGGTGGATATTGGGAGTTGTGGAGCCAATCAGAGGCAAAACCTTAGCGAATAGAACCGAGTCAAAATAGAGCTTTGTAAAATTCTTATGATAATCTCTTAGTCGCACACCTCGTAGTGTGTGAGCGGACAGTATAAGATGATTATCTCTTATGGGTAAAGCTGTACAATCTCTGCAGAGTATAAAACTATTCGAATAGCCGTGTTCCCGTTATGGACAATGCCTGGTGATTTCACACGAGGGTTAGATTTTTCCCAAAAATGTTGTCGTGGTTGGTTACGAGTGGTTTGGAAAGTGAACAGGGTGTTCACGAGTTGCTTGGAAAGTGAACAGGGTGTTCATGAGTTGTTTCGAAGAAACTTGATTACTTATCGTATTTACTGTTATACTGTTTTCTGTAAATTAAACATAAAGCCGTCCTTATCAAGCCTTACATGAATACTATTTACATACTGTTTCCTACGACTTGCTGAGTACTTTATGTACTCATGGCTTTACGCCCTTTGTTGATAAGTTGTCGAAGAAGACCCAGGGAGCACCGAGCTCTACGAGTATGATTACTTCGAAGACCATACGCACTAGGCCGCGTCCTCCACTCGATAGCCTGTGGGCATGTCGAATGGCCTCCACGAGTTGTTTTGGTTTTCGCTGCAAGTTGTCTATGGTCATGAGCCCTGTGTGGCAAACCTTGTAAGACTTGACCATAAGGTCATTTTGCTACTAAGTAATATCGTTTTGTCTGCATCATTAGTTGTTCGGTTGTATGGATATAATTTCATCTATGTTGTAACTGTGCGAGCCAGCTACTGATCTGGGACTAGTTTAGAATGCACAGAAGGTCCCGGGGTTGCATACTCGGGGTCCTAATAGCAGGGAACGAGGCGTGACATGCACGGGAGGCAAGGGAGCTCACCGGAGAGAGAGAGAGATTGAGGGTGGTGGTGGCGGCCAGATTTGGGGAAGACAAGGGCGACGGTGGTCTGGCGATGTTCGAGCAAGGAGATGAGAAGCAACACGTAGAATGTGAAGACGCGAGCCCAACGGCGATGGAGGCACGAATGGAGGATGACGGACAGCGGCGGAACGCAGCGGTCGAGAGCTTGCGACGGTGGGAGTTTCCTCGGTGGATTCCAGTGAAATGAAGGTGATAACGGCCACAGTGGTCTAGGGCTTCGGGAGAGAAGGTTGCAGCGGAGATTTTGACGTGGGTTGGGCGGCTTATAAAGGCACGGGGAGGGAGTATTTGTGTGGAGACTAGCAGCTCTACATGACCGACACGGACATGACAATGAGTAGGAGGAAGAAGGAAGAAGGAAGAAAGGTAGGGAGTGGGTGAGAGGTGGGTCTCGCTCGGCAGAGAGAGGAGGAGGGAGGAGGTGGTTGTGGGTTCACGCACGGGAGAAAGAAGAACGGGCCGGGCCGGGAAAGGAAAAAGGTTGTAAGAAACAAAAAATGGCCCGAAAGAAAACGGTTTCGGCCAAAAGGAAAATCTGGAAAAAAGGAAATTCTGAATTTAGGAAATTAGATTAAATAAAACTGATCTCAAAGAAATAGCAAATAAACTCCAAAAATTCCTAGAAAATTCCAGAAAATACTCTAGAACTTGAGGAACCCAAATAAAATAGATTTTAACTTAATTGAATTTTATTTTAATCACATTAAATCATTTTGATGTCTGAAAACTCAAATTAAGATTTTACTGAACTAAGAAAATTCAAATGGTTATTTTTATTTTTAAATACTTCAAATAAACTCCAAAACTTGGGATGTTATAGATACCCATGTGTTACAACGGATAAAAGAATCATACATGAGATGTTGTTACGAATTAAAACTGTAACATCAATCGATGTATCTAAACATGCGATTCAAGAACCATGTTAATACATAACTCATTTCCTAATGTACAAGAGCGAATTATATTAGATAGGGAATGTGTACATAATGCACATAGAACAAAACTAACACCAACAACTACTGTGATATTGAATCAAGGTTATCCTTCACAGGCCCCAAAGAGGCAATGACACATGCTAACTGCCAAGGACTTCTCAAGGTGGACATTTTACTTTGATATGTTTTGGAGTAGAACATAGTAATATTCATGATCAAATAAAATTCACAAGAACAAAAAACACTTGTACAATTGATTAGGTACTATCATATAGTTCTTAAGACCAATTCTTCATGTCTAGCAAGTCAGTGAAAAAAATTCATATTCAAGAACCCTACCAGACCAGTTAATACTCATTAATTCATTGTTTTTTTTTTTACAAAATAGATCCATAATCCCATCTCTCCATTTTTTATGAATAATCATTCTTGAAGTAATGGTGATCCAGTTTGCTACCCACTTTCTTCCAATGCCTTTGTATTATATGCATCTTAAAATTAGGATAAATACCCCATATGAATAGACCAAGATGGCATTCCCAATAAACTTCCACAACAGGTCTGGTATAAGGCTTTCTTGTTTCTTAAACATTGCACATATGCACCAGGCCAGTGCTAGAAATATGGCCAAAAAAGTACAAGCTTCTACATCAGAGAAGGAACACATTACAAGGGAAATGCCATTTGAGTAGGTCCCCAAATTTCATCAATATGTCCCAAATATAAGGTCAATTTCAAACCATACTTCAGTACATATTTACCCCTCATATATTCTTGATTCTTACCATACCTCAATCTGTTGTTGTTTCATTATATACAAGTAACAAAGCTTTAGGTGTACTTACATATATTTTAGTTGGATGACCAATTCAGTAATCATGAACGTGATTGCAACTACATGCTGCATGCTGGGAGATGATTTTTTTTGCATTTTTTGTGGCAACATAAAACATACACAAAAAAGAATACCTTATTGGAATTTGGGACAAGGTCTTGGAGATTTTTTATCCTCTCTGAAATTTTCTCTGCGAAGCTGCAGCATTATGGGAAATTCCAGTTAAGACTATATGCTACAGGATGCATGCAAGTAAAAAAACCAACCAATCCAATTCAATTATACAACAGTTTGATTTGTTATAAAGTGAACTGATCTAAAAAAAAGAACTCACCCATTCAGCAATACTATGAGGATCAGTTTCCTATCCACGACGAGCCCTTACCCGTGGCTTCACACACATACTATGCCCATGAGCTGAATTTGCTTGGGGTTACTCATCAGAAGAATGGCTAATAGGGTACTCACTTTTATTTTCATGGATCAGTGGTGTTATATGAAGTTCTGAACATTTGCAAGCACAGAGTCCAACTTGTCAGATATGTTTTTAAAGAAAGACAAAGTAAAGTGTTCTACACTGCATATGAGAACAAATGTTTTTTTTAATAACTTTGGAGGAATCGGTGCCCCTTGTGCTTTAGTAACAACCATCTGGCTAACCAAAATGAAAGTAGAGAGAGGTATATTACACATTGCATTTTGCTCCTGCAATATGAAGCTGATTTTATCGGTACAGTTTTAATTGAATGAATAGTAAGGTGTAGTTGCAGAAATTGTTGATTAGTGGCACAGTTTCAAAATTTAAACCTGTCGTTGAGCCTTCAAACATTTCCCCTAAATCAATTTCACATTTGCTCGCAGTTCATCGCCGAATTTCATCGTCTTCCCCATTTCGGTTGCCGCATCATCATCGACCGATCTCGCTCTCTGGTGAGCCCTTTGCCAAGCCATGCGCGTCATCTCACGTTCCCGAGCGTCCTCCACCAATTCCTCTCTCCAATCGGCCGAAGAACCACCGTACGCCACTGCCACCGTTGCCCCTTCTTCCCTGCTGCCCCGGCCGCCCTATGGCTACCCCGACCCACCCGCCGCTTCCCTATGCTGCGCCTTGCCCTTGCCCTTGTGCATGCCGCCTTCCTCACGGTGCCATCAAGCCACCAGTGTGCCTCTCCGACCGCGCCGCTGCCAACTGAAGGTCGAGAACCCCGCTGGGGTTCCATTTTGGCTGTTGCTGCCTACTCCCATAACGCTATTCACCAGTGCTGGCGCCATCCTGGGCCTCCTCCTCCTCCCTCTATTCTTCCTTAGCTTCTGTTTTATCTCTTTCTCTCAATGATGGGTGGACCCCACCTATCATACCTTCTCTCTTTCTTTCTGTAGCAAATGGGGCCCAATTGTCAACTCTGTGAATTACTCATTCAAATCCAAAACATAATATTCCCTAGAATATTCCATCTTTCTCGTTTTTAGGATTTTCCAAATCTGACAAACATTTGGATGTTCGATCTCTTTCATACGAATTCTGATTCAATCGATTCTTCCTCCTAAATTCATAATCTCTCTAATAGTACAAATTTTTATAATTTTTGGATTTTATTTGTTTTTTGTTATTTATTTTGTCTCGTTTCACGTCGTCGAAGTCAACTTTGATCAACCGGACGCAATAACCTCAACCTTCGATGAAGGGAAGTCTCCTTTGATCTTGTTGTACCTATGTTTTTGAAATCTTGTTTTAAATTCAAAACTATTATGCATTGCTATTTACATAAAATGATAAGTTCAAATCTTAGGAGTGTTAGTTAATCCTAATTTGATTATACCTTCATTTGATGTTGTTATCCCTGAATCATTGTCGCCCTAGTACATAAAATCCTCAGGAATAATTACATTATTGTCAGATTGGATTTAAACCAAATTTTATTTGAATTAACTTGATTATAGTAAGTGATTTTGGAGAATTAGTATTAGAAAATTGATCAAATAAAGGTGGTGATTAAAAGAAGAAAAGGATGGATTTTTATAACAATTCATGATGATAATTTTTGGTGAATTGGTTGAAATGTAGAATACATAAACTTTGTGGAATTAATTGGATTATGGAAATACATCATTGTTGGATTATAGAATACATCATTAATGAATTATATAAATACATCATTGTTGGATCATAGGAATATATCAGTGTTGGATTATAGAAATATATCATTGTTGGATTATTGGAATACATCATTATCGAATTACACCATTCTGGGTTATAGGACTACATCATTGTTAGATCATAGGAATATATCTTTATTGGATTATAGAAATATATCATTGTTGGATTATAGGAATATATTATTGTAATACCCCGAATGTTTCTAAGGAAGGAGAGTAAACAAAATAGGGTTTTTCTGTAATACTCCAACTTATTATAATGAAGAAAGCAGTGAAAGGAGAAATTAGACTTTAGAGGTGGGAAAATCTGCAATTCTTTGGCAACCTGGGCTTCGGGCTTTGGCCTAGAAGGCCCATGAGGGGCCGGTCACTAATAAAAGAAGTGGGAAACCCTAGCCCACCATCAGAACACGTCTTCGCTCTGGTGCTCCTGTTTGCTTTCTGATCGCTCTGATACATGTCCTTCTCCTTGCACTCCGTTGCTCCCTCTTGGTGGTGCTCTCCCATTGCTGTCAGCCAAGGAGAAAGGTGGAGGGAGAGAGGAGAAGAAGAGGAGAGGAGCATCTAGCAGGGGAAATCAACGGGCATGTGTGTCTTCAAGGGTAACGAATGATTCCTCACTGGTTAGATCTATTTAGATTTGTAATTTGCCATGATTAGGGTGTCGACATTCTGCTACGATTGATTCCAGTTATCTGTCTATTACTTGTGCATCAATTTTCGTGTATTTAGATTTCGAATTAGAGGATTTCGTCTCCTAGAGAATTGTAGGTCTCGTTCTCAGCTTTCAATAGGTTCAAAGATCACCATAATCAGAGTTGTGGTTTAAAAGTTATGTTGATTTTACTGCTGCTATCCACACGTCCAGGGAAGGAATAACTGGACGCCGGTGTGCTAGCACCAAGTCGCACGGCGGAGCTCTCTCGGGAAGATGGCGGCTAGGGTTTTGGTGGAGTAACTCACGTCTCTCACGTATCCCCAATAGCCTCAAGCATCTCTTTATATATAGTGCCCATGACGAATCCCATCTGAACACGTTTGACGAATCATATTCGTACTGGTTTGTTCTAACCCGTTAAGTGTGTGACCCATTAGGTTTGTGTAATCGGTTGTGACTCAAAAACCCTTTTCTGACCATGAGTCGTAGCGGTCCCTAGCAGGACATAACGATTCCTGAATACACACAAATTATATCGGACGAACCTTAATGCAACATGATCTATGACCAGGTCCTCATCACTTACGACCAGCTCGTATCTCTTCATGACCAGTCCGTATTTAGGTACAACCAGTTCGTAACTCCTTATGACCAGTTAGTACTTAAGTACGACCAGTCTACGACTAGCTCATATCTCTATACGACCAGTTTGTAACTGTGTACGACCAGTTCATATCCAGTCTTGACCAGTTCGTAACTCCTTACGACCAGGTTTCGACCACTCTGTGATTACGTTCGACTAGTATGTGAACAGCTCGTATCTCCATACGACCAGTTCGTAACTGATCGAACTAAGCGACCTACTCGTGTATTCTTCCTTTGCCTCACGATATCTAGTTTGAACTCCAGGTGAGATATATGTCATCCATGGACTGATCAATACTTTATTGATCGAGTATCGAACAACCATGTATGGTCGAACTCTTCGACGACCATTGGCATAGCCATACACTTTCTTTATCCGACCACTTCGAGGGGTCCAGAGATATCTCTCTTGTTATGTTAGGAGGGGCAAATCCCATATCCGACCAGACACATCCCTCCGCATGTTTCATAACATACCCGAAAGCTACCTTTATAACTACCCAGTTACGAGTAGCGTTTGGCAGCCTCTAAGAGTGCTATTACACACGTAGGGAACCATGTTGATCTTAGGTCTAAGGATTATACATCATCATTGCTTTAGACCAACTAATGACACATAGAATCATAACAATCTTAATATTGTCTCAAGGTGGGTCTATCTAACCCCATGTTCTCTAACATGTGTTCACATTATCGATTTAATATCTCTATATCTATGACCGGTGAAACATGGTCATCAATCAATGCATGTGTTGGTCGTAGAGTCGCGGTGTTCCAACGAGTGACATTCGACTATGGATACTTTTAGAACGACATCATATAAGTTAAAGAGTTTCACCAACAAGTCACATACTCGTTGATCTATATAACTGATGATTCATTCAAGGAACAAAATAACATTTATGCAATAACTCATAAACATAAATGTGATACAATCATCTCTATGATTGCTTCTAGGGCATATCACCAACAACCATCGACATAATCTACATAACCACTATGATTAGCATTAAACAAATCCTAATCGTGAGTGGGGCCCATGTCCGAGAGAGATAGGGAGAAGGAGAACAAAGCCATGCATTGCCGAGCTCAAAGGCAAGCTCACCGGCGGTGAACAGCGCAGTGAGCGATAGAGCGTAAAGAGGGCTCCTTGGCGAAGCTTTGGGTGGTGGTGGAGAGGAGAGAGATTGCTAGAGGCGGCACTATGCCGACGAGAAGCAGCGGAGGCTCTCGGGCTCAAGGTGGCATTCGTGGGAGAGGCATCCTCTGGGCTAATGGCTTGGTGCACAACATTGAGTGGATCTATGTGATGTTAATGGGCCAGGCACGGGGACCTAGGGTCATCGGAGATGGGCTGATGGTGTTGTTCTGCGGTGGCGCCATGGATGGCTATAGGGTTGTCAACGGAAGCTATGTGCCCATGGCGAATTGACGAGCAAATGAGGTTCAGGGCCTCACCATGATCACGATGGTGATGATGATGAGGTCGGAAATGATTTGGGGCGGTGAGGAACGGTGGCACAGAGAGGTCTCGCTATGACGGCGCGCTACGTCGATGAAGATGCTACAAGGAGGAACACATTAGCTTGCGTGAACATTGAGGATGGAGAAGGATGAAGGAATCGAACGGTGACTCATCGAGTTGGCGAAAATGGCAGCGAGGGCCAGAAATGAGGAAGATGCTGAGGAGCCTTGATTCTCTGCGAGATGGCATGTGTTAAGTAAAGGGAATGCATCACTGGGGCATTGAACACATTGTGACATGATCGGATTGAGCTCAAACTCACTAGAATGGTAGGAACACAGTTGCTTGGTTCGGGGTGTAAGCCGGAGACGAAAACGAAGATAGTGCGATTGCGTCATAGGTCTTTAGAGGCCACATTAAGCAAAGGAGAAGAATGAGTGAAGCACAAGGAGTAACGTGACGCACATGTTGTGGGAGGAGGAGCTCACCAAAGCGGTAACTAGAAGCACGATTGACCTAACTACGAATGTCTATTCCTACATGCAATCGAAGAACAAGCAAGAATGAGATAGATAAGCAATCTGAAATTGCGAATAGAAATAAACTTATATTGAAATAGTGGGTTTTCGAAGAACAATGTCGCTATTGTGCTCATCGAACAAGAGGATAATGTATAAAGTAGCAAAAGATAAACTTCAATCTAACAAAACCCAAACCCTAAAGTGTAACACACAAGAGCATATATGAGGGAGACGACTAGGGGGTGGTGGCCAGGGGGTGGACGCACGCCCTAAGAGGTACAAGGCCCATGGGCCCAAGTGGAGGTGCTGAGCACCCTTTCGATTTAGGCTCAGAATCAGCGCCAGATTGTTTTGGTGATTGTGGTGTGCATAAAAGGAATTTGGAGGTGGGGATGGATCCGTTGGAAAGGCCTCGTCGTAAGCTTTCAATCAAGCACTCGTGCACCTCCAACGGATTCCGTATGTGAAAGTTATGCCACTACTACAGAAAACCTCATCCTAGACGATTCAGAACTGTCATCACAGACGGTTTTCGAACCGTCTGTATTTTTATGTCTGTGCCTGGTCTGCTTTTGGGAAAGTGAACGATTCTGAAATTTCTGTCCATAGCTCGCCTCTCTAATCTTTAGACAGAGTGTCCCAGCTTAGTGTGGTGATAGAGACCTGTTCCCTTCGAAGTACCCCGTAGATGGTCAGGAATCTAGCCGCTATTTTCGGGGGACTCACAGGGATCCCGATGTCATTGACCTCCGTGATGATCATTTGGCCCACAGGAATTTTCAATTTTTCTCTGCCATCTCGCGTACGTACCACTTTCCTTGGAGATCGAGACGCATTCAGCAACATCGACGACAGCTGCGAGGATGGTGCGGACGCCATCTCGCTTACTTGCTATCTATACATATGAAGTTTCACCAAGTCATTTAAGATGAATAAAATGCTGAGTATATACCACATGTAAATTAAAGATTTTAGCCTAAATGACCAAATCATAATCAACCGAACTGTTGTAAGAAATGCGGTTTTAGCATATAATCAAAATTAATTCCAGCATAATCATAAGACATTAAAGCATTAATCCACCAGCATTTAAATGACCAAATAAACATATGTAAATGTAAATCCTCCAAGCTCTCAATCTGAAACTTCTGAGTCTGTCAACTTACAGAACGTCAAAGCAATAATAGCTCAACCAATCAAATCTCCTGAAGATGCAAAACAGTCAAATCTCCTGATTATGGTATAGCTGAATCAAATAGAAATAAAATACAGCAGTAAGCAACACATATAGAGCTCAAATCTGAATATGCTATCACACTAATTTCAGTTTATCACAATTATTATCACAGAGCAGTTTGAACAGTTCCCTCAAAAGTCACTTTGCAATATATATCTCTCAGTACTAACAAATCAATTTCAGAATTGAACTAGTACAGCATATATATACTCAAAGTGATACACAATAAATGAATACAGAGATACTCATGAGATGATGGTACTCCAAACCAAAAACCTAGCGGAGTGGCTCCGATGTGGAGGAGGCCGAGTCGTCGGCGGCACGAGGGAGGACCAGAGGAGGCGTTGGAGCCGGCGGCGCGAGGACTAGAGGAGGCGCTAGAGTCGACGGCGCGAGGAAGGACCAGAGGAGGCGTTGGAGTCGGCGACGCAACGGAGGACCGGAGGAGGCGCTGGAGTCGACGGTGTGAGGGAGGACCTGAGGAGGCGCTGGAGTCAGCGGCGCGAGGCGAGGACCGGAGGAGGCGCTGGAGTCGGCGGCGTCGAGGGCGGGGGCACTCGGGTGGGGAGGTGAACGGGCAAGACTAAGTGCAAGTGAAGAGTAAGGGTGCAAAACCTAGCGGTTCGGTGCTATAATGGAACCGTATGTGATATGCACATATCACAGGCAGTTCTATAATGGAACCGTCTGTGATATGGTCATACAAGAGCACATTCAGAGAAATCCATAATTTGGCATATTAGGTTGACAAGTCCATGTGCATAATATTACCATTCTATATTAGAATGAAGTCCACATTGACAGCAAAATTAGAGATGACAAATCCATAATTTGGCATATTAGGACATGAGACAAATAGGTTGTACATGTGCATAATATTACCATTCCATATTACAATGAAGTCCACATTGACAGCAAAATCAGAGATGACAAGTCCATATATAACACATTAACACATGACAATTCCACATTGACATGTCTCATGTTATGGAATAAATTACAATAGAATAAATTCTTATTTAAAATATAGGCCTTCATGATGATCGACGCGCATATAGCTAGCTTCCTCACTGGGTTCTTCCTCGAGATTGATGCCGTCTCCGAAAGGAGGCAACTCGTTGAATTGATTGTACTCTTCCTCATCCACGACATTCTCAACTCCGACAATCCTTCTTTTTTTCATGAAGAACTACGTGGTGGTTCTTATTTGCCGGGTCCGTTACATAAAAAACATGAACAACTTGCTGCACGAATACGAATGGTTCGCCCTTGTATCCGACACGTTTGAGGTCCACAGTAGTGACGCCGTACTTGTCAACCTTCACACCCTACGGAAGTTTAACCCAATGGCATCGAAATAGGGGATCTTGAAAAGTACGTAGTCGAGCTCCCAAATCTTCTCTATGAACCCATAGTAGGAGTTCAACCCACGTGGCCCGGCGGTATTGAACTGCTCGTCAAACGCATCTATCTGGACACCGCTATTTTGGACTGTGCTCTTCCTATTCTGAGCTATCGTATAAAATGTGTACCCATTTATGTCATATCCTTGCCATGTCACGATTGTTAATTTTGGCCCTTTTGCCAACCATAGCAGTGTATCATCACTTGATGACTTCCTAGTGTACCGCACCTTTAACCATTCGTTGAACCGGCGGTTGTACTCTCTCGTGATCCAAACCTCCGACCGGTCTGGATTCTGTTGGTGTACCATATCTTTGTGCTCATCGATGTACGGGGACACTTGGGTCATGTGTTGCAAGACCGTGAAATGGGCTTGAGCATACGTATCCAGATCGGGAGTGATTGATTTCCTTCCGATGGTCTCGATACCCTCCAGTCTCCTCTCATGATGAGATAGAGGCACACCTATCGGTTCCACCTGAGCCATATAGTCCACGCAGAACTCAATGACCTCTTCGGTTGAATAACCTTCAATGATGCTGCCCTCCGATCGAGATCCATTCCATACGTAGGACTTGAGAATTCCCATGTACCTCTCGAACGGGTACATATGACGTAGGAACACAGGGCTGCATATTTTTATCTCTTTCACAAGGTAAACAATGAGATGGACCATGATATCGAAAAATGACGGAGGAAAATACATCTCAAGATGACATAGAGTTGTCACCACCTCGGCTTGCAAAGCATCTAGTCCTTTTGAATCGATGACCTTCTGAGCAATTGAGTTAAAGAAATAACATAGCCTCAAGATTGCCACTCGGACCTTGTTCAGCAAGATACTCCTAATTGCAACAGGAAGCATTTGTGTCATCAGCACATGATAATCATGAGACTTCATACCAATTAATTTCAAATCTTCCATAGAAACAAGCTTCTTAAAGCTGGTGGAGTAACCGGACGAAACTTTCACACCATGCAAGCTCTGGCACAGTTCATTTCTCTCGGCCTTGGACAGAGTGTAGCAATCTAGGGGAAAGTACATTCGTCCTTTATCGGTCTCTTGCGGTGCTAACTCGGTCCTTATGTTCATATCAATCAAGTCACGCCGTGCATTAACACCATCCTTTGTTTTGCCACTAATATTTAGTAAGAGACCAATCAACCTATCACATACATTATTTTCCATGTGCATGACGTCGATGTAGTGATGAACTTCTAAATGCACCCAATAAGGTAAGTCCCAAAAAATTGACCCCTTCTTCTAGATGTTGTTCTGACGGGTCCTTAATTTACGTCCCTTCCCAATCACAACATCGATATCCTTGACCATATTATAGACCTCTTTCCCTCTAAAAGCCCTTGGAGCTGAACCGCCCTCCTTATTAATGGAGGCGGGGTTCCCGATCTTTCGATGAGATTGATAAATATCGATTTTTTGGTCGAGGTGACTCTTGCGATCCGACTACAACCGTGCGACGCTTGCGCTTAGCAATCGTTGCACCAACTCGCGATGTTATTGACCGTCTTTGGAAACGCGATCAACCTAACCACGAAAGGCCTATTCCTGCATGCAATCAAGAACACGCAAGAACAAGATAAAACGCAATCTGAAATTGCAAATATGGATTGAAATATTTATAAATTGGGATTCGAAGCTGTCTTGACAGTGGTCATCCGACACAATCAAGAAAGCAGTTTGCACAATGGCTAAACCTTAACTCAATGAAATCCAAGAAAACTAGAGGGTGTGGCCTCCTTATATAGGAGGAAGAGCCACAAATCTAAAAGAAATAGCGGGGAGGGACTAAACTTGTGGTACTGTTCATGTGAACAGTAACTACACCTCTAGGTGGGCCGCCGGCATATGGGCCAAGTTGAGTTCGATTACAAAGCCCAGATTGGCCCAAACAGGTGATTTGACATCTTCTTTAGATGATTGCGATCAGTCCAGAAGGAATTTGAAGGTGCGGCCGGATCTGTTTGAAAGAGGACGAAATAAACTTTCAATCAAGTACTCGTGGACCTCCAACGGACTCCGTATGTGAAAGTTATGTCTGTTTTAAGTTGGTGTTGTCAGGCTGATTCCGGAGACCGAACTGGATTCCAAAACAGGTCCAGCTCGAATTACTTGCTTGTCTTAGACCAAAAGTGACATGGTGCTGCACATATATATATTTTATCATTAGGTAGCATCATATAGTTCATATAATATAAATACACTCCTAAAAACAAGCTCACACGATAATTTAAGTGAAGCGTCACGAGCTCTTATACTTGGAGCAAGAAACATAGTAAATATGGTTATATCCATAGGGTCATGTCCTCATCATCCTCCCTTTCTTGAAAACAAAGCCGTCCTCGGCTTTTGATAAGCTGAAAATAGGGTAACAAAAAGCCAAAGTGTATGCATGGTATATGTATATGTCATCTGTTTAACGGTTCTTCGTTGTTGCACAATTAATGTTAGAAGACAACAACGACCATAAAAATCATTGTATTATTAACCCAAGAGTAATCATATATGTGAATGATCAAAACAAAAGTTCTCACACAACAATTATTGCAACTAGTTTTGCAAATGTAAGTGAAGCGTTTATGCAATTCAAATCTCGAGTTGTAAACTTGCGGGTAGCACATATGGGCAAATCTACAACTTTTGGAATCAAACAAAATTCATCCATATAATCAAATTTCAATCGAGCAATAGCAAATTCATCTAGCAATGGTGAAAAGATTTGTAAGTTCTTCCATAATTCAACATCTTCATTCAGATTGTCCACACTAGATGGTGTAATAAAGGTGAACACATAGGCATAGAATGAGCACTAAATTTTATTTTACTCTCATATTGAACAAGATTCACACACACAAGAATTGTTGTTCAAAACAGCAAGCTTTAATTTATCCATGTAATCACAAGTTATGCATATTCGATAAACAATAAATTGATTGTCTACACCATAATCTCCAATCAAATTAAACTTATACCTAGGGGTGTAGGCACTAGACAAGCATTTTGAACATACAATTTCAGAAACTTTCTCTATAGCATGTGACAATTCCATAGGTGAATCCAACATAATGTAACACAAAGAATCAGCAGGAGAAATTCTAGTCAAAACTTCTTTATGTCTAACCAATTTCACATGATCATTATATGCGATTAACGCATCACATAAATCACTCAAAACAGCAGGCAATTCAATTATTTCATCACATGGTGCAATCAAATCAATGCAATCTGTATTCTCTACTTGAAATATGTGCATATCAGAATTGTTTTCCACTAATTTTTGCTCTAAAATAGCATGAACAGTGGACAAATGTAGTTCTTCAAAATCATACTCACCTTGAGTGATGATAGCACCATGATCTTTACCTTTTTGGCTCTCCTCAGATGATGTAGGCGCTTCCATCTCCTCATCTTCCTTCTCAACCAATGGAGTAGGTGGTGCAATCAACTCATTCTCCTCTTCGACATGGATCTCAACTTCCTGCAAGTCGTTAGTCACAAAAAAAGACACAAACATAGGCTTGTTCTGATGTTTCCTATCATCATGTATTCTTAATTTCTCCTCAATCGACTTTCAACTTTACGAGCAAGTATAAACAAATGAGAGAGAAATTATATTCTTTATGAACAAGAAGATCCCGAATTCCTGATTAAGTCCACTTAAGAATCTATTTTACGTAGCTTTAGCATGTTCTTCTAAACCACAACGCAACAAGCGAGTTTTCAATTCATGATAGTATTCCCTTACAGTTCTACTACCTTGATTTACACGTTGCAATCTAGCTAGTAAATAATCAACATGATATTTAGGAACGAATTCATCTCTCAAAAGCTTCTTTAGTACATTCCAAGTTTGAGGCACTCTTCCATGTCTATTTAAATACTTCCACCAAAGTATTGCATCCTCAACAAAAACACTAGTGGCAGCTCTAATCTTTTGCCTATCAGACCAATCATAAAATTTAAATTCTTTTTCTAATGTTATTTCCCAGTCAACATAGGCATCAGGATCAAAGTTACCAGCAAAGGATGGAAATGCATACTTAAATTTACCTCGTTCAGGCACAGGAGATGAGTTAATGGTGTTGTTGATCTCCCGAAACTCTCTACTATGTGATCTTGAACCTGTCGTGGTTAGCAGAAAACAAGCATATGTCTCTAGCAACTACTAGGATGTGGTGGTTCAAAAGTCACTCACACTCAAGCCTTTTATCGAGTTCTTACCAATTCTTACCAAGCAAACAGGGGTGATCGATATCCAACGGTGTCAACGTATCTTCGAAGATTGGATGGAGCGATTGCTAGGAGAAGCTCAGCCTGTACGGTGTAGAAGAGGTGTAGCTGGGAAGGCTCAAGTATGGTAGCAAGAATTAGCAACAATCAATTCAGCAAATACAAGTTGAATAAATGTTCAAAGTACTAGTCAATATTGCTGATCCTAGCCTAATCAATGCTAGCTAATCAAAGTCTATCAAGAGAAGTGTATGCACGCACACGCAAAGATTAATGTGACTTGATGCAAGCAAAAGAAATTCTCACACCAAATGCTAGGAGAGACGCTAGCCAACTACTCAAACCTCTGTGTAGGGGCACAAGATTGTTCACACGATGTAGAGCACAAAGATACAATAACGTGCAATGTAAACAGCCCTCTAGATTGAGCAGAAACAATAACTAGTCTCAAGAGATGAAAACTCAAAGTTTTATATGGCTTATATATACTCTTTTGAAAGGTTTCGATGAGATCTACAACTTTGCAGTTGAGGCGAACTCCAAATTCGGAAAGGAAGATTGAAGGAAACGGCAAAAACAGAAACCGAAAACTTGCAACGCGAATTCGGGGCCGAAGATTGCCGATTTTGGGGCACCTGGAGGGAAACTAGTGGCTTAGGTAGAAAAGATGCGCCTCGTCATTAGCTTCGAAACGAGCATAAGAACATCAAAAACGAACGCAGTATGCAAAAGTTATGCCCGTTTTACTGAAGGTGTCTCGGAAACGGAATCCTACTCGGACTCAAAACCGTCTCGTGTTAAATCTTAAAAAGACTATATCTTTTGATTCCGTGGGCCAAACTTGCTGAATTTTTTTATGGAAGCTTGTGGCTATATGTAGAAGGTCTCCACTAATTTTTATGCACTTTTCTTTTCGTTTTCTTTTTCTTCTTTTTTTTTTCTACCATGGCTTTTGTTTTACAGTTTGCCTCTTTCTCCTTCTACTATTTGGCGACCTAGGATTTGCAAGTGCAAATAACATCAACTCTCCCAAAAGATCACAACAATTCTCTCTTTTTGGATTAACAACCATGCAATTTTCTATTTTGAGTGCGGATTAGAGGAGTTCTAACCCACGAATTTTCTTTCTTTTAGATGCAAAACTAAGAACCTAAAAGAGCGATCAAGCGACGCAAAGGAAACACGAGATGCAACTAGACAAAGACTAACTAGACAATAACTAGAACTAGAAATCAGCAACTAGACACGACGATGCAACCAATGATTCAACAAGCAAAATACCGAAAAGAAAATTGTAATGGCTCAAAGGGGTTCGGTACAGATGATAGATGCAATAATTTTTTGGGCAATTTTCTGGACTCTAGGTATGAAAAACGAATCTACTACTAGAAAACTAGAAAATCTCACCGATCAACTGAAGCTCTGATACCACCTAATGGAGGCGGGGTTCCCGATCTTTCGATGAGATTGATAAATATCGATTTTTTTTTGTGGAGGTGACTCTTGCGATCCGACTACAACCGTACGACGACGCTTGCGCCTTAGCAATCGTTGAACCAACTCCGCGACGTTATTGACCGTGCTGGAAACGCGATCAACCTGACCACGAAGGCCTATTCCTGCATGCAATCGAAGAACACGCAAGAACAAGATAAAACGCAATCTGAAATTGCAAATATGGATTGAAATATTTATAAATTGGGATTCGAAGCTGTCTTGACGGTGATCATCCGACACAATCAAGAAACAGTTTGCACAATGGCTAAACCTTAACTCAATGAAATCCAAGAAAACTAGAGGGGGTGTGGCCTCCTTATATAGGGGAGGAAGAGCCACAAATCTAAAAGAAATAGCGGGGAGGGACTAAACTCGTGGTACTGTTCATGTGAACAGTAACAACACCTCTAGGTGGGCCGCCGGCATATGGGCCAAGTTGAGTTCGATTACAAAGCCCAGATTGGCCCAAACAGGTGATTTGACGTCTTCTTTAGATGATTGCGATCAGTCCAGAAGGAATTTGAAGGTGCCGCTGGATCCGTTTGAAAGAGGACGAAATAAGCTTTCAATCAAGTACTCGTGGACCTCCAACGGACTCCGTATGTGAAAGTTATGCCTGTTTTAAGTTGGTGTTGTCAGGCTGATTCCGGAGACCGAACTGGATTCCAAAACAGGTCCAACTCGAATTACTTGCTTGTCTTAGACCAAAAGTGACATGGTGCTGCACATATATATATTTCATCATTAGGTAGCATTATATAGTTCATATAATATAAATACACTCCTAAAAACAAGCTCACCTGATAATTTAAGTGAAGCGTACGAGCTCTTATACTTGGAACAGTAAGCATAGTAAATATGGTTATATCCATAGGGGTCATGTCCTCATCACTTATTTCCTTCGAATTGTTTCTTCATCTTGCGGTATGGGTGAATCCAGGGGAGGAACCTACGGTGACGTATATACACAGTTTTGCACGAGTTGTTCAGCCATACACTCTCCGTACCATCTAAGCAGTGCGGACAGACTTTGGCTCCTTTTGTACTGAACTCTGACAAGTTACCAAGGGAAGGAAATCATTGATGGTGCAGAACAACATTGCGCATAAAGAGAAGTTCTCTCATTTTACGCATCCCATACTTGTACCCCTTCGTTCCACAGTGTTACAAGATCTTCCAGTAATGGTGCTAGGTACACATCAATATCGTTCCCAGGTGGCTTCGACCCTTGGATAAGTAGTGACATCAAAATGTACTTCTGCTTCATACACGTCAAGGAGAAAGATTGTACATACATAGATTCACGGGCCAGGTGCTATGTCGGCTGCTCATGTTACCGAAAGGATTCATTCCATCAGTACTCAACCCTAACCTTATGTTCCTCGATTTCGCACCAAACTCTTTGAAGCCCCGATCAAAGTTTCTCCACCAGGCAGAATCAGCAGGGTGTCTTAGTTTTTCATCTTTCTTACGCTCCTCCAAGTGCCAACGCAGCAATCCTTCCTCCTTTGGGTTCGTGAATAAATGCTTCAAATGTGGAATCACAGGCAGATACCACAACATCTTAGCAGGAGGTCCTTGCTTCACCTTAGCAGTATTCTTACGCTTGTATCGGGATACTTTGCACACGGGACATACATGCATGTCTGCATACACTTTACGGTACAGGATACAATCATCCGGACATGCATGTATTCTTTCTACTTCCATTCCCAATGGACAAAGAACCTTCTTGGCTTGGTAGGTGGTGCTGGGCAACATGTTTCCCTCTGCAAGGATGTCCGCTAGGAGACCTAACTGTGAAACTCCTGTCAGACCAACCATTATTTGCCTTCAATTTCAGCAGTTCAAGCATGGTTGACAACCTTGTGTATTCCGGCTTGCAGCCAGGGAACAAAGGTTTCCCCGAGTTCTCCATTAAGCGCTCGAATTTACAAAACTCTCTCTCACTGTAGTTCCCTTCTGCATCGCGTAGCATCTGATCCAGATTGTCATCGTGCAACCTATCCTCATCCGGCATCCGGCATATCGTTGACTTCCTCGGCGATGTCGTCATTACTAACTTCCTGTATAATCTGCTCTTCACCATGACTGGTCCAGCATGTATACCCTTTTTGAAACCCCTTTGAATCAAGTGCCCTGCGATCTACGCTGAGTTGTTAAACATCTTCAGATTACCGCAATCAATGCATGGACAGTACATAAATTCTATCCCCTTCTTCAACATATCCTTCTCGTCGGCTCTTTTAAAAGCAAACACACCATTAATGTACTCTTGACTCACACGATTCACCCCATACATCTAGTTTTGGTCCATCTACACTACGCACGTATAACAAATTAGTAGTATTAAATTAGATTAATAAACTACAAATACGTTACTCCTCCTATTAAAGATTAACCTAGAGCAAATATAAAGAGTTAGTACAGATCGTTACCCTCGGAGCTCACGACGAAAATTCCAAATATCCTGCGAGATTCCTGATGATGACCTTCTTCTTCTCGTACCTTCCTCCTTTCCTTCACCTCTCTAAGGTGGCGCAATGGGGGCGGCGACTCAAAACGAAATTGGGTCAAGGGGTCTGTCGGGCCCGATATTTATAGTGCCATAACATCACAGACGGTTCCATAAAATAACCGTCTGTCATATGGAACATATCACAGACGGTTATTTAAACGAACCATCTATGATAGCGATGTTCGGACCTGGTGTTTGGGCGGCCCGATCGAGATCTAACGGTCCATAATCGTTGTGCGTTTCGATGGTCCGAACGTTTACGCTTGATCTGGACGGTTGATTTAAAATCAGACGGCTGGGTGCGTGAGTACGTTCAGATTGCCGAACGCACGGCCCGTGTGGATCGTGCGATCTATATCGGATGGTCCTGAATGCCTCTGGTTGATCTAAGTCTAATTAGGGTTGACTGAGATTTGAAACTTAACTACCACTTTGACCTAGGTCTTATAAATAGAAATAAATTTCCTAAAATCTTGAAATAATTCATTATGATTTCTCACAAAATTAAAACTTAATATAATGACCTATTCTAGATTTGAATATAAAATATACCAATTAAATCATCAAAAGTAAGGTTTAAGAATTTTTATGAACACTAGACCTTCCTAGGAAGCCCTATGAATTATTTCAAGATTTTAGGAAATTTATTTCTATTTATAAGACCTAGGTCAAAGTGGCAGTTAAGTTTTAAATCTCAGTCAACACAAATTAGACTTAGATCAACCAGAGGCATTCAAGACCGTCCGATATAGATCGCACGATCCACACGGGTCGCGCGTTTGGCACTCCGAACGTACTCACACGCCCAGCCATCCGATTTTAAATCAACTGTCCAGATCAAGTGGAAACGTTCGAACCATCCGAACACGCAATGCTTATGGACTGTTAGATCTCGATCAGATCGCCCAAACACCATGTTCGAACGTCGCTATCACAGACGGTTCCATTAAAGAACTGTCTGTGATAGACACCATATCACAAACGGTTATTTAAACGAACCGTCTGTGATAGCGACGGTTATTTATAACATCGTGTAGCACGTAGGCCGCGGCCTTGTGGCCGACGACGGCCACCCATTACAAGAACACGAGGCCGAGCTACATGTCTTGGGGCGCGCAGACAAGCGCAAGGTTGACGATGAAGCAGGCCTCCGGGTTGCCGGTGCTGGCTAGGTGATGGACGACGGTGGGGTAGCGCTTGTTGTCCTGCCACTTCATCGCCTCCTCCCGCTCTAGCGCCACGCTCTTCCCCACGGCACGCTGCTTGCATGCCTTGTACATAGCCTTACAACTAAAATTCAAGACGACATAATCTTAATACAAGAATTAATTCCATAAGAGAAAATATCAATTATAAAAATCATCGATCATACGTGGCTCGTAGGCTGTAGAGGTCAGCCATGGGCTGAGGAGAGCTCGCGGCCACAAGGCTGGTGATGTGGATGATGACATCGTCAAGAAGAGGGGCGATCGCTGACCTCCTCGCCAGCTTGGCCCTCGCCGTCATGCTCCGCGTGCTCACCATATGTGTATTATACGTAGATCAATACGATATGCATGCTCACCATGACACACAATGATAGCATTCTTATAAAACGTCGACGCGCAAGACGAAGAGACGACGCATCGATCGCCCGTCGACGCAGGAGACGAAGAGACGCATGGTGTGGGAGCCGAAACATCACAGACGGTTCATATAAAACCTGTCTGTGAAGTGCAATTATCACAGTTGTTTGTTAAAAACCTTTTGTGATAATTCTAAATATCACAGACAGTTATTTTTACGAACCATCTCTGATACTTCACAGACAATTATTAATATGAACCGTTTGTGATAACTCATTTCACTGACGGTTCCCTTTGGAATCGTTTGTGATAGGTACAACACAGACGGTTACAAAAGAACCGTCTGTGATGAGGCGTCTAGTATGATCTGTTTTGTAGTAGTGTGCATGTTTTAAGTCGGTGTTATCAGGCTAACTCCGAATTAATCTGGAATTGAAACTAGATCGACTCGGACTTGTTGTGGTAGTAGTTATGCTACCCTTGCCTTGGTTCCTGAGTAGAATAATATCATGAAACTTAGGTAGCAATCCATCCTCATACCAAAATTATGAACTCCTATAAATGAAGTAACCTGATAATTTAGTTGATGAGCACGTGCTCTAGTAATTGGTACTTGCACATCAAGTGGAGGAGTAGAAGCAGTACATATGGTTGTATTGGTGGAAGGGATGTCCTCATCAGCAGTCCTAAGGCAATAGGAGCAGGTGAGCGCGAAAACAGTGGGCGACGATCGCATTCGAGGGCGAGCGAGCGGAACTAGCGCAGGCACGCTAGCGAGCAGGGGGCGAGGCGAGGTGGACGACGACCCCTAGCAGGTTGGGCTAGGGTGTCAGCGAGGGAGAGGGCGAGGGAGCGAGGCGGGTTGGCTGGCACACGCAGAGATGGGACATGTTGGGCTTTCGGCCCAATGGGGCGGCGGGGAAAAGAGAAGGAATTGGAAATTTTGAAATTGGCTGCAAGTTTGTCAAATTTTTAAATATAGTAAATGAGCTCCAAAAATTACGAAAATGTTTGTGGAGGCTTCTGGCACTATTTAGTTGTTTGTGTAATTTTTTCAGAATTTTATCTGTTCTGCAGTTTTCTCAAAAATTCTTTTAAGACCACTATTTGTATGCAAATGTAATAATTGATTTAAGAAAATTTCAAAAACATGTTCAAAATATTTCCACACTTATTCTCGGTACAATTATCCCAAGTTTGAATTTTTAGGATGTTACACCCGGTCACTCATTCCTCACCCACTTGTGTGATGTCTATCCTGAGACACTCCCCTCCCCCTCTCTCTCTCTCTCTCTCTATATATATATATATATATATATATATATATATATATATATATATATATGTGTGTGTGTGTGTGTGTTGGCTGATTTGGCGATAAGCCACCACTGTTGAGCTCCTAGGTGTGAGCTCCTTCCTCCCGATCTCTCCATGCACGGGCAAGCTCCAATGCTCATGGTGTTCGTTGTTTGGTTGCAATATGATGTTGTTTTGTTTTGGATGCTTGGTTTTTTTATTTAGCTCAGTTGACGGCGGATAACAAACCGACTCGGCTTGGCTCGGCCAAACTCATTAAGCATCACGGCTCAGCTCGTTAAGCAAATGAGAAAAAAACCATGCTCAGCTTGGTTCAGCCAAAGGGCTTGAGTTGGCTCGTTAGGGTCATTTGGCTCGCTATGTTCCCCTTTCATCGCAGGCGGAGTGGGTGGGCGGGCAGGAGGCGGAGGGGGATGAGGTTGGTGCTGACCTGCAGCAGTGTTGTGTCGTGTGACTGGTGTTGTGTGACTCGCTTGTGCTGTCCCTAGTGAGTAGGGTTGGCTTCTCTTGATGGCTTTGGGCTGGCTCATGGGTCTATGAGTTGGGCACTTTGTCCTTCTTTACTAGTGTCGCCTGTTTTAAAATAAGTGAGGCTATCGAGCTGGCTTGAGCTCGGTTCGTTAAGCAAACAAGCAAAAAAAAATTGCTCAGCTCAGCACTAGTTCAAACCGGGTTCTTAACAAAACTTGCTGGCTCACCCCTAAGCACAGCAATTGGAATCGGTGTGAATTTTGAAGCACAAGAGGACTCTTGCCGGGAAGGAAGGGATGACTACGGTAAGATCAAGGTGACAGAGATAGGGCTATGGTTGTTGTGCATCCGACGGTTCATTGCAGAATTAAACGACGGAAGGGGGCCGGGGTACGAAACGAGCGTCCGGATCAGATGGACGCTAGTCGCTTCCTTAGTATAATAATGCTTCGTCTGTCCAAATCATGCATCCAAAATCCGCCCATCCTTCATAGCCAATGAACTATACCGGCCTGCTTAGGAGTTAGCAGCAGATAAGACAAAATATCTCAATCCATCAACTTTGCTTTCTCCGTGCCTAGCCCAAGAAGGTACCGAGGATTAGCAAATCCTTATTATAAATGTACACCTTGTTGTCGTCTCCATGACAAGCAAGTTACAGCCATTAATTTGTATCATCTCTCTTTGGTTAAAAGTGCTTGTCCTGCATGTATCTCCACGATAAGAAGTTTACAAGTATTTTCCGACAAGTTTCAATGCTCCCTCTATAAAGCAGCCCGCTTCACCTATCTGTACCGCAATCCATGCTTACGTACTTAATAGTGTCTCTTCTATTGAGAGCTCTCTCTTGTAGCTAGCTAAACCTCCATTCATGGCGACCACTGATGAGCCAAAGTCTCCGTCATCCATGAACTTTCTCAAGGAAGGCGTACTCATCCCAACGCGCAACTGCAGCCTGTTCTCCTCTATCCTCGTGCTCAACGTCGCATGTGCCGCCGTGGCCGCGCTACCCTATGCCTTCGTGATCTGGCCTCTCGGGACCAGAATCCTTTGCGACTTGGAGGACCTCAACCACACCCATCCGAGGAGCAACGGCCACGCCAGACTGATGAAGAAGATCCAGGCCAACGCCCCGGAATTCCTGATCGACATGGCGGTCTACCTCCTCGTCACCACCGTCGTCAGCTCGGCCGTCTCCATCGTGTCCGCCCACGCTGCCGTCGCGACGAGCTCGGCCGGCTCTGAGGGTCCGCACGGGCTCGGATCGCTCCTGGCAAGCGTCAGGGGCAACCTCAGGGGCCCCTTCGTGACCGCCCTGCTATCCAATGTTCTGCCACTCCTGTGCGCAGGCGCCGTCGCGGCGCTGGTGCTGCTCCTGCATCCGGCGGCGACACCGCAGACCGGCGCCCTGGAGGTGCTGCTTTTGGCTCTCATCATCGTCATCGCAGTTCTCGTCGCCCTCTACCTCAGCACCGTCCTGTGCTCCATGGCCATCGTCGTGTCGGTGGCGGAGCCCGGCTGCCATGGCGCGGGTGCATTCGGCCGGGCGTTGCAGCTCGCAGCGGCAAAGAACAGGAAGGGCCTGCTGTTCATGGTCGTGCAGTCCGTCGCCACCGCCGCCATCTGGACGGACATCATGGTGTACGCTGGCCTTCTAAGGTTTGTGTATGTGCTGCTGCTGGGTGCCGTGCAGGTGGTCTCCGTGTGCGCGGTCACCGCGTACTACTACGAATGCAAGCTGCAGATCAAGCAGGATGCACTGACCGATGTCTATGCCGAGGTGCAGACCGATGGGGCAAATAATGTTTGACGATGGAAGATCATATATAGTGTGTGCAACTCGTAGTATTAAACTGCGAGCTGTCTGATCCACCATCATTGTGAACTTTCTTTTTATTTAAGCGTGCCACAGGAACGAGTTGTGAACTTACCTGGATACAAGTGGATGTTTTTTTTTTCACGAAAACCCTACTACTCTGCACTGGATATGCTAATATTTAATAAATAAGGAGTGTCTATACAACATGTGACTGATTTTTTTTTTGAAAATCAGTCACTTTTTGAACCATCAGATGGAGATTCAATGCTCCAGATATCACCCCACCCTTATATCCCTAACCCAATCTCACTTCCTACACTCTCTCCCTCTCTCTCACCAATCACAGAGCGTTAAAATTAAAGATGTATAGCAGTTCTCTTATTAAATTTGTTCCAGATTCTGACAATGTGTTCGAGTTCGCCCTCAGAATAAAGTATTGGATCTGGACTTGCTCAGTACACACTAATCCAAATGGATGTATATTTCTCTCATTTATTTTAAGTGTTCTAAAACTGTATATGCAAATTTTACTTCAATAGAATTGTGGACTCATTTATAAACATTTTTTCCTTAAAAAAAGACGTACTGTCTGATCTGGCTCTTGTTCTCTCCTACGCGAATCCACCAAGTTCACCCTCTGGCGCCAGTAGCCCCCATCCCCAGCGAGTCCACTCTGCAGCTCCTCCTAGACATTCTTGGCTTCTTCTGCTTGAAAATGGTGTCGAGCCGAAGTGTCTTGTTCTCCTGGCCCAAGCACGCCTGCCCGAAGGCCAACGAAGCGAGTAGAGGCATCTAAGCTGCTTTCCAATAGGTAGTATCTTAGTATAGTTTTTAGTGCATAAGGAATATTAGGATACAATCTTTCTAATATATGGTTTCTTATGGTGTGATATCTTAAACTGTTTCATTTAATTACATGCATAAGGCTGTTTTGCGTTGGATTTTGAGCCGAACTAGTATCTAAGGGCATGTACAATGGTATAGACAGCTGCTGTCTATAGCAACTATCCTTGTCACCTATAGACAACACTAAAGACAGCTCATACAATGGGTTGTGATAATACAGCCGACTATAGGATTACAGACAACACACAATCTTTATTGCTTTTCTTGGTTTTGGTGCTACAGTCGGCTGCAGGATTATAGACAGCAATATTCTCTCTTTTCGTTCTCTTTCATCCACGTCAGCAAAAATCTTATATGGCAAATGCTATAGACGGCTGACATAAGCCCATTGTACATGCTCTAAAGTACCTTCTCTCTCTTCATTAAATATGGTGTCACATCTTTATTTTGCTTCTAAAATGCTAACCAAGGTAGAGCATTGACAGCAGCCGCCTCCTCTAATGGCCAGGGTTGGCCGCATGGGTGGGGCATGGCCCAAACACAAGCATTCAAGCCACCAATGCACATTCGGTCAATCTACGTTTTCTTTTCCAATGATATGAACATATTTACTAGGTTCACTGAACCAGTTATTCTTCTTTCTTCTTTTGCGAGGAGTTCTGCAGCCTTCATTTACAGAAAATGTTTTTTCTTTTGTGTGTACGTACAACCAAGTGAATATTGTTTGATGGTAATACATTCCATTGTTGTTAGTAAGTGTTCAAGTGCTACCGGTATGAATGAGTTTTTGTGCATCCATTCTCTTGTTCGTTGTGTTGACGTTAGTATCATTATTTGAATCTAAGAAAATTCTTGGCTTATACTCGCTCCAGGCACAAATACTTGTCATTTTAGACATCAACACGGTCTCCAAAACACTACCTCGATCACTAATTTTTATTATAATCTATTTTTTAAACTCAATAAAATTATAATATTATTAAAGTACTTTTCAGGACAAATCTACAAATGATTTTCATCTATTCAATCTAAATATTTAAAAAGATATTAATAGTCAAAATTTTAAAAGTTTGACGACATGTATTTGTGAATAAGGAGTACACGTTGGTACGAATAATCTTTCATCAATCCATTCTATGTATGGTTGATCCAACAGAGCATGTTCACGTGTTGTTGGGAAAAACCATGATCTACTTTGTGGTAATTAATGAGTCTTTGTAATTCTTTTGTTGCTGTATTTAATCTGGTTAATCATGCGTACATATACATTGAATGATGACTTCTCCTCAACACTTCAATTTCATAACAATTTGTAAGCAACAGAAACAATTTAACAATATACTGTCAGACTGAAATAACCAGATGAAAAAGCATAGTCCGATACCCAGTGGCGGACCCAGGATTATATTTTAGGTATGACGGAGTTGCAAACACGAAGATAGCTTAAGGGCATTGTTGATTGGTAGCTACAGATTTTGCTCAACTACCTTGGTTTCAATCGATACAACCTTACAAAGAACTCAGCAAAAGCTACCAATCCCAACATAAGCAACTTTTACTGTTTCGCTAATTTGCTCCAACAAGCAAACTGATCCATGTCCTTTAGAAGAACTGAGATAATCAACGCAGCTCTCATCTCAATAAGGAACTCAACGTACGCACCAAATCTTTTACCAAATAGTCAAAATCATCAAGTGCACACTAACAATTGTAAAAGAACCATGAGCTCTATCACTTCAAAAGCATTCTATTACCCAATCACCATAAAACAATAAAATATAAACACAAGCTACCGCACCAATTTGCACCTGCATAATTTCTCTGTTAAGCAGCTCCTATCCCCCAACAAAATTCAACTTTGCACCAAACAACCATTACAAAGCAAGGCTCCTGATTTCTTGCAAATTTAATATCTCCTAGGTGTTCAACTACCCATAGACACCAAATCAGTTCACCCTAAACAGCCAGCTCTGAACTCAGGTCATGTCAAAAAAGAAAATATGTCATTTTGCATCGTCACACAACAAAGAGGGGAAGAACTACAGTACCTGCGGCAGCGGCATGGTGCCCTCGAAGTGCAGCGCGTCGGGCCGTCATCAATCAGACAGATATGCTCAGTCTTACCTATTATGCTCAATTGCCCAGTAGGCCAGTCTCCGGCTGGACCGGCTCCCCGCTGCAGCGCTGCTTGCCGACGCCACCCGTCCACCGCGCCACCACGGCACCACACGCCCACGCCCACGCCCACGCCGATGTGCCACCGCCGTGCGCCCTGCGTCGCCTGCCCGCGCACCGCCTTTGCCCTGCGTCGCCCGCCCGCGCGTCTTCGCCCTGCATCGCCTGCCCGCTACGACGCCCGCTTGGCCGCCTAGGTCAGGATTAGGGGGGAACGGGGATTGGGGAAGCCTCAAGCTGGGAACGGGATTACAAGAAGAAGCATCTGGGGTTTGGGCTGTGGGCAGTGGGAAGCCTGCTGGGCCTTTGGTTAATTTGGCTCATGGCTATTTCTCGCTTTGGCTTGGTACTTACCACTGGCAGAAGGTGGCAGTGCACTGTAACATTCCAATTTTTCGAGTTTGAAAAACCTTTTAAATAGTTAGTAGGGAAAAAAGTCATCATTTGGATTTATTTAAATTTAATCTAAAAGCTTAATATTGGACTTTATAATCAAAAGCATTTAATGTGAATAATCCCAACATGAACAATAGCCAAAACTATTTTATTTGGGTTCTATGTGTTCAGATATATTTTCTAGAATTTTCTAGAATTTTTTCTGAGTTTATTTTCTATTTTCTATTGCTTATTTGAATTTCCAGTATTTTCTAAAATAGAAAAGCTATTTAAAATCTCAGAAAAAGCTTTGGGCCGAATTCTTTGAAGCCGGCCCAATCCCAATCCCCTTTTCGGCCCAACCCCACGCGCAGCCCATCCTGCGCGCGCGCCCGCCTCTGCTGATAGGTGGACCCTACCTGTCAGTCTCTCAGTCTCTCTCTCTCTCTCTCAATACGCTCAGCTCATCCTCCACCGTTAGATCAAGATTGAACGGTCAGATGCGACGTGATCGTTCAGGGGTCCGAATGCCACCTGTGATTTGGACCGTTTGATCATAGATGGACGGTCAGATCTTCGGAGTCCGTTTGCCACGCGGTCTCGCACGAGCCACAGCCACAAACGAGTGGGCCCCACCGAATCTACTATTTATCATCTCCGGATCAGTTAGGGATTCACCGCCGCCGCGCGATGAAACATCCCAAAGTTATGTTACCAAAATAAAAAAAATAAATATAGTTATTGTTTTGTTGGATTTTCTGAAATTTGATAGAGTTTCATTGCTTTTTTTGAATTTTTGAAGTTTAAAAGTCAAAATTTAAAATTTATTTGAAGTTCTTGAAGTTTTATTTGGTTTAAACTGAAAAATAAAATTTTAATTAATTTCTAGAATTTTCTGATATTTTAAAGCTTTTTCCTAAATATCTTAAAGCCAAAACAATTTATTTTGCAAAATTAATAGCCAATTATGAGCTGGAAATAGTTTTTAAGTCCAAAATAAATAAGGGAATTTCTGTGAATTTTCTTAATATTTTTGGATTTTATTTGCTATTTTCTAAAGCTAGTTTGAAATATCTGGATTATTTAAATTACAAAATCAATTAAAACCCTTAAACAGCCCTTGGCCCTAAACCTCCTCGGCCCATGTCAAAATCCACGTGTGTGCGGCCCGTCTGGCCCAGTGTAACAACCCCAAAATTAGAGTTTGTATTTTAAATGTACAAAAATATTAAAATTTAAAAACTTTTGTTGTATCTCTGGGTCATGCTCTTGGTTTTCTAAAATTTGTGCACAATTTTAAACTTTTGATGTTTTGTATTCTGATTGTGTTGGAAATTTCAAAACTTTTAAACTTAAAATTCATTCCTATTTGAAATCCAGAAAAATGTGTGAATAAAAGTTTCCAAAAATAATTTAATCAAATACTAGATTATTTATCTTGAATTATCATTATTTTTACCAAATTTTGAGAAGTCTTTTGCCTTCCCCAAAATTCAAAACAAATCCCAAATCTGATTTGAATATAAATTAAATCTAACAAATTATAATATATAAAATGTGTAAAATTATTTTTCTTAGTACCTTGTGAAACTCAGTGCCCACAAAAATTTCGAATTTTGGAATTTTATTTCTATTTCAAACTTCTAAGTCAAAGCTGGATTGTTTTCGGTCAAAGTTAAATCCAAATTCTAAACTTTAAACCTAGACCCTCATCGTTCATCGGGCTCGGGCAGGCCCGACTCAACCCTGATCGAACCCACTCACCCGAGCCACCTCCTTCCTCACTTACCCGTGGGCCCCGTTGTCGGCGCTTCTCCTCCACGTCTTCGTCGCGCCCGCCGCGGCGCCGGCTCGCCTCGCCGCTCGCATGCATGCGGCGCGACTCGCGGCCACCGGTTTGCGCGCCGGGTTCCCTCACGTGTCGGTCGCACTACTCCCGGCCGCATCGCGCATGCTTGCCCATGATTGCGGTCGCGAGCCCATGCTCTGCCCCACCTCCTATTCATGCGGCGAGTTTGCCGCCACCTGCCGCCGCTTTCTTCCGGTTATCTCCGCCTCCTTCTATTTAAGTCACGTTTGAGCTCGCCTCACCTTTCGCCACTCCTCTGCTGCTCCTCTTCATCCTCCTTCCTCTCGAGCTCATTTGAGCACCCGGCTCGAATCACGTTCGGACCCGCCGCGCGCCTCAGTGTTCAGCCGCTCCGTGGCCCGACCACCACAACCGCGTCGCGGCGCCTCGCCTAGAAAGCGAAACCCTCCATCAATTCGGAGAAAAAGCCACCGAGGAGCTGCGCAGCGGCCTTCTTCTTCAACTCCCGGCGAGTCCGCTTCTTCCGCCGCGCTCTTCTGGAGAGCTCGGCTCAATTACCCTCTCCGTGAGCATCTCCTAACCTCACCCTACTCTACCCCATCACTCACTTGTGCCTCTTTCTCTCCGGACCACCACCACCGTTGGGCGTCGCGCGACCATCGTCACCGTCGCCGGACCACTCGGCCGCTCTCGTCTTCGTCGATCACTCCGACACGTTCGGGTGACCGCGGTGCCCATGCGTGCTCTAGTTCCCATCCCCTTCATCTCCAGCACCGGCGCCGCGTTCCGCCTCCACGGCCGGCCGACGCTCGCCCTTGCCGCGCCGCCACCGTGCCTCTCCGGCCACCCCGCGACCACCCATGGCTTCCTTGACACCCCGGCAACCCATTTTGGCCATCACCATGGTCTTCCCGCCGCTCCAACCACCGGCGATTTGCCGCCCCAAAACCAGCCCGAGCCCTTCCCCTGTTCTTTGTTTGTGCCCTCTGTTTCTCTGGAAAGTGGGACCCATTCATTGCTAATCAACCTTGTTAATGTCATTCAGGTCACTCTAGCTATTTAACAAAAGTTTAAGATTGAATTTGAGGGTAGCACTGTTAGTACAGAGATGTCTTGGGTTTTGTCTTTTGGTTGATCTGTAAAGGCAGTCTGAAGGTGTTTTGTCAAGATTTGGTTGAACTGAGAACAGCGATAGAGTTTTGTCAGTAAGTTAAAGTCTTGCCTAACTCTAGTAGTTAGAGTTGTCTTAATGCTGTTAATTGTAGACAGATCAGTGATATCTTGTCGTTGTAGTGTTTTGTAGAGAAGGGAAGAGGATCAGAAGGAAGTTCAAATTATCAGTCTTAACCACCTTGTAAAATCTTGTGTCTTTTACTAGCAAAAGTGTGTAGGTCAATTAAGATCATTTTAGTGAGTGACCAAACTGGAAGCTTGAAAGTTTGGAAATCGGTTGTAGCGGTCCTTAGCACTTTGGCTCATTTTGTTTCTTTGTTGTAGATGGTGAGCGATGTCGACAATATCGGGATTATTAAAAGGCTAATGACCTGTCTAGCTTTAGTAGTTAAGTCTAGCTTAATACTGAAATTAGATGGCTATTAGTTAGCCCACTCTAATGATTCAACAAATTTGAGTGTCAAAAATTTAGGATAAGTTTGGATAGTAGCCTTAGGTTCTTGATACTCCTGTTCAAAGGTCACGTTTGTACAAGGAGAGGTGTAGATAAAAGTATGGTTAGCAAATACTCATTTTCATTATCTCTAGTCCTTTTGTAATATTTGAGCAGAGAGAGAAACTAAGAATACTCATTAATGGAAATAGACTAATGTAAAGTTTAGATTACAAAATACAGACATTAATAGCTTAGCATTTGAATATCTTTAACACTACTTAGTAGTAGGCCATTCTAGTTAGTTATTAACTACTCAATTGATAAGTTGTGTTTTCAGATAGTATCAATCAGTGGCTGAACTAAATTAAGTGATTCGATTGATAACTAGAGAGTGGTATTATAAGGGTAATTCTTGTATCTAGAGCCTATCTCTAGATAATAGATGTACACAATCGCCATCAAAATCATCGAAAGAATAATATATAAGAGGTTTGATTTTGACCGTATGATTATCGTGGGAAATAAGTGAGTTTGGAGAGAGCAAACGAAAGAAATCCTATCTAATTTAAATATTTCCGTATAATCTAATTTGTTGTTCCTAAATTCATATTCTAT
Source organism: Ampelocalamus luodianensis (assembly GCA_036346255.1). Taxonomy (NCBI): domain Eukaryota; kingdom Viridiplantae; phylum Streptophyta; class Magnoliopsida; order Poales; family Poaceae; genus Ampelocalamus; species Ampelocalamus luodianensis. The sequence goes on from CM070632.1 coordinate 36,436,481, forward strand.
CTTCGTGTTTTGATTTTTGGATCTGTTGGCGTTACGTGTTTATTATTGTTCTTTCGCTTTGGCGCTTTATCGTTAGATGACGTCGATGCTCGAGTGATCCTCTGCTGACAAGTCAATTATCTCAAGCAAAGCAAAGGCAAGCGGTTTGATCATATCGAGTTCATTCCCATTATTTTCAAGTCTAATATTTTGTTTAACTTGTATGTATGCATGCTTTTGTGTCAAAGTAATTTTGTCGATTAGAGGTAGTTAATCCCATTGCATTGTTGCCACGAAAATTGTTCACCTGCCACTAACTTAGGAATATTATTCTCCTTTGGTGAATTAGAGCCGGTGAATGATTTAGGGCCTTTATTTGTATTTACGATATGATGCTTAGCCATGCTTAGATATCAGGTAGAATTGGACGGTTATCGACTTAGTCGATAACTTTGATCACACAAAAATTATTATATAACTTTATGATTCAGCACTTTTGCTATGTTTAATTGTGAAAACTAAAAACCAAAAACAAAATGATTTCGACGCGGGCACAATGGTAAGATGGTGTGATTCTTGGGTGTGACTGGAATGGTGCCCGGGTCAATTAAGGACCGAACATCTTGTGAGTGAATTTTTATCCGGGCATTTCGCGCTAACCACACTAGAGTATATGGGACCTCTCTTGACCTAGTACTTTGGCGTGTATTGGCTCGGTCGCAGGAGGTCGCAGGAGGGATGGAGGTGGGAGCATGGTAGTTGTCCGAAAAGCTTTATCCTGAGTGGGTAGTTGTCTTTTAGGCTTTACCATGTAAGCGTATGGATTTCTATCCATACGAGCGACTCGTAGTTAATACACAATATTGGAAAAAGTCTCGTAGGACTTAGCTGTGCAAAGATACCTTCCAAGTGTGCTTTGGCTTAAAGCGATGCGAAGTGTGGATGCAGTGGTACACCCTGCGGGGGTTAAAAACTATTCGAATAGCCTCGTCCTAGGTGATGGACACGCTTGGGTAAGCTTTTCAAGAGTTAGACTACAACATTTTAATTAAAACTTGATGGGTTGGTATGAGCAGGCGTTCAAACTATTGTTGTGATGGCCATTGGGTTGGTCATCTCGGGATGTCTTTTGTCACTACTTCTCAGTATCATTTGTTATTTACGCAAATAAAATTGAATTGTTAAAACGCCTTCAAAACTATTACTTTATTGCAAAAGAAAACTTGCTTTCGCTAAAAGTAAGTCCAGCCCTCCACTTAAATAAAGCTTGCATGTAGTTAAATTATAGTTACATTGCCCTTACACGTCAGGTCTTGCAGTACAAAAACAATTTTTGTACTCATTGCTTTGCTTAATGTTTTTGTTGCGAGAAAGAAGGTGAGCCCCAAGGGCTTTCCTTTTGTGAGATGTGCGCGGTTTGACGACTAGCTTGGCGGCCGGTTGGTTGCCTTGTGGGTAAAGGCACACTAATTGGCTCTTTATTTATCGCCATCTTATGGCTTTTGCTTCATTTGTGTAGTTTGTTATTTATCTTGTAATTTCAATCATTGTATATTGTGTAGTTTTATTATTGTAACCTCTCGTGTATGGAATTGATGCATGATTTTGTAACGGGTGTGTATCTGCATTTAGGAAGTATACATATCCACGAGGCTTGGTTTATTTGAATTGTAATGCTAGGGTCAATGGAAGGCTAAGCATTACAAGTCGAATAAACCGGGGTCCTCACACCCAGCTTCCCCACGCGCTTCCCCATCCACCCCCATCGTTCGATTTGGATCGGACGGTCAGCAAACCTCCACGCCACCCACTCCTCCCGCGCATTTCTTCTTAACCAATATTGGCCGTTGGATTGAAATCCAACGATCAGATGTTCGTGTAATGTTCAGGCGACCGAACGTCTCATCGGTGTTGACCGTTGGATCTAAATCCAACGGCCAACAAATCCCCAACCCAACCGCAGCCGGCCCCTCTCCCTCTCACCGTCCGATTCGCATCGGACGGCACTTGCACCTCCACGCCACCCGCCTTCTCCTCACCGTCGGATGGAAATCCGATGGCTCCGTGCCCTTCTTCTTCCCCGCTTTCTTCTCTGCAAAGCCGCTCCCAACCCCGCCATTACCGCGCGCACAAAGCTCGCCTCCGCCGCAATCGCGCCTGTTCCCACCCGTTTTCCCCCTCATCACGCCCACGTCCGCCAAAACCGTCGCCATGGCCGCCAAAGGACCCGCGCACACAATCTCCCTCTAACGTCCTCCCCTCGCCCTATAAAAGGGAGCACGAGGAGCCCCTCGACTCACTCAACCTCTCGCCACCACCCACTCCCTCTCTTCCCCTCCGAGCTCGTTGGAATTCAAGTTTTCATCGCCGCCAGCCGAAAACACGCCGCCGCCTCTAGCGCCGCTGCCATCGACGCCACGTCCTCGCCGCCGCCACCATCGGCCGCCACCTTCTTGCGTGTGAGGACTCTGGTTTACTCGACTTGTAATGCTTAGTCTTCCATTGACCCTAGCATCACAAATCAAATAAACCAAGCCTCGAGATATGTATACTTCCCAGAAATGCAGTATACACACCCCGTTACAAAATCATGTATCAATTCCATACAACAGGTCTAACAAAAGACATACAAATAACTAAGTAAACAACGGAAGCAAAAGTGTCATAAGATAGCGATAAACAAAAGCCAATTAGTGTGTCTTTACCCACAAGGCAACCAACCGGGCCGCCAAGCTAGTCGTCAAACCCGCAGCACATCTCACAAAAGGGAAGCCCTTGGGACTCACCTTCTTCCTCTGCAACAAAAACATAAAGCAAAGCCACTGAGTACAAAGATGTACTCGCAAGGCGACGATGTAAGGATAATGGACACATGAATTAACTACATGCAAACTTTATTTAAGTGGAGGGGGCTCTGGACTTACTTTTAGCATAAAGCAAGTTTTCATTTGCAATAATGTAATAGATTCAAAGCAATTTGATAAAATATTTGTAATTGTTGAAATAACAGCGATACAATAATAATAACAACAATAAAGACAACCTGGAAGTGACTAACCCATTAGTCACCACAACAATAGTATGAATATCCATTCATACCAACCCATCAAGTTTTAATTAAATGTTGTAGTCTAGTTCTCACGGGGCGTATCCGAGCGTGTCCATAACCTAGGACGAGGCTATTCGAATAGATCAAACCCTGCAGGGGTGTACCAATGTACCCACACTTTAGACCGCCTTTCCACCAGCCACGATTAGCATACTTCCTTTGGTATGCAGACACGGTTAAGTCTAACAAGACGTTTTCCAACATTGTATATTAACTACGAGCCGCTTGTATGGATAAAAATCCATACGCTTACATGGTAAAGCCGAAAAGACAACTACCCACAAAGGTAAAGCTTTTCGAACAACTACCATGCTCCCAACACCATCCCTCCTGCGACCCCCTGCGACTCGGAGCCAATACACGCCAAAGTACTAAGTCAAGAGAGGTCCCATACCCTCTAGTGTGGTTAGCACGCAAAATGCTTAGAACGGTGGTGCAAGTAACTCGGTCCTTAATGACTCGGGCACCATTCCAGTCACACCCAAAAGCACACCAACTTACCATTGTGCCCAAGTCCAAATCATTTTGTTTTATTTTTAGTTTTCACAAATAAACATAGCACAAGGGCTGAAATATAAAGTCATAATAAGTTTGTGTGATCAAGGTTATCGACTAAGTCGATAACCGCCTAATTCTAACGGCATCTAAGCATTGCTAAGCATCATATCGTAAAGAAAAATAAAAGGCCCTAAATCATTCACCGGGCTCTAATTCACCAGTGAGAATAATATTCCTAAGGTAGTGGCGGTGAACAATTTCGAGGCAACAATGCAATGGGATTAACTACCTCTAATCGACAAAATTAATCATTGACACAAAAGCATGCATACGTACGAGTAAAACAAAGTATTAGATTTTAAAAGTAATGGGATTGAGTGGATATGATCAAACTGCTTGCCTTTGCCTTGCTAGAGATATTCGACTTGCTGTAGAGGATCACTCTCGTAATCAATGTCATCTAACGATAAAAACTGCCAAAGCGAAAAACAGCGAATAAACACCAGAATGCCAAAAGTATCCAAAAAATTAAAAACACAGAAGATAGATTATGAATTTAGGAACAACAAATTAGTTGATTCGGAGTTTATTTAAATTAGTTAGGATTTCTTCTTACTGTTCTTTCCAAACTCACTTATTTTCCACGATAATCATACAGTCAAAATCAATCCTCTTATAAGCTCTCATGATTAAATTAGTTATTACTTCCTATAAACACAACAATGGTCTTGAGTTAAACACTAAAGGCACTCACTACCCTCTAGTTACTTGAATCAACCTTATCATACCATTCTCTAGTTAACATTCGGATCACTTGATTTAATTGATTTAGCTCAGCCACTGATTGTTACTATTTGAAAACACAACTTATCAATTGAGTAGTTAAAAACTAACTAGAATGGCCTACTACTAAGTAGTGCTAAATATATTCAGATGCTAAGCTACTAATGTTTTGTAGTTTGTAATCTAAACTTTACATTAGTCTATTTCCATCTCTGAGTATTCTTAGTTTCTCTTCTCTGTTCAAACACCTACAACAGAACCAAACATTCCTATTTGTTTTCAGGTTAAAAAGCTGTTGTTAGATAAGTGTTCAACTGATTGAAATTAAGAGAACTCTAACCACAAGATTTAGATAGGGTATTGCCTGTTGACAATTCTAATGTTTTTCAGGTTACTGCTCATACCTACAACAACTTTTCCCTCTGGACAGAAATGCTACAACCAGACTTTCTTTAATCTTAACTACAAATTATCTAACTAGAGTGATCTAATTGTCATACACCAATTTGTGAGCACAAGAGTCAGGTTTTTGTAGATGGGTGACACTGACATTTTAAACTTTCTTCTCTACTTCTCTGTTAGTTTTCTGAAAATTCTTATCTGGAATTGGTTTTCATGTAACTGTTCAACCTACACAGCAAGAATTTTCTGAACTAACCAGCTAAACTTCTCTACAATTTCAAGCCTAAACTTTTGTTAATTCATTGAAGGAATTTAACAGGCAAACAAACTTTCAATTAACAAAAGCATTGGGTGATTCTACTGGCGGGGCCCACTTTTCAGTGAGACAAAGGAGGACACAGATGAAGAACAGGGAGGGGGCTCGGGGCTGGATCGGAGCGGCAAATCGCCGGCGACTGGAGTGGTGGTGCGGCAAAAGCGAACCCAAAAATGGGTTACCCGGAGTAAAAGGAAGCTAGGGGTGGCAGTGGTGCGGCTTGACCGGCACTGTGGTGGCGCGGCGATGGCGAGCGGCGGCCGGCCGTGGAGGTGGAAAGGGGGCGGCGGCGTCGGGTGGAGTCGGAGCAAAACTAGCGAGAGCATGAGCATACCTAGGGTTCCAGGAGCACGATGGAGTGGTCCGAGGGAGACGAGGTGGCGGAGTTGGGCGGCGGCGGCAACTGCGGCGCGAGGTGGTCACCGAGGCGGGGTCGCTGTGGAGCAAAACAACACGAGTGAGTGATCGGGGAAGGTCAAGGGAGCCTAGAGGGTGCTCCAGGAGGGAGGAATCGGAGAGGGAGTCGCCGGAGTAGGCGTGGCGCTAGAAATGGCGGTGGCGGCGTGGTCGGGAAGAAGGCCGTCTTGCAGCTCCACGGCGCATAAACTCCGAATTGATGGAGGTTGAGCTCAACGTGGTGCAAGGCACGCCGTGTGACGCGTGGGTGGTCGAGACATTGAGCAGCCGGAAAGCTTGGAGGCGGCGCGGCCATGGCGAAATGGCATTCGGAGCTTGGTTCAAGCTCTGGAGAAGAGATAGGGTGGGATGGAGAGGAGACCGGGGCGAAGGGAGGTCAGGCGAGCTCAGGATCCTCCTTTTATAGGTGAAAACGGCCGAGAGCACAAGAGCGTTGTGCTCGGTGGCGTTGTTTGAGCCGCACGCGGCGGGCGACCGACATGGCACTAACGCTCAGCGCGGCGGCGCGTGGAGGTGGCGTGCGGTGAGACGAGGCCACAAGGGCAAGGCCGAGGGCGAACCATGGGCGCGGTAAAAAACCCAGGGGCGAGGCGGTGGTTTGCTGGCGAGTTGCATGCACAGGCTTGGGCGGGTGCATGGAGAAGATGAACTGACAACGGGGCCCACAGGTAAGTGAGAGGGGGAGGGGTGGCTCGGTGCGAGCTGGTCTGGTGCGGTCAGGATTTCGGCTCGGGTCCGGTCGGAGGAACAGTTCACGGCTAGATTTAGATTTAGGGTTTTAGTATTTGACCGAAAATAAGCAAGTTTGACCTAGCCGTTTGAAATAGAAATAAAATTCGAAAAATTCTGAAAATTTTCGTGGGCACTCTGAGGTTCACAAGGGACTTAGGAAAAATAGTTGCAAACACTTTACATACTAAAATTTGTTAGAATTAAATTATTTTTAAATCTGTATTAGTGATTTGATTTGAATTTTGGTGAAGTCAAAATCACTTCTAAAAATTTAGTAAAAATAATTAAAATTCAATATAAATAATCTAGTATTTGAATAAATTATTTTTATAAACTTTCATTCATACATTTTTCTGGAATTCAAATAGCAATGGAATTTAAGTTTAAAAGTTTGAAATTTCAACACAAACTTTAATACAAACATCAAAAGTTTAAAATTGTGCACAAGTTTTTAGAAAACCAAGAGCAAAACCAAGAGATACAACAAAAGTTTTTAATATTTAATACTTTTATACATTTGAAATACAAACCCTAGTTTGGGGTTGTTACATCGCGATCCCGGTGCGCACCTCGACTTCGCCGGGACCCCGCCGGAGCTCCTCCGCCGCCGCGAGCCGAATTGCTCCGCCGCCTTCGCCCTCGCCACCGGCGAATCCTTTGTGCTCTAGCCTCACCAAGGTAAGCCCTAGAATCCTCGCGACCTCCTCTACCCGTGGGTGTGCTCGCCGGCCGCCGCCGTACCCTCAATCGCCGGCAACCCTAGGACCGAGCGCCCGCCGGCCGTGTGCCACCGTGGCATTGCCACCTCACGGCCACGTCGCCGCCTGGTCCACGTGGCACACGCATAGCATCCCGGTCATTGCCGGGTCAGCGCCCGCGTGGCCAGTCCACCGCACCAGCTCGCCCTCGGCTCGGTGGAACCAGTCCACCGTGAGCCGTGTCTATGACACGTGGGGCCCGCGCGTCAGAAATTAATTAATTTCTTTTAAATCCCGAAAATCAGTTGCTGGCGTCATCTTGCGCAGTAATTAAATTTTCCTTTAGGAAAATAATTCAAGAAATTCATAAAAATCTGAAAATTAGGGTTTCTTATATTTAGAACTTCTCGGGGTTCGTTCTCCTTCATACGAACTCCGATTTAGGTGATTCAAATTCCTAAATTCCTATAAAATCAAGATCTAGCCATCCAAACCAAAACTAATTCAAATAATTCCTTTAAAAACCCTAATTCTATCAATTTATGTAATTTCAATTTCCCGAAGCTCATATCTTTTGCATCCGAACTCCGATTGAGTCCATTCAAATTTCTAAATTTGTCTAAATTCAAGATTTAGCCAACTAAACCAAAATTATTTGATTTGGAGTTCATTTGATTTGTTATTTGAATTTTATTTGAATTTGACTTACTTCGCGATTAGATTTTGACGACTTCGGAGAGTCAGATTTCGACGACGATTGAAGAGCACCTAAGAAGATTGATTTTGATTATGTGATCATCGTGATTGTACACTTGGGCTACCTGGAGAAAGTACTTGTGAGTACTAGGTGACATGTTAAGAAAAACAACATCACCTCACTACTAGGTGATCTGTTAAGGAAAACAATATCACCCCATCAAGCAAGGCAAGTTATATCCTTGATCATATCGATCTCATTATTTTAAATTTATTTAATTCTGTTTTTAAATTACTATTGCATGCATAATTTTTATTCAACTATTTTAATCCCCTGTTTAAATATTTAGTTATTCCAATTCCTTTTGTATAGCCAATTTGAATATTGATTATCATTACCTTGTTACCATTAGATAAAATAGTATTGGAAATAATCAAATGCTTAGCCAATGCTTAGATCAAATCTTGTATTTGGTAAGTTTTTAGCCAAATCTTCCAAATATGATTTAAATTGGGTCTTTGGTATTGTTTTACCATAGAAGGTTTATAAAATGTTTTTACTTGGAAAATAAAATGAAAATGGGTTTGGACTTGGGCGAATTGGTTGTCTAGAGGGTGCAAGTTTATGCACAGGCTCAACTGGGTAGGTTGAGGCCTAGGGTTCTGTTGGTTGTCGCCCAAGTCAGTTAAAGACCGGTCTTCGAGCCGCATCTTGCTATGCCACCACCGTACCACCACATGTCCTCAGTATGGGGAGTAGGACCTGGCTGACTAATTTGCAAAGTTCCATCGCGGTCGATCCAATTGTTTCGGTGGGTTGTCTTTCATGACTATGTTGTCCCACCTGGCTCAAGAGGGGGCCCGAACCCGGAGGTTTTCATTCCAAAGGGGGTGGTGAAACCTTAGAGAGGGTAGACTGCGGAAGGATGGCGCATTGTAAAATCCTTGTCACATGCTCTAGCCTGCTTACCTAAGGTAGTGAGCGGTGGTATCGACGGATACCAAATAAACTAGAGAAGTTATGTCTTGTGGGTAAAGCTGTACAACCTCTGCAGAGTGTAAAACTATTCGAATAGCCGTGTTCACGGTTATGGACATGCTGGCAAAGCCACTCAAAGTTAGACTTTGGTTTTGTTTTCAAATAACTTTGGATTTCTATCCAATCGGGAATTTTGGGCAGGTAGCCTTGTGATAGGAGGGTATCCTTCACCACTCATGTGTGAATGTTATCTGATTATAAAATTGAGAATTTATAAAATGAATTTTAGTTATAGAATAACTACTTTGGAACTTAGTACCAGTATTTAAAGAAAATGATGCTCAGAACATCCCAAAGAGCTGTTACCAAAATAAAATAAAATAAACTTATTGTTTTATTGGAAGTTCTGAAATTTGAAAGAGTTGGATTGTCTTAGTTGAATTTCTGAAGTTTTAAAAGTCAAAATTCAAAAGTTATTTGAATTTCTTGAAGTCTTATTTGGTTTTATCTTAAAAATAAAAACTTAATTAATTTCTGGAATTTTCTGAGTTTTTAAAAGCTTTTTCCTAATTATTTCAAAGACAAAATAATTTATTTGCAAAAACTATAGCCAACTTTAAGTTGGAACTATTTTATTTAAGTCCAAAATAACTCAGGGAATTTCTGTGAATTTTCTCAGAATTGTTGGATTTATTTTGCTATTTTCTAAAGCCCTTTTATAATTATCAGAGTTAAATCAATTAAGAAAATCAATTGAAATCCTAAAACTCGTTTCGGGCCGAATCTAGCTCGGCCCACTCCCATTTCACGCACATGCGGCCCGTATGGCCCAAACCTCCCCACGCGCCTCCCCTCTCTCTCTCCCACCGTCCGATTTTAATCGGACGGCCAAGAAATGCCCACGCCACCTCACTCCTCCGCACCGTCGGATCAAGATCCGACGGCTCCGCGCTGTCTTCTCCCTCCCACCCCCTTTCTTCTTCGCGTGGACATAGCCACACGCGCCCGCCATTACCGTGCCGCGTTGAGCTCGTCTCCGCCGCAAATTTCGCCCCCAATCCTCGCGTGTTTGTGCGCATTAAAACCCCCGAACGCTGCCTCCCCCAAATCCGGTCTTTCCCCTCTTAATCGCGCGCGCATTCGCCGGGATTTCGCCGCGGCCGCCGTAATCACCGCTGTCGATCTCCCGCCTCCGCCCCGCCCCGACCCTATTTAAGAGAGCACGAGGTGCCCCCTTCCACCCTCAACCCAACGCCACCACCCACTCCTCCCCAATCACCCTCAACTCGCCAGGTTTTGAGATTTTGTCGCCGCCGGCCGTCGCACCATTAGTCGTCAATTCCGCCGCCGTCGTCGACTCCCCGGCCACCCTGACCGCACCAAAGGCATCGCCGCCTCCTCGCCTACCTGGTGCGCGCCTCCTCGACGCCAGAGCCCCGCCGCATCGTCGCGCCGCCGGAGACGCGCACGGCGCCGCCGCTCTTCACGTCACCGCCGGCCACCCAGTCGCCCTCCGCCGCCACAAGGTAGCGCGTTGCACTCCTCGTAGCACCCTCCCTTCATCGCGCCCTCCCGCGGCGGCCCGCCGCGGCGTCAACGCCGGCGAGCCTGCACCGGCCACCGCCGCTCCGAGATGATGTGGCCGCGCCATGTATGCGCCATGTCATCGCCACGTAGGCTCCACCCGTGCGTGCCTCGCTGAGTCAGCGCCTACCTGGCGCCACGTCAATCCATGCGTAGCGCACCCTCACCCCGTGCACTGTTCCATGAGCCGAGTCCGCGGTGGACTATTGACCAGCCATGGACCCAATCCATTGACTTGGGGGCCCACCTGTCAGTGAAATAAATTATTTTCCTTTAGGAAAATAATTCGGTCGGAAAAAGAAAATCAGTCGCTGACGTCAGTTTGCGCAATAACTAGAATTTTCTTTAGAAAAATAATTCAAAAAATTTAATAAAATCTGAAAATTTGGTTTTAATTAGATTTAGAACTTCCCGGGGTTCGTTCTCCCTCATACGAACTCCGATTTCGTCGATTCAATTTCCTAAATTCATATAAAATCAAGATCTAGCCAACTAAACCAAAATTATTTAATTTTTGAGTTCATTTGATCAATAATTCCTTTAAACCCTAATTCATTATTCCATGTAATTCCAAACTTCTAAAATTCATATCTTTTGCATCCAAACTCCGATTTGGGTGATTCAAGTTGCAAAATTTGTATAAAATTATTATCTAGCTAACTAATCCAAAATATTTCTATTTGGAGTTAATTTGATCTGCCTTTTTGAATTTATTTGAATTTGAGTTGAATTGGTCGTATTTCCCCGATTAGATTTCGACGACTTCGGAGAATCAGATTTCGATGCCGATTGAAGAGCAACATAAGAGGATTGATTTTGACTGTATGATCATCGTGATCGTACACTTGGTCTACCTGAAGATAGTACTTGTGAGTACTAGGTGACCTGTTAAGAAAAACAACGTCACCTCAACACCAGACGTTCTGTTAGGGTGATTTGTTAAGAAAAACAACGTCACCTCACCAAGCAAGGAAAGTTATACCCTTGATCATATTCATCCTACTATTTTCAATTATTTATATTCTGATTTAAATTATTACTGCATGCTTATTTATATTCAGTAATCTAAACCCTGTTTTAAATGTATAGTTATGCCTAAAATCCTTTGTATGGCCAATCTTGATAATTGGAGCAAACACATTGTCACCATAGGTAAAACCTAGTTGATACAATAGTATGGACTAGGATCATTTGGAAAATATTGTGCTTAGCCATGCTTATAGACCAAACATGTTTAATTTGGGAATTTCACCAAAAATCAATTGTTGTTTAAATTGTATCCATGGCATCGGTGTGTTATGGAAGTTTATGAATTACTTTGAAAAATTAAATAAATGAAAAAGGTTTGGACTTGGGCATAATGGATGTTGGGTGGGTGCAAGTTTATGCACGAGCTCAATCGGGTATGGTTGAGGCCCATGGGTTTCGTTGGAAAGTTGCCCAAGTCAGTTAAGGACCGGTCTTCGAGTGCATGATGCTAAGCCACCACCGTACCACCACATGTCCCTAGTATGGGTCGGGACCTGGCTGACTAATTTGCAAAGTTCCATTGCGGTCGACCCAACTGTTGCGGTGGCTTGTCTTTCATGACTATGTTCCCCCACCTGGCACAAGAGGGGGCTTCCGGATGGTTGTAGCCAATGGAAGCGAAACCTTAGTGAGGGTGGACTGTGGTGGAATGACGCTTTGTAAAAGCCTTGTCACATGCTCTAGACTGCTCACCTAAGGTAGTGAGCGGTGGTATCGACGGATGCCGAACAAACTAGAGAAGTCGTGTCTTGTGGGTAAAGCTGTACAACCTCTGCAGAGTGTAAAACTATTCGAATAGCCGTGTCCACGGTCATGGACATGCTAGCAGAACTGCTCAAAGTTATACTCTGATTTTGTTTTCAAAATACTTTATAAAACTGTTTATTACATGGATGGGTGTCCATGAGAAAAGTTATGGGTTGAAGCTCCGGGTTGATGCCCGTATTTATGTTAGTGTTAGGTTGATGCCTACACTATCTTTATTACTTAAAAATCAGTTTTAGTTATCGAAAAACTTGAGCGTTTGAACTTAGTACCAATATTTTAAAAAAATGCTGCTTTTATGCAAATCAACCCATAAGCCATCCTTGTTACATCCATATATGCATGTCATTCTGTTACTTGACGGGTGTAACTTGCGAGCACGGAAGTTGTGCTCATACTTGCTTTATGCAAATAAAATTTCAGAGGAGAAGGACTTCGCTACCGATGTGGATCTCGATGACTAGGCCGCTACCCGAGTCGATTGCCTATGGCAGATTGCTGGACCCTACTACTTCTTTGTCTTCCGCTGTGTTCTTTATTGCTGGCTTGTAAGCCTCTTGTAATAAACTCTGTTGATTATTAATAAAGTTGTGATATGAATTTGTTACCATATTTGCTTGCTGTGTGAACTAGCTACTGATCATGGGACTAGTTCAGTTATGCACAGAGGATCTGGGATATTAATCCCGGGTTCTGACATGCTCTATGCAAATAACTATATAAGCCATCCTTTGTTACATCCATGTATGCATGTCATTCTGTTATTTGACGGGTGTAACTTGCGAGCACGGTAGTTGTGCTTATACTTGCTTTATGCAAACAAATTTCAGAGGAGGAGGACTTCATAACTGGTGTGGATCTCGACGGCTAGGCCGCTTCCCCAGTCGATTGCCTGTGGCAGATTGCTGGACTCTACTACTTTTTCTTTGTATTCCGCTGTGTTAATTTAATGTTGCCCTGTAAGGCTATCTTGTAATCAACTCTGTTGTTTATTAATAAATTTTTGCGTTTATAGTTGTGTTATCACATTTGTTTACTGTGTGAGCTAGCCACTGATCATGTGACTAGTTCAGTTATACACAGAGGATCTGGGGTGTTACTCCTTGGTCCTAACACGCGATCCCGATTTGGGCATTCGTGCCCTGGACTCTCCCGAGCCGCCGCCTATAAAAGGAGAGGAAGCCCTCGACGTCCGCACCTCAACCCTAGCCGCCTTCGCCCTCGCGCTGAACCCTAGACACCGCAGGAGCTCGAGAAAGCATCTGCGCCGCCGCCAACTCCGACGAGCTCTTCCGCCGCAACCGGAGCCGCTCGAGCTTCGTGGTCTGCACCGCCGGCATCGCATGGAGCAGGGCTACCTCGTGGTTGCCTTCTTTTCGCCGGAGCGTCACCGGAGAGCCGATCCCGTCGAGCCCGCGCGTCCACCGCCGCCTAAACCTCGCCGCCGGTCGCCACAGTCGCCCCCGTGCACCCGTGAGCACCCCGTCATGATCGCCTTCGCACCCTCTTCACGCCGGTACCATCCACCGCCGACGAGGAGCCGCCATTCGCCGGCGACCATCGGGTCCAGTGCTGCCCTCGCCGTCGGGTCCGACGTGGACGCCATGTCACCCGCCACCTCACCCTGTGCGCTGATGTGCCGCTCACGTGTCTGCCGAGTCAGCAACCACGTGTGCGCCCGCGCGGCAGTCCACCGGTCTCCAAATCTTGAGGCTCGGTAGACCTAGTCTACCGTGGGCCGTGAGACTGACATGTGGGTCCCACATGTCAGTATTTTCTTTTTATTCTTTTAATTTTCGAAATCCCTGTGCTGACGTCATGCTTGCGCAATAATCCGATTTTTCTATTGAGAAATAATTCAAAAATTCCAGTAAATCCAAAATTAAGGTTTTCTTTTAGATTGAAACTTCTAGAGCCCATAACTTTTGCATCCGAACTCCGATTGAGCCCATTCAAATTCATAAATTCATCTAAATTCGAGATATATTTATCTAAGATTTTTATTTAATTTTTGGAGTTTGTTTTGTCTCTATTATTTATTTGTTTTGTTTATTTTTTTCGTTCGCGAGTAGACGTCGATACGTCGGGGAATTTTGGAGAAGAAGGAGCACCTCAAGATCAAGACCAGTACCTAGACCTTTTCCAAGGCAAATCATACCTTTGATCATCTTGAATCCAGTTTTCAAATTATATTGTTTCACAGTATTGCATTCTACTTTAACTATTTATTTAAACACTTTTAGGCATAGTTATTATCCAATTTGTTATGATCACCTTGGCTTGTATGTCATAATCTCTTGTCACCCTAGATTGGTTTATTAGTTGGTAATATTTTAGCACCAACATGGGTTGGTTAGATGCGAGTACAATTGCTTAGCCATGCTACGAGTCTCACATCTCATTCGAGTTGCAAATATTAAATCTGACTAAGTGACTATGGAACTTTGTGTAAAACTATGTGCTATGTGTTATTACTTCGTGATAGCATGTGTTGCGCTAAAACCAACTGGGTGTTTAAAGATTTGGACTAAGGCAAGTGATGGATACTGTGTGATATGGTGGAAGCTATGTGCATGGGAATGATAATCTGTGTGACATAGTTAGAAAATGAAAGTCTTACCTTGGTCAATTAAGGACTTAACTTTGTGCGCCATTGAACTGAGCCTTACTGTACGACCACATGCCTGATGGGACGGGCCTAACATAGTAGGTTATGAATTCTCGGCATTGATGTTCAGGTGGATAGGTTAGGCTGTGTGACAGGGTGGAGGTGTCACTACCTAGTAGTTGCATCGCGGGACGGTTCGCCGCATCCCTATCCAGCGGTGTGTGTCAAACTAGCATTCTTTGTGAGCTGATCTGGCGGGAAAGCACATTGGGAATGTCAATATTTGAGATGAAGTTTCTGAACTGTTTTGTTACGACTGGTGCTAGCTACACTAGTTGTATCTTGTGGGTAAAGTGTACAAACTCTGCAGAGTGTTAAATCAATCTATTCGAATAGCCGCGTCCGAGGTCATGGACATGCTCGAGGATTTCACACGAGAGGTAGTTTTAATAAAATGCTTGGGATGGGAGCTATGTGATCTAAGTCATATGGCTATGTGAAATAATCTGTTTAGCTTTGTGTCTTTGTGAAAATAACTGTTAAATTATTATTATCTATTTGTTTGAATTATGCTTTCAATCTATTATCGTATTTCATTGCAAATATTGCTTTTATGCAAAAGAACCACAGAAGCCTTTTCTTTGGAACAAGCCTGCATCTATACATTGTATTCTGTGGTGTGATTTGCGAGTACGGTTGTGTACTCACGCTTGTTGTAAAACTTGCGCCCAAACCTATAGAAGAGGAGGAGTCTATGCCTGCTTTCGAGGAGGAGTTCGTCGAAGGTTGCTGATCATTAAGGTCTGGATCTCAGTCGGTTGCCTGTGGTGAATTAATGGGATCTACGCTGAAATTATTTCTGTTCCGCTGCTATTTTATTCTCTGTTAGCCCTTCGTGGCTCAATAAGTGTAAACTCGACCATAAGGTCAAAACCCTTATTTGTTATTCAAACTAATCGTTTACTTTATTTATCGCTTGTGTGGATTGATAATCACCTATGTTGACACTGTGTGCACTAGCATGATCCTAGACTAGTGTATCATACACAGAGAGTCCAGAATCGTAATTTTGGGTCCCGACAGGCACCGCTCGCAGGCTGAAAGGGGAGGGGGGAGGCTCGCCGGCGCCCGGGATGGAGGGAGGTGGGGGTTACCGCCGGCGGCTACCTCGGGCGGCCACCCATCCTTGCTCGATTGCTAGGACTGCCCCTGTTGATACCTGTGCCTTAACAATTGCACTTTTTAAACCTTGGCTCTGAAACTCTAGCCGATGCGAGAACAAAAAGAAAATAAGCAAGGACCCTAGATAGTCACAAAATTAATTAGAAATAATTGAGGATCAAATACAACTAAGAGGAAATGACTAATGTAGCATAATTTCCACATTTGTATTTTTTTTACCACGTCAAAGTTGTGTTCCTTTTGCTTGGCTCCCCTATTGGTTTTCTTCTTCTCCATGCACCACGTGCCTTTACCCTATGTCACCTTATAGCATAATGGATTGCTTGTGTATATATCTTGATAACACATGGCCAATTTTCCACATTTAACACAAAAATAGAGCATAAAGAGACCGAGTAAGATTGACACAAAAACTAGAGTATAAATACCCTAACTAAGATCAAAAATAAATACAAAAAATAATTCTTGGAGTTTGCAACAAGAAAGCGTGCTGGCCAGCAAAAACTCGCCCTACGATGGCGACGAGGGGGGAACCTAAAACTTCTCGCCACTATGATGCCACCATCTTGAGGAAGAGACGGGGAGAAGAGGGGGTGAAATATTTGGAGAGGGAAAGTGTGTGAGAGAGAAAGGGGAAAGGTAGGACACTGACCTTGGCCTGATGTTGCCACCGCCATCGTCCATCTCCCCCATCGTATCTCGATCTATCTCCAGCCCCCTCATCTCAAGTCATATCTAGTAGTAATGGGATCAGATCAATCCGTTATGGGGCAGATCTAGCCATGATGGCTGATGCCAAATCCAATGGTGGTGACGGTGCTCACAGGGAACGATGATATGTTTCATCGATGATAGGAGATGCAAGGCCTCATAGCGTTGGTCAGCATTCGCCGACTATGCGACACAACAACAACGTAGGCCTTAATTGGAAGCAAACTATGGGGACATGAAGGTTAGAGCATGTACAAATGGTATAGATAACTTTTGTCTATAGTATCTCACTATGTCATTTATAGACAGCGCTAAAAATGGCTCAGACAATATTATCTTTTTACATATATCTATAGACAGCTTCTTCGTGTACAATCATGCCCATCTAGCCCACCAGCCTCCTCAAGCCCTCAAGGCCCTAACCCAACCACCCATCTTCCCCTTCCTCTTGCTCCCACCGACGATGCTTGTTCCTCGCAAGCTTCAGCCGTAGCCGCGCCCCACGCAGACCTAGGCCCTAGCCACCAACCCGTCTCAAGCTCGGTTGCCACCACCGACACTATGAGAAAAAAAACAAGGCAGTGATATTTTTCTACTGCTGCCATGTAGAGCACACTGAGGCCTCAAAAACTAAACAGAAACGGATCATTTGCAGCGGTGAAGAAAATTCACTAAATGCTACATATATATAGCATGAATTTACAGATGGTTTCACCGCCCATCCGGTTGGAAAATAATGGTTTAGACCGATTTGCGACAGCATCTGCCACGATTGCCACAGTCCTCTCCAATCCATGAAGAAATCCACGGTATTATGGCGCTGCAAATTATCTTCTGTGGTCATAATGCTGTGTATGAGTGTATCAGGGTCACGTTGCTGACCTTCAAAAAAAGATTCAAAACACTCAAACAAAAATATACAGAACTATATACATAGCTGTCTCACTTTATTGATACGAGACATATATTTGTATGCAAATTGTTAGCCCCCTACCCCTATATTTATAGAGCGAGGATGTCTATCTTGAAAGCTAATCTAATACTCTAGCCGGTCACAAAAGAGCCACCTATTTTACTTTTCAAAGTCAACGAGATGTCATTTGAGTTCTCCATTTTATTATCATATATCCATAAAAAGTCATAAAGGTGAAATATTATAAAAGTATTTTTCAAGACAAATTCACTCGTATCATTTTCATATATTCAAACTATGCAATCAAGGCAATATGTTTGGTAAAAATTATTTCATTTTGACCATACGCATTCTAGAACATCACTCTTTTATGACAGGAGAGAGCAATATGGGACTTAATGCTGTTAACGGGCCTTATGAGCTAGTTCAGGGGAGTATCCACACAAAGTATGTAGGGAGTGTCTAGGCAACAGTTGAGTATTTTGTTTCTCTCCGGGTACTCAAATTTTGGTTCGTTGGATTATAATCTGAGCGTCCAGCGCACATTGACCAGCTCACGTATCGTAGCCTCCACAACAAAACAAATATAACGGGTCGGGTTGCATGTTCTCTTTGTGGGCCGGCCCGTTTACATATCAAAACATTGCGATTGTTTTTTTGTCCGCTTTACTTTGCTCGATGTGCGCCCGCAAGAAACTCAAGAAAATAAAATTCCATATCTGTTCAAGCCACAAAGGCCGAACAGACACAAGATAACAAAAGAGCCCATATTTGTTCAAAGCCCAATTTTTGAAAGGCCCAATTGTTGTAACCCTACTGTGTCAAAACCTAGAAACAAAAACCACAGATGTAATACCCGATTATTCGATATCGAATGCTGTAAGATTAGAGAGGAAATAAGTTAAAATTCAGAATTTTAGGAGAAGTATGGGCGCCAACCCATATTCGAGAAGAGGAGTCACCATAGTGGCCCAAGGCCCATGAGTGGGCCGGCAGCCCATTAGAAGGCAAGGGAGGGGAGGGGACCAAACCCTAGCCCCATTTGCTACAGTAGCCGCCGTGCTACAGTAGCCCGTGCTACGATAGCGGCGTGCTCAGTGCCTCACCGCTTGCTGCTCCTCCTCTCCCCGCGCCATCTTTCCTGCCGCTTGTGGCCGACCGTGGGAAGAAGAAGAAGAGGAAGGAAGAGAGGATTGAAGGAGAATTTCTTCGTGGGATTTGATCAGCAATCTCGATGGTTCTACAAGGGTAATGATCGATTTCCCTCGCTGTTTAGGTTGTTTCAGATGCGAATTCGATTAGTTTGATTGGATTGAATTGCTGCCGTTAGAATTTCAGTTCTGTCCTGAATGTTGTGTGGCCTGTTTCGTGATCTTAGAGGCCGAATTTGGGTTGTCCATCTCCTAGAGTTTTGTAGATATTGATCTTAGCTTTCGGTGGCCGCCAAGAACACTGAATTCCGACTTTCGAGTCAAAAGTTATGATAGATTTACTATCTGCTGTCCAGAATCCTGACGAGAATTAGCAGTCTCTGTATAGGTTGATTTATGGCCTAGTTAGAGGGTGATTCAGAGGTCTTGCCCATAACAAATTTTGAAGGTGATATCACTAGCTTTCAGGATTGATAAAAACACCTCATTTGGATTTATAGATCAAAAGTTATGCACTTTTCTTTGTGACTGTCCAGATTGTATGTCAGTCTGTCCAGTTTGTATGTCAGTTCTATCTTTAATTTTGACCCGTGTGCCACTTTTTGTTAAAGACAATATATGAATGTCGTACAACTAGGTTATTGTAGATAATTTCATAACCTTTTCAGATTGTTAAAGAACGTCCAATTTGGAGTTGTACAACAAAAGTTATGGATATTTTAATTTAGCCGATATTTCTGTCTATTAATTCAGTCAACAGATTTGAGCCGTGGGCCAAATTTTATTAGAGGGAAAATCTGAACTTTTGCCCAACCAGAGTATTGTAGATATGTCAGTTAAGAATCCATGGAAATTGGTCTCACCTCATTCCGAGTTCCAGACCAATAGATATGTCAATTACCGTGCTGCTGTCCAGAATTAAGTTGTCAGAAATTGTTGATTTCATTTTAAGTTTTGTATTAATGACTAGAGTCATCGTGAAGCAGTGTTTAACATCGATTAGTAGTGTTGGGTATATTATGTCCTTATTGAAATTATTTTACTTGTTTAGGAGGTGAAGCCTCGGGTTTAGGAGTATCACCTTTGCCGACTAACGCGTCGCATCGTGGAAGGCAAGTACATTGCCACCCTTAATGATTGTGATTGATGAATGTTTATATGGTCATGCTGTGATTTGGTATGATACGAGAGAAGATGGATTGTCTATGTTCTTTCATATGTGTTGAATCCATGTTTTGTTATCATGTCTTTCAATATTCGTATTTCATTCTATGCATTCATTATGCATGTTTCATCCACGAAAGTGGATTGCAAGTCCCACCATTCCAATGTGGGCGTGTTGGACATTGTCATGTCCCGCCCACGGAGTGGATTTGAAAGACCCATTAATTCCGAATGGGCATGTAAGACCCATTAACTCCAAGATGGGCAATGTTGGACACCGTATGAAACGTTCTTCATACGGAAGTGGATCCCCGCATTTTTGTTAAGATGCGGGCTTGAGTGAACACCGACGGGTGTTTCACCGCTATACCGATATATGCATGTGTGCAGTCCATTCCTTTGATTTTGAGCATTCATATCATGTTTTCATTTGTAATCGCCAGTGATGTGATCGAACTCGATGATGAGCTTGTCTTATTCATATTGAATGATTATCTTATTGATAATCGTACTTGCTGAGTCATGGACTCACTCTTGCGTTGTTTGTTTATTTTAGGTAACCCCGATGTTGGCTCTTGGGAGGAGTAGACACGCACTACTTGTTCACAACATCAAATTCATGTTCAAGACTAAATTTTAGTTCCATATTTCATTCGTTAACGATGAACTGTAATAATTAAATTATAATTGGAGAAGGAAGGATACCTTCTCCACGGATGTTGATTTATTACTGCGTGTGAACCTTCTTTATTGATGTTCATAATAAATAACTTAGAAGGTGAAGGAAGGATACCTACACCATGTCCTGTTTATCTTAATGTCGTCTTTAGTTGATATACTTGTTTCAAGTTCTTCCGCATTATGGATGTATGTTAGATGTTTTAGGTGACATCTTGGCTTCCTGGATAGCCGTGGTGTTACAGCTTGGTATCGAGCGGGCTTTAGGTCCATGGTTAATAGAAGAACATTAAAATGACACACGTGTACGTAGGTGTGGTTGGGAATCTATTGCTTCCGCATTTCTATTGTTATGTTTCATTCGTTGAGCAATTGTTGAGTTGCTTTTGTATTATCTTTCTTGTTGTTAATCTATGATCTACTATGATATTCATTATCTATGAACTAATACTTTGATTGTCGTGAGATGATCCTCGCATATTCATAATTGAGTATTTTGGTGAAGCGTGTTGTTAACGGATGATAAGAAGTGGAGGTCATGGTTGTTACTCGGATTCACTGGTTACACCACTGTTCGCGACGTGGTTAGAGGAGTAGTTACCCGAGTATCATCGTTTCAGTACTAAGTATGAGTTACTTTAGAAAGTTGTTCTCTTCTTTCATTTCGAATTTGGCAATTCTTGTCCTGTGGTGGTTGATGAATTTCTCCGGTTTGTGGTCCATGATAGTTATGGTTTTCCATAGATCCCTCTTGGTTCTCTCAAACAATTATTGCTTTTCGATCGTTGAGTTGCTTTTACTACTTATGATCGTTGTCAATTGGCAAGATTGATGTTTTCTTGGTTGCTCCTTCTTTCTCATTGAAAAAGAATGACTCATTTACTCATTTGATAGCTTGGTTAGTGAGAGTTTCTGTCAGAAGTTCGTTTGCTCGGAAAGCTTTGGCTTTATGCGTTTCTTTTGGATTACTTGAGCGTTGAGGTTTGAAGTCTCTCTTTGTCTAAAGAAGGTGTTAGAATCCTTTTGTGATGTCTTGTCATGCTTAAAATGAGAAGTTATAACTAAGCGAATAGATTGTTACGATATGAGTTATCAAGTTGGGTTATTAGCATGGTGCAAATCGCTTATTCTTAACTACCATCTATGAAGGTGAAATTGATTAATTTGAAATATCCTTGTATTTGATACATGTGTATGTTAAATAAAGACTGTCCATATCTGCTCGTAACCTATAGATCTTACATAAGAGCTAGATTTATCTATTCCATGGTATGCTAAAATTGTTGAAACTTGTATAAAGGACCGGATGGGTGCCGTGTATCGATTCGGAAACCTTGTTTATAGAAAATTATGTTAGTGAATCTTTAATCATGTTTTGAAATGATTTCTATGTTTATATATGGTTATGTGTTTGCAAATGGAATTAGTACCGTATGTTCATACATGATTAATACAATCATCATTTGTTTTTGAGCGCTAAAGAAGGTGTAGAGCAACACCCACAATGGAGTAGACGAATTTCGTAAGTATTCTTTGATATCGTGCCTTGTGATATTGTTATTGCTTAGCATAGTCTTGTTATAATAAATTTGTTTCAACCTTTTGTTTGTGTTCCTTTGGGAAGTTTTAGGATGGAGTAATAAAGTTTGATGATTCTTGGTACTAGTATATGTTGTCGATGTTTTTGAATCACAAAATGGGAGAATGAGGTTAACTCTTATAGTAATTTGATCACCTATGGTGATATTTCCTAAATGATCAAATTTTAAGTTTTGTGTTCATGATCCTTTGGGGTTCAAGCTTTATGTGGTAAATGAAGTCTATCGAGTAGCGATATGTTGCAAAGTTATAATGGTTCTTCAAGAATGCAAGTGCTTTGATTTGAGTACTTATTTGTTCTTATCTCATAAGGTTCGATATTCTCTTCTTGTGAGGCTTAAGTGTTCAACTGTGGACTCCACTTATGTTCTATAAGTTCATTGCTTAATTGGTTTCTTCCTTGGTCCCGTGTTCGGTCAAGCAGTGGTGGATGAGTTTTCTAGTTGGTGAAAATCGTTTCCATTTGTCTCTTCTTTTGAGAAAGAATCAATTCATTCTTTTCACGTGGGTCTTTTGAAGTGTTTTCTAATTGTTGTTGTGAAATTGATGTTAATACCCATAGTAATTTGATCGCTTTGGTGATATCGTTCGATGAGAATAATTCAAGTTTAGCTTTCGTGATATTTTCTTTGAGCCCATGAATCATCCGTAGCTGAAATTATTTTAAATAAATTAAGGTATCGGATTGTCCTGTTGCTTCTTAAGAGATTTGTGTGATTTAATTTTAAAGGCTCTTTGGTCTGAGTTGGCAACGTGAGGTTGCAATCAAAGAACTTGAGTTGGTTCCTTTAAGAGGAGAATAATCTACTTGCGCTTCGCGAAATCAGAATTGGAAATGTCTCGAGTTTGGTGGTGAGATTATTTGGATCTCATGTTTCTTGTGTAGTTGAACTGTTTCAACAAATATGACGTATGGAAGAATTTCATTGGTTCTTAATTAGTCCTTGTGGTTTGGACTAAAGATCTTATCTTGTACGTTGTGGCAAAGCGATGTTAGTCAAAGAATTAATTTCAGTGTTAAGGAAAGAGTGCAGAGGAATATTTGAGAATTTGAGTCAAGTTTTGTAACTTGTAGTTATTTGAATTGTTCATAAACTTTTACTCTTTTCACTCAAGAGTTGTCGAGTTTCAATCGCAATGTCATTTTTTTCTTATTAGTGGTTATTTGCTATTCCCTTTTCGAGGATGCGTGCCCTCCACTGTGAACTCAACTTTCGCTTTTCGATCTTTATTACAGATTATTTCTTTTGGTGTTGTGCTCACTGTGAGCAGAACATTTTCCTGTGTGGTGAAATTTGTTCTTATTCGCTCTTTCTTTTGAGAAAGGATCAACCGCTTTGTGTCAGAAAGTTTTACAACTCGTAAGTTGTTGTTTGTTTGGTGGTGGTTAAGTGATTGTAGGGGTGAGTTTTTGCTACCCACTATTGGAGTAGTAATAGAAGATGAGTTGGTTTTGACTGAATCTCTTGGAGGAAGTTGATTCGGATGGAATGTTTGGTTTCGAGGTAAAATCGTATATTGTTCGACTAAGTAGGACCTATGGTATAGTGTAGTTCCGAACCTTGGTTCATGTTGAAATGTTGGGGATTATCAAATGTATGGAAATTGTAATCAATTTTATACAAGAACACTATTGAAAGTATCGCGATGTGGTATAAGTGATTCTGATGATGTCAATGAGTGAGTATATCGGAATTGTGGGGATCATAGAGATTTAATCCGATGATTTCACTATTTGTTATAAGAGGAATTCGTTGTAGAGGTCTCGGAGGTTAAATTTGGGCTTTCTGCTTTCATACTAAACTTTTGGTCACCTAAAGATTGGTGTGTAGAGGAGATAGAAAACTGAGTACTCGAGTAGTGGAATGATTGTCGATAGAACCCTTTTGTTGTAGTTCATGAGCGGGTGTACCAAAAATTCGATGTGATATTCTTGAAAGTTGGAGGTGATGAGATTGCATGGGTTTTGAGGGCTTTGGTGCCTTCTATCAAATTAATGTCATCAGTTGAAGGAGTGGTCCAGAGTGTTTAGTGGAATCAATAGAGTCTCTCCACAAAGGTGTGGATGATGTATTTCGGTTTAAGCCTAATTTGAGGTTGTTAAATTAAGAGGTTTGAGCCCTGTGGTATGCGATGAATTCGAATTCCAATGTCTGAGAGAAATTTTATTCCTAAAAGAGGAATTGAAAAAAAAAGGATGTTACCTTGGGTATTGAAGCGTTTTCTTGTTACTCATTTGAGCTTTATGTTGTTGACTGGTGTCTTCCGCATGGTGAGTTGGTGTTGTGTTGGCATGTTTGCTTCTTTCCAATTCAGGCAAAACAAAAGAAGTTTTTGGTTTGAGCGCTCAAGTGATCTCCCTTTGGCTTTCGTGGACGTTTATTCGCAATTTGCCACTTGGAAAGTGGAAAGGTTTTCTTGATGAAATTTCGATTTCGGATTTTACTCTTCGAGACTCGGCTGGTAACGATAGTTGTGATGTGAATTTTTCTTATTCAGATGTGTTTTGCGGTAAAAGAGTTTGCTTAAAAGAATTCGATTGTATGTTTCCGGTTAAAAGAGGGTGATCCTTGTTCGGTGAAGAGTTCAATGGAGAGGTGGAACAAGATTTCCGTGCTCTATGTGCTTGTTGTGTGGTTCGACTTCAAGGAGAAGGTTAACCCTGTGTTCATTGGGTTGTTTTCGATAGTGTCGCTTCGCTAAGACCGTCTCGGATTCCTACACGTTGTACTCACTTTTGGTTTCATTTGGTGTGAGTGAGTACCGAGATCCGGAGTTTGTTATTCGTTAACAACGTTGACCATCGAGTAGGATCTTACCTTCGAGTCTCGTCCGATGAGTATAGCCGAAGTGTCGGACGAGTGTTAAGACAGACGTCGATTTGCGTCAAGATGTTGTGGTGTCCTCATCCGAGAAAGAGGCCACTTACGAGCCGGAGGCTCGCATGCACGAGCATTATTCGATTTGTTCATATCGAGTACATGTTACTGTTATTAATTTTAGTTGCAACCGACATTTCGCGAGAGTCGGTGTGAGGATTCGGTCGAATCTATTTAAGGGGGTAGAATGTAATACCCGATTATTCGATATCGAATGCTGTAAGATTAGAGAGGAAATAAGTTAAAATTCAGAATTTTAGAGAAGTATGGGCCGCCAACCCATATTCGAGAAGAGGAGTCACCATAGTGGCCCAAGGCCCATGAGTGGGCCGGCCCATTAGAAGGCAAGGGGAGGGGACCAAACCCTAGCCCCATTTGCTACAGTAGCCGCCGTGCTACAGAGTCCCCGTGCTACAGTAGCGGCGTGCTACAGCTGCCTCACCGCTGTCTGCCCCTCCTCTCCCGGCGCCATCTTTCCTGCTGCTTGTGGCCGACCGTGGAAGAAGAAGAAGAGGAAGGAAGAGAGGATTGAAGGAGAATTTCTTCGTGGGATTTGATCAGCGATCTCCGATGGTTCTACAAGGGTAATGATCGATTTCTCGCTGTTTAGGTTGTTTCGATGCTAATTCGATTAGTTTGATTGGATTGAATTGCTGCCGTTAGAATTTCAGTTCTGTCCTGAATGTTGTGTGGCCTGTTTCGTGATCTTAGAGGCCGAATTTGGGTTGTCCATCTCCTAGAGTTTTGTAGATATTGATCTTAGCTTTCGGTGGCCGCCAAGAACACTGAATTCCGACTTTCGAGTCAAAAGTTATGATAGATTTACTATCTGCTGTCCAGAATCCTGACGAGAATTAGCAGTCTCTGTATAGGTTGATTTATGGCCTAGTTAGAGGGTGATTCAGAGGTCTTGCCCATAACAAATTTTGAAGGTGATATCACTAGCTTTCAGGATTGATAAAAACACCTCATTTGGATTTATAGATCAAAAGTTATGCACTTTTTTTGTGACTGTCCAGATTGTATGTCAGTCTGTCCAGTTTGTATGTCAGTTTCTATCTTTAATTTTGACCCGTGTGCCACTTTTTGTTAAAGACAATATATGAATGTCGTGCCAACTAGGTTATTGTAGATAATTTCATAACCTTTTCAGATTGTTAAAGAACGTCCAATTTGGAGTTGTACAACAAAAGTTATGGATATTTTAATTTAGCCGATATTTCTGTCTATTAATTCAGTCAACAGATTTGAGCCGTGGGCCAAATTTTATTAGAGGGAAAATCTGAACTTTTGCCCAACCAGAGTATTGTAGATATGTCAGTTAAGAATCCATGGAAATTGGTCTCACCTCATTCCGAGTTCCAGACCAATAGATATGTCAATTACCGTGCTGCTGTCCAGAATTAAGTTGTCGAAATTGTTGATTTCATTTTAAGTTTTGTATTAATGACTAGAGTCATCGTGAAGCGTGTTTAACATCGATTAGTAGTGTTGGGTATATTATGTCCTTATTGAAATTATTTTACTTGTTTAGGAGGTGAAGCCTCGGGTTTAGGAGTATCACCTTTGCCGACTAACGCGTCGATCGTGGAAGGCAAGTACATTGCCACCCTTAATGATTGTGATTGATGAATGTTTATATGGTCATGCTGTGATTTGGTATGATACGAGAGAAGATGGATTGTCTATGTTCTTTCATATGTGTTGAATCCATGTTTTGTTATCATGTCTTTCAATATTCGTATTTCATTCTATGCATTCATTATGCATGTTTCATCCACGAAAGTGGATTGCAAGTCCCACCATTCCAATGTGGGCGGTGTTGGACATTGTCATGTCCGCCCACGGAGTGGATTTGAAAGACCCATTAATTCCGAATGGGCATGTAAGACCCATTAACTCCAAGATGGGCAATGTTGGACACCGTATGAAACGCTCTTCATACGGAAGTGGATCCCCGCATTTTTGTTAAGATGCGGCTTGAGTGAACACCGACGGTGTTTCACCGCTATACCGATATGCATGTGTGCAGTCCATTCCTTTGATTTTGAGCATTCATATCATGTTTTCATTTGTAATCGCCAGATGTGATCGAACTCGATGATGAGCTTGTCTTATTCATATTGAATGATTATCTTATTGATAATCGTATTTGCCGAGTCATGGACTCACTCTTGCGTTGTTTGTTTATTTTAGGTAACCCCGATGTTGGCTCTTGGGAGGAGTAGACACGCACTACTTGTTCACAACATCAAATTCATGTTCAAGACTAAATTTTAGTTCCATATTTCATTCGTTAACGATGAACTGTAATAATTAAATTATAATTGGAGAAGGAAGGATACCTTCTCCACTGGATGTTGATTTATTACTGCGTGTGAACCTTCTTTATTGATGTTCAGAATAAATAACTTAGAAGGTGAAGGAAGGATACCTACACCATGTCCTGTTTATCTTAATGTCGTTTTTTAGTTGATATACTTGTTTCAAGTTCTTCCGCATTATGGATGTATGTTAGATGTTTTAGGTGACATCTTGGCTTCCGATAGCTGTGGTGTTACAACAGAGTTGTGTCACTGATGAAACAAAGAGGTAGAGAGCAGAAAGAGACGAACACCATAAAAAAAGAGGAAGCAAAACTATGCAATGAGGAAGGAGATAGAGAAGAAAACGATGGAAGCAACATATCGTGAACAGTGAGTCCAAAAAGATGAAAGAAAGATCCAACAGCCGCCCAAACCCTCCCCTGCGATTCTCGTAAAATCACCGCCCCTTTTTTTGTTTTTCCAGCCAGATGATCGAACCTGCAAGTACAAAAGATAGATGTTAATGTTAATGTTTTTCCAGGCAGATTTCTGTTTGTTTTCTGTTAACTTGTTGATTATTGCAATCATGTTCTCATGCAAATGAACCATACATGTATTAGGGCTTATTTTGTTTCATTTGCTGTTTTTCTGTTGATTTGTCATTTTTTGCAATAATGTTCTCATGCAAATGGACCATACCTTTGGATTCTGTTTCAACTACTAGAACTAGCACTGATGACTGTAGATCTTTCTATTATGGACAAGATGTATAACCAGAAGTACTGAAAAGCAAAATATGCAACAAACAAAAAAATGTACTGACATTTGTTTTCCACAAAGAAACATGCCGATCACGAGCAAGGAGAAGATGACATATGCAATTCGAATGACGTCCTACATGGAATTGGTTCGTTCACGAGTCTTTTGCAACATGTTTCTGGATTAGAAATACAAATCCCAAGCTATGTTCAGGTAAAAACATAGGTGGCGTGTGTATAATGTTTGACATAAAAATATGTGCATGACATTCGAAGAGCATAAAAAAATGTCAGACTTCGAAATAACTATTAACAAAGATAAAATTACCTTGTTACAGAACAACATGTTTATGACGAGCAGCAGAATCCCATATCCATGCTCCCCGCGAGCGTCACTTCCTGCACATTTAGAGGTTTTTTTAGTTATCTCTTGTATATTATATATTTCTTGTAATTTTCATTCTACTATGTAAAAAAATACTCATATTGTTCCAGATTTTTAGTGATTGCAATCTAGTCGCACTGAATGCATCGTGTTGTTGTGAGCGCAACAACTGAAAAAAGTGTATTGCAACCGCCACCAACAAATTCTGCATCGCTAGCAATGCCCATGGATGACAAAATGTACAACCCAACGCTGGTGTGAGAAAATTCTACGCTATATTTTTCTTACATGTTGCTATATATTTTTACACTTTTTATGCATTTGTGAAATGTTTGTTTGTATGGATGTATTAAAAATGTGCTTCTTAAATTAGATTGTTGACATGCTCCATTTGGTAATGTACCTCTATTGTTCATAAAAATGTCGACTTGAATAACTATTAACAAAGAAAAATTACTTTGTTACGAACAACATGTTTATGACGAGCGAGATTCCGTATCCTTGCTCTCGCTAGCGTCACTTCCTGCACATTCGAGGTTTTTAGTGATCTCTTGTATATTATATATTTCGTATGGATGTATTAAAAAGGTGCTTCTTAAATTAGATAATCGACATAGAAACATATGGCTTTGTTTTGAAAGAAAGAAAAAATGTTTACTTCACTTAATATACTAATAATGGTTGTGTAGGCATTTTTGAGTCGATGGGATGTCGTCACGCCAAGACTTGACTACCAAGATGCAAACATACAAACACATATCTTGCAACAACAGTAATGTATCAACAGCGGTGAGGAAGATGTCACACACCTGAGCCACCGCCACCCGCATCAGATGAAGAACTTTCGAAGACGACATCGACAACTTGATACAAAATCGAGGATTGTTTCACTGTACCACTTCGTGGGGATATGTATGTCGATCAAAGCATGAGCCAAAGAATTGGTATGAAGTTTGCTACGCACAAAGAAGCTCATGCATTCTACAATTTCTATACGCTCGTTTATGGTTTTTCAGGTGAAAAGAGCCAACAACTATCACACACAAAGCAAAAAAAAAGTGGGGAGATCACTAGAGTCACAATCAAGTGCAACAAACAAGGAAAAACAAAGAGGACGAAGTTCTCAGATCGACATCTCTCAAGAACAAGAGGAAACGAAACACTATTATTAGAACAAAGTGCAGCGCAAAAATGGTTGTGACTTTGAAGAACGGTATGTGGGTTGTCACGAATCTAGAGTTGAACCACAACCATGACATGAGTCCCTGCATGAGACACGTTTTTCAGATCGCACAAGTACATGACAAATGAAGAAAAGTCATTGGTAAGGACGCTGAATGAGTGTGGCATACCAAACAGAAAGATGATATACATACTATCATTCCTTAGGGTGGCATAAGATCACTTCCTTACACAAAAAGGACATTAGCAACCTACGGACAAGCATCCAAGAGAAAACAATGAGAACGACATGATGCGTGTTCTTGAGTACTTTTGCAAGCAAAGCAAGCGATAACCCCGGGTTTTTCTATGCATTTGACATGATGGAGACAATATCGTTAGGAACATTTTTGGGCTGATGCAAGGGCAAGGAAGTACTATGATGATTATGGTGATTGTTTGTGTTTTGATACAACATACATGACTAATAAGTACAACCTCCGCTTGCACCATTTATTGGCATAACAGGGCATGGCCATACATGCCTGTTTGGATCTGCCTTCCTAAAAGATGAGACAACCGATACATTCAAGTGGGTTTTTAAGATGTTCTTGCTGGCTATGAAAGGGAAGGCACCAAAACAAATAATAACAGACCAAGACGGAGCGATGAAGAATGCAATATCTGATGTGTTGCCACATACAATACACAGAAACTGCTTATGGCACATACTTTACAAGCTAGAAAACAAATTGGGTAAATGTATTCAATCAAAAACAGGACTGCATGCTGAAATAATGGACACGGTTGTAAACTCACTAACAGTTGAGGAATTTGAGACTCTGTGGGTTAGCATGATAGTCAAGTATGACATTGCACACATCAAATACCTACAGGACATTTGGCAAAAAAGACAGAGATGGGTACCTGCATACTTCAGAAACAGCTTCTTCCCATTTGCCCACACCACTTCAAGGAGTGAAGGCATGAACTCAAACTTCAAGGGTGATGTTGGGCCACATCACACAATCATGGGCTTTGCAAGAGAGTTCAGGCAGATATCAGACATGATATTGGACAGAGAAGAGAAAGAAGATCACAAAACAAGAAACACAAAACCACAGATGTGGTCAGATTACCAAATGGAGCATGTGGCAAGAAAACTTACAATGTAAATATTTTCCTAAAGTTCCAGAAAGAACTGAAGCATACGACGACACTGCACATTGAAGAAATCATAAAGTGGACAACTTATGGGGTGTACCATGCAGATGACCATAACATAATCGAGTACAGAAAAAGAAGGTACTTAGTGCTCATAAACATACCTGATGAGAAATACACCTGCGTCTGTGGCAAGTTCCAAAAAGATGGAATAGTCTGCTCCCACATTCTTAAAGTTCTGATCCATCTCAACAAAACATCTCTCCCAGACAATTACTTTATTGAAAGATGGAAGCCTAAGCCAGCAGCAGGTATAGTCATTGAACCGGCACAGGTTGCAGCGCAGATAAAAGATGCAGAGAGTTTGCCCAGATTCAACATAATGTCAAGATTTATGGTTGAAATGGCATCAAATGTTTCAAAATCAGCAAAAAAATTTGAATATGTCCCTGATGAGATGCGAAACATCCAAAGGCATCTCCAAACACATGACATTGCTGATGTACCTACCTCTGCTCCAGTACAAAAAAAAACAGCAACAACAACAACAGTATTTAAAAGATCTGAAGGGCAACAATTAGGAGATCCTGACAAGTCGATCACAAAAGGGCGTAAAAAAGGAAACAGACTAAAGCCTATAGCAGAGGAGATGAGAACAAAAAAAAAAGCAATGCATGGGGGAAAGAAAACATGAAAGGTTGCAAAAATAGACTGTCGCCATATAACATATATTTGCACTAATTTTTGTACTCATAACATTCCTTGTTTTTGGTCTCACGGTGATGATTATGTACACATGTCTATAGTGGTACTGTTTTTCTTCATTACATCTACTCCCAATTTTCTGCTCCTTGAGTGTCGAATACATGCAGTTCTCTCTCTGAATGATGATATCTGAATATAAACATCTAAGGATCTATGAACAAACCACGCTTTCCTTGCCCCTATAAAAAAATCACCAAAAGAAGATCATTAAAAACACATATCTAAAAATGTTGCATGGAAAAAATTGAGAAACGCTATGTATATATCTACCTTTGACACAAATGAATTAACTAGATCCAATGAGATTTCATTTTCTTTGTGCCGAGCATCCTGCTCAATAATCGCATCCTTATGTTTGACATGTCTTGTTGTGTAAAATGGGCAGCCAAGGCAACTCTTGGGCTCCAGAGTTCAATGAATTTCATGACAAATACTCCGCAATCAAGCTGTGATTCAAGAAAATGACATTGACATGCAAGTAATAGTAAAATACATGTGTGTTATAATCAAGTTATATACTGAGAACAGTAAAAACAAGTAAAAGATAATGTAAAAATTATTTTGTATATTGTAGAACTACCATGTAATTGCATAAGCACAAACCAACATTCAAAATTCAAAGAGGATATGACCATGTATTTTAGGCACCAAGAACTCACACTCATACTTGAACTAAAACTCACACTCGCTAGGAAAAATATCTTACAACAACCAACCTGAAAACTAACAGAGAAAAAATGTAATGTATACTAAAGCATAACATGGAAAAAATGTAAAAGAATAGCGTATACTCAAGCAAACCCTACAGACAAAAATAATATTGTAAAATGACAAAAATAATAATGTAAACGTTACTTACTTGGTAGTCCGCTTGGGTACATGGGGAACTCTATTTCAAATGATCGAGGAATTCGGAGGGTCTCCTTCACACATTCCTCGCCAAGTTACTCAAATTTCTTACTGTGAAAAATGCATACAAAAACAATAACAAGCAAAGGCCTTAGTAAATAAATAATAACAAAAATAGGAGGATAAAAGCAAAAACAGATCCTTACAATGTTCTGTTTTGATTGTTATGGAAAGAGCTATTATCATCATAAAGTGAGTCCAGGAATATGTATTTCCGGTCTAGAATGTCAACAACGAACAGGAACCAGTGTTTGGCCACACATATAGGAAAGTACAGCTGCGTTTTTTGGGAAAGGAAAAAAATTATTTTTGAACAATACATAAAACTCATAAAAAACAAAAAAAATTGATTAATTAAAATATATTTCAAAACAACCCACCATGAAGCTCTTGTGCAGCTTTTGTACACTGTGTGCTTTTGTAAATTGCTGCTTTACAAAGTCCACCTTGAAATTTTTGGCCGTCTTGACAAAATGATCCTAAAAAAATATTTGCATATAAAACACGCACCAGTACAAACATAAAAAAACCCTACTGTTGGATGTTTTAAGTTTTGCATTAGAAGAACAGCATGTGTCTCACCGGACCATTCTCTCTCAAGCAAACAAGTATATCTAACGGGGAAAAAAGGATCCAACAAATGTGTGTGTGGCTCTTTTGAAAACCATGTGTCTCAAACAAACAAAAGTATAACTGTCATTTTTAAGTTTTGAAAATAGAGTTTCACACTTCAAAATGTGTGTCAAAAAATATTTTCTCCTAAAACACAGGTATAACAAAAGAACAGTATTAACAAAACAAAACATATTATCATATGTTTTAAACTTTAAATAGCAGAACCCCTCTCCCAACTTTCTTTTTCATCGTGTCAAAAATAGTACAACTAGGATAAACTAATCATAAAGAAAATGAAACCTATTATCACATGTTTTAAACTTTTTTTAAAAAAAATAGAGGTTAACAAAGTGATGAGTTCCTCACTCCAACGTTGCTGAAAAAGAAATGCAATCTGGCTTTATCAGGCCGATTCTCCACAAACATCATCTTGGAGTAAACGTTCATCAGGAAATTGAAAACCAATCCTCTTGGTTTCAATGATTGTCCAAGAGCAAGATATGTGCAATAAACGCCACTGAAAGATACTGCCGGCTCGCTGTTTTAAAAAATTCAAAAAACAAATAATATGCTTCAACTATTGAAAGACAATAAGATATAAGGTAAATGCAAACTTTTAATAAAAACTTGATTTGAAAATGTGTTACCTGCTGTGTTTGCTCCTGGACAACACACAAATTGCTTGATAGTACGCCACATCAGAGCCAGTGATGATGAATTTTGGTTTCAAAGATGTGTATGGAGTGCGTGCGTAAACACTTGGCTTCACTTGTCTACGTGCGCCATGTACTGGCATTTTACACCCTGAAGAGGTGCCCCATCAATGTTTATACTATTTAAACAAATTTGTGGCCTTTCGGTTGGAGTTGGGTAAAAGCTTCATTGTAACTATGCGTTCCGTGTGTCCTTTTATGTCGATATCGAGTTTGAGTTATCTGAATTTTTCTCGATCAAAATGCTCATTGTATGAACTCAATAACTTGGTTGAATGTATGGTGGCATTCCCGCTCATTTGTCTTATTGGGCAAGATGATGACATCAAAGCGATGAACACCGACAAAAAAAAAGCAAAGGAGATAAAAAAATTCGCACAAATAAAACATAACAAATTAACTACTTCCCATATACAAAGAAAGAAAAGGAAAGAAAAAATAGTACTGTGTCAATGACATTCCCATCCGAGCAATCACGACAGAGGTGCTAGTTCTTCAAGATCCAAATTGACAATCGCAATCTGTGTATTTTTGCAAAGGTAAAAATGTAATACAAAAACATGATATCTTAAGAAAAATGGAATAAAAATTGAGAACAACAAACAAATGAAAAAACCTCGCTAACTAAAGTGGCAAATTATATTTATCTTCTTCTCCGCTTCCTTCAAAAACATGGCCTTTTAAATCCTCATTTGATGGTGGTCATTTTGTTCTCAAGTGCTAACAAATCCCACATAGGCTCCCATGTATACAGAGGTTCTTGCATCCATGACGCCCTGGTGGTAGCATCTGTGTGAAAAACAAAATAGAATGTGTGAAAACTAATTAAATAGAACACAAAAATACAATACAAAAAAACTAAATTGTATTACTATCCACATATATCGTAAGACACGTACTATGTTCATGATGCAAACTTGTAGTCACAACCATGTTTTTTTGTGTGCACACCACAACATCTGGTTTTTCGCCATCAGATTCGTCAATCCCACAAGTTGTTTTATCTTCTTTTGTATTAGTTTGCATCTTGATACCTCCTGATGAGCAAGAAAGGAAATTATTGATATACATGGAGACTTTGAATAAAAAAAAGCATACGTCCTATGTTCGTGCAGCAGATGCAAAAAAATTGTGACGTGGTTGACTTGCTTGTGTAGACACAAATGAGACACTAGTACAACAATATGAGAGCATTTCCCAAAACGTACAAACAGAAGCATCATAGCTAGACATTTGTATACACAAAAGACATACGTATACTTTCAATTTACCTTACCATCAATTCTATTGCAAAACTGTTCCATCTATAATGGTATAACGGAGTTCGAATAACAAACAACGAAAAACGTTATATTTTACTAACAGTAAAATACGTTATATTTTACCTTGTTCTTTCAAATCATTCAAACAAACTTTGTCGCTTTGCCCTTTGCGTCGTTTAGCTCTAAATCATTATTTCTTGCTTGAATTTCCACTTCTTTGATGACCGAAAGCGGATCGAGATTTCTGGGATAGGCGAACACAACTCCGGGGTGAGCACTTAACCCTTGAGGCAACAGACGGACTACTTCCAGAGCCTTGGCTACATGATGACCTCTTCCTCTTACTTTTTGAATTGTTATCTGCATTTTGCATATCGTAAAAAAAAAATTACAGTTTTTCCAGGGTGTATAAATTACTCTACATGGGGTGCTAACTTGTATACATGAAACATATGACAACTAATCACATACACCCAGTTTAACAAATGCAAAAAAAACTACTTAATTGTTAATGTGATCATGCATGGTTCTAGTACATCAATACAAAAACTTTGTACTGCAAAGGCCTAGCACATGAGAAAAAAACATAGCCTAAAACAAAAAAATACATTATAGTTGGAAAAAAACATGTGAATATGTGCTAGACCAAAAAAATATCAGATCGATCAATCCATGTGTCACACTTTCAAATTGCATTAAACGTATGCACTCAAAAAAAGACTACACACAAGACAACGACTACAATAAAATTGTCAAAATGATTTAAATAGAACTATAGCAAAAACAGCAAGACACATATTTTATTGCATTCCACCCTTTCAGTGCTCATGCTAGACAAAAACAAACTCGTTGATGCGGTCAACTTTAGTGTATTTACGCTTCGTGGAGAAGGCTCTGCAGGTATTCGGGTCGATGTCAACCTTTGAGTTGTGTCTTCATCATTTTTTTGCCTTCCGTGTTGTCATTGGTTTCAAGATTGACTTCATCATTTTTTTTGCATGTTTGGATCAGTGGCCTTAACTCCGTCCTGACAACTGCCACTATCATCTCCACCTAGGCACTTGCCCCTAAAAGTCATCAATCGGATCGAATTCGAACAATTGTGGTTCTAGTGAATTCGTATGTGTCTTTAATCAAATCTAATAGAAATCCTTTGAATGTATCACTTGATATGTCTTCTTCATGCTGCTGAAATTTTGCTACTTTTTCCAACAAACCATACTTGGCCTACCAAAA
This sequence comes from Ampelocalamus luodianensis, assembly GCA_036346255.1. NCBI lineage: Eukaryota > Viridiplantae > Streptophyta > Magnoliopsida > Poales > Poaceae > Ampelocalamus > Ampelocalamus luodianensis. Next base: position 36,472,627 of record CM070632.1, read on the forward strand.
AAAATCAATTAATAAAAAAAAATGAGTTGATGGAAGAGAAAAAGAGAGATATACCGATCGATGTTCCCATTGCCCACTATAGCATCTAATTCCTCTCTAAATGATTGAAGATTAAAAACCAATGATTTCTTAGTGATACCGATAGTCGATTTTGAAGTTGTTGGCACACTAGTATTTTCAAAAACAACAGCTGGTGTAGACTGCACAGTTGTTAGCTGCATGTTATAAAACATAACAAAACAAGTTAGTACTTGCCATAACTCATAGAGAAATTAAAAAACATGTCTGTGTAAAAAAAAAATTGCATTGGAAGTTACTATCATATACCTGTGCGTAGCATGTTGCTGAAAAATCTTTAACCTGCATGCAAAAAAAGAGTTAATGGGTTTCATAACCACAAAAAACATACAACAACATGTTAATGGGTTCCAACCAACAGGTTTGCACGTAGAAGAAAAATATGTATTTAAAAAACATAATGTGGTATTTTTTACATAAGATCAAAGCAATTTTTACGTATGTTGTAATATATAAAATTAGTTTGTGTTTCATGTAAAAAAATGTAGATGCAAAGTGAGTTTGCTCAGATTCAACATAATGTCAAGAATTATGGTTGAAATGGCATCGATGTTTCAAAATCAGCAAAAAATTTGAATATGTCATGGATGAGATATTCAAATATGTAATGGCTACACATTTGTAAACACAAAAGACATACGATACTTTCAATATACCTTACCACAATTCTATTGCAAAACACATTTGTAAACACATGACATTGCTTGATGTACAAAAAAACAAAGAAATGAAATTAACCATCCTAACAAAGACATGCATGCTACAAGAGAAAAACAATAAATGAGTACATAAAAATAGTGAGGAAAATACGATCGGTCTCTTTCCATATTTATGCTTGCGATATCTATCACGAGCGTAAAAATCCTTCACCATTTGATCCTCCACACTTTGGTTCGTGGTATGCAATCGTCAATGTTTTTCACACCATAGTCCAAGAAATCAAGATAATAAACCTGTAAAAACAATTATTTTTGGAGGTAAAACACAATAAAAATGATAGGGGTTAAAAAGGTGTAATTCAAAAAAAGTACTTACAAACCGTGAAGTATATGCACCCGCCTAATGTTTTGGGTAGCTCCCGCTTTTCTTTGTAGAATGCACAAATTTGTTGATGTGATACAGTAAAAAATCAAGCACACACCGAGACCAGTCCCAATCCTTGGTTGTTTCCACATCTTGAAGTGGGGTCAGGAACTTTGGGCTAGGTAGAAGACATGAATTGGGGCATAGAAATGAAGAAATAGCTACAATCATGAAGCATCTAAATGTCATGTCCTCGCTGAGCTTGTCTGCATTAATATCACTCAACTTCTCTGCAAAGTACTTGATGCTAGGTAAAGTTGATACCCCAAATTGCCTCAAGATAAAAATTTTCCCAGATTCTGGCTCTGACTTGACAACTTTACCTCCAACTGGCAAGCCTAAAACTTTTGATATTGACTCACTACTCAGTGGTATTATTTTCTTACCCACAACAATATCTGATGAAGATACATGAACGCGTCTTGAGCAATCCACCAACAAAGTCTCTAGGGATAGAACAATTTCTGAAATGGAGTAAACTCCCAAAACCGTATTTCTATCACTATTCGTTGTTGTGAGCTCAATCTAGAAATAACATCAAGAAACATCCCACAGAGAAACGGTGAATGCTTTCTTCCTATTTCATGTCTAGATTTCATGAACAGGAAAAGGGTAAGAAAAAGTTAAAAACACAAAATGAATACAAAACAAATAAAAATGTTACATGCACTAAGTTACATGAACAACCCATTAATGAAAAATGAATACTTTGGATTTCATAAAGCCAGCAACAGGTACATGTATACTAGATCAAATAAATTATACATATAACTAAAACAGACGCATATAACTCACCCTCTCTCCCAAAAAAGCATATATCACGATATTAAATCGAAAATAAAAAAACACATGGTTCTGCTCCCAACATGCATAGAACTCAAACACATAAAAATGATGAAAATACATACAAAAAATTTACCTTTGCCTTTCTTTTAGATGTTGCACGATGATCACATTTCCTCTTTAGAGATTTAAGAAGCTACAAAAAAATCAGCATATACAGGAAATGGATGCTGAAAAGTACTAATAAGTGATCAAAAAATAGCTCATTAGAAAATATAAAAATAACGAAAACTTACAGCTTTCAACTCTTTTCGATCAAACTCCACATCAGAAGATGACAGATCCTCACTGTAGCCATCCCCAGAATACACTTCATCATCGCTACCGGTGCTATAATTGTTGCTTGTGTGACTATTATCACCATCGGAGCTTGAATCTACGGACCCATCGTGGGTTTTCCTACGGTGTCGTGTCATCTGTAATATGAAAAACTGAGGGTATGTACGTTATTCTCAATAAAAGTTGAATCTCTCATAAAAGAAAGAACACAAAAAGGGCTAGGAGACTCATAACTAGTTGTATTCCACATTGACAAAAAATCAAACAAACTGACACCACATTGCTTCCTAACAACAAAGATTTGTCCATGAAAACAATAGATTGAACATCTAGGGACCTTGAAAAGCCTTAAAACAATCATAAAAAGTAATATAAAACAACCTATATAAGTAGCATGTCTTCAAAAAACCTACATACTATCACACTACACAAAGAAATCACCATTGTCAGTCCTCGGATGGAAGCAAAATGCACATATAATTCCATAAAGACAAAGAACCATTTCATTAAAAATCTAAAGACTCAACCAAAACGCAGAAGAACAAAATACTAAAAGTATGTCCGATGCACACAAATAAAAACCATAAAAATCCAACACTGGGAGCTCACCATGAGCACGAGGGTCGCTGCTACACCCCCTGCTAATAAGCATTTCAAAATCGTCTGCATTACTATTAAAAAAATGAAATTACCCAATGTACTGCTAATTCATTGCATTGCTATTAGTTTGTTGTACTGCTGGTTCATAGATCTCAACTGGTCCCCAATTTTTCACAATACTGTCATATAAAAAAAACATAAAATTCCTCATCACTACAGAACTGCAGGATACTCAATTTCAAAAAAACATGGAAAAACACTACAGGGGATCATACTCAAAAAAAGTCAAAACTCTCATGAAACAAAAATCACAAAAGGGTATTGTCACTAAAATTACATGCATCTATTTTTAACATAAAAAAGGCAAAAATTACATAATTTAAAATAACAAAGAGTATTAATACATTATATAAAAATTGATGGGTATGATAACATGTCACAAGTTTCGCATGGACTTGAAAAGCATTTGCATCCTCAAAATAATACAAAAACATATTTTCATGTAAAAGTAAAAACAAAAGATAGATAACATAAATTGGTAGTGTTGTTGCTTTGTTGATTAAAAATTCCTTAAAAACACTATTATGTAGAACATAGGCCCACCGAATAAAAAGACAATAACAACTACACTTATAGGGCGTGCTTCATTACTATCATGAGGAGAAAACTAAAAAAGATAAAATCATTCTCAAACATATCAGCAAGTAGATCACCTTTCTTGTTTCTCCACCTTGAGCCCTCCCAAAAAATAAACTGACTATACATATGTAATAAACCCAAAATTAAACAATCATATAACACTTGCAAAAAGTCGTATTAGCTACATTATCCATAATTAAAGCTTAACACAAAATAGCACATATATATATAGATAAATGATAGTAACAACAATGTTTCGAACAAATCTCATATGATTGTATGTATAACGTGGCCAAATATTCATACATTACACACTAGGCATGAAAACTTTACTAAACATTTTTACATAAAAGATATTTTTATATATGATATAAAAATGTTTTTACATATAACTTATAATGTAATTTTGGAAATAATCGCATGTAATTTTTTGCATCAAATTTTCAAAGATTCGTTGATTACGCTTTGAATCAAAAATCGATGAAAATACATAGGGCTATGCCATAAAAATCAAGTATGCATTGTGCTCCCATGAAGAAATCAAGTACCAACTCTTTTTCGTTTAAACACATCATTTTGCACAAATTATTTTAAACTAGCTACAGCAAATGATGTGTTTAAACTAGCTACAGCAAAACGAAAAACAAAAGAAAGATGCACTAAACACAAGAATTTGCATCGATCGCAGACATTGCATCTCTTCCGCCGCATCACATAACTAGTGCATATACTAGAAGGTAAGACATACCTGTGAGTAATGGATCTAGTAACAGGAAATACCAGGCTACAGAAATCCAACTAGATGGCAGCAGATCACAGCTCCTATAAGTCCTCAAATCGGGAACCCTAATTGCAAGTATTGATATCTGCAGGCATAGAAAACAGAAACTTCATCATTTATGTTGCGAGATGCAAATATTTTAGAAAATCAAAAAAAAAATGGAAGTTGCAAATGTCCATGGGAATCCCAATAGATCCGTAAATGAAAATACATAGGCTATGCCATAAAAACTTAAGTATGCATTGTGCTCCCATGAAGAAATCAAGTACCAACTCTTTTTAGTCTAATAATAATAAAATAAAATGCTGAGAGGTTATTTGGCCAACACAAAAAATGACAACATGACTATCACCAATTTGAAGAAAAAACAAAAAAACACATGGAACAAAACACTCATACATTACACACTAGGGCATTAGAAAACTTTGTGAACACAATTTTTAAACATAAATGTATTTTTAATATATGATACAAAAATTTTTTACAAAACCATATTATGTAAAAATTTAAACATAAACAGTGTTTTTTTGCTTGTGTAGAAACAGATGAGACACTAGTACAACGATATGAGAGCATTTCCCAAAGTGCAAACAGAATCGCACATCTACACATTGGAAAAACAAGTACACCTCGGATCAAAACCTCTCCGACTAACCAAATTACCCATTGCATTGCTAGTTGCCTATTTAAAAATATATGCACAAGAAAACCAGCCATGGAAAAAGAGGTAAAATGTGTATACATGAGCGTAAACATTTCGCTATAACTAAAAAATTCCAAAGATTCGGATAGATACAGGATAAGACATAAAACGAATGGACTAACACACAGACGCATAAATTTGAGACGCGCTTAACTTACTTGTGTAGACACAGATGAGACACTAGTACAACAATATGAGAGCATTTCCCCAAAGTGCAAACAGAACTGCACATCTATACCTGTCTATTTGGCATTAACTCCTACTGAAAACTAGCTACAGCAAAACGAAAAACAAAAGAGATATGTATACTTTCAAGTTAACTTACCATCAACTCTAATACACAACTGTTCCATGATGATAGTTTAACAGGTTCATAAGAAGAAAAAGGTATCCTCTCTATATAAATGATGGGCTAGATTCCATATGGAATATAAAAATTATAATTAACTAATTTAATCACTTCTGTATCAAAACCAAAAGAACAAACTTAAACACTTGGGCATGACTAGAGGCTCCACTAGTTAGCATAATACAAATCAAAATCACCCACTATTAGCTCCTACCAAAACTAGCTACAAAGAAACGAAAAACAAAAGAATATACAATAAACCCATCATTTTGCACTAATCGCACACATTGCGCTCTTCCGCCGCATCACATAACTAGTACATAATCTAGAAGGTAAGACATACCTGTGAGTAATGGATATAGTAACTAATTAACGGGTAACAGGAAAATACTGTGCTACAAAAATCCAACTAGATGGCAGCAGATCACACTCCTATAAGTCCTCAAATCGGAACCCTACTTGCAAGTATTGATATCTGCAGCATAGACAAAACAAACTTCATCATATATCTTGCAGATGCATATATTTTGGAAAATCAAAAACAATTGATCCATTAGAACTCGGCATTTATGCACTGTAAACCCCACCACCCCAAATCGAACCGCGAGAAAACCCCAAATCGAACCGAGAGAAAACCCCAACTCGAGCAAACAAAAATGGGGAAGAACAAGATTCGTACCTGCTACTCTCTCCTTCACCTTCCTACCTGCATCTCCTGTGAAGCGAGAGAAACAACGATGCGAAACCCTAAATCGGACCGATATAAAACCCCCAAATCGAACCGCGAGAAAACCCCAAATCGAACCGAGAGAAAACCCCAACTCGAGCTAAGAAAAATGGGAAGAACAAGCTTCGTACCTGCTACTCTCTCCTTCACCTTCCTACCTGCATCTCCTGTGAAGCGAGAGAAACAAATATGAGAAACAAAGATGCGAAACCCTAAATCGGACCGATATAAAACACCCAAATCGAGCTAACAAAAAATGGGGAAGAACAAAGCTTCATTCCTGCTACTCTCTCCTTCACCTTCCTCTCTCCATCTCCTGTGAAGCGAGAGAGACAAAGATGCGGGACGAAGACTCTCACGAACTGACGAATTCTGTGAAGAGAAAAAAAAAACGACGATGAAGGGAAATGAGGAGCTCTGGAGGCGGAGCACACCAGGAGGGGGACAGAAAAGGGCGCGGTATTCAAGAAGTGGCAGCGCTTGTATTCAAGAAGTGGCAGCGCTTTTAATTTTATTTAATTCCTTCACGGGCAACAAAACAAAGATATCGGATCTCCGATCGTTTTTAACCGCATGCGTCAACCCGTTTACGTCGCCTCTCGTGCTCATGCAGCTCACGAATCCCGACGAGATCCAATGGACCAAAAAACGAGTGCTCCCTCCAACAAAAAATACTCAGGTACCAGTTAGCAATTCCCAAGTATGTATTCTACTATACATAGCACCATTCTATTTGTTCTGAAGTTTGAGAAAATTCCTTCCATAATAGGGCTGTGGTTGTTGTGCATCCGACGGTTGGTTGCAGAATTAAACGACGGAAGGGGGCCGGGGTACGAAACGATCGCCGGGATCAGACATTCAGACGCTAGTCGCTTCCTAATGCTTCGTCTGTCAAAATCATGCATCCAAAATCCGCCCATCCTTCATAGCCTTAGGAGTTAGGAACAGATAAGACAAAATATCTCAATCCATCAACTTTGCTTTCTCCGTGCCTTGCCCAAGAAGGTACTGAGAATTAGAAAATCCGTATTATACATGCGCCTTGTTATCGTCTCCATGACAAGCAAGTTACAGCCATTAATTTGTATCATCTCTCTGTGGTTAAAAGTGCTGGCCCTGCATGTATCTCCATGACAAGAAGTTTACCTATTTGTAACGCAATCCATGCTTACGTACTTAGCAGTGTCTCTTCTATTGAGAGCTCTCGCTTGTAGCTAGCTAAACCTCCATTCATGGCGACCACTGATGAGCCAAAGTCTCCATCATCCATGAACTTTCTCAAGGAAGGCGTACTCATCCCAACGCGCAACTGCAGCCTGTTCTCCTCTATCCTCGTGCTCAACGTCGCATGTGCCGCCGTGGCCGCGCTACCCTATGCCTTCGTGATCGGGCCTCTCGGGACCAGAATCCTTCGCGACTTGGAGGCCCTCAACCACACCCATCCGAGGAGCTACGGCCACGCCAGGCTGATAAAGGAGATCCAGGCCAACGCCCCGGAATTCCTGATCGACATGGCGGTCTACCTCCTCGCCACCACCGTCGTCAGCTCGGCCGTCTCGATCGTGTCCGCCCACGCTGCCGTCGCGACGAGCTTGGCCGGCTCTGAGGGTCCGCACGGGCTCGGATCGCTCCTGGCAAGCGTCAGGGGCAACCTCAGGGGCCCCTTCGTGACTGCTCTGTTATCCAATGTTCTGCCACTCCTGTGCGCAGGCGCCGTCGCGGCGCTGGTGCTGCTCACGCTTCCGGCGGCGACACCGCAGGCCGGCGCCCTGGAGGTGCTGTTCTTGGCTCTCCTCGTCGTCCTCGCAGTTCTCGTCGCCCTCTACCTCAGCACCGTCCTGTTCCTGTGCTCCATGGCCATCGTCGTGTCGGTGGCGGAGCCCGGCTGCCATGGCGCGGGTGCATTCGACCGGGCGTTGCAGCTCACAGCGGCAAAGAACAGGAAGGGCCTGCTGTTCATGGTCGTGCAGTCCGTCGCCACCGCTGCCATCTGGACGGACATCATGGTGTACGCTGACCTTCTAAGGTTTGTGTACGTGCTGCTGCTGGGTACCGTGCAGGTGGTCTCCGTGTGCGCGGTCACCGCGTACTACTACGAGTGCGGGCTGCAGATCAAGCAGGATGCACTGGCCGATGTCTATGCCAAGGTGCAGACCGATGAAGCAAATAATGTTTGACGAATGACGATGGAAGATCATGTATGATGTGTGTGCAACTAAAAAGAATATGTCGTCGTAATAAACTGCGGGCTGTCTGATCCACCGTCGTTGTGAACTTTCTTTTTATTTAAGCGTGCCACAGGAACGAGCTGTGAACTTACCTCCTTTACACCTCCAAGGCCCCAACATTATACAAGTGGATGTTTTTTTTCACGAAAAAACCCTACTACTCTGCACTAATATTTATAAAATTTGTTCCAGATAGATGTATATATTTGTATCTCAGTACACAAGTTCAGTGGCGTAGCTAGTCCATGACTAAGCCTTAGGCCGACCCAGTCATAGAGCTTGACCCTAGGCATTCTTCATAACGTTGAATATATTCTTCACGTAGTATTTTGACATTAGACTTTGAACCATTGCCTCCAAAGTCCAAGGTTCAGCTCCACCTCTGATACAAACTAACCCTCGTCCCCAGCTAGTCCTCACTGCAGCTCCTCAAAGACATTCTTGGCTTCTTCTGCTTGAAAATGGTGTCGAGCCGCCAAGTGTCATGTTCTTCTGGCCGAAGCACGCCCACGTGAAGGCCAACGAAGCGAGCAGAGGCATCCTAAGACGTGCGCCGCCTCTAGTGCACATTCGGTCGGCCGCATGGGGCATGGCCCAAACACAAGCATTCAAGCCACCAATGCACATTCGGTCAACCAGACCCTGAGTCCTGGACGTGATTGCGTCCACGTATTATCTACGTTTAAGCTTGTCCTGGTTAAAATTAAACTTTTTATTCTTTTCCAATGCAATGAGTTTTACTGGGTTCACTGAACCAATTATTCTTCTTTCTTTCTTTTTTTGCAAGGAGTTCTGCAGTCTTCATTTACAGAAAATGTTTTTCTTTTGTGTGTACGTACAACCAAGTGAATATTGTTTGACGGTAATACATTCCATTGTTGTTAGTAAGTGTTCAGGTGCTACTGGTATGAATTGAGTTTTTTGTACATCCATTCTTGTTCGTTGTGTTGACGTTAGTGTCATTATTTGAATCTAAGAAAATTCTTGGCTTCTACTCCCTCCAGTCATAAATACATGTCGTTTTGGATATCAATACGGTCTCTAAAACACTACTTTGATCACTAATTTCGATTGTAATATATTTATTAAAACTCAATAATATTATAATATTATTAAAGTACTTTTCAAGACAAAATTACACATATAATTTTCATCTATCCAATATAAATATTTAAAAAGATATTAATAGCTAAAATTTTAAAAGTTTGACTGCACGTATTCTAAAACGATATGTATTTGTGAATGGAGGGAGTATATGTTGATACGAATACTCTTTCATCCATCCATTCTATGTATGGTTGATCCAACAGAGCATGTTCACGTGTTGTTGGGAAAAACAATGATCTACTTTGTGGTAATTAATGAGTCTCTGTAATTCTTTTGTTGCTGTATTGAATCTGGTTAATCATGCGTACATATACATTGAACGATGACTTCTCCTCAACACTCCAATTTCATAACAATTTGTAATCAACAGAAACAATTTAACAATGTACTGTCAAACTGAAATAACCAGATCAAAAAGCATAGTCCGATACCTGTGCCTTACCAAATGCACTTTTTAAACCCTGGCTCTGAAACTCTAGCCGAAGCGAGAACAAAAAGAAAATAAGCAAGGACCCTAGATAGTCACAAAATTAATTAGAAAGAATATTGAGGATCAAATACAACTAAGAGGAAATGACTAATATAGCATAATTTCCACATTTGTATTTTTTTTTACCACGTCAAAGTTGTGTTCCTTTTGCTTGGCTCCCTATGGCTTTTCTTCTTCTCCATGCACCACGTGCCTTTACTCTATGTCACCTTATAGCATAATGGATTGCTTGTGTATATATCTTGATAAAACATGGCCAATTTTCCACATTTAACAGAAAAATAGAGCATAAAGAGACCGAGTAAGATTGACACAAAAACTAGAGCATAAATACACTAACTAAGATAAAAATAAATACAGAAAATAATTCGTGGAGTATACAACAAGAAAGCGTGCGGGCCAGCAAAAACTCGCCCTATGATGGCAGGTAGAGGGAACCTAAAACTCCTGGCCACTATGATGCCACCATCTTGAGGAAGAGACGGGGAGAAGAGGGGGTGAAATATTTGGAGAGGGAAAGAGTGTGTGAGAGAAAGGGGAAAGGTAGGACTCTGACCTTGGCCTGATGTTGCCGCCGCTACCGTCCATCTCCCCCATCCTATCTCGATCTATCTCCGGCTCCCTTGTCTCGAGTCATATCTAGCAGCAATGGGATCAGATCTGGCCGTTATGGGGCAGATCTATCCATGATGGCTGATGCCAAATTCGATGGTGGTGACAGCGATCACAGGGGAACGACGGTATGTTTCATCGATGATAGGAGACGCAAGGCCTCGTAGCGTTGGTCAGCAGTCGCCGACTATGCGACACAACAGCAGCGTAGGCCTTAATTCGAAGCAGACTACGTGGACATCAACGTTAGGACACGCACAATGGTATGGACAACTGATGTCTATAGTACTATACTATATCATCTATAGACAGCGTTAAAAATATCTCCTACAAGGGATTATTTTTTTTTATCTATTTCTATAGACAACTCTCTATATACAACGTGTCTTATTTATCGTGTTACAATCAACTACTGCATGAGAGATGACCCGATTATCTATGTTTTCTCTCTCATCTATATTATCTCGTGTCCTATATGACAAGGCTTATAGATAGCTAATGTCACACTATTGTACAACCCTTAGGGCATGTACAATGGTTTAGACAACTATTGTCTGTAGTATCCTTTCATATTATCTATGAACAGCACTAAAGACAGTTTCTACAATAGGTTGTCTTTTTTTTTACATATCTCTATAGACAGCTCCTCCATATACAATATGTCTTATTTTTCATGTTACATTTGACTACTGTATGAGAGACGATCCAATTCTCTATGTATATTCTCTCTCTTTCATATCATCTCGTGTTCTACATATTAAAGTTTACAGGCAGCTGACATCACATTGTTATACGCGCTCTTAAAAGTTCACCTTAAATCCTATCGATTCTGATTCATCCACTTCTCGCATAGTTTTTAAAGAAAATTGTGTACACCTTGCTAAGGCTGCTCCTAATACTCCACCTTGGCAAGTATCTTAAGGTTGTCACATAAGCAAAAGTCTAATATGACACTGCAATTAAGGAAAAGAGAGCAGACTAGTATCTTATTTAGATACCACTTATACACAATATCCTATGTAGAAATACTAGTAAAGACTCTATATCAAATGCTTAAGATACAACACTTTAGGATACCATGTATTGAAAAAGTGGTATCTAAATAACTTTCATGTAATAAGAAACTATAGTAAAAATCACCCACTAGGAGCAGCCTAAGAGGTTGATAATGCTTTGAAATGGTCAAGCGCATTTATTTGTCGCACTCCAAAAAGCCGGAATTGTAGAAACTGCGTGCTACAAAGATGAGATGCTTCCAGAATACATTGTTGGCCACTATTAAATGGTTAGCCTAGTGAATTTGTAAGCTACGTGCTAGCAAAAATCGAGACGTCTAAAAAACATTACCGGGCGACGCCAGCTAATTGCACCAATGAATTTAAAATCGAGAATCTTCGAAAGCGCGTTTTACTGGTCTGTGCCAGCCAGTTGCTTCAATAAGTTTAGAAATTTCATCAGAAACTATCAGATGCCAAAATCAAGACGTTTCTAGATCCAAACAGTGCATTCGAAGCAATATGTTTGGTCAAAATTATTTCATTTTGACCATACACATTCTAGAACGTCACTCTTTTACGACGGGAGAGACTAATATGGGACTTAATGCTGTTAAGGGGCCTTATGGGCTAGTTTAGTGGAGTGTCCACACAAAGTATTTATTCCACTATACATAGCACCATTCTATTTGTTCTAAAGTTTGAGAAATTAATTTTCTTCCATGTCACTGAAAGTTTGCCCGATCTGAGATATGCCACTAAAAAAATGTGCTTCCTTTTATGACATTCCTTCAAAAATTCGCCCTTATATACCACTATTGTCACTTTTGTTAGGTCTCATTGTTGTTAACCCTTGAAAGGCTATTAGATTTTTCACAATATGCCCAAATTACCCCTGGTCCCACATGTTAGCACATTACCCTTCTTCTTCCATGGCTAAGGTGGCGCCAACAGTGATATCCGTGGGCCATTGGGGATGAGAAGCAGGATGAGTAGGAGGCATGCGGCCAAAGGATATGTGGGGTGGCGACCAGGTGGTGCAAGGTCTACGCCGCTAGAGTGAGGTTGGTAGCTGTGAGGTGTGGGGCAGTCGAATCTGGCATCGGCGTGGCGGGGGTGGCTAGATCCAGTCCCGTCCTCTCCATCGGTGATGGGATCCGCCAGATCCGTCTTGTCCTCTCCGTTGACAACCCCTTCATCTTCGCCTAGGAGAAGATGTTGCAATGTTATAGAAATGGTGTAAATTTGCTTGTTTGGGATTTCTCAATATTGATGATCGGAACACGGGTCCCCTATCGAGCTTATCCGAAAATTATATGAGAGCACAATCTAAACGAAGACCTTTATTGCCGTGGATACAATGAATATATAAGAATACAATAAGAATGCTACGGAATTGATCGAATGATCGTGGTGTTATGAAGATGTTGAATGATGCTTATGCTTATTACAGAATACGTGGGCTATCCCCTTTTATAGCTATTAAAAGGGTGGCAGTTAATGCCACTAAAGACATCTCTTATCTTCACACACGTTCATTTGTTGATCTTGAACCATCATGTATCTTAACTAACTATCGTAAGTTGTTAGATGCGCCAATAACCGCTCTCACATTAATCACGTGAGAACTTGTCATGTCTTTCGACCAGTTTGCTAGTCAGGGATAACACAAAACTATATGGCTGATCGTCTCATGACTCAAACTGGTCTGTAGGTCGTAGTAAAAGGAATTAGACTTCCTTTAAACGTTGGTCGTAGGTTCATAACTGTTATAGAGTGAGCCTCTGATATTTGGATCTGCTTTGATGGAAATTCTGACTTTGATCAAAAAGTTGACCTGGTTAAGAATCCTCGTTACTTAACTATCATCTCTAGCCACAAAAGAGTGACCTTTTTGACTTTTTAAAGTCAACGAGACGTTACTTTGACCACTAAATTCATATTTAACATACGTTGTAAAAGTGCAATATTATGAAAAATATGTCTTATAACAAATTCTCTCGTATAATTTTCATATATCCAAACCGTATGCTTTAAACAACACTTTTAGTCAAAATTAATGAGATTTGACTGCACACATTTTAGAACGTCACTCTTCTGTAACTCGGAGTACTTTCAAAACACCTCCAAATTGTATATACCCGTGGTCTCATTCAATTTTAGTGAGAAGATATATATATTTTTTTAAAAAAAATCTTGTTGCCACTTGCCACTGCTATTCTGTAACTAGTTGCACATGATGATTACAAAATATTGCGTGCATTGTTCAGCAATGTTGTGCCCGAAGTCCGATGGGAATGTCCGGACGTTAGCTGCCTAAATAGCAATTCCATTCTTGTGCCAATAGGCGGGTAAGAAACACACGGCCGTCAGTTGCATCGCAAGAAAACCATCTCCATGTGCGTCGCCGGATTTATTCGCATTGCCGCCCAACCAATCCGATAGCTGCAAAGAACCTTCCGAGCTAGCTAGCTAGCTAGTCGTCTCTAAGCTACGTTTATTCTGCACTGCTCGCGCTCGCGCTCACGGTCAAAAGTCAAAAGCCCGTCAGATAAAGTCGCCATTCCATTTCACCACGCCCGCACGTAATTCGTCTACCTCCCTGCCTCTTCTTCTCCCTCTATCTCAGCTCAACCCTTGAGATCAGCCATGGCGACGACCGCGACGCAGGCGCAGCCGCCACCGGGCTTCTTCACCTTCCTCAAGCACGGCATCCTCCTCCCGGCGCGGAACCGCGGCCTCTTCCTGCCGCTCCTCGCGCTCACCGCCGCGCTCGCCGCGGCGCTCCTCCTCGCCAACTCCCTCGCCGTGCAGCCGCTCGCCGCCGCCGTGCTCCTCGACGCCGACGCCATAAGCCGCGCCGACCCGGCCAGCGCCGCCTACCCGGGCCTCGTCAAGAGCCTCAAGCGCGAACTCCGGCGGCTCCTGCTCGACATCGGCGCGTGCGTCCTCGCCGCCGTCGTCGCCGGGTCGGCGATCAAGATCGCCACCGTCTTCGCCGCCGTCGCGGCGTTCTCCGGCACCACCGAGCGCCCCACCGTGGCCACGGTCGTAGGAAGCGCCAAGGGCAACCTCTGGGGCCCCGTCTTGACCGTCGCCTTCGGGTACGTCCTCGAGGTGGCCTGCGCCGGCGGCATCGTCGCCTTGGCGCTGCTCATGGTCTTCCTCCTGGAGTACTCCCTACTGCTCCTCTTCCTCGACGCACTGCTAGTACTCCTCGCGTCGCTCTTCCTCGTCTACCTTACCGTCGTCTGCGCGGTGGCCGTCGTCGTGTCGTCGGCGGAGCCCGGGAGGCGCGGCGCGGGCGCGGTGTCCCGCGCGTGGCGGCTCATGCGGGGCAAGAACGCGCAGGTCGTGCTCTACCTAGTCGCGACGTGCGCGCTCGGCGCCGCGGTCTCGCCGGTGTACACGCTCGCGCTGTGGTGGTGGCCGCGGAGCGCGGCGAGCGGGGCTGCCGCCGGCGTCGCGTACGTGCTGCTGCTCGGTGCCGTGGAGGTGTTCTCCGTCGCCGCCGTCACGGCGTACTACTTCGAGTGCAGGGAGAGCAAGGAACAAGAGGAGATGGCAGGCCACAGATACGCCAAGCTGCCGAATGGTGATGAGGCAAATATTTGATCAAATCATGTGTATTTTTTCCCCAATTCTATGTATGAGTAGTATTTGGTACCAGTTTGGTTTGCAGTAAAGAAATACTAACAAAAAATACACAGAAAGAAGCATGTAATTTAAACAATTCATCAGCTGTATTTCCAAAGCCAAACTAAAATCTAGTTCTTAAAAAAAAAAACACAATAAAGCTAGAATCTAATGTCTCATCTTCAAACATTGTACGGCGAATTTTACTTAATTTCCACAAATGTTTGGAAACTAAATGCGGAAAATTGTTCATTTTCACCACAGATAAAATCATAAAAGAAAACAAAACACATAAATATCAACTAGTTCCATGTTCCGTCGTCCATACAAGTTACTCATGTAATTGATCGAGCTGTCATTTTAGGCACAAGAAATTAAGAAGTCGTTGCCATTTCATTGTTACATTAAAATCCACCGGTGTGAATTCAATGACTAGTGGTAAGAGGCATCACACAATTGGAGAGAAAAAAAAATCTATGGAGATAAGAAAGTAATCTTTGGTCCTTGACAGGAAGGAGCCTGGTATATGCCTAAGTTATCAGACTGTCAAATTAAGGCAGCTAGACGGTCGCCGCAGGAATATTTCCTCGTGGAGCATGATTCCACTATGCGTCACTGTCAGCCGCGACTTCATCGACAAGCTCCAACCTCTGATTGCTGACCAGCTTCATTTCCATCATCCCCGTTTCCGGACCATAAAATTAGACCGAAACATGAGCTAGCAAGACCGAGCCTGACCAGGTATCAGTGGCCACTGATGATACTGGGGACTGAACACATGATGTCAACAACCACCAATCTTGTGCTCTACCACTAGGCCGCGTGCGTGCCGCCAACTACTGAAGATACTAAAACAGAGGTGCAGGAATTTCCACACAATCTCTCGAGCTAAATAAAGAATCTGTACTCATGCATAGATCCATGAATAGATGGGTGCTCATGTGCAGCTCCATCAAGTTCAGGCAATAATGCTGCAGTTTACAAGATAAATGGAAGCAAATAATAACTCACACATCAAAAACCATTGACCTCTCCCCAATCATACCTTGCAATCTCATGCACCACATGTTCAGCTCATATGATACATGACTCAGATCACATGAATGACAACAGGGAACAATCAAATACCCAGACTGGAAAACATGGTGCCACCAGTAAGGGAGGTGGCTTCTTCTGTCCAATATCCAATTCTTATGTAGTAGTAGTACATGCTGACCTCTAAAAAAAGTATATGCTGACTGTGACAATTGGCTACATAGTAGATTTCATTATAGTATGCAATGTATTGAAGCAGCATATGTGCGTGTCATGAAGTGTGATGTGTTGCCAAAATTTTCAGACAAGTAGCAATATCAGTAAAAAGTTTGGCACCTACCAATTGAAAGGTTATTGGATACTTAAGTTTTTTTTTAAAAAAAAATGCCATTGGGTAGACACCGTTTTGCTGAAAAATGACATTAAAAATGCATAACAATGACTGTGCCACTCATTTTCAAATTGTCCACTCAATGCCATTCTGACTACATAGCATTTTACATGTCACAATTGAGCATCACATAGAGGTTGCAAACGCAAAAGTCAGCAACCTATACCAAGAAGGGCAGTATATATGGAACATAATTTAGCTCGGATCTCATCTCACAGTTCACAGTTACCACTGGAGCAATGATGAAGAAATCAGCTAGTCTTTAACCGTCTAAATTCATTGCTCTTCTAAAAAGATGACTCTAATCTATAGTACATACGGCAAAAAATGGAAGGAAATACACACAAGATACATGATACATGTTAAGAAGTACCGAATATCACACTATACTCATCTGAATGACAAAAAATACCGGCCATGGAGGTAGGATACGGCGCCATAGAAATCACACCACCTATCTGATCTTCTTCAAGAACTGTACCTTCTTAAACTCTGGGGCAGCATAACTCTTCTCTACCTCCCATGCATGATGAGACATCATGTTGAACGATGATTTCACCCCCTTCTCATCAGAGACCTCACTTGAGAAAGGGATACGAGCAGCAAAAACGCCTTCCCCTGAATGAACGTGCAAGTCAAAACCCAGCCTGTCTACCCAAATCATCTTCACATCTGCCGCCTGTCACCATATAAGGACACTGTTAATTCATATGCAGCAAAAAGTTAAAAAAAATTCCAATTGTTGCACATGACAGCTCAGGACAACTACTCAGAGCACAAGAATTAATCAGCTGGAGTGTAATGTCCCAATTTTCAGGGCTTTTTGAAAATTTTCAAAACAAAAATAACCATTTGGTTTTATTAAATTTCTAAAGTTTAACTTGAAATTTTGGAAGTTAAAAGCAATTTAATATGAATTAATCAAACTTCCACTAATTCGAAATTTGGTTTGTTTGGAGTTTATTAGAGTTCTCTTGTATTTAGAATTCCTTTTCCTTGTTTGTTCCTTTTTCCCATCGGCCCGTTCCTCTTCCACGCGCGCCGATCCGCACTAGCCTTTGGTTTCGACTAGTCTTCCGGTTGCAACCAACCTTTGGTTTCAACCAGCCTTCCGGTTACGACCACCTTCTTGGTTTCGACCAGCCCCGCCTGTCAGCCCCCTGCTCAACTTCTTTTTCCTCCCGTCGCGTCACGGCTGTCGCAAAAGTTCTCGCGCATTAAATGTTGTCGTCTCCTCAGCGACGTGCGCATTAAATGCCGCACCGCCGCGAATCCCACCCCTTTTTTCCTCAGCGACGTGCACATTAAATTCTTTGACTTTCGCCACACTCGTCTCCCCTCTTGTCCCTTCCCTCACCTGCCGGCCGTACGCCCATACCGCATCACCACAAATCCCACCGCTCCATCTTATCGCCCGTTCTCCCCCTCCCCCCTACTTCCTCTATAAATAGAGGACCAAGGAGCCCTCACCCTCCTCTTGTTTTTCCTCAACTCTCCCTCTTTCACTCGCCCCGTTTTCATTGTGCCTCAAGTTTTGCCGAAGAGTTCGCTGGAGTCCGTGCCATCCTCAACCTCCTCGCCGCCGAAGAGTTCGCTGGAGTCCGCGCCGTCCTCAACCTCCTCGTCGCCGAAGAGTTCGTTGGAGTCCGCGCCGTCCTCAACCTCCTCGCCGCCGAAGAATTCGCCAGAGCGCCCGCGCCGTCATCGACCGCCGTTCGCCACTCCTCCTTCGGCATCCCTCTCAGTCCTGGTGGTTTCCGTGCCCTGTTCTCCTTCTTTCTTCTTTCGACCGCGTCGAGCAATCAAATCTTTCTTTCTTCTTTCGACCGTATCGAGCAATCAAATCCCTGTTTCTTCTTACGACCACATTGAATAGTCATATCCCTCCTGCGACCACGTTGAGTAGTCGTATCCTTCTAGGGACCTAGTAGTCGAAGCCTTCATTCGACCACCTTTCGACCAGTCGAAACTTCCTTTTGACCAGGTAGTCCAAGTCTTTCGACCAGTTGGTCGAACCTCCTTCCCGACCAGTCGAACCTCTCTCAACCAGGTCGTTGAACCTCCTCCGATCAGTTGAACCTCCTTCCGGCCTTGTGATTTCAAAACTCCCAAGAGCTCGTTCTCTTTCGTTCGAGCTCGATCAAAGTGGTTCAAATTTCTATCTTCTTTTAAATTCAGTACTTTTCTTTTGGTTCTAGTTTGGTAATCTTTTTAGATTTCATTTGGAGTTGTCTTATCTATTTGGTTCTTTTTGCACGTATAGATTCCAGCGTTTCCGAAGAATTCTTGGACCCGACGACCTCAATCGAAGCATCTCAACTCTTCAACGAAGGCAAGTCGTAGACCTTTGATCATGTCGTGCCCAGTTTATAAAATTATATTGCTTTATATCAACATACATGGCTAGTTGTATAAAAATGATTTGGGAATTAGCTAAATACCTACTCGACAGTATGACTCCTTGAATATTTGTGATCGACATGCTGACATGTACCCTTGGACATCATAGGTTAGGTATTCTTAGTTGGACATTATTGTGATACCAACATGGGTGCGTATTATGCTTAGTCATGCTTTAGTTATGCGATGTCTCTCGATCACCTGATTCAATTATGATAAATTTGACTTAAGGATATATGGAATTGTGGTGCGATACCACTGCTGTGCAACTGTGGTGTGAAGTCACAGTTGTGTCAATTATGGCGCAATACCGTTGTTATTAAAATTTGTTGTGCCATGGCAATGGTTGTCATTTGGCCGGGTTGAACAAAATGATTTATGCTCGGGCGAGTGGTCGGATAGTGCAGGAGGAGTACGCGAAGTACATTGTGCTTAGCAAAGTGCGCGAAGCACATGGGTGGCGGAAAGTCTCGCCTGAGCAATCACTAAGGACTTAACTTTGTGCGCCAATGATCTGGGCTATACCGTGCAACCACAAATTCATTTATGGGGTGGACCTGGCCAACTAATTAGCAATGCTTTGAGTCGGTTCTGTTTGGGTTGATGAGCGGCGCAAGAGGAGGCCTGTGTGGCAAATCCTTAGCGAGCAGAACCGAGACAAAACGAAGCTTTGTAAAGGCCTTGTGATAATCTCTTAGTCGCACACCTCGGAAGTGTGTTAAATGGACAGTATAAGATGATTATCTCTTGTGGGTCAAGCTGTACAACCTCTGCAGAGTGTAAAAACTATTCGAATAGCCGTGTCCCCCGGTTATAGACAATGCGTGGTGATTTCGCACGAGAGGTAGATTTTCTCAAAATTGTGTCTTGGTTGGTTACAAGTGGTTTGGGAAGTGAACTGGGTGTTCATGAGTGGTTTGGGAAGTGAACTGGGTATTCACGAGCTGTTTCCAAGAAACTTATTTACTTATGTATTAATTTTTTAAATTATGCTTTCAATCTACTTACTGTAATTACTGTCAATACTGCTTTCTGCAAATTAACCGTAAAGCTATCCTTGTTAAGCCTTGCATTAATACTATTTGCATACTGTTCCTTACGACTTGCTGAGTACTTTATGTACTCACGGCTTTGCGCACTTTGTTGAACATTCGGAGAAGAAGACCCAGTGAGCACCGAGTTCTATGAAGAGGAGTATTTCAAGACCTTGCGATCTAGGCCGCATTCTCCACTCGATTGCCTGTGGCCGGGTCGAATGGCCTCTACAAGTTGGTTTTGTTCCGCTGCAAGTTTACTCTGGTCGTGGACCTGGTCGTAGATCTGATCATGGGCCTGGTCGTGACCTTAGCACTGCGTGGCAAGCTTTGTAAAACCTTGACCATAAGGTCATTTTGCTGTTATGTATTATTAATTTATCTGCTTCATTAGCTATTTCATTATATGAATATGATTTCGTCTATGTTGTAACTGTGTGGACTAGCTACTGATCATAGGACTAGTTCAGGATGCACAGAGGATCCCGGGTTGCATACTAGGGTCCCGACATAGAGCTTCTTTTAGAAATATAAAATCAGCAGTTTCTTACATTGACATCTAAAATTATTTTTCTCCTAAGGAGCAAAAAGATGCTCTATTTATATCCCTCTTTAATTATGTAACTCATATATCTGATGCACAATCAGGTTTACCTGCTGCTAGTTAATCGCACTATTTTACTTTGAGATGTAAGCTGCCGATTATAGGTAACTCTCTGAAGCTATATAATAAATAATAATTATAAACAAAACCAAGAAAACACAAATGTGTGCTTTCATTAGCTTAGCATTAGCTATCTTTTCTTCCAAGAAGTGACAAAGTATTTCATTAGCTTAGCATTAGCTATCTTTTCTTCCAAGAAGTGACAAAGTACTAGGAATGATGAGAACAAGTTCAGTACCTGAAAATCCGATTCAACGTAAATGCTGTATATCCTATGGACATCTTCAGCATGTTGGCTGTTCATTTCCTCAACAATGCTTTCAGCAAAATTTCGAAGAGGATCAGATTCTGCGTCACTGTATTCCGATGGGACAACCCACATGCCATCCTGGATGAAAAAAGTATCTAGTTAACAGCAGTCTCATTCTTTAGCAAGTTTTTAGTTCCAGATTGTGATAAGAATGTCACATGATCCCACTGAAAATTTGCAGCCAATATCTTGACCTACAGTGAAATTACATAAGACTTTTAAATTTCTTTATTTTTATGAAAGAGCGAACCACTGAAATTTCTCACAATGTAGGGACCCATTGACAGTATTTCTGCATCTGCCACTTCCACAATATAACATGTGTTGAAGTTATTCAGGAAAAATAGGTGGCTCACATGCCTTCGCTACACATTTTTAAATTAAGAGGCTATATTGATCACCTAGTTTACTAGTCGCCATTCGGCATCCTTGATTACTATTAGCTACTGTTCTGTTCATTGTTCAATAATATTTAGCTAGTGCAAAAGAAAAATGTGGATTTTGGTTCACTTTGTACATGGGTGTCTTTTTGGGGGGAGTTCTAATTGCAGGCAGCATGATCTTCCAAGCTCCCAAGCTCAATAATTCTGCTCTCCTATCACTCTTCTCATCCTTTTCCTGCAACCCTCGCTCCCACATTGTGCACAAAGCATGCACAAACTACCAAGATCATTACGGTAAACCATTTTCTAATTACTACCTACTCTGTATATCCATGGTTGTAGCATAACGGAGTACAGAGTGAAAATTAAGGTCCAAAGGCCAAAGGAAATTTACCCTATTTCTTTTTCTTTTTTAAAAAGCTTTACTAATATCAGCGTACGACGAAACCAAATGTAACTAGGAAATGTAACTAGAAGAAAATAATGTGTTGTACCTCACTAAAATCTTCCATGTACAAGATCCGCTCTACAGATATTAAATACAAAAGATCTTGATCTATCTCCTCTCCAAATTTCTTTTGCCACCTAGTAGAAAGCTTCTGCACAATTCAATTCAGGGCATGACAAACCATTAGTCCAACTATGCTCAAGAAATGAACGAACTTGTTGCTCAAAATGAATTTAATATGAAAGAATAAAGCAGAAATATTTTTTTCAAAAAAAATATCAGAATTTGTTTAGGGGTAGGAACTATGACCAAGCAATGTAGCTTGATTTGCCTAGTCCAATAACATAATCGTGCGCAAGATAGTATATTAACCATACTTTGAAAGTAGACAATTTCCCATTGAAATCAACTGATAACTCACAAGTGTAATGAAAATATATCCTTAGCAAAATGAAACACCATAAAAGTTTTACCTTCAACACATATTCATCACTTGGTTTAGTCAATGCACCAAGCAAAGTACATTGTGGTGTCCTGGCCCCACTTTGACGAAACTGCAGCCACCAAAAGTAAAGAAAACATGGTGAGTATAAGATCCAGAAGATCTGTAAAATATCAAACAAGATATCAAAATTAGAATTTGGGTCGTCTATGATTTCATACAAAGTTCAACAGTCTTGGCACATCAATCCTGTAGTGAAGCTAATCACCCTTGCTACTAACACTAGTTTTCAACCAAACTGCAAGATGCATTTGTCCTCTGATCTACAGTGTAAAACGCCAAAAATCTAAGGTTCAAGTGTGAAATAAAGAACTTACAAACCAAAAGGAAGCAAAACACAGAAACACACAGGCACACAGCTTAGAATGAAATACAATAACAGAGCAATAACAGCCCAAGCAATAAAGTAAATTGGAATTCAGCAGTGGCCACGAAATGCCAGAACTCAACACCTAAAATTAAGAGGACACTTAACATTCCAAAGGATTGAACTAGGAGGATCCGATTCGCCAAAACTGCACCATTACCTATAGGCAATATCACAAGTGCTCGGCCCACAAATAAATAATTCAACAAGAAAACCAACAACTGAAATATAAAAATACAATTTACCTTAAAGTGCATCAAAACAACTAGTGAAATGTCAACACCAGTGTATACCTAAGAACACGTCAAAATCAAGTCTTCATCACACAGTCCAGCAATCCCCACACCTTAAATTGCGAAACTTTTATCGCACAATGGAACAATCCAACACCTCAACCTCCAAAATGCCACTGGCAAGGCAAAAACCCAAAGCTTCAACTACGAATTTTCCCACATAATGTTGTAATCCAGCACCTCCTCAAACTCCAATCCTCTTCGCATAATGCAGCAATCCAGCACTTCAGAATTCAAACTTATTCACACAATGTAACAACCTAAAGCCAGAGGCACGTCCAACACGAAATGATCGAACGCATATACATCAGATATGCGACAGGCCAACATCCAGACCAACCTAAGAACGCCTCAAAATTTCCGTTCCTGTCTCAAAATGCCGAACAATCAAGATAACTCATGAGCAATTCGTGCGATCAAATCCAACTTCGAAAAAAAAACTAAAATCTTTCTCAGGCACTACACCACAACAGCACACAACTGCATCTTGGAACGCTTAAAAACTCGATCTTCATCGCAAAATACGACTATCCAAGCACCTCCAGAACCTCCCCAGAACCCCAACCACTGCATCCCCTCACCTCCACGTGGAAGCTGGATCGCGCATCGAGCGCTGCGACCCCGGCCGCTGCCAAGCAGAGCGCGGGGGCGCCGGCGGCGTCCGCGACGAAGCGCGCACCGACGCCGAGGGGCCAGTAGTCCGGGCTCACCACGGAGAGCGTCCCGGACGGCGCAAGCTCCACCACTGTCCGCGCGACCTCGGCCGCCGACGGCCGTGCCCGCGGCGCCGACACAGGTGGGGCTGACGCCGATGCCGCCGCTACCACCCGGACCCCGCGTTTCGCGGCTGAGACGGCGAGCAGCGGAGGCCATAGGAACGGCTTCTTGGAGAAGAGGGTGGCGGGGGAGGGGAGCCATGAGGAGAGGAGGGAAGGAGAAGACGACGACGACATGGCGGAATTGGTGTTGGAGGTGTGTTTCGTCGGGGATTTCTGAGGGGTGAGATTAGAAGATAGGTGCTGTCGAATGTCAATGGAGAAAATCGTCGTTTTTTTTTCATAAATGACATAGTTGACGTCGTTTTTTAAAAGGAAGAAGTCCATTCTACCCTTAAGTATTGATATGAGGATATCTAATCATCTGAACTAAAAAACTGGTTCTTTAACACTTGAAATTGCAAAACCGAACAACCTACCTCCTCCCGCTGTTTCGTGTGATGGTTTTGTTGATGCGACGTTTGGGTGGACAGGTTTCGCCAGTTAGCTATTGATGTGGCGTCTTTGGCACTTGGGTCCATCTGTAAGTGAGCCCGGTTTCTCTCTCCTTTATCTATTCACTCGGTTGATACAGCTTCCGGCTCTTCTTCCCCATTTCATTCTTTCTCCTCCTCTTATTTGCCATGGCTGAAGCTTCTGGTCCGCATGGCTCCAGCGCCGCCTCCGGCCATCCTGCGCCCAGCCCAGCTCCTCTGGCCCACCGCCGTCGCCTCCGTCTGTCGCTCTCGCGGCTTGCTCCCCTCGCTCCTGGCCTGCGCCTGTGTCGCCAACGCCTCCTCGCGGCCTCCTCTGCCCGCGCGAGCTCCCCCTGGGCTCGGCCCTCTTTGTGCCCATGTGCTTGGAGCGCCACCTCCGACGCCGCCTCTACGACCCGAGCGCACGCCCCCGGCTTGCCACCCCTGCTGCGCACTGGCTCGGGTAGAGCCTCGCCCACACCTTCTCTAGCTCCCCCGCCTCCTCTGTCGAGGGCATCGCCGCCCACACCGTCGCTGCCTCGTCGGGCTCGGCCATGCCGCCATTGTCCACGAGGACCTCGTACATCTTCGCCGCCTGCGCACGAGAAGCCGCCGCCGACCTCGTGATGGTGGAGCGCGGGGTACCTCAACGTGTGGCTGTCGTAGCGCACGGTGGTGTTCAGGCCCCGCCTCTGGGTACTCATTGGCATCACCATCGGTGCCGCCATTGTGCTCGTGCTTCTCTTCCTCTGCCTCTCCTGCCGCCAACGCCGGCTGCTGGCGCGAAGACCTCGCAGCCAACCTTACCTCAGCACCCACCATAGTCTTGCCATAGCTTCGCCTCAGCATTCCACATCCAATACCTCACCATGGGTCACCCACGAAATAAGGAAGTTGGGAAAATACAGGGGGGAACTGGAGTAGTAGTAGAGAGAGGAGGGGAGCTCGGGCAGAGCTGCGGGCCGGCCAAGCCGCAGGTGGCTGGACGCGTGGGCGCAATCTAGGAGCATGGGTGAGCCCAGGAGGCTAGTGGTGTAGCCGAGCGGCCGGTGGAGCGGCATGGGCGCATGCCGAGGCGTAGAGGAGGAGAGGCACGCCAACTCTGGGCGCTGGGCCGCGGAGTGCCGGACCAGGGGACACAGAGGCGAGCGGGCTGGGGAGCTAAGCGGGCCAGCCGGGACAGCTGGAGGCCAGGCCACGAGCTAGCCAGGAGGTCGAAGGCGGTGCTAGCAACCAGGGAGCTGAGTCAGGCACAGGGGAGAGGAAGCGCCAGGGGAGATTGGGGGAGGAGGAAGGAGTAAAAGGGATTGGGGAAAAGAGAGAAGCTTACAGGTGGGCCCAAGTGCCAAAGAAGCCAACTCACCTAGCTGATCTGGCGAAATCGGGCTATCCAGATGCCACATCAGCAAAACCACCGCACGAAACAGCTGGAGGGGGTTGGTTGTCTGATTTTGCAACTTCGGGGTGTCAAAAGGCTGGTTTTTTAGTTCAGGTGATTAGATGTTCGCATGTTGATACTTGAGGGGGTAGAATGGACTTCTTTCTTTTAAGAAAAAAAATAGCGGTTGACACGCCGTATTAACAAAAATGACACTACAGACTTGTTGACGGCCGACACGTGTCCATGTCCGTGCCACCCACGTCCAGAGTTCATCTCCACCATTTGTTGGGGGCTGGACACCTGCCGTGCCGCCACATGGCCGCCACACGCTTTGTCTATGACGGACACCCTCCACCGTGCTCCCCTAGCCTGGACTCGCCTCCGCCGCTCTCCTCTAGCCTAGACATGCCCAGGCCGCACAATGGCGCTCGAACGCCCTCCTCTTCCCCCCTCGCTCGGACACGCCATGTGGGCGCGTCCGCTCCCCTGCGCCTGGACCGCCCCTTTGCGGCACGGACGCGCCACCACGTCGCCAATTCCCCTCCTCCTACGCCCGGACTCACTACATCTCTGTCACCCCTCTTGTCACGTACATCCATCACCGTCCATGCATTTTTTTTCATGCAAGCTACATGAGAGAGGGAATCCAATTCCTCCCGTCTTTTCGTGGTCAGTGTCATTTGTGTATTCAGCGGTTGTAAAATCCGAGTCGACTGTGAGAGACTTCGTTCACTCTCATCCTCACTCGCTCTCTCATTCTCGCTCGCTCTCTCATTCGTAGTATCGCTTGATTTTGTTTTCGAAGACGATTAATAATTGTTTAGAGAAGTCATTAGCAGTCGCATTAGCAGGTAATGTTATTCTCATATGTATTTTCTTTATTAACTGTGTAGTTAGTTAATTAGTCATAGTTAATTAGTTGTACTTAATTACGTATACTTAATTTAGTCATAATTAATTTTGTGTTAGTTAATTAGTTGCAATTAATTATGTCATAATTAATTCATCGTAGTTAAATTAATATTAAATAATTATTCATGGCATAGTTAATTAATTATGACTTAATTAGTTAGTGTTTGGGACTAAACTCGTGTTAACAGCTCAAATGCCCCATTTTTTCGTGAGACTGGATAATTTGTCTTTTAGACAATTTTGCACGTATCTTCTTCCTCTTCTTCTCTTCTCTTCTTTTTTTCTCTAGCCATGGCCGACCTCGCCGCTCTGACCGTCGTCTCTGTCCTCCACTTCCAGAGCTGAAGTGAAGCAAAGCAGAGAAGCCAGCCTTACCCACGCGCCGCATCCGCCATGGGGAGACCGAGGACAACCTCCGCCAGGTCCAAGCAGGCCAAGCCCAAGCCTCCTTCCTCTCCCCACTCACATCGGTGGCCACAACTGGCACCCTCCTCCTCTATGCTCAAATTTGAAAGCTGCTGCTACTCCTCCTTGAGTCGCTGAGGGAGCGGGAGCGGGGCGGCGAGCGTGAGGAGGGAGAGGTGGTGCGCGGTGAGCTGGCAGAGCGCATGAGGAGGTGGCGAAGGTGTACCAGTGGCGACGACTGGAGCACGGAGAGGAGAACCGCGAGAGGTGGCGGAGGTGCAGCGGCGGCAGGAGGAGTGCCGAGGTGGCCATGACCGGACCATGGAAGAAGAAAAGAGAAGATAAGGAAGAAGAAGGTAAGGTTAAAATTGTCGAGGGCCAATGATCAAGTGACTTATGAAAGGTGGGGTATTTGATCTATTACCACGAACTTTGTCCCAATTGAGCAATGACGCATTTAACATGGGGCAAATCATCAATTTTCTCAATGTTAGTGTGCTCCTTTTTCATTCTTCTATTTTGCTCTTTCTTATTAACATTTTGAGCTAGTGGCTTGTTTGGGAGCTTGTTTGGTACGTAGGAATTTTTTCTGCCTCCTGCAAGAATTGAAATGTTTCTTCTGAGAAAAATAAAGTTTCATTTAACTTTTGCGTTTCAAATAGGCTCCAGCTTAATTTGAAGACGCAAGAAAAAAAAATCAATGGAGAAAAGCTTTAATTTCTTATTGCAGATAACACTCTTATAGCACTAATGTACACTTTTTCTCTCATGCTACCCTATACAAAAGAGACCATTTTGACATTAGCTTTCCTAACAATCGGCTTTTCATGAAAAAATAAATAAAAAGGGCCTAAATAAGGCCTTTTAAAAACCAAAGTGTTGCTTCTAAAAAAAGTTGCTTGGGCACAATGGTGGCCAAATGGGTGGGCTGACCTGGCACGGCACGGGCCCATGTCGGCACGGCCTGATAAGGCCCGGTAGCTAATCAGGTCATCTCATGCCAGCCCATGGGTCAGGGTGCCAACCCAGGCATGACACGCCAACACCTCGGGCCGTGCCGTGCCGGCTGGGTACGGTTGGCCCGATGGACCATGGTCGGCCGCTTAGCCCATTTTGGCCCAAAAATTTTCTTTTCTTTTCCTTTTCCTTTCCTTTCCTTTCCTTTCCTTTTCCATCTTTCCCCTTTTTTCATTCTTTCTCTCATTCTTCTTCCACCAGATTCTTCCTTCCCTCTCTTCTTCCTTTTCCAGATCCCATCTTCTACTCCAACCGGCTCCCTCCAGCCGACCGAATCCATCTGGCACCACGCCGATGGCCTCCTCCGTCGGCCTCTACCGCCGTCTCTTGTGTCGCCTTGCGTCACTTAGACCGGGCCGCCACCCCCAATGCGAAGCTAGTTGCGTGTCACGCCCCCTGAGCCGTTGGAGTCGTCACATCGCATGCTGGGCCGCCCTCGTCGTCACCTTAGCACTCGTGTTGCCATGCCACGTCCTCAGAGCCGTGTCGTAGCCACCAGCTGCCTTGGGCCCGCACCTTGTTTGGTCGCAGGAAGCCTCCACCGCCACTGCTCCTCCTCCTTTTCTTCTTGTGCCTCTTGCGCTACGCTGGCCTTGCTGCGGTTGCTACCCTTGCCGTGCCGAGAATGGTCCGGTACGACACTGTGCATGCCATACCGTGTCGGACCGTTTGGTGGGGTGCGAACCCAAGTATGGCATGGACGCTCGAGCTGTGCCGGCCCGACCCAGCTACAGTGTGAGCCATGCTATGCCCAAGCCAGGCCAATAGTACCATGCTTCGGCCCGATTTGGGAAGCACGGCCCATCTACCCATCTCTACTTGGGCAGTACAATCATATAAAGGGCTTGTGGGGAGGTGTCTATGGTTAAGTGGATTGGTCTGGGAATATTCCCTTGCACCATCCAAACATTGTTTCAGGCTAGGCCAGGAAGATCAACCCTGTGGGTGGAAACTCATGTGAATTGGGTCGGGATCTTGGCCAATCCCGGTATATCTAGAAAAGCCCTAAGGTAGCCTAGCAAAAGACATAGAGAAGAGACACGTCTAAATGGTGCAGGACACGTACAGAGGAGAGGACAAATAAGCAGGGTCGAAGTAAATTAATGTACATTCGATATAAAGATTTAACATAGGCAACATAAATTGGAAAGAAAAAACGACACACAAAGGCGATGATAAATGTTAAGAAACCGGGCCCAGGCCAGGCAGCCTAGCCCACGATGGACTCTTCACCTATCTAGTAGCCTATATAAAGGAGGGGGGACCCCAACTATTGTACTACAGTTTTGCAGAAGAGCAATAAAGAGAAGCCAGAAGTCCCCTCATATCTCTCTATGTTCAATCTATTATTCTATTCTTGTGTTGTAGCATTGTTCTTACGATTCTGAGTTTGTCTATGATGTAATCGCTTGGCCTAGACTCGCCAGCGACAGTTCCTCAACACGTTATCAGCACGATCGACTCTCCTCGGATCGAAAGGTAACCATCATAGCACGACACTCATAGATCGAATTGTTTTTCTAGTTCGCTTTCAATTCCGCAATTGTTGCTTTCTAGATTATTTTATCCTATGATGCAAATCTGCTATAATCTACTGCGAGTCGACTTGAAGTCGCTAGCACAATGGTCGATCGGTAGATTGCATGAAAGAGTAGATGATGATTGAACTATGGATTGCAAATCCGTTCTAATCTACCGTGAACCGACTTGAAGTCGCCAGCCAACCCGATCGGTGGATTGCATGAACAGTGTTTTCAGATAAACAGTAACAAAAAAAACCACTGTGTCGGTCCTGTATGACCACGGTGGCACTACCACGTCGGTCCCGCACGACCACGGTGGCACCACCGCGCTGGTCCCATACGACCACCGCGTCCCGCGCGACTACGGTGGCACCACCTCGAGCCGTGACCACACTGGTCCCGTACGACCAGGCGCCCTAGCCCGGAGCTACGCCGTTGACCCCGTATGACCATGCGCCCCGGCCAGGAGCTACGCCGTCAGTTCCGTACAATCATGCGCCCTGGCCAGGAGCTACGCCGTCAGTCCCATACGACCAAGCGCCCTGGCCTGGAGCTGCGCCATCGGTCCCGTACGACCACGTGCCTCAGGTGGGAGCTGCGCCGTCGATCCCATACGACCACGCGCCCCGCCCTGGAGCTGCGCCGTTGGTCTTGTATGACCACACGCCTCGGCTTGAAGCCGCGCTGCCACGCAGCTCCGCGAGCACCCAAAGCCGCCGTTATGCCCCTGCCGCCGCATGGCTCACACGCCGCCCCGCCATGGCCACGCATGGCTGCCATTGCCTCCGGCCTCGCCTCACCACGTGAGCACCTTGCGCCGCCCGAAGCTACGCTCGCCGCTGGCCGACGCCCACACCGCCTGTAGTGCCGCCAGCCCGTCACGCCGCTCGCCCCCACCACGAATGCGCCACTGATCATGCACGAGCCCTCCATGCTGTGCGTGCGTATTGCGCCGCCGCTGCGCTTGAATTGCCACCACCACGAGTGAATAGGGGATATGGAAACCCTACCCCCCACCTCCTTTGAATCGGTCGAGTGGGTCGGGGCGCAATGGGCCGGATCGGGCCTAAGGAAATGGGCCATGAAAATTGGCCTGGTTAGTCGAAAGAAAAGAAAAATAATCGGGAAAAAGAAAGAAATCCCATTTTTTTTGCAAAAAGGACCTCAAAAATTCTAAAAATTGCACAAAAACCTTTCTCAAAATAGAAAATTAGCGGTTTAACCCCTAGAAATTGCAAAATTAACTGAAAGTTCTTTTTCCAGCAGAAAAGGGCTTCGAGAATTCAAATTTTGAATAATGTTGAACTTTTCAAGCATGTTTAACTTTGTTATTGTTATTTCTATGCAATTTACTTATTGTATTGACTATTTTGATTACTTGTGATTGTTTATATTACTTTTAATCACTGAAAATAGAAAAGATCACGGAAAAATACATAGAAAAATATGAGAATATTATGAGAATTTTTGCAACCATTTTATACAAGTTACCAGTAGTAATCTTATGAACTCTTTGTATGAATATGCAAATGACCGGCATTACAAACCGAGAGTTCGAAGAGTTGGCCCATCATGGCCAGAATTACTTGTAATAATAATAACTAGACCTTATGGTCAACGTTTGCTTAACTTGTCACGCAGGGCTAAAGAAACAAATAAACTCTTGCAGCGGAACGAAATTCTTCAAATGGCCAATCAACATGCCCACGAGCAATCGAGTGGAGAACACATCCTAATCCACAAAACCTTCATGGTCTTCCTAGGCAAAGAACTCTTGGGCAGCTTGATATTCTCCCTCCACTGCTGATCAAACAGAGGGCATAAAGCCATGAGTACTTTGAATGTACTCAGCAAGCCGTGGGGAAATGTATGCAAATAGTATTCATGCAAGGCTTGAACAAAGGTTAGCTGTATGGTTCTTTTGCAGAAAGCAGCATTCACGATAAATACAATAAATAGATTGAAATGCGTAATTGAAAACAATAATAAGTAATTAAACAATTTCTTTGAAACAACCAGTGAACTTCCCCATTCACTTCCCAACCAAACCAACGATAAGTGAATCCCCATTCACCAATCGACACAAACTACCAACTGAATGACCTATTCACCAAACGAACATTATATTCATCAAGTGAACTTTCCATCCACACTCCGACTCATTTTTGAAGAAACTCTAACTCCCGTGTGAAATCCCTGAGCACATCCATGACCGCGGACACGGCTATTCGAATAGTTTTACACTCTGCAGAGGTTGTACAGCTTGACCCACAAGAGAATAATCAACTTAAAGAGTCTAACCACACTTCCTTGGGTGTGCAACTTAAGTGATCATCACAAGGATTTTACAAAGCTCCCTCTTAACCCAGTTCTGCCCGCTAAGGTTTCAACACTGAATGTCTTTTCGACCAGACAAGGCCCCCCTCTTGCGCCACTGTGAGAATACGTTTCCCATAACCATGCTTCACATGACAGAACCAAAATTAATACATTGCTAATTAGTCAGCCAGGCCCGTCCCATCAGGCATGTGGTTGTACGGTTAAGGCCCAGTTCAATGGCGCACAACATTAAGTTCTTGATAAGTTACACAGGCGATCTTTCCACAAACCCACAACATGTTCAATCCACATCCCCACTATCCACCAACCAATCGTCCAAGCGAAAACCATTTTGTTTAACCAAAACCAATGAGAAACCCCGTCATGGTACACAAATTTTAACAAGAGTGGCTTACCACCACGATTCCACATATCATTAAGTTAAAATTAATTATTAAGACACATGTGATGACAAACCCATCGTAACTAAGCTGAACTAAGCATCGGTACGATACCCATGTTGGTAATATGAATATATCCAACTAAAATTACCCATGCTAAGGTGACAAAGGATTCATGGCATTCAAATAGTTAATGGAGGCATAATGACAACAAGTAATAACTATACCCAAAGCAATTTATATAAAGATAGCATGCAATTGTATAAAACAATATACTTTTGAAATTATAGGTTCAATATGATCAAAGGACCATGACTTGCCTTGGAATAAATCCTGTGATTGATCTTGATCTTGGTATGCTATTTCTTGCTCAAAGCTTCCCGAAGTATCAACGTCTACTCGCAAAACAAGCAAATAAACCAAATAAATAAATAACAGAGACAAAAAAACTCCAAAAATTAAATAAAAATCTCAGATAAATAGATCTCGAATTTAGATGAATTTAAGAATTTGAATGGACTCAATCGGAGTTCGGATGCCAAAGATATGGGCTTTGGAAGATTGAAACCCTAAAGAAATACCCTAAATTGGATTTTCAGAATTATCCGAATAACTTTTCTATTGAAAAATCCGGATTATGACGCACGGCTGACGTCAGCGAAGGTTTTCCACTGGAAAGAAAATAAAAAGGAAAATAAAATCCCCTTGACAGGTGGGACCCAAGAGTCGGTGGCTAGGCTCACGGTGGATCGCGTTCACCGAGCCGGGCGATTGGGTTAGATCTAGACCTGCCTCATCAGCGCTAACGTGGCTCCACGTGGACGACACAGCGACGCTGAGGCTGACGTGGAGGTGACCTGGCGGTGACACAGCGCTGGTGTGGACGTCGGCAAGGGAAGCGGCGCTCGGGTCCCGACAGTCTCGGCGAACGGCGGCTCACCGACGGCGACGGGAGGCACAAGGAGGTAGAGGGTGAGACGGGGAACTCAGGGGGTGAGCTCACGGGTGCTTGGGGACAACCAAGACGGCTGGCGGCGACGATTTGGCGGACATTGGGCCACGGGTTCGACAGATCTAGGGCTCCGGTGGGCTTCTGGCGAAACCAAGGTCACCAGGAGGTAGCCCTCGACCTTGCGAACTCGAAGAAGGCAGCGGCGTGGCTTGAGCGGCTTCGACGGCGAAGAACGAGCTCGTCGGAGTTCGTGGCGGCGCAAAACTCCTTCAGCAGAACCTGGCGGCTAGGGCTTCGCTCTGGGGTCGAGGCAGCTGTGTATGGGATGCGGAGGGTGCGGTCTCTCGGTCCCCTTTTAAAGCCTTGGTCGGAAGAGTCCGAGGCGGTTACGCGAGGAACACGGCGTGACGAAGGAAAGCGGAAGGGAGGAGAAGGAGTCCGCGAGGTTGACGACGCTGACATGGCGGTGGGACCCACAAGACAGCGGAGGCGGCTCGGTTGCGACCGTGTGCGAAACGACTGACCGTGTGCGAAACGACGCGAAGGCGACTGTTCCTAGACTTTTATTAGTTTTTCTTTTTACAAAATAGAAGAAAAGGCAAATAACACTTAGAAAATAGCAAATGCACTCGGAAAATTTTCTAGAAAATTCTAAAAAATATATCCAAG
The DNA here is from genome assembly GCA_036346255.1 of Ampelocalamus luodianensis. Lineage (NCBI taxonomy): Eukaryota > Viridiplantae > Streptophyta > Magnoliopsida > Poales > Poaceae > Ampelocalamus > Ampelocalamus luodianensis. The sequence goes on from CM070632.1 coordinate 36,506,414, forward strand.
CACATAGAATCCAAATAAAATAGTTTTGATAATAGTTGATGTTGAGATTAATCATATTAAATTGTTTTTAAACTCTGAAAATCCTAATTAAGCTTTTAACTTTAGCAGAAAAATCCAAATAGTTATTTTTAAAAAAAACTTCAAAAACAGACCAAATTTGGGATTTTACAGATGTCGAGATTGTACTTGGAGCCAAGAAGCTTCGTGCTGCTATCGGACTTGGCACCTTGAAGGATGTCACTCCATTTGCTAAAGAAAATGATCAGGCACTTCATTTACTCAGACACCATCTCTGCCTAACGTTCAAGAATGAGTATATGGCGGAGAAGAACGCACTAGCTTTATTGACCGCACTAAAGAAGCGGTTCGGAGAGCTAAAGTACACCATTATTCCTCGGGTAGAGCAGGACTGGAACTGACTACGTTTTGCTGACTATAAGACCGTGGAGGAGTACAACTATGCTTTGTACAGAATTTGTAGCAGTCTTCAACTCTATGGTAAGGTAATCACGGATGAAGAGAAGATTGAGAAAATCCTTTCTACCTTTCACCCGAATACGGTGGATACCACATGCAACTATCGTCAAGACGGTTACAAGGAGTATGCTAAACTGATTGACATCATGCAAGTTGCGAAAACTTAAGATGAGGTTCTAAGGAAGAACTATATCTCACAGTCGCCTAGTAGCAAAGTTGGCCATGAAGTCAATGCTAGTAGTTACAAGGTGAGGAAGCCTCACTCGAAGGAAAGAGGCAAGAAGGGTAAGTACTGCAACACAAAAGCCATGTAGAGACGCCTATTTTATGGGTTAAAGACGTTTTCAATCATCTCTATAGCGTCGTAGAGTCGTTTTTGTAAAACATCTGTAATACTCTGAATTGTTCTAAGGAAGGAAATCTCTTAAAAGAGAAAAATTAGAAAGAGAAAAGGGGGTTTTCACAGTTGTGTGAGAACCTAGGCCTTGGACCTTTGATTCACGAAGCCCAAGAGGGGGAGATGGGGGAAACCCTAGTATTTACTGTAGCATGTACTGTAGCGACACACTGCAGCACGCATGGCACTGTAGCACCACACTGTAGCACTACCACCCCTCCTTGCCGTCGGCTAAGATCAAGAAAGAAGGGAAGAAGAGAGAAGAGAAGGTGTCGGTGTTTTAGAACCGATCTTACGTAAAGATTATTTGATTCGGGGGGTCTCCACAATTGATCACGCAGACAAGAGAGACACGGGGATTTTTATACAGGTTCGGGCCTTCTCCAATGAGAATTACAACCCTACTCCTGTGTGTATTGTATTGGGTATCCTGATTACAATCAGTGGAAAGCCTTGCGCTAATACTGCTACCGATTGTCTCCCAAAAAAGCCTCCCCCCATTATCTCCGAAAGACACCTGTTTATACTATGTTGTAGGGGCGGTTGTCGTTCCAGGCCAATTAGGCGCTCATTATTGCGTAATAATGAGAGTAATTACCGGAGTAGTAACCTTCCCACGCTGTCCAACGGTTGCCAATTAGAGATAGTGGAGAATCATCTGTAGTTATTTCAGGTATAACTACGTAATTTGATTACTCAGATCCTCACTAATAAATGGACCTTATGACGAGTGGACCTAGTTAATTGTGAGGAAGTCATAGCAGGGCTGGTCGTAGTAGGACTTACGACTTAGGGGGTAGTCATAGAAAAAGCTTACGACTGGTGTGGTGGTAGAAAGACTCTGACCGGGACGTGTCGTGCGCGGACTTACGATTACACCATAGTTGTAGAAATGCTTACGACTAGGGGGGTGGTCGTAGAAGAGCTTACGACCACCTAACTTACTCCTCCCCTATAACATTAAGGGGTATACCATATGACGTCATATTACATGATTATGGAATAATAAAATGAGGATTATCAGATCCTCGTCGGAAGGGAAGTAGAAGGGAGGAAAAGTGGAAGGACCGAGAACCACATTTTCTTCTTTGGATGATCTTCAAGGGTAACAATCTGGAAGTGTTTGACAAGCTCTAGTTTAATTTTGATTCAATTTGTAGATCGTTTAGCCGTAAATTCTTGCATTTTAGCAATGTCGGTATTAGATCGGTTTAGGGCAGTCTGTAGTGTCCGACTGTTTTGAGGATGTTAACTACGAAATTTGATCTGGCCATCTCCTAGAGATTTGTATGTCACGTCTCTAGATTTCAGTAGAGTATTAGATCATGTTGTTTAGATGAGCGGTTTAGGAGTTATGAATTTCGTAGCACTATTGTTCTGCAGTTCTGTTACAATTCTGATAGTTTTTAGTAATCAAGCTTAAGCGGATAGCTAAAGGAATTTCTGGAAGGTCTCACTATAACGAAAGATGTAGATAATTGTCTTAGATTTCGATAAAGCTAAAGAACAAGAAATTTGGATAATTGTACTGAAAGTTATGATGGTTTTAAGGTCGCTATCCAAAAACCTTGACGTGAAATAGTTGCTCTATTAATCTGTTTGGTAAGGGTATTAGATGACCAAATCAGGAAGGCTCACCAAATAGGTTTAGGTGGGGAATTTGATAAGCTTTCCAGAAAGTTTAAGAACACGTCATTTGGATCTTGGATGAAAAAGTTATGGATTTTATAGTGTGATTGTCTGCTAAGGGGACAGACAGTAGTTTAAAATTTTGGGAGTTGGGTTTGCGCTATTGAACGTAGTGTTTTCGTAATTACTTCTAGTTTTGTTTTATCCAGTATTATTGTCTTAGCGTGCTTTAATTAAATTCAGGTGGAGGATTGGTCCTGAGGGCAGTGCCCTCTTCACGTCCTCCGTTCTCGCACGGTTGAGGCAAGTACTTGTTTGCTAGTATTGTGGGTATATGTGGTATTTATGGATGCTAGAGTGTTGTGGATGTCAATGATCATGATTATCAGTGTTGTGAAAATATGTATTATTCATAGATGCTTGAATGTTATGAATGTCTACGAAATTGAATGATAGAAGTATGAATAAGTTTATTAAAATGTGATGTTGCTGAGAATGCATGATTATGATGATTTAAGGTTCTATTATGCCATACCCTGTTTTCCGAGTAGATAGATTTTTTTTCAATAAGGAGAAGGTTGAAAGTGAAAAATTCGGTAGTCCGAGGGGGGGGATAAGGACTTGGGCCACGGCCCAGGCCTCCTCTGCCCTGTGGCGGTCTCCAAGCCCTTTTGAGGGGGGGGTGCCATGGGCCCTTAGCCCAGGCTGCACCACCCTCCCCTCAACCTAGGCCGCCCCCATCCCCCTTAACCCTAGCCAAGGGGGCGCCCATCCTCCCCTTTTCCCTTTGGCCGTCCCACTCCCCCAAGCCGCCACCCTCCCCTACTGCCCCCTGGTGTTGGCGCCTCCCCCTACTGTCCCTAGGCTGCTGCCCCTGGTGCTTGAAGCCTCCCCCTACTGCTGGCTATTGGCAAAGAAAGGCGAGGATCTTTGTGGAGTTGCCGATCAAGAAGGAGAGGAAGGGGAAGGGGCAAGGAGAGGATCATCTTCGAGGCTTGATCGTCGTCTTCTGCGGGTCTTCAAGGGTAACGAAGTGTTTTCCCGCTATTGGATGAAGATTAGTTGCGAATTCGATTAATTGGGTTGGATCGTTTTGCTGCCGGTAGACATTCAATTTTGTCCAGATTGTTGCGTGTCTAATTTCGGGTTCTTAGAGACTGAATCGAGAGGATCCCATCTCCTAGAGTTATGTGGGGTTCGTTCTTAACTTTCAGTGAACGTAAAGAATGCTTAATTCCGACGTACGGATCAAAAACTATGATAGTTTTCGTCACTGTTGTCCAGAATCCTGACGAGAATGAACTGTCAAGTTGTCTTTTAAGATATAAATATGTTAATGGAAAATTCAGGTCTTTCACCCAACTAGGTTATTGTAGGCCTTGGTCTTAGCTTTCGATATTGATAAAGAATGCTAAGTTTGGTTTAGCCAATTAGAAGTTATGGCATTTATCGTGCTGCTGCCTAGAATTGTCGGTAGTTCTGATAGAAGGTGTTCATCGGTCTTTTGGAGTTAGGTACATACAAAATTCGGGATTTCCACCAACTAAGTTACTGTAGATAATTTTGTTACCTTTCAAACAAGCCTGAGTTTACATTTTTACGAGTTTCAGAGCAAAAGTTATGTTGCTTTTATTACTGCTGTCCGTTACGACTTTCTGCTAGAATGTAGTTCAATTTGAGTAACATATACAATTAAACGTTGGGGTTTTGGGGTATGAGTTAGGAGCGTTGCGAGTAGTGTATTGATGTCTTGGTTCTTATTGAGTAATTTAATGGTGTGGGAGGTGAGGCTCCAAGGTTAGCGGCACCGTCGTTGCCTCCTAACGCATCGCAACGCTAAAGGCAAGTACATTGAATTTCGTATGATTTGTGAATACTGGATGCTTGATGATTAGTATTGTGTTTTTATTTGATATATGAGAAGCTTCAATGTTTATATCACTTTCATATGTGAAATTCACGTGTTTGAAGATAATGCTAGTCAATATTCATAAGTTCATTCATGCATCCATTTTCATGTTCCGTCCACGGGAGTGGAGTATCCATGTGAGTGAGGTTTAAAGCCCCATCAATTCCAGTATGGGCATGTGAGACCCACCATTCCAATGTGGGTAGTTTTGGACACCTGTATGAAACGTTCTTCATACGGGATTTTGGATCCCTGTATTTCGTTAACTACGGGCTTAAGTGAACACCGACGGGTGTGTCACTAGCTATACCGGTATAAACAGGAGTGCAGTCCATACATTTCATTACATCCATTCATTCCATTCATTTAGATAAATATTCGGTGTTATGTTCCTATTCTTCACTATTGTTGGCTTGTTCATATTTGTTGTATGTCCATTTATTCACTGTACTTGCTGAGTCTCGGACCCACTCTTGCTTTGTTTGTTTTTTTAGGTGATTGTTGATGATAACTCTTTTGGGAGGGAGTAGACACGCACTATCCATTCATTTCACCATATTCCAGTTTTAATAACTAGACTTTATTCCGCCCTTCATTCGTTTAGTGATGAACTGTAATAAATAAAGTTATATGTGATTGATGACTCCCTATTGGTTATGGTTGTTTATTTCTACATGTGGTACTGGTCATCCCTTTTGGTATGCTTATATGGTTCCAAACTATGTTCCTGCCATTGTGCTATTAAAGTTGATCTCCTCATGTCATAATTTGGGATACTGTCTAAATTCTTTCGCATTATGGTTTAATGTTAGATTCATTAGGTAATATTTTAGCTTCTGAATAGCCAGGGTGTTATAGTTGGTTCAGAGTGGGCTTTAGGTCCGTGGATAATAGTTATAAATTAAAATGACACGCTTTGCACAGTAAGTGGGGTTGGAAAAATTCTTTGCTTCTACATTTCCGCTGATTTGTTTCATTTCATGAGTAGTTGTGAAAATGTTTTGTGCTTCTATTGGACTGTTGAGCTAAATGATTAGTTTATTTACTATTGTGCTTTTAGATGGCGAGAGGAGCGGGTCGTGGGCATGGTCGTCCACCGGGCCGTGGCCGTGGTCGTGGACGTGGTTCGGCTGCCTCTTCATCTCCGTCTGAGGAGGCTGCTAGTACTGCCGCTGAGGAGGTTGCCTCAGCTGCTCACCCGGCCACAGAAGCTCAGGCCGCCTTAGCCGTAATCATTCAAAATCTTCAAAGGGAGGTGCAGCAACTTCGTCAGCAAGTGCAGACCACTCCTCCTGCGGCAGCTGCACCTGTTGCGAAACCGGTTGTTGCAGCAGCTCCACCCGAGGCTAGGATGAGCCTCCGCGAGTGGATGTCGCTTCATTTGGACACTTTTGACGGAGTGGGTACTCCAGTTCAGGTTGCAGACTGGCTACATTATATGGAGAGGCAGTTTGGTGCCTTAGAGACGACTTTAGCGCAGAAGGTGCGGTTTGTGGCCTTTCAACTGAAAAGCCAAGCTGATATTCTGTGGGAAGGGGTTCTGTCTGCTAGGACCCCAGTGCAGGGACCAGTCACTTTGGAAGTATTTGTGGAGCAGTTTAGGGAAAAATTCTATCCGGATTCTTTCCTTGAGAAGATGGAGCAATCACTACTGACATTGGTTCAAGGGAAGATGTCAATGTCAGAGTATGAGACTGAGTTCAACAATCTGGTATGCTTTGTACCAACAGTGGCCAATGATGATCGGGAGAAGGCCAAGAGGTTCCGCAGGGGCCTCAATTAGGAGTATCGCCACGTCTTGGGGGCGACTGGCTTGCGAGGCTTCAGCTCCGTGGTTGAACAGGACAGAGGAATGGAGTTGGAGAAAGATGTTTCTTCTCAAAGGCAGGCTGCTAGTGGTTCTGTCCCTGCAGGTGGTTCTAGCAGTGGCCAGAAACGGAATTTCGGTGGTGGAAGCGGGTCTTCTCAGCAACCTGCTTCCAAGAGGTTTCAGGAGAGTCAGCATACTTGTCCTGTTCAGCAGTGGCAGTCTTCTTCATCGACGCCACGTTCTTCATCATCCACACCACAGTTGCATCCTGTTCCAGGTCAAGGTATGAAATGCTTTAGGTGTGGTGAGGGGCATCGGGCTTCAGAGTGTTCATTCAAAGGGACTTGTCGTCAGTGTGGTCGGGACGGCCACAAGCGGTCAGTGTGCAAACAGAACCCAACGAGCATCATCAAGTGGGAGCCAGTCCCAGTGGTTTCTTCTTCCAGTACTCCACGGGGTTCAGTTCAGACTCTGGCTCCTGTTCCTGTGCCCCAGTTCTCCTCGGGGTGGGTTCCTCCTACAACGTTTTCACCGGCGCCTCCTGCGGGGTTCTATTGGAACCCTGTACCGTCTGCACCGCCGTCGTTCATTTCACCTGCAGCTACTCCTGTTCCTCCCGCGCCTAGTGTCGGCGCATCCTCTGCTCTGGCACCACCAGGAGTCTACGCCATGCCTACTCCTGAGACTGCGGGCCGCCCTGACGTGGTGACACGTACTTTGCTAGTTGATTCACATGAGGCCTTTGTTCTTTTTGATTGAGGGGCTACTTATTCTTTTGTGTCTCTGGAGTTTGCTAGAAGGATGGGTTTGAGTTTGCAGCGTATTTCTGAGTCTGTGATAGTCAGCTCTCCGGGGGTCTCATTTCTAGCTCTACAGCATGTCCGGGCTGTTCTATCACTATTGATGATGAGAACTTTACTGCTAACCTTATGGTAATTCAGATGTTACCTTTTGATGTTATTCTGGGCATGGACTGGTTATTCAGTTACCGTGTCAAGATTTGTTGTTTCTAGAAAACGGTGACTTTGCAAGCTCCGTCCGGTGAGGAACTGGTGTTTCAGGGCAGTGCACCGTCTGATTCCTTGTTCGTGTTAGCTAGTCTGTTCGCTAGTTGTCGGGCCTCAATCATTGGGTTGCTGTGGTCTCTCAGCGAGAAGACTGATTCTTCACGGCGTATTGGGGGGATTCCTGTGGTGAATGAGTTTCCCGATGTTTTTCCTGTGGAGCTTCCTGGGATGCCTCCAGAGCGGAAAGTGGAATTTCGAATTGATCTTATTCTAGGAACTCGACCTATCTCAATGTCTTCGTACCGTTTGGCATGTCCCTTCTAGGAGGAGTTGAAGAAGCAATTAGATGATCTGCTATCCAAAGATTTGATTCGGCGTAGTGTTTCGTCATGGGGAGAGCCTATTTTATTCACTAAGAAGAAAGATGACAGTTGGCGTATGTGTGTGGACTGCCGGGCTCTTAATCAGGCTACTGTGAAGAATAAATATCCTTTGCTTCGCATTGAGGATCTCTTTGATCAACTGAAGGAGCTAACATATTCTCCAAGATTGACCTTCAGTCAGGTTATAACCAAATTCGAGTTCGGGAGAAAGATATTGAGAAGACGGATTTCTCTACGAGGTATGGCCATTTTGAGTATAAAGTTATGTCTTTTGGACTAACAAATGCTCCTGCAGTTTTCGTGGAAGCCATGAACAGTATGCTGCACCAATACCTTGATGATTTCATTGTGGTATTTATTGATGATATCCTGACAAAAGAGGATCATGTCTAGCATCTGAGGTTGGTTCTTGGGACTCTAAGAAAGAACCAATTTTATGCCAAGCTGAAGAAGTGTGAATTCTAGATTTCTGAGGTTGGATTTTTAGGCCATGTAATCAATCAAGAAGGCATTTCAGTTGATCCTAGCAAGATCTCAATAGTGGTAGAGTGGAAACGGCCAACCAACGTCAAGGAAGTGAGGAGTTTCCTGGGTTTAGCTGGCTATTACCGGCGCTTTGTGGAGGGTTTTTCAACCATTGCTAGACCGATGTCCCAATTGACACAGAAAGGGGTCAAATTTCAATGGTCTGATGCGTGTGAGCGCAGTTTCTGTACTTTGAAAGATAAGTTGGTGACCGCTCCAATTCATGCAGGATGGCAGGGTGATTGCCTATGCATCGAGACAGCTGAAGAAACATGAGCAGAATTACCCTACTCATGATTTAGAGCTTGCCGCAGTGGTTCTTGCTTTAAAGATCTGGCGCCATTATTTTTAGGGCGAATCTTGTGATATATTCACTGACCACAAAAGTCTGAAATACATCTTTACCCAGAAAGATCTGAATCTGAGACAAAGGAGATGGTTAGAGTTGATAAAAGACTATGATCTCACTATTTAGTATCACCCTGGCAAGACGAATGTTGTAGCAGATGCTCTGAGTCGCAAGGCGACACCTCCTACTCGTAGTTGTCCTATTGCTGATTTCGAGCATATGGATATCTCTTTCTGCTATGCGGGTACCGCCTAGACTGAAATTTGGTTGCTTCTTGAGTCAGTCATTCCAGATCGAGTGCGGGAAGCACAACAGCATGATCAGATGCTCCAGCAGTGAAGAAGCGTTTTGTTGAAGGCAAACAAGGCCATTTCAGCATAGATGATTCTGGTGCATTGTGTTTTAAAGGCCGCCTCTTTGTGCCACAAGAGGCTCAGGTTAAAGAAGAGATCCTAAGGGAAGCTCATCGCACTCCGTATACCGTACATCCTGGTGAGACCAAGATGTATAAGGACTTGAAGAAAAGTTTCTGGTGGAAAAGGATGAAGGTCGATATCGCTCATTACGTAGCATCTTACGGAATTTGCCAACGGGTCAAGGTTGAACATAAGCGACCAGCAGGTTTGTTGCAACCGTTGGAGGTTCCAGTTTGGCCATGGGATGATATCTCCATGGATTTCGTAGTTGGATTACCTCGCACGCAGCGAGGGAAGGATGCTATTTAGGTCATAGTGGACCGGTTCAGTAAGTCTGCACATTTCATTCCTATTCGCACGACTAACTCAGCAAGTGATTTGGCCCCTCTCTATGTGCGAGAGATAGTGCGGTTGCACGGTGAAGGATCTAGACCCGCTATTATGTGTTAATGGAGTATTTTGGTGATTAATAACAAATGCACTTGTGAGACTAACACTCTTATTGTTATATCATATTTAGTCTCAGCTTGGATATGAAAGCAAAAATTCAAACAGGTATGTATTCATTAATGACAAATGCATTTGTGAGACTAACACTCTTATTGTTATATCATGTTTAGTCTCAGCTTGGATATAAAAGCAAAAATCCAAACATGTATGTATTCATTAATGACAAATCTATTTGTGAGACTAACAATTCTATTGACTATCTATTGCTTAGTCTCGTTTGGATATAAAGATGAAATTACAAGAGGTATGCATTCTACTTCTTATTATATCTTGTTGCATTCCTCGGATCCAAAATATAGGTTAAACTCCACCAAAAAGGTTAACTTGGATATGTGCATATGTTTCCATTACACATTTGTGTATGCACGCATTTAGAGGGAGTTCATTCTATATTTTATGGTTTCATTAGTATTGATCATATTCTCTTTCCACATATATAAAGGATCTTTACTTTGAAACATATCCTTGAATATATTTAACTTGTGTAGTTAATATATTCATATGAGTATATGAGAGCATATGAGACTTGTGTAGTTCATAGATGCTCATATATCCTTGAATATATTTAACTTGTGTAGTTAATATATTCATATGAGTATATACAACTTGTGTTGTTCGTATACACTCATATTTAGTATATACAACTTGTAGTTCGTATAAACTCATGGTATATATAACTTGTGCAGTTCATATATATCATATTGATTTATATTCAATTATTTACAATTGTGTTATGGGACTAATGGGTGTGCTAAGATGTTTTCGAGGCTTAGTCCCAGAGTTTGAATGGTGACATGAAAAGGAAATGCAAAGGAGATAAAAGATCGACATGGCTCAAGACAAAGGAGTCATGCATTGCATTTCGAAAAGCTTCTGGAAGAACTTCAGTGGAAATCGGTATGACCGCATTTGGTAAGCGGTACTACCAATGTGCGGTAGTACTGGGTTTTACATGGCGGTATGTTTATTCTAGAGAGCTTGTTTTGGTGTTCTGTTTTTCTCTACAGTATTGGTAGTACCGGAGTTATCTTGGCGGAACTACCGCATCACGAGCATCTGCAGATTCCTTGAGAGAAACTATCGCGACACGGTTGTACCGAACCTTAGTGGCGGTATGTTATTTCCAGAACAAGTGTTTTCGAGCATGTGTTGCTCTCCTTGATAAGCGGTAGCACTGGCGTTCCTTGAGTGGAACTACCGCAACACCGGATGTACCGGCCTTAGTGGCGGTATGTTTTTTCCAGAGAATGTGTTTCTCTGGATTGGTTTGCTCTTTTGTGGAACGGTAGTACCGATGCTGTTGTGCGGAACTACCGGAGAGCAGAACTACCGCATGATCAATGGCGGTAGTACCGCACTTGAAAGTATTGGCTAGCATTTTAATACAGGTATATCCTATTAATTAATATCAATGACATTATGGGACTAACATTTTCCATGAGTTGGATGAATAGGTTATGTTCCAGGGTGATGAAGACTTTGGATGTCATCATGAGTTGATCGTCATCAAGTCAAGGTTCAAGAAGAGGATGTATCATGTGTTGATACATATCAAGATCTCAAAGAAGACATGATCATGAGTTGATCGTCAAGTCAAGAGAAGATCCATCATGTGTTGATGGAGGTCAAGATTGCATCATGTATTGATGCATATCAAGACTCGGGATGAAGAATGTCATCATGTGTTGATGGGCATCAAGTCAAGATTCCGAAGCAAAGAAAGTCATCATGTGTTGATGAGCTTTCAAGTCAAGAACCCGAAGTTAAAGCGAGGATGTGCGTCATCAAGCTTCAAGAAGATGCTCAAGGCAAAGTATGACTAGCTAGGGCTAAGGATGTGTTCCTAGTCTTTTACCGGTCTTGGTGTTTGGTTGGAAGACCGGATTGCTAGTATAGGTTGCCATACTATTAAGAGGGGTCTTGTCTAGTAGCTTGAGTCTCATCATGTGTTGATAGCTCAATCTCACTTGCTCTATCTCACCGTGGCATGATGCTATTATTTGCAAATGTGTTTTGCAAATAGTCGAGGCTCATGCATTTAATCCTTGTAGCATGTGACTATACTTTGCAAATGTGTTTTGCAAACGGTTGAAATCCATATACCTATTCCTCGTGGCATGATCAAAGTTTGAAAATGTGTTTTGCAAATTATTGGGATTCATGTATTTCCCCTTGGCATGGTTTAAGATTGCTTGTTGCTAATACTTTGGACTTAGACCATGGTAGTGGCTCTTTGCAGTTGTGCTTTTTGATTTGATAGAATGTGTTTGAGATCAAATAAAATAGGTGGGTTGTGTAGCCCTCTGAATAAGCTTTCAATAGAGTCCAAGATCACTCAATTCTGACATCGGAGTCAAAAGTTATGACATTTTTACCGAGTGTCGTATGTGCTGATTTTGGGTTGCGGTATGACCGCCATGAAAAAAGAGGCACGACCGCCCAGAACGGTAGTACCGACCCTTGTGAGTGCGGTACGATCGCACCAAAGTTTTAACGGCTAGTTTTTGAGCCGTTAATACACCTTTTCGACCGTTGAGTCAAAAACGGTAGTACCGGCCTTTGTGAGTGCGGTACGACCGCTTTTTGGCCGAATTTGCTGTTTTCTCTTCCAACGACTAGTTCGGGTTGCGGTATGACTGCCATGAAAAAAGAGGTACGACCGCCCAGAACGGTAGTACCGACCCTTGTGAGTGCGGTACGATCGTACCAAAGTTTTAACGGCTAGTTTTTGAGCCGTTAATGCACCCTTTTCGACCGTTGAGTCAAAAACGGTAGTACCGACCTTTGTGAGTGCGGTACGACCGCTTTTTGGCCGAATTTGCTGTTTTCTCTTCCAACGACTAGTTTTTTGTGTGTGGGCTATAAATACTCATCTTGGCCGGTTGGAGGACAACCTTTGGCCTCCCATTTCACTCACTTGAGCTAGTGTGAGTTTCTCCTCTCAATTATGCATGTGTTGCACCTTGTGATCAAGGAGAGAGGTCTCTAGTTGCATGTGTTGCATCTAGAGGTGGATTTCGTATCCACTTGAGCTTGTGCATTCGTTGCATGTGGTGAGAGTCAAGCAAGGGGCTTGGCTTATTACTCTTGGTGTTTGCCGACACCTAGATGGCGTGGAGGCGTCGTGGTCCGATGTTCTTCTCAAGTGAAGCTTGTGAGAAGGCCCGGTGTTTGTGAGTGGTTTGGTGCTCGTCATCTCCGGAGTGGAGTAAGAGTAACCCTAGTGGAGCGAGGTGTTGATACCTCGGAGGAAGGCTTAATTCGTGGAGCCAGCCCAATTGGTTTGGGTTTCCCTCAACGTGGACTAAGTGAGACCGGCAAGTCTTCGATCACCAAGGTAAAACATCAACATGTCCCTGTGGTGTGATTTATATTGCTCTACTATTGCATTTACATTCGTTGTGTATGAATGCTTGTTTTACCTTGTGCAATTAGCATTGCTAAAATTGATTAGCTTACAAGTCTTTGCTTGATTGCTATATTTATCGTTAGACTTGTATTGTTGGTGTACTTAGTTGAACCTAGTTGTTCTAGGCTTTAATTGTGCAAAACCGTATTGTTATAAGCTTCCGCATTAGAAATCGGTTTTAGCGCATAGAAGTTTTAAAACCTCCTATTCACCCCCCTCTAGTCGGCCTTCTCGATCTTACACACGGGTGCAAGACCATTGTTTCTGATCGAGACACCAAATTTGTCTCCAAGTTCTTGGAGAGTTTGCAAAGTGCGTTGGGCACGCAACTTCGCCTAAGTACCGCATTCCACCCTCAAACAGATGGTCAGTCTGAACGCACCATTCAAACACCGGAGGATATGCTCAGGTGTTGTGTTATGTCTTGGAAGGGAGGCTGGGAAGACCACTTAGCTTTGGCAGAGTTCACTTATAACAACAGTTACCACACTAGTATTCGAGTTGCACCATTTGAGGTTCTTTATGGGCGAAGGTGCAGGTCCCCATTGTGTTGGGATGCAGTTGGAGAACGGGCAGTTTTGGGTCCTGATTGGGTTCAGCAGACTGTGGCCTGAGTAGCAGAGATTAGGAAGAAACTGTTAGCTGCTCAGAGCTGACAGAAGAGTTATGCAGATGTGAGGAGGTGAGAGCTAGAATCCTGATGTATGGATCAAAAGTTATGATAGTTTTCAGTGGATGTAAAGATCACTTAATTCCGACATATGGATCAAAAGTTATGATAGTTTTCGTAAATGTTGTCCAGAATCCTGACGAGAATGAACTGTCAAGTTGTCTTTTAAGATATGAATATGTTAATGGAAAATTCAGGGCTTTCACCCAACTAGGTTATTGTAGGCCTTGGTCTTAGCTTTCGATATTGATAAAGAACTCTAAGTTTGGTTTAGCCAATTAGAAGTTATGACATTTATCGTGCTGCTGCCCAGAATTGTCGGTAGTTCTGACAGAAGGTGTTCATCGGTCTTTTGGAGTTAGGTACATACAAAATTCGGGATTTTTGTAACACCCCAACTCAACATTGAGCCTGGAATGCTACTGAAATTAAATTAAACTAAATCTAATTACTAATTTTCGGTAGAACCTCCTTTGTATAGTCAACTATACCGAGGTTCTAACAATTTATCATGGCAATTAACAATAACTTCATATTCAAGTTCATTCAAGCATGAAAGATAGTCTAATAAACATAAACAAAACTTGATATTCTCTTTATTACAATTAATCTAAAACTCAAACCAACCATGAGTGATTCTCAAGTAGTTTTCTTATTACTGGAATAAAAATAAATGGCAGACGCCTTAAGGATGAGTGGTAGTGAGTGCAACCAAACATCCACTCCCTCCCATGCATGCCGTTCTTGCCAGTCGTACCTAAAACATATCAAAGCAAGAGTGAGCCCAAAGAATCAACAAGTATCAACAAGGCTAAAGCAAGTTCACAGTCATAACATCAATAATCCAAAATAAACATTACACTAAACATAGCCTTCATACTTATGTAATGCGACCAATGCAATGTACCTTTTAAACTGTATCTCTTTTCGTATTTTACGTGTCATGGGGTATACAACCGTCGATGTATACCCTTGCACGTGCCCTCAGCACGGGGACCAAACCCTATACTCCACAAGTATAGGGACCTTTGCCCATCATCTTCATGATGGGGACCTCTTTACTCATTGCCCACATTCCACGAATGTGGGGACCTCAAGCCCGTCATTACATGGCGGGGACCTCAACTATTTATACTTGGTCACCACATGACCAAGTCTCAAACATGCTTAAATCATGCATATGCACTATGACATCATCTTTCATACATAAGAATTCAACGTGTGCACAATAACATGTAAGCATTAACAACATACAAAGGAAACTTTAACCATAACTTGCACTCATCAAGATAAATGGAAACTCACTGCAATAATATCCATGTCTGGCTATCACGAGCAAAGCACAAACAGTCCCAGTATACAAGCACATATATGCAATAACCCGAATACTTGCCTCGACCGTGCGAGAACGGAGGATGCGAAGAGTGCTGCCCCTGGGATCACGCTCCCACCTGAACATAAAGATAACCCAATCTAAGACCAACATACTGTACCAAAAGCATAAATAACAACACAATTGAACTCGCTAAGCTCCCAAGCTTTTCCAATCTTCTAATTTCTAGCTATCGATTTGGTGTTCACTTCGGACAGTCAACTTCTAAAATACATAACTTTCTGCTCAGGAGTCCAAATAAGATGTTCATGGACTTTCTGGAAAGTTAATTAAATTACCTAAATAAACCTAGTTGGGGAGCCCTTTTGATTCTACCATATACTGCCCCTACCAAGCCAATCTATAAAACATCAATTATCACGTCGGTTTCTCTGGACAGTACACTAAAACCATCATAACTTTTGCTACGAAAGTCCAAATGTTTTGTTCTTTATCTCTCTGAAAAGGAATGGAAATTACCTACATTTTTCGTTATGTTGAGATCCTCTGATTTCGACTTTAACTAACAGTTTTATCCAGTTTTCTACAATCTGCCCGAAAGCTGGCAGATCAGCAAGACAGCGATACTAAAAAATTCATAACTCTCTGACCGTTAATCGGATTTGGGCGTTCTTGGCGGCCACTGAAAGCTAAGAAAATAATCCAACTATCTCTAGGAGGCGGGATCCCCAGATTCTTCATCTAACAACATGAAAACCGTCGTCCAAACTACTGGACAGAACGCGATCTATTAAACCGACGAAATTCAATCTACCAAACGACATCAACCGCAACTACTACGCAACAACCAACGAAGAACGCGCGATATTACCCTTGTAGAATCGTAGCAAGGTGAAGATTTGGCCCCGCGAAGATGATCTCCTCTCCTTTCTTCACTTGATCGGCAGTAGAGAGCACCGATAGCGAGGAAGTGAGGCACTAATGGAGGATGGGGCTGCTTGGGGAGGAGGGGTGATTCTTGTGGCGGCGGCCTGCAGCGAGCGGCATGCTACAGTAACCCTAGGGTTTTGACTGCCCCTAATGGGCCAAGACTATGGGCCTTTGGCCCAAGATTTAATCCCCTTCAAGAGAAATGCTGAAATCCCTTTTTAAATCCTGATAAAACGGTTGAAATTCAAATAACTCTCTCCCGTTAAATCTTTCTAATACTTTTGGGGTATTACAATTTTCACCAACTAAGTTACTGTAGATAATTTCGTTACCTTTCAAACAAGCCTGAGTTTACATTTTTACGAGTTTCAGAGCAAATGTTATGTTACTTTTATTACTGCTGTCCGTTACGGCTTCCTACTAGAATATAGTTCAATTTGAGTAACATATACAATTAAACGTTAGGGTTTTGGGGTATGAGTTAGGAGCATTGCGAGTAGTGTCTTGATGTCGTGGTTCTTATTGAGTAATTCAATGGTGTAGGGGGTGAGGCTCCGAGGTTAGCGGCATCGTCGTTGCCTCCTAACGCATAGCAACGCTAAAGACAATTACATTGACTTTCGTATGATTTGTGAATACTGGATGCTTGATGATTAGTATTGTGTTTTTATTTGATACGTGAGAAGCTTCAATGTTTATGTCTCTTTCATATGTGAAATTCACGTGTTTGGAGATAATGCTAGTCAATATTCATAAGTTCATTCCTGCATCCATTTTCATGTTCCGTCCACGGGAGTGGAGTTTAAAGTCCCATCAATTGCAGTATGGGCATGTGAGACTCACCATTCAAATGTGGGCAGTTTTGGACACCCGTATGAAACGTTCTTCATACGGGATTTTGGATCCCCGTATTTCGTTAAATACGGGTTTAAGTGAACACCGACGGTGTGTCACTAGCTATACCGGTATAAGCAGGAGTGCAGTCCATACATTTCATTACATCCGTTCTTTCCATTTATTCAGATAAACATTCGGTGTTATGTTCCTATTCTTCACTGTTGTTGGCTTGTTCATATTTGTTGTATGTCCATTTATTCACTGTACTTGCTGTGTCGGACTCACTCTTGCTTTGTTTGTTTTTTTAGGTGATCGTTGATGATGACTATTTTGGGAGGGAGTAGACACGTACTATCCATTCATTTCACCATATTCCAGTTTTAATAATTTGACTTGGTTCCGCCCTTCATTCGTTTAGTGATGAACTGAAATAAATGAAGTTATATGTGGCTGATGACTCCCTATTGGTTATGGTTGTTTATTTCTACCTGTGGTACCTGGTCATCCCTTTTGGTATGCTTATATGGTTCCAGACTATGTTCCTACCATTGTGTTATTAAAGTTGATCTCCTTATGTCATAATTTGGGATACTGTCTAAATTCTTTCGCATTATGGTTGTATGTTAGATTCATTAGGTAACAATTTGGCTTCTGAATAGGCAGGGTGTTACATGTTCATATGCATCATGTTGACATATTAAAGACTTGGTCCCGTGGTGACCAAGCATTTGTTGTGGTCCCCGTCATGAATATGACAGGCTTATGGTCCCCACACCGTGGATTGTGGGATTAGGTCCCCATACTGGTGGAGTTTGGGCAATGGTCCCTGTGCTAGATGGCACATGAATGAGCTTGCATCGACGGATGCATGCTCTGCATTACCGGTAAAATACAAAAGAGAAAGAGAAAAGAAAGTGCATTTGAGCATCTTGCATAGCATGAACATATAACATGTTTATTATAGAGATTTGTGAATGGTTGTTAATGAATTCAGTTGTATATGCTGTTGTTGCCATTTATTATACTTGCCGAGTCTTTGGACTCACGCTTGTTGTTGTTGTGTTTTTAGGCACCCTTTTAAAGAATGACATGCATGGGAGGGAATAAAACTTAGAGTGGTTGCACAATGGCACGAACTACTCACATTTGATTTAATAGAATGATTCTTTAGTAGTTGATTATATTGCCTAATAAATTCTTAATGATTTCTTCCTTGCTTGGAATAAAATTGTAATAGAATTGATTAGTGGATTACGGATGCTCCTGGATTATACTTTAATTGTTTAGCATGCTATGGATGATATAATGATGATAAGCATGCTATAGTGATGATAAGTGTAATTTCGGATGTCTTTTGATTATGCTGGATGTTGTATTGATTAAGTATGTTATAAATGACTGTTGGGACATCTGGTATAGTTAACTATATAGAGGAGGTTATGTCAAAATTCAGTAAGATGTCTTTGTTATAAATGGATATGATGTTAGTTAGTAGCATTCTAGGCTCATGTTGGGCTGAAGTGTTACAGTTGGTATCAGAGTAGACTTTAGGTCCATGGTGAATAGATGGATAACTTAGGTAAACTTAATTAGCTAAAATTTGCTAATGGTTAAATAATTTAAAATTTGACACACTAGTACACAGTAGGATGGGAATATGCAAATCATTGCATTTACGATCCATTACATCGTATTGATGATTGCTAATATGAATTGATTATTGAATGCTTATGATATGATTATATGATTGCTATGAGTGGTGTTAGTCGAGGTTGAGAGGTAGATATCGTGGTTGTGGCTATGGGCATGGCTAGGTTATACCACCGTTCGTGATATGGGAATAGTGAAGGGTTTTTCTCGGGTAATTTAACGACAAAGGTTGGGGATGAGTTTCTTTAAAAAGTTGATGTTTTCCTTGAGTTATATTTGGTTATTCTGATTACTCACTAGCAGTTGATGAATTTCTTTGGTTCATGGTTACAAGGCAGTTGATGGGTTTTAATTGGTCTCTATTCGTTTTATAGAGCAATTATGGTCTTTTTCGACTGTTGAGCTATTTTTGCTATTTCTAAGCATTGCTATTGGCAATTTTATTCTCTGTCACGAGGGTTCTACCTTTCTTGTTGGTAAACATGACCCAGTTATTCATTTGGTATTTTGGATGATGGAAATTATCTTTTATAAACTTCATTGAGGAAAGTTTTGACTCTATGCATTTGTTTTGGAGTAGTTGGAATGTTGAAGATTAATACTTCTCTTTTACGAAAGAAAGCATCAAAAACCTTTTGTGATGTCTTTTTATGTTTAAGCAAGAGGTGGTAAATATAGAAGTTCATTAATTAGATATGAGTTATCGAGTTGGGTCCGTAGCGTGGTGCATAATCGATCTTAACCAAGATCCTTGGAAGTAAAGATGATTAATTGGATATTGTTTTAGAATAATTACATGATGAATTGTGATTAAAGGTATGTCTATACCTACTAGGAATCCGAGATTTATGAAGGAGTGTGAGATATTGATGAATTGGTCTGATCATTAAGATTATTTAGTTTACCAAACTTGTTGGATTATTTGGTCTCAATGGATTAATCTAACTGTGCAGGAAGAGAAATATAAGATATGTTCGACTGTTGTCTTAGTAGATATTAATATAGAAATTTTCTTTATTTGGCTCTTTGACGATCTTATTTATGCTCGTGGGAGTACAAATAGATAAAGGACCATCAATTCGTCCATGACTGAATAATCATCAATAGTTTATGATAACCTCTAGAATGGAATTAGTGTGTACTAGATTAGTGTGGGCATTCCGAATAGGTGAAGGGTTGGAATTTGGAAGTGAATTAGTCACATGTGTTTCATGAGGGTGTATTGTGGCTGCACGCCCTTGTTAAAAGAGGTTGCTCTGAAAGTGCGGTTGGTGTATTGGATATACTCCAAAACAGGTTGGCTGCTGCAATCTTATTGAGATAACAAAAGTGTTATGAAATAATATACAAGTGGTTGTTGTAGTGAGGTTGTATGGTTTCGGTATACTCTCATTTTGAAGATGGGATGATAAAGTAGTATGGAACAATTTGGTGAACCTTTGGGGGCTTTATAATGGAAGAGTTGACGATAAAGATTCGTGTTAAGAGTGTATTATTCTTGATGTTAGAAAGATTGTCTGCAAGGGATTGTAACTTGTGGGTGTGGTGATGATTATTTTAGAAAGAAAGTAATTTGATCGCCTTTCGTATATTTGTTAAATGAAAAGTTTGGAGTTTTGCATTCACGACCTTTGGTAGTTCATGGATTATGTGGTAGCTGAAATTTATTGAGCAAGGTGACGTGTTGGAAAGTTCTCTTTGGTTCTTGGGTGATTC
This sequence comes from Ampelocalamus luodianensis, assembly GCA_036346255.1. Taxonomy (NCBI): domain Eukaryota; kingdom Viridiplantae; phylum Streptophyta; class Magnoliopsida; order Poales; family Poaceae; genus Ampelocalamus; species Ampelocalamus luodianensis. The sequence continues at coordinate 36,526,371 of CM070632.1, forward strand.
ATATGATTTGATCTTCAAGGCTCTTTTGATTGAGTTGGCAAAGTGAAGTTGTAATCAAAGAAATTGTTTGTTTTTGTTAAAAAAAAGAGTGTAGTAGAAGTTTTTTTAGCATGGACTCAAGTTTTATAGTTTGCAGTCTATTGAAGCGTGCTTAACCTAGTTGTTTGGCCGTATAAGAGTTTCTCAAGTTTCAAAGGCAATGTTTTATTCTTATTGGTGAGGTTTGGTATTCTCTTCTTGTGGGACTTGTGCCCTTAACTGTGGTGTCGTCTTTTTTCCTTCCGAAATCATTATTATTTGACCATCTCTCTTGGTCTTGTGTACTACGAATGGTAAATGTTTCCTGTGTGCTGGAAATTATTATTTTTATTTACCTCTTCTTTTGGGAAAGCAATAATTGATTTGTTTTACAAATCCTTATAGAGTGTATAGTGGTAACTGATTAGTAGTATAGTGGTAACTGATTAGTAGTGGTCAAGTATACGAGATTGTGAGACCTTTGGTTGCAAGTTAATTGAGGAGTATTAGAGGATGAATTGATTTTGTGATATAAATCTCGTAGAGATTTGGTTCTAAAAGGAATGATGGTCATTTGGGGCAAAACTGATTATGTTGTTACGACTGGTAGAACCTATAGTGATTGGTGGTAAAAAACATTTGTTCATGTTGGTGGAGTATTGAAATCATCAAATAGTTAGAGTATTGTGATGGTGTTTTTGCAAGGTTGTGTAGGTGAAATTGAACGGTGTGGTTTAGTGAGGGTTCAAGATTTGTGAAGTTAATCTTTTGGGTAGTTAATTGATTAGTGAGGAATGTTGATATTAATGACTGAAAATATTGTTTGGATTGTGGAGATTTTAGTCATTGAATATGAGGATTTCCCTATCATTTACACCAGTAGTTAATTGTAGGAGTCTTGGAGGTTAAAATTGAGCTTGTAATTTATGCTAAAACCTTGATCGCTTCATGATTATGTGTAGAAGTAGAAGAACAAAAGTGGATTCTAAATAGTGTGTTGATCATTGATAGAATATTTTGGGTATAGTAAATGAGTATGTGTGCTGATAATTTCTAGTTGATTATCCTTAACAGAATGAGGTGATGAGGTTATGGGTGAAAAATCTTTATTGAGGTGTTGGGAACCATTTATCAAAATAATTCCTTTGGTATAGGGTGGACTAGAGAATCCTTTTGTGGATTAGTAGAGTCCCTCTTGATAAGGGTGGTTGTTGTTTTGGTTTGAGGATCGTTTTGGAGTTATCTGTTAAGAGAAAGCAGTTAGTGTGATGATTTGGAAACCTATGATTTGGGAGAAGGTTTATTTTTAAAAAGAACATCTGAGAAAATAATATTTTCTCGAGTAGAGAAGTGCTCTCTTGATTCTTGTTCGAGTTGAGTGTTTATGATGGGAATCATGTACAATTTGAGTTAACTTTATGTTTGCATGTTGGTTTTTTTTCCGGTTGAGGAAAACAAGGAAGTGTTTGATTTGGGCATTCGAGTGATTTCTCTTTTGGTTTACGTGGTGTTTATTTTACAAACTATCTAGTTGGAAAGTGGAGAGGTTTTTGTGATAAATCTTCAATTTTGGATTTGACTCTTTTGATGGAGAGTTGGCATTGGATAGTTGCGATGAAAATTCTTTATTTTCAGTTGGGCTTTGATTTTATAAGGGATTGCTTAAAGTGAGTTCTGTTGTGCATCCCTAGTTAAAGGAGGTACTCATTATTAAGATGAAGAGATCGATTGAGAAATGGAACAAGAGTTTCGTACGTTATGTGCATGTTGTGTGCTTCGGAACCAAAGGGAAAGTTGGCCCAAGGTACATTAGTTTGTTTTTTATAGTTGCGGGGATTAGGAAGTTAGCGTACTGCTAGGACCATCTGGGTTCTATATGCGGGGTGCGCAACATCTGGTATGTTTTGGTGCTGAGTGAGTGCCTGGGGGATTCGGAGTTTTAGGGTTTCATTAGCGTCGTTGACCTGCGAGTAAGACCTCACGTCCGACCCTTGTCCAGTACGTATGCTGGGGAGGTCGGAACAAGTGTTGAGGCATAAGACGTTGGTACATGTCAAAGTGCGGTGGTCGCGTCAGTCCAAGAGGGAAACGACTTAGGAACTGGAGTCTCGCATGCGCGAAAAATATCCAGATCTGTTCATGACGGGTATATGAATTTCGTGTTATTTTCGGTTGTGGTTGTTCCTTTGCATAGTTCGGTGTGAAGATTCATGGTCGAATCCTGTCTAAGGGGGATAGAATGTAATACTCTGAATTGTTCTAAGGAAGGAAATCGCTTAAAAGAGAAAATTAGAAAGTGAAAAAGGGGGTTTTCGAAGTTGTGTGAGAACCTGGGCCTTGCAACTTTGATCCACAAAGCCCAAGAGGGGGAGATGGGGGAAACCCTAGTATTTACTGTAGCACATACTGTAGTGCCACACTGTAGCACGCATGGCACCGTAGCACCACCACCCCTCCTTGCCGTCGGCCAAGATCAAGAAAGAAGGGAAGAAGAGAGAAGAGAAGGGAAGTAGAAGGGAGGAAAAGAGGAAGGACCAAGGACACGTTTTCTTCTTATGATGATCTTCAAAGGTAACAATCTGGAAGTTTTTTTACAAGCCCTAGTATAATTTTGATTCAATTTGTAGATCGTTTAGCCGTAAATTCTTGTATTTTAGCAATGTCGGTATTAGATCGGTCTAGGGCAGTCTGTAGTGCCTGACTGTTTTGAGGATGTTAACTACGAAATTTGATCTGGCTATCTTCTAGCGATTTGTAGGCCATGTCTCTAGATTTCAGTAGAGTATTAGATCACTTCATTTCGATGAGCGGTTTAGGAGTTATGAATTTTATAGCACTACTGTTCTGCTCATGTTGGGCTGGGGTGTTACAAATGGATACGATGTTAGTTAGTAGCATTCTAGGCTCATGTTGGGCTGGGGTGTTACAACATCTCTAGAGCATCTCCCCACGTACCGTGTCAAAGATCGTAGAGACGTATTGTTAAGTGTGTCTACAATGATACGAGTCGTTTAGATTGTGTCTCTACAAGCTTGGAGACGCTTTCATATATGCATTTCCATATCATCTCTACTCTCCCTAGTGACGCTTTATTTCATGCCAAGAAACATAGATACGCATTCATAGACGTATTTAGATTGAGTTAGAGACGTCTATTTTTATTTTGTTCAGTAGAAATATTTTATCGCTAGTTAAACTACAATGATTGAGAGGGTATAGTATCACAAATTTTCATAAGAAGTTTTAGATCTTAGGTAAAGCCATTTCAAATGTAGAATTACATTGTCGATATATTAAAAAACCAGAAGAAAAAAATATAGACACTCTGTTGCGGAGTGAATCGAGTTAACAACTAAATCTAGCATCCACATACAAAGGTGCAAACACACCGAAAAAATTCCTACAAATCCTACAACTGAATCAGGCGACGAGTGGTTAGAGGGCAGCGGCAGCGTCTTCAGGAACAAACAGCCTAATCCACCTCCAAATAACAGAGCCTGGTACATGTTCAGTGATCAACTTATTTATTATGTCTATTCATGTCTCAAAAATAAATCATGCACGCATGCCATAAAAAGGGTTGCATTTATCGAAAACAAATGAAATACTTAATACGAAATTGAAAGCACAGGAACCGCAAGGATACTTTTTTTTGAAGTAGCAAATTGTGAAGATAGAAATGATAAAGCATAAGAAATAGTCTCTTCAATTTAAGTTGACAGAAATAGAGTGTTTATTAAGGTTAAGTCCTCCGCTAACTCGAACGAAATAGTCTCTTCAATTTGGATGCATTATCATCAAAAGTTATGTCTAACTGAAACTAAAGGCCTCTTTTAGGGTAAACATGCATGAAGGCCTGCAAATGCTTAAAAGGTCATCCTAAGAAAAGATCTCACTCGAATGTTGTCCTATTGCAAGTGTACCAATCATAGGGTTGTTGATTGACTTCTCCTGTTGCACAGCATGGTGCCCAATTACTATCAAGTCATATTTGATACACTAATTAACCAGCTAGCTGCTACTAAAGAAAAATAACTATTACTATTTTGGCCAGCATTTATTATTGTAAAGAAAAATGTAGAAGGAAACAAGACTCTATACTAGTTCTGCCTGGTCCTCTTCAGGATCAATTGCATCTTCATCATCATTGTCATGCATTAGCTCAGGAGAGAAGGAGCCAGCTTCTTCGTCCAAATGGCTCTATGTTTGCTCAACTTTAGGTTCCGATGAATATCGTTTATCATCTACACATAGAGCAGGCATCAGAATCATTTATCATCTACCCGACCACTTGGATATGCTATGAAACATGTGGAGGGATGTGACTGTCCGGATATGAGATTTGCCCCTCCTAACATAACATGAGAGATATCTCTAGACCCCTCGAAGTGGTTGGATAAAGAAAATGCATGGTCATGCCACTGGTGGTCGAAGAGTTCGACCACATAAGGTTATCCGACACTCGATCGAGAAAGTATTGAACTGTCTATAGATGACATAATATCTCACCTGGAGTTCGACCAAATATCGTGAGGCAAAGGGAGAATACACGAGTAGGTCGTTTAGTTCGATCTGTTGCGGACTGGTCGTATGGAGATACGAGTTGGTCATAGACTGGTTAAACGTAATAACAGAGTGGTCGAAACCTGGTCGTAAGGAGTTACAAACTGGTCAAGACTAAATATGAACTAGTCATATAGGGATATGAGTTGGTCATTAGTGATAAGGATCTGGTCATAGATCATATTGCATTAAGGTTCATCCGATATAATTTATGTGTATTCGGGAATCGTTAAGTCCTGCTAGGAACCACTAACAACTCATGGTCGAAATGGGTTTCTGAGTCACAATCGATTACGCATGAACCTACAGGGTCACACACTTAATGGGTTGGAACAAAATGTGTTTGAATAGGAATCGTCATGGGCACTACATAAGGAGATGCTTGAGGCTATTGGGATACATGTGAGACACGTGAGTTTCTCTGCCGAAACCCTGGCCGCTATCTTCTTAAGTGCTCTACTGTGCAAGTTGGTTCTAGCACACCGACGTACGGTGTTCCTTCCTTGGATGTGTGGATACCATAGAGGCACTAGTGCGGTTGTGGTTGCGCTTGAGGATGATCCACGACTTCGTAAGGATTGCAATTGGTTGCTAGAAGAGACAATCGGTACCGAGGACGATTGATTACACTGGATAATCGACTACGGTGGACGATTGACTATGACCACTTCATCGATGCACTCTACATTAGATCAGGCTACTCCAACTCCTCTTTTGCTGCACTGCGCGTCTGGTGGTAATGATCTATGATCATCTTCTTGCTTGGCTTTCTGGTTTACGTGGTATAATTTTTGAATTGACAGCTAGCGTAGCCTACCCATATCCCTTCAGAAATACTAAAGAAAATTGAAGGTATTCCTAATCCCATCCAGAGGCCTCAGAATAAAAGGACGAGAACTCTGGCCCCTTGAATCCCAAGTAACCGGGGACGCATGGCAAAAAAGGATAAGATGGACTTGACACAGCCGATCATTGAAGTTCCCTAGAACCAGAAGGGGGGGCAGTTGAGACCTTCAGTAAAAGGCATACCAGATTTGAACATCCCACGAAGGGAGACATCATGTAATACCCCAAGTTTATTTAAGTAAGAAGAATTACTTTAGGAAGAAGGGTCAATTAGAAAATGGTTTTAACAGGAAATTAGATGGGGGTTTATGCATAATTTGAACAACTTGGGCTGTGGGCTTCCGGCCCATAGCATTTAGACCCAAGGCGGAAGGGCAATCGGCCACATAAGAAGGAGAGGGGCAACCCTAGGGTAGCTACAGTGCCGTAGCTATAGTATCGCAATCGTGCTACAGTGCTATGCTGTGCTACAGTGCCCTCCCACCCTAGCTTTCGCTATCGGCCAAGGAAGAAAAAGGAAGAAGAAGGAAGGGGAGAAGAGAGAAGGGAGGGGAAGTGGGATCACGTGGTGTTCTTCGCGTTCTTCAAGGGTAAATCCCGATCCCTTTTGATTAGTGGTGTAATATGGAATTTAGGCGATATCGTTTTTAGATCGGTTCTCTAGCAGTCTGTAGTATTTGTTCGATTTGAGGTAGTTAGCCACGAAATCTGGTCTGACCATCTCCTAGAGAGTTGTAGATAACATCGTTAGATTTCGGTAGGTTCTTGGATCAGGTCGTTTGGATGAGCATATAAGGAGATATGATTTTCGTAGCACCGCTGTTCTGTAGTTCTGTCATAATTTTGACAGTCAATGTTAATCGGTCATTAGCAAATAGTTAATGAATTATTTAAAGGATATCACCAAAACAAAGGTGTAGGTATGCTCGTAAGCTTTTCAGAGAGCTAAAGATCATAATTTTTGGATAAGTGTACTGAAAGATATGTTAGTTTTAGTCTCGCTGTCCAGAACCTCTGACGGGATTTAGCAGTTATACTAATCTTTTTTGTAGGGATAGAAGATGACAAAATCTGAGAATATCACCAATTAGTTTTATGTGAATAATTTAATAAGCTTTCATGAGAATCAAAGAACACTAGATTTGAATAAGTATACGAAAAGATATGAATTTTGGAAAAAGATTGTTCTGTTTTTGGACAGATTGATGTCTATAGAAGTTGGTGTTTTGGGTTACGCTAGGAGCGTAGTTCGTCGTGTACTTACTTCTAGCGATGTCTTGTCCAGAAATGTCCTCTTAGTGTGGTTGTTATATTTATTCAGGTGGTTTGATTCCAGGGGTAGCGCCCTCTCCGCATCATCAAGCTTCGCACGGTTGAGGTAAGTACAATTAGTGGTAGAACAATTAAGCGTAATTGTTCATGAATGCTAGTAGTATGTGTATGTTCTTTGTTCATGTATGCTAGCATGATGAGTATGTTCTTTGTTCATGAATGCTAGTAGAATGGATATGTACTTTACTCATGTATGTTGTTGCTGGCTAATACATGTTATGTTGGATAAAAGGATTGTTTCATATGCATCATGCTATCATCCTTGAGGCTTGGTCACGTGGTGACCAAGTATTGATTCTGAGGTCCTCGTCATGTATTGGATGGGCTTATAGTCCCCCACACTCATGGAGCGCTGTGCAAGAAGGCACAGGCATGGGTATGCATCGATGGATGTATATTCCGCATTACCGGTATATGCAAAGAGAAAAGAAAAGGTGCATTTATGCATTTGCATTACATGTGTTTATGATTTGGTTTAATATACAGAATTATGGTGGGATGATGATGTTAGAGGTGTGTTTTGAATTATTGTATTAATTGTACTTTGCTGAGTCCTGGACTCACACTTGCTGTTTGTTTATGTTTTTAGGCATCTCTGGCACGTATGTCATGCATGGGAGGGGCTAGAATGAGATCTGTTGCACACAACCACGAACCACTCATGAATGATTGATTTTAGACAATGAATTAATAATTGAGCAAACTACCGGGATGTTTTCTTTTGGTTATGCCTTGATGTCTCTATTGTTTTGTAATAGAGTTAATTAGCGTTTCATGGAAGATTATATGATTAAGTTTGAGATTGGATGTTGGATTAATTTATTTGTTTTTTATACTTGCTAGAACCTCTTGTATGGTTGACTGTACAAAGGAGGATCTGCTGAAATTTAGTATTATGACTTAGGTTTTAAATTGTTACTTTGTAATTTTAGTAGCATTCTAAGCTCATGTTGGGCTGGGGTGTTACAGTTGGTATCAGAGCGAACTTTAGGTCCATGGTGACTAGATTAATTAAAATTTTCTAATGGTTAATCAACTTAAAATTTTGACACACTGGTGCACAGTAGGATGGGAATGGGCAAATCATTGCATTTACGTTTCCGTTATATCGTATTGATTAATGATTGTTATGTGTGGGGATAATCGATGTCGAGAGGTAGAGTTTGGTTGTGGCCATGGGCATGGCCAGACTGTACTGTCGGTTGGGGTATGTGAATAGTAAAGTGCTTACCTTGGGTAAACTAATTCCAGGTATTGAGAATGGATTTCTTTGGGAAGGTTATTGTCTTCCTTAGGTTGTATTAGGATTTTCTGATAAACCGCAGAAGGTTTATTAATTTTTCTTGGGTTAGTGGTTACAATGCAGTTGGACGTTTTTCCGTTGGTTTTATTGGTTCCATAAAGCGATGATTTGTTCTTCTGACTGACGAGAGTTGCTACTTGTTAACGTTGTTGATTTGCAAGGTTGATATTTTATTATGAAGGTTTGCCTTCCTTGTTGGGAAAAATGATTCGCTTATTCACTTAGTACTTTGGATAATGTGAACTATCTTTTGCGAGTTCTTTAGCATGTGAGAGCCTGCATCGCTCACTGAATGCAAGAAAAGATCAGATTGGGAAGAGTGGAAGAAGGCAATAGAAGCAGAATTATTATCTCTAAATAAAAGAGAGGTGTTTGGGCCTATAAGCCGCATGTCTCCCTATGTGCACCCCGTAGGGCATAAGTGGGTATTTGATCGAAAGAGAAATAAAAATAATAAAGTTGTAAGACATAAAGCAAGGCTCGTAGCACAAGGTTTCACTCAAAGACCAGGAGTCGGTTATGAAGAAACCTATTCCCCGGTCATGGGCGGAACTACCTCTAGATATTTAATCTCAATGGCAGTAAACCTAAATTTAGAAATAAAATTGATGTTTTGGTAACTGCAAACCTTTATGGAAACTTGGGTTCAGACATTTATATGAAGGTACCTAAAGGTATCCTTACCCCGAACTAGGATAGGGCAAATAGAAATCTATACAGTGTGCAACTCAGAAAGTTACTGTATAGACTGAAGCAATCAGGTATAATGTGGTATAGTCGCTTAAGCGACTTTGTCTACAAGAAAGGCTACATGAACAATGAAGATTGTCCCTGTGTATTTATACGACGATCCCATAATGGATTTTGTATAATCTCAGTATGTATAGATGATCTGAATATCATCGGGACCCTGAAAGATATTAAGAAAGCAATCTCTTACATGGAGTCGAAGTTCGAAATGAAAGATTTGGGTAAAACCAAATATTGCTTAAGCTTGCAGGCTAAGCATGCTTCTGAAGGGATATTAGTGCATCAGTCAACCTATATTCAGAAGGTGTTAGAAAGGTTCGGCTTTGAAAAGGCATATCCTTTGAAAGTACCGATGGTCCAGAGATCCTTACAGCAAGACAAGGACCCGTACAGGCCTAAAGAAGAGGGGGAGGAAGTCCTGAGACCGGAATTCCCATACTTGAGCGCAGTAGGAGCACACATGTATTTAGCAAACTGTACTAGACCGGACATTGCATTTGTCGTGAACCTATTAGTAAGGTATAGTGCAAAACCTGCCAAAAGGTATTGGTAGGGAATAAATGACATCTTTGATACCTCCAAGGAAGCAAAGACCCTGGTCTATTCTACAAAAAGAACCAAGACCTAACCACGACTGGCTATGCAGACGCCGGGTACCTATCAGACCCGCATACAGCTAAGTCACAAACAGGCTATGTATTCTTATGTGGTGGAACTGCAATTTCATGAAAATTGTCTAAGCAAAGTCTTGTATCAACTTCGATGAACCACTCAGAAATCATAGCACTCTACGAGGCCTCGTGAGAATGTTCTTGGCTTCGTCGGATGATTCACCACATCCAGCAGTCATGTGGATTGAATTCCGCGTAAACCCCTACTATTATCTATGAAGATAATGCAGCTTGTGTTGCACAAGTACAGATGGGTTATGTGAAGAGCCAACTCACAAAACATATCAATCCTAAGTTCTTCTATGCTCATGAATTGCAAAAGATGGATGAAATTAAAGTATTGTATACTAAGTCATGTGAAAATCTTGTAGATTTATTCACTAAGTCACTTCCAGCGTCTAACTTTGAAAGATACATCCATGGAATTTAAATGATGAGACTTAAAGAAGTGCAGAATTTAGTGGGAGAATCTTCACGAACTCATTATTGAAACTTGATCATGAAGATCGAGTACCTAGAGAATAAATCTTGGAGATCAAATGAAATTGGGTGGATTGTACTTTTTTCCCTTAACGAGTTTTTCTGAAGTTTATCGGCTAAGGTTTTTAATGAGGCAATTTGTGTAACACAGCAGAACGTGTTTCATGTACTCTTTCTCCAAGTTTTTTCCACTGGGTTTTTATGGAGTTTTGACAATACATGAACATGATGGATAAGTGCCCAAGGGGAGTGTTAAGAAACCGAGCCCAGGCTAGGCAAGCCTGGCCCACGATGGGCTCCTCATCTATCCAGTAGCCTATATAAAGGAGGGACCCCAACCATCGTACTAAATTTTACAGAAGAGCAATAAAGAGAAGCCAGAAGTCCCCTCATATCTCTGTGTTCAATCTACTATTCTGTTCTCGTGTTCTTGCATTGTTGTTATGATTATGAGTTTATCTACGAGGTAATCGCTCGGACTGGACTCGCTAGCGATCGTTCCTCAACAATAAACTATATGAGAAGAGTTACAAATATGGGATATTGGGATCTTAAAATGATTATACAGTGTTTGCTCCAGCGGCCTCACTCCTCTTCTTTCCTTGTGTAGTCTCATGCTTGCCAAACGTTGACCAAATCATGGTTATCTACATCACCCTGCTATTGGTCCTAACCCTCCCTGGAGCCGTGAAGCAAGCAGAGCCACCAAGCTCGGCGTCATCTAACACCAAATGTTCCCAAATCTAGTTGGTGCTGGTCTTTCCTTTTGGATTGGTGATGCAAGGTACCCCTAGTTCATGTTATTCTCCCCTTTTCTTCTCTGATTTCGTTTCCCTCTAGTACAACTCTCCTACCACAAAGTCCACATAGACACTAATGCCTAAGTTATTGGAATCCCTGGTTACTTTTTAGCAACCTCCCTTGGAGGCCCTACACTTCGATAGCTATAAGGCATCTCGGCCTCGTTTTGATCTCCGCCAACCGTCAGTCTCAAGATAGCACCGGCCGCTACTTATATCTACACCTTAAATCCCTAGTTGTACCACATTTTAGCTAATTAATTGTTTGATTAGAATTTAGAAGTATGGAATGTGTGCCAATATATATGTACCTTAACTTTGTCTGAAATAAACTAACCTGATTATGATTAACATTTGTCTGACTAAGAGAAAGTGCAACAGCTAAAAGAAAAGTGAAGGTTCTTTGCTTGGTTTGTAGTACAACATAAAATTCTCATGGCTCCAACTCCATACCCCTGGATTGCTCGACCACAGAGTTGAAATCACATAGCATTGTGGCTCCCATAACATGCCAAAACACAAGGTTAAGCTCCGATGAAACCTCTTGGCCTTCATATGATCATTATTTGCCACAGATGGTATGAAATGGATCAGGTTGTTGAACTCCGCTGCATGCTCAGTCACGGACATCTTCCCCTCATGAAAGAGGATAGGGCAACCTCCATCTTCTCCATCAAAGACTTCAGGTAGTACTTTGCCTTGAACTGATTGATGAAGATCTCCAAAGTGACTGGATCCTATTCAGAGGTCCTAGGTGAAAGAACCCCTTCCCACCAGATGTCTACCTGACCCTTCAGTTGAAAGGCCATGAAATGAGCCTTCTGTTGTGATGTCAACTCCAAGGCTCCAAATTGTCTCTCCATGTATCGTAGCCAGTCTGCTGCTTGGACCGACGTGCCCGAACCGTTGAATGTATCCAACCTCAACGACATCCATCCACTCATGAAGGTCCATCCACATCTCAGGTGCGGGTGGAGCAACAACATGGCAACAACAAATGCAGTGGCAGCGGGGGCTACTGGCACCTGCTGGCGAATTGCACGTATCTTATGATATAAATTTTGGGAACACGGTACTCAATATCACACAAGAAGAGATAATGGATTTTTAGACAGATTCAGGCCTTCTCCGAAGAGAATAATAGCCATACTCTTGTGTTTTTGCATTAAACGTGTTTACCGAATGGAACAAGCAACTGAAACTAAGTCTAATGGATTATGAGTTATTGAATTTGTAGATCCTGAATCCCCTATCCTCTCTGTCGACATTACTCTTTATATAGCCTCCAAAGGGGTGACAGTTGTTGTGTGTCAGGAGATGCCTTGACGGTTGGCTAAATATGCGCGTTAGTTACAGTTGTTGTCAAAGAGACATCTTTCTGTACGTTCACTTGGCGGTTATACCAGAGATGAAGAGAACTACGTGCGGTTATGTTAGAGATAAACAACACATGCATTAACTACCACATGTGAATAAGCATAGTCTACATAGTTCTTACTCGATAAGGTGGTCACGAAAGGATCTAGTTGTAGCAAATCTTACGACCATATGGTGGTTGTAGCAAACCTTACGACTATAAGATGGTCGTAATAGAACTTACGAACATAGGTTGGTCACGAGAGACCTGACGACCATAAAGTGGTTGTAATGTTTCCTGGTCATTGTAGATTCTAACAACCAGGGGTATCTCTGATGGTTGTTACAAATACCATTATCCATATTAAATATTATAAATAATTAGTTCTATTAATTGAGGATTATTGAATCCTCATCTTCATCAATCTCATATCATTACTATTCATCAGTACAATTTAATGGAAACACAAATGCAATGTGTCGACGATCAAGACGTCGATCTTACGAAAATAGAAAGGAGAAAATGACGTGGGAAATCTCAGGGAATAATGGGACTGCTCTTTTATTAATATGAACTGAATTTACAAGGTATAGCTTAAGGACTCGCTGCCCTCTTGCTAACTCGTAACTATTACGAATCTATGGCTTGTGCTTTTGTCTTCCTTCTTCTCATTCTTGTCTCTCTCCTTGATCCGCCCGTGTTCCATCTTTAAATAGCCCTCGAAGAGGTGGCGATTACTTCGGAGAAGGCGCTCGATGCGGCGTATGCGTGCAGTGAGTCAAGGGACGGTTGATACGAATCAACCGTTTGGTGGTTATATGTCTATGAAACATACAACCGCACGGAGGTTGTTCACCGTGTGTCTTGGATAAGATACGTCGTATGGAATATGCACGTGTTCCATTCATCATACGATGAGAATATACCTTGGAATCGGTTCTTACCTTCTACGAGTAGTTCTCACGGTGGAGCTTGGCAGGCCTTCGTCAGGCCAGGTACCCATTATGTAACCTCGGAATCTCTCGACTAGTGAGGTCGTGCACCTCAAAGGTTACGACCATGAAGACGTATGGTCTTTTATATATTAAAGATAATATATAAAGGTTTTAATCCTCGTCGGCTAGCCCCGAACTTTAAATGAATAGATCGTGAACACCTTTCTTCCGATGAAATCGTATCGGGATGACGCTTATTAAATACAAAGGCATTTGAAGCGGTTTGTATTCACTTTAAAGTTGAGAACTTTGCCTTGGGATTTGAAGAGTTTCTGTGTCCGTTGGACTTTTTTGGGTAACTCCTTATTACGGTTTAGGATTTCTGAAGCTTATAAAACCCCTTTGTAAACTTAGGGTTTTTCACTTCCTCCTTTCTTTTCTCATCTTAGAGTAAAACTACCTCCGACCTCCTTTGCTTTTCTCACCCAAAAGAACCTAACCATGTCGGACCAAATCACCAACTGGTCGGTTTCGACCTAAGTGAGAAAAAGTTGGAGAATCGGAGAAGATCGGGATGCTCCCGGCAAGGATGTGATTTCTTGGAGATCCGCGTTTGGGGAACATTCCCGAGCGATGAAGATGGAGAAATTCTGTTTTCTCGCATATATCGAATGCGGTTTCGCTACCAATTCACTCCTTCCTTCCTCAAGTTTTGGAGTATTATGGAGTTGAATTGGTGAATCTGCTCCCAATGCCATCGCCAATCTCGATATTTTTATCTATCTCTGCGAAGCGTGCTTGGGGATTCCAGCAGATCCGGATCTATTCAGTACTACTATAGGATGACAAAGTCCGAAAGCGATTGGGGCGCTTTGAGAGTGCACCTTGCGTCTCCATGATGGAAAAGCGATGAGTACATTTTTATGTACTCAAAATCTTCGTGGTCGTCGTGGAAGAAGAGCTGGTTCTATATGAAGATCACGAAGAAAGACGACCTTTATTATTCGTAAGAAGGCGGTCGAGAATCCGAGATGGCGCTCTCTATGGAGAAAGAGGAAACGTAGGAAAATGGATCAAGCAATCAAGCTTAGCGTCAAAGGTCTAACATCTTGGCATGTGGTGAAAGATTTTTCCACGCGGGTTAGCCTTTGAAGGCCCGAGCACATAAGATGCTCGTATATTGGTCGTGATGATACGACCGAGATTCCAAAAATGGTGAGCCATTAACGATTCCACCAGTTTTCCTATCTCGCTTGATTATTTCGTATCCTTAAGTCTTTCATCTTACCTTTACAGCTCTATCTTCTGATGAGATTAGAAGCCGGATCAAGATGATCTGCGCCGGAGAGCCTGGCGACAAGGCTAGTTTTCCTCGGATCTTAGCGGCCGTTTCCGCTGAAGAGAGGATTGAGAGACTTAAGGTAAAAACATCAACTGTTGTCTTGTTATCGTACATATTATTTTTGATCGGTATACCATAAACCCTCTTTGATGTGTAGTCGGTTGGGTTGAGAATCAACAAGGTCACTGAAAGATGTGAGCCAATTGATGATACGATCTCCCCTTCGACCACACAGGATGTAAGCCTTCCAGAGGTAGGTAACCGAACACAAATAATATTTTGGATAAATTATGTTTATCGCCTAACTATCTTTGATGATGAATTTAGGCGGTCGTCGTACCTTCCAGCAAGGTCACTGAGAACCCTCCAGTGCCTACTGAGGCCACTGTTGTGGAGGTAGACGAATCTACATCTACTGACCCGGCGATCAGGGACCTCGACCAAATGGTCGCGGATATCGCTTCTGATTTCCGATCAGTGGATGTGCAAGACCTAGTCAACCCTACCGGTTTAGAATCGGTGAAATCAGTTGACAAGAAGAGGAAGGCCAGCGCAACGAACTTTACTTCGATGCGCTACAAGGGTAAATTCAGAAAAACAACAAGGTATATATATAAAATAAAGAGGTCGATTTATACATACCTTGGATCTTCCTTACCTTCTCTCTCTCTCGTTTTAGATCTTTTGGTGTTCGGCCGTGTCCGGCAGAGCACCTCTCGGAAAAAGTTCTGAGGTAGAGGTGGTCGTGAAGGCTCTCGACCGGGATACTCCTAAAGCAAAACTACGAGGATGAAGTAGCAAAAGAAGCCCCGGCAGTGTTTCAAGATCTCGTCAGATCCTTTAGTAATCCTTACTCCTTCTCCGAGGTAGTCATCCCAGAGATCCTCAACAGTTCCACCTCCCCAGAAATACTTCTCAGTTAATAAATTCCTTTTTCTCCCCAATTTATCGAGGATAAGGAACTTGATGAAGCTCGGGAAAGATCTCGACCATCAAGCCAAGATTGGTCCAGATACAATCTTCTCCGAATATAATGATATGGCAATTCGGGTAAGTATTCTCGACCATCCTTACAACTCTTTCTTTGCGCTTTCTTTGAAAGCTTGCTAAAGAAAGGAATTTTTGTTTTTGTAGCATTTGGTGAAAACTATGTCGTGATCTGAGGACCCACCAATAATAAAAACTTTGGAGCAAAAACACTCCGATCCGAGAAGTAAGTACATTTCTCTTTTGATCTCCTACGGTTTATTATCTTGATTCTCCTTATAGATTATCCTTCTTTCTACCATATTTGATAGATTTAGAGAAAATTAAAGAAGAGATCAAGGCCAAGGAAGCCCTAATAATAAAGGCGAGGAAGAAAATCATAGTAAAGACCGGTCGATCGAGCATGCGATGACCAGGCAAAAAGAGGTTTTCGACTCTTGTGAGAAGAAAACCAAAGGTAACTGGTCGGAGACCTAACCAGTATTCCATAACTCCAATTGTAAAGAGTACATTGATTTTGTTTATCTACTCGTGCAGAAAAAACTGTAGCACTTGAACGAGCGGAGAAGACCCTCGATTTTGAGCGTGGCCAAAAGGAAGCTCTTGTATTTGGCCTTGATGAGAAGATCAAGGCTCTTAACAAGATGATCTTCGATATGGGATCAGGATCAAGCTTGCCTTCTTTAGGAGATCCAACGGAAAAGATGGACTACTTTGGTCAACTTTTGGAAGATCTCAAAGGTCTGCTCAAAACTATGAGGGAAAACCATACCCAGACAATGAAGGAAGCTATTGTAATCGAGTTAGTGTTGCTTTAGCAAAACTAAAGGCTTCCGATCCTCTGTTAACCTTAAAGTCGTGGAAGAGGACTTGTTGCGCTCAAAGTGAAGCAACAAAACTTCTCGAGGAAGTAAGACCTCTCGAGAGAAAGTTGCGAAAGAAATGGAAGTCGGATCTCCATCACATAGCGACCATCCGTGGTCTCAACATGTAAATGAATGTAACTTTAGACTATGTAAAATGAAAACTTACCTTTTATTAAAGAAGATCTGCTTTGTCTTATTAATGTTGTTAAATACTCATATATCTCCTAGCCCCGATCGCTATGTTAGTAGATGAACGTTACTAAAAGAAAGCAGTAGACCAGGTAATTGAGTAACAACGATGACCATGGTAAGAGTGCTGATAATGTGTATGACAATGATCTAGGAAATACTAGGAAATCATGTGGTCGGAACCAACTGACGACTTCTGCTAGTCTAGATTTTGCCCATTATCGAAGTACTATGGAATACCACTTGTAGTCAGAAGACATAACAAAGACTAGATCTTGCTTATAAGAAGATATGCATTAAGAATGTATGCAAGAAATGAAATGAAGAGATAAGTACCGTTGTTTAGGAAATATTCGGATCTGGTCGTATCGAATCTTAAGAACTGAAGTTTTGTAAAATATTTTTGCAAACGTGCTCATTCTCAAATCCGATCGGCAAATGAGATAGTAGGAAAAGGACCGTCACTAGAAGCTCCTTCCAGCAAGGTGACCACGTGCAGAGAGGAGAGACTTCGACGGTGAGGCTTTCGTGTCCCGACCAAGAGCCAAACTTGATTAGAATGTAATGTTGAAATAAAATAACAATCTTCAATTTCAAGAAACGAAGCCAAGTAAATCGTCTGAGTTGGTACTCCTTATACTCGTATGACTCTTTAAGAAAACCAATGTGATTGGTGACATTGAAGTCAACAACCATGAGTAGTGGAGATCCCAAAGAAGGAATATCGGAGAGAATGAGAGTCTTCTCCGACCAACCAGTAACGGGAATGGCATACAACGGATGCAACAAATAATAAGTATAAACAACCATACTTATCATTTTTAAGGAAAAGCATCTTTATTGAAGAAAAAATGAATAAAAATGAAATACATGAAATTAAACATAGAACTTACGCAATTGATCAATATTCCAAGAATTAGATAAAACCCCATCCGACATAGCTAATCAGATCGATCCTCGGTGGGTTACTTCGACCACAGTGTATGGACCTTCCCATTTAGGTGAAAGTTTATTGCGATTTGCTTGGTTCTGGATTTTTCTGAGAACCAGATCACCTACAGCTAGGCTGCGAGGTTGTACCTTACGACTGTGATACCGACGCATGGCTTGTTGGTAGATTCTTGATCGTATCAAGGCTTGATTTCATCTTTCTTCAAGGAAATTGATGTCGTCAAGTCGTCGTTCAGACTGATCACTTTCAGAAAAGTAATCACTTCGAGCAGAACCAATTTTTAGTTCTGGAGGAAGCATAGCCTCAGCCACGTAAACTAAAAAGAATGGTGTTTCCCCGGTCGCACGACTAGTTGTGGTACGAACAGCCCATAATACAGAGGGAAGTTCTCGAACCCAAGCTCCGACCGCTGAAGTTATCGGTCGAACACTCGCCGCTTGATCCCTTGCATTATGATACCATTGGCTCGCTCAACTGCTCCATTGCTCTGTGGATGAGCAATAGAAGCGAAATGTATCTTGACACCTAGTTCTTCACAGAATTCCTGAAAATTGCTGCTTGAGAACTGGGCACCGTTATCGTGATTATACGATCGGTACACCAAACCGTAATCACGCTTTTTGTTAGGAACCTCTTGGCGGCTTGGCTTGTAGTTTTACAACCGGCTCGGCCGATCCACTTAGTGAACGTGTCAATCATGACGAACAGAACTCAAAGCCCGGGTGCCTTTGGGAAAGGTCCCGAATGTCCATCCCAGTTGCAAAAGGCCAAGAAAGAGGGATTGTTTGCAAAGCTTGAGACGGCCGATGTACTTGTCGGCTATGAAAGCGACATTGTACGCACCGTCACGAGCTCTTTTGCATCATGAAGGGCAATTGGCGAAGAGTATCCTTGCCTAAAGGCTTTACCGACCAGCTCAGTAGGAATGATGAGCTCCACTGAACTCCTTCATGAATTTCTGTTAGCAATTTAATGCCATCCGATTGAGATATGCATCTCATCAACACTCGTGAGATCCTCGCTTATATAAGGTACGCTCAATGAGAGTGTATGATTTGGCTTTTAGCAATACGATCACCTCTACATCATCTTACGGAATTATGTCATGTCAAGATAATTGTAGATCGATGTCATCCAATCTCTACCGTGATCGTGATGGCGCCAACCATCATCGACTCGTGGAGCATCCATGTTTGCGTAATCAAGGTGTGCAACCTCCTTGCTAACATCTATGTCCTCGGAAGTCTCAACTACCGAGGGTGAATCGAGTTTCGAGAAAACTCCGGCGGGACGGATGTCCGTGTGGAAGCCATCCGCCAACTCGTGCGCGAAAGTTTTCCTTTCTAGGAATGTGTTGGATCTGAAAACCAAGAAATGCTTTTCAAGTTTCGCATTCCGCGAGATATGATGACATCTTGGTACTAGAACATTGATACTCTTTCCTACTTGATTCGCTACTAGTTGAGAATCACCTTTCACTAGCAATCGCGAATCCCGAGCGCGAGCCGCTCAAGTCCCCGCCAAAAACCTTCGTATTCTCACGCATTATTTGTAGCAGAAAGTTTAACCGAATGGCGATGGTTGTTCGCCAGTAGGGGAAATCAAAACGACCCCAGCCCCCGAGCCTTGAAGCATCAAGGAACCATCAAAGTACATTGTCCACTAGTCGTGAAACTCGTACTCGGGTTCTTGGGAGGGTTCAGGGTTTGTCCATTCGGCAATGAATTCTGCTATTGCACGAGACTTAATCGCTGTTCTAGGGACAAAATGGAGGTCAAACGCCCCAAGCTCAACCGCCCATTTCGCTATTCGTCCTGATGACTCCCTGTTACCTAGGACTTGACCAAGCGGATATCCGGTAGGTACGACCACTTTATGGGCCTCAAGATAATGTCTAAGTTTCCTTGAAGTCATAAGGAGACCATAGAGCAATTTCAGATTCGTGGATATCGTTCTTTTGGTCCATGCAAGACTTCGCTACGTAATATATTGGTCGTTGGATACGATCACGTTCTCACGACCAATACACCGCTAATCGCTGCGTGGCGTTGTAGGCGACGTAAATTAGCAATGTCTCTTCCAATCTTGGAGAGACTAAGACCGAGGATTCGTAAGATACCGCTTAAGCTCCTCAAAAGCGCCGCTTGCCTCTTTAGTCCATTCAAACTTCCATGTTTCCGAGAAGCTTGAAGAATGGGAGTCCTTTTTCATCTAACCATGCTATGAAACGACTTAACGCCGCCATACACCGGTTAGCTCGACTTCCTTTTCGTGGTCGGGAACGATCGATCGATAGCGGTTATTTTCACCGGATTTGCTTTAATGCCTCTAGCGAAACTAGAAACCCGAGCGCTTTTCCGATGAAACTCCAACGCACACTTTTCCGGATTTAATTTAAGGTTATGACGCCTTAAATTATTGAAAGTCTCTTGTAGGTTCGAATGTGGTCACCAATGTTGATACTTTTACGACCAAGTCATCAACATAGGCTTCAAGATTCGACCTATCGTGTACTAAAGGTTTTCTCGATCAACCTTTGGAACGTCGCGACCAAGATTTTTAAGACCAAATGGCATCTTTACATAACAAGAGGTACCAAATGGAGTGATGAAGGAAGTTTTCTTCATCTTCTTTACTCATATTAACTGTGGTATCCTCGAATATGCATCTAAAAACTTAATAACTCACACCGGAGGTAGAGTCTACAAGTTGATCAATGCGAGGAAGGAGAAAATCATCCTTTGACAAGCTTTATTTAAATCAGAAGTCGATACACATACGCCATTTTCCATTGGCCTTTTAACCATTACAGATTGGCAAGCCACGGGTGGTCGACCTCACGGATGAATCCAAATTGGAGTAGCTTGTCAATCTCGATCGATTGCTATTTTCCGATCAGTGCAAAACGCCTTAGCTTCGCTGATCGGTCTTTTATCAGCCGCAATGCTAGCCTATGCTCAATCACCTCCCCGGGACTCGGCATGTCGATGCCCGCCAAAGAATACATCCTGGTTTGCTCGGAGGAAGGAGACGAGCGACTCTTCCTATTTAGGGTTGAGTCCTTCCCACTGAATCTTGGCACTCTCTCAAGCGCTTTCGAGTGGTACCTCTTTCATCCGGTCGGAAGGCTTTGGTGCTATCTTTGGTCTTGAGTGTTTGACCGCATGGTAGCGGTGTTAGTTCCTCCGGTGGAAGCTCATCGACCGCTTCTAAACATTTCGATCACATGCGTGGCGATTTTCCGATCACCTCGATCGTGATGACACCCTTTGGTCCCATTTTCAAACTCGTAACCGTAATGCGTAGCTACCAGAATTTTGCTAAGGTCGACGACCAAGGATTGCATTATATGCTATTTCAAAATTCACTACATCGAAAGAAACTTTTCTGCTCGAAATTGTCGGGTTTTCGAACGTAACCAATAGGGATAATTGCCCTATTGGCTTGGCGTAGATCCAGAACTATACCATGGAAGGCATATTTCACAGCTTTACCTTAGAATTTGGAATCGCATATCTTCCTATGCGCTTGCAAAGAGAATATTTAAAGAACTACCCCATCTATCAAAACCCGATTAACCTTGCGCTATTAATAGTAGGCTCAACGACAATTGGAAACCTACCGGTCGAGTTGAAGGAATTGGGCAATCTTCTTTGCTAAAGGAGATTATTGTCTCCGACCACCTTGAAGGTTTGGTGACGATCGAGTTTCAAAGAAGGTTGACTTCGCCCATGGCCTTCAGTGACGCCCGGATTCGTATGAAGAAGATCCCCGAAATTACATCGACAAGATCTCGAGGTTCTTGATACTCCATCTCCTCGCCACCATCCTTGTCCTTTCGAGCATGTTTCCCAATTTCTTGAATTGAAGGAAGTGGACCTTTACCGCATAATAATCATTCAATTTCTTCGCCAAGCGACAGCTATGTAAATCGTGTCCCGCTTGTTTATGGAGAGGACACCATTTTTTGCTTTTCTTATACTCATTGGTCTGAGCTTTTGCTTTGCTATGACCGAGTAATCTTTTCTTCCTTTAGAAATTTCAGAAACGGCGTAACCTCCTTATTGTTAGTTCCGCGTGTTTCTTCTTCTTGAGAGCTTTCTTACGCTTCTTTTCCGACTTATCCGCACTGTGGGGATCTTGTCTTTTCGATCAACGGCCGTGCTCCACTCGACCGCTTCACTAGCCGCTATGCATTTGTCACCATGTCGAAGAGTTCGATGGTTGTTCGTGGGGATGAATTGCTAGATCCTCCAGAAACCTTCGATTTCTTAATCCCGCTTTAAAAGCCCGGATAATGTAAGACTCGCAACCTCGGAATCGAGTTGCGAACTTGGCTAAATCTCTTGATGTATTGTCGAAGAGTTTCATTAGGTTTTGCCGTATCCTGTGGAGATCATCCTCCTTTCCAGGGCGATCGTACGTACCCTGAAAGTTTGCAATTAGAAGATCGCAAAGCTGCTCCCAAGTATACACAGATCCGATAGGTAAATTTAGCAACCATGATCGGGCTGATCCTTCTAGTACCGTGGGAAGATAATTAGCCATTACATTTTCATCGCCGCCAGCGGCTCTGATAGCGGTGGTATAAATCTGAAGAAATTCTAAAGGATTTTGGGTCCCATTGAATTTATCCAGGTTGGCAGGTCGGAACCTGTTTGGCCAACGCACAGCTTGGAGCCTCGCAGAAAGCTCGACAACCTTGTGATCGCCTCACGCGCCTTCTTTGAAAAGGTGCCGGATTATAATCGGTCGGGGACCGATTCCCGACCGCATCGCTGATTTTCGGTATCCCGATCCGGTCATGTACGCTTCGAGAACGCTTTGACCGCTTGTTCGGTTAAGATGATACCAAGATCATCGAGTCCAAGCGCTTGCTCTTGTTGGCGAGGTGAAGGTGAAGATTCCGAAACAATCTTCTTCCTCATGACCGCTGGTCGGAAGCGCCGGTGGTCCTTGTGTTAGTTGACCCTCAACACGACCACGCTGGCTTCTGCTCAGGGAAGAATGCTGAGATGAAGTCATGGTCTGACTCCGTGGTTGCCTTCGTTCCCGATATGCTTCCGTGCGCTGCATGGTCTGTTGGATAATCTCCGATACTTGACCTACAAGTCGTGCAAAACCTGGAGTTTCTGCCAAAACAGGGTCAGAAGTATTTAACATATTTCTAACTCGCTGCAGGTTCTGTATTGTTACCGAAGGTCTTACAGGGTTTCTACCAGAAAGAGGTGTTTGATGGCCTGAATTCTCTGTTCTCCCAGTCGGTCTTGCCTGATCTCCTGCATTGGCTAGGGCAGGATCAGGCGAATTAACTGATGGACGTCCACCAGTTCTGTGACCTCTGGCATTTGGTGCCTGACCGCTCGTATCATCTCCATCATTATGTGGTGGCGAGGCAATGTGTGGAGGACCGTACACGACATCTTGATTTGAATCTCCGATCGCATTGACCTCGTGTTTCCAACAGTTATCCTCTGATGAGCTTCCATCGTAATCAATGGAGAGCCTTTGCAGTTTTCACCAAGAGTTTCCACGATGGAGAATAATCGGTGATCGCACCTCACGAGGTCCTTGTAATGGTCTCACTGATCGCGCGAATCGCCGATCGTATGTCGAGTTTTATTATCCCCATCCGTTTATCACCACCGGGTTTCATCGACACCGCTACCAAGTGTCGGTTGGCTCTCGAATTGCTAGAAGCCGCGGTGAGTATCTATCAACCGTGATTGCATCAAAAGTATATTGACTTCGAGTTGATGAGTTGGGTTTTTTCACCTTTCTTGCCGGCCGCGGAGTCCGGCTTCTTGAAGCCGGGCTTTCAACCGGCCGAGCGTCTCTTCGAAACACCACCGATCGCATAGGTATCCTCATCCATCCGGCCGATTTCGCTTGTTTCGCAACAAAGCGACCCGATGGAAGAGGAGGATGATGAAGAGGCTCCATTTTCCTCCATGGCGCATGCATGCGCCCATGTCAAGGTTGGCGAGTCCGCGTGTCGAACCAATTCTCTTCGCCCCAACTTCCGACATAACCGCATGAGCGACACGAGTGTGAAATGGACAAAGAATCGGTGAGCAACACCGCCTTCCAAGATTCCACGCCGCGCACTTACCGGACGGCGCCACTGCCGATTTATCAAGACGTCGATCTTACGAAAATAGAAAGGAGAAAATGACGTGGAAATCTCGGGAATAATGGGATCGCTTCTTTATTAATATGAACTGAATTTACAAGGTATAGCTAAAGGACTCGCTTGCCCTCTTGCTAACTCGTAACTATTACACGAATCTATGGCTTGTGTTTTTGTCTTCCTTCTTCGTTTTGTCTCTCCCTTGATCCGCCTGTGTTCCATCTTTAAATAGCCCTCGAAGAGGTGGCGATTACTCCGAGAAGGCGCCGATGCGGCGTTGCGCCTCGTCGGAGTCAAGGGACGGTTGATACTGTAATCAACCGCTTGGTGGTTATATGTCTATGAAACATACAACCGCACGGAGGTTGTTCACTGGTGTGTCTTGGATAAGATACGTCGTATGGAATATGCACGTGTTCCATTCATCATACGGTAGAGAATATACCTTGAAATCAGTTCTTACCTTCTACGAGCAGTTCTCCTGGTCGGAAGCATGGCTTGGGCCTTCGTCCGACCAGGGTACCCATTATGTAACCTCTGGAATCTCTACGACTAGTGAGGTCGTGCACCTCAAAGGTTACGACCATGAAGACATATGGTCTTTTATATATTAAAGATAATATATAGAGGTTTTAATCCTCGTCACAATGGTTGACCCATTCTCATCCTACTGTGCGCTAGTGTGTCAAATTTTAAGTTAATTAACCAACCTAAATCAAGTTCTAGAAATTAATTAACTTATTTCAAATTTTAGTTTAATTAGCCAATCCTAGGTCAAATTTTAGTCAATTAAATTAACCTAAGTTGTCAATCTATTCATCACGGATCTAAAGCTCTCTCTGTTACCAACTGTAATGCCCTAGCACAACAAAGAGCCCGGAATGTCGCCTATACTTTTTTTCACTCTATATTTAAACCATAATTACTTATAATTACAGCAATCTCTACATGAATAGAACCTACAATAGGTCATCTTACAACGAGCATATCAACATAAGTGCAATAAGATTGAATGTTCACACAACTTGGGACCTTGTGCCCAAGAACACTCAAGGCCACGCGCCCGAGAACGCTTAGGGCCACGCTCCTGGGAACATTGTTTAGAAAAAATACTAATAAATAGATCATTACTATAACATAGTCATAATTTATCATTACTATGCGCTCTAATACCACTCATGATCCACATAGCTATGATAATGTAATCAATATCCACTAAGAAAACTCATAATGAAAAATTCACGACTGATAGCATGTGATGTGTATGTGCTAATATCATCCCCATGCATGTCGCCCTCAATGTTCACCTAACAATAGCAACAAGCAAGGGTGAGTCCAAGACTCAGCAAGTACATAATAGAATATGTCGATGATTTAATATTGATCTTATGAATTAATGCTAGGGGCTCTCCTGGAGCCAAACCACACGAAAAAGAACACAGAAATTTTATATAGGTTCAGGCCTTCTCTTGAGAGAATAATAACCCCACTCCTATATTGTTGTATTGATTGTGTTTACAAGAGAGAAGTCACTGAAGGCTAAGACTAATGACTCATGTTTGTTCCATTGCTTGTCTCCTATCTCTGTCCACTGACTTCACTCCTTATATAGCTTATGAAGGGGTGGCAGTTGTCCACGTCGAGAGACGCCTTGTCGTTTGATGCAATGCACACGTTTAAGGGTAGTTATGGTCAGAGACATATCCCCCACATCACCTTGCGGTTATATCAGAGACAGATGTTTAATATGTGTAGTTATCTTCAGGAATAACGATGTATATTAACTACTGCGTGTATTAAACACAACACACAAATGTCCCTAGTCGATTGGGCCCACATGTCCATAAGCTTTATCGACCATAGGATGGTCGTAGAAAAACTTACGACTATAAGTTGATCATAGTAAGATTTACGATCAATAGGTGGTTGTAGAAGAACTTAAGACCATATAGGGTGGTTATAGAAAAGCTTATAACCACTAGGTGTGTATGATCTCCCTCATTATTAATATTGAGGGGTACCTTTGAAGGTTGTATAAGAGATATTATTATCTATAAGGAAGAAGTCAATTCTACCCCCCTCAAGTACCGATGTACGGACAAGTAACCCCTTGTATTAAAAAATCAGACCTTTGACACCCCTAAGTTGTAAAACTGGACAACTTACCCCCAGAGGCTGTTTCGTAGGGTGGTTTGCGCACATGGCGTCCGTTCAGCCCGATTTCGCCAGGTCGGCCGCTGACTCAGCAAATCAAAGTTATAATATTACAAGGCCTACATGTTAGTTTGTTGGACCGGAAAGGCGACTAGAGGGGGGGTGAATAGGAGCACGCTCAACTTTTTTTCACAACGATCGGATTCAACACGATGTTTACTCCAATAGCTATGAAAGCTATGAAAATCAATCAACAAGCACAGTGGAAGACTTGTATTGAATCCAATCAAAACCCCGAAATAGAATAAACAAAAACTTAAATCACAGAGTCTCGGGCGGTCTGACCTCTCAGAAATCGGGTCGAATATTTTGCCTAGTGGTCAGACCTCTCACACGGGCGGTCTGACCGATTTGCCGAGCGGTCTGACCTCTCAGAAATCGGGTCGAATATTTTGCCTAGCGGTCAGACCTCTCACACGGGCGGTCTGACCGATTTGCCTAGTGGTCTGACCTCTCGGGTGGGCGGTCTGACCTCTAGCACGATGAACAGGAAAATCAGCCCGAAAATCGAAACTAAAATCGGTCTAACTTTTGATCTACAAGGCCAAACTTGACCAAATTTAGAACACACCTTCCTAAGGATATTAGGAACCTATTCCAAACAACGATTGAGTAGATCCACTTCAAAGTTTTGACATTTTTCCAATTTACCGAAGGAGGGTTCAAAACCGAGCAAAAACGAAAACTTGATCTTGAAACTTGCTCGTGGGTGATTGATAATCAAGATGATCCTAGATGTGTTCCCACATGTCACAGCAAGCTAGATCAAGAAAAGAAACCAAGCAAAACTCACGGATCAAAGAAACCCCAAAATCTCAAATAAAGAGGATGAACACAAAAACGAAATAGAGATTCATCTTGTGAAATCTGTTGGATTGATTTGGATAGATGGATGATTGTTGTTTACTGACCACTCCAATCTAGGAGGACAAAGCTCACCACGTGAGCACACACTCAATCCAATCCTAGAACCCTAGAGCCTCCACTCTTCTCACCTCCCTAACAACACAAATTAGGTTTAGATATCTAAAGTCGTGGCCGGGCAAAGCCCCCTCCTTATATAGTGAGGCCTAGACCTTCTAGAAGACTAACCCTAATGGGCCCCGTTGGGCCCAACACAAACGGGTCACACACGCACGCATTTTAAAGCGCCGTCTTCATCTCCTCTTGACCTAATCCGCTTCTCCAACGCACCGCCTTGCGCCGTGGGTTGGCAAAAGTAACCAAGGCGGTGATTTGTAAAATTACAAAATACCCTTCTGGCCCTTCTCCAAGACCGAGTCCAGACAGCGGCACTCGCTGTTCGCCATGTGTAGATTGATCTAACGGCTCTCATCATGTCGGCAAGTCTCTCCCATCCGGCTCCCACCGAAACCACCATGGCACTTGCACCGACCGCGCCGCTTGATTCAACGATCGCCGCACCGAATCGCCTGTTCGGTCACCTTTGTCCATCTTGCACCATACTTGAGTCCAATGACTTCACCCGGCATCGCCGATCGTTCAACCTCAGCTCTCCAAGCCTAGTCCCGATCATCCTCGCCGTTGACCGTCGCGACCACCAAGCAACTTTGCACAACAATAGACAAGCAAATCGAAACCGGAACAAGTTCTTCACAACTTGACCCACGTTAGTCACAACATGCATCATGCAACACATATGCAATGAAACCCATGAACTTGACCTAACAAGCAACCATCGCCGCCACACGGTCCGACAAGTTAAGTGAAAACCGGTCAGACCGCCACCCTTGGCCTGCTCGACCGCCATCGCGGTCCGATCGCCAGTATGCCGGTCGGACCGCCACCCAGGGACTTAGCCAAATTCCAACTTGAAAATCCGCAAGCTCTCTGGAAATTTCAAACGAATAGAACTTTTGCCTCGAGGCTCCAAAAATTATGGGACCAAGAGCAGTAGAACCTCCTCTCTGCCTACACCTCTATTTTTGGCCCAGCTCAAAAATCCAAAGCCACTTCCATGGTCGGTCCGATCGCTCGGCAGAGTGGCCGTCGATCGCCACACCGTCGGTCCGACGGCTCGCCGGCCGGACACGCTCGCCGGCCGGACCGCCACCACTCACAAGCAAAACAACCAGCACACGACGGCCCGACCGCCACCATGGCGGGCCGGATCGCCTCACTGATAAAGACAGAACTTCACCGAAAATGAGGGTTTCTCCCAACACCTCGACGATATTGCCAATTGTTCAACACACTAAGATTAGGATCATATCCACATGATCTCCACATAGTTTCTACCCCTTTTCTTCCGCAGTCTCTCTCCCCGACGCCGCCTTCTACCCCCATCTTCAGCGGTGGGGACGACCTCACGACCATGCGCGAGCAGTGCCAGAGCCTAGAGGAGGCCATCTCCTTCCACCGCGAGGCGCAGCTCGGCTTCGTCGCCTCCCTCCAACGCCCCGTCCCGGACTTGGTCTCCTCCCTCGACTGCTCCCTATGCCTCATCGCCACCTTCAACAGCTGCCCCTTCGTCCCCACCCCGATCCCCAATGCCAGCCATGCCCAAAACCACCCCAATCTCAAGCCCCACCACCGTCTCACCCTCCCCGACCCAGCCCGCTCCACCCACCGCAAGACCTCCCCAATAGCCCCGGGCACCGCCTTCCTCCCCGCCCTCGCCGCCACCTGCACCTTGCTCGTCACGTGATCCCACCGCATCCTGCTCTCCATCGACTAGCCCCCACGCGTCGCAGGGGGCACCGCCGGCCTTTAGCCTCGGCGCGAGGACGACCGTCAGGAGGCGGTCCTGCTCGGCACAGAAGGCCTACATGCTGGTAAGGACCTCGAGTAGTAGGACACCAAAGCTATACACGTTGCTCTTCTTGGCGACCACATCGGAGCAGATGTAGTGTGGGTCGACGTAGCCCGGGGAGCCGAGCATGGTGTGTGCTGACGCCCGCGGGCTAACGGTGGCAGAGAACCCCATCCGCGCTAACCCGAAGTCACAGAGCTTGGCGGACATAGCCGCATCCAGGAGCACGTTCGAGGCCTTGACGTCTCTGTGCACCACTTGTGGCTCGCACTAGTCATGCAAGTGCTCGAGCGCCCGCACCACTTACAGAGCCACCGACACCCATCGTGCCCACGACATCGTCCCCACGGCCTTCCCACTGTAATACTCCAAAGGTATACGAAAGGAATTAACCGGGAGAGAATAAATAATCGGGAGAGAGTTATCTGAATTGACGAAAGGACCAAATAGAAAATGAATAATTTCGCAGTTAGAGAGGGGGAAATCAGTGTTTTTACAGCAACCTGGGCCTGGGCCTCGGCCCATGAGGCCTCTTGGGTGGCCGGCCAGGGGGGAGGCGCCACTCCCCCCCCCCCAAACCCTAGCCGCCTCCTCCTTTCCCCTTTTGGCCGCACCTCCACCTTCCTCCCCCTTTGGCCGCCCCACCTCCTCTCCTCCCTGCGCCATTCCTTCCCTCCCACGCCACCCCTGCTGGTCCTCCCCTACCGCTGGCCAGAAGTGCTCCCGTTGCCGGTGTCGAGGAGGAAGACGGAGGATCGCCCGGGAGATCGTTTGGCCAAGAAGAAGGAGAAGAAGAAGAAGAGGAGAGGGGGAGGGAGAGTTCGTGGCCTGTGCTGGGAGTTCTTCACGTTCGGCGGTGTTTCGTCAAGGGTAATACCCGTTTTCCCCATTTAGATGCATATTTAGTTGTTGTTGCAATGCCGGTTTTTCTGTTCCCTCAGGACAGATTGTATTGGACAGGCGTTTTGACATCGATAGGTGCAGATTCAGTCCTGGGCATCTCCTAGAAAGTTGTAGAGTACGTCCATAGCTTTCAATGAAGTGCTAGATCGTATTTTTTGGACCTCTGTAGCAAAAGGTATGAATTTAATGGTGAGACTGTTCCGCGAATCTGTCAGTATTTTGACAGGTTTTACTAATCTAATTTGTGCGATCGGTTAAAGGGAGAATTAGAGGATCTAAGTATAACGAAAGTTGTAGATATTTGTCGTAGCTTTCAAGGAAGATCAAGAACGCAAAATTTGGATAAACGAACTGAAAGTTATGATAGTTTTAGTGCTCTGTCCAGAAAGTCTGACGTGAAATCGATGCTTTGTTAATCAGCTTAAAAAGGATTTTAGATGGCCGAATCAGGGAGGCTCACCAACTAGGTTTAGTTGGGTAATTTGATAACCTTTCAAGGAAGCCCAAGAACACCTAATTTGGACTCTTGTACGAAAAGATATGAATTTTTGAACATGACTGTTTACAGAAGGCTCAAATCAGCATTTAGGGAGTTGGAGTCGGGATCGCGTTGCAAGCTACCGCTAGGTTATGTTTGCTTTTATAATTTATGTGGTTCATTACTATGGTCTTAGTTTATATTCTTAATGTATTAGGTGGGGGATCGGTACCGGAGGCAGCACCGTCTTCACGTCCTCCATTCTCATGCGGTTAAGGCAAGTACATTGTTTGATTCGTGGTTGTGATTGATTGGTCATGTTTGAGTGCTTTTTCGATATGTGATAGCATAGTGAGATTGTTGGTATGATGTTGGTTTAAGATTGGTGGATGCTCCAAATATGTCTATGCTCTATTGTCGTATGATGTTATAGTCTTGTGGTAATTTGATGATGATTAAATGGCGAGCATGTGCATATTGAGATCATGTTGAGGCTTGGTCACGTGGTGACCAAGTATGTTTTCCTTTGAGATTCCCGTCATGAGTGTGACGGGCCCGAGATCCCCACACTCGTGGAGTGTGGGCTTGAGGTCCCCATTACTTGCGGAGTAATGGACAATTGGTCCTTGTGCTTGCGAGCACAGGCATGGGTATGCAGCGACGGTTGCATACTTTGCATTACCGGTAAAATGCAAAACGAGATAAAGAGAAAGGATCCTTGAGCATTGCATTTGCATGTGAGATGTTTTATTGATGTGTTTCTATCTATAGATGCTGATGTTATAACTTTTATTTTGTACTTGCTGAGTCTGTGGACTCACTCTTGCTTTTATTGTTGTTTTAGGTACCCGATCCAAGAACGACATGCATGGGGGGAAGTAGTATGATAGTCACACACACACCACCATGAACCAAATAAAGTTGAATGAACTTCAGACCGTATTTTTTTAATAATTGGGCGAGTTGCTCAAAGGTTTATTATGTCTTGTCTCATGCAGTGGTTTAAGTGTAATAATGATGAGTAGTGGAACTTTATACTTCATTGAGGTTGCTAGTTACTTAGCATGTTTTTTATTATCTATTGATGTCTCTGGATTATAGTTTAGTTAATGATGAATTATCTGTATGTTGGAACCTCTGTGTAATTAACTTTACAAGGGAGGTTCTGCCGAAATTTACTAAAATTGCCTTGGTTAGAATTATTAGGGTTTGTTCAGTAGCATTCTAGGCTCATGTCGGGCTGGGGTGTTACAGTTGGTATCAGAGCGGGCAGTAGGTCCGTGGTGATTAGATTTACAACTTAGGCAACTTAAATTGCTAAAATTTTGTAATGGTTAATGAACTTAAAAACCTGACACACTGGTGCACAGTAGAATGGGATGGGTCAAGCATTGTATTTACGCTTCTGTTATATTGTATTGATGATTCCTATTATGAGTTGACCTTATATACCTATAATGTGATTCTATGACTAGTATGAGTGTTGGTAGCGCTTGTTGAGAGGTTGAGGTCGTGGTTGTGGCCGTGGGCTTTACCAGGTCACACCATCTTTCGTGGTATAAGAACAGGGAAGTGGTTATCTCAGATGTCTTAGTATGGGCGTCGATAGTGAGTATCTTTAGAAATTTGTTCTCTTCCTTGAGTTCGAATTTGGTCAACTCTTGTCTAGTAGCGGTTGATGAATTTCTTTTGGTTCAGTAGTTCATTGCAGTTGGTGGGTTTCTTTGAGAAGGATTGATGTGTTTTCATTGGCTTAACTTGTCCCTTAAAGCAATTTTTTTTTCCAATTGTTGAGTTATTCTTGTGGCTGGTGGACTTGGTTAGTTGTCAATATTGACCCATTTATTTCGCTTGATGATTTGGATAATGAAAGTTTCCTTTCGCAAGTCCTTTAGTACGTGGAAGTTTTGATTCCATGTATCTCTTTTGGGCATTTTGAGTGTTGAAGTTGAAAGGTTCTTTTATGAAAGAAAATGCTAAACCCTTTAGTGATGTCGTCCCGTGGTTAAGTGAGAGGTTATAATCGGAGAAATTAGTGGATATGATTTGAGTTATCAAGTTGGGTCTGTAGTGTGGTGTATAATCGATCCTAACTAAGGTCCCTGGAAGGAGAGGTTATTAATTTGATGGTGCCATGTAGTAGTTCTTGTTGAACTGTGATTAAGGGTATGGATATACCTAATTGGAATCAATAGAGTTATTAAAAAAAGTGTAGAACATTGATGAATTGAGTTGATCATTAAGAGGAATATATTTGGTAAATTTCTTTGGTAAATTGGATTAATGGATCTCAATAGATTAATCTAACCGTTGGGATGGTTTCTTTGGTAAATTGGATTAATGGATCTCAATAGATTAATCTAACCGTTGGGATGGTTAAGTTTAAAAGGAGCTAGATTATTGTCTTAGCGGATATTAATCTGGAGTAACCTTTGGTGGATACTTGGTGATTATATGTAATTGCTAGGTGCAATTATTGTCTATTAAAGTTGGTGTTGAGCATCACTAAGAGATAAACTGATGAGATTTAATGGATGGATAATGTTTACGTGATGGTAGAACTATCAGATAATAAAATATCTTTGATGAAAGGGTTTTGGAATAACCTTATAAATTGTGTAGTCAGTTCCCTCTAAAATAAAGTGGTTATTGTAGTGAGGTTGTAAGAATTTGGTATACCCTCAATTGAGGATGAGATGATAATCTAGTATGTAATAGTTCGGTAAGCT
Organism: Ampelocalamus luodianensis; assembly: GCA_036346255.1. Classification (NCBI taxonomy): domain Eukaryota; kingdom Viridiplantae; phylum Streptophyta; class Magnoliopsida; order Poales; family Poaceae; genus Ampelocalamus; species Ampelocalamus luodianensis. Next base: position 36,558,989 of record CM070632.1, read on the forward strand.
TTTGGGGATTTTGTTTTTTTTAGGGAAGGGTTGACGATGACGAACATTGTTAAGAGTAAAAAATTCTTGATGCTAGTAATATGGTCTACAAGAGATTGTGACACGTTGGAGCGGTGATGATTATTCTAGAGAGAAAGTAAGTTGATTGATTTCCGTAATATCTGATAAATGAAATGTATAGAGTTTTGCAATCGTGATCTTTTGGGGGTCATGAATTATGTAGTAGATGAAATTAGTTGAGCGATGTGACATATGAAAAGGTTCCATTTGGTTCCGAAGCGATGAATGTGATTTGGTATTAAAGGCATTTCTTGTTTGGTTTGGCAAGTAATGTTGTAATCAAAGAGGTTGCTTTCGTTGTGTTAACGGAAAATGTTTACCATAAGTAGTTGAGGTTGGAGCTAAAAAAAATTGTAATATGCAACTTTCTGTTGTCACAGCTTAAGAGTTTCTTGGGTTTGCATAGCAATGTTTTATTACGATTTATGGAGGTGGAAAAATATTTCTTGTGGGACTTGTGCCCTCGACTGTGGACTCCTATTTTGTTTTCTGAGATCATTTCTATTTGACCGTTTCTCTTGGTCTCGTGCTCACTTCAAGGAGCCACGATTTCTTATGCGTCGAACCTTGTATCTGAGCCTAGTGACCATTTCCACTCAATCAATTTTGTGTTTGCCGCGTGACCATGCGAATTATGCTTAGTCATGCTTAGTTACGAGGGCTCATGATAATATGTTCAATAATGTTAAATTTAACTTCATGATATATGGAATTGTGGTGTAGCCACTGTTGATAAAATTTGTTGTGCCATGGTAAGGGGTGCTATTTAGCCAGGTTGAACAAAAATGTTTTCGTACTCAGGCGAATAATTGTGTAGTAAAGGGGGTGCATTTGGGATAAGGATGTATCGTCTGAGGAATCACTACAGACTTAACTTGGTGTGCCATTGATCTAAGCCTTACTGTACAACCACATGTCCAGTATGGGTGGACCTGGCTAATTAATTATCAATGCCTTGATTTTAGTTCTATTTTGGTGAAAGTGTGAACTTTGGGTTGGAGATTCACACTACCGCAAGAGGGGGCTACGACTGTGATGTGTATTGAGATGGAATGTTGTGAATTTGTGGAACCTATCAGTGGCAAAACCTTATCGAGCAGAACTAGATTAAGATAGAACTTTGTAAAGGCCTTGTGATAATCATTTAGTCGCACACCTCCGAAAATGTGTCAGACGGACATTATAAACTGATTATCTCTTATGGGTAAAGCTGTACAACCTCTGCATAGTGTTGAAAACTGTTCGAACCCTCGTGTCCCCGGTTATGGACAATGCCTGGTGATTTCACACTAGGTATAGAATCTTCTTAAAAATGTTGGATTCGTGATTTGGATGGGAAGTGGACGGGTAGTTCACTGTTTGTTGGTTGGGAAGTGATTGAACGGGTTGTTCATCAGTTGTTGGAAAGAAACTGTTAATATTTTAATATGTTTTTCCAACGTGCTTTACAACTTATTTATCGTATTCCCCGTAAAAATCGCTTCCAGCAAACTAACCATACAACTATTCCTTGTTCAAGCCTTGCATAAATAATTAATTATATAATTTTTCCTACAATTTGCTGAGTACTTTAAGTACTCACGGCTTTATGCCATTGGTGATCAGTTACTGAGGAAGATCATGGAAGCTTAAAGTTCTTCGCGGAGAAGTTCTCTGAAGGTTTTTGCGAGCTAGGTATGTTTCCCTACTTGACTGCCTGTGAGCACGATTTTTGGTCACCTCGAGTGTTTGTTATCTGCCTCAAGAGTTTTTGTTTGTCTCCCAAGCCTTGCGTTGCAAGTTTGGTAAACCTGCACCTTAAGTCCACTTTTGTTTTTATTTATTAAAGTTGTTATATTATTTATTTCATAGTTTGGTTGATATTTCATCTATGTTGACACTGTGTGAACTAACTACTAATCATGGGACTAGTTCAGAATATGCAGAGGGTTCGGATTTGCAAGATCAGATCCTGACAAGATCCCACCACACATGTCAAAATGTTACTGTAGTCAGTTTGTCTATTAACAACTTCACCAAAACAATACATCTCACTCTTATGAAAATTAACCTTCAAGCCTAACATTTGTTCAAACAGACACAAAATGAATTTTAAATTCTTAGCACTCTCATAATCAGCTTGCATGAGGAAAATGGTATCATCTGCATATTGCAATATAGACAAACCATTTTCAACAAATTCAGGCATTAGCCCTTTTATCAAACCATGTTTTGAGCTCTTTCAATGAGCAGATACAAAGCATCAACAGAAATATCAAAAAGCAAAGGTGAAACTGGATCACCCTGTCTTAAACCTTTGTAAGTAAGAAAATATGGCCCAACACTATCATTAACTTTGAAAGCCACATGTCCTCCTCTAACTACCTTCATTATCCAATCACACCAAAGATCTGGAAATCCCTTTAATTTCATAACCTAATATAAAAATGACATTTAATTTTATCATAAGCCTTCTCAAAATGCACCTTAAACAAGATCCTAGATTTTTTTTTTCTTTTGATGCAAAGTATTAAGAATTTCATGCATTACTAATACTCACTCAATTATATATCAATTCTTTATAAAAGTTGTCTGATTAATAGAGACAATAGAACAAACCACTCTACTCAACCTATTCATCAAAACCTTAGTCAAAATTTTGAAACTTGCATTCAGAAGACAAATAGGCCTAAACTTATGAATTTGTGCAGCATCTTTACAGTTAGGCAGCAAACTTATTATCCCATAAATTAATCTCTGAATATCCACATTTCCTTTATGGAAATCCTCCAATAGATTCATCAAATCAAACTTAACAAAGTCCCAGAACTGCTGATAAAATTCACCAAGGAAGCCATCTGGTCCTGGTGATTTGTTATGCTCCATCTGAAACACAGGAACTCTTAATTCCTCCAGAGAAATTTTTAGTTAACATAACTGTATCCTAATCATTAAGAGACTCCATGTCATCCTCTCTCAACACAATTGAAGAAGTATCAGGGTGACCAAATAGGGTTCTATAAAACTCAGTGATGTACTTCATGAGTTCTACATCCCCCCTCAATGACCACCTCTTCTTGACGTAATGATGAAATTATTATTTTCCTTCTTCTCCCATTAGCTTTAGCATGATAATATTTAGTATTATTATCACCTTGAGTAATTTCCTTCTCCTTAGATCTATGTATCCATTTTAACTTCTCATGTCTAAGTAATTAGACTAACTAACACTCAAGTTGTCTTCTTTTCTCTCTAGTTTCAGCATCTAAACCATATTGCTCAGTTGTTTTATCTATGACATCCATTTGAGCAATAATATCTCTCTTCTCCTTCTTGTACCAACTTTCTTGGTTCAAATTCCACCCCTTGAGATGTTTCCTCAATTTTCTCATTTGCAATCCCAAGAATCTAAACTAGACCTTTCGTCAGTAGGTAAATTCCAAATTCTTTGAACTTTAGAGTAAAGATCTTCTCTTAAAAACCAACTCAATTCAAACCTAAAACAACCACCATGAGTTGTTTTTGAACCAGTATCCAGAAACAAAGGTACATGGTCAGAAAAAACTAGTAGGCTCTTCATTTCCCATTTCCCAATCCATACTAACCAAAACTCTATCCAATTTCTCAAAAGTAGGTTCTTCATGATCATTACTCCAAGTAAAAGATCTACCACTTAATTCAATGTCCCTAAGCTCATATTGTTCAATAACTGCATTAAACAAAAAGTTCCATTTGTTACAACCCCTTTCTTATTTTTCTCTTTATCTCTCTTGATTATATTAAAATCCCCACCCAATACCATAGGGAACTTGCTCTGATTACAAACTTGAGCCAACTCAATGAGAAAATCTTGTTTATCAACTATTTGAGTAGCCCCATAGACAATAACAAGATTCCATTTAAAACCATCAGCCTTATTGAGTAAAAGAACCCTCACAAAATAAGTACCAATCTGATGCTCTAGAATTTGGAAAATTTCATTCCTTATCCCAACTAAAATGCCACCAGATTTACCTCTAGAAGGTGCCCAGTTCCATAAGAAATCATGGGCCCCACAAATGCTTCTCAACGTACTTACATGAAAATCTTGTTGTATAGTTTCTTGTAATCAAACAAAATCAAGTTTATGTTCCAGAAGAGTTTCTCTAAGAAACCTCTCTTAGTAAAACTTTCCTTCATTTTTCAAACTATTTCTTTTTTGTTCCCTCGTAACCAAGGATTTCACCAAGAAAATATCTGTTGAGCCTTTTTTCCTAGTTTTTTCGTAGAAGAAACCAACTGAAATCTATTCAAATTGGCTTCCTCTAGATCCATGAAACTGTCTTCCATATGAGAAAGAAAATCCTGAGAAGCTGTAGAATCAGGACCATCCTGACCTACTTTGTCCTCACAAGTGTTTGCACTCCTTTTTTTATGACCTTCAACAAACAAATTTACCCTAGCTTGCTCTAGATCTTTTAGTAGATCTATATTAGAATCTACTAGATCTAAAGTATAACCAAGATCAACACCTAGAACAAAGGTAATCTGAGCTAAAGAAGCATTAGAGCTAATGCTCATTGCCTCCATCCAGAAGATTTTTGTTCTTTGCTCTCTCTTTTGTCTTATCGATCATATTCTTCTCCTCAGCATCCCTGAGTCTAGAACATCTCCTAGGCGGGACTGCAGTGGTTGATTGAGTCTTCTCTTGTTGAATACTAGCATCATGCTCTTGACTATCATCAAGCTGCACTCCAACCATCTTTGCAAATTGCATAGAGCCTTGTGACTCAATAGTTTCCTCACTTTCAGTAAACCTTAACCTATCTTGTTCCCCATCTTTCATGTCTTGATTAACAACATTTGCAGGGTCTTTATTGTAACATCCCTATTTTTCTGAGCCTTTTTGAAGTTTTTAAAATAAAAATAACTATTTGGTTTATTGATTTGTTAAAGCTTAACTTGAGATTTTCGGAATATAAAGTGATTTAAATGACTAACTCAAACTTCAACTAATCCAAAGTTGGCTTTAAGTTCGCTGGAGTTCTCTGGTTTTTGAGTTTCCCCTTCTTCGGATTCGCTTTGTGTTCCTCTCTACCCATCTTGACCTCCCTTTTTGCAAAGATGACCCTTTCGGTCGCAACTGCCCTTTTTGCAAAGACGACCCTCCCGGTCGCAACTGCCTTTTTTGCATAAACGACCCTCCCGGTTGCAACTGCCCTTTTTGCAAAGACGACCCTCCTGGCGCAACTGCCCTTTTTGCAAAGACCACCTCCTCCTTAGGACCTCCTCCGTACCTCCTCCTCAGGACCACCCTTTCGGTTGGATCTCCCTCTTGGTCACGATCCCCTTATTGACCTTGACCAACCTCTTTGTTTTAACCTGTCCTACTCACTTTCTCCTTCCTACACGCTTGCTGCAGAAGTCTTCGAGCATTAAATGTTGTTGTATCATATTAAATGTTGTCACCTCTGTTGTACCTATTCCTTATCTTGTCTCCTCCCTTACCTGCTCCCATCCCCTTGCTCACCTGCTGGTCGTGCGCCTGTGTTGCGCCACTATGAATCCCGTCGCTACATCCTTGTCACCCAGTTCTCCTTCCTCCACTATAAATGGCGTACCAGGGAGCCTTTTTCCTTTTCCACTCCATTTGCTTTCACCTCAATACTTCTGCTCTTTTGCTCTTGTCCCATAGCTCTTTCCGTTGGACCTCCTTCTCTAAAGCTTTTTGAGTTGGATTTCATTTGGATCTTTATTTGGGCTTTATTTGATCTTGCTCTCTTCTCACGTGTAGAGTTTGACGACGCCGGGGAGCCAGAGTACCTCATCGAAGTAGATCCTCAAGCTCTCGAGCAAGGCAAGTCATACTTTTGATCATATTGCACCCAGTATTTCAAATTATGTACCTTCCGTTTTTAGATTACTACTGCATACGTATTTCAAATACAAGTACTTTAAAATTCATGTTTTAACTTGATTGTTATTTCCCAATCCCTTTGTACACCCAGACATGAACGTCATTTGGACCTCCCTTGATCCCTTAGTTAAAAGCTAGTTGGTACATTAATATGAACTAGAGTGTGTTGCAAAACTCTATGCTTAGCCAAAGCTTAGCTCAAAAATCTTTGATTTGGGGCAATTAGCCAAAAGCTCAACTTTGTTTCCAAATAGTGTTGTGGTATGATCAGTACCATGGAGTTTTTCTTAAATGTTTTAAATGCGGTAAACTGAAGTGAATATCGGTTTGGACTTGGGCGAAATGGATGTTTGGCTGGGTGCATGTTCATGCACGAGATCGATCAATTTCTATGGTCGATGCCCAGGGTTCTTTTGGTTGTTGCCCTGGTTAGTTAAGGACCAGTCTTCGAGTGTATTTTGCTATGCCTTCTCGTACTACCACATATCCTGAATGGGCAGATCCTGGCTAACTAATTTGCAAAGTTCCATCGTGGTCGTTCCATTCGGTTGAGTGGGTGTCTTTCACGACCTACTTTCATTCCCACATGGCACAAGAGGGGGCTTGAATCTGGTGGGTGGTTAGCCCAATGGAAATGGAACCTTAGCAAGGCAGGACTACGGTGGGTTGGCGCATTGTAAAGGCTTTATGATAATCTCTTAGTGGCACACCTGCGGAAGTGTGTGAGCGGACAGTATAATTGATTATCTCTTGTGGATGAAGTTGTACAACCTCTGCAGAGTGTAAAACTATTCGAATATCCGTGTCCACGGTCACGGACATGCTGGCAAAGCTGCTCAAAGTTAGATTTTCTAGTTTTGTTTTCAAAAGACATGCTTAAATGGTTTTGGATCTCTATCCAAATTAGGTTTCGGCGGGTAGTCTTGTGATAGGAGGATATCCTTCATTACTCGTTGATGAATGTTATCTAACTATAAAACTTGTGTTTAGAAAAAATGAATTTTAGTTATGGTTTAGACTGCTTTGGAACTTAGTACAAGTATTTGAAAAGAAACTTGACCTTATGCAAATCAACTCTATAAGCCTTCCGTTTGCTAATCCCTGCACGCATCAATCTGTTACTTGACGGGTGTGACTTGCGAGCACGGCTGTTGTGCTCACCCTTGCTTGTTGACAAGCAAGTGAAGAGACCTACACAGAGGACCACGAGGTCCTAGATGACTAGGATGCGCCCCAGCCGATAGCCTGTGGCGAATCGGGTGGCCACAACCAGTCTTTGGTTTTTCACTGTATTTGCTCTTGGCCTTGTGCCCTTTTGTAATCAACTCAAAATTTTGTTAATATAGTGATGTTGTATAGATATGTTATCATCTCTTGTTTGAATGTGTACACTAGCCACTGATCATGGGACTAGTGGGGTTTACACAGTGAGGTCCTAGGGTCCTCTGCCCCGGGGTCGCGACAAGGAGTGGTATTAGAGCCATCTCGACTGTAGGACGCAACCTAGTAGAATGGCCGTTAGAAAAGTTCAAAACTTATTTTATATAACAAGAAAAGTAAATTGTTCTCTTCTTATCTTGATCATCTATCTACCCTTACCCCTTTTAGCAATTCTTCATTACCTAATTCTCTCTTCTCACCATTTTACAGTGTCAAATGGATCCTCTTTCCCTTACAATTTTCTATAGTTGGTCCCTCGGTTTAGCCCTGGTGATCAAGACCTCAAGACTTAAAGCTGTCAAAAAGACCTTGTCGTGCAAGATCTACCCAAGACCGTGAGTATCGCTAAGAGTGTAGGATAAGCTATTAAAGTTATTTGGAAAAGCTTTCGAGTTGGTTGGTTTTGTGTGGTTGGTTGTTTCGCTCCTTTCCTCCTTAGTTTCCCCTCTATTTCCTAAATCCTTGGTGTTCTGGCAGATGGTAACAACGCACCATGGTAGTGGTAGCACCAGCAGTCAGGACAGAGGAGTCGGGAGTGATCTAGAAAATCTCGTTCCACCACCACCACCTCCTCCAACTGAAAGTCCTGACTAGAACAAGATGATGGCCAACCAAGCGCAGTTGATCAACTTGCTCGCTCAGTCGATCAACAACACCCAGACCCTGCTAGCAGTAGCAGTAGTAGTAGCTCAACCTTTGGTTTTTGCTCCACCCCTCCAAGGGCCAGCATCTTAGAGTTCATGAGGATGAGACCACCAGCTTTCTCCAGCAGTGCTGAGCCGTTGTAGGCTGACGATTGGCTTCGGGCCGTCGGTAGGATGCTGGACATGATCTAGTGCTTTGATCGTGAGAGAGTCATGTTTGCCTCTCACTAGCTGAACGGACCAGCGTCTGAGTGGTGGGACAACTTCACCCAGTCCCACGCTGATGCTCAGACCATCTCTTGGGATGAGTTTGTGCAGGCTTTCTGCCATGCCCACATTCCACCGGGCATGATGACCTTGAAGAAGAAGGAATTTCACACTTTGCATCAAGGCAATCGCTCAGTCAATGAGTACTTGCACAGGTTCAACCATTTGGCTCATTATGCACCAGAAGACGTGGCGACTGATGAGGCCAAGCAAAAGCGCTTTCTGGAAGGGCTCAACGATGACTTTTCAGTTCAGCTCATCGCTCAGGACTACACAGATTTCCATTAGCTTGTGAGCAAAACCATCTGCCAGGAGGGCAAGCACCATAAGATGGAAAGTCGCAAGAGAAGGCTGGCAGCTCAAAGGGTCAACTCTGGGGGTTTTCCTAAGCCCAGGACCTCCCATCCTCAGCCACCTCAGCAGGGGTGAGTCATGACCTCCTCTTCATCTATGGCGCCTATGCCAGCTAGACGTCATGGCAACCCCAGTCCTCGTGTGACCTCTCCAGGAGTTCAGTACCAACAGAAGCCACCCACGACCTTCATAGTGGGAGTCACCTGTTTTCACTGCAACGAAGTGGGCACTATGCCAATAAGTGCCCGAAGAAGCACTAGCCAGCAGCCCCGACTAGACCGAGTAAGGGAGTCCCAGCACCTAGCAACACCCAGGCAGTAAAGCCCACAGTCCAATACATCAGAGCACGTGTGAATCACGTCACGGCTGAAGAAGCTCAAACTGCACTAGATGTGGTCCTTGGTACATTTCTTGTCAATTCCGTACCAGCATCAGTTCTTTTTATTTTGGAGCTTCACATTCTTTTGTTTCCAACAAGTTTGTGGGTAAATATGGGTTATCTACCTCTCCTTATAGGGTTAATCCATTCTTCGGGCTCGGAAATGAGGACTAGCCCTATGCCCAAACCTTACCTTAGAAATCTCAGGAGCACATTTCTTAGCAGACCTTATAGTTTTATACTCCCAAGGTTTGGATGTGATTCTTGGAATGGATTGGTTAGCCAAGAATCAAGGCCGGATAGACTGTGTCAATAGATCTATCTCGCTCACCAATGAGCAAGGAGTTCGAGTTGAATTCAGACTGAGACCTCTGTTAGAGAAGGTCCTAGCCTGTCCAGTCTGAAGGGAGTAAAACTAGAGGACCTCCCAGTGGTCAAGAAGTACCTAGATGTGTTCCCTGAAGAACTACTAGGAATGCCACCTAACAGAGACCTAGAGTTCATCATCAACTTAGTCCCAGGAACAACTCTTATCACCAAGAGACCCTACCGTTTGCTGGTTGACGACTTAGTCGAACTAAAGAAGCAGATCGAGGAGATGCAAGATAAAGGTTTTGTCAGATCGAGTTCTTCACCTTGGGGAGCTCCAGTGATCTTTGTTGCTAAGAAAGATGGTACTCAGCGGATGTGTGTGGATTACCATTCTCTCAATGAAGTCACCATCAAGAACAAGTACCCTTTGCCTAGGATCGATGATTTGTTCGATCAGTTAAAGGGAGTTGGAGTGTTCTCAAAGATACATTTGAGGTCAGGCTAATACCAGTTAAAGATTCATCAAGAGGATATCCCCAAAACAGCCTTCTCAACCTGTTATGGATTGTTCGAGTTCACGGTCATGTCCTTTGGATTGACCAATGCTCCTGCTTACTTTATGAACTTGATGAATAAGGTATTCATGGAGTATTTAGATAAGTTCGTCATTGTCTTTATTGACGATATCCTAGTTTACTCCAAGAGTGAAGAAGAGCATGAAGAGCACCTTTGGTTGGTCTTGTCTAAGCTTAGAGATCATCAACTCTTTGATAAGTTCAACAAGTGTGAGTTTTCGATGAAGGAAGTGATCTTCTTGGGTCACATCTTGTCTGCAGAAGGAGTTGTGGTCAACCCCAGCAAGGTCCAAGATATGCTCAATTGGGAGTCACCCAAGTCAGTGCCTCAAATCAGAAGTTTTCTGGGAATGGCAGGATACTACCGCCGATTCATAGAAGGTTTCTCTAAAATAGCAAAACCTCTCTCAGTTGAAGAAGGAAAATAAATTTGCTTGGAGCTTAGATTGTGAGCAGAGCTTCCTAGAGTTGAAGAAGCGCTTGACCACCGCCCCAGTGTTGGTTTTGCCAGACGTCCGCGAGGACTTTGAAGTCTTTTGTGACGCCTCTCATCAGGGCCTCGGCTGTGTGCTGATGCAAGAAGAAAAGGTTGTAGCTTATGAGTCCCGCCAGTTGAAGCCTCGTGAAGGGAACTACCCGATGCACGATTTGGAGCTAGCCACAATTGTGCATGCCTTGAAAATTTTGCGGCATTACCTCATCGGTAATCACTGTGAGGTTTTCACGGATCATAAAAGCTTGAAGTACATCTTTACTTAGTCAAAACTCAACCTCAGATAAAGAAGATGGTTAGAGCTTATAAAAGATTATGACCTCGAAATCCATTACCATCCCAGTAAAGCAAATGTGGTGGCAGATGCCCTAAGTTGAAAAGGGTATTACAACACCATGTTGGTGCAAGCAAGTCAGCCAAGGTTGTATAAAGAGCTGAGATGTCTGAATTTGGAAACCGTCAACCAAGGTTGTGTAAACTCGTTGGAAGTTGAGCCAACCGTTCAAAGTCAGATCAGGGAGCATCAGAAAGAAGATGAAGACATCCAAGAGATCAGAAAGAACATGAGAAGAGGCAAAGCCCCAGGTTTTGCTGAAGACGAGCAAGGTACCGTTTGCTTCGATAACTGTATTTGTGTGCCCGACCACCTAGAGACGAAGCAGTTGATTCTGAAGGAAGCTCATGAATCACCTTACTCTATCCACCCAGGAAGTACCAAGATGTACCAGGACCTAAAGGAAAAGTATTGGTGAGTCAGTATGAAGCGAGAAATCACCGAGTTCGTTGTACGTTGTAACATGTGCCAAAGGGTCAAGGCAGAGCATCAAAGACCAGCCGGTCTATTGCAACCGTTACCAATTCCCGAGTGGAAGTGGGAACAAGTCGGCATGGACTTCATCACTGGTTTACCTAGGACCCAATCGGGTTGTGATTCCATCTGGGTCGTGATTGACCATTTGACCAAAGTGGCACACTTCATCCCTCTCAAGACCACCTACCAGAGCAATAAGTTGGCAGAGCTGTATATGGCCAGGATTATTTGTCTACATAGAGTGCCCAAAATGATAGTGTCTGACAGAGGATCGCAGTTCACATCCAGATTTTGGAAGAGCTTGCATGAAGACTTAGGGACAGACTCAACTTTAGTACAGCGATACCATCCCCAGACAAATGGTCAGACAGAGCGTGTGAACCAAGTTTTAGAAGACATGCTTAGAGCTTGTGCGCTAGACTTTGGGAAGAGTTGGGACCAGAATCTTCCTTATGTTGAGTCCTCTTACAACAATAGTTATCAAGCCAGCTTGCAGATGTCACTGTTTGAAGCCTTGTACGGTAGGCAGTGTAGAACACCTCATCTTTGGGATCAATTCGGAGAGCACCAGTTCTTCATACCAGATTTGATTAAGGAAGCTGAAGGCAAAGTAAGGATGATAAGAGAGCGGTTGAGAGTGGCTCAATCCCGACAAAAGAGCTATGCTAACAACCGTCGCAGAGAACTGTCCTTTGAGATAGGAGATTTTGTTTATCTCCGAGTAACTCCACTCAGAGGAGTACGAAGATTTCAGACCAAGGGAAAGCTAGCGCCAAGGTTTGTTGGACCCTACAAGATTTTGGGAAGGAGAGGCGAAGTCGCTTATCAGTTAGAGCTACCGGCGTCCTTATCGGCAGTTCACGACGTCTTCCACGTCTCACAGCTCAAGAAATGTCTTCGGGTTTCAACAGAGCAAACTTCACTAGAGAGCATCGATCATCAAGAAGACCTCACTTATGTGGAGCAACCAATCAAGATTCTTGATGTCGCAGAGCGTGTTACCAAAAGCAAGGTCATCTATTCGTGCAAAGTCTAGTGGAGTAATCACTCCGAAGAAGAAGTCACCTAGGAGCGAGAAAAAGATTTGAAGGCCGAGTATCCCCACCTTTTTGCTGGCCAAGTCTGAATCTCGGGGTCGAGATTCCCTTAAGGGGGTAGGTTTGTAACATCTCTATTTTTCTGAGCCTTTTTGAAGTTTTTAAAATAAAAACAACTATTATGTTTATTGATTTGTTAAAGCTTAACTTGAGATTTTCGGAATCAAAAGCGATTTAAATGACTAACTCAAACTTCAACTAATCCAAAGTTGGTTTCGAGTTCGCTGGAGTTCTCTGGTTTTTGAGTTTCCCCTTCTTGAGATTCGCTATGTGTTCCTCTCTGCCTAGCTCGACCTCCCTTTTTGCAAAGACGAACCTCCCGGTTGCAACTACCCTTTTTGCAAAGATGACCCTCCCGGTCGCAACTGCCCTTTTTGCAAAGACAACACTCCCGGTTGCAACTACCCTTTTTGCAAAGACCACCTCCTCCTCAGGACCTCCTCCCCAGGATCTCCTCCTTAGGGAGCCAAAGTACCTCATCGAAGTAGATCCTCAAGCTCTCGAGCAAGGCAAATCATACTCTTGATCATATTGCACCCAGTATTTCAATCTATGTATGTTTTGGTTTTAGATTACTACTGCATGCGTATTTCAAATACAAGTACTATAAAATCCCTATTTTAACTTGATAGTTATTTCCCAATCCCTTTGTACACCTAGACTTGAATGTCATTTGGACCTCCCTTGATCCCTTAGTTAAAAGCTAGTTGATACATTAGTATGAACTAGAGCATGTTGCAAAACTCAATGCTTAGCCAAAGCTTAGCTCAAAACCTTTGATTGGAGGCAGTTAGCCAAAAGCTCAACTTTGTTTCCAAGTAGTGTTGTGGTATGGTTAGTACCATGGAGTTTTCTAAAATATTTTAAATGTGGTAAACCGAAGTGAAAATCGGTTTGAACTTGGGCGAAATGGATGTTTGGCTATGTGCATGTTCATGCATGGGATTGATCCATTTCTATGGTCGATGATCAGGGTTCTTTTGGTTGTCGTCCAGGTCAGTTAAAGACCGATCTTCGAGTGTATTTTGCTATGCCTTCCCATACTACCACATCCAGGTCAGTTAAAGACCGATCTTCGAATGTATTTTGCTATGCCTTCCCATACTACCATATGTCCTGAATGGGCAGGACATGGCTAACTAATTTGCAAAGTTCCACCGTTGTCGTTCCATCCGGTTGCGTGGGTGTCTTTCACGACCTACTTTCATGTATTCTCACATGGCGCAAGAGGGGACTTGAATCCGGAGGGTGACGAGGATTAAAACCTCTATATATTATCTTTAATATATAAAAGACCATACGTCTTCATGGTCGTAACCCTGAGGTGCACGACCTCGACCTCACTGGTCGTAGAGATTCCAGAGGTTACATAATAGGTACCCTGGTCGGACGAAGGCCTAAGCCAAGCTTCCGACCAGGAGAACTGCTCGTAGAAGGTATGAACTGATACTCGGAATAAATCACAAGGTATATTCTCTACCGTATGGTGAATGGAGCACGTGTATATTCCATGCCATACGACGTATCTTATCCAAACACACCAGCGAACAACCTCCATGCGGTTATATGTTTCATAGACATATAACCGCCGAACGGTTGATTCCGTATCAACCGTCACTTGACTCTGACCAGACGCAACGCTTCGCATCAGACGTCTTCTCCGGAAGTAACCGCCACCTCTTCGAGGGCTATTTAAAGATGGAACCTGGACGGATCAGGGAAAGAGACACAAGAACAAGACGAGGCTAAAGCACAAACCATAGATTTGTGTAATAGTTCTGAGATAGCAAGAGAGCAAGCAGAGTTCTTAGTACATACCTTGTAAATTCTAGTTCATATTAATAAAGAGCAGTCCCATTATTCCCTGAGATTTCCCACGTCACTTTCTCCTTTCTATTTTCGTAAGATCGACGTCTTGATCGTCGACAGAGGGTGCTTAGCCCCATGGAAGCAAAACCTTAGCGAGGCGGAACTACGGTGGGATGGCATATTGTAAAGGCCTTGTGATAATCTCTTAGTCGCATACCTTCGGAAGTGTGTGAGCGGATAGTATAATTGATTATCTCTTGTGGGTAAAGTTGTACAACCTCTGTATAGTATAAAACTATTCAAATAACCATGCCCACGGTCACGGACATGCTCGCAAAGCTGCTCAAAGTTAGATTTTCTTGTTTTGTTTTCAAAAGACTTGCTTAAATGGTTTTGGATCTCTATCCAAATTGGGTTTCGACGGGCAACCTTGTGATAAGAGGATATCCTTCACCACTTGTTGATGAATGTTATCTAACTATAAAACTTGTGTTTAGAAAAAATAAATTTTAGTTATGGTTTAGACTGCTTTGGAACTTAGTACAAGTATCTGGAAAGAAACTTGGCCTTATGCAAATCAACTCTATAAGCCTTCCTTTTGCTAATCCCTACATACATCAATCTGTTACTTAACGGGTGTGACTTGCGAGCATGGTTGTTGTGCTCACTCTTGCTTATTGACAAGCAAGTGAAGAGGCCTACGCAGAGGATCAGGAGGTCCTGGACGACTAGGATGCGCCCCAGCCGATAGCCTGTGGCGAAACGGGTGGCCACAACCAGTCTTTGGTTTTCCGCTGTATTTGCTCTTGGCCTTTGTGCACTTTTGTAATCAACTCAAAATTTTGTTAATATAGTGACGTTGTATGGATATGTTATCATCTCTTGTTTGAATGTGTACACTAGCCATTGATCATGGGACTAGTGGAGTTTACATAGTGAGGTCCTGGGGTTCTCTGCCCCGGGGTCGCGACATTTATCAAGTTTACCAGTCTCTTGTAAGTATTCATCAGAAGCTTCTTTATGTTCATCTCTTTTCTCCACAATTTTCTGACCTCTACTACCACCACTGATAACCCTTTCAGTCCCCAATGAAGTTTGAAAATCAGGTATGTTGATTCGATCATCCATCTTCTGTAATTTGTCTGCTAGCTGCCTGTCATTATCATGTTGGCCAATAATAAGATAAGACTATTTTTGAGGAAGAGGGACAGAAGTAGTGAAATCACTTGATCCTGCCTTGTTTAAAAACCTAACATCTTCTGATGTCAACCTGAGGAACAAATTTGGCCTCTTGCTTGCCTTTGCACTCCTCCAAAGCTAAAGCACTATCTAAGTTTTTAGTCTTCTTAGCACTTCTATTCTCATAATTAGTTTCATCTTTTCCATTCAAATTTCCCATCGAATTTCCACAACTAATTCAACTTGAACATAGAGATCATAGTGCAACAAGTCAGGAGCAGTCACCTCTGAAACTACAAGGATTTTTATAGGATCTCTCACTCCCACTTTGATTCTAACAATATCATGAGAATGCAAGCTTTACATATCAACATCTACCACAACCCCTAGAGAGGATCCAATCTCATATAGAGCATGGTAGTTCTTCAATGTATCAGGTATTCCCAAAACCTTTATCCAAATAGTGTGAAGTTTGCCTTTTGCCATAGCTTCAGGTATCCATCCTACAACTTGCACTGAGGCACCAGCACCTTTCAACTTAAAACATTCAAAGTTTGCCAATTCTTTCGGTCTAGTTTTGATGGGAATCTCATCAGAAAAAGCCTAGGTCTATTTGCTTTAGCATTCCATTCCCATTTCCAATTGAAATGCCTTGTGAACCCCTGTTCTAACTGCCTATTAGTCAAATAACCATCCTTAATCATAATCAAGGCCATTGGATTAATATGTTCTTTGTGGTTCACTACCTTAGAGTTCTAAATCAACAGACATCCCAATCCTTTAGCAGCATACCCGACAAATTTTGCTACTGATTTTGGTTGTATCGGCCAAGTACAGAGAGAAGTCACATGATTATCTTTGCCACATATGACATAGAAAACTGAATTGGGACAATCATCCAAATTGTGCCCAATCTCACGACATTTGTAACACAGAGACTTCTTAACATCCATCATCTCAAAATCTACATCTTGATCAGAAACCATACCTTGGCCAGGACTTTGTTCCTGAAAACAAAGAGTTTTCACTTAATCTTCTTGTTGTTGTGGTTGCTCTGTCTGCAATAGATTTTGATTTTCTGAAATCTGATATCCTCGCTGCCGAGGTTGGACTTGTTGGTACTGGTATTGTTGATTCAGATGCTCTTGAGGATACGACTAATGCTGATTCTGTCAATTTGATTGGAATTGTTGTCTCTGATGTAATCTAACACCACCTCCTTGATGTAATTTGTGTACTCCCTGACCTTAAGGTTGTATTCCTTAGGAACTTTCTTGCTGAAATTGATGGTTAATGCCAATACGCACACTACCTTGAGCTTGTGCAAAGTTACCCTGGTTTGGCACCAGATTTTGATACGATTGTTGAGGATGATGATCTGGCCATGAACTTCCTCCTCCTCCATTGTTTTCGCCACCACTGCTCTGCTGAAACTGCTGCGGATGATGATCCTGCCAATTGCCGCCACCACCCATATGATCACCAGTAAGACCTTGCAACTGCCCTTGTGTCCTAGAATCATTCCCCTAGTTGCGTCGCATACACCAACCAGCACCTTGTTCCGCCATGTGAGTACCTCGAATCGGAGAAATCCGAGAAGATTTCATCGCAATCTAAACAAAATCCCTCGAATGCCCAGAAATCGTCCTGCCCCACTTCTTCTCTGCTCCTCCTACTCCAATCTAAGGCCACTCTTCCAACAATGAAATCGCACTCGATGATGGATCGACCGAATTTGATGGAACTCGATACCACCCTCCACAATAGTTAACCCTAGAAAAACCCTCATGACTTCGAATCTGAGGCTAAGTACAAATTACCAATATTCCCATCTCCTCTCGCACACATGCGTGCGGTCGGGGAGAGACAGAGAAAATTGAGCTGCTGCCTCCCAATTTCGCAAAAAATCTGGAACAAAAGGCCCGGTATCAGCTTGAGAACTTATCTCCACCATGGAAGGTTTGTTGGGCCATCGAGATCCTAGATCTAATGATGATACCGTGGAATCCCCCTACCCGATTGACCTTCAACTGTTCGCTGCAAGAGGCGAAGAAACTGCCCACGTCTGATCGCCATGTCCCATCCTTCCTTCTTCCACGCCGCCATAGGTGCGTACGGGATCCTCCCACCTCGCTGGATCTCATTGATTTGTTCCTCCTCCTGTGCTAAGTTTGCAGAGCTGGGGAGCATGGTGGTCGCCCAGCCGCTCAAGACGCCTCGGTCGTCACTGGTTCGAGAGAAGCAAATGGGGTTGAGAGAAGCGATGGACTGGGATGGGATTAGGATAATCTGGCTAGATTTGAGTCGTACTTGTTGGATCTAGCGGTGTCTTCCCTAGTGGTCTCCAACTTTGGCAGACGGTGTTCTTCTTCAACTATGGCGGCTGTCTCCCTTGTCATTGTCGCGACACTGTTATCGTTGCATCCGAAGCTCATCGTGGTGGTGGTGGTTGCCGCCCAATGCGCTATCTCTCACAACCCCGGTCGTCTCCATCGCCGTCTTTGTGCTGCCTCCATCACAGCCCCACAAACCACATCTCGGATGGATGACTCTGCTACAACAGTTAGTTCAATCTTCTATTTCATGTTGTTTATGATGCCCAGGTCGTCCCTCATGCCAAAGGACAACCTACTCTCTCTCTCTCTCCTCGTTCTCTCTTGCCCACCTCGGATGGGTCTTGCTGATGTGGAGGGACAACAAACGGCTGACGTGCAACCATCGTACATGCCATTAGTAGATTTGAACAGAAACTTATCTGGACCTCGGGCTAAAGAGGCTATAGCCCGAGGTCTAGAAAATTTACAGTGTAAATTCTCTCCTATATATGCTCAACCAAAAAGATACATAGGACCCAGCACAAGACACGTGGCCCGACCCGAGGCCCAACGTCCCGACTCTTCCTCCTATCCACGGCTCATCACCAGCCAATCCAGCCCAATCGGCCTTGCCCCACGCCACCAAATCCCCAACACCAACAGAAACCTAGGGCCTGTTTGGTTCGCGACTCTAACTTGTCAAACCAAAATTTTGATAATACCTTAATAATTTTGCCACCGTTTAGATCCCTACCAATATTTGACTTTACTCGCAAAATTTTGGCGACCCCAAATGTTTTTCTACGCGCTTGGCAACATCCGGGTGGCAAAAATGCTCGCCTGGAATTGGTTTGGCAGGAGCCAAAGTCTGGGACAAGTGGCAAGGGAGGATTGGCTGTCTTAGTGCATTAAATGCATCAATAGTTTGATTAACGAGTTTTAAATGACTATATTTTCTAAACCGAGTATCTGATTTGCGATCTATTTGAACCGTTATGTTTCTTATCATTTTATCAACAAAATAAGACCATTATTGGCATATTTTGGTGCAAAAAAAGAATATATGCCATGCAGGCCCCACGTGTTATTCTCACAATTTTGACAAATTTTGGCATGATTGCAATATAAACACATCAATTTCAGCATTATCCGTGAATTGGTATGGTATAGCTACAATCTAAACGCTATTTTTTTGCCTAAATTCTGATATTACCTAAGTTTTGGTAATACCAAAATTTTGGTATGACCATCTGGGACCACAAACCAAACAGACCCCTAATCCCCAGTCTCCCCGTCCACACCTGGCTCCTCTTCCGCCGCCACCGCCGCGCCCTCCACGCCCGGCTCCTCTACCCTCTTCCGCCAGCCCTCCACACCTGCCCGCCCTCCGCTTCCACCGCCGCCGTGCCCTTCACGGCCGCCGCGCCCTCCTCTTTTGCCGTCAGACCGCTGCAGCGTGACATCTCGGCGTATGTGGATTTCCTTATCCAACAGGCTTCTGATTTCACGAAGGTGAGAATTATACTTCACACTCTCATTCAATCTCAAGTTCGCGCAACAAGTTCTTGATTATTATAGACTTGGATTTTGTGAGCCTGTGACTGTACTGGTTACTACAAACAATGAACAATTAAAGCTACTGAAATAATAGAACCATGTCTGTTCATGCTTGTTGTTAGTGATGCAGAGATTGTACCACTAGTTACTAGTCAGTGTTCTTCTAGCTAATGTGCTATCTACATGTAAGAGAAACTGAGAAATTATGTTTATCAATAATTCACAGGGTACTTCAGCATGACATTCTTGATCTCATGTTTGTTTGTTTCATTATACTTGTAAGATCGACTTGGAGGAAGAATGGAGGAACAAGAAAGGGGACGTATGGAGGGCAAATATGGCATTTCATGCGCTTCCTCTCTCCTAATGGCCAAGATAATATTGTTGTAACGGGGCACGTCCTGTAGCAAAGAGCCATAATTTTGTGACCAAACCATATTTTTTTCGGTATCTTCCAACAAATACCACAAAATTGCGATATCATAGGGCCAATTTTGTCATTAAGAAACCTTCGTTAGAATGCATTAAGGATTAAGCAGTTGTACGATGACCATCATGCATACATGACCAATGCAGCAGAAGGATGTGTGCATGGTTATTACGGCGTCGCCTTGCCGTCCAGGCGGTGCGGAGGGGAAGCCGCGGAGGAGCACCTCGCCTTGGCCATCTAGGTGGGCGCCTAGGTCAGTGCGGCGTCCATGGCGTCAAAGAGGCGTCCAAGGTGAGCTTCTGGGCGGGTGCCTTGCCACGTCCACCCCGAATAAGGAAGGAAGGAGTGCTTGGGGTCTCAGGCTGCCGGACGCAAAACCTTCGCTTGTGGGAACTAGGAAGTGAAGCCGAAGCGAAGCACCGAACCCTAGTCAGCCCGCCATCACCGCCCCTCACCGCGCCGACCGCCAGGTATGCCTTCTCCGACCTCCACTCCCTCCCTTCCTATCGCGGCCCGACCTCCACTCCCGCCACGCCCGTTGCCACCCCTCCCTCCCTCCCGCGCTCCCACCACGCCGCCTCCTCCCCGCACTCGTGCGCCGCCGCCACCCTCCTCCCGCTCCCGCTCCGCGCCGCCTCCTCCTCCCGCGCTGCCTCCACTCCCTCCCTCCCATGCCGCCTCCACTAGTCCAGTCCCTCACTCCCTCCCGCGCTCCTGCCGCACCGCCTCCCTCCTTCTGCTTCCCCCTCTGCTTCTCCCCTCTATAGTGCTTCAATGACTCGGTCCTTCCTCTGCTTCTGATAATGTGAAGTGATTCTGTTGTGCTAGTCAAGTATTCATCAAGTGAACCGCTTTGCCTCGGCTTGCCTCGCCTTTAGGACGACTAGATGTCCGCCTGGACACCATGGCGTCATGATGCCTCTTAGGCGCCGTGGTCGCCAAGCCCGCCGTGACAAGCATGGATGTGTGTCTGTCAGAGCAGGCTGACGCCTGAAAATGCGATTTTCCCGTCGATCGGTTTACCTGTCTCCTTAAGAAACAGGGGTTTACTTGTCTGTGATCTTTGACAGCATTATCCGCACTTGCACTGCAGAAAATACTTCTGTTGTGGGGAGAGAATGACAAAATCTTCAACATAGAGCTCGCCAAGACAATGAAAGAGTACGTTGCATATACATATGAGTGTGTGCGTGTGAATCCACTCAGGAGGAGTCGGAGTTTACTCTGTTTGATTAATTACTTTTCATACACTGCACGCGCCTGCCAAAATGCTTCTTGATGGAATAAGGTTATTTAGTAGACTAGTTAGACATAGCCATTTTTTTCTAGAAACACCCAGTACAACACATAGACGCACACATACACACCACCACACGCACGACGTCTATGGAAAACTAGATGAGCAAAGCTTACGAAGAGATAACGAAGTCACCACCGGCGTCTCGCTTGCGACGAGCACGTAACCTCCCACCGAAAGAAATCCTCCTAAAATAAGACACACAGGGCCAAATAGTCATTGAATGTGTAATTTGTAATTCAGTGTTTGTTTGTGTTTCTATTTTGCGACCGATTCTCCCACGTTAGTGGTGAGCGACTCTGTCGCCACTCCCCTGTAATCTAGCTTTGTTCTGTTGTAGCTATGCGCTGTATAAATACAGAAGCTCGACACTGATGTGGTGTGAGGGATTCCAAACATCTTAGATTTTCCTAGTCTATGGCTGCATGTATTGCGAGGAGAATTTCACCGAATTGAAGGACCATCTACGTTCCAGGTTGTGGCGTTCAATTGTAATGCATGAATCAACATAAATCCTGCACATAAGCAAAAAACAAAACAAAAAGAAACAAAAACTTCTAAAAAAAGAAATGAGGTGTCCACATAAATAAGGTGAGAAACATACGCAAAAACCAGCATGGCAGCTAAAGTGGAGTTGCCAATAAGCGTATATGGACAAAACGTGAAACAGCTCAGTTGTATTCTTCAGCCTTATATTCTCTTTCATTCTCACCCTTTCTCCTGACAGCTTGACCAGTAAGGCAACCTTCAGTAGCTCCAATAATGAAGCAACTCGGAAGGGATATGTCCCCTTTTCTGAGGTATAAAAATCAAATTAGATAATCAACAATATCAATGTTCATGATCTGAAGCATCCACAGCTTTGAAGATTGGAGCATCTTGACATGATGGTATACAGATTATGCTTTCTACACCTCTATTAGATATCTAAGTGATATACAAAGTACAAACAAAATAATACACAAATGAATAATAATGAAATGCTACCAAAAGACCCAATAATAAATTATACAATGGAAAAGTTAAGTACAAGTCGAAAAGAATGACCAATGAGATACATCATTGCTCATTGGTCAAAACGGTTGACATCATAGAACTCGATGTTCTTATATTTCTGAGAAATTATTTCTGCTTCTACTTTCCGAGCTGTGTCGGTTGCACAACCAACCAGTATAAGCACTGACGTACCAGCAAATCCTCGGAATGCCGTCAAGTGACTTATTTGTTCAACCACAGATGGTCCAGCAGCTAGTACAGCCAGAAAGGCAGATCCTAGGACTGAAATACGACTAAGAACCTGCAATGAGATATAATTATTTCAGTACAAGATGTATAAGAGATACAGTGGGCTGATTCACGGATGATACATTTCTTGTCCTCCTTTACTGTGCTTGTTTGTCTGCACATAATGACTTTTGGATTTGTTTGGCTTAATGGTTTGCAATATTAGACGTACTTCAATTCTGTCGGTTTTTTTTATTGAAGTTGAGACTTCTGTGTCTATTTGTCAAAAAAATATGTGGCTAAAAAATACAACTTGCTTTCCAACATACATAATATATGTAGTTTTGTGAACTGTGAAGGCCCAAAAAATTCAAAATATCAAATGTTAAATATCTGTCATTTTCCCCTCGCGCAGGATTCGGTTCCATACTTCCAACAGAAAGGTTCCCAATGAAGGTGAAAAATGCTGTCCAGTTGTTTAGAAATGCATGTCAAGTTGTCAACACAATGCAACCATTAATCACATATGCAACATAAGATGGTAAGAATAGCTTCATGGATTCTTATAGTCCAGAATGATGAAAAAGCCGATTGTAAAAGAAGCATCATTTTCCCTCTTGTAAAGGTTTCTGAACCAGCCATTTATAGCCATGACCCATGTCAACAGCATGGACTAGCATTTAACCAGCCAGCTATGATAGATTTAGGACAATTTTTGTTGGTTAGTCTGCGTTATGAATGAGTTTCAACTATCTGGCTGAGTTCCCATTAGTTAATGTTGCAACTGAACACATAAAAAAAATCCTCTTGACATATGTAGTTTTGTGAACTGTGAAGGCCCAAAAAATTCAAAATATCAAATGTTAAATATCTGCCATTTTCCCCTCTCTTGCACAGGGTTCGGTTCCATACTTCCAGTAGAAAGGTTTCCCAATGAAGGTGAAAAATGCTGTCCAATTGTTTAGAAATGCATGTCAACACAATGCAACTCATTAATCACATATGCAACATAAGATGGTAAGAATAGCATTATGGATTCTTATAGTCCAGAATGATGAAAAAGCCGATAGTAAAAGAAGCATCATTTTCCCTCTTGTAAAGGTTTCTGAACCAGCCATTTATAGCCATGACCCATGTCAACAGCATGGACTAGCATTTAACCAGCCAGCTATGATAGATTTAGGACAATTTTTGTTGGTTAGTCTGCGTTATGAATGAGTTTCAGCTATCTGGCTGAGTTCCCATTAGTTAATGTTGCAACTGAACACATAAAAAAAATCCTCTTGACATATGTAGTTTTGTGAATTGTGAATGTTAGTCGCTGGACTCTTGCTTCTGGTGATAGCAAGATCCTTACTCTCATGGAGAGGATGACACTTGGAGATGGGGCAAATTTTTCTGAGTTTATTTCTCACACAATGCCATGCCAACCTAAGGGGTTGGGTATACATATTTATAGGCTGCTACTCAGCCAAGCATATGCCATGATGCTAGTCTAATATGCTAACAACCTGTCCTAGATGCTGTCCTCTAAGATGCTAACAACTTGTCCTAGATGCTGGTCAAGATGCTGTCCTAGAGATGCTAACAACCAGTCAAGGATGCTGTCCTTGAGATACTAACAACCAGTCAAGGATGCTGTTCTTTACAAAAGCAAAAAGCCGACACAGAAAGCCGACACAGAGACTTATCCATCATTCTCCCCCTAAGTCTTGTGTGTCTCCTTGTGAGAAATCTGAGCCATCTCGATCCTAGAGCGAGCGTCGTCCTGATTTCCACGCCGAGACGTCCCCAAACTTGATGAACCTCGAACGCTGAGTCACGCTCGAGAAGAACTCCGCCGCCGGTCATGTGGTGGGTGTCGCGGTGTCGAGGCACCACCCGCCGGTCTTGCGCTTGCCGGAACTTTCGCGAAGAGCGTGTGCTTTGGCTCGTCAAGGTGGAGGAGAGCCGCGCGGCCGCCGGAGGTAGTTCGATGCTCGCCGAGCAATGAACGAGCAGCCGCTCCTCCTCCTCCGCCTCGCACGACGCGGGCTCGGCCGCATCGTGGCCGCCGACAATCCTTGGCCCAATGACCGCCTTTGCCGCAGCTTGTAGCAAGAGTCGCCTCGCGCCGACTTTGCTTGCCGGGCCGCGCCGCCTGGGCGCCTCACGGTCATCACCTCGGCGACGCCTCGCGCCCATGCTTGGCGTCTTTGCGCGCTTGCCGCGCTGCCACGCTTGTGGCCGTCGTGGAAGAAGGCTCCTTCTTCCTGCCACCTGGCCGGCGACCACCGCTCCGAGTGAGGAGGAGCTTCGCCAATGGTGACGGGTCCCGAGACGCCGCGTGGCTCGTCATCGTCGGCGACCTTGAGGCGACCTATCGCCTCCTCGATCGACATCGTGGAGAGGTCCAGAGACCGGATCGAGCGAGCCATCTCGCTTGTACTTCTGGGACGCAGCGAAAGAGCTTCTCCACGCCTCTCTCTCGCCGTAGGTGTCATCGCCGAATCGCACTGCAGCCGCAATGCGAGTGTTGAGACGGAGAGCAAAGTCATCGACGCCCTCACTGCTTGAAGGCGTGTTCTCCCACTCCGCGCGGCGCTCTGCAGCAGTGGACTTGCGCGCGCGCCGCCGCCGTCGTGAGGCGGCGATGGCGCCCCAAGCCTCCTTGGCGATCCGCTTGTTGGAGAGCGAATCGCATCTCGGGCGGATCGCAGCGATGAGAGCATCCAGCGCCGTCGATCCCGGTTGTAGTCGACGCCGCCGTGCGCATCGCATCCCACATGTGCCGCACTGAGCCTCACTTTCATCACCGCGCCCACTCGACGTAGTTGGCCTCGGTGAGGTAGGCCACCCACCGCCGGGCGGCCCCTCGACAACGACTGGAACCCGTGGTAACCACGTGCCGGTCCGGGAGAGCCACACCGCTCGTGAAGGCCGCGCTCTCTATCGACCCGCTCGCCGCCGTTGTCGTCGCGCGCTTCTTCCAGAGCGCCACCGCCGCGCGCCTCTCCGTGAGCGCCACCGCCGCGCGCGCCTCTCCAGAGCGCCACCGCCATGCGCGCCTCCTCCAGAGCGCCACCGCCGGCGCGCCTCCTCGAGCGCGCCACCAGCCGCGACCGCGCTGTTCGATCGCTGCCGCACTCGTGGCGGCGCGTGCCACCGCGCCGCCGCTTCGTCCGCCTTCCTCTCCGCCGCCAAGGTCCGCTGTCGGCTGCTATCGCCAGCCAATGGAGCTACCGACGCCGCCGCGCAGCCTCGACCTCCCATTGCCGCGACGCGCCGCATCCGCCGCCGCCGCCGCTTCCACCTCGCCTCGCCGCCGCCGCTACGCGCCATTACCGACCTCGCGCCACTTCGCGCTTCGGCGGTTCTGCCGCGCTGCCTTCGCGGCCGCTTGCGCGCGCGAAGCTCGGCCGCTCACGACGCCGCGTGCTCGAGGCGGCCGAAGGCCGAGATCGCCTGCGGACATGGCGCGCGCATCGTGGGTGTTGCGTGGAGAGAGGTCGCTTCGACGAGCCGCCGCCTCCGGAGAGGAGCGGCGTGGGCAAATGGAGTCTGCTTGCTGCACGGGTCAGGCCGCGAGGCGAGAAGAAGATGAGCGCGAGAGATGCTCAGCTACGAGGATAGTATAGCTCGATACCACTTGTTACTTCACTGGCTCTTGCTTCTGGTGATAGCAAGATCCTTACTCTCATGGAGAGGATGACACTTGGAGATGGGGCAAATTTTTCTGAGTTTATTTCTCACACAATGCCATGCCAACCTAAGGGGTTGGGTATACATATTTATAGGCTGCTACTCAGCCAAGCATATGCCAAGATGCTAGTCTAAGATGCTAACAACCTATCCTAGATGTTGTCCTCTAAGATGCTAACAACTTTGCCCTAGATGTTGGTCAAGATGTTTGTCCTAGAGATGCTAACAACCACCAAGGATGTTTGTCCTTAAGATGCTAACAACTACCAAGGATACTGTCCTTTACAAAAGCAAAAAGCCGACACAGAAAGCCGACACAGAGACTTATCCATCAGTGAAGGCCCAAAAAATTCAAAATATCAAATGTTAAATATCTGCCATTTTCCCCTCTCTTGCACAGGGTTCGGTTCCATAATTCCAGTAGAAAGGTTTCCCAATGAAGGTGAAAAATGCTGTCCAATTGTTTAGAAATGCATGTCAACACAATGCAACTCATTAATCGCATATGCAACATAAGATGGTAAGAATATCATTATGGATTCTTATAGTCCAGAATGATGAAAAAGCCGATAGTAAAAGATGCATCATTTTCCCTCTTGTATAGGTTTCTGAACCAGCCATTTATAGCCATGACCCATGTCAACAGCATGGACTAGCGTTTAACCAGCCAGCTATAATAGCTCTAGGGCATTTTTTGTTGGTTAGTCTGAGTTATGAATGAGTTTCAACTATCTGGCTGAGTTATTTGTTAATGTTGCAACTGAACACGTAAAAAAATCCTGACAATAAAAATAAAATAAGTCAATGCAAACAGGTGAGCTTCACCAGAAACCAGCACTGGAGATCAGACAGTAGGCTGTTAGTGGCTACTACTGAATTTTACCCAGTTGCCACCTGAGTGGTGGAATGCTATGGTTGCCACAATGTTTAATCAAGTACTAGAACAGTTACCACTGATAAACACACAAAATCAGGACCACCCACCTAACAACAGTTGCTGATATTTTTTTTAAAAAAAAACACTCATTCCCATTCAGTAATTGCACAAAATTGCAGATAAAGAAGATATCTATTCTAACGGAAGAGCAACAACTCACTGTTTTAATAAAAGCAGCTGTACTTTTTCCTGGCCGCACAAGCGGTATTGAAGCACCTTGCCGCTTCAATTGCTCACTAAGGTCATCGGGATCCAATTGAAGAAAGGTGTAATAGTAATTGAAAAAGGCTATAAGCAATACATTAGTTGGAATATACAAAGCACCTGCAGCAGACAGTTGACAAAATGAGACTAATTAGTGAGAAAACACTTTATGGGCGTTGTCATTCTTCCCCCAAAAGAACAACATTTATCTACACAGTTTACCTCCTGGATTTAGGGCTATGGCAGCCTTCTTAAGAAAGTCTATGCCAGTGAATCGTGCCAAAGTACCAGGCAAAGCCAACGAAGATGTAGAAAATATGATAGGCATTACACCAGAACTGTTGACCTGCTCATAATGGTACTGAAGCAATTAATACATCTTTTGGTAGTTTGTAAGGTTGGACACATAACAAGTGAAAATTAGGACAATTATGAAGAGTCCAAAAGATAGAACAGAGGTTAGGAACAAAGGAAAGTATTAGTGACTTGATCTTATTCATTGGCTAATGAAGATCAGGATAAATCATGTGCAGTCTAACAGGCTCCGATCATTGTTGGATCACATGTACAAGAACATTTGGGTGAAATTCTCTAGTCCTGTTGGCTTTTCATAAGTATAACATCTAAAAAATGATCTAGACTGTTATTTTCTCTAATGAGCATGCACAACAGTTTTAAGATAAATAAATTAAGCAAAACACTAGAAAGCCAGATCAAAACATTGAGTGTTGAATTGTGTGGCACTGAAATGAAGATTTAGAAGCACTGCTACAGATTACGCATGCTCAGGAAAAACAGTCTTCCGTACCAACTTTGAGGACTACTCTTATTCAGCACAAAAGTACAAAACCACAGCTACCAAAGACAACAGGAAGTCATTCCTGCAACATGTTCTGTACATTACCTAGGGCAGATTTACACAATCTAATCACATACAAATTGAACATAGTTTGGAAGTACTAAATATTTCATATCAGAAGTACCAAAGTGTCAACTCAAAGCTCAAACAAAGTCCACATGCAAAATATATCTAGAAAAATGGAATCATATGGGAGTATCAAAAACCTTAAATGGTAGATATGCGGATCGTTGGAGCCCTCCAGTTCGACTGCTGTATCGAGAAGCATAGTTTAGTGGAATTTTCCTCTCAGCTTCCTGAAATCCTCCAAATGATCTGACTTAGGCAATTGTCACATTAAAATACATTCTATATATATCCTTAAAAATGAATTAAATCCACTTACTTGGACATAGACAATCCCAAGAACTAAGAAAAAGAATGACAATATGATTGTGAGAAGTCCAACATAATTCCCATCTTGAAATGCCTGTGCAACTGTCCTTCCAAATGATGCAGGCAAATATGATATTATACTTGTAAATATAAGAAGAGAAGTTCCATTCCCAAGCTTCAAATCAGATATTGTTTCACCAATGAAAGTTGTGAAAACTGATCCAAGAGTCAATAATGTCACCGATGTTAGGACCCATTCTGTGCTGAAGTCATTAACATAAGGACGGAGATAAAGAACTTGTCCAATAGCCTAGCAAGAATTATGGATATTAAATTTTAACTGAACTTAAATATACAAAGACCACTATGAACTTACATTTAAGATAAACGAATAACTTAATAACAGACAACACTTTTCCACACCAAATAGCAACATGGGATACCCATACAATACTACAATACACAGGAGTACATCATTTTTCCAAAATTACTGACAATATATGCATAAAACTTTATTGAGTATTTGAGCATGCTATAATTTCATTTGTTTTTTATCATTTTATGTACTTCAACAACATAGTTAATCTGGCAAAGCGTATTAGCATCAGCAAACAAGTCAAACAAGTCCCGGTCTCTTTCTTTTTATCTTATGTTTCTTTGCCATGTTGAACTATGTGACAGCCATATAGGAAATGTGTAACTTTTTAAAATTGAATATGCTCCAAGCATTCGATATTCCCTTCGTATTGCAAGATCTGTGGCCAAGTTGTGTGACATTTTGATACAAGACAAACATGTAGATGTGGCATGCCCAGTAGAAATGTCAGTTTACTCTAGCGTGTAGTCACACAACATTCTGGAGCTTTATACAGATGAGGTCTTCTCAGTTGTCCACATTTCTTCGCATTTTCACTCCTGAGTCCTGAAGCAATTTTATTGACATAAAAATTCCAAGAACTGCTCAAATATTTCCAAGAATCTAACCTGGACAATTGCAAAACCAACAGATGCATATCTTGTGTACTGAAGAACCTTCTTTCTTCCTGCCTCCCCTTCTTTTCTCTGAAGATCTTGCAATTTCGGGTAAAGTTGAGCAAGAAGCTGAAAGACAATCTGTGCATTGATAAATGGAACAATGCCAAGGGAGCATATTCCAAGCCGACCAATACCTCCACCAGAAAAAGAATCTAAAGTGCCCAGCAGACTGTTCTGGTCAAGATTACCAGCGAAAGCTTCCCGGTTCACTCCACCCAAAGGTATATACACACCAAGTCGAGACAAGGCCAAATAACCAAGGAGCTTCAGGAACTTCCCGGGTAGAGGGCCCTTGAAGAAGTCACCAATGTCAATGGAACTATCCTCGATTGCAGCTGCTCAAAAGGGGGCTACTTGGATTAAGATACATTCTAAATAATAAAGCCTAATTGGCTAAACTAAAGTGGATTTGAGCTGCAAATCTACGAACAACACAGGTCATAGCTGTTAAATACTTGAATAGTAGCAGTTTACTCGGCAGTGCTTAGGTAAAAGAAAATCAATAATTGAAAAACATATAAGTAGTTTGAGCTAAATTTTTATTAGCAGAGTGACTAGTTCAAGAAAATTCTCATAAACATGTAACTAGTGTTAACATTTTGATAAAATGCGGGTTCGGGATGCGTAATCAAGAGGGGATTGTTTCCTGGGTATTGAGACCCTTTCGGTTTACCTGTTCCAAGCAGATTACAGCTCTTTTGAATCTCATTATTAGGTCACATAACACAGTAGCTTCCTCTCGTAGCTTCGTCATACTAATTAGATTATAATTTTTCATTAACTTCTCCACAAGCAGTGCAGTAACAATGTTTTCAACTTAACCTAATGAAACATTTGTGCTAAGTAAACCCACTTCTACAATGGCATAGAATTACACCGCATAAGTAAATAAATACATATCCTTCTAGAGTATTGACCAGATAATTCATAAATTAAATTAAGAAAAAAGAAGGGATGAACTCCGAATTGGCAACCTGCTGCTCCTCGGCCATAGGATGACTTCTCCTTCCTAGCGCCGCTTGAGCTCCCGAACACCGGCGACAGGACGCCGAAGAAGGTCGACAGGGGAGACCGAGAATCGGACCTCGACGGTCCCTCCATGTAGAGCCCTAGAGGATCAAAGCCAGGGCCAGCCGTCTCCAACGTGCATCTACACGAACAAAACAGAAAGAAACGAATCAAAATTCCAAGAACACGGGGGGTAACAACCGCCTGCATCCAAGAAACGATGCTAGTTGGCCGCAAATTTGCTACCTGGGGGAGCACGCCAGGGCGGTTCCTCTGCTCCTTGTTGTTGCTGCCGTGCGGTGCCTCCGGAGCTGGAAGGAGGCGGCTGATCTGGTGAGAGGACATAGCCGCAGGGGCGCGGAGAGGGGAGGAGGCCGCGCGGAAGCGGGAAGGCAGCATTGCTGCGGGGTCGCCGTGGCCATGGGGGGCGCGGGGAGGAAGAGGGAAGGGGAAGGAGAGGAGTGGGCGGTGGCCTAAGCGAGGTGATAAAGCGGAGTTTTTTTAATAATATTATTTTAAATAAAAATTAAAAAATTAAATAGTCAAAAAAATTACAAAATCTGCTTTGTCGCTCGATTCAGACTCCGGTCGCCATTTCATCTCACGACAGTGCCCTATTCTGTCCTGTCGTCCGATTCAACCTCCTATCGCTATTTCATCTAGCGATAGGAAGACGAACAATATCAAATCACCGAACGAAATGGCGAGGCGGGTTTGGATGAATTGGCGACAAGGATAACCCTGTAAAACCCCTAGAAAATGTCCCCCAAGCCCATTCCCTTGTGAGAAAAATAGAGGAGGGATGGAAAGGAGAGGAGAGAAGGAAAGTGAGTAGCGAAGCTCTGCCTGTTCGTAGCAGAGGAGAGAGAGGGAGAAGTAGATTCGGTCGCCCACTTCACAGGTAAATATTTTTACAACTTTGTAATTAAATTCGAAACTATAGTAGGTTTGCAAATAAAACTAGTGACATAGAACTGATTTCGTTATATCATTTTAGATGTAGTGTAGTCCGCTGTAGTTTAGATTATCATTATAGTTTAAATAATTTATACACGGTAAATATTTTGTAAATACTGAGAATATTTTTAAACTAGGATAATAGCAAGATGCCTCTAAAAATTATATTTAAATTTTAGAGTAGCTAAATAGGATATTTAGATCTTAATTAAAAAATTACCAACTTCAATTATGTTCTTATTTTTGTATGTTAAATATTTTATAAATACCGAGAATACTTTTTAAACTACGAAAATAGGAAGATGCTTCTGAAAATTATATTAAAATTCCAGAGTAGCTAAATACGGTGTGTACAACCTAATTAAAATTTTCACAGATTCAACTTTGTTCTCATTTTTGCACGGTAAATATTTATAAATGCTAAGAATACCTTTTAAATAGGGTAAATAGCAAGATGGCTCTAAAAATAATATTAAAATTCCAGAATAGCTAAATAGGGTATTTATATCTTCATTAAAATATTGTGAGCTTCAATTCTGTTCTTGTTTTTGCACGTTAAATATTTTGTAAATACCGAGAATACCTTTTAACTAGAAAAATAGCAAGATCGCTCTAAAAATATATTAAAATTCTAGAGTAGCTAAATAGGGTGTGTACAACCTAATTAAAATATTCTCAACTTCAATTTGTTCTCATTTTTGCACAGTAAATATTTTTTATACACCGAGATTTACCTTTAAACAGGGAAAATAGCAAGATGGTTTTAAAAATTCCAGAGTAGCTAAATATTGTGTTTAGATCTTGATTAAAATATTGTGAGCTTCAATTATATTCTTGTTTTAGCACGTTAAATGTTTTGTAAATACCAAGAATACCTTTTAAACTAGGAAAATGGCAAGATGGCTCTAAAAATTATATTAAAATTCTAGAGTAACTAAATAGGGTGTGTACAACCTAATTAAATTTTTCTCAGCTTTAATTTTGTTCTATTTTTGCACTGTAAATATTTTATATATACCGAGATTATCTTTTAAATAGGGAAAATGGCAAAATTTTGTTCTTGTTTTTGCATGTTAAATATTTTGTGAATGCTGAGAATACCTTTTAAACTAGAAAACTAACAAGATGGCTTTGAAAATTATATTAAAATTCTGGAGTAGCTAAATAGGGTGTGTGCGGCCTAATTAAAATTTTGTCAGATTCAATTTTGTTTTGATTTTTGCACGATAAATATTTTCTATATGCTGATATTATCTTTTAAATAGGGAAAAGAGCAAGATGGCTCTGAAAATTATATTAAAATTCCAGAGTACCAAAATAGGGTTTTTTAGATATTAATTAAAATATTTTCAGCTTCAATTTTGTTCTTATTTTTCCACGTTAAATATTTTGTAAATGTCGAGAATACCTTTTAAACTAAGAAAATATCAAGATAGCTTTGAAAATTATATTAAAATTACAAAGTGGCTAATAGGGTGTGTGCAACCTAATTAAAATTTTCTTAGCTTCAATTTTGTTCTTATTTTTGCACAGTAAATATTTTATAAATGTCGATAATACTTTTTAAACTAAGAAACTAGCAAGGTGGCTCTAAAAATTATATTAAAATTTCGTAGTAGCTAAAAAGGGTGTTTAGATCTTAATTAAAATATTGTCAGCTTCAATTTTGTTCTTATTTTTGCACGTTAAATATTTTTTAAATACCAAGGATATCTTTTAAACTAAAAAAATAGCAAGATGGCTCTAAAAATTATATTAAAATTCTAGAGTAGCTAAATAAGGTGTGTACAACCTAATTATAATTTTCTTAGCTTCTATTTTGTTCTCATTTTTGCATGGTAAATATTTTGTATGTGCTGAGATTACCTTTTAAACAAGAAAAAATAGCAAGATGGCTTTAAAAATAATATTAAAATTACAGAGTAGCTAGTAGGGTGTGTACAACCTAGTTAAAATTTTCTCAGCTTTAATTTTGTTCTTGTTTTTGTATGGTAAATATTTTCTATATTCTGATATTATCTTTTACACAGGGAAAGTAGCAAGATGGCTCTAAAAATTATATCAAAATTTTAAAGTAGCTAAATATGGTATTTAGATATTAATTTAAGTATTGTTAGCTTCAATTTTGTTCTCATTTTTGCATGTTCCATATTTTGCAAATGCCGAGAATACCTTTTAAGCTAGGAAAATTGCAAGATGGCTTTGAAAATTATATTAAAATTTGAGAGTAGCGAAATAAGGTGTGTACAGCCAAATTTAAATTTTTCCTGGCTTCAATTTTGTTCTCATTTTTGCACGGTAAATAT
This sequence comes from Ampelocalamus luodianensis, assembly GCA_036346255.1. Lineage (NCBI taxonomy): Eukaryota > Viridiplantae > Streptophyta > Magnoliopsida > Poales > Poaceae > Ampelocalamus > Ampelocalamus luodianensis. Next base: position 36,592,469 of record CM070632.1, read on the forward strand.
TTTGTATATGTCGAGATTATCTGTTATATATTTCCCCTCTTATTTTCAAGTATGGCGACCCTAAAAGACGTTGCGCAGTAGTCGTACGAGCTACTTAACTAGGCCATTAACGCGACTCACCGTAGTCGCCTCAGTACCGTGCTCCCCCAGGAGGACAAGCAGCCCATCGAACTTGGCGTGTTGCAGCTGCGCGCGCCCATGAGGGCAGGAGGGTGGACCCACGTTGGGTTTTGAGATACGTATAGTTTTGTCCTTCGTGTACTCAATTTCGATTTGATTTATGTGGGTGGACTTATGTATGTTCTTAATTCTTTTGACGTAGGTTGAGAGTAGTAGGCCTTCTTCTACTATCTAGGATGGTGTGGGAGGACGAGGAGGACATCGCCGCCAGAGTGTGTACGTCAAGGCGGTTTTCGTACAATCGGTGCTTCCTGACAGCGCTGGTCGACCGGTGGAGGTTGGAGACGCACACCTTTCACCTTCTGTGCGAGGAGATGATGCCGACGCTTTAGGATGTGGGCTACCTAACCGGGTTTCCCTACACGGGCTTCCTCCTGACAACGTACAATGTCCCGAACACATGGTGCACGGAGATCCTCGCGAGGTTCCAAGGGTTGCTGCTGGCCAACACCGGCTATAGAGAGTTCAGTAGTATGCACGGGCCGACGCTGAAGTGGATCAACCAGTTCAATGTAAGTATTTATAACTCTTGTGTTTCTGCTTCAATTGCTATATTCAACTTAGTGACGTGTCTCTATCTTCATGCAGTTGGCTACTCTGGGACCGGATGCACCCAAGCACACAGTGATGAGGTACTTCGAGGTGTACTTGTTGTGGCTATTCGGCTGAGTGATGTTTCTAGGGTCCCACGGCGACAGCGTGGACAAGCACATAATCCGCTACTCACAGGAGCTGGCGGACGTGGAGGTGGAGGTGATCCCGCCGTACACCTGGGGCCTGGTGGTGATATGCGTGACGTATCGCGCCCTGTGTAGTGCGTGCCACCAGGTTTGGGATAGCTCCATCCTCTCCGAATGTCCGTTGCTTCTTCAACTATGATCCTTCATGCGTTTCCAGAACGGATGACCATAGTTGGACCTAGGAGCCTACACCAACGCCATGTATGCTGCCAACGACGTCGTGGACCGGCCAACCATGGGTACGGTGTGGCATCGCCACAGGTAAGTTTTTTAAACCTTTAGTCTTTTTCGTAATGTAATTTAATTGCACGTTCTAAGTTTTTATTGTTCTATTTGACAGGTCACCTTCACTCCGATCACTACGCATGCGTCCTACCCAGACTATGTTGCGGTGTTCGATTAGTTGATGGATGACCGTGTCATCTAGAAACTGTACACTCCCAACAGGGTGTTAGCGCATGCACCCTGAGGATTGTCCATCCAGTGCACGTGAGACTGGCAGTACTGGTACACGCGAAGGTCCTTGGTGCACGATGTCTTCGTGGAGGAGTACCATATGCACCGGGTGATGCGCTAGTTCGGTCTACGACAGGAGTTCCTAGTGCCTTGGGGGCCGCGGTTGCGATCGAATGTCCATGGGTAAGTTCGTGTTTTATGTTCGTCATAGCCTTTCCCTTACGGACTTACGGATTTAACATTTTGTCTTCCATAGATACACTAGGAAGGGAGTAGCTGGTACGACTTTCTGGACTGAGAAGATGGTCCATTGGGTTGAGCAGTGGTTCCACACCTTGGAGGACGTGCATCGAGAGACTGCTCCCTACGACCTCGGGATGTACGAGGAGTACATTGAGTGGTACTCCACTCAAACGAGGGTTCATTGCGTTAGTGTTGTGGACGACCCACCATGACACGAGACCACGACGACTAACACGTACCCCACCCAGCTAGACTTCGCATTTCATCGCTTGGTACGTATTAAATGGTTCATACTTCTTATTCCCTACGCATGTTTTCAGTTTTCTAACTTGCTAATTCTGTGTGCAGAACGATCTCCAATGAGAGATGCACGAGTTGGCAACCTCCGTGCATACTCGGATGCTCGGGGAGCACTTCAGCATGACGACGCAGGAGATCAAAGAGGTTATCTGTAACATCCTGTTTGTCCTGAGTCTTTAAGCTTTTTAAAAATAAAAATAACCATTTGGTTTTGTTGAGAGTTCAAAGCTTAACTTGAAGATTTTAGAAATTTGGAGATTTAAGTGATCTAACTAAACTTCAACTAAATCCTGTTGTTTGGTGTTCTTTGTTCGTTGGAAGCTCCTCGCTGCTCTTTGGCTTTTAGCCTCTCTTCTCTATTTGCCTTGTTTACCCTCCAGGCTAGTTTTGCCCCTCTAGGTCTCTCTCTCTCTAAACCTTCTTCTTGTTGAACATTTCCCAATGTCCAGACCCTCCTTTTGTCGGGCATCTCCTGATGTCCAGATCCCTCTCATCTTCTCCCAGGACCTCCTTGGAGTTCCTCTTTTTGGACCTCTTACCTCAGATTTCCTCCTTTTGGAGATATCCTCTCTTGGGTTTTCCCTTCCATCCGGACCTCTCCTTCTTTGGGATCTGAGGGTCCATACCTCCCTTCAGCTGGACCTCCTTGCAGGTTCAACCTCTTATGTTCCCTGGACCACTCCTTGTAATCTTTTGTTTGGACTTCCTTTAGTCCAGACCTCCCCTTTTGTTGGTTTGAATCTCTTTGTATTTAGACTCCCCTTTTTGGTCTAAACCCCTAGCCCTGTCTAGGTCCCCTTTGATCTAGACCCCTTTCCCCTTTTGTACATCCCTGCGGACCTCTCAACGTACATATGGAAACCCTTGAGTTCATTTGGGCGTCCCAGAGTCCATCTGGACCTCCTTGTACCCATATGGACCTTATCGTATCCATATGGAACTCCTTTCGGGACCTACCCCTTGTTTAGATCTGGCCATTAGGACCTCCCTCTTGGAGATCTTAGCCGCTCAGACCTCCCCCTTGTTAGATCTGACCGTTAGGACCTCCCTCTTGGATATCTTAGCAGCTCAGACCTCCCCCTTGTTTAGATCTGGCCGTTAGGACCTCCCTCTTGGAGATCTTAGCCGCTCAGACCTCCCCCTTGTTTAGATCTGGCCGTTAGGACCTCCCTCTTGGAGATCTTAGCAGCTCAGACCTCCCCCTTGTTAGATCTGGCCGTTAGGACCTCCCCTTTGGAGATCTTAACCGCTCAGACCTCCCCCTTGTTTAGATCTGGCCGTTAGGACCTCCTCTTTTGGAGATCTAACCGTCAGGACCGCTCCTTGCTTTTGATCTTGTCCGTAGGACCTCCTCGCATTGTGTCTTTTGGACCTCTTGTCCATAGGACCTCCTCGTTGTGTGCCTGTTGGACCTTCTGTCCACAAGACCTCTTCTCTCTGTGTTTAGGTCCTTGCTGATCTAGACCTCCTCCCTCTCTGTGTGTTTAGACCTTTGTGGTCTAGACCTCCTCCCTCTCCGTGTGTTTAGACCTCTGTGGTCTAGACCTTCTCCTCTGTGTGTTTAGACCTTTGTGGTCTAGACCTCCTCCCTCTCTGTGTGTTTAGACCTCTGTGGTCTAGACCTTCTCCTCTGTGTGTTTAGACCTTTGTGGTCTAGACCTCCTCCCTCTCTGTGTGTTTAGATCTCTGTGGTCTAGACCTCCTCCTCTGTGTGTTTAGAACTTTGTGGTCTAAAGCTCCTCCCTCTCTGTGTGTTTAGACCTTTGTGGTCTAGACCTCCCTCTCTGTGTGTTTAGACCTCTGTGGTCTAGACCTTCTCCTTTGTGTGTTTAGACCTTTGTGGTCTAGACCTCCCTCTCTGTGTTTAGACCTTTGTGGTCTAGACCTCCTTCCTCTCTGTGTGTGTAGACCTTTGTGTCTAGACCTCCTCCCTCTCTGTGTGTTTAAACCTTTGTGGTCTACACCTCCTCCCTCCGTGTGTTTAGACCCTTGTGGGCTAGACCTCCTCTTTGTGCAGACCTCTTTGTTGCCTTAGAACCACCTGTCCTCGTAGGACCTCCTCCTTGGACCTCCTGTCCCTAGGATCTCCTCCTTGGATCTCCTGTCACTAGGACCTCCCCGTGGTCTTTTTGCAAAGACCACCTCTGCGGGTTAAGACCTCCATCTGGTCATAACTTCTGGTCTTTTTGCAAAGACCACCTTGGTGGGTTGAGACCATCCCTTTTGACTGGCCTGTTCACCCTAGTTTTGACTAGCCTCTTTGTTAGTCCTGACCCATCCCCTTTTGTCAGCCCTGTCAGTACCTTTTCTACCTTTTGTCACATCATTTCTATTGCAAAAGTCTGTGCCCTACTGCCCTTTTAGTGTTGTCACCATTCTCTTGTCCCCTCCGTTACCTATTCTAATCCCTTCTAGTACCCTCTAGCAGTGTGTCTTTGTACCAATACATTGAATTTGGTCACCCTCTTTTGTGGTGCTTCTGTTCCCATCTTCCTTTAAATAGAGCACCCGAGAGCATCACCGCCTCTTGGTTCTTCATTTCAACCTCTACTCTTAACTCTCTCGGTTCTGGGGAGCTTCTCGAGCTCCCCTGGTTCGGACCTCTTTGGATCTAAACCTCCCTTTCTCGGGACCTCCTCTCTATTGGCTTTAAGTAAGTTCTTTTGGTTTTTCTTGGAGTTTCTTTGCTTACTTGGTTTCCTTTTACGAACGTGTAGATCTCGGTTGATGCTAAGAAACTCGTGGTTCAAGCTATCACCAACCGAAGCCTTTCTCATCAACAGAGGCAAGTCGTGGACCTTGATCATTTTGATCCCATTTTGCAAAGTTATTTTGATTTGCTAAACTTGCATGGCTATCTTTATAGAAAATGGTTTGGGCAGTAGCTATATCCCACTTGATATTAAGGCCCTCTTTGTTTAGGCTTAGGCTTTTTTGGCTTATAGCTTAAGCCAGCTTTTTGGCTTAATCAGTTTATAAGCCTCTAAACTTTTAAGTCAAACTTTGTTGTTTGGTAGTCAGACTTTTTGTAGGATGTTGGCTTATTGAGTTGTGTGTGAAGAATGAAAGGTCTGAAATGTCCTTAATGGTTTATAGGACATTGTTAAACATGTATTTAAAAAGTCATTTTTTCATAGGATCTGAAAATATGACGATACATGCATTTGTACATATGAAACAAAATGGATATCTCTTGTAGTGCATGCGTGTATGTATTTTGAAACTTATCATAACAATTATTTATATGATTAAAGAACTAATTACCTTCAGGAGGATGTGGAAACCGGTTCGAATACTTGTCCAAAGTGTTATTGAAAATCCTTGTGTCATGCGCTGAACCCGGCAAACCGGCGACAACAAAGGTAAATCTCATGTCAAAGTCACACACTGCCATCACGTTTTGAGACGTATATCCATGACGACCAGTGTGGGCAACCTGCTCATCCGCTGGAACAACAACAGGTACATGTGTGCCATCAATTGCACCTATGCAATTGTTAAAATGTGGCGTGAAGCGGTTATCTAGAAGTCTTGGATGCACTGTTGTGAACTCCGGATCCGTTGGTCTAATATTATCTTCAGATAAAAGATAGACACATTGCAAGACTTCACCAAACTTTTGCCATAATATCCACCATGCGTTTGAAATCCCTAGCGATGGGATTTTTTTTGTTCTTCTTTGGGCTAGGATTAATATTATTTGCCTTACGCTTCGCAATGACCTTCGATTGTGTGCAGACGACCTCATTGTTCTCCCCATTAGCGGCGGCGTCTTCCTCGCCGTCCTCCGCACAATCAATGTCCACAACGGTTTGGTCTTCTTGTGTAGGCTCACCCGGGATGGCTGAAGTGTTACCCGTAACATGAGCCTTGTCAAACATACGGTCCATATCATCTAGGTTCTCAGGTGGTCCATCACGAAAATGTTTAGGATATTGTTGAAAATAATTAAAAAAAACTGAAGTTAGCAAAAATTAAAATATGAGATCAAACACATTAATAAATAGATGTTTCTGCAATAACTACCTTGTGCTCCTTCCACCAAGCATCGGATGCAGATATAGTTCCTTTTTGATGATCCCAACCAAACCTACTTGCTTTCTGTTTCAAATCGCTCCACAAGTTGTATTATTTCTTCAATGTTTCTCGCTTATTTTTTAGTTGTTTTTGTCATGCTTTTTCCCTATCCTTTCAAAAAACTTATGTTGGAGGTTCTTGTAACCCTTGGTATTCAAACATCCCAACGGCCTATTCCCAGCACCAACTTCCTCAACACAGATCTGACAAATGCCCTATTGCTAAATGCATCCCAATTTTCCTTGCTGGTAGCAACTAGCTCCATCTATACAATTTACAACTAATAACAAAGTATCAAAACACAGAACATATGCTCTGTTTGAAATTTTCAAACAACAAAAATAATCACCAAGTAGATACATGTGGAGTACATGTAGAGTACTAAGCTAAGCTAGTAGATCAGATGGTATGATATGATATATACGTACATACACATGAACTAAGCTAGTTTGACATAACTCATTCACCAAATAGATACATGTGGAGTACTAAGCCAAGTTATTTTGACAGAACTCATTCATTGTAACATGTAACAAGTTGTAACAAGTAGTAACTGTTGGTAACTTGTAACTGGTAACACAGAACTCATTCATTGTAACATGTAACAAGTAGTAGTAACAACAAATAGATGCAACTGGTAACTTGATGAGGAGCTACCAACTAATTGAACAGATTCTTTAGCTTTTTAAGGAAAAGGCAATCGCAAAAGAGTAAAGACTGCCACTAGCAATTTCAGATTTCAGATCATGCACTGTTAGTGTAACTGATAACATATGCATTTGTTAGTTCATCTGCTGTTCTGCTCTTGATGATTTTGCTTGAACCCTGTTAGTGTAACTTTCAGATCATACACACTATGCAATTTCAGATTTCAGATCATACACACTATGCAATTTTAGATTTTAGATTTCTCCTTAGGTAACTTTACAGTGAAGACAATACCATGCAAAGATTGGTTTCCACATTGTGTACCCTGTTAGTGTGCTATATTAACTGCATTACCCTTCTTTTCTCTTGTAAATAGGTTCATAATTTCCCCTCGAGATTAAGATGCTAAACATTGATCCCATATATGCTGATCACAGTTCAAGTTGTGCAAGTCTTGATCAACTAGAGTTCACAGGTCTTGATCACCAAGTCTTGATCACAGATCAGCAAGTCTTGATATGCATTCAGTTCACAGATAAGCAAGTCTTGATCACAGGATCTGATGCTGATCACAGGTCAAGTTCTTCACAGATCACACAATTCAGATCAACTTATCATAACCAAATCAACTACAGTTCTTCATGCTGACACTACCGCAGCGATCAAATTCCTCTTTGTGATAGAAAACACACACAAAGCAGTCATGTTTTGAGTACTACATTGTGTTGTGTGCGATTTTATTAGTCCATGCCGTCATTGATCAATTTAATTGATAGATTAAAACCTGTGAAAGCTAGCACAACAATATACCTGTGAGAGGAGGTAGAGCAGGGGAGGTGACGACGGCGTCAGTCAGGTGGAGTCGGTCTAGGGGAGGCGACGACGTCAGGAGGCGGAGGTGGAGTCAATTCCAGAGGAGAGGCGGCGGCGGGAGGTGGAGTCAGGGCAAGGGAGGCGGCGACGGCGTCGGCATGCGGAGTTGGTGCAGGGGAGGCACGGTGTCGGGAGGCTGAGTTGGGGCAGGGGAGGCGCGCCGTCGAGAAGGGAGATGGGAGGCGGCGATGGGGATGGGAGATGGGAGGCGGCAGCGTTCGAAAGGGGAGATGAGAGGCGGCGCCGTCGGAAGGGGAGGTAGGAGGCGGCGGCGTTCAGGGGATCGGGGGGCGGAGATGAGAGGCGGCGGTCGGGAGGGCTGATGGGAATCGGTGGCGGCGATGGGGATGTGGAACGGGAGCAGGAGCTAGGAGGCGTCGGTTTGGGGGAAAGATTGGAAACGATTGAAAATAACGAAACGGTTTGCAATTATATACCAATGGTATTTTGAGGGTAATTTTAGCGAAGTTCGGTGGCAAAGAGATGTTCTATTCCGCAAAAGCCAAAAAAAAACACCTCTCTCATGGTTTATGGCTTTTAGGCTTAAATTGGCTTAAGCTTTTTATAAGCCTGACAAAAAAGCCACCCCTTTGTTTAGGCTTGAGATTTTTTTGCTTTTAAGCCAGACAAAAAAGCCTAAACAAAGAGGGCCTAAGCCTCTTTGGAAATTGGTACTTGACATGTTGACATGAACTCCTTGGTCACTTTAGTTTGGGTTATACTAGTTGGTATCTTTTGCTATTGCCAACATGGGACCGTATGCTTACTGCTTAGCCTTGCTGTAGAACCGTCGGTCTTGTAAATCATGCCTCATCAATTAATAATCTTGACTAATGGAACTATGGAACCTGTGGTTGGTGCCACTGTTAAGCAGCTATGGTGTGAGGCTGTAGCTGTGTTGATTGTGGTGCGAGGCCACCTTGTTTAACTTGTTGTGCCAGGACTGGGTGGTCTAGTGGCCGGCTGAGGTCCTGGTCATGGGTGTGACCAGACCTCCCACAAGTGGTCTTTTGGGAGCTCTAGAGTGGGTGCCCCAGAGTGGTTTTGGGAGTGAGTGGGTGCTCACGACCTTTCTTGTATCAAATGTATTTATGTATTATTGTTTTTAACTTGTGCCTTGCAATCTATACTTATTATTCATTGTCAATCTTTGCTTTGTGCAACTAACCCTACAGCTCTCTTTTGGCAAGCCTTGCATGAATATTTATTGCATACACTTCCCCACGGCTTGCTAAGTACATTCAAAAGTACTCATGGCTTGTGCCCTCTATTTTAAATCAGCAATTGCAGGAACGTTTCAGGGAGCTCAAAGCTCAATGTAGAAGAGGTCTTTGGATACCATGCGACCTAGGGGACGTCCTCCACTCGATAGCCAGTGGGCTGATCGGTTGGACCTGCCCGTGTTGGTTTATATTTCCGCCGTTAGTGCTCTTTGTTGTAAGCCCAAGTGGCTGTCTCTTGTAAGAAGCCTGGCCGTTTGGTCTTTAATAATATATGTCGTTTTTGCCTATTGCTCCTTTTAGCTTGTGGTATGGATTTGATCACACTATTGTTTACCCGCGAGCTAGCTAGCAGATCGATCATGGATCGGCTCAAGATGCACAGAGGCCGCACTCCTCTTGGGATGTGCCGAGCGGTACTGCCACTCCTCCGTGCGGTAGTACCACAGCTAAAAAAATGGGTCGGTTCCTTGTATCCCGAGAAGGTGCTCACATTATCCAACTTGCCACATGTTGTAGGGCGAGGGACGTGGTGGACAGGGTAGTGCGTGGACGGGGGGTGAGCCACGGTGTGTCACGCCCCATGGCTCCTCACCCGGATGTGGCGGGCGGGTCCTCGTGGCACCGTGCCAGGAGTACCCCAGCGCCAACTCAGTTCACATGTACACCTGAAACACTTATGTCTGGTTGTTAATTTTGAACTCCACGAGTTACTAACGGTATTTTCTTCGACAGGTCCCTAGTACCGTCCGTACCAGGGGCAGGACTACGCCGAGCTGTCCGCAGCGATGCAGTGATCAGGTATGTCTATGTTGTTTACACGCATAATGTACTATTTCAGCATTTTCTTCTTATTTACATGCATAACATGTTGTTCTACAAGTCGTAGACTCCTATCAGACGAGGAGCTGGTGTTGCTAGAGGGAGAACACTCCGGGGACTATGAGTTTGACCAGGAGTTGGCGCTACGGTGAGTAGGCGGTGGGCCTTCACACGACAAGAGTAGCCAAGTCACCGTTGGGGCTTCACAGCAGCACGGTGCACCCGAAGCGAGCCAGTTGAAGCAACCCCCTCTTGGGACACCCCCTCAGGCTACTCGCGTCGGTATGTTACCTCGACCGCCGAAGACTTTGACGTACTCGCACCAGCGCCCGTAGCCGCCCCCAATGAGGCTAGGGGCCACATGTGAGTACTCCCAAAGAGGGCCCGTGAGTAGATGCATCAGTCATTTTATGTAAATATTAATTTATGTACGACTTACATTATGCTAGTCTTTTGTTTTGATACTATTTGTTCTTGTTGTGTGTAAGGTAACTATGTAAGGGAGTCAGCATCATGACACCCCACACAACCCTAGTTCTAGCATTTTCGTATGCGAAATGAGCACACCACACCCTGTTCGCAAAGTACATTGTGCCGCCAAAAGGGGCTATTTTTCATATTGCGTCACCAAACGAGGTTATTTTCGATATTGCACTGCCGAAGGAGGCAATTTTTATATTGTGTCGTCGAACGGGGCTATTTTCAATATTACGCCGCCGATGGAGGCTATTTTTTATATTGCGTCATCGAACGGGTCTATTTTCGATATTGTGCCGCCGAAGGAGGCTATTTTTTATATTGCGTCGCCAAACGGGGCTATTTTTTATATTGCGCCACCGAAAGGGGGCTATTTTTTATATTGCGTTGCCTAAAACACATTCCAAATATATTTGGTCACATCGAAACTCATAAATTGTTCTCTACTTCATATTTTCTTATCTTTTAAAAAATTATCAGTTGTGCAGACACTTAAAGATATACCAAAATTATAAATTTATTTTAACAAAAGACCTCCTGTTGCCAATTGCAATGGCGACATGCTCCTATCGCATTGCAATAGGCAATGTCACTGCACCTGTTGCCATTTCATCTGGCGATAGCCTCCTACCGGCATTTGAAATAGCGACAGAATGCCGTTTTTGTAAAAAAAAAATGACTATTTAATTTTGTAGTTTTTAATTAAAATAATATTATTTAAAAAATCTGATAAAGCGAGGGGAAATGGTGTGCCCAGGGCCCAGGAGCGTCACCGGGTGGGCCCTGTTGCGGGCTCGCGTGCCGTAGTTTACACCTGGGTCACTCTCAAAGCTAGGAGCGTAGGAGGCCCGAGTGAACTTAGCACCGGCTTTCTTGGCCTCTTCAGCTAATTTCAGCTTTAGCCAGTGGGTTGGCGAGCTGACACCTAGCAAACAGCTTAGCCTCCTAGTGTGCGTACGAATGCCTGCATCACATGCGTACAAATCGGACATGGATAGCACTCCATGATGGCATTGGGGCTCTCACTTCTCAAACAACGCCTGATCAAAAGAATTGGGAATGGAAGGAGTACAAGCCATGAAGGTTTCGTGCATGTTGTCATGTACGATGCTTTCAAACCAGGACATCTCCACATGTGATACTTATATCCCAGCTGGAGATGTCCTGGTTTGAAAGCATCGTACGTGACAACATGCACGAAACCTTCTCAAATTTTTATCACAGCCTCCACATATGATATCATGACATCTCCACAAGTTTCATAATTTTCTGACTTTGTTTGCTTTTATAGAATTTAAAACACTTCGCCGCAAGTTCACGGCCATGTTTCACAACAAGATGTCCGAAATTTCGGTCCGTTCTCGATACGGCCTCACACTACACTCAATAACATGACTATCATTTTTGAATCATTAAATTCCATTATTCGATGCACGTGCGGTTCAAATTTGCATTTTCCAAATAATTATAGTAAATGAAATAAATTAACTAAGTATAACAAAAGCCACAAAATGTACCAAATCCTAACATAGAGTACCTGTAATCGTAGTAGGGCTGCAAAAAATTTGGAGGCCAAAATAAAAAAATATGTTTGCTTAGAGTGCAAGGCACACGCACTAAGAAAGGGGTCTTTACTGAGTGCCACACGCATCGACACTCGGCAAAGATGGGAGATGTCCCGGTTTGTAAAAAAATTGGAGGCAAAAAAATTAATTTTTTTTAAAAAAACTCTTTGCCGAAAGTGCCGATCGCGCACTCGCAAAGAAATTAAAAATAAAATAAAAAGTCAAAATTGTTTGCCGAAAGTGCCGATCGCGCACTCGCAAACCTTCGACACTTATTATTATTTGCTGCACACGCACACACCCGCGACACACACACACCCGCCGCGCCGCGCGCCGCCGCCGCGCCACGCCGCGCGCCGCGCCGCCGCCGCCGCGCCGCGCCGCCGCCGCCCGCCGCTGCCGCGCCGCTGCTGCGCCGCGCTGCCGCCGCGCGCGCCCGCCGCCACGCCGCTGCCGCGCTGCCGCCGCCGCCGCCCCCTGCCGCCGCCCGCCGCGCGCGCCGCTTGCCGCCGCGCCGCCACCTCATCGACGAGTTCATCCCCACCATCGAGGCGAACGGCATCTCGCATGTGTTATAGGTTAATATGCGTTTAAAATTCCTTGTTTTAATAAAACTTTTGAGTTGTAGTCGTTTCAATTTGATGACCGGCTTAATATATATATCAATCATGCGTAGCAATTTAGCATGTCGTATGCACACTAACGTTATATATTGCTCCACATAAAACTATATATGTCGTGTATTTTATTCTTGTCTGCTTCTGTATGGATACTAAAGTATGCATTCATATGCACTTGCATTTGTGCACGATACCATATAAATATTGATAAAGGTTGCCTTCAAGTAATTGCTTCTCCTAATTGGCATAAGTTTATTGTGCATTGAAAACGAGATTGAGACAAAGACAATGCCATCAAAGGTCCACGCCATGCGATGCACGCAACATCGATCAAAGGATATTTGTGTGTGTGTGTAGGCTAGTCATTATATGTGCAAGAATAATCGATGGATAATTAATGCCGACACGGTAGTTGTGGTTGTGGTTGTATATGTGGTTGTCGCCATCGTGTTTGTTTTTTGCGTGTTTGGAACCTCACCGTGTGGAGGTTCTCCGATTTTTTAAAATGACAGATTTTGTTCCATTTTGCGAGAAGAGCCCGCTCGAGCCGAAGTCGGAGTTCCCGCCGCGTCGGTCCTCACACGCGCCGCCGCCATCGCACCGACCGCCACGGCCCGCTTAGCCCGACTCCACCGCCACCCTAGGTATAACCCTCTTTCGTATCATGGTCGAGATCACGAGATGCAATTGATGGTTACATTACTCACGATACATATGTTAGAGGATGGATGACCGTCATTGGATGTACACGGGCCGGAGAAGTCGAGTGATTACACCACGTAATGGATGAACAAGACCGATGCTTTCTTGAACTGTGCATTTGGCAAGGTCGCTAAAGGACATTGTCTAGTTTTGTGTCCCCGCAGAAATGTGGAAACAGGAGAAGGGTAAACAAGGTGGACATGGGTAAACATCTTTTGAAGAATGGATTTACGCCGACTACACCCGTGGGTCCACCATGGTGAAGCCCATCGATGAGAGAGGAGGTGGTGAGACCACGCTACGAGGCTTATGATGTCGATGTCGGGTAGCGAACATGTTAGATGACTTTCACCAAGGCGACGCTCGATGAGGGACGTGAGAAGGAGGAGATGGAGGCACCACGCGCGTTTCTACGACATGATGGACTCGGCACGAAACCCTTCACGATCGGCCAATGGTGTCTCAAGTGGATGCCATTGGACGCTTAATGGGGTTGAAGTCCGAGTTAAACTGAGTCGAGAAGGCTTCGATAAGATGTTGACCGTGATTGGCACCCCGCTCCGGAGGGCCACATTCGCCAAAGAGCATGTACGAGTCACGAAACTCCTTCGCACTTAAGATGCCGTATGAGCGCATACATGCTTGTTCGAAGGTGCGCCCTATTTAGGAAAGAACACAAGGATGCAAAGTATCGTCCAGTGTAAATCCTCCGTGTACCGGAGGTAGACTCGTGATGGCCGAAGAGGCGACCTTTACGATCCCGTGAAAATCCTACAAGACCTTCCGCTCCTACCGAGGATCCAACGGCTATACATGACCGAGGAATCCAAACAGATGACATGACACAAAATGGCAAACGGCACAATCCTCGACAAGATGGTACATCCATCCGATGGTGAAGCATGGACCCGCTTTGATGACAAACATCGTGAGAAAGGATGAGGCTCGCAATGTACGTGTCGCTACCGGCAAATGTATGGGTTCAATCTTATGGATGATGGCTGCCCCATACACATGTTGGCCCGTGTTCGTTATCCCCTCAATCTCCCCCGGCTCCTCCTTTCAACGACATAACGATTCTTGTCGTTGATAATTCCCGACACCCGGGAGTAATATGGGTGTGTTCATGGAGCCCGTGTTTGATGAATTGGTCCGTGCTTGGGACGAAGGGGTATGGACATACGACCGAGCTACAAAGACAAGCTTCAAAATGCACGCTTGGTACCACTACTCCTCGCATGACTTCCCAGCAGATGGGTTATTCTCGCTACCGTGTGTTCACGGGAAGTTCCCATGCCCGATGCAAGGAAGGTGTGAGGTTCCATTGGTTGCACAAGGGTGGCAAGTACTCATCGCTCGACGACATCGCCAATTCCTCCTCTTGACCATCCATTCGCATAAGACATCAAGAACTTTACGAAAGGTGTCGAGTGATGCACCGCACCGCGGATTATGATCGTGCCGAGGTTCATGCTCACATAGATGCTCTCGTGCCCAATCAAGAAGGTGGTTTTGTGGGATATGGTGAGCAACATATGTGGACTCATAAGTCGGGCTTGACGAGGCTCCCTATTTCGATGACCTTCTTCGCGCACATAACATTGATGTAATGCACACCAAAAGAATGTCGCCGAGGCACTTTGGGCAACACTCATGGACACCGAAAAGTCTAAGAACAACCCTAAGGCTAGAGTGGACTCGCAACGTTATGCGATAGACCAAATCAAGAGATACACCTCCTAGTCGCGGAAGACATGGAGAAGGCCTAAGGCCGATTTCGCCTTGAAAAAGGACCAAAGGAGGGAAGTACTTGAATGGATCCAGACGCTAATGTTCCTCGATGGGTATGCAGCGAATCAAGAGGGGAGTGAACGTAGGCACTCGCGAATCAACGGGATGAAGAGTCATGACTACCACATATGGATTGAGCGGCTTCTTCCGCGATGGTTCGAGGCTATGTCCCCGAGCATGTCCGGCAAGTGCCGGCAGAGTTGAGCTATTTCTTCCGCCACTTTGTGCTAAGGAGCTATCTCTGACCGTCATTGATGACTTGGAAAAGTGGCACCGTGTTGCTCGTAAGTTGGAGAAGATCTTTCCACCGACTTTTCTTGGCGATGCAAAGATTTGATTGTGCACCTCCGTATGAGGCACGTATGGGGCCGTGCAGTTCGCTGGTGCTATCCAATCGAGAGATGTCTCAAGACTCTTCGCAAAAATGTAGAAATAAAGCCAAAATTGAGGCTTCCATTGCGAGGCATACATTCGGAGGAGGTGTCAAACTTCACAGAAAATACTACACCGAGAACCTTCGTAGCGCTCATAATCCACCCCTCGTTACAATGTCATGCGAAAATGAATCGAACCTCGCCTTTTCCAAGGGCAACTCGAAGCGCAAGTGCATCGACCACTAAGCAATTGAAAATGAAGAGTGACGCAAAGATCATGCTATATGTGTTGACCAACCTTGTCGAGGTGCAATGCTCATTGGGTAAGTTCTCAACTAACTTGTTTC
This sequence comes from Ampelocalamus luodianensis, assembly GCA_036346255.1. Classification (NCBI taxonomy): domain Eukaryota; kingdom Viridiplantae; phylum Streptophyta; class Magnoliopsida; order Poales; family Poaceae; genus Ampelocalamus; species Ampelocalamus luodianensis. The sequence continues at coordinate 36,607,904 of CM070632.1, forward strand.
AATATGCCGTCACTCCTTGTTTCTTCGCCCAACCCCTTGTTTCTCGTTGGTACAGGAATTTCTTCACAATCTTGGCATGAATCAAGGGATCCTACCGCAGAAACCGATACCCTTCTTTCACGTGGCGGGACCAGGAGCCCGATTTCATTTCTTGGTTCAAACAGAAGGTACCGCCCAATTTAGCTCGTGATTTAGTTCGACATTCCAAGTTAATCGACGCTCAATAATATAACGATCTATTCTCGCTTGAGCTTGCGTGCCCAAACCGATGCGCCTATAAGTGACGAGTTGAGACAAAGTTGCAAATGGTCGTGTCGTTAGGGTCAAGTCATTTACCGTTATGACGTGAATGGATATTGTTTTCACACGCAAGTTACGAGCGTAGTCGCCCAATCGAAACCACAAACAATGGAGTTTTTACGCCGACAATCGATGGCCTCGACTATTATGGAAGAATTGAAGAAATCTACGAACTTCCATTTTATGGTTCCAAACCTCTTAATCTCGCCATATTCAAATGTCACTGGTTTCATCCTCGGAGTAACGAGACGAACCCTAATCTTGGGCTAGTCGAGATTCGACAGATTCCGTCTATCCAGAAAAGATGTCTACATTGTGGCTCAACAGCCGTCTGTGTTTATTATACGCCATACGCGTGCAAGACAAAGAGCATCTTAAGGGTTGGGCTATTGTGCACAAGGTATCGCCACACGGTAAACTACTCGTCCCAAACGATGAAGATTACAACTTCAACCCAAACACATATGATGGAGAGTTCTTTCAAGAAGAGGGCTACAAGGAGGTTTGAGATAGACTTAACCGGCGATAGGAATGGAAGTAGACAATGAAAGGGTTGATGACGAGGACGCTGGAGACGAGGTGCGAAATGTGAAGGACTTACAAATACTTGAGCGATTACGTTTAGGCAATGACAATGAAGACAACATTCCTCCTTCTGATAGTGTTGATGATTTGGACAATGTTGATAGTGATGACGAGACCTATGATCCAAATCTAATCCCAATCATGAAGATTATTTCTAATACATGTAATACTGTGTTTTTTGTAATTATGTTTTGTTCATTTTGCATCTATTTCTAATACATGTATTACTATGTTTTTTGTAATTATGTTATGTTCATTTTGCATATATTTCTAATTACGTCTTGCTTATTCTTTTTAATTGCGGTGAGTGAACAAAGATGGCGGGAACCGTCGTAACGTGTCCTCGCTTTACGCAGACCACGACGCGGAGGAGGAGGCGGAGGGTCGGACAGAGGAGGAGGAAGAGGACCGCCGCCGCAGAGGGCCGCCTCCTCCACGCAGTGTGAGGAGGTGCCGAGGAGGAGGTGGCGCCGTGGACGAGTTGGACGAGGAGCCGGTTCGGCAGACGGGCGAGGAGGAGGGGGCGGACGACGACGACGACGAGGCGGTAGGCACGGTTCCGCTTCCTCCTCCGCTCTTCGGTGTCTACTGCGAGGTCCCGCGAGCCTCCTCAGTTCCGTGATCCTCACCGACGCCAGCTGATTCGCCCCGAAGGGCAAAAGTAAGTAACTTTAGATGTTGTCACCACTACTTCATATGATATGTTGAAAAAAGAGAAACTAATAATTTTTCTTAATCACTTGTGCAGAACCGGGTGGTTGTGTCGTGTCAAGCACGCCCGCCAATGGCATCCCGGGTCTTCGTGCAGCAACACTACCCCGCATTGTCATGTACGCCGAAGACGAGCCGCCTACTCGCTTGACCACTACGCCGCCGCCCCGATGCGAGTACCCCAACAAGGCGGCGCGGTGAAGGCGGAGTTTTGGGTAAGTCTCCTCGCACAACATTGCTCAATACATCGCATTCATTGGACTTTTCTTGAAATAATGAATGGATACATCGCGTTTGTATGCGCACTTATTTCAAATGCGATGAGGGATTTGAGGCCGTATGACCAAGTGGCTACCAAAGCTCAGAAAACTCATCACCGACATGCATCACGAGGTGCGATCCAGCCATTGTAACCTACCACGGGTCGAAGCTTGAGAGAAGGTCACCAAGAAAGACGCAAGAAACATGACGCCGACCGACCGCACTTGAGGTAGATGAAGAACATTAATATTGATTCGCTTTGAGATTAAGTATGTTTAATTTGATCTTCTTATATGTCAAATACTTGATGACGTAGATGATTCCCGGTGGTGCCAATCGTATCCCGAGGCCGGGCGATGATCGTGGACAAGTGGTTCACTGAGGAATATCTCCGATGCACAAGGATGCCCGGACCGCTGCTTGATGATGCAAGGTTCAAGACACCATCAAGGCGCCGCACTTCTCCGCATACAAACAAGCATGGGTACACGAATTCATTTATCTATTATGACGCCAATTTCGCCTCGATTTCTAATTATCTTGCCGTTTTTCTCGCAATGGCGTCACATAGTGCCCACCTTGCTCGGACTTCCGTGCATGGTGTATGGCCCACAAGGGCAAGGCGACGTCCGACGCCTCCTTCAACTCGAGGACCCGCCGAGGCGTATACGAACTCGAGCGCCCACACCGCACGCTGAGTACATCGCCGGCGGCAAGGTCGGTCCATGGGCCGACCATGATCCGAGCACCCGTGACTTTGATGGAGAGATCGCCATGAGGGTGGGACAAGGCAAGAAGCATGGGCGGTTCTCGCTTGGCGACGGCCTCATCGACACGACCTTACCCATCTCTCTCCCGCATCCGAGCACGAGCACGAGCGAGAGCCCACCATACGCCCACGGTGAGACCGCCGACAAAGACCGGTCGACGCACTCGAGGTTATTCTGCTTTACTCGTCGACATTGATCTTTACACACCTTTATTAGCTTTGCATTATCAAACATTGGAGTGAAATATTGCAGCCCTACTGAACGAAATGAGGCAACGCTGAGCCGGAGGCCGAGCAACAGAGGATGTCGCCCACCGAGGCCGAGCGGCCGAGCGGCAGCCCGCACGCAGAGGTCGGCGGACATTACGGAGTTCCTACAAGGTCTTGGACAACATACGGGCCACTGCACACCGGGTCGTTGGCTCAACCTCCGCCACGCGCCCCGCACCGCAGCTACTCCCGTGAGTATGAAAGTTATTTGCTTTCGCTTGTGCTTTGCTTGTATGACCTCTACCTTCCTAGATTAGGTATCTAATGTAATCTTGTCTCACATGCAATCTCTTCTCTTTGTGCACCTCAATCGCGGGTTCGAATAATCCACCTCATGCGCCCGAATGATGGAGCTTTTCCTTCACCACACCACAAAGTGGCCACCTTCGAGATGAATGGTAGTTGTATTTTCATTTGTTGTTCACTTGGTGATGGACTTGTGATATACTTATGATGCACTTGTCGACTGTGATGAACTTATGGATTTGTTTGGATGGACTTGAGCACTTATTGTTATATATGTGATGGATGTGATAAATATGTGATGGATGAGATATATATGTGATGGATCTGATATATGTTTGGATAGATTTGTTTGTCGTGATGGAATGTAAAAATAAATAAATAATGCGCTTTTATCACTTTGCCGAGTGCAACACACACAGAAAGGGTCCTTTGCCGAGTGCCATGGTCATGACACTCGGCAAAGCTGGGAATGTGGGCACTTGAAATCCTAGTTTTCCAGCTTTGCCGAGTGCCATGACCATGACACTCGGCAAAGAATTTTTTTTTAAAAATAAAACTTTGCCGAGTGCCAAACCTGGCGCTCGGCAAAGAATTTTCAAAAAATTTGTTAAAACGCTGCGAGTGCCATCATTCCGACTTCGGCAAAAACATTTTTAAAAAAGTAAAAATATTTGCCGAGTGCCGCCGGGTTGGCACTTCGCAAGCGGCCACAACAGGCCGACGCCAGAATCGGTCATTTTCTTTGCCGAGTCCGACTCACTCGGTAAAGCTTTGCCGAGTGCCCGATTAAATACACTCGGCAAAGGCTGCTTTGCCGATAAATTTTTCCGAGTGCCCTTTGTCGAGTGTCGCACTCGGCAAAGCCTTTGCCGAGTGCAAAGGAGCCTTTGCCTAGTGCCTGAGGCACTCGGCAAAGTGCCTGAGTCCGGTAGTGAATTCTACTCTCACTGCTGCTGTGATGCGACAAAGGAATATGGCAACAGCAAGTGATTGCTTGGTCTGTGGTGCGGCAGCAGATACTTGGGAGCATGCGATATTGCATTGCACTATGTCGACGTGTGTTTGGGCGGTAATGGATGATGAGATTACAGATGCTATTGCTTCTATCTAGATAGCTTACCCAAAACAATGGCTATTTTTCATGCCGGGGAATCTGCCCGAAGCAAGCTTTACCAGACTCCTCATGACGTGCTGGGCAATCTGGTCAGCACGACGCAAAGCACTTCACGAAGGTGATTATCAGAGCCCTCTTACTACTTCCGGCTTTGTTGATAGGATGCTTGCAGACATGGAAATGGCAGCCAGCTCAACAACGGAGGAGTTGAAGCAGCATGTATCAAAGCCAATAGCCAGACGCTGGATTCCACCTGATGATGGTTTCGTGAAAATAAATGTGGATGCAGCGCTCTCACGATCTGGTTCAACAGGAGCTATAGGAGTTGTGATTTGTGAACAAAATCACAGCTTCTGCGCAGCGGGTGCCAGAGTTTGGGCAGGTTGCCAGCCTTGGAGGCGATGGCTTGCAATGAAGCTGTGGCGCTGGCTCAGGACGGTTGCCTCCGCAAAGTGTGTATAGCATCTCATTCCAAGCAGGTGATTACAAACTTGGAGGAGATGCCTCCGTGCTCCTGATCCTCCGGGAGATTAAGGATAAATGCAAAGATTTTGATGCGGCCGTTTTCCGGCACAAAGTGTGGTGCCCGTATCATTACTCCAGATGGTAATCACACTTAGATATATGGATTACTATTTATCTGCTCAGTAGGACATCGCTCCGACAAATAGTAAACCTTATCAAAGTCAACACAGCAGAACAATAAGATAGAAACTGTATTTTATTCCGCTAAGATTTTTATTACAAGTAGTAATTTACAACAACAAAATGGGACTAAGGGTGCGTTTGGTTGGTGGGATGAGGTTGAATGAGATGAGATAATACAGGTAGGATGAGATCGTTCTGGATGAGATGATTTAAGTATGGTGTTTGGTTGGTGTGATAGGATGATATATGATTTTGTTTGGTTGGTGGGATAGGATGGTTCCAGATAGTTCAAGATGATGTTTGGTTGGTGGGATAGGATAATACATGAATGATATTTTTGCAGTAAAATATGCCAAGGGTTGTCTTGTTTTGTTGATTAAATGACAATGAACACAACGGTTCAATCGGATCGCAAATTGGATACTCGGTTTAGAAAATATGGTTATTTGAAGCTCGTAAATCATGCCTTTTTTCCGTGCGCGTCTTGGAATTCAAGTGAACGGCGTGGTTCAGTATTTTTTCCTGAACGAGATGATAAAGCATAAACATAGAATATTCCTATTTCTTGAACCATCTCATCCCGAATGGTTTGGTTCCATTCAACCAACCAAACACCTGAACGAGCTCATTTCTCGCACCAGACGGTTCAGGACCAAATGATTCAACAAACCAAATGCACCCTAAGTCTCCTTATTTGCTTGTTATGCTCCACTGGTCGCCTACTCGTCCCACACGCAGAATATGGTGTCCATCTCACCCTGCTCCTCGTAGTGAGTGTCCTAGTCTCTTACGATCTCATCGGCACATGTGTATCCTTCATTCCACTCGGGATAGTTCCCGACCGGACTAGAATCTAACAAAGGATAATAATATCAAGGTTGAGTACTAGTGTACTTAGCAAGCATTATTAGGAAAAGAATGCACTGGATGACTCATCTCTGTTTATTATCGAATTTCTAGATCATCTCTTTTTCTTAAAATAAATAACTCACCAAAACTTTAAGTGACATATTTTAATACTGAAAAGACTACTAGTCACTCGGAGAGAAGAAAGACCCCAGTGGTTCCCGTAGACTCCAGTCCAGGAGAAGCGCAGGCTTGTATCACTTTACCCATAGCTACTCTGAACTCTCTTGGAACTGGGTCCCCTGTATTTCTTTAGATGCGGGTTCAAGATCAGAATACCGAATATTTTTCAAGTTACGTGATTAATTTTTTCACCCATTATCCTCTGTCGGTGTCTTGGGGCACTGACCCAATCCTCCACCGAGTTCCAGATAATGTTGGTTGTGCCGGTCTGCCCACGCCCAACACTCCACCTAGCGCCATAGCGCCTCCTCCTCCTCATCACCTATATTACTTACCCGATGTGGAGAGTATAGCCACATAACAATGTAGTATTTTCTGCCCGTCGAAACGAAAACAATGGTTGGCATTTAAATTACGGCTCCTGATCCGGGTGAGAGTTTTATTGATCCTTATATATTACCCATATGTAAAGGGTCCCACCTCTTCCCTTATCTCTTTCCTGCCACAGGCCTCCTTTACCAGCCATAATATTAACTCTTTACTCATTTCTTTTCTCTTTCATCTTCTTCTTCTTTCATTTATTTGATTTTGAGACATAGTTTTGATGCATCTCTCTCTCTCTGTGTATATATATATAACAACAATATACAGTTTACATTTAATATAACTATATTTATGTTCAAGAGATAAGTTTGCATTCGTAGTTGTAGAAATGATCGTCGTCGACAAAATCGGTATCAGCTACTCCTACCGGCGTTGGTTCGCTCACGCAATTATACAACGGCGTGAATAATAAATAAATAAATAAATAAATATATATATATATATATATATATATATATATATATATATATATATATATATATATATATAAATATATATGGTGCTATTATGCATACATTAGTCAGTTGGTTCTTTTTGTTAGCATATTTTAATTTAATAACACTTTTCAGAACCCCCGTTAGGTTAGCACTCTCCCTCCTACCGCGGTCGTTCTAGTCTGTCGTCTCTAGGATCGAGGTTGCCTATATTTGCGTTTTATCGTACAAAAAATAAAATACTACATGTACACGCATGCAACTATGTTTATTTAATCTTACACATGCAAATAAATGGCTAATCGATTTTTACGTCGGTGCTGTTTTAATTATTTTATGGTGATCGTAGAATGGATTACGACTATGAGGTAGTTGTAGAAGGGCTCACGACCATAAGGTGGCTATAGAAGGGCTTACGACCATAGGGGTGGTTGTAGATGGACTTACGATCACTCAATTAAGCTTCCCTTATGAATGTTAAGGGATATATTTAAGTACCATGTGATGGTTTTATCTATTATTAAGAATTATAAATAAATAATAATTTGATAATTATTAGATCCTCGTGCAGCTCGCGTCTGTACCTTCTTTATGTGATGTAATATAAAATATGTCAGACTTGTGCGATGTATATATATGGGTGATTCAACGATGTATAGATAATAGTGTTGTTTACACAGAATGTTCCGGATCATAGATTCGGTTCCAGACACCGGGCCGGGCCGGGCCGGGCGGGCTGCCCATTTGGCTACCTCGTCATACGATAGATACTATTTTCACTTAACCAATTGCTGAAGATCACCTGGCCTTGTCATGTACTAAATGGCCACCAGCCTCGTATGGGTTGGACTTTTGAACAGGTTATGGGCATCAAGTTAGTTCAGCATTCACGGTGTTGGGCCATGCTATGTACTGAAGTTGCTGGGCTGCAAACTGTATGTGAAAAGCATGACAACAATGTAGGAGAAAACACAACTATGACCAGAATCCGAAAAAAAAAAATGGTAAGAAAATATCTAGATTGCTGTATGTGCTAGATTTGCTTATTAATTTACATCATCGGTTATTATTAATTTTTCCAATATGTAATTAACCGAAATTTACAATATGAGCTATGGTTCGGTACACCTCTTTTAAAAGGTTTTAAGAATCTTACATAAAAGTAATTAATATTAGGTGGGAGCAAATATGCATAACCTAAGAAATAAATCAAATCTAAGATTTCCCCTACCTAGTATTCAAGTCCATATCTATATCTAATCTTCCATTTGATTTATTTTTTCTATGTTGGTACAGATTTGCCATCACCTAATTTTAACTACTTTGCTTTAAGTACAATATTATTTTGTAATTTGATAACTTCCAGTCATATTTAGTTATTTACCGGAATGAAATAAAAAGATGCATTTGAACGATGCATGATTATAAATCAAATGAGTACGATTCCATAATTATAATTGAGATTATGTGACACGCTGTGAGATGAGTGAAATAGCTTGAATTGCTGTTAGTGGGGATTCCCAACACCTAGCAATTTTTATTAATCAATTGAATTTAGATATATAGGTCACACTAGCAACTAAATGCTATTGAGGTCTTCTAAAAGATCTCTTAATTATCCAGCTATATCCTTTGCCTCCCACCTTATAACGACATGTTCAATTTGTCTTGATTTTCACCATTCAAATTTGTTTTAACATTCGCCGTCTTGATTTTCGTGCTCTGTGGTTATAAGGACAGTCTTGACAAGATATGTTTCTTGTCAAATTATAGTATGCAAATACTATGAGACACTTGGGGTAATGAAATTATTTTTCCTCCTCTCTTCTAGACTTCTAGCTACTCAACTCCACAAACATGCAAATGTTTGAACTTTGAAGGTACACTCATCGTCTAAAACTATGCATGGAACTTGTGAACATTTTAAGCATACATGCAAGATTGATTTATCCATTGGTATGTAGTATCTGTTAACACAATGTCACCATATCGAACAGAATATAATGTGGAGAATAAGAAGGCTACTGAATAAAGTACTTTGAATGTAATTAACAACCTTCTTGCTTGCTTGCCTCCCCTAGCAACAAAGCACTAGCTAGAGCACAGAAGAAAAGTTATTGTAACACAGACTCTTTGATCTCTGAACAAAAAATATCAAAAGGATAAAATTAAGAGAAGAAGGCTAAATTTAATCACGTCGATCGATGGAAATATCTTCCATGGTTGTATGCATCATGCATGGCTGTCTTGTCTCTGGCGCACCGCGCACTGCATGGCGAGCGGTCGCTTTATTCTCCTGGTCGCTAGCTGACCTGCTCGCCTATGATGTCGAGGCCGACGGCGAGGAACGTCACGCCCTGGAAGAGCAGGAAGTAGAAGTGCAAGCCCTGCGCCGACAGCAGGCTGCGCGTGGCGGCGGTGAGGAGGAGGAAGGCGAGCGCCAGCTCCTTCTTGAAGATCCGGTTCGGCGCCTTGGCCTTGCTGCTCTTCTTGGCGGGCGCGGCCACCGCCAGCGACGTGTCCACCGCCGCGGCCTGGTCCTTCTTCTCCTGCAGCTTGGCCCACTCCTCGTGCTCCTTGAGCTTGCCCCACTCCTTGAGCCCGCCCTCGGACACGCCGCGGACGAGCTTGGCTGGCGCCCTGGCGAGGGCGTCAGCCTCCGCCAGCGCGAGGATGTCGGACTCCGACGAGGTCCGGCCAGCCTTCTTGGTGACGATCCACTCGTAGGAGCTCCCCAGCTGGAACAGCCCGGACACCATGGCGTTGAACTTGGTGACGGACATGGTGTTCTCGAAGAGGAGGTACGGGATGACGAAGGGGAAGGACTTGGGCGCCGGCAGGATGTTGAGCACCGACATGATCACCGGCACGTAGCAGATGACCCAGATCGGCAGCTCCGCCTCCGGCACGAACATGGTCAGTGGCAGGATCACGCAGAAGAGCGTGAAGGAGTAGAAGGGCAGGATCAGCTTCCGCAGCAGGAAGAAGAGCATCACCAGGTTCGCCTTCTTCCAGAACGGGATCTGCACAGTGCACACCGACACGGCAACCATGGCTGTCAGTATCCGAAATGGCAATGGCAATGGCAACCATGGTGTCTGCTGTCTATTAAATTACCTTGGACTTGAAGACTGCCGGGAGGCAGAGGCGGAAGAGCTGCATGGGACCGGAGTGCCACCGGTGCTGCTGCTTCCGGTAAGCCTCGTACGACTCCGGCAGCTCGCAGAGGACCTGCATAAATACATCAATGGCGCTCAGCTCACCGTGTTAATACTTAATTAATAACAAGAATGAATGAATAATGGTTTGATTCTTGGGAGCTCAGAGTGAAGATACGTACCTTGACGTCGTTGAGGAAGATGAACTTCCAGCCGTTGAGGTGGGCGCGGACGGCGATGTCCATGTCCTCGACGGTGGTGCGCTCCATCCAGCCGCCCGAGTCCTCGAGGGCCTCGATGCGCCACACACCGGCGGTGCCGTTGAAGCCGAAGAAGTTGAGGTAGACGCCGTTGACCTGCTGCTCGACCTCGAAGTGGAAGCACAGGTTGATGTTCTGCAGCCGGGTCAGCAGGTTCTCGTCCTTGTTCACGAAGCTCCAGCGCGCCTGGACCAGCCCAAGCTCCGGGTTCCCCTGCAATATTTACGACGCCCCGAGTGGCAACGTGTCAAGTCAGTCCACTAAAGTAGAGTGTGAGTGGTCGTGTCACTGACTTGTGGGTCCGAAACATTAGTCCCGTTGTTGCAATCATTATGTTCTGGATACACAGTTGTGACACACGGAAGTTTGTCCAGGTGGAGTGTATGATTAGGTGCAAATTTTATGCTGTATGGTTCTAATGTTCCCTATCGTCGTCAACTCGCCATAAAAGCGAGTGTACTAACCAATTTAGTCAAAGCTTAAGTTGTTAGGAAAAGTCAATCTAGCAAGGTCAGCCAAATCTAAGGTTTGGAATTACATGGTCTATGTATTCCATCCGTTCAGAAATGTACGACGTTTTAGAAAGCGCGCAGTTAAACTTTTCTAACTTTGATTAATAATATATGAAACACTATTTAGATCGGTTAGGAGAGAATAGTATCGTAAGATTTGTCATGATAAATATTTTTATAATATAATAATTTTATTAACTTTTATTAACATAATCATAGGAAAAGTAATGGTCAAAGTTGAATATTGGAGATCGTGTCTATGTCCAAAACATCATACATTCTTGAACAGATGGAATACTAACTACAAGGACTTTCGTGTCTCTAATGCACTAAGGGCATCTCCAAATAGTTAGAGATAACCTTATCTCTAACATATGCTACATCATCTTTAGAGACAATATCTTTAATAAATAGTCTCTAGCATATTCTCTAACATTTATATTTTATAATTTTACTTTGAAATGGACCTACATATCAACTAGAGTAGATTAATGTATCATGTCTTGTTTCGCGTGCACGACAATCTTTTCAGAAAGAGACGACCTGTGCTCTCTCCCCTCCCCCTCTCCTCCACGTACAATTTTGTTGACGTAGCATAGCTAAGAGACGATAATAAATACACTATTAAAGATACCCTAAAAAGATTACAAATCTTGAATTCATGGCTTTTATTAGGCTCATGTACCAAGTCAACCTCATGCATTGTACATCAAGAATATTTATACTCGTACTTCAACACTATCCATCTTTTAATACTAGCTTGTTTGCAGCATTGAGATTTGAGACTGAGATTTGAAGAGATGTGCTCTCTCTATTCAAGAATATACGGTGTTTTGGATATCGGCACGGTCTCTATTATCCAACTTTGATAATTTATTTTCATATGATTATGTTATTAAAATTCTAAAATTATTATAATATGATAATATTTATTACGACAAATCTAATGATATTATTCTCTCATGACTAATTTAAATAGTTTCTCATATATTATTAATCAAAGTTTGAGAAGTTTGACTACACTCATTCTAAAACGTCGATTTCGGAGTATCTATTCTATTGGATGTGTACTAGAACATATGATATACCTTGAAGTGCGGCACGGTAAGCTTGAGGAAGTCGGGGTTGGGCTGGAAGTCGGCGTCGAAGATGGCGACGAACTCGTAGTCCTTGACGTAGTCGCAGCTCATGGCGGACTTGAGGTTGCCGGCCTTGTACCCGGTGCGCGCGAGGCGGTGGCGGTAGATGATGTTCACGCCCCTCTGGCTCCACTTGGTCACCTCCGCCTTGATCATCATCTGGCAAGTCTCGTCGTCCGAGTCGTCCAGCACTTGGATCAGCATCCTCTCCCGCGGCCAGTCGATCTGGCACACGTGCGAGATCGACGTCTCGTACACCTGCATGCACACGTACACACCCCCATCACAAGTGTGTTGTCAACTACCAACACGTACAGCATTGTCCATGGCGCGTTGGCACGTACGAAGGTGTGCCGCTGCTACTGACCTCTTTCTCGTTGCACATCGGCATCTGGACGAGGACCATGGGGAAGTAGGCGTCGTCGGCGTCGGCGCTCTCGACGTCGGTGTTCTTGCGGGGCTTGGAGGAGGCGGAGGCGCGGGGCTTGATGCCGCGGAGCTTGATCCAGAAGAAGCCGAGGCAGAGGACGACGCGGTCGACGGACTGCACCATGAAGAGGACGATGCAGAAGGCGGAGAGCTTCTGGATGGCCCAGGCGATGTAGTCGATGCGGAAGGAGATCCACGCCACGTACGCGCGGTGGAGCCACCCCTCGATCTGCTGTTTCTCCGGCATGCGGAGGTGCTCGGGGAGCTGCCTGAGGTTCTCCGGGAGGTGGCGGAGGTGCTCGGGGAGCTGCCTGAGGTTCTCCGGGAGGTGGCGGAGGTGCTCCGGCAGGTGCTGCAGGTTCTCGGGGAGCTGCCGGAGGTACTGCTCCGGCAAGTTCCTCGGGAAGTGCCAGCCCTTGAGGTAGGCCACCGTCTCGAAGGCGAGCATGGCGAGGGAGAGGAGGAGGAAGGCGCGGAGGAACCCGAGCATGAGCCGGCCACGGCCAGAGGCCTCGGCGTCGGCGTCGTGGCTCCGGCGGACGCGGCGGTTGATGACTCCGAGGAGCGCCCAGAACCCAGCGGCGAGCCAGGCCACGCACCCGACGGCGCGGTGCGCGCGCAGGAGCAGCACCCACGTGAACTGCTTGGCGTTCTTGCCGCGCGCCTTCTCGCCGTCGCCCGCCTCCATACCCGGCCCGTCGATCTCAACCAGCGAGTAGGGGTTGTCCATCTTCACCACCACCGGCGTGCCGCGCTGCTCCTCCTTGCCCCACCACGACTCCGACACGTACGTGCTCGGGGGCGCCATTGTTTACTCGACCAATCAATCGCGCCTACCTTGCTCAGCTCGCGCGCGCCTGGGCAAGCGTGTCGTTCTTGGAGAAGCCTCAGGGATGAGTTGTTCTTGGAAGTGCAGCTATCAAGCTTGGTTCCAAGAACTCAACATGTGAGGATGCTTCCCCCCTGGCTTTCCTGCCTACCTCTTGGCCCTCACTTTATCTTGTGCTAGTGAAGTGATTCTGCTGCTGTCCCTTCAATTCTTACCTCAGATGAACTCACTCACCTATGGACAATAGTAGATCAAATCAAGTCAAGAAATGGCAAAACACAAGTTACATTTTTCAGAACCAGAAGAAGCACAAGAATTAAACGAAAAAAACAGAAGTGAGCAAGTACATCATAATGGAGCCAGAGATTAACTAACTGTACCTTGTAACCTGATGAGAGAAGAAATGGATCCTTGTGCCTGAGCTTCAGATCCAAGAAAGGTGACTGCCTTGGAGGAGACAATGCACACACAAACACACACACACGAGCACTCACTCTGGTGTCTAGATCAGCTCACACAGTGGCTGGCTAGCTAGCTGGTTGAGGATAGTAGAGATACAGTGGAGTAGTAGTAGTGAGTAGAGTGTAACCAACTGCTACTGCTGTACTACAAGCTCCAGACTCTAGACTCCAGAGTAAGGCATCAAGTAGGCCACTAGGAGGGTTTTATAGAGATCGGGAGATGCAAGTATGCGACACTAGCTAGCTGCTGCTTCATTTTTTTTCTCTCTGTTTTTTTTGGAACATAGTAGAATCTGCAAGTTTTGACCTGATTTGGGCATTAAATTCATGCATGTATGGTGGTGTGATCTTGACTTAAAAACTTCGAGGAATTGGGGAATCTGCCGGCACCGTGTGCGTCGATCGAGTCCATGCCATGTGGGGTCTTTAAATGAAGCCCGTTGCTGGAGCCTGGACTGGTCCTATGTATGCAGTATATATTATCGCTAACTTGTACTACAAAATATATACTTGAGTGTGAATTAACCGTTAAAACACAGTCAAGCAGCTAATTGCGGCTTTATACGCTCATTAAGAAGCTTCCTTGTAATTTTTTGGGATCGCGCTTTCCTGATTAGGCTGCTCTTCGTGTCCTGCCTGCTATCTCCGAAAGTTAGGCTTGATCGGGCTTGGGTTCGGGCTTGATACTGAGCACGAGTTTGGTTCAAGCTAAATTAGGATCGTGTTTTGGATGGGCCACAAAAATTGACAAAGTCACAAAATAAAAAGATCAAAATCTCATGCGTTCGAACTAACTAAAATTTTGACATCTCTTCTTTCCTAATATCATGTAGACATACACTTGAGCTGAGCTAGAGTTATATCGGGTTGAATTCGGGCTGGAGTTTGAGAACAAACTTGATCTGACCTTGATTCGAACCGATCTTAAATTGTATGCCGTGTTGAAGCTATTTTGGCAGACCAAACAAAGGGAAATGAAACACATATTCAGAAACCTCTTTCTCACATGGAAATGTACAATTTACAATTGAAATTTTAGTACTGACATGTATATTGTTTCTCAGCATTCGTCCAATTTTGCTATTTCCTTTCAGAAGCCAATAGTTCAAAATACAATGCAAGCTCGTATTCGGTTCAATTAACTCGAATTTAATTAATTTGGATCCCTTCATTCACAAGAAAATCATAACCAATCCCCATCCCCTGTGCGGGTACATGCATGAAAATAAATAAATAAAACAGGGGCACACTTGCATAAGCATTCAATCTAATTTGATTTAATAGGGCCCGCATAATTCACAAAATTGTGGGTTCAAAACGTTGCAAGTATGACAAAGAAAAACAATTAATTGCACTCCTCTCAAGCTGTGCTTCTTCTTTCCCAATCTTTTTTTGTGTGACTTGCTTTTTTTTTAATCCTTCCCATTAAAAAATTGTAATCCTTTTCATGAAATATTTTCCCTTCTTGTTTTGAAAGTTGTCATGAATTTATAGTCATTTTGGCCAATTTTTTTCCTTTTGATTTGTCATTGTTATTTTTGTTTTCACCATATGTATTTTCTGTTACATTTAATACAACTATATATTTTTCATTCTTGTTTTTGTGTATGCTTATGATGTATCCTATGAGACCGAATCTGAGTTATCGTAGTTGATGCTTCCATTCTGGTCGTTATATTTATTGATCTCTTTCAACCTCTGGATCGAATCAGGGATTTAGATTTTACCTTCTTTATCTGATCTTTTGCAGTAATTTAGTACGACTAGTTTACTTTCTGCAGCTCAGTTTACTTTGATCTAGTTTACTTTCTGCAGCTCGATCAGTTTACTTTGATCTCATGGTCATCAGATCATACTTCAAATATTTACTTGTCAGTTGTCGCACATTTCAATCAAATCAAGCAATGAACGTTCGGAAAACATGTCACATGTTGGGACCGGAGCACATATAGATTACTTTGAACTTTCACAATGATCATTAGTCATCTGTTAAATACACAACTAATATTTAAACATTAACTCCATTTGGCATGAACCTTCCCCACACAAAAGGTATTGAATGAGACATGCATGGCGCATAATTATATGATATATACACGGGTATTTACCTAAGTTTTTTCTTCTCATATTCTACAAATGACAATTCTGGAAATCGAATATGATTATTTGAAACTCAAACAAGAACATATATAAACTTGATCCACACGAATGGATCTAAGGAAGGTGTGTGTTGTACATGACTTGATCACTAATTTACTTCTTCATTACTTCCAGCAAAATATTTTTCTTTATGCCTAATTTCCAAGTAAGAACGAACATCCATTTCAAAGTGCAAATCGTTTAGCCTTATATAGTTTCTAAACATGAATTGTCCTACATTTTACATATAGGCAAAAAACTACATATACTTCCGCTTTATACCCTTATATATATATATATATATATATATATATATATATATATATATATATCTCCCGGTGTAGTTACTCCCACCTTTGATATACCACTTAAAAGAACATAACATACTTCATTATCACTTTGGGTATACTGTGATACTAATTATAAGATACTCCAATGTGAATCACACTAAAAATTTGCAAGAGAGTCTATAGTTTTAGCATATTTTGTAAATATCTTCATATTCGCACATAAAAAGGAGTATATCTAAAAATTGTACATACCACCTCTGAAAATGTGTAAATACCACCTATATAGTCTTATATACTCATATACTACACATACATACTCTGTTGCATGCAAGATACTCCCTACGTTGTGAGATATGTGAGATACTGAATAGGAGTAACTACTCCGAGAGTAGAAAATGCTTCCTATATATATATATATATATATATATATATATATATATATATATATATATATATATATATATATATATATATATATATATATATATATATAGACGCTTTTTCAGACTCTCGGAGTATGTACTCCCACTTCTAATATACCACTTAAACGAATATATTATACTTCTTTATCACTTTCAGTATACCGAATACCAATTATAAGATACTCCAATGTGACTTGAGCTGAAAATTTTCATTGGAACCCTTTATTTTTGCTATATACCATTTTTCATACATAAAAGAAGTATATACACGGATTTTGGTATAAAAAGTGGATTTTTATAAAATTTTTCATTGAACTCACTTTGAGGTATCTTATAATCATTATTGGAGTATACTCAAATTGATAAAGAATTATAATCATACAGTTTAAGTGGTATATGAGATGTGAGTACATACTCCCAGTAGTACCATACCATTTTCCTATATATATATAGGAATAAGTCCAGATTACTCTCTCGAACTATCAGAAAAGTCTGGTTTACCCCCTGAACAAAACTGGTTATTTAACCCCGTGAACTTACAAAAATCGGACACAAAACCCCTCAGGCTGGTTTGAAGAGGTGGTTTTGCACACATGGCAACTTTTGTCCATGTCAGCATGCAACGTGGCCACTTTTGTCTCTCTCCTCCCTATTCCACGTGGCGGTGACTCAAAGCGGCCATTAAGGTATCATTAACACCGACTAATCATTGCCTTGGCGCTAATCGAAGGGGATTTGCCCTAATGACAAGGGAACAATGATGTCTGATTTACGGACAGCAGAGGAAGGCGCGCGGCTTGGGCTCGCCGCGGCGAGGAGGGCATGGCGGAGCCGGGCAAGGGCAGGGATGGGAAGCTCTTGGCGAGGTGGAGTTGATGACGGTGGTGGCGACGCCAGAGAGTCGCTAGAGCAGCGACGCGAGAACAAGAGGGCGGCGGCAGCGGCGCTTGGCCAAATCCGACAATGGCGTTCGACCGACTCTTGACGAGAGATCATGGAAGCATGGGTGAGAGTGAAGCTCAAGGGACCTACCAAGCCAAGAATGGGCGCCAGAGAAGAACGGTGGAGGGAGATCAACGGGGAAGAAGAAAGTGGTCAGAGCCGATGAAGATGGGCAAATGTGGCGACAACGGTGAACCAAAAGCAACTTCGTTTGAGGGAAAGTACTCCTTGGCTTGGGAGGCTCTTGGTGACGGGGTCGGTGCGGTGGTGGTGTCGTCGGAGCGGCGGCGCGACAACAAGGGGGCGGCAGCGGTGCTCGGCCAAATCCGACAACGGCGTTCGACCGACTCTTGACGAGAGATCATGGAAACATGGGTGAGAGTGAAGCTCAAGGGACCTACCAAGCCAAGAATGGGGCGTCGGAGAAGAACGGTGGAGGGAGATCGACGGGGAAGAAGAAAGTGGTTGGAGTCGATGAAGACAGGCAAATGCGGCGACAACGGTGAACCCAAAGCAACTCCGTTTGAGGAGAAGTACTCCTTGGTTCGGGAGGCTCTTGGTGACGGGGTCAGTGTGGCGGTGGCGTCGCCGGAGCGGCGAATCGCCGGAGGAGGCAGGGAGGAGCTGGGTGGGCCGAGCCAGGGAAGCGAGCCAGCAGAGAGGCGCACAGTCGAGCTGGGGTGGCGACCGTGAAGGCGAATCGGTGGAGAAACCCCTGCGGAGTGCGACGGGGGAGGCGTAGAGTGCGTGGCCAATGGCGGCGGTGGGGACGGGGAGGTCGCGGGAGAGGCGGATGGTGTGAGAAGCTCGACGCCTCCTCTCCTCTGCTATGTCTCTCTTGTTGCTCTGTCTCTCTCTCTATAGTCAGCAAAACCACTGCCATGTGTGCAAAATCACCCCTCCAAACCGGTTTGAGGTGTTTTTTGTCCGGTTTTCGTAAGTTCAGGGGGTTAAATAACCGGTTTTGTAGTTTAGAGGGTAAACTAGACTTTTCTAATAGTTCGATGGAGTAATCTGGACTTATTCCATATATATATATTAGGAGAATACGGGTTTCATAGGAATTTTGCAGAAAACAAATTATATCCTATGAAAATTATTATGTAGTTCCTGCATTCTAAATAGGCGTTAATGATTAATTTATTTTTCATTCTCTTGTGGAATAGAGGACTTAGATAAATATATAATGGTCATTTTGTATCACATCTTAACGGAATTTGTGTGAGAAGTTCATAACGACTTGTACATTGATAGCACGAAGGTAGTACCATAATCTGAAACTGAACTAGTTAGGATTGAGAGAACCTACATCTAGCATAGGCATTAAGTCTCATAACTCAGTGTGAAACCACATACAACTTCACATGTACGAGGCAAATTAACATTAGCAGACAAGATTTTCCCTCGAAATGCTCTTCCTAGCAATACTTAAAACCAAACTTTAGTACACTCTGGCCTCCAATTATAGCCAGGTCAAATTAGGCTCTTGCAATATTTTAGCTTAAGCCGGATTTGATCGTAGTCAAATGATGATATGGATCGACGCGGTATCAAAACTCACACGAATCCCTAGAATGGAAGCCCTCGTGAGCTGGAGCATTTGTCCATGGTTGTGTTTTTTTAATCTCCGGTTCACAATCTCGATGCAATTTTGCTTCCTTTGTGAAGTTAAGGAAAAAAGGACATCATCAAAAGTTTCAACATTACTGTGCATGCATTGCTTCAAGCTGACTTGAAATAATCCAGAGTGACATGTGAGTGAGTGAGTGCCCATGCAATGACGTAGTATGTAATTATGAGATGAAGTTTGCATCAAGCAGACAGACCATCGATGATATGACATCAAATCAAAGAGGGCATCACTGTTGTGCGTGAGAGTTTGAGTTTCACCTACAGAAATGTTGGCCATTAATCTAGACTCCCTGGCGCGTACGGGGAATTATTGAGAGATCTTTCTATATTTATAGATATTGTTACTATTTATAAACCGACAATATCTCTTGTAATCTTTTATATAGATAGAATATATCTCTTGTAATCATCAAATTGCAATCTATCTATATGAGATCAATGCATTGCGCCTCCTCGAGGCTTCAATCCGAAACCCTAACATAGTATCAGACGCCGTCGAGGTCCCTTGACTCGCCGTCTTGCCGTCCACCTTCTCCCGTGTGCACTGCCGCTCCCGGCCGCACGTGCCACTTTTCTCCTGTGTGCGTCGCCGCTCCCGGCTGCACGCACCTGTTTTCTTCCACTACTCTCGCGTGCGCGATCGTCATCTACCGCACGCTAGCTCTTGCATGCACGATCGTCATCTACCGCACACCATCTTCTCCTACTGCTCTCGTGCGATTCACCTCCTGATCGCACGTTCATCTTCTGTCTGCGCTGCTTCTCGCGTTCGCCTCTGGGCAGCGTGTGCTGCTCCTCCCGTCTGTGCGCCTCATCTACCGCCGCACGTCCACCATGAGTGAAGACCACCCCGTTGCCACCATCACCATGCCGGCTCGCCATGCGCACCTCTGGGCATAAGCCGTAAGCGTTGGCAACATCAAGTCTCTTATCCTGGTGACCCTCAAGCTTTTCGCCTCCAACTATGCGAAATGGCGCACTCTTGGCCCATTCATCAACTCGACATAAAAACGCCTTTCTTCATGGCTCAAAATCCGATACCTCCCTTTTTATTCTTCATTGCGGTCTTGGTACCGCGTATCTTCTTTTATATGTTGATGATTTCATTCTCACAACGTCTTCCACCCTTTACTCTCATGTATCATTGGTTCTCTTCACCCTGAATTTGCTATGACTGATCTCGGTGATCTCCACCACTTCCTTGGTATCACTGTCACTCGGTCCACAGCCGATCTCTTCTTGACACAAGCCATATATGCCGCTGAGCTCCTTGACCATGCAGGCATGGCTTCGTGCAAACCGGCACCCACCCCTACTGATACCTCACCCAAACTTTGTGGCACCTCTAGACCACCGGTTGATGATCCCGCTACATATCACAACATTGCCAGCGCTCTTCAGTATCTCACATTCACTCGTCTTGACATCGCATACGCAATACAACAGATTTGCTTGCACATGCATGATCCATGCGACTGTCACCTTGGGTTAGTGAAGCACGTTCTTCGGTACATTCAGGGTACCCTTTCTTACGGACTACGTCTCACCCCGTCCTCCGTGGATACTTTGGTTGCTTACAGTGACGCCTATTGGGCTGGGTGTCCCGACACACGCCATTCTACGTTCGGCTATTGTCTTTATCTTGGCGACAACTTAGTTTCCTGGTCCTCCAAATGCCAAAACACTATTTCTCATTCCAATGCAGAGGCTGAGTGTCGTGCCATTGCCAATGCTGTTGATGAGGCTACCTGGTTGCGCTAGCTTCTTTAGGAATTACGCCGGCCACTCACCATGGCCACCATTGTATTCTGTGATAATATTAATGTTGTTTACATGACAAACCAATCCGGTTCATCGTCAACACACTAAACATATTGAGATTGATCTCTATTTTGTTCGCGATAAGGTCGTGTTGGGCCATATTCGTGTCTTACATGTCCCCTCGACATCACAGTTCGCCGACATCTTCACCAAAGGATTGTTGTTGTCTTTGTATGTCGATTTTCATACCAGTCTCATCGTCTATCCGAGTGGCTGACGCTGTGACTGCGGGGGTGTGTTAGTAAAAATATCTCAAGATATATGTCTATATTTATGGATATTGTTACTATTCACAAATCGATAATATCTCTTGTAATATTTTGTATAGATAGAATATATCTCTTGTAATCTTGATGTATAGATATAATATATCTCTTGTAATCGACAGATTGTAATCTATTTATATGATATCAATGCATTGTGCCTCCTTGAGGCTTCAATCCGAAACCCTAACAGGCAAATGCAAAATAATACTAACTCTTACAGGTCCCATCTAGAGCGCGAGATTCTCGTGTAAATTCCATAAACAAAACCTACATTTATTGAGTATGAAAGATTCTTTCCTCTAAAATCCCTCCTTCTCAAGAAATAAAAATTTAAAAGGAAAACATATTAAATGGATGCATGTCATGTATATCGCAGTACTACAGCAATATATATGAAATAAAGAAATAATTCAAAATAGGTGTCGGTATGTTTTATAGGGAATTTTGGGGGTTTTTTTATCTAAGAAAATGGCCTGTTTCTTCCAAAAATGTGTAAATGCTTACACAAAATTACTTCAAAATAATCCTCCAAATTACTCCTCTTTCAAATTTTCTATTCCAAATGGGACCTAAAAATGCTTATCATAATTTGACTAGGATTGGTAGCTTTAAACTTTCATATGTTAAGGATTGGTTGAGTTACATAATGTATAAATGCTAGAGGAAGTTAGCCATGCATGTTTTCTTTTCAGCTACAAAATTGGATTGGGTGTAGGAATATCTACTAGTGCTTCCCAATTTAAGGGAACGCATTGAGGCACCACTTGACAGATAATAGGAGTCGAGATCGCCATTAGCCAAGCAATTGATCAGAGGTGCCACTGATAGGTTAGGTTTTCTTTAGGATCTCCTAGGTTAGATCTAGCAGGTTCTTTAGGGTTCGAGTTCTTGAGGTAAAACCGAGAGGGAGAGAGGTACCGACCTTCTGATGTAGAGAGGAGGAGTTGGCCATCGCGGTTCGCTCGGTGAAGTCTCGCGCACGGCAAATGACGGTCGGGAAGAGGTACGGGCTGCTCGGCGGCGTGTCCCGGGCGGCGTCTCCCCGGCTGCGTGAACGGCGGTAGTGCTTCCCGTCGCTTGAGCGCCCCCTCTTAGATCGGGTCTAGGGTTTTGTCGGTGGGTCTGGCGGCGGCACGGTGAACCTCGGCCTACGTGCCGCCCGGGCCCCCACCTCTTATATGTAGCGGCCATGACAGGCCCACCACCTATTAGGTGGGCGCCCGATCGTATGCGCGAGCAGGGGGCATTTGGCCGTTGGGCCAAATGCCTTGAGATCATTCTAACATTCTCCCCCTTGATCTCAATCTATACTTTATCTTTAATTACTTTTACCTTTACACATTCCATCACAGATTAGTGCATAGAACATGTCTCATCGTCACGGTCAATTGCTGATAGATTTAACAGTTACAATACACCTATCTGTTCTGAAATAGTTACTTTAATCTGTTGGGCCATCTTTTAGTCCAGGAATCATAGGCTTTCCCTTAAACCCATGCCGGCTACATGTTCTCTGAACACGTTGGGTGGTAAGCCTTTAGTAAGCGGATCCGCTAGCATCTTTGCGGTACTTATATGCTCAAGACTTATAATTTGATCCCGAACTTTATCTTTCACAACATAGTACTTTATGTCAATGTGTTTGGCAACACCACTTGACTTATTGTTGTGGGCATACGTTCATGCGGGTTCATTATCGCAGACAACTTAAGTGGTCTATTGATGTCGTCAACCACTTTTAAACCGGTATGAACTTCTTTAGCTTGCTTCACTTGCCCCGTAGCCTCATAACATGCTACAAACTCGGCATACATTGTGGACGATGTGTGACGGTTTGCTTTGAGCTTTTCCACGATACTGCTCCTCCAATGAGAGTGAACACATATCCGGATGTAGACTTTCTATCATCTCCGCAAAATCGAATCAGATACCCCACTATATGGAGTGAATCGATCTTCAGATATCATCATGAGGCCTTTTGTTCCTTGCAAATAACGCAAGACTTTCTTTATCAATTTCAATGTTCTATTCCGAGATTGCTCGAATCGCTAAATAACCCAGAACAAATGCTAAGTCGTATGTGCATACTTGAGCATCTTGTAAGCTTCCGACACCAAGCATATGGAACCGCTTTCATTTGATCGATCCCATACCGTTCTGGGGCATTGAAAATCCCCATATCTGCCGCCCTTGACTATAGGTGCAGTGAAGGACTACATTTATGCATACCAAATTTCTTTAAGATTTTCTATGTATGTCTTTTGCGATAGTTCCAATGTCCCTTTGTTTCTATCCCTGAATTTCGATCCCTAGAACGAACGAAGCTTCACCAAGATCTTTCATATCAAAGTTTGAAGACAAAACTTCTTTGTCTCCATGAGTGACTAACATCACTACTAGCTAGTAGGATATCATCCACATACAGGATTAGGAAGATAAACTTCCCATCTTTAAACTTTGCATAAACACAGTTGTCCTCTACATTTTCTTTAAACCCAATTTTTCTTATTGTACTGTCAAACTTCAAGTACCACTGTCTCGAAGCTTGTTTTAACCCATAAATCGATTTCTTTAGGCGGCATCCCATTCTTTCATTTCCTTCCATGACAAAGCCTTTTGGTTGTGCCATGTAAACATTTTCCTCTAAATCCCCATTAAGAAATGCCGTCTTGACATCCATATGATGTAACTCTAAATCATAATGTGCTACTAATGCCATTATGATTCTGAAGGAATCTTTACATGAGACTGGAGAAAAAGTCTCATTGTAATCAATCCCTTCTCTTTGCGTAAAGCCTTTTGCCACAAGTCGCGCTTTGTATCTTTCTACATTCCCTTGGGAGTCAAGCTTTGTCTTGTAGACCCATTTACACCTCTCTGCTTTGGCTCCTTTAGGAATAATTTCAAGTCCTGCACTTTATTAGTCTTCATGGACCTCATCTCCTCTTCCATGGCCTCAAGCCATTTTGAGGAATTTTCGCTTCATGGCTTCTTCAAATGAGATGGGATCATCCTCCATTTGAAATTCCTCTGTATGATAAACTGATAATCATCGAAATAGCTGATCTTCTTACTCTTTGAGACCTCCTGGGGCCTCCTCATTTGGTACATCTTCTGCTTGAGGTCATTGTTGCTCCCCTCATCTGTGGCAATGGGTTCTATAGGATCCTCAAGAGCAGTTCCTCATTCTCATTCATTGTTGCCACAGAGGAACAATAACAGTCCGGCACCACAGTTGTCTTGCACCGCGGTGCAAAGGACAAAGCAGTAGTATGAAAATGGCTCTTGAATCATCGGGTGGGCGATCGCCCGCTTCTCTTCAAGGTCAATCTCACGAGCTACCATACTTCCTCTCATCATTTCATCCTCTAAGAAGACAGCGTGTCTCGTTTCTACAAACTTTGTATATCCGTCTCGACAAGAGAAACGAAAACCTTTTGACTTTTCAGGTAGCCAATGAAATGGCAACTTCATCGCTTTGGGATCAAGCTTCCCAAGGTTTGGGTTAAATACTTTAGCCTCAGCAGACTCCTCCACACACGTAAGTGGTTTAGTGAGGAACTCTTCCGTCCACAACTCGCATGCGGTGTTTTGGGCACCGACTTACTAGGCACTCTGTTGAGAATATGAATGGCGGTTTTCAACGCTCCATCCATAGACTCAATGGCGGTGTGGAATAGCTCATCATGCTTCGCACCATATCCATCGAGTGCGGTTGCGTCTTTCAGCTACTCCATTTTGCTGAGGTTCGCCCGGTGTAGAATACTGGGCTACTATACCATTTTCCTGTAAAAACCTTGCAAAAGGTCGAGGAACTTGTCCATATGGGGTATGTCGACCGTAGTACTCCCCCCCACGGTCAGATCGGACTATCTTAATCTTTAAATCGTGTTGGTTTTCAATTTCAGCCTTAAATATCTTGAATTTATCCAAGGCTTCATTTCTTTCTTTGATTGGATAAATATATCCATAACGGGAGTAATCATCCGTGAATGTTATGAACGAGTCATATCCATCCACACTTTTCACAGGAAAAGGACCACAAATGTCTGTGTGAATAATTTGTAGAATTCCTGTGCTTCTTTTGGCGTCTTTCTTAATTTTCTTTACATATTTTCCTTTAATGCGATCTCGCATTGTTCTAAGTCCGAGAACTCTAATGGAGGAAGAATATCATTCTTAACTAGTCTTTCTATTCCCCTCAAATATGGCCTAAACGACGATTGCCATAATTTCGACGACGCATCTAGAGTTCTCTTTCGTTTCTGCTTACATTCGTGAGACGAGATTCATTCACTTTCGCACGCGACGCTCCCATTTTCGCATACAACATTCACATCATCACAAAATGATAACAAATAAAGCTCATTTTGTAAGATGGCAAGACCAACACATTCTTTATTAAACATTATTTCACACTTGCCATTTCCAAAATGACAATCATAACCATCATTGTCCAAACATGAAATACTAATCAAATTCCTCTCAGAAGAGGGAACATAAAGAACATCTTTAAGTAAAAGAGTGAAGCCATCACTAGCTCTAATGAAAGATCGCCAATGCTTCAACTTCACTTGGACTCCATTTGCGACTTTAATGCATCTTTCTTTTCTTTGCGTATTCCTCGTCGAACGGAATCCTCAGATGTTATTGGCAACATGAACAGCTTGCACTCGAATCAATCCACCAAGTAGATTTTGAATATTGTACATCTGAGGACTCATTTATGAAGGTAATAATGTTCTCATCTTTCTTTTCCATTATCATCTTTAAGTAATCGGGACAGTTCTTCTTGTAGTGTCCCATCTTCTTCTTGATGAAGACAACGATCTTTGTCTCACCGCAAACTTATTCTGTTGAGGCCGATGGACATGGGCTTTTCCTTGTTCCTTGAGGAGAAGTTATTATTGAAGTTCTTTTTCTTGTTGTCCTTCACATAGTTGATAGAACCACCATGTGAGGATTTAAATCTTTCCTCCTCTTGCACACACATAACTATGCACTTTTCTAAATCCCATTTCTGGCTGCATGTTGTAGTTGACAACAAAGTGTCAAACTTATCCGGCAAGGAAGCAAAATCAAATGAATAAGGAACTCATCCTTGAGAGCCAAATCCATTGGTTTAAGCTTGGATGCCAAGTTGCTCATCCTTAGTATGTGTTCTCTTATGCCACGCCACCACCGAGTACCTTTCACACAAGTCGCTTAATCACTGTGTAGCATATGTCTTTGAAGAGCCAAGAACTCGACTCTTTATTTTCTCAAGGTACTCTGTGATGATGTCACACTCGGATTGAGCCCACAATTGCAGTGCTCAATCGTGTTCTTTATCACGACCAAACATTTCTTGTTGGTCGTGGTCCATTTCTTATGCTCAAGGTCATAAGACATCCGTAAGGGAGCATGGTCCTCTGCTTTTCTCGCCAAGCAAGTATCATCCTCATTTTGATCCCTCACTGGTGCCATAGGCTCAGTGAGACGAGCTGTAGTGAGGACCCAGTCCACCTCAGCCAAGATAAACGCTAAGTCTATCTTTTTCTTCCACTCTCCATAATTATCTCCTTTGAGAGTGGGTATCTCTCTGATACAACTCATCAAGTTGTATCCGCTTGAAAAAGGTTCAAATAAAGTGAGAACGTAACATTAAAATTATATGCCTTATTTCCAACGTTGGTAAAAAATACGACATACAATTTAAATCAGTTTTATCTATACATTAAATCTACATCACCGTTGGACAGAAATAGAAATAATGCATAAAATCATCAATTAAAAATTACAATATTGTTATTATCAACGTTGGTCAGAAAATAACAATATCATAAATTTCTGGAAATTATCACTATTTTTCCAAAATTAAATTCTCCCGTTGGTTCGAATTTAATAATGAAAAAAAAACAATCAACATTAACTTTTGCAAATGAAACGTAATTATTCTAAAATAATTCATTATCTGAAGCATTATATCAGACACTTTTAATCTCGAAAAATTAACACGTTGGTGCAAAATTTTACAGATTTGAATCAAATTTCATTGAAATTCATCAAAAACACTTCAAAAACAATAAAAATCGAAAACGGGTTTCGCTTCAAATCGCCATTTGGCCCATTCCTTGCGGCGCGCCCATGGCGCCACTCCCTGCCGGCCGGCCTCACGCGCGCGCCGCGCGCCGCGCCTCGCGCGCTATCCATCACCGTCGGATTTACATCCGACGGCTCTGCCGCTCACGCGGCCGATCGCGGCGCGCAACTGGGCTCGGGCGGGATTTCTCTCGCCTGGGCCAAAGTGGCTCGGGTCCATGGCGCGATCTCGGTGTCCATTCGATCCGACGGCCGAGCGTCGTTATCGCCGGATCAAAACCGCCGCGCGGCGAAAACCCTAACCCTAACCATTCTCTCCTCTCCTCTCTCTCGCGCTCGAGCGAACTTCGGCCGGCGGCGGCGCGGCGGCGGCGACTACGCCCACGCCGCCGGAGAAGAAGAAGACGGCGCCATCGCGGGCCCTCCGCTGGCGCGCGCGCTCCACGAGAGGAGCGCGCCGCCGAGCGGCTCCGTGTTGGCGCCCTGTCCGTGCGTCGACGGTGGCGCGACGTGGGCGCCGGCGAGCCACGGCTCGGCCGATCTCCCGCACGCCAGCGACGAAGACGGCTAGGTGAGTCGGTTCTTTTCAGATCTAGGGTTTCCCCTTTTCTGTTCTTTCTTTCTTTTCTTTTCCGCACGTCGGTCAACCGACGGCGGTCGTTGTTCTAGGGTTAGGGGGGTCCTTCTCTTTTCTTTTCCCGTTCTAGATCTACCCTTAGGATTTGCTCTGATACCATTGATAGGTTAGGTTTTCTTTAGGATCTCCTAGGTTAGATCTAGCAGGGTTCTTTTAGGGTTCGAGTTCTTGAGGTAAAACCGAGAGGGAGAGAGGGGTACCGACCTTCGGATGTAGAGGAGGAGGAGTTGGCCATCGCGGGTTCGCTCGGTGAAGTCTGCGCACGGGTAGCGATGGTCGGGGAAGAGGTACGGGGCTGCTCGGCGGCGTGTCCCGGGCGGCGGCGTCTCCCTGGCTGCGGTGAACGGCGGTAGTGCTTCCCGTCGCTTGAGCGCCCCCTCTTAGATCGGGTCTAGGGTTTTGTCGGTAGGTCTGGCGGCGGCACGGTGAACCTCGGCTTACGTGCCGCCCCGGCCCCCACCTCTTATATGTAGCGGCGGCGAGGCCCACCACCTATTAATGAGCGCCCGATCGGGCGCGAGCAAGGGGGTGCATTTGGCCGTTGGGCCAAATGCCCTGAGATCATTCTAACAGCCACACCACTGACAGTCAGTGACTGACTCTATGGAAACTAAAAGAGAATACTTGTGTATAAAGTAGCCCTAGTAAATATGTAGGAGTACTGTTTTTTGCTAGTAAACCCAACGCTGATCAAGTTGACAAATCAAACTTGGGCTAACACAGCATATATGGGCAAACCAGCACCCAAATTAAATCACTGAAACTGTCAGAGCTAAATTGCCACTCGTGCTCTGCCAGCCTACATTGTAAGTTGCAACGGTAGTCTTCGTTGACATGGTTTAACTAATTTCTTCCTCTTTTGTCTCCTCGTGGAGAAATGGTTAACGGTAGTCTTCGTTGACATGGTTTAACTAATTTCTTCCTCTTTTGCCTCCTTGTGGAGAAATGGTTAACTGTTTGACTCCATGCATCAGCTCCTTGTGCCACTTGCACTTAAGTTCTTCATGTCAACCTCGATCTATCAAGACAAGGCCGAACTAATCTAATTAGTACTCCCTCCGTGCGTGAATAGATGACATCCTGTAGTATAGAATTGGGCACGGAAACGTCAAATAAAAAAACCCGGAGGGAGTAAAAAGCAATCTTACTGTCCAAATTCTTTCTTTTCTTCGAGCTGAGTTCTGTCACGTGAAGTTAGCAAGTTTTGTCAAATTATCGTCTTAGTCATTTCTATGTCTCAATAGTCTATTTTTTTTGTGGCACTAACAATGCTTGATATGAATATAATGGGGAGGGCCTACCCTATGATTTTGTTGGTAGGGAAAAAATCAACATCTGATAGGAAGAGGCCTAACATGAGACCCCCTCTAGCAAATTTTCTTCCTGAAAAAACACTATGAAGAAGCGCTGAAACTATGAAAAGGAGTGGATCCACATCCACATGAGGGGGAGAGCATTGTTTTGATAAAAGAATCGGCCACCATTGGATAAGATGGGGATATATACGGCAACTAGAAAGTTCCACAGCAGGTAGTGGGGCAACATCCTTGAAGCCACTGATTATCTCTCCTATTCCTTACTATTGATACCCAACTCAGAGCTTGTTTGGATACATTATAATACAACTTAATCCCTTCGGATTGACAAATAATTTAACCTGAAATCTCTTCCAATCCGAAGGATTTGAATCTAATCTCTGCTTATACAAACAAGCCTCAGGGAACCTCCGTCCCGTTGCCGTCCTTGTTGGGATTAGGGGCACCTCACATGAAAAAGAGCAAGAACACACAGTAAAGAGCAAGCGGTAATTAACCGGCAAGTATGACCAAATTAACAAATTTGAGGAGATACCAGCGATGGTGCCGATATATGGAGAAGTAGGGTGGGAAGAGACAACGACGTTCCAGTGGCAGAACGGTATGTACAGTAAGTAGGCTAGATGGTCAGCACGTCTGGCCACAGCTCCTTCTACAGCTGGGGATATATGTGACACCTCAAACGACAACTTAGCAGAAATTGCGTGCATCATGGCTTAGTACCTTGGCTGTGGCACATGAGCATACCTGTGGGCTGTGGCGGCAACAGCCGGGCTAGCAAGGTGGCAAAGGGATAGCCAGGGACGGGCACAGATCTTTTGTTTTGACATTGAACGGATTGTTTCTTGCAGCTTCTTGATGTGTTCTTGGTCTATAGTTTTAGGGTTCAAGCCTTTAAGGTCTTCTTGATCGAATAGTTGTTTTGTTTTGTTCAATTTATGGGGGAGATCAAGTTTTGAGATAGTACAACCTGTTGTATTCAAGTTCCTTGTTTGTTCCATTCGATTTCTTAAACAACGCATTTTGAGATGAGTTCTTGACCATTATGTATCTTTGTTGACGCTAGATATATGCACAACAAAAATATCACAAGAGCACGGGTCAATTATAGCCTTTCACTTAAGAGTATTACAGGGTTATCAGATCCTTAGGGAACCGAAACCTATCCTTACGGTTTTCTAACCATCCTCATGTAACTGCCCAAGAGTGATCAAATCATTGCGCAGGGGTAAATATGGTTGATCCTGTTGAGGAACCGTCGCTGGCGAGTCCAGTCCGAGCGATTACCTCGTAGACAAGTATAGAATCGTAAGAACAATGCATGAACAACAAGAACAGAATAAGAGATAGAACACAGAGATGTAGGGGGACTTCTTGTTTCTCTTTGTTCTTTCATCCATCGATCAGTCCTTTACAATGAATAGCACCCCCTATTTATAGGCTACGACCCTGCTAGGGTTTGGGATGGGGCGCCCACTAATGGGCCGACTGCAGGGTTAGGCCCATGGTTTCCCAACACTCCCCCTTGGGCACCCATCCATCATGTCCATGTCTCGTCAAAACTCCATAAAAACCTAGTGGAAAAAATTTGGAGAAAGAGTACATGATACACGTTCTGCTATGATGCACGAATTGCCTCATTAAAAACCTTAGCCGAGAAACTTCAGGAAAACTCGTCAAGGAAAAAAGAGTACAATCCACCCAATTTCATTTAATCTCCTGGATTTATTCTTTGGGTACTCGATCTTCATGCTCAAGCTTTAATAATGAGTTCGTGAAGGTTCTCCCCCTGAATTCTGCACTTCTCTAAGTCTCATCATTCCAATTCACATATGCATCTTTCAAAGTTAGACACTGGGAGTGACTTAGTGAACAAATCTGCAAGATTCTCACATGACTTAGTATGCAGTACTTTAAAAACGTTCATCTTTGCAATTCATGAGCAGAGAAGAACTTGGGGTTGATATGCTTTGTGAGAGGATTCTTCACATAACCCATCTGTACTTGTGCAACACAAGCTGCATTATCTTCATACAAAAGTAGGGGTTTGCGCGGTATTCAATCCACACGACTGCTGGATGTGGTGAATCATCCGCTGAAGCCAAACACATTCTTGTAAGGCCTTGTACAATGCTATGATCTCCAAGTGGTTCGTCGAAGTCGATACAAGATATTTCTTAAACGATTTTCATGGAATTGCAGTTCCACCACATAGGAATTCATAGTGCATTTGCGATTTGGTGTATGGGTCCTCTGGTGCCGTCATCTGTATTGCCATTCATAGTTAGGTCTTGGTTCTTTCAGTAGAATGACTAAATTCTTTGCTTCTTTGGAGGTATCGAAGATGTCCTTTATTCCCTGCCAATGCCTTTGGTAGGTTCTGCACTATACCTTGCTAGTAGGATCACGGCAAATACAATGTCCGTTCTAGTACAGTTTGCTAAATACATTAGTGCTTCTATTGCACTTCAGTGTGGGAATTCCGGTCCCAGGACTTCCTCCCCCTCTTCTTTAGGTCTGTACGGGTCTTTGTCTTGCTGCAAAGATCTCCCGACCATGGGCACTTTCAAAGGGTATGCCTTGGCAAAGTCGAACCTTTCTAACACCTTCTGAGTGTAGGCTGACTGATGCACTAATATCCCTTCAGGGGCATGCTCAGGCTGCAAGCCTAAGCAATATTTGGTTTTACCCAAACCTTTCATTTCGGACTCCGACTCCAGGAAAGAGCTTGCTTTCCTAATATCCTTCAGGGTTCCGATGATATTTAGATCATCTTTATACTCTAAGATTATACAAAATCCATTCTGGGATCGTCGTATAAATACACATAGATTATTCTCATTGTTCGTGTAACCTTTCTTGCATAGAAAGTCGCTTCAAGCGATTATACCACATTCTGCCTGATTGCTTAAGTTCGTACAATGACTTTCTGAGTTTTAGACTGTACATATTTCTATTTGCTCGCTTTGGTTGGGACGTTGATACATTCGGTATCTTCATATAAATGTCCGAATCAATATTTCATAAAGGTATCTTTGGTACCCCATCCATCAATTTCACTTCTAACTTCAAGTTCACGCCATTGAGATAAATATTTAAAGGAGTTCGCCCATGACCAGGGAATAGGTTTCTTCATAATCATCTTACGGACGTGCGGTGAAACCTTGTGCAACAAGCCTTGCTTCTTTTATTTATCTTTCGAACAAATACCTACTTATGCCTGCATGGTGCACAAGAGGAGCGCGTGCGACTTACATGCCCAAACGTCTTTCTTTTATTGGAGAGAATAATTCAGTTTCTATTGCCTTCTTCCAATCTTCTCAATCGATCTTTTCTCTCATTCAATGAGCAATGCAAAGCTCGGATCAAGATCGTTGATTGTGGCAATTTTCTTTGTAAAATAAATGTCGACATTGGTCGTTGTCATATTCAAAGATTCTCCCGAGGTCATAAAGCTTATAGCTATTTCTTCAAGGCGATTCTTTTAATGCTTCTACCGCTCAACGCCGCTTCATTGCGGGGCAAGTCCCTTTAGTTTTTCAGCTCCGATGTGTGCGCACACATCCATGCTGATGTCTCCCTTCATGGGGATGTTCAATACTAGTATGCCTTTTCTGAAGGTTCCATACCGATACCAGTCTCAACCGCTCCTTTGGTTCAGGGCACTTGGTGATCGGTGTGTCAAGTCCTTCTTATCCTTTTTCACCAGCGTCCCGGTTGCCGGATTGAAGGGCGGAGTTCTCGTCCTTTCGAGGCCTGCGGACGGGATTAGGGATATCTTTATTGGTATTTCAACCCTCTCCGGTGCATTGCGTACAGGCAAATGCTACTTGGTCACGCTCTTTAAATCACTAAAGTGGTCTGACAGTTGATTTGCTAATATTTGCAAATCTATTATCTTCTGGACTTCAATTGTCTTCTAAACTTCAATTCAATTATCTTCTGGACTGCAATTATCTTCTGGACTTCTCTATTTGCTTCACTAGTGCGCGGGTCATATGCATAGATTTTTAATTATCTTCTGGATTCAATTGTCTTCTAGACTTCAATTATTTCCCGACATTATTATCAAGGGTTGATTTCCTCCCCCTAATGACGGGAAACTAATCTCATCTGATATACTATCAGCGAATCGGGCATTATGCAAATCTCCAGTCATATGGTCCAAATACTTGATTATGGATGCTGTCTCATAACCAACGTATATCCCAGACTTTCGGAGAAAAAGCCATTGCGATTATTGCGGTGGTGGTATAGGTATATAACCTTTGCAAACCAACCTACGAAGATGAGAAGTTTTCAGTGCTGACCCTTGCGCTAGTTGCATAGTTGGATGGATGTTATAGGCCGACGGTCTAAAATTGATGAGAGCCTGCTACGGCGGATGCATGTCCCCAACATATAGTTGGTAAATTACAATTCTTCAAAGTTACGCTAGTCCATTGCAGGTGCGGATGTGCGGTATAGAATACTCAACTTTAATTCCCATTTTCATACAATAATCATCGGATGCCTTGAGTACATTCTCGGCGTTGTCCATTCGGATGGACTTCACGTGTTGATCGAAATTATGTTTTCAATTGTTAATTATCTGCGAGATTTAGCTTTGCAAAAACATGATTTCTCATAGACAATAAACATATGTGCGACCATTCCGAGGAAGCATCGATGAGCACCATAAAATACCTAATTGACCCTTACGGGGTTGTATAGGACATAAAAGTCTCCTAGATACGGTCCGAGAATGCGGGGACTTTATCCTTCGCTTTGAGCAAAAGGTCTAATAATTAATTTTCGGTGGCACATGCGGGGCACACAAAATCTTCAGTTCGGAAATTCTTTATATTCATATTATGTCCTGTGAATTGTTAATTATATCTCTCATTATCCTAAGACCTAGGCGGCATAATCTATCATGCGAGAGATAGATAAGTTGAGCTTCTAAATACGGTTTTCAAGGTAGTATAAGTGTAGGTGCCTTAATATTAGTGTAGTATAGCCCAATTTCATATGAAGGAAGATATTCTAATGCTATTTTCACTTTCTTCACGCTTTGTAATGAGCAGTATGCATGCCATACTCTTCTTGATCTCTACATGGAAGCTATAGCGCAAATATCCTTGAGAGTTCTAGTCGATTACGGTACAATAAGTCTTCTTCAATGACCAAAGTTGTGCTGTTGGAAATATAATTATGGCCCTTCCGAGCCTATTATACAAGTATCGCGCTCGCGATTTGTCGTAAGACCACCGACATTCTTCTTGATCGATGGAAAAATTTGTTTCTCTCGGGATGGTATTCGTTGTGCGCTACATGCTAAGCACACTTCCTCCATAGGCGCCACACGCGTTCTAATATAATGTACTTTATTAATATGTGCGAAAGCAAGCAACACATAAATAAAATACTTGAGATATCGAGCGTAACTTGCTATTATAAAGGCGGAAAATAAGCCTTGCAGGACTCATAATAAGAATTTAATGCTTTTGCTCTTCTAGAGCTTGCAACCATTATTCAATAATTCAAAATTCGCTTCAATTACAAGCGCAAGTTTCTATAAAGGTCAAGTGCAATGCGTGCACTTTGGATCTAATAGGCAAAGTATTCGGGACTTACGCCTAAATCGGCTCCATCGCGATCTTCTCCTCTTGGCGACTACGGTGTGGCGTTGGCGATGTCCAAGGAGGATGATGAAGTACGCTCTTTGGTTGTTCACATTTATAAGTGCGGTAATGGATGTGAATCCTCTGTACTGCAATGGCGAGGTATGCCTCATGCTATCATTTGCCCTTCTTCTTAGGTGAAAAACATCAATAATGCGCGCGTTACGACCTTACCCTTCTTGTTCCTCTCATTCGTGAGAGGCTTCATCACCTTGTAGTCGCTAGCGATGGCTTCATGGCCAACATTGCTACTAGGTGGTTGCGAGATGAAGTTCTTTCTTAGAATATCATCTTGAGTTTACGCAACTTGCATGATGTCAATTAATTCGGCATACTTCATGTAGCGTCTTGGCGATAGTTGCTTGCGGATTGCACGCGTTCGGGTGAAAGGTAGAGTCTTCTCAATCTTACCTTATCCGTGATTACATTATCACGAATGAAGAGCGTTATAAATTACGACAAATTCGACCATCTTGGGTGAGTTCTCCAAATTCCTGATTCGTGATGCGAGTCATCTTCATATTCATGCAAAAGATTCAAAAGATTACTGCTGGTAATCTGCATAAAATGGTTGCAAAATTCTCACAATGTTCTTGAACTCCAGTTCGTGTTCAGTATTTTCTATGCATTTTTCATGATTTCTGCTATTCGGTGATTAAAAGCAATATTAACAATCACAGATAATCAAAACGATAAATCTGGTAAATAAATTGCATAGAAATAACAATAACAAGAATAAACATGCTTCAAAGTTCAAAATTATGCAAAAATTTGGATTCGAAGCCCTTTTCTGTGGAAAAGGATTTTTCTGAAAACAAGTTTCGGGCTAAAACGCGAAATCTCGATTAGAGAAATTACAGCGTAATTTTCATGTTTTCAGGGTTTTTAGCAAAAAATTCTTTATTCGCGAAAAAGTTCTCGTAATTTTCAATTACAAGGACTGTTTGCAAATTGTCCTTTTCTTTTATTAGTAGAACCTCCTCTTCCTTTTTTCGGCCAGATAAGAATGGGCGATCCTTGGCCCATGCACTCAAGGCCCATGAGGCCGGCGTAACTTACCAAAACAAGTGCTGGGTTTCCCCTAGCACTGCATCCATGGCGGCGCCCATTCATGGGAGCTCTTGCGGGAGCGGGCGGCGGAGGTGGCCGTGGCGGCGGCGCTCGAGCGCGTGCGGCGCTACAGCGCCACGCGGCGGCGTCTTGAAGCACAAGCGGCGCGAGGTGCCTCGGCGCCATGCGAGGCGGCGGGCGGCGGCGCGGAGTGCCTCGGCGCGACAAACCGGCGGCGCTGAGATGGGCGGCGCCATGTGGTCGGTGGACCCGTGCGGCGGAACGCGTCGGGGCGGCGTGTCGCGGTGGTGCGGCTACGGGCGGTGCGGCATGCGGCTCGGCGCGGCGCGCGGGCCGCCGCCGGCAACTCAAGCGGCGGCCGGCAAGCGCGTCGCCGGCGGCTCGAGCGATGTGTGGTGCGAGCTCCGGCGGTGGCGGCGCCGTGCGGCTTCAAGGTGGCGTCGGGCGCCTTCAAGCGGCGAGTAGAGGCGGCGGCGAGTGCGGCGGCTGCGGCGGCGCGGTTTGAGCCGGCGGCTTCAAGGTGGCCGGCGGCGGCCGCCGCCTTCAAGCGGCGGCAGGCGGCGGCGCGCTCTGAGCGCGAGGGTGGCGTCGGCGGCGCGCGCGGCTTTGCTCTTCATGTCAGGCGATTTTTTTTTCGAGATTACTGTTCATCCATGTATGTATGCGATGCAATGCGATGTAATACAGGATTGTAACGGGGCGTGACTTCATGCCGACATGTGCATGCTTGCCGCGTCTTGTGGCGTGGCTCTGTCGTTGCCTCTCGGATACGTGATGGCGGACTATGCCGGCCGTGCGTGTCGCGAAGTAGTGACAGCCGCTTGCAGGCGGTGCCCGTGCACATGGTGCCTTTCATAGGGTTGCATATACAACCTACGGTACAATCATCATCTACTTTTTCATGCAATCCACCGATCGGCTTGGCGGCGACTTCAAGTCGGTGGCGGTAGATTAAGCGGTTGCACCGTGGAAAACAATCTAAAGCCAAATTTGCGGTTGAGAGCAATCTAGAAAAACGATTCAATCTCTGGCGTCGTTCATCGGCGGTTACCTTTCGATGCGAGGAGAGTCGATCGTCGCGATAACGTGTTGAGGAACCGTCATTGGCGAGTCGATCAAGCGATTACCTCGTGAACAAGTATAGAATCGTAAGAACAATGCATGAACAACAAGAGCAGAATAACGAGATAGAACACGCAGATGTAGGGGACTTCTTGTTTCTCTTTATTCTTTCATCCATCGATCAGTCCTTTACAATGAATAGCACCCCCTATTTATAGGCTACGACCCTGCTAGGGTTTGGGATGGGGCGCCCACTAATGGGCCGACTGCAGGGTCAGACCCATGGTTTCCCAACAGATCCTAACTCGACATACATATCTAGATGAGTACTCAGGGTTGCTCCTCATCTTGCACACCAGAACCGGTAGTCGGTACATCAGTTAAGACTAATACTAAATAGTTACAAATCTAGATCAAGCAAAAATAGAGACTAAACTCCAGCGGTACATCCGCTCTGTCCTATTAGCACTCCGGTCGTACATCCCCTCTCTACCTACTAGCGCTATCACTGTTCACTACCAGAAACCGTTAAATTCCCGAGTGCCTACATATTTCCCGAGTGTCTGAACGAAAACACTCGGGCCGATTCCGAGTGTTTCGTAGGACACTCGGGACGAGAAGCCAACACTCGGTAGAATTATCTTTCCCGAGTGTTTTCCATAACATTCGGGGAAAAAATATAATCCCGAGTGCATTGAAACAGAAACACTCGGGAACTATTTTTTTTTCGCGCCTATTTTTTCCCATCCCCGCTTTCCCGTCCCGCCCATTTTTTCCCGTCCCCGCCTTTTTTTTTCGCTTCTAAGTTCTAACCCTACGTTCTATCCCCAATCTCTTCTAATCCCCTCTTCTTCACTCCTTCCTCCTGGAGCTCTCCGCTGCCACCGCCTCTGGCCTCTCCAGCTCGCTGCCGCCTCTGGCCTCTCCAGCCCGGCGCCTTCGGTCCGCTCCCCGCTCCAGCTTCCTGCGCCGTCACCACCGGCCCGCGGCTCCTGCTCACCCGTGCGCCTCCAGTCCGACCTGGCTGCTCCCCTTCCAGTTCGTCGCCGCCGCCTTCTCCTGCGCCCCTTCAGGAAGAGACGATCTATGTTCTCTCTCCTCTCCCTCTCTTCTCCACGTAGAATTTTGTTGACATGACATAGCTAAGAGACGACAATAAATGCACTATTGGAGATGCCCTGACTAGAACTGGACTAAACCTAGCCCTATCAACTAGAAGACACGACTTCAAAAATTTGAAATCTGATGCAATTGGCTCAGGACCTCGAGATTGGGATGCTCTAAACCGAGGGAGAGCGTCCCCAATTATAGTACCTAGGGGGTCCCGAGGTGCCGGCCTGTGCCGACCTTGTTGCCAACTAGTGTGCGGTCAGGTGCTAGCCCGCACAAGGACTCTATATTGTTCAGGTCAATTGGCATGTTCTTGAACCTTCCTCGTGTCTCCCACATGTAGGTGCAATCCGTTTCAAGTCAGCTTTCTCTCCCAAATTCCTTGAAGATTTGCAAAAAAAATTGGCAGAGTTTGGTTTCCACAAGTGTAGAACTCTGAATTCTCGCTTGAGATGAATTTGAAAAGAATTTGAGAGCTTCCAGATAGTTCTAAGAAGAAGATTCAGGAAGGAGGGGAACGACACATGCGCAGGCCTTGATAGGCGTCTGTCGCGCACTCTAGCTAGCACGTGTCCAACTCTCGGTTTCAACCAAGGAGACTTGGCTATGGTGTCAACTCGTGCCTGGCTTGTCTCTGTTCCCCAACCGGGGGTCATTGTTGGTTTGAAGGAGTTTAGGCCCACGATGGCCCCACTTTTGACTTTTAGCATTTTCCAAGTATTTATTGGTTTTCAAGCCTTTTTTTTGCTAAACATGTTCCAAATAGTGATGAGATCTAATAATCCTTATTTTATTATTTATTTATAATTCTTATTATGGTAAATATACCATCATATGGTCCTTAGGTATACCCCTTATGATCTTAAGAGAGAAGCCAACCAGGTGGTCGTAAGTCTTTCTACGACCACCCCTATAGTCGTAAATACTTCTACGACTACCTCATGATCGTAAGTTCTTCTATGATCACCTCTGGTCGTAAGTTCTTCTACGACCAGTACTTAGTCGTAAGTCCTACGACTACCCCCTGGTCGTAAGTTCTTCTACGATCACCTCTGGTCGTAGATTCCTTTATGACTAGTACCCAATCATAAGTCCTTCTACGACTACCCTCTAGTCGTAAGTTCTTCTACGACCAGCTCAGCTACGACACCCCGTAATCAATTGGGCCCACTTGTCTGTAGGCTCTATTGATTAGGGAATCTAAGCAGTTAATATACGCTGTTATTCTCTGGAGTAACTGCATGTAACACGCCATTATCTCTGACAAGTAACTACCAAGCGACGTGGAGGGGTTACTACTCCAGTGATTACTACCATTATTACATCTGTTACGTGGACTAATGAGGCACCTTCTGACCTGGAGGAACGACTACCTCTCCTCGCACTATTTAAAGGGCTCAGTTAGAGATGATAGGGCAAGAGACAATCAGGAGCATAAGCATTAGACTTTACCTTGATTGTAACCAGCATACACAATACAATACACATAGGAGTAGGGTTGTTATTCTCTCCGGAGAAGGCCTGAACCTGTATAAAAATCTCTATGTTGTTCTTTCTGCGTGATCAATTGTGGAGACCCCCCAAATCAAACAATCTTTACGTAAGATCGGTTCTAAAACACGAATCAAACAATCTTTACGTAAGATCCAGAGTAGGGTTGTTATTCTCTCCACAACGGAAGGATGGGATCAGCCACGACCACGTCTGATTGTGGGTCTTGAGCAGGAGTCACCTCGTGAACCTCCCGACTCTCTAGATGGCCGAGACTAGTCTCGACCACCCCAAGAGTGGCGCTTCCCTCGACCATGGTTTCTGCTGGCGTAGCATTTTCATTTACAAAATACATAAAGTCCTTCCAGTTCTCCTTTTCTAGTTGCTTGACAAAGCCACGTGAGGCAGAAACTGCGAAAGCTTTCTTGTCAAAATAGAAGGGTACCTTGGCCTTGGGGGCTTTGCGCTTAAGAGCTTCGGCTGCCTCGACCATCCTTTCTTTCTCCGTAGCAGCCAGCTCTGTAGCGAATCTCATGAAAAGCTTGGTCGGATTAGCAGAGCTTGAGCCCGCGCTATCCTTGTCGGTGACTTTCACGAGTCGCCGCCTTTTAGCAAGAGGAGTATGGCTCTCTTTAGCCACCGACCCAACAACAAACAATACGACCTCTTCGTCGTCTTGACGGTCCTCTATGCCTACTTTCTGTAGAAGTCAAAAAAGGAATAATTAATAAGCGATCATAAGTCCTTCTACGACCAGTATCTAGTTGTAAGTCTTTCTACGACTGTCTCATGATCGTAAGTTCTTCTATGATCATCTCTTGGTCGTAAGATCTTCTACGACCAGTACCTAGTCGTAAGTTTTCCAATGACATCCTTCCAGTTGTAAGCTTTTCTACAACTATGAAATCCTAAAGATGAAATCAGTCTTTGATTACCTTTAGACGTTCCATCCTTTCCTCTGCGGATACCACCGCAAGGATTTGAGGAGCCACCGCATTGGGTGGTGGGGATTTCTCACAAACGAGTTTGACTCGAATGTCAATCTTCGATTATGGAAGATCTGTGTAAACAGATAAAACATTTAGTAGACCAACTGGAGAACAACCAAAGCAAGAGCTAAGTCGAAAATTCACTTATCCGGCTTGTAATCTTTGGTTGGGTCTTGTGGCCCCGAGTGCCTCCACATGTGAGGCACTCGCTTCTTCAAAGGGCTGATGCGGCACGTGATGAAATCCTTCACCACGTACCACCCGGTGAGTCCCTCTTCCTTCAAGTCTTTTATGGTTTGAATGTAAGGGGCGATCTGGTCAAGATCCCTGGGTGTCGAATCATAGGAAGAAATCTTCTCGGCAGCCTTCCCCACAAAAGGAAGGCTGTCCTCGTTGGTGATCTTCCAGTAAAACCACCTCTTCTTCCACCCGGCCACGATGATCGAGTGAACATTTGAATACACTCCCTCGACTTGCCATCGTGGAGCTTCAAACCGCAACTTCTGGCGATCCTGGCTTGTCGGGCAATTCCATAATAATATTAGAAGAGCTCGAGGTCCACTGGAATCCCCAGGTATGCCTCACACAAGTACACAAACACACTTAACATGGTGATGGAATTGGGACCTAGGTTCACCAATTCCACCCCAAAATGCTCAAGTACAAGCGTGAGGAAAGGGTGAACAGGCAATCGGAGGCCACACTTGCAGTACAGTTGGAAGACGGGGATTTGCCCAATCTCCTCTAACGGCCAATGTTGCCCAGCAGCTCAAATCCACTTCACAAGTACCTTTTCCGGAATCTTCCCGGTGGCAACCAGAGCTTTCATCTTCGCCTTGTCCATCTCTGATTTGGCCCAATGAGAAACGGTTATGACCATCTTTATCAAGGGAGGGAGGTTTGGACTTGGAAAGGTTTCAAGAAAGTGTACGGTTTGGCTGGCGGCGGAGAATGCGAGAACCCGATGAACAGTCGAAACGATTTGGGGAAAAGTAATAACCCTAAACCACCCTTGCAGTAAGTTTTTATAACCGCACGCTTGAAACAAAACGCCGTGGAAACTCAACGGTTCCCACCACTTCGAGAATTGCTCCAACGGATAGATTTTCTTAGATTTGCCTGTTCGAGAAAACCAAGGCTGTCGTCACATCTCAAGCGAAATTACCTCTTTGACCAAGTCTTTTTCTGGTCAAATGAAATATCAGTCGAAAAGGTTTTACTTTTGATTACCATACTACGACCACTTCGTAGTCGTAAGATTTTCTATGACTATCTTGTAGTCGTAAGATTTTCAACAACCTTCTTGACCAAGTATATTTCTAGTCAAATGAAACACGAGTCGAAGAGTTTTTCCTTCGACCATTGTTTCACAACCACCTCGTGGTCGTAAAGATCATCTACAACTCTTTTCCCAAGTAAGTTACTTTTACTTGAAGCTGGGGGGGCTAGATGACGAGGATCTAATAATCTTTATTTTATTATTTATCTATAATCCTTATTATGGGTAAATATAGCATTATACGGTCCTTAGGTATACCCCTTATGATCTTAAGGGAGAAGCCAACCAGGTGGTCGTAAGTCTTTCTACGACCACCCCCATAGTCGTAATTACCTCTACGACTACCTCATGATCGTAAGTTCTTCTACTATCACCTCTGGTCGTAAATTCATCTACAACCAGTACCCAGTCGTAAGTCCTTCTACGACTAACCCCTGGTCGTAAGTTCTTCTACGATCACCTCAGGTCGTAGGTTCCTCTACAACCAATACCCAGTCGTAAGTTCTTCTACGATTACCCCCTGGTCGTAAGTTCTTCTACGACCAGCTTAGTTACGACCACCCCATAATCAATTGGGCCTACTTGTCTGTAGGCTCTATTGATTAGGGAATCTAAGCTGTTAATATATGCTGTTATTCTCTAGAGTAGCTGCACGTAACGTGCCATTATCTCTGACAAGTAACTGCCAGGCGACGTGGAGGGGTTACTACTCCGGTGATTACTACCATTATTACGTCTGTTACATGGACTTATGAGGCACCTTCTGACTTGGAGGAACGACTACCTCTCCGCGCACTATTTAAAGGGCTCAGTCAGAAATGATAGGGAAAGAGACAATCAGGAGCATAAGCATTAGACTTTACCTTGATTGTAACCAGCATACACAATGCAATACACACAGGAGTAGGGTTGTTATTCTCTCCGGAGAAGGCCTGAACCTGTATAAAAATCCCTGTGTCGTTCTTTCTGTGTGATCAATTGTGGAGACCCCGGATCAAACAATCTTTACGTACACCGACAAATAGTATTTCTTTTTAGGTTAGGGTTAGCAACAATAATTCATGACTTTGGCAATCCTAGTTTTGTGACACATCCAAGAAGAATGTGGTGTCCAAGGCCGTTGTTGCTATCAAGGTGTCCAAAAAGACCTCACTGTTGACATGGATGATGCGTTTACTGCACTCCTCACAGACAACCTACATCATGTGTTGGAGGCTTGGAGCATGCTCCACCCATTGTCACGTATTATGGGCGATGTTGCCTATAGCACCTACTAATAGTGGCCACCACCTATTGCTGCCTCATGCTTCACATGACATTGTCCCTATCATTTGACATCAACTAGTGTTGTAACCAAATCAAAGAGGGGGTGGGGGAGAGGAGTATAGGAGAGGACTTACCACCTCGATGCAATGTTAGCATCTTAGAGTCACTTGAATGCCATGTAAACCAGGAAAACATTTTTGGACCTATTAGAACCATTTATGCAATATCAAGAATCCCAAATGTATAGAATTCAAGTTCATGGACCTACTTGGACTACTGGAGCTAGTTTAGGGACCTATAGTGTAATTTAGTCATAAATTTCGTAAATGAAGTACTCTAAACAAGGAAAATAGGCATTGTAAATTCATATGCATTTTTTCATATAAAAAAAATCATATGCATTTAGATACCTAAGTAATGGGTGCACTTCCATCACCAGATTCCTTATGGAAGCACTGTGATTTCTGTCACATAGTGACAACGATAGAGTTTGGGTTTTCAATCTGTCTATTATGGAGACCAAGTTATCTTAAGGGATTTAATTACTTCTTACTGTAGTTATCTTAGGCAGGGGCGAAGGCAGTGTTGGGGCTACTTGGGGCTCCAACCCCACCTCTGGTCGCTGGACCATATGTTACCCCCAAGTACCGGCGCTTGAATTTTGGGCTTGTAGGCGGCATGAGATTGGTAGAAATCGAGTAGCTCAACGTTTGGTGGAAGAACGAGAAGCGTGGGTAGTGGGCTCTTTACTGGTAATGTAATACCTTTGTGGGCCACTGTTTGTTGCTTGTTGGAGGCCCAATCAGTGCAAAACGTCTCCTACTCTGCTGGTTGCTCACTACTGCATAGTGCAAACCCTGGATGCAGAAGCATACTTGGCGTTGGATGGTGCGGTGGCACGACAATTGGCACTCCGCACTCGGTAGGCAGGTATGGCGATTTCTGATTTTTTTTGTCATTTGTCATTTGTAAGTATGTCACTGGATGTATCCTTGGTATACTTGTCTCATGTTGGTTTTAACACATGAGCACCATCTCTATTTTCATAATGACTTCGCCACTGATCTTATAGGAGGTTTATACATCTTATTGAAGTCCATATAATTTGAAACTTTTGATTATTAATGGATTTTCCATCACGTGTGTGTTCCTCCCCGCATGCATGGAGCACTATCCTCCCTTAGAGTGAATATACTTTTGCAGGTAGGTAGTGTTGTAAAATGTGTAGTTTTAGTAAATAACCAAAATTAATTCCAGCATAATCATAAGACAAAGAAGCAATAATCCACTAGCATTCAAATGACCAAATCAATGTATTCAAATGTAAATCCTCCAAGTCATTTAAATGAAAAGAAATGCTTAACATATACCATATGTATATGAAAGAAATCAACATAGAGCACATATATTTGAGGTTAATGAGAGCTCTTAGATGGTGAGTTGCACAAGATACAAACTTGTCTATCTCAGCACTAGGGTATATTCTCTTCACAAATTGGCTTAAATAACTAGCAAACATATTTTGAGCTCTAAACAAAGCTTTACTATACTGACAATATTAATCTCATGCCCAATTGAAAACAATTATATATACTTTCTGTCAACATACCACTTTAAATGAATCAAAGAATTCAATACATCAATCTTTTAAGCTAGCAGATTACTAATGAACTCACAGAAGAATACAACATTCAGCTAAAAGCCTTTTGGTTGATAGAAGAACCAACAGAATATCTAATCAAGTGATCAGACAAAGTATCACAAAAATGACAGAACCTTTAGAGACAATATGTCAACAACAAGCAATTATATTAGAGCTCAAAACTGAACAAGTTACCAACACAATTTCAGAACTAGACCATTCTCATCAT
Organism: Ampelocalamus luodianensis; assembly: GCA_036346255.1. NCBI lineage: Eukaryota > Viridiplantae > Streptophyta > Magnoliopsida > Poales > Poaceae > Ampelocalamus > Ampelocalamus luodianensis. The sequence continues at coordinate 36,652,791 of CM070632.1, forward strand.
AGAGCAAATTATCCAAGCCCGCATAATAACTCTTTGTATTATCTCTTGCTGAATAGCCAACAAGACAAATACTAATTTTGAAACCAGCACAACACTGATGTAAATGATACGAGATAATCAGAGATACTCACAAATTCGGCGGTAATCAAAACCACCAAGATGCAATCGGCAAGGCACGTCAAGAAGACGCTGACCCAGAAAAACTATCGCCTCGCTAATCTGAGCAAGAGACGAAGTATTCAGAGATACAATGCCACACTTCTTCTTCATAATCACATCAAAGAATGAAGCCGAGGGACAGGTTAGTTGCCACACAAGCCCAATCAATAAGATTTTTTGGCCGAAACACCAAGGAGCACCAAACCAAATGCCTTCTTTCCCCTCACGACCAATTAAGAGCCGAAAGGAAAAATCCCCCAATTTCACACACAAAGTTTCCTCCCTGAGCGCCCAACAGAGACAGGGCACAAGAAGAAAAACTTCGGAATGCCCAAGGGGAAAATTCCTAACCTTCCACCGACAGCGTTGGATTGCTCATAGTGTTCCAAGAGTTCCAGGAAACCCACAACCGAAGATCAAAATCAGGAAGAAGGAGAATCCAAAATTTTGGAGATAACTTACTACTGTTTTTCCAAGATCCGAAATAGAGGGGAGCACCAGCCAATAAAAGGAGGAGGAGGAGGAGGAGAGCCTCGTGCAGCTGTTGCCAACGACCCGCGATCACCGACACGAGCTGCACAATTGCCTGCATCGCGCGGGCGTCGCCTAGCCAAGCCAAGCTCCTCCAGAGCTCCTCCTCTCCCGGATAGAGATGAGGTCAAGGACCTTATCCCCTTTCCTATCCCAATGACTGGTGGCCCTTCTTTACCTTTTCTTCTTGTAACACCCTGGCTATTCGGAAGCCAAGATGTCACCTAAAACATCTAACATACATCCATAAAGCGGAAGAATTTGAATAAAATCAACTAATGCTAGTATCGAAACAACCAAGACATGATGAAGGTATCCTTCCTTCACCATCTAATCTATTTATTTCAGTTCATTGATAATGAAAGTTCACATGCAGTAATAATTCAACATCAATGTGGAGAAGGTATCATTCCTTCACCAATTATAAATTTATTATTACAGTTCATCATTAACGAATGTAAGATAGAACTAAATTTAATCTTGAACATGAATTGGATGATGTGAACAAGTAGTGCGTGTCTACTCCCTCCCAAGTGAGCCAACATCAGGGGTTACCTAAAATAAACAAACAACGCAAGAGTGAGTCCACGACTCAGCAAGTACAGTGAAAGAGACAGAACACATATACAAACAGGACATCACTATTTAAGAATGCGAATATTGCATCGAATGAGCACTTAAGAAAAACATGAAATGAATGAATGTAATAAAGGATGGACTGCACACATGCCTATACTGCAGATAGCTAGTGACACACCGTCGGTGTTCACTTAAGCCCGCATCTTAACAAAAATGCGGATCCAATTCCCGTATGAAGAACGTTTCATACGGTGTCCAAAGTTGCCCATTCTAGAATTAATGGGTCTTACATGCCTATCCCGGAATTGATGGGTCTTTCAAATCCACTCCGTGGACGGACATGACAATGTCCAACATTGCCCACATTGGAATGGTGGGACTTGAAATCCACTCGTGGATGAAACATGCAAAATGAATGTATAACATGGATTGAGAATATCGAACGACATGATATCTAACATGGATATAACACATATATCAAAACATAAACAATCCACCTTCTCATGTATTATATGGAATCACAACAAGATCATAAAACATTCACCAATCACACCAATAAAGGTGGCAAGGTACTTGCCTTCCGCAAGCTCTCGCGGTAGTAGGTAAAGAGGATGTCCCTAAACCAAGCCTCTCTGCCTACATAAGTAAGTACTCGAAATAAATACAACATATAACATAGCGCTTCCATTAACGTTCTACAACGACTTCCCGACAGTCCACAATTAACTAATTAGCTCTAATCTGAAAACAGACTACTCAGGCACAACCCAAACTGGACAGCAGAACGGTAAAATCATATCTATTGGTCTGGGACTCGGAATGAGGTGAGACCAATTTCTATGGATTCTTAACTGACATATCTACAATACTCTAGTTGACAAGGTAAGCCAATTCGGCAAATTTAATTTACTAACAGATAAATGAAACAGCGGAACAGAATCTGTCCAGATCTGTCTAACAAGACTGGACAGCAGCACGGTATCGGACATAACTTTTTATTGGATAAAACAAAATTGGTTTTCTTTAACAATCTGAAAAGCTAAGAACAAAACCTACTAAAGTCTAGTTGGGCAAAAGTTCAGATTTTGCCTCTAACAAAATTTGGCCCACGGCTCAAATCTGTTGACTGAATTAATAGACAGAAATATCGGCTAAAATAAAATATCCATAACTTTTGTTGTACAACTCCAAATTGAACGTTCTTTATCAATCTGAAAAGGTTATCGAATCCTCTACCATAACCTAGTTGGGATGAAACCCTGATTCGTCCATTAACATACACCTATTTTAAAAGACAACTCAAAAGGTAATTCTCGTCAGAATTCTAGACAGCAGATATTAAATCTAACATAACTTTTGACTCGAAAGTCGGAATGAGGTGATCTTGGCGGCCAACGAAAGCTAAGAACAAGACCTACATAACTCCAGGAGATGCTCATCTCAGATTCGGCCTCTAAAACCACGAAACAGACCCCGCAACATTCTGGACAGAATTGATTTTCTGAACGCAGCAGTTCGATCTAATCAAATATGAACCAAATCGCATCTACCACTAATCAAACGACGAGCATCGGTATTCGTTACCCTTGCAGCAACCAGGAAACAGGCGGAAGAACCTTGGAGACGACGATCTCCCTCCTCCTCTCCTTATTGAACGGCAACCCCGCAAAACCCCTCCTTCCTTCGCAAAAACCGGCGGCAATGCGGTTCGGCACTAGGAGGAAGATGGCTCCAAGAGGTAGGGAGGTGCAGCACCAATGGGGGGAGGCGCCAAGAGGAGGAGGAGGCAGGGGCGTAAGGGAGAGGGAGGGACAGGGGCGGCGGCCATAGGAGGGAGGAGTGGGAGAGGTGGGGGTGCTAGGGTTTGTGCACCCCCCCTTTTGGCCGGCCAACTCATGGGCCTTTGGGCCCCCCCAAAGTCCTTGTGGCTGCCCCCTCTTGGGTCTACAGGCCCTCTCTTGGGCCTGCTAGCCAAAGGCCCGTGCCCAAAGTTGGAAGAACAAGCAAACGCTGAAAATTTCTCCTTTTCGCTTGAATTCGATTTAAAACCACATTGTTTTTCGTTCTAAACTGAAACGGATATTACATTCTACCCTTTAAATAGGATTCGACCTCGAATCCTCACACACTCTACGCGAAAGAACAACCACAACTAAGAACTAACAACGGTAATGAGATACCCGCTTGCGACCAAAACCGTTAACGCCACCCTGCGAATATCCCACTCTCAAGTCACCTCTCTCTCGATCGAGAACCACAACACAAAGACTGAAAAGACGAAAGTCCTAACACTCAACCCTACATATTCAGTACACTCATCTGACAAGACTCAAGGTAAGATCTTACTCGATGGTCAACGTTGTTAACGAATAACAAACTCCGGATCTCTCAGGTATTCAATCCACACCAAAAGAAACCAAAAGTGAGTACAACGCGTAGGAACCCGAGACGGTCATAGCGAAACGACACCATCGAAAACAACCCAATGAACTCAGGGTTAACCTTCCCATTGATGCCGAACCACACAACATGCACATTAGAACACGGAACTCTTGTTCCACCTCTCAATTGAACTCTTCACTCAAAACAAGGATCACTTCCTTTAACCTAAACATACAATCGAATTCTTTTAAGCAAACTCTTTTACCGCAAAACACATCCAATAAGAAAGATTCACATCACAACTATACGTTACCAATCGAGTAATCAAGAGTAAAATCCAAATCGAATTTCATCAAGAAAACCTTTCCACTTTCCAAGTGGCAAATTGAGAATAAACGCCACGAAAACTAAAGGAGGAATCATTTTAAATGCCCAAATCAAAACTTCCTTTATCCTTCCCGAACCGATAAGAACCACACATACCAAAATCGAGTCGAATTCATCGCATACCACACGGTCTCAAACCTCTTAATTTAACATCCTCAAATTAGGCTTAAACCAAATACATCATCCATACCTTTGTAGAGAGACTATTGATTCCATCAACACTCTAGACAACTCCTTCAATCGATGACGTTAATTTGATAGAAGGCACCAAAGCACCTCAAAACCCATGCAATTTCATCACCTCCAACTTTCAAGAATAAAACATCGTAATCCTCAAGACACCCGCCATGAACTACATCGTAAGGGTTCTATCGACAATCATTCCACTACTCAATACTCCAATTTTCTATCTCTCTACACACAAATCTTTGGGCGACCAAAAGTTTAGCATGAAAATGGAAAGCCCAAATTTGACCTCTGAGACCTCTACAACGAATTCCTCTTATAACAAATAATGAAATCATCGGATTAAATCTCTAAGATCCCCACAATTCCGTCATACTCACTCATTGACATCATTAGGAATCACTCATACAACATCACGATACTTTCAATAGTGTTACTCTATAAAATTGATTACGGTTTCCATACATTTGATAATCCCCAACATTTCAACATGAACCAAGGTTCTGGAACTACACTATACCATAGGTCCTACTTAGTCGAACAATATACAATTTTACTTGAAACCATACATTCCATCTCAATCAACTTCCTCCAAGAGGTTCAAAGTCAAAACCAACTCATCTTCTATTACTCCTCCAATAGCTGGGTAACAAAATCTCACCCCTACAATCACTTAACCACCACCAATCAAATAACAACTTACGAGTTGTACAACTTTACAGCACAAAATGGTTGATCCTTTCTCAAAAGAAAGAGGCGAACAAGAACAAATTTCACCACACAGGAAGATGTTGCTGCTCACAGTGAGCACGAGACCAAAAGAAATAATCTGGTAATGAAGATATGGGAAAACGAAAGTTGAGTTCACAGCGAAGGGCACACATCCCTCGAAAAGGGAATAGCAAATAACCACCAATAAAAAGAATGACATTGCGATTGAAATTCGACAACTCTTGAGTGTAAAGAGCAAAAAGTTTATGAACAATTCAAATAACCACAAGTTACAAAACTTGACTCAAATTCTCAAATATTCCTACTGCACTCTTTCCTTTAACACTGAAATTAATTCTTTGACTAACATCGCTTTGCCGCAACGAACAAGATAAGGTCTTTAGTCCAAACCACAAGGACTAATTAAGAACCAAAAAAATTCTTCAATACGCATATTTGTTCGTAATAGTTCAACTACACAAGAAACATGAGATCCAAATAATCTCAGCCACCAAACTCGAAACATTTCCAATTACGGGATTTCATGAAAAGCAAGCATATTATTCTCCTCTTAAAGGAACCAATATAACTTCTTTGATTGCAACCTCACGTTGCCAACTTAGACTAAAAAAGTCTTTAAAATTAAGTCACACAAAACTCTTAAGAAGCAACAGGACAATCCAATACCTTAATTTATTTAAAATAATTTCAGCTACCAAATGATTCAAGAGCTCAAAGAAAATATCACTAAGCTAAACTTGAAATATTCTCATCTGAACGATATCACCAAATGCGATCAAATTACTATGGTTATTAACATTAATTTCACAACAACATTTAGAAAACACTTCGAAAGACCCAAGTGAAAAGAACGGGTTGATTCTTTCTCCAAAAGAAAAGGCAAATGGAAACGACTTTCACCAACTAGAAAACTCATCTACCACTCGCACTGAACACGGAACCAAGGAAGAAACCAATTAAGCAATGAACTTATAGAACATAAGTGGAGTCCACAGTTGAACACTTAAGCCTCACAAGAAGAGAATATCGAACCTTAACAGATAAGAACAAATAAGTATTCGAAATCAAAGCACTTGCATCACTAAAGAACCATTATAACTTTGCAACATATCGCTACTCGATAAACTTCATTTACCACATAAAGCCTGAACCCCCAAAAGATCATGAACACAAAACTTGAAATTTGATCATTTAAGAAATATTACCATGGTGACCAAATTACTACGAGAATTAACCTCATTATCACATTTTGACGATTTAATAACATCGACAACATACACTAGTACCAAGAATCATCAAACTTTATTACTCCATCCTAAAACTTCCCAAAAGGGAACACAAACCACAAGGTTGAAACAAATTTATTATAACAAGATTATGCTAAGCAATAACAATATCAGAAGGCACGCTATAAAGACTACTTACGAAATTCATCATTCCATTTGCAATCACATAACCACGTATTAACATAAATTCACATTTCATCATTGTTCAGAAATCATTTCAAAACAAGATTAAAGATTCACTAACATAATCTTCTATAAACAAGGTTTCACGAATCGATACATCAAAGATCCATCCGGTCCTTTATACAAGTTTCAATAATTTTAGCATACTAGAAATAGATAAGTCTAGCTCTTATGTAAGATCTGTGAGGTTCGAACGGATATGGACAGTCTTTATTTAACATACACCATGAATCAAATACAAGGACATTTCAAATTAATCAATTTCACTTTCATGGATGGTAGTTAAGAATAATTGATTTGCACCATGCTAATAACCCAACTTGGTAACTCATATCGTAACAATTTATTCGCTTAGTTATAAATTCTCAATTTAAGCATGGCAAGACATCACAAAAGGATTCTAACACCTTACTACAAAAAAGAGAGACTTCAAACCTCAACGCTCAAGTAATCCAAAAGAACGATAAAGCCAAAGCTTTCCCATGCAAACGAACTTACAATGAAAACTCTCACTAACCAAGCTATCAAACGAGTAAATGAGTCATTCTTTTCAATGAGAAAAAGGAGCAACCATGAAAACATCAATTTTGCCAATTGACAACGACCACAAGTGGTAAAAGCAACTCAACAATGAAAAGTAATAATTGTTTCAGAGAACCAAGAGGATCTATTGAAACCAAAACTATCATGAACCACAAACCCGTGAGAAATTCATCAACCACCACAGACAAGAATTGCCAAATTCGTAAATCAAGGAAGATAACATCTTTCTAAAGCAACTCACGCTTAACACCAAACTATGGTACTCTGGTAACTACTCCTCTAACCACGTGATCGCGAATGGCTGGTGTAACCCGTGAATCCTGCAGTAACAACCACGACCTCCACTCCTTATCATCCACAACAACACGCTTCACCAAAATACTCCATTAAGAATATACAGATCATCTCATGACAATCATAGTATTAGTTCATAGATATTGAATATCATAGCGATCATATATTACCAACAAGGATGATAGTATGTACAATTCAACACTTGCTCAACAAAATGAAACATAATAACAGATATTATGGAAGCAATGTAATTTTCCAACCCCACCTACTGTGCACAGTGTGTCAATTTAATAACTTAATTACCATGGACCTAAAGCCCGCTCTGATACCAACTGTAACATGTAACATCCCAATTTTCAGAGTTTTAAAAAAAATCTTTTAAATAGTTAGTAGGGAGAAATTCACCATTTGGATTTATTTGAATTTAATTCAAAAGCTTAATATTGGACTTTGCAAACAAAAACATTTAATATGAATAATCCCAAGATGAACATTGGCCAAAACTATTTTATTTGGGTTCCTTGAGCTCAGATATATTTTCTAGATTTTTCTAGAATTTTTCTGAGTTCAATTGCTATTTTCTATTGCTTATTTGATTTTCTGGTATTTTCTAAAATAGAAAACCTATTTAAAATCTCAGAATAGTCGTGGTCGAATCCTTCCGCTCGCCCATCTCCTTCCCGCTTCCCCCGGCCCATCTCCGCGCCGCAGCCCGCCTCCCTCTCTCTCGCGCGGCCCCGGCCCCACCACCGCCACACTGCGCTTTCCCAAGACGCGCCGCGCTGAGCCGCCCCGCCGCTCGTGGACCCCGCCGCTCGCCAAAGATCGCCACCCGACTCCTTCCCGTGTCCGAGCCGGACATCGCCGCGCCGCCGCCTTCCTCGCGGACTCTTCCTCCTCTGTGGCTATTTAAGGCCCGCGCCGCGCAAAATCTTCGCACCGCTTCCGCCTCCAAAACCCTAGAGCGCTTCTGATTGCGCCGCCACCAGGGAGAATCGAGCCTCTCAACCTCGGCGCCGCCGCAACCTTCTCCGCCATCTCGCACCGCCGTCGGTGAGCCTAAGCCTTCCACGTCACCGGATTCGAGGTCGCCGTGGTGTGGGCTTCACGATGCGCACCTCATCATCCTCGAGGGAGCCCCAGCCGCCGCTGCTCAACCGAGCCGCCCGCCGCCAACCTCAAGCGCCGCCGCGATTTGGTCACCGCCGGTAGCATCCGACCGTGTCACCAGACTCGCGAGGGTGTGAGGAGCCCGGTGCTACCCTCCGTTGCCGCCGCCGTGGTCGGAGTCGCCGTTGTCGTGCACGTCCGACAAGAACTCGCCGGCGATGCCGCCGTGTCCGCCAGCCAAGAATAGCGCGCCACCGCCGCCGTGTCGCCGCGTGTCGCCACCACCAACCCCACAAGCAAGGCGGGCGCCCACGGATCCTCGGCCAAGGCTCGGTGGACTTTGTCCACCGTGAGCGAGCCACCGACGGTGGGACCCACCTGCCGATCCATAATCCTCCCGTCCGAACGCTCCACGACGTCACATATGCAATAATCTGATTTTCCTTTAGGAAAATAATTGAAATTGATGAAATACTGATTTTCAGCATTTTATGTATTTTCAATCTTCCAAAGCTCATAACTTTTGCATCCTAACTCCGATTGAGCCCATTCAAATTTCTAAATTTGTCTAAATTCAAGATCTAGCTATCTAAGATTTTTATTTAATTTTTGGAGTTTGTTTTGCCTCTGTTATTTAATTGTTTTGTTTGTTCTCGCTTGTTTGTGCGTAGACGTCGATACTTCGAGTTTTCATCAAGAAGGCTTCAACCAAGTTCAAGACCAGTACATAGACCTTTTCCAAGGCAAGTCATACCTTTGATCATATTGAATCCCAGTTTTCCTAAATTATATTGAGTTGAATTATTGCATTTACTTTAATTATGTATTTAAATGTTTTGGGCTAGTTATTAATCCAACTTGTTATGTACGCCTTGCCTACTTGTATATCTTGATATTTTGTCGCCCTAGATTGGTTAATTACTTAGTTGGTATTAGCATATTGCCAACATGGTGGGTTAGAACGACTAGAATTGCTTAGCCATGCTACGAGTCATCATCTCATGTGAGTGAAATTGTGAAATTGACTAAGTGACTATGGAACTGTGTGATAAAACTGTGTGTGCTGTGTGCTATTACTCGTGATGGCATGTGTTGCACTAAACCAACTGGGTGGTAAAAGATTTAGACTGAGGCAAGTGGTGGATATCGTGTGAACCGGTGGCTTTGTGATTGGGAGTTATCTGTGTGGTTTAGTTAGAACATGGAAGTCTTGCCTTGGTCAATTAAGGACTTAACTTTGTGCGACATTGAACTGAGCTATGCTGTACGACCACATGTCTGGTGACAGGCCTAACTTAGTAGGTTACGGAGTTTCAACATTGGGGTTCAGGTGGATAGGTTAAGCTTTGTGATATGGGACTGTGTGATTAAGAACGTCAATGTTGAGACGGTTTCCGAATCGTTATGTTACGATCGGTGCTAGCTACACTAGTTGTATCGTGGGTAAAGTGTACAAACCTCGCAGAGTGTTAACCAATCTATTCGAATAGCGCGTCCGCGTCATGGACATCGCCGGAATTTCACACGAGGGGTAGTGTTCATAAAACTTTGGGTATGGGATAGCTGTGTGGCATAAGCTATGTGGCTGTGTGGATCAATCTAATTAGCTTTGTGTCTTTGTGGAAACAACTGTTAAAAGTTATTATTGCTTATTTGTTTCAATTATGCTTTCAATCTATTACTTGTATTCAATTGCAATTGTTGCATTTCGCAAAATAACCACGTAAGCCATTCCTTTGGAATAAGCTCGCATCTATATATTGCATTCAGTGGTATGATTTGCGTAGTACGGTTGTGTACTCACGCTTGTTGTAAAACTTGCGCCCAAACCTACTGTATGGAGGAGTCTTCGCCGCTTTCGAGGAGGAGTTCGTGGAAGAAGGTTGATCGCTAGGTCATTGATCCCACCTGCTGTTCGTGGTATGCTCGATTGAGTTTGCCGAGTTTATTTCGCTCCGCAGCAAGATTTCTTTAGTGTTAGCTCTGCGTGGCTTAATAAGTTGTAATCCCGACCTTAAGGTCAAAACTCTAAGTTGTTACTCAAACTATTCGCTTATGCTATATTTCGTTTGTGTGGATTGATATTTCACCTATGTTACCATCTGTGTGCACTAGCGTGATCCCGGACTAGTGCGAATACACAGAGGGTCCGACTGCATTTTGGGTCCCGACAGAGGTGGTATCGAGCCATACTCGATCGTAGGTCTTGACCTTAGTTAGATCGGCCGCTTTTAGAGAGTCCAAACTATTTTCTAAAGGAAAACTAACTTGCAAGAGTAACCTATTGCTTAACTCCTCTCATGTCTCTCTAGACTCATCTATTGCTAAGAATTTTCCCTCTCTCCGCTGTTTTTAAGTTGTTCTTACCTCTCTCTGCCTTGTGACGATGCCTCGCCGCACTCCACGGTGAGCGTTGTGGAGGTTACGCCACGAACTTTGGAAGCTCCCGCAGTACTTGGAGGTTTTGATCGTCCGCTGTACCGAGGCAACAACCGGATGGTGGATGGACATAAGCGGGTACGACCGTCGCTTGACGATCTACGCCAGATGAACACCAAGGCAAGCCACCGCTGAACATCTCCGCGGAGGATCACTTGGAGTGAAGGAATACAGAATCATCGCGCCGCCATGCTTCGATCTCGCCACATCTACATGCGCGAGTTGCAAGGCACCGCCTTCCGCTACCACCCCGCAGCACTACCGTGGAGCTACTCGCACACTATCCATCCACGGAGGGAGAAGAAGATGCCACGCTGGTACACCTCGCCGGCACGCCGTCGCCAAGAGGAATCCATGGAGATGATGGCGCCGATCTAGACGGTGCCTACAAGAGCCCGCACTAAGTCAAGAGAAGATCGCCATCCCGAAGAGATATCGACGCCACCACCAGTGCGTACTCAAGAAGAGGAAGAAGATCTAGAAGAACATGAAGAATCTGAGGAAGATCCGAGGAGGTGGAGCGTAACTGTAAGAGCTCGTCGCGCCATCGACGCTCGTTCTCGTGCACCGCCACGGGCACCGTGATCGCCATGAAGATGCCAAAGACAGCTCAAGGTCTACCGGCAGAGCGCAAGCGTGGTTGTGGAGGTTACTCAACGATCGAAGTTCGCCAAGGCCTAGGTTCGCAGCTGAGGCTTAGTGTGTTAAGCCGCCGCCTAAGCCTAGTCGTGTCGCCTTAGGCGTTAGATTGTGTGCTTAGGTTCGCTATTTTCTTTGAGTGTGAGTATGAGCTGCAAAGGCCCTTAGGCATCTGCTGCACGCCGCACTAAGTTCCTAAGGCACAAAGTTGCTTTTGGTTCTCTCGCTTTGTTGGGTTTAACCGATCCCCGCTAGTTCTTAACTCATCCCATGCTTGCTACCTTATCTAACCCTTGAAGCTTCGCAGATGGTTACAACTCGCCAAACAGCTTGCAAGTGGTTCGGCACCCAAAGACCAAAGAAGCAATGAGCAACCACCACAGGAGCGCTCCGCCACAAGCACCCCAATTGACTTGCAAAACTTTGAGCCTTCATGGCAGCACATGCACTCACCGATGAATACCATGATGACTCGGATGCAAGCCATGCACAACTGAACAATAACAACAACAATCACCAAAGACGGAGTCTCCACCGCTCATGGTCACCATGGACCATCCAAACTTGCAGAATTCATGAGGACTCGTCCACCAACATTTTCTGGACATGTCTCACCTGTGGAAGCTGACGATTGGCTTCGGGTGATTGAAAGGAAGTTGCTGATCACTCAATGCAGCGATCATGAAAAATTCTCTATGCCTCCCACCGCTTGGAAGGCATTGCGCGTATGGTGGGAGAACTTCGCGCCGCCATGAGGCACCACGTATATCACTTGGGAGGAATTTCACAAGATTCCGCCAGCACCACGCACTGTAAGGAATTATTGAACTAAAGAAAGATGAATTTCGTGCCCTAAAGCAAGGAAGCTTGTCAGTGTCTGACTATCTCAACAAGTTCTCACAACTTGCTCGCTATGCTGCAGAAGATGTTGCAATGCATAAGGCTCGCCAGAGTCGTTTCTCAAGGGACCAACATCGACTTCAGTCAACCTCCTGCACATACCTTCCCCGACTTTCAAGAATTGATCAATAAAGCTTTAGTCATGGAGGATAAGCGCAAGGAACCGAAGACAATCGCAAACGCAGGATGATCCAAAGCAGGAGGCCAGCAATTCCAACAGAGAGCAAGGACAAGCCACCGCAGCTTCAACCGTTTTCCACGAGAACTCCGCCAGACACCGCACCAACCTCAAGACTCGCCCAGCTTGCTCGTAACACTCGCACTTCAAAGACCGATCAACGCGAATCCAATACCAACAAGTCGCAAGAGCCAAGGGTGTGCTATACTTGCCGCCACCCGTGCCACTATGCAAATCGGTGTCCACAGAGGGGAACGATCACCCAGCTCGTTTCAACCTTGAGCTACGCCGACTAAGACCCCGCACCGGTCACCAACAGTGGAACTTTCAAGCCCCCAACCAGCCAGAGGAGGAACGCACCGTGGTCCGAGGCCGTGTCAACCACGCCACCGAAGGAGCACAGAAGCACCGCACGCCGACCGGTAAGTTCCCGTTAATTCAGCACCCGCATCGCTTTGTTTGATTCTCGAGCTTCGCATTCTTTGTGTCCGAGTTTTTGCAACTAAGAATAAGTTGGAGGCTATACAACTTAAGCATACTTTATTAGTTCAATCGCCTCTGAGCGAGCTAAGCTCTAGAGTGGGTTGTTTAGGAGCTAAGTTACTCATAGTGGAGTTGAGTTTCTAGCCAACCTAATTGTCCTAGATACCTGCACCTAGATGTCATTCTTGGCATGGATTGGTTATCCAAGCACAAAGTCAGGCCGATTGTGGTCAAGAGCCGTAACGGTTGAGAGTACCGATGGAAGGAAAGTGGAGTTTCTAGCCACATCGGTTCGTGAAGGACACTTGCTAGTAAACACCAAGACCATTGCAATGGAGAGTGTACCAATAGTCGAGAATACCGCATGTGTTTCCGTAAGAGTTACCCGAATGCCACCGATCGTGACATCGAGTTCGCCATTGATCTAGTGCCGTGACACGCCAATTTCTAAGCGACCTTATCGAATGCCACCGACGAAAGTTAGCGGAAATGAAGAAGCGATTGAAGAACTTCGAGAAAGGTTTCAGAAGACCAAGTTCGCCACCGTGGGGAGCACCACCTTGTTCGCCAAGAAGAAAGACTAAGCATGAGGATGTGTATCGACTCACCGTTCTCTCAACGAGGTCACTATCAAGAATAAGTATCCACCGCCTGTAATAGATGATCTGCTCGACCGCATGAAGGAGCCGAGTGTTCTCAAAGATCGACTTGCGATCGGGCTACCATCGCTTGAAGATCTACCCTAGGATATACCAAAGACCGCTTTCAACGCTGTATGGACATTATGAGTTCTTGGTCATGTCATTTGGGCTAACAAATGCCCCAGCTTACTTCATGAACATGATGAACAAAGTCTTCATGGAATACCTAGACAAGTTTGTAGTGGTGTTCATTGACGATATTCTGGTTTATTCTAGATCAGAGGAGGAACACGCAGAACACCTGAGGTTAATTTTGGAGAAACTCGTGAGCATCGGCTTGTATGCCAAGTTCAGTAAGTGTGACTTTTGGAAGAAGGAAGTGGATTTCCTTGGCCATGTTATGACCGCCGATGGAGTAGCAGTTGACCCAGGAAAAGTAAAGGCAGTATTACACTGGGACCAGCCCAAGACTGTAACCCAGATTCGTAGTTTCTTGGGGATGGCAGGTTATTACCGCCGTTTCATCGAGAGATTCTCATCGATTGCTAAGCCTCTTACGCAATTGTTGAAGAAGGAGAAAAGTTCACCGACTCCACTGTGAGGAAAGTTTTCAAGAGTTAAAGAAGCGCTGACCTCACTCTCAAGTTGATTTTGCCGATATTCGCAAGGATTTCGATATCTATTGTGATGCCTCGCGTCAAGGATTAGGATGTGTCCCGATGCAAGAAGGAAGAGTCGCCGCTATGCGCCAAGACAATTGAGACCCCACGAGGAGAATTACCCTACTCATGATCCGAATTAGCCGCCAGAGTGCATGCTTTAAAGATTTGGCGCCATTACCTCATCCAGAATCGCCGTGAAGTCTACACGCATCATAAGAGTCTAAAGTACATCTTTACTCACCGATCTGAATATGAGACAGAGAAGATGGTTGGAATTGATCAAGGATTACAATCTTGGAATCCACTACCATCCCTAAAAGCCAACGAGTTGCACGCTCTAAGCCGTAAGAGTTACCGCAATGCTTTGGAAGTAAAGGAAAGTTTCGTAACTTTATGAAGAATTTCTAAGCTAAAGCTAGAAGTTGTGTCCGAGGGATTTGTGGCCAATTTGGAAGTACACTACCTTGGAGAAGCAGATTCGTGAAGCACAACCAAAGGATCCCGTCGCCGCCGAGATCAAGATCAAAATGGCGTATGAAAATTCAAAGATTTCACCAAGGATGATCAAGACATACTGATTAAAGGTCGATTCAGGTACCGATATCGATGGTCTAAGACGCTTAATCTTAAAAGAAGCCCATGACTCAAAGTATTCGATTCACCTCGAAGTACCAAGATGTACCAGATGTTAAGACCAAATTTTGTGGCCAAATTTGAAGCGAGAAGTCGCAGAGTTCGTTGCCTTGTGCGACACCGCCGAAAATAAAGGCGAACACCGAGAGACCAAAGAGGTTTGCCGCAACCGCAAGATTCCGAATGGAAGTGGGAGGAAATCGATGGATTTCATCACCGGTTTACCCAAGACCCAATCAGTTACGATTCGATCCGGGTGATAGTTGATCGATTGACCAAGGTCGCACATTTTCTCGCCACCAAAACCACGACTCGTGAGATCGCCTTGCGAGTTGTACATGGCCGTAATTGTCGGCTTGCATGGTGTGCCCAAGAAGATAGTGTCGATCGAGGATCTCGCCACATCTCGCTTTTGGCAAAGTTTGCATGAAGCATTGGGTACCCATCTGAATTTCAAGATCGCTATCATCCACAAACGGACGGACAGATCGAAAGAGTCAATCGATATTGAGGATATGCCGAGAGCTTGCGCCTAGCGAATGCTACCCGATGGGATAAAAGTTTGCCATATGCGAGTTCTCGCACAACAACAGCTTATCAAGCCACCGCAAATGTCGCCATTTGAAGCTTTGTATGGCCGTGCTCGCCAACCCCGTTAAATTGGTCGAGACACCAACGCATGTTGTTCGGGCGATATCATTCAAGAGGCGTAAGAACAGTTGCTATGATCGTGAAAGGCTAAAAATAGCCTACCAAGGCGTAAGAGTTATGCCGATAACCGCCGAGATCTCGCCGAGCCGTAAGATTTTGTCTATCTTCGAGTGACCCCGCCGAGGTGTCAAAAGGTTTCATGCCAAAGGGAAGCTTGCCCCTAGGTATGTTGGTCCATTCAATATTTTGGAGCGCCGTGGGAAGTTGCTTACAGCTTGAGCTACCGCAGCGTTAGCGTGGAGTGCATGATGTCTTTCATGTCTCGCAGCTTGAAGAAGTGTCTTCGTGTGCCGTAAGAGCAAGCCCGTTGGAATCAATTGTTTTGAAAGAGGATCTTACCTACAAGGAGCAACAATCAAGATCTTGGATGTCGCAGAGCGCTCACCGTAAGCAAGACTGCTCGCTTTTGCAAGGTTCAAGGAGCAACCACTGTAAGGAGAAGCAACGTGGGAACGTGAAGAAGAGCCAAAGCCGAGTTCCCTAGCCTCTTCTCTAGCTAGCCTGAATCTCGGGGTCGAGATTCCTTTAAGGGGGGGAGGTTTGTAACATCCCAATTTTCAGAGTTTTAAAAATCTTTTAAATAGTTAGTAGGGAGAAATTCACCATTTGGATTTATTTGAATTTAATTCAAAAGCTTAATATTGACTTTGCAAACAAAAACATTTAATATGAATAATCCCAACATGAACATTGGCCAAAACTATTTTATTTGGGTTCCTTGAGCTCAGATATATTTTCTAGATTTTTCTAGAATTTTTCTGAGTTCAATTGCTATTTTCTATTGCTTATTTGATTTTCTGGTATTTTCTAAAATAGAAAACCTATTTAAAATCTCGAATAGTCGTGGGTCGAATCCTTCCGCTCGCCCATCTCCTTCCCGCTTCCCGCCCATCTCCGCGCAGCCCGCCTCCCTCTCTCTCTCCGCGCGCTCCGGCCCCACCGGGCCACCTACACTGCGCTTTCCCGCGCGCGCGCGCTGAGCCGCTTCCCGCCGCTCGTGGACCCGCCGCCTCGTCAAGATCGCCACCCGGGACTCTTCCCGTGTCCGAGCCGGACATCGCCGCGCCGCCGCCTTCCTCGCGACTCTTCCTCCTCCGTGGCTATTTAAGGCCCGCGCTCGCAAAATCTTCGCACCGCCTTCCGCCTCCAAAACCCTAGAGCCGCTCTCGATTGCGCCGCCACCGTGGAGAATCGAGCCTTCAACCCGGCGCCGCCGCAACCTTCTCCGCCATCTCGCACCGCCGCGGTGAGCCTAAGCCTTCCACGCCACCGGATTCGAGGTCGCCGTGGTGTGGGCTTCACGATGCGCACTCATCATCCTCGAGGAGCCCGCAGCCGCCGCTGCTCAACCGAGCCGCCCGCCGCCAACCTCAAGCGCCGCTGATTTGGTCACCGCCGGTTGCATCCGACCGTGTCACCAGACTCGCGAGGGTGTGAGGAGCCCGCTGCTACCCTCCGTTGCCGCCGCCGTGGTCGGAGTCGCCGTTGTCGTGCACGTCCGACAAGAACTCGCCGGCGATGCCGCCGTGTCCGCCAGCCGCAGCCGCGTCGCCCCGCCGCCTCGTGTCGCCGCGTGTCGCCTACCACCAACCCCGCTGCCACAAGCAGGGCGCCCCACGGATCCCCGAACCCAAGGCTCGGTGGACTTTGTCCACCGTGAGCCGAGCCACTGACGGGTGGGACCCACCTGTCACATCCATAATCCTCCCGTCCGAACGCCTCCGCGACGCCAAGATTGCGCAATAATCCGATTTTCCTTTAGGAAAATAATTGAAATTCATGAAATACTCGATTTTCAGCATTTTATGTATTTTCAATCTTCCAAAGCTCATAACTTTTGCATCCTAACTCCGATTGAGCCCATTCAAATTTCTAAATTTGTCTAAATTCAAGATCTAGCTATATAAGATTTTTATTTAATTTTTGGAGTTTGTTTTGCCTCTGTTATTTAATTGTTTTGTTTGTTCTCGCTTTGTTTGTGCGTAGACGCCGATACTTCGAGTTTTCACGAAGAAGGCTTCAACCAAGTTCAAGACCAGTACATAGACCTTTTCCAAGGCAAGTCATACCTTTGATCATATTGAATCCCAGTTTTCCTAAATTATATTGAGTTGAATTATTGCATTTACTTTAATTATGTATTTAAATGTTTTGGGCTAGTTATTAATCCAACTTGTTATGTACGCCTTGCCTACTTGTATATCTTGATATTTTGTCGCCTCTAGATTGGTTAATTACTTAGTTGGTATTAGCATATTGCCAACATGGTGGGTTAGAACGACTAGAATTGCTTAGCCATGCTACGAGTCATCATCTCATGTGAGTGAAATTGTGAAATTGACTAAGTGACTATGGAACTGTGTGATAAAACTGTGTGTGCTGTGTGCTATTACTCGTGATGGCATGTGTTGCACTAAACCAACTGGGTGGTAAAAGATTTAGACTGAGGCAAGTGGTGGATACTGTGTGAACCGGTGGCTTTGTGATTGGGAGTTATCTGTGTGGTTTAGTTAGAACATGGAAGTCTTGCCTTGGTCAATTAAGGACTTAACTTTGTGCGACATTGAACTGAGCTATGTCAGTTTACCACATGTCCGTGACAGCCTAACTTAGTAGGTTACGGAGTTTCAACATTGGGGTTCGTGGATAGGTTAAGCTTTGTGATATGAGACTGTGTGATTAAGAACGCCAATGTTGAGACGGTTTCCGAACTCATTATGTTACGATCGGTGCTAGCTACACTAGTTGTATCGTGTGGGTAAAGTGTACAAACCTCTCGCAGAGTGTTAACCAATCTATTCGAATAGCCGCGTCCGCGGTCATGGACACTGCTCGGCTGGGAATTTCACACGAGGGGTAGTGTTCATAAAACTTTGGGTATGGGATAGCTGTGTGGCATAAGCTATGTGGCTGTGTGGATCAATCTAATTAGCTTTGTGTCTTTGTGGAAACAACTGTTAAAAGTTATTATTGCTTATTTGTTTCAATTATGCTTTCAATCTATTACTTGTATTCAATTGCAATTGTTGCATTTCTGCAAAATAACCACAGAAGCCATTCCTTTGGAATAAGCCTGCATCTATATATTGCATTCAGTGGTATGATTTATGTAGCACGGTTGTGTACTCACGCTTGTTGTAAAACTTGCGCCCAAACCTACGTATGGAGGAGTCTTCACCGCTTTCGAGGAGGAGTTCGTGGAAGAAGGTTGATCGCTAGGTCATCGATCCCACCCGGTTGCCTCGTGGTATGTCGATTGGAGTTTGCCGAGTTTATTTCGCTCACGCAAAGATTTCTTTAGTGTTAGCTCATGCGTGGCTTAATAAGTTGTAATCCCGACCTTAAGGTCAAAACTCTAAGTTGTTACTCAAACTATTCGCTTATGCTATATTTCGCTTGTGTGGATTGATATTTCACCTATGTTACCACTGTGTGCACTAGCGTGATCCTCGACTAGTGCGTAATACACAGAGGGTCCGACTGCATTTTGGGTCCCGACATAACACCCTGGCTATTCGGAAGCCAAGATGTCACCTAAAACATCTAACATACATCCATAAAGCGGAAGAATTTGAATAAAATCAACTAATGCTAGTATCGAAACAACCAAGACATGATGAAGGTATCCTTCCTTCACCATCTAATCTATTTATTTCAGTTCATTGATAATGAAAGTTCACATGCAGTAATAATTCAACATCAATGTGGAGAAGTTATCCTTCCTTCAACAATTATAAATTTATTATTACAGTTCATCATTAACGAATGTAAGATAGAACTAAATTTAATCTTGAACATGAATTGGATGATGTGAACAAGTAGTGCGTGTCTACTCCCTCCCAAGTGAGCCAACATCAGGGGTTACCTAAAATAATCAAACAACGCAAGAGTGAGTCCACGACTCAGCAAGTACAGTGAAAGAGACAGAACACATATACAAACAGGACATCACCATTTAAGAATGCGAATATTGCATCGAATGAGCACTTAAGAAAAACATGAAATGAATGAATGTAATCAAGGATGGACTGCACACATGCCTATACTGGTATAGCTAGTGACACACCCGTCGGTGTTCACTTAAGCCCGCATCTTAACAAAAATGCGGGGATCCAATTCCCGTATGAAGAACGTTTCATACAGGTGTCCAAAGTTGCCCATTCTGGAATTAATGGGTCTTACATGCCTATCCTGGAATTGATGGGTCTTTCAAATCCACTCCCGTGGACGGGACATGACAATGTCCAACATTGCCCACATTGGAATGGTGGGACTTGAAATCCACTCTCGTGGATGAAACATGCAAAATGAATGTATAACATGGATTGAGAATATCGAACGACATGATATCTAACATGGATATAACACATATATCAAAACATAAACAATCCACCTTCTCATGTATTATATGGAATCACAACAAGATCATAAAAATATTCACCAATCACAGTCAATAAAGGTGGCAAGGTACTTGCCTTCCATGGCAATCTTCGGTAGTAGGTAAAGAGGATGTCCCTAAACCAAGCCTCTCGCCTACATAAGTAAGTACTCGAAATAAATACAACATATAACATAGCGCTTCCATTAACGTTCTACAACGACTTCCCTACAGTCCACAATTAACTAATTAGCTCTAATCTGAAAACAGACTACTCAGGCACAACCCGAAACTGGACAGCAGAACGGTAAAAATCATATCTATTGGTCTGGGACTCGGAATGAGGTGAGACCAATTTCTATGGATTCTTAACTGACATATCTACAATACTATAGTTGACAAGGTAAGCCAATTCGGCCAATTTAATTTACTAACAGATAAATGAAACAGCGGAACAGAATCTGTCCAGATCTGTCTAACAAGCCTGGACAGCAGCACGGTATCGGACATAACTTTTTATTGGATAAACCAAAATTGGTTTTCTTTAACAATCTGGAAAAGCTAAGAACAAAACCTACTAAAGTCTAGTTGGGCAAAAGTTCAGATTTTGCCTCTAACAAAATTTGGCCCACGGCTCAAATATGTTGACTGAATTAATAGACAGAAATATCAGCTAAAATAAAATATCCATAACTTTTGTTGTACAACTCCAAATTGAACGTTCTTTATCAATCTGAAAAGGTTATCGAATCCTCTACCATAACCTAGTTGGGATGAAACCCTGATTCGTCCATTAACATACACCTATTTTAAAAGACAACTCAAAAGGTAATTCTCGTCAGAATTCTAGACAACAGATATTAAATCTAACGTAACTTTTGACTCGAAAGTCGGAATGAGGTGATCTTGGCGGCCAACGAAAGCTAAGAACAAGACCTACATAACTCCAGGAGATGATCATCTCAGATTCGGCTTCTAAAACCACGAAACAGACCCCGCAACATTCTGGATAGAATTGATTTTCTGAACACAGCAGTTCGATCTAATCAAATATGAACCAAATCGCATCTACCACTAATCAAACGATGAGCATCGGTATTCGTTACCCTTGCAGCAACCAGGAAATAGGCGGAAGAACCTTGGAGACGACGATCTCCCTCCTCCTCTCCTTTTTGAACGGCAGCCCAAGAAACCCTCCTTCCTTCGCAAAACCGCGGCAATGCGGTTCGGCACTAGGAGGAAGATGGCTCCAAGAGGTAGGAGGTGCAGCACCAATGGGGAGGCGCCAAGAGGAGGAGGAGGCAGGGCGTAAGGGAGAGGGAGGGACAGGCGGCGGCCATAGGAGGGAGGAGTGGGAGAGGTGGGGGTGCTAGGGTTTGTGCACCCCCCCTTTTGGCCGGCCAACTCATGGGCCTTTGGGCCCCCCAAAGGCCTTGTGGCTGCCCCCTCTTGGGTCTACAAGGCCTCTCTTGGGCTCATAGCCAAAGGCCCAGGCCCAAAGTTGGAAGAACAAGCGAAACGCCGAAAATTTCTCCTTTTCAGTTGAATTCGATTTAAAACCACATCGTTTTTCGTTCTAAATTGAAACGGGATATTACACTTCTTGACTCAAATTGGGAAATTTCCAAAAGGCCCTCAAGACATACAACAGTCCCCACCAAATTTTTCAATTTGATAAAAGATGCTCAAAGACTTGTTTAATATACAGCTGTTCGACAATAGGTACCTTACGGGTTTGAACCCAATTCCTAGCAACAAGAACTACGACTTTGCATAGACAAAGGAGGATTACGCCTTGATCCAATGCCTTGGTGTGAGAATTTTCACTTAAGTTACATTATGTACTGGGCGGCTTGCCCTTTTCCCTCTCGGGTTGGGACGTTACGGTCATGTCTCCGTATCTAGCTCATTAGTGCTAAAGAAATTATACCCTTATCTTCCTTTGATCGTGCCCTCACAATCATACTCAAGTAGGTGAAATCTTTAGGGAATTATGCAGGACAATTCCCGATGCCATATAGGTCTTGAATTCATTAAGAGCTATTACTCAACCTTCCATACAGAAAGAGCACTGTAGCTAATGGGACCCTTTAGGTGTGCTCTATCATCCCACAGTTTTTTGTCCTAGAGCCTAGTTCACGGGATCTCCGATCTCCTAGTATTGGTTACCACCGATTGGAGCCATTACACAGGTATGAGTCCATTCCCTTTGGTGCTGCAAGGATGGCCTTTCGAGCCAATCCTTTGGTGAAAGGATCTGCCAAGTTTCTTTCAGACTGGATGTATTCTACAGAAATAATACCCGTCTCTTTGGCATACCTTATCAACTTAAATCATCTCTTTATATGTTTTGAGTACTTCATATTATCATTCGTACTCTTAGCCTTAACCAGAATGGTTTAGTTATCGCAGTAGGTTAAAATGGTTGGAATTGGCTTTTTCAACACAGTTAGGTCAGAAAGGAGTTCTCTAATCCATTATGCTTCTACAGCCGCTGAGTCTAGAGCTACCAGCTCGGCCTCCATGGTGGACCGTGTAAGGATAGTCTATTTTGAAGATTTCCACGAAACAACCCCACCTGCTAGAGTGAATACATAACCACTTGTAGCCTTCATGTCATCTGAGTCACTGATCTAGTCAAAATCACTGAATCCTTCCAAGACTACTGGATGGCTAGAATAATGTACTCCCAAGTTAGAGGTCCCCTTTAGGTACCGAAGTACCCTCTCTAGTGCTATCCAATTATCATCTCTTGAATTGGATGTATAACGACTCAATCTGCTTACAACATATGAGATGTCAGGTCTCGTTGCACTAGTTAGATACATTAAGGATCCAATTATTTGAGAATATTTAAGCTGGTCTTTTCCATGTCTAGTGTTTTTATGCAGCTTAGCATTTGGATCATAGGGTGTGGCCGCAGGCTTACAGTCCATGAATCCAAATCTAGATAGGACCTGTCCACATAATGGGATTGTGAAAGAGTGATCCCATTCTCACCCTTTATAAGTTTGATGTTTAAGATAACATCAGCTTCACCCAGATCTTTCATATCAAAATTCTGGGAGAGGAACAACTTTGTTCTGTTGATTGCATCTATGTTGGTTCTAAAAAGCAATATGTCATCCATGTAAAGACATAGAATGACACCTTCGCCCCCACTAAACCGATAGTAGACACAAAAACTGACCGAGGTCATGGTACTATCAAATTTCTCATGCCATTGCTTTGGAGCTTGCTTTAGACCATATAAGGATTTAATCAAACGACATACTTTCCTCTCTTGCCCTTCAACCACAAAACCATTAGGCTGTTGTATATAAATCTCCTCATCCAACTCTTCATTTAGGAAAGCGATTTTTACATTCATTTGATGTACTTGGAGTTTATACGTAGCAGCTAGTACTAAAAGCACTCAAATTGTGGGTAAATGAGCCACAGGAGAGTATATATCAAAATAATCTTCACCTTCTTTTTATGTGAAACCCTTAGTCACTAAACGGGCCTTGTACTTTTCTATAGGACCATTAGGTCTACACTTTCTTTTAAAGATCCATTTGCAGACAACTGGCTTGAAACCACATGGGAGGTCCGTAACCTCCCACGTTCCGTTAGCTATGATGGAATTCATCTCGCTATGGACTGCTTCCTTTCAGTAACCACATCCAGGGATGCGTATGCCTCTGAAAGGGTTCGTGGTTTATCATCCACGACATAGGTGACAAAGTCATCGCCTAAAGACTTTTTAGTCCTCTGCCTCTTACTCCTTATCTCCAATTCTGGTGCTGTATTATCCACCCTAGGAAGAATAGAGTGTTCACTTGAACCATTATGATCAATGACTTCATTTGGTCTCATAGGAAACACATGCTCAAAGAATATCGTATCACGAGATTCCATCACCACATTCGTAGCGATGTCACTTACCTCAGATTTGACCACAAAATATCTATAAGCCGTGCTATTAGAAGCATACCTTAGAAAGACACAATCAACGGTCTTTGGATCGAGCTTTCTTTTCTTCGGTAATGACACATGCACTTTTGCAAGGCATCCCCAGGTCCGAAGAAAAGACAAGTTGGGTTTTCTCCCCTTCCATCCTTCATAAGGTGTTTCCTCCTGATTGCGAGGTGACACCCTAGTTAGGACATAATTAGCTATGAGAACTGCTTCACCCCACCAATAGTCTGACATACCTGAACTTTGTAACATGGTATTAGCCAAGTCACATAGAGTTTAGTTCTTTCTTTTAGCTATTCCATTAGATTGGGGTGAGTATGATGGAGTAACTTCATGAATTATTCCACTTTCTTTACAAAATTGAGAGAATTCATGAGAGACAGATTCACCGCCTCGGTCCGACCTTAACTGTTTGATTTCTTTTCTAGTTGATTTTCAATTTCAGCTTTAAAGATTTTAAAGTGTTCTAGTGCTTCATCTTTCGACTTAAGTAAGTAGATAGAACAATACTTAGTCGCACCATCTATGAGAGTTAAGAAATATCTTTTGCCACATTTAGTTAATATTCCCTTTATCTCACAAAGATCAGAATGGATTAGCTCACGTGGAGAGGTGCTTCGCCCTTCAACGCTATGAAAAGGTTTTCGGGGTTGCTTTGCTTGCACACACACTTCACACTTTGAACCCTTCTCATAATTATAGCTGGGAATTAAATTCATTTTGCTTAACCACACAATAGCTTCAAAGTTAACATGACACAAACGAGAATGCCAAACATCATGTAAATTATTGTAATGGGAAACATTGAAAAATGTTTACATTATTCGAATCAGGAATAGATAAGCGGAACATGTCTCCGCTATCATAGCATTTTCCCACAAAAGTACTAAATTTGGTCAACACGACTTTATTAGACTCAAACACAAGCTTTATTCCTTGCCTACAAAGCATCGACCCGCTAATGAGATTGCGAGTCATTGCAGGCACATACAGTACGTCTTTGAGAATGAGTGTTTTGCCTGAAGTAAGCTTCAAGAAAATTTGTCCAATCTCACATGCTGTAGCAGTGGCTCCGTTGCCCATCAGGATGGATCCACCACCTTCACCCTGAAAAGAAGAGAAACATGATCAATCAACACAAATATGTCTAGTAGTGATGAGGACATCTCTAACTTGGATACAACCGCGTCTACACACATAACACATCCACAACCAGTGTTACAAGGACCCCTTACTCGAGCTCGTGCTCGCCAACTTAATTACCAGGTGAATTCGTTCATAGCTTTATATATTACTGAGAATAGTCTGCTACCTAATGCAAGTGATTTAATTCGTTCTATGCATGTAGAGTCATGAACATGCATGGAAGACATAATGGAGGTCACCAAGTCACTTTGGGTCCGAGCCAAGCGAGAGTTCGAGTTGGGCTTGTTCTGTATTCGAATTTGGACTACTGCGACAGCACTAAGTTCAAACGGTAGTAACTTCTTCATACATACTTCGTTTGGGACGTTCTTGGACTTCATTGAAAGCTTATCAAGTCTAGTTTTCAACGGATCCAACCTCATCTTCAAATTCCATCTTAGAGAGCCAGAATCAATAAAACAATCTACATCTATTTTTGAGCCCGAGTCAAAAGGGTGCTGCGCCACCTCCTCTTGAGCCCATGGGCCTTGTAACCCTAGGGGCGTGCGCCCACTTCCTTGGCCGTCACCCTGGTCATCTCCCCATATATGAGCCGCCGCCTCCCTTTCCTAGAACTCGGATTTCATTGAGTTTAGGTTTAACCATTGTGCAAACTTCTGTTCTTCAGTTGTGTCGAACGACCATTTGTCAAGACAGCCTTCGGGATCCCACATTTGTTTTTCAATACCATCTACACTACATTCTTATTTGCAATATCAGATTGTCTATATTTTATTATTGCTAGTTCTTCGATTGCTCGCGGGAATTGAACCTCGTGTTCAGGTTGATCGCACTTCCAGTAAGGTCAATAACATCTCGGAATTGGTTCAATGATGTTAAGGCGCAAGCGTCATCATACGGTTGTAGTCGGATCGCGAGAGTCACCTCCACCAAAATCGATATTTATCAATCTCATCGAAAGATCAGGTACCCCGTCTCCATCAAGTGGTATCAGAGTTTAAGGTTGCTCGGTGAGAGTTTACTGTTTTTCATAGTTAGATTGCTTAATTCCGAAAGTACAGAAAAGGCCAAAAAATAGTAGTAGATCATCCTGTCCAAACCATTCTTAGCCTCGCAATTTTTCTTTTTAGTGCATTGCATTGTTGAACTTTCGGTTGCATCGTCGTGTCCTTTGCTGGTCATAGTGTCTAGATCCTTTAGAGTTTTGAGTTCTGCTCACGTTTGGTCGCACTGTTGCGGTTGGGTTCGATCTACCGCCTACCTCCACCGAACGCTGCCGTGGCAAGCCTATCCACTACCAGTCCTTGTCGTGCCACCAGAGTCGCTGCCGCCTCTGCCATTGCATTGCCACGACCACCAGAGCCGCCGTCGTGACTACCAGCGTTGCCGCCATCCCTTGCCGCATCCCTCCGTGGCCACCATCCTTCTGCCGCCGCCAAACCAAGGAAAACCCTAACCAAGAACCAAGAGTTCGATTGAATTTGCAAGAAAAGGAAAAGCCCTAGCTGGTCTCGGGATTAAGAGAGAGAGAGAGAGAGAGAAAAAAGAAAAAGTTGTTTTCGTGCTGCTAGAAGGAAACCTAAGATTCATCTGACTTCGACAACGTGATAAAAAAATGACATTAACTTTTCTTCAAATATAGTTTTTCTGTATTGTTGTAAAGTGTAGCAAATAACCAAAATTAATTCCAGCATAATCATAAGACAAAGAAGCAATACTCCATCAGCATTCAAATGACCCAATCAACATATTCAAACGTAAATCCTCCAAGCCATTTAAATGAAATGAAATGCTTAACATATACCATATGTATATGAAAGAAATCAGCATAGAGCACAGATATTTGAGGTTAATGAGAGCTCTCAGATGGCGAGTTGCACAAGATACAAACTTGTCCATCTCAGCACTAGGGTATATTCTCTTCACAAATTGGCTTAAATAACTAGCAAATAGATTGTGAGCTCTAAACAAAGCTTTACTATACTGACAATATTAATCTCATGCCCAATTGAAAACAATTATATATACTTTCTGTCAACATACCACTTTAAATGAATCAAAGAATTCAATACATCAATCTTTTAAGCTAGCAGATTACTAATGAACTCACAGAAGAATACAACATTCAGCTAAAAGCCTTTTGGTTGATAGAAGAACCAACAAAATATCTAATCAAGTGATCAGACAAAGTATCACAAAAATGACAGAACCTTTAGAGACAATATGTCAACAACAAGCAATTATATTAGAGCTCAAAACTGAACAAGTTACCAACACAATTTCAGAACTAGACCATTCTCATCATAGAGCAAATTATCCAAGCCCGCATAATAACTCTTTGTATTATCTCTTGCTGAATAGCCAACAAGACAAATACTGATTTTGAAACCAGCACAACACTGATGTAAATGATACGAGATAATCAGAGATACTAACAAATTTTGTGGTAATCAAAACCACCAAGATGCAATCGGTAAGGCACGTCAAGAAGACACTGACCCAGAAAAACTATCGCCTTGCTAATCCGAGCAAGAGACGAAGTATTTAGAGATACAATGCCACTCTTCTTCGGAATCACACCAAAGAATGAAGCCGACGGACAGGTTAGTTGCCACACAAGCCCAATCAATAAGATGTTTTGCCGAAACACCAAGGAGCACCAAACCAAATGCCTTCTTCCCCCTCATGACCAATTAAGAGCCGAAAGGAAAAATCCCCAATTTCACAAACACAAAGTTTCCTCCCTGAGCGCCCAACAAAGACGGGGCACAAGAAGAATAACTTCAGAATGCGCGAGGGGAAAATTCCTAACCTTCCACCGACGGCGTCGGATTGCTCACAGTGTTGCAAGAGTTTCAAGAAACCCACAACCGAAGATCAAAATCAGGAAGAAGGAGAATCTGAAATTTTGGAGATAACTTACTGCTGTTTTTCTAGGATCCGAAATAGAGGGGAGCACCAGCAAATAAAAGGAGGAGGAGGACAAGAGCCTTGCGCCACTGCTGCCAACGACCTACGATCACTGGCACGAGCTGCACAACAACCCGCATCGCGCGAGGCGTCTCCAGGCCAAGCCAAGCTCCTCCAGAGCTCCTCCTCACCCGGATAGAGATGAGGTCAAGGACCTTATCCCCTTTACTATCCCAATGACCGGTGGCCCTTCTTTCCCTTTTATTCTTGACTCAAATTGGGAAATTCCCAAAAGGATTGTTCCTCGGTAGTTCATCACATCATTAGTTGATCACCTCCATATTAGATCACATTAACTGCCATGTTGTTGGATGCCCCTCTTTCGATAGGTTGTGCTCCTTTTGTCTCGCACAACCCTATTGCTTGAGACAGGGATCATAAGTAGCTACACACATGCACGCTCCTTCCTCCTAGAGCATGTGTATTATATGGTGTCAACCAAGCGCTAGAAGTTGTAATTTGCAAACACTGGAAATGGGCAAAACGGTGGCGGTGGAGGGCAGGGAGGATTGTTCCAAAAAGAAACTCAAGGTGTGAACGTGGTATCATCCCTCCTCGGGAAATGTGATCAACCTCCGAGACAACCTCTCCCAATGAACGGATCGAGTCGTTGATGCAACAATAGCATACATCGTAGACTACCTGATCAAGCACCGACAGCGAGCTACAATATCGTGCAGTTCGAACCGTCTCAAACCTTGCGATTATAAATCAAACAACATTGATCATCTACTACAGTACTCCGATTCGAAGCAGTACCGATCTGCTACAAGCAATATTCACTACCAAAATTCAGTACTTTCCCGAGTGCCCGAAACACTCGGGAAAGTACCGAAAACACTCGGGAAATTAGTTCTCGAAGGTTGGCCGTCGGTAAAAACCACTCAGGATAATTTAGTCAGGATTCAAACAGGTTTCCCGAGTGTTCTAGAGATTACACTCGGGAAACCTAAAACACTCGGGAAACTAGCTCACACGACGGGTTCCCCGCCGTAACAGAATACTTTCCCGAGTGTATATCGACCAATAACACTCGGGAAAAGTATATTATTCTCGAGTGTTTTAGTCCTGAACACTCGGGGAAATTTGAGTGACAACATCGGAAAGGATGGCCACGTGGCCATATTTCCCGAGTGTTTTCGTCCTAAACACTCGGGAAATAATATACTTTTCCATAGGGTATATATGATCCAATTTAGATTTGCACCGATTTTGCAATCAAATAAACCATAATTCCACAGCAAGATAAATACCACAAATCATTACATATATAGATTAAACAACATTGACATATATAGATTAAACTAAGTGGAATTGGCTTGCACTGATGCATGCGAAGGTTAGAACAATACAACCCAATAGAATGTGTAACTGATAATACTTTGTTCCCCATAATTGCAAGTCAATGGTACACAATTTTGCTGCCTGTAGTGGCTTAAAAATGGTCAACACCGAAATAACATAACCATAAGGATTAAAAAATGGTGCTCCATATGACCTCATATAGGGGTGGCCATATGGGTTGTATCCTCCTCGGCCTCCTCAAGGCTGCTTCATCCCAAGGATGTTAGTCCTCTTCGGTGTCACCTGATGAGCATACAAGGTTGTTAGGTCAGTGATCCATATACGCTCTTGCTGAAAACAAGGAAAGCCAATTTCAGTTGAATTAACATCTCACCTTGATTTGGCGACCATGCAACTCTGATTCATTCAACTTGAGAGCTTCCTGGACAACTTCTACTTCAACAAATTCCACATAAGCAAACCCTTTTGGTTGCCCAAACTTGTCAGTCAGGATCACCACTCTGTTGACAGTTCCACAAGAATTAAAATGCTATTGCACTTCTTCTGGAGTACAAGCATAGTCAACCTGTAGTTGTGATCATACGAGTAGAAAAAACGTAGTAAGTGGGCATATGATGTCACATATTCCCTTTAAATAACCTGCTGACAAAAGATAAACATGCAAAAACCAAATAAAAAATACTGAGCTTGTATCTCATTTTTTTGCAACCTATTGATGAACCCGAAGGTCCTATTGTTGGCCCGATCTTTCGATGAGAACGATAAGTTCGGTAGTCGTCGCTCAACTCTCACGATCCTGGCTACGAACACGCAAGACTCCAAACCACACAATCGCTGAACTGATTGACAAGTCGTTATCAACCGTGCACGAATACCCGGATGACCTGACCATGAATGTCGATTCCTGCATACACCGAAGAAGCACGCAAGAAAAAGATAAAGCAATCTGAAATTGCAAAAAAGGATTTAAATATTGAATTGAGTTGGGATTTTGAAGCGGTATTATAGTTGGTCTAGTCGACACAAGCCAATACACGAAGTTGCAACAAGGCTAACTTTTAACTAAACAAAATCCAAGAAAACTAGAGGGGGTGCAGCCTCCTTAAATAGGGAACAAGGAGCCACAAATCTAAAGGAACTTGCGGGGTGGGACTAGTCTCGTGACTTACTATTCACATGAACAGTAACCAGGCCTCTAGGTGGTCCGCCGGCAGATGGGCCAAGTTCAGTATGATTACAAGGCCCAAATTGGCCCAAACAAGTGATATAACATCTTCTTTTAATGATTGCGATCAGTCCAGAAAGAATTTGAAGGTGAGGCCGGATCCGTTGGAAAGAGAACGTAATATACTTTCAATCAAGTACTTGTGGACCCCCAACGGAGTCTGTATGTGAAAGTTATGCCGGTTTGAAGTTGGTGCTGTCAGGCAGATTCCGAACTGATCTGACCAAAACGTATCCAGCTTGGCACATGCAGTAGTACCATGGCTTGTAGACATAGTACCATGGCATATAGACGTAGCAACATGGCATGTATACGTAGCTCAATCCAATTGGGTAATATGGTTTTGTATTAGCCGAAAGTCCTATTGGCGAAGATGTTGTTGAAGTAGAGGATGGAGTGCAGCAGGTCGAAGCAGTGGTTGCATCCTTAGGTTTGATGTCCTCATCACCTATCAACATGTGAAATATTTTTCACTAAAGCTCTACCAACAGTTATTAATGAGATGCATATCTGTTTACATGGGAAGAGAAAAGTATTGGAGAGTCTGCTTCTCCAACTGTCTAAATTAAGAGAGTTTCATCAAACGTCCTCAAATTTGTCTATGACACTTGGATTCAGAAACTCACATTTTAACTTGATTAGTTGAAGTGCTTAACTGTGACATTTAGGTCCATCTGAAAGTTTGCTGATGAAAAGTGTTGTTCCTAGACTAGATTAATTCTACCACTAAGGCACTAAGTACCACCAAGCCCCTAAACTTGCTTTAAATGTGGCTCTCAGGTGCCTAGCGCGCTGCATAACCAACGAATAACCATACATTGGCGCAACTAAGCAAGTTTACAGGCACAAACCAACTGCCAACTAAGTTTACGGACACTAGGACCTCTGATGCAATTTAATCAAGAACATCAATTGCTTTATGTCTCAGAGCATATAGCTGAACACTCCCAGTAACACATATTCAACTTAATAGAAACACATATTTATGCTATAGGTAATTCAGTGATAACAAATATGATGGATTAATCTTAAAGATTATGAGCCTAATTCATATACACATAAAAAACCAAATTAATCATGAAACAGGATATAAAGAAATAAAACACTCTACATTTGTTAGATCAATATGCAACATAAACAGATAAAATAAAATTGATAGTGGTATCGATTAGCAACTCAGCATGATGACAATTTCTTCAGAATGACTGATCATTCCTGATGAGGATCTAATAATCCTCATTTTACTATTTATTCGTAATTATGTATTATAGGTAAATATGACGTCACACAGTTACTAAGTATACCCCTTACAGTTGTAAGGGAGAGATCAATCAGGTGGTCGTAAGTCCTTCTATGACCACCCCCATAGTCGTAAGTATTTCTATGACTACCGTGTAATCGTAAGTTTTTCTATGATTACCTTTGGTCGTAAGTCTTTCTACGACCAGTATCCATTCGTAAGTTTTTCTACAACTACCCCCTAGTCGTAAGTCCTGCTACGACTAGTCCTGCCATGACTTCTCCACAGATAACTAGGTCCACTCGCCAGTAGGCCCTATTAATTGTGAGATTTGAGCAGTCAAGATACGTAGTTATACCTGAAATAACTACAGATAACTCACCATTATCTCTGATTGATAACCATCATGCAACGTAAGGAGGTTACTACTCCAGTAATTACTCTCATTATTGCAGAATAATGAGCGCCTCCTGACTTGGAACGACAACCGCCTTTATAACGTACTATAAATAGGCATCTTTTAGAGGTAATGGGGGGACTTTTAGGAGGCAATCAGTAGCAACATTAGCGTAAGCCTTTCCCACTGATTGTAACCAGCATACCCAATACAATACACACAGGAGTAGGGTTGTTATTCTCACCGGAGAAGGCCCGAACCTGTATAAAAATTTCCGTGTCTCTTTTGTCTGCGTGATCAATTGTGGA
Source organism: Ampelocalamus luodianensis (assembly GCA_036346255.1). Classification (NCBI taxonomy): domain Eukaryota; kingdom Viridiplantae; phylum Streptophyta; class Magnoliopsida; order Poales; family Poaceae; genus Ampelocalamus; species Ampelocalamus luodianensis. The sequence continues at coordinate 36,685,378 of CM070632.1, forward strand.
GACCCCCCGAATCAAACAATCTTTATGTAAGATCGGTTCTAAAACACCGATAGTTGGCGCCGTCCGTGGGGATCTTCTAGTAATTCCTTGTTAACATTTCTTTCTTTTCTCTTTGATGCTTCCATGGCAGGAGAGTGGAACGAGGAGAACTGGTTCGACTTGGCCGATTATGTAGACATCGACATGGATGCCGGTTTCGACTACGAGTCGAGTATCGAATCATCTCACGGTATTGCCGCCTCTGGAGATCTTATATCAGATCTCGGAGACCGCATCACCGCCGGAGTTGAGGAGGGATCCTCATCCCCCACAACAATATGCCCGGCTGAGGAACCAGTTTCCTCAGGAGGCAAGGGTCAACGTGACCACAAACAGGGCTGCCCCAGAATAGACTCACAACACGATAAGTGTTTTTCCTCCAAGTATTCGAGTCCCTCTAAGGTAGTACGACTTGGCGAGACAAGTTCTGGAAGCCATCATTCCAGAGCTCCATCGGCACCTGATGGTCCTCTTTCTCCGGATAATTCTGCAGAGAAGAGGATCGAACACGCTTTTCCTCCAAGTTCAACCGTCCCATTGTAGGACACACCTAAAACGGAGACGGTTATAACCTGGAGTTCTCCTACCTGGAGGGGTTTACTCCAAGTTGCCAAATGGTGTCACTCGACCACTCCTCAAGCGAGGAGGCCTCGAGCGCAAGTGGAGGTCATCAACAGGAGGTCTTCGTCATTCCCCCTGATAATAATGATTCTCCCAGAGGTAGGATTGACGATGCTCCCCGACGGGCACACACTACGTCCCCTCGTGGAAATGGCAAGGGCACCACAGCTGGCGAACGAGACGAACACTTTGATGAACGTGCGGGACATCCTCAACATTCTCGCACTTCTTTGAAACCAACTCAAGGGTCTGATTTGGGTGATTCTAAGGAAACTCGACGAAGAAAAATAGCGGCTCGAAAAAATCTCCCTAGGCGCGCTTACTTCCAGTCGGAGGAGGCTTAGGAGCTCCAGCACATCAATGACTTGCTTGAAAATCCAACTCAAGATCTCGCTCGAGCACCAGGATATGATCTCTTTGCCGAAGAGATCGCACGAAGGCTTCAGAACACGATGGCAAGACTCGAGCGTCCTCATCGACATCAACCCGAAAGTCGTGGTTGTACGACTCTATCTTCTGCCAGCCGCTCGAACAACTCGTCACATGGAGGGCGACATGATCATCGATCATGTCACTCTCCTGACTTGAGGAAGGCTCGTCGAACATCTGGAGATTGACAAGCCCCCAGGAGAGGTGATCTTTCACCACTTCAGGGACGAAATCTGCGGCAACAGACAAAATACGAAGAGTATTTCCCTCGTAAAACTGAGGCCTACCATAGGTCCAGCCCACCTGTGACAGGGTATCGTCGAGTACGATCACCCGGTGACATTAACCCTTCTTTCCTGCAAAGAAGGCGCCAAGAAGTTATCTCGGGGTGTCGGGCTTTTTCTCCTGATCTCCGAGCAGTTCGCTGGCCACCTCGTTTTCGACCAACCAACATGGAGAAATTCGATGGAACCCAAAATCCCATTGAATTCCTCCAGATTTACACAACCGCAATCCGAGCAGCAGGAGGAGGAGAGCATGTAATGGCGAATTACCTTCTCACTGTGCTTGAGGGATCTACTCGATCATGGCTTTTAAACCAGCCATTCGAGTCGATCTACTCGTGGCAGCACCTCTGCGACCTTCTGCTGGCGAACTTCCAGAGTACCTACAACCACCCTGGGAAGGAGGACGACTTGCACCGGATAAGGCAGAACGATCACGAGACTCTATGCCAATTCATCAGGCACTTTAGTTAGGTTCGTAATTCTATTCCGAAAGTTTCTGACTCATCTGTGATCAAGGCTTTCAAGCAGGGAGTCCGTAGTAGAAGGATAACGGAGGATATAGCTTTGAACCCTCTTGCCACTATCGCCGAACTCTTCGAGATAGCCGATAGGTATGCGACTGCCGCTGAAGCAGTCGAATGGAACTGTAACATCCCAATTTTGGGCTTGTGTTTCAAATGTAAGAAAATGAGTAGAAATTAAAACTTTTTCTTACATCATGTATTTCCTTTGTGTACTGAACAAGTATTGTACCAAAGGTTATGGAAGTACAAAGTCACAAGTCTTTTGATCCAAATCTTGTTCTTCCAAAAACAATCTTGTCAAATCTTATGATCATCCTCTGGATATATTTTTCCTAAGTCTCTGTGATGGTATGTGACCCCTCTGAAAAATTTCACAATTTTTAGAAATTGTTTGAATATTTTTAGAGGCAGTCAAACCTGTTTGACTCTCAGTCAAACATTAAAACAGAGCCTTGCAGAATTTTGGAGATTTATTCGCAGCATAAAACTCTCTGAAAATTTTACACAAGGTCAATGTCTCAGTCAGCAAGCTCCTGTAAAAATTTCAGAATTTTTGGAGTTATTTTGCTACCCCAAATAAATCCTCAAAAGTCTCAGCATAATTAAAACCTAAAAACCAAATTCACTATTCATTGGGTTCGAGTCGGGCTCGAGTCCGAGCCACTTGACTTGATTGAACCACCTAACTGCACCGAGCCGCGTTTTAAAACGCGCGTGCAATCTCAGCCGTTGGATTCAAATCGCTCGGCCCACTTTCATGTGAGCATTCGGACCCTCCGGTTGCGTTAATCAATTGGGACCGTTGGATCTCAATCCAACCGCCCGCATTCCGTAGGCAATCGGATTTGTCCGCGAACTCTTTTAAATCACACCGTCCATCTAAGATCCAACGGGCGTGGCTTGTCTTCTCTGTTCTTCTTCCTCCTCGGCTTCTCCGTGCGCGCGGGCGTTCATGGCAGAGAGAAAGAGAGAGCATGGGGGGCTTGTGGTGTCACCTCAAGTTGCTTTCGTCAACGTCTCTCTGCAATGCATTTAATGCGCACCAGGCTTTCTCCTCCATTGTCACCATGCTCACTTGCTCCCATCTTTTCTTGGTCCATGACCGCACCATGAACCGAGCTCACCATGGGCTCATGTTCTTGCTCGAAACCCTAATTCCTTTCCTATAAATAGCCCCTCTAGGTCCTCCCGTGTTCTTTTGCACTACACCTAGCTACTCTGTGTTTGAGCTCAAAACCATCTCAAACCTTCAATCCACCATTGTTGACCCGAGTGCTCCCATGGCGGCCTTGGTGTCCAAAGTGGTTTATCTTCAACATTTCTTGCACCCTTTGAACTCCTCAACCTCCCTTGTATTTCCCCTAACTTGATTTTGGGTTGCATTCACAGAATCACTCAATTTTAAGTTTGGAGATTTTCGTTAGTTTCACCCTTTCTTCTCCACTCCGGTAAGTGATTCTTTTGCAATTACTTGCTTTTGGAACCTCTTTGAGCTATAATGAAGGCTGTGGTGATGATTTGGTTCCACTCATTTTGCTCGAACCTCATCTTCCACTTCATCTTCTTCGGCTCCGGTGGACTTCATCGTGTTCAAGTCTTCCCCGGCCATCTTTGAAGCTCCTGTCGGATAAGGTAGCTTCTATATAGTCCCTAGAAGTCATGGCACCCGCATCCTAGGTCTGCAGCTGAGCTTTTCGCTATTTTCGTGTTTAGCCGTAGGGTTCCCGTTTTCGTTTTCCGGCTAGCCGGCGTTCTAGTCCCTCGCCGCCGGCGAGAATGCTACCATTAGGTTCGTACTGTTATTGCGAATCCATTTTGGGTCTTGTTCGGCGCCGCCGCGACCGGAGTCGCCGGCGACAAGCCGTCAAAGCCACTCGGGTTTTGCCGTTGAGAAGCTCGTTTCGTCATCCGATTAGGGCACATTAATTGCTAATCATTAGTTGTTAATTGTGTCTTAATCATTATTGTTGAGCCACTGACTAGTGGGCCCAACATCCTTTAATCACTCTCTGGTTCAATCCCGCACTGTTCCGACATCATTAATGCTTAATCATTGATTAATAAAAATGTCGGCACTTAATCCTGTCGGAAACCTTCTCTCAGTCGCCGACAAGTGGGCCCAGTGCACTGTGCACGTGTGTTAAACCAGTGCGTGGGTGACTCGAAGTCACTGACATGCGGTCCCACATGTCAGCATCCCTTTTGAACTGCGATCATTATCCACCGTTCATTTTTAGATCTACGGCCTTGATCGTAAGTGCATTCGGACCATCCGGTTCCCTTCATCATCCTGGACCGTCCATCTCGTGATCTTCGGCTGAGATCATGTGTGCAATCGGACCTTCCGGTTAGATTTGGGTTCTGAGCCGCTCATCTTTAGATCTGCGGTCGTGGTTCGTCGAGGCAACCGCACCGTCCGGTTGCATGCTTCCTCGTGAGCCGTTGGATCTTGATCCAACGGTGGGGTTCTGTTATGAATCGCGCGTGCTGCTGTTTCCGTCGCGTGTGGCTCGTTGGATTTCGCATCGACGGCCCACGAGCGTCCACGTCGTTTATTGTCGGTTGGGTTGGTTTTTATTTCTGTAAATAATTATTTATCGACTGAAAATTGTATCAAAACTTTAGAAATTCATAACTAATTCTAGATAAGCCCTTTTTACATGAAACCAACTGTAATAAATTTGTATTCCACTAAAGTTTAATATAAAAATGCTTTTAGCTATGCTCCTGTAGTAGAAAATTACGTAATCTTTAATAGCTTGTTTTCTGCTATTTTTTTATATATTCCAGAATTGTATTAAAACTTGGAAAATGCATATCTTTTTCTGGGTATCTGTAAATTGAATGATTTTAACTTTGATAAATTTGTTATTAACTAAACTTTAATCTAAAGATGGTGATAGGTCTAAATCAAAGAGAAAAATATGTTAATGAATTTAACCTTATTAATAGCAATTAAAAATTCATTTAATGTTGTAATAGGCACCAGTAATTCCCTGTAAATCCTAAAAAATAGAAATTTGATGTTAGAAAATCCCTCTGTTATCATACTATAATGTGAAATAGGTTTTGCACAAGTTTATATTTCTGGAAAGTGCATTATGTTAGTTTTGCGTCTTAGAAAAATCATAACTAAATCATTTCAACTCCAAATGACCTGAAATTTTATATGGGTTACCTCTATTCCAGTAGGTAGCTACCATAAAAATTTCAGCTTCAAAATCTTTCTAGAAAATATTTTTGCTACAGTGCTAATTATGGCCGAAAATGTGTTTTTAGGCAATATCTTTTGCACCACAAATCCAAATTAGGTTTTTCCAGTTTCTATGTCTAGGTATATTCGTATTCTACCTTATGTATAAATTTTGTCGCATTTGGATAATTGTTGCTTGCTCATTGGTTTATTTGTGGCTCGTCTTATTGGTTGTTCTTGGTTCTTTTGCCTCTCGCTTAGGATTCGACATTTGCGGTAATCCCAGAACGACCCTCCACAACAGTTGAGCAACGACAAGAAGGCAAGCGGTTTGATCATGTTAATCCCAGTATTTTAAGTATTTATGTTGATTACAAATTCTATGTATGCATTGCTACTTTGTTTTAATAGTTGGCCTAGTAGATGCATTCCTTAGCAAATGATTATCCTCTACTACCATGAGCCTAGGTTACTTGCGTGATTTAGAGTTCGTGGATGGGCTCTTGTCACTTAGTAGTTGCGAATTAATTGCTTAGCCATGCTTAGCTTCGGTAGAAATGGGCGGTTATCGACTTGTCGATAACCTTGATCACACAAAACTTATTATGATTTATGATTTCCACCTTGTGCCATGTCTACTTATGAAAACTAAAACTGAAAACAAAATGATTTAGACTTGGGCACAATGGTATGTTGGTGTGATTTTCGGTGTGATCGGAATGGTGCTGAGTCAACAAGGACCGAACATCTTGTTACACTAAACCAAGCATTTTAGCGTGCTAACCACACTAGAGGGTATGGGACCTCTCTTGACTTAGTACTTTGGCGTGTATTGGCTCGGTCGCAGGAGTCGCGGGAGGGATGGAGGTGGGAGCATTGTAGTGTCCGAAGGTTCCCCGTAACGGTGGTTGTCTTTCGCTTGCAATGTAAGCGTATGGGTTTCTATCCATACGAGCGGCTCGTAGTTAATACACAAGATTGGAAATGTCTCGTAGGACTTAGCCGTGTGGCATACCTTCGGAAGTGTGCTTTTGGCTTAAAGGCGATGCAAGTGTGGGTACATTGGTACACCCTCGCAGGTTAAAACTATTCGAATAGCCTCGTCCTAGGTTATGGACACGCTTGGCAAGGTCTTTCAAGAGTTAGACTACAACCTTTTAAATTAAAACTTGATGGGTGGTACGAATCGGGATTCGTGCTATGTTGTGGTGACTATTGGGTTAGTCACTTCGGTGGTTACTTGTATGTATCTTTACTTATCATTACTTTGATAACAAAATAAATTTGCAAACTTGCTCTTAAAAGGTACTACATTATTGCAAATAAAGTTGGCTTCATGCAAAATGAGACATATGACCTCCACCTAAATAAGCTTGCATGTAGTTTATGAATAGGTCTGCTATTCCACACGTCAGTCTTGCGGGTACAAAGACAATCTTTGTACTCAGTTGCTATGCTTAATTGTTTTGTTGCAGAGGAGGAAGGTGAGCCTGAAGGGCCTCACTTTTGCGAGTTGTGTTGTGGTAGCTTGCGAGGCGACTAGCTTGGCGGCGGCCGGTTGCCTTGTGGGTTATGTTGGCTAACCGGTCGACTTTTGTTCTAGCCATCTTATGGCGCTTTTGCTTCCTCTGTCATTCTTGTATAATGTTCTATTTGGCCGGTCGGCTCTCTTTTGTAATAACTTTACCTTATGTATGTCGTTGTTGAACTTAGTGATGTATGTGTATGGAATTGATGTGTAATTTTGTGATGATGTACATATGCAGCACAGGAAGCATATGTCCATCGAGGCTTAGAATGTTTAATTAGTAACGCTAGAACCAATTGGAGGTTAAGTGTTACTAGTTAAATATTCCGGGTCCTCACAGGAACAACACTATCGATCGTGAAGATAATATTCCTCAGGAGGCAGGCAAAAATTGTAAGAAAAAGGATAAAAAGGCTAAGAAATCCAAAAAGAAGGCAAAGAGACGCAAGTCCCCGGCTGCCGGTTCTAAGGAGGTCCTGGCCGTAAGCGACAAAGAGCCACGTAACTCCAAACAAAATTCTGATCGAGGCAAAGGTAAGCGCCAAGATCGGAAGAGTGACAAACCCAGGTGGTGTCCTTTTCACAAAAAAGAAGGGCATGACCTTCGCAACTGCTGAGTTTTTCTACGAGAACTCGAAGACTATTATTCTGGCAAGGGGCCACTTTCTACTCTTGAACAGGCAGGTCAAACAAGTGGACGGAAGGAGTCAGATGACGACGAGGAGATGCCATTTCAGGATCCACAACACACCATCGATCACATCTATGGGGGATCATCGGCATATGAGTCACGACGACAGCTTAAAGCTGTTGAGCGCGAGGTAAACACAATCGACTCTCCTCTTGTCAATAAGTTATTGAAGTGGTTGGAAGTCACCATTACTTTCGAGAAAGATGACTGTCCGATCCCTTCGACTAGACCAGGTCGATTCCCGATCGTGGTCGAACCCACTGTAACATCCCAAGTTTTGACTTGTGTTTCAAATGTAAGAAAATATATAGAAATTAAAACTTTTCTTACATCTTATTGTTGTATGGAATTTCTGAAAATTCTTGTAAAGGAATTGTGGAAATTCAAAAGCACAAGTCATTTTTAACCAAGTCATGACCCTCCATTTTCTAAATCCTTGTCAAACCTTGTGATCATTCTTTGGAAATATTTTTCCTAAGTTCTAGGGACGATGTGTGACCTCTCTGAAAAATTTCACAATTTTTAGAAATTATTTGAATATTTTAAGAGGTCAGTCAAACCAGTTTTACCTTGAGTCAAACCCTAGCTCAGAACCTTGCAGAATTTTGGAGAAAAATGCATTGCATGAAAGCCTCTGAACATTTTATACAAGGTCAATATCTAAGTTAGCAAGCTCGTATAAAATTTTTAGAATTTTTGGAGATAGTTTGCTACCTTAAACAATTCCTCAAAGTTTCTATTCTTATTTTGAAAACCCTGGTCAAACCAGTCGGGTCTGAGTCGGACTCGGGCTTGGGTCAAGCCAGACCACCTAGCTGTACCGGCGCGGTCGTTTGGGTGCATGGGCTTCGGCCGTTGGATCGTGATCCAACGCCTCGGACCTCCCTTGCCGCCTTGGACCTCCGGAGGTCTCGTGAGATCCCAGTCGTTCCTTTTCTAATCCTACGGTCACGTCCCCCTCTCTCTGTTCTTCTCCTTCCTCCTCGCGTCATACAAGCTCGCGCGCCATGGTAGAGGGCGGGTGTGCTCCGTCAACTCCTGTGCGTCACCCTCGGCATCTCTGAGCCTTGGCATTAATTGCTTGTCAGTGGCTGCCCTAAAAGTCTCCTTCCACTTGCTCCCATCACATCCATTTCGTCCAGGGTGGAGGCGTGCACCACGCCCACCGTGGGGCTTTGCCCTAGCCTACTGTTGCCCCCTCGAGCTATTTGAGGACCTCGAGCTCCTCCTCTGGCTTCCCTTTCACACTTCTCTGTCACCCCCAGCTCTCTCTCTCTCTCTCTCTCTGTTGCGCGCAAACCACTGAGAATACCTTCTCTGCCATTACTGGACCTTGGAGCCCTCGTCGACGATGGTGCTCCAGTGGTTCTTCATTTCTTCTTTTCGCTTCGCTGGGCCCCTCTCATCACTTGGAGCAATTCCCTTAATCCCGTTTTGGTTTGCCTTAACAGGGAACAACTAATTCGGGATTCGCCCTCGTGCGGCCGAAGGAGGTCGTTTTCGTCCTCAACTCCGGTAAGACCCTCTCCCGTTCAATTGGTTGCTCTAGGACCACCTTTAGGACCTTGCGAAGCTAACCTCACCTTCTGGTGCCTGCTTTTAGCTTAGATTTTCTTCTCCGCGTTATCTTCCTCAGCGTCGGCGTCGGTCTCTGCCGCCAGGGCTCCTCCGACTTTCCCCAGACCTCCTCTGTGCCTAGGTACTTTCTCAATAACCCCTTAGTGCCCGAACACCCGTTAGATTAGGTCACTGCGGAGCTTTTTCGTGTTTTCGGTTTTTGCCGTACTTGCTCCTCGACCTCTCTCCGGCTCGTCGGCGTTTTAGGCTAGCTCCGTCGTCGAGAGTGCTCCCATCGTGTCCGCATTTGTATTGCGCACATTTTGCCGCTGATGGTTCGCGCTGTCGTGACTGGAGTCGCCGGCGGGCAAAGTGCGGAGTACGATCCTCTTGTCGTAAGTTAGGCAAAGCACAGGACCTCTTAGGGTAATCTTAGCCGTTAAAGATCTCTGTGGGTTAGCTCTTAGCCGTAGGATTTCCCTATGTAAAAACCTTAGTTGCCAGGACCTCCCTCAGCTTAGATCCTGACCGTTAAGGACCTCTCTGGTTTTAATCTTGACCGTTAGGATCACCCCAGTGCGAAAAGACCACACCCGTGGTCATTTTTGTAAAAATCACCATCGGGACTGCCCTCGGGGTCCTCTTTGCAAAAGACCGCCCTAGGTCTTTTATAAAGAAAACCTTAGGACCTCCCCTGGTAGATCTAGACCGTCAAATCTAGATCTGACGGTCTAGACCTCTCAGTGCGTGCGCGGGGGGGTGCTGTGCTCCCGTGCATTGGACCGTTGGATTCCATCTCAACGACCACGACCTCCCCAGATGAGTTAGTTTTTCAAGAAAAGCTGAGAGCTCTTATATGCAAACTGTCAATTGCTTTAATTTTCAAAAGTGCATAACTAATTCATTTTAGCTCCATTTTAGACGATTCAAATTGTGTTAAATTACTGTTGAACTGAACTTTAATCTAAGAATGTATTTAGACACTGCCCTATACCAGAAAATTGTGTAAATTGTATTAACTTGCTTTAGCCTTAGTATTATGCTAGAAATTCAATAAAACTTAGAAAATGCATAAGTAATTCTCTGTGATTCCAAATTGAGTAAACCAAAATGTGTTAGGTTCCACTATTAATATGTTTTAACACGGAATGTGCTTTGTTTAGGTCTTTGCCTCTGAAATTAACTTAGTGCTACTTTGACCACTTACAAAAATCATAAGTAATCCATTTTAAATCCAAATGAAGTAAACCCAATTTTACTATTCTTAGGATGCCATGTTCTGCCTGCCATAAAAATTTCAAGTCCTAAAATTTTCTGAAAAATTGTGCCATGAACAGTAACAAAAACAATTTAATTTGAATTTTCCAGCTCAAAGAAATTGTTTAGGCTATAACTTTTGCATGTTTAGTCCAAATGAAATGATTATTTTTGCTAAATTCATCTAAAATCATGATCTTACTGCTGTGTAAATTTCATGGGATTTGGATGAATTTGGATTTTGAGTTTCTTTCAGTGTTCTTCGTTCTTATTGGATTTTTGCGTTCTTGCGATAGGTTCTGAAGAGTTTGTTGAACCCAAAAGTGATCCTCTGCAGCAAGAAGGCTACCAGCAAGGCAAGCAGATGTAGCATCATTTGATCATATTGCTCCTATTTTTTTCAAAGTCTAATATGTTGTTTGCAAATTCTACATATGCATTGCTATCTTGTGTTAAACTATTGTCGATTAGTTGACCCATTAGATGCATAATCTGTAGGCAAATGTTTATCCTCTACTACAGAGCCTAGGATTATCTTGCTTTGATTTAGGGTTCATTGGATGAGCCCTTGTCACTTAGTAGTTTTCGGGTAATGTGCTTAGTCATGCTTAGCTACCGGTAGAATTAGGCGGTTGTCGATTTAGTCGATAACCTTGATCACACAAAACTTATTATGGCTTCATATTCAGCACCTTGTGCTATGTTTAATTGTGAAAACTAAAACTGAAAATAAAATATTTTAGACTTGGGCACAATGGTAAGATGGTGCGCTTTTGGGTGTGAATGGTTGGTGCCCGAGTCAACAAGGACCGAACATCTTGTATCACACTATCCAAGCATTTTAGCGTGCTAACCACACTAGAGGAAAATGAGACCTCTCTTGACTTAGTACTTTGGCGGGTGTTAGCTCTGAGTCGCAGGAGGTTGTGTAGGAGGGAAGATTTTTGGGAGCATTGTAGTTGTCCGAAAGCTTTACCCTTTGTGGATAGTTGACTTTCGGCTTTACAATGTAGTGTATGGGTTTCTATCCATACGATCGGCTCGTAGTTGATACACAATATTGAAAACATCTCATAGGACTTAGCCGTGCCTGCATACCTTCGGAAGTGTGCTTATTTCTTGTGACAAAAAGGCGGTCTGAAGTGTGGGTACATTGGTACACCCCTGCAGGGTTTGATCTATTTGAATAGCCATGTCCTAGGTTATGGACACGCTTGGTTAGGTTTTGCAAAAGTTAGACTATAACCTTTAAATTAAAACTTGACATGGGTGGTACGAATCGGGGATTCGTGCTATGTTGTGGTGGCTATTGGGTTAGTCACCTCTAGGTGGTTACTCTTGTTACTTATCGTATCTCGTTGTTATTTCAACACTTAAAAACAGATTTGACAAATTATCTTCAATCTATTACATTATTGCAAATAAAAATTGTTTTATGCGTCCAATTAACCATATGACCATATCCTTGTTTCAGCTTACATGTAGCTATGTATAGGCTTGTTACTCGTAAGTCTTGCAAGTACATTTTTGTACCCAACTGCATTGCTTTGTTGTTGCAGAGGAAGAAGTGGATCCCCAAGGGATCGACTTCTGTGAGTTTTGCTACGGATCGTGCGACTAGCTTGGCGGCCCGGTCGGTTGCCTTGTGGGTTATGGCTAGCCGGTTGGTTTGTGTTTATAGCCATCTTATGGCGTTTTTGCTTCCGTTGTCATTTGTTACTTTGATGTCATTTGGCCGGTCGACTCTTTTGTAATAACTCTATATATTGTATGTCTTTTGCTAGACTTAGCATTGTATGATGTATGGAAATGATGCATGATTTTGTAAAAGTGTATGTGTGCTACAATTCTGGGAAGCACATGTCCATCGAGGCTTAGGATATTTAATTGGTAATCCTAGAACCATTTGGAGGTTAAGTATTACGAGTTAAATACCCCGGGTCCTCACACCCACCATCAACAATTGTCGGGTTAATCGAGTTTTGGTTGATGGTGGGAGCTCGTTAAACATACTGTTTACGAGTACCCTGGATGAGATGCAAGTTCCCAGTACAAAGGTAAGGCCGGTACGATATTCTTTCCATGGAATCGTACCGGGGTCCTCGGCAAAACCTATTGGCCAAGTTTCTCTTCCTTTAATGTTTGGCTCACCAAGCAATTTCAGGACAGAGAAGATTTCCGTTGACGTGGTCGATTTCGATACGGCATATAACGCCATACTTGGACGACCAACTTTGGCAAAATTCTTAATAGTTACTCATTATGGGTATCAATGTCTTAAGATGCCAGGTACCAAAGGAGTAATCACAATTTATTGTGACAAGAAGATGACGCACTCCTACGACCGTCGGTCCCTCGATATGGTTGGACAGATACTAACTCAAGATGAAAGTCAGCCTTCGACTAGCAAGTCGAAGCCTAAAGCTGCACCAAAGCCGAACGACCAAGTCAAGAGGTTCCTTTGGACGGGGAGGAGCCCTCGAAGACTGTTCGCATTGGGGATTCTTCTGACCCCAAATAGGAAGACGCCCTCATCACTTTCCTCCGAGCAAACACATATGTCTTTGCGTGGCAAGCATCCGACATGCCCGGAGTCCCCAGGGAAGTGATTGAGCACAGGCTAGCCTTACGGCCTGACAAAGTACCCGTAAAACAGAAGTTACGGAGATTTGCCCCTGATCGACGAGATGCTATTAGGTCAGAATTGGACAAGTTGCTTAAAGTAGGCTTCATAAGAGAAGTCAACCACCCAGAGTGGTTGGCCAACCCTGTAATGGTTAGGAAGTCGAACGACAAATGGCATATGTGCGTAGACTTCACTGATCTTAATAAAGCTTGTCCAAAAGATGATTTCCCTTTACCTCGTATCGATCAGTTGGTTGACTCTACTGCAGGATGTGAAATGTTAAGCTTTCTGGATGCATACTCTGGTTACCATCAGATCAATATATGTCGAGAAGATGGAGAAAAGATCGCATTCATTACACCATTTGGAACATTTTGCTACGTCAAAATACCATTTGGTTTGAAGTATGCTGGGGCTTCTTTTCAGCGTTTGATACAAACGACTTTTGCTCTTCAACTAGGCCGAAACTTGGAAGCCTATGTTGATGATCTAGTCGTAAAAAGCAGCAAACGGCTTAATCATATCGCAGACTTGCAGGAAATATTCGACAACCTCAGAAGACACCACTTGAAACTCAATCCTGAGAAGTGTGTGTTCGGAGTCTCGTCAGGAAAATTGCTTAGATTCCTGGTCTCTGCACGAGGAATCGAAGCAAATCCTGAAAAAAATAAATGCCATCATGCAGATGCGCCCCCCGACCACGAAAAAAGAAGTTCAGAAACTCACAGGGTGCATGGCGGCATTAAGTCGTTTCATCGCACGCCTGGGAGAGAACGGACTTCCTTTTTTTCAAACTTCTAAGGAAGCACGAGGGTTTTGAGTGGTCAGAGGAGGCTAACGCAGCCTTTGAGGAGGTCAAGAGGTATCTTACGAGTGCTCCTGTTCTGGTTTCTCCGAAACCAGGAGAGACGCTCTTAATTTACCTAGCTGCCACGCCACAGGCAGTTAGCCACAGGCGGAGTGGACGATGTACTTTGACGGGTCACTTACTATAAGTGGCTCGGGGGCTGTGGTCCTGGAATCTCCTACCAGAGAGACCTTAAAGTATTCCATACAATTAAACTTTCAGGCCACTAACAATGCGGAAGAGTACGAAGGTTTGCTAGCTGGTATACGAGCTGCGAAAGCGGTCTCGATTCGTCGACTACTTGTAAGAGGAGACTCTCAAGTAGTCGTGAATCAAGTCGAAAAGGAGTACCAGTGCTCTAATCTGACTATGTCTTGGTACTTATCGGAAGTCTGAAAGTTAGAAAAGCATTTTTTGGGCTTTGAGGTACAATTTATCCCTCGAAAGGATAATTTTCTCGCAGACCAACTTGCTCGTATAGCTTCTTCCCGATCCACAGTACCAAAAGGAGTTTTTTTGGAACAACTCCAGAAACCATCCCTAGTCGAAGAACTAGAGACACCTCCTATCGAAATAGCCTCTTTAGAGTACGAGGATACCTGGATGACTCCCATCTATGAGTATCTTCAGACGGGTTCCGTACCCGACGACGATCTCGAAGCAGATCAACTATCCCGAAAGGCCAAAATGTATACTTTGGTCGAATTTGTCCTCTATAAAAGAGGAACTCAAGGGGTGCTCATGCGATGCATTCCGCAGAGCGAAGGATTAAAACTCCTTCACGACATACACGGAGGCATATGTGGGACTCATGCTTCCTATAGAACGTTGGTCGGTAAGGCTTTTCGATAAGGTTTTTACTGGCCAACAACCCTCTACGATGCCAAAGATATCATTAAAAAATATGTACAATGTCAGTTTCATAGCAGGCAAATACACCAACAAGCTCAGGCGTTACAAACAATCTCTCTATCTTGGCCTTTTGCGACCTGGGGTCTCGATATCCTAGGGCCGTTACCTAGAGCTCCAAGTGAATTCGAATTCCTTTTTGTAGCCATCAACACGTTCACAAAATGGATAGAAGCCGAACCTGTAACTGGGATAACAACGGAAGCAGCTAAAAAGTTCATAATGAGATGCGTGATAACTCAATTTTGGGTACCTAGTTGAATCATCACAGCTAATGGCAAGCAATTTTCGAGCGTAAAATTTCAGGAATTTTGCGACGAGTTGGGTACCAAATTGTGTTACGCTTCTGTTGCCCACCCCCAAAGCAATGGGGCGGTCGAAAGGGCGAACGGCCAAATAATGAAGGGAATCAAAACTCGAGTCTTCGACCAGATTGTTAAGCGCTCGGGGGCTTGGGTACAAGAATTACCCTCAGTATTATGGGCGATTCGTACGACTGCTAGTCGAGCTGCAGGAGAAACATCTTTCTTCCTAGTTTTTGGTGCAGAAGCCATGCTCCCGCTAGAACTAAAGATCAGGTCCGCGCGAGTCAAAAATTTTAACGACTCCGCCCAAGAACAGCTTCGAGCGGATGACATCAACTTGCTCGAGGAAAAGAGAAACCAGGCTTTAATTCGTTCAGCAGTCTACCAACAAGCCCTGCACAGATACTACGATCGTAAGGTCCAACCTCGCAGCCTTGCTGTAGGTGACTTGGTATTAAGGCTTACCCAATCCCAGTCTAATTGGAATAAACTTTCCCCCAAGTGGGAAGGTCCTTACACCGTGGTCGAAGTTACACGTCCAAGTTCGGTACGACTAGCAATGGAGGATGGCCGCGTTCTCTCAAACTCTTGGAACATCGACCAGTTACACAAATTTTGCGTGTAACAAACCTCCACGACAATAAAGTATCAGGTTTTTTCTATCTTTATTGTCTTTCTTTGAGTGTTGCTTTCATAACATTTCGACCATATTTTATACGCTCAATTTTTCTTTACACTAGTCGTCGAAAGGATACAACCACTAGTCGAAGTCTCTCCTCTCTGCATGTGGTCTTGCCCGCTAGAAGGAGCTTCCTAGTATCGCCTTGTTCCTAACTTTTGCTGCCAATACAAAGTCTTTTGGGCACAGAAACATGGTCGAAACGTTTTTTAGCAAACTCTTGCCACCTTAGTTTATTTATTCATTTTGAAAAATACTCTAAGAAGAGCACCCTTTTGAAGATTTATTCAACTACATTTGGTAAGCTTGGTTGGTTTTAACTGGTCGGATAAAGAAACACACCTAGTCGAAGCTTCTCCTCTCTGCATGTGGTCCTGCCCACTAGAAGGAACTTCCTAGCGTCGTCCTGTTTTCTACTTTTGCTACCAGGACAAACTTATCGAGTACATTGAAAAATGTCGAATAAATTTTTAAGATCCTCTATATGTTTGTTTTACTCAAGCTGTCATTCTTGATTTGATTAATCTAGTCGGAGATGGTAACATCACCTAGTCGAAGCCTTTCTTTTCTGCACGTGGTCCCGCCCACTAGAGAGAACTTCCTAGCATTGATCCGTTTCCACTCTTTCGACTAGTGCAAGATAATCGAGAATTAAAAGCTATAAGTCGAATAAACCTCTCTGTTTTCAGGAACCCTTTCTTAACTATTTGCTTAGTTTATTCAGATAAACTAAACAAATAGTCGGGGGCTAGGATAAAGTTACTAACTACTCTACAAGATGATTTGCAGGAAAAAGGAAGAAGGAAGGAGGAATTGCAGATATCTAGTCTGATTATTCTTTTCCTTTTATTATCTTACGAGTTACTAACTACTCTACGAGATGATTTGCAGGAAAAAGGAAAAGATCATATATTTATACATCACCAAAAGGGCTTGTCTTCACAGATCCCTATTACAGACTACTCTGACGAAGAAGATTCTATTTGCATCTCCTCTACGACCTTCTAAACGACTGACTGCATATCCTCGATTAACCATTCTACTTCAGCTTCAGTACAGTCGAAGTCGGCTTCAACAGAATGAGGGTTAAGGTTGGGGTCACGGGCTTTAAGCTTTGCTAAAACAAAGCTTACAGCTCCTTTGACCGCTTCTTTTATCGAGTCATTCTGGTTGGTCTTCAGAGTAGTCACTAACTCTTGCAAGGTACCGACTTGTTCCCCAATGGCACTCGTATGAGCGGCTATCGTGCCGTCACGAGGTGTGACCTTTTCAGCATGAAGCTCAATTTCTTGATCTTTGTCTTTTGCGATGCGGGCGATCTCACGAACGACCAAAGATTTTTCCTGAACCTCGATCCGAAGAGTCCCCACCTCAGTTTGAAGGGCCTTATTTTCAACTTCTTTTTCTGTAAAAGAATAAGAAGTTAGGAAGGTAAAGATCAAGATTATAAGCAGTCGTAACTCCACGTACTGTTTATTTTTTCTGCAACTCTTGAGTTGTAGAGTTAGCCTCCTGAAGCTTCTTCAGAAGGTTGGTGACCTCATCCCTTAACTTTTTCATCTCGGCTTTTTTGAAGTCGAGTGAATCAGCTAAGGTCTTTTCGTCACTCTTAAATCTGAAAAAGTTAAGGGTAGACATGAATACATAGACGAGCAGTTGTAAGTATTTCTGTGACTGACGCGTGATCATAAGTTTTTCTACGATTACTCCTGGTTGTAAGTTTTTCTACGACCAGTACCAAGTCGTAATATTTTCTACGACAAACCCCACTGAGTATTGAACAAGTAGTCAAATTATAAAACGATTACGAGTGTCGGTTACTCACCACCTCTCTGCTTGCTCGCAGAGTACTGCTTTCTCTTGTCGTAATTTGACAAGTTGTTGATTGTACTCGTAAATTGTAGCAACTTGTTCCACGGCTCTCTGCAGGAGAGAAAGGCGATAAGAAGCAGGGATAAAACCATACTTGTGAGTATCGATGAATACTTACATTCATGCTTGACCAAGCAAACATGGAGACTATCTGTGACGGATCTTTCAGCCCATCCATCTCTTCGACTCGTTTCCACCAACCCCCTTCGAGACGTTCATTAGACATCCCCATAATTGGGAATGTTGCTAGGGTGAAGGACTTGGTCGCGAGATTGGTAGGCGGAAGATCCTACGATAGAAGCAGAGCCAAAGAAATCAGAGCAGAAGTTAAAGTACTCTTCTTCCTCTGATTCGGTGATGAAAGCACGGCCTGGAGGATCGAAAGGAATGTCCTCGATAACCTCCTTACCAGTACAGTGGTCGGAACTCTCACCACCACCTGCTCCCGGTGTCTCCCTCGTGGCCTCCCTCGTCTCCACTTCCATCCCTACGACTACCTCAGTGGTCATGGCGACTTCAGCAGTGACGACTTCCCCCACCATAGGACTGGTAGCTGGACCTTCAGCTACCACCGCTATCGCGCCTTCATTGACTAAAGAAGTAACAGCGGGCTTCTCGATAGAAGCATCCATGGAGGCTGAAGGAGTCGGGCTAAGATCACAAAACGAAGAGCGAGTTAACTCGTGAAAAACAAAGGGTAAATGTTGTTCTTACACTTCTATTTTTCACATACCTCTGCGCGCTAGACCTAACCCGGAACTTGGGAGCAACCTTTCCAACGGAAGGTTTCTTCAACTTCCTCTCGACTACTGATGGTCGAGATTTAGTTTGGGGAACGGGAGTAACCGCTTCGTGACCCTCTAGACTCCCCGAATGGCCGAGATCTATCTCGACCACCTTAAGAGCACTGCTCCCCTCGACCTCAAGTTCTGCTGGAGCAGCGGTTTCCTTCACAAAAGACATGAAGCTCTTCTAGTTCTCCTTTTATAGCTGCCTTATAAAGCCACGAGAAGCAGAAACTGCGAAAGTCTTGTTGTCGTAATAGAAGGGTACCTTGGCCTTGGGGGCTTTACACTTAAGGGCAAAGGAAGTTTCCTCTACTTTTTCCCTCGCCGTAGTCTCTATGTCTGCAGCGAATTTAGCAAAGGGAGCAGGTGGAGCCGAACTCGCGCCACCTTTGTCGCCGACCTTTACAAGTCGACGCCTTTTGGTTGGAGGAGCTTTTGTGGCTCCGCTTGCGTTGTCGCCCCAATGACCACCAATTCGACTTCCCCGTCATCTTGGCGGTCTTCCATGCCTACTTTCTGTTGAAGATCAGAAAAAGAAAGTGGTCGTAAGTTTTTCTATGATTACTAACTGGTCGTAATTTCTCCTACGATCAGCCCACAGTCGTAAATTTTTCTATGACAAATCCTTTAGTTGTAAACCTTTTTACGACTATAAGGGCCTAAAGACGAAGCCAGTTCTCGATTACCTTTAGGCGCTCCACCTTTTCCTCTGCGGTCAAAACCACAAGAATCTTGGGAGCTGCTACACTGGATGGACTCTTCTCACAGATGAGCCTGACGCGGGCGTCAATCTCCGCCTGTGGAAAATCTGTACGGACAAGTAGCACAATCAACAGACCAGATCAAGATTAACCAAGGTCAGAGTCAAAAAGTGAGCATTCCACTTACCATCCTTGTAGTCTCTGGTCGGGTCTTCTTTCCTCGAGTACCTCCACATAGGAGGAACTCGTTTCTTCAGGGGACTAATGCGGCGCATGATGAAGTCCTTCACCATGTGCCATTCGGTAAACCCCCCCCCCCCCCGCCGCCTTCAAATCTTTGATAGCTTGAATGAAGGGGGCGATCCGGTCAAGATTCTTGGGAGTCGAATCCCAGGAAGAAATCCTTTCAGTGGCATTCCCGATGAACGAGAGACTATCTTCCTTAGTGACTTCCTAGTAAAACCATTTCTTCTTCCACCCTGGCCACGAGGACCGGGTGAACATCTGAATATACTCCCTCGACTTGCCGTCGTGGAGATTCAGACCGCAACTTCCGGCAATTTTGACTTGTCAAGCCATCCTGTAATAGTACTGGAAAAGCTTGAGGTCTGCTGGAATCCCCAGGTATGCCTCACACAAGTACACGAAAACACTTAGCATTGTGATGGAATTAGGTCCAAGGTTTACTAATTCCACTCCAAAGTGCTCGAGCACGAGTGTGAGGAAGGGATGAGCAGGTAATCGAAGGCCACACTCACAATATGCCTGGAAGACAGGGATTTGACCATCCTCCCCCGACGGCCAGTGTTGTCCATGTACCGAAATCCACTTCACGAGAATTGTCTCGGGGATCTTCTCGGCAGCAACCAAGGCGTTCATCTTCGCTGTATCCATTTCCGATTCAGCCCACCCAGAGACGATCCTAGCCATCTTTTCTCACAAAAGGGAGAGTTGGATTCGGGAAAGCTTCAAGAAAACACACAGCGTCGCTGGCGGCGAAGGAGGCGAGAATGCGATGAACAGTCATGGTGAATTGGAGAAAAGGTAAGAACCCTAAAGTCACCCCCACAGTCCGTTTTATAACCGCACGCTTGAAACGAAATGCCATGGAAACTCAACGGTTTCCACCGCTTTGGGAATTACTCTAACGAACAGATCTTTTTAAATCTGTCTGTTCGAGAAAACTGAGGCTCTTTTCACACCTTAAGTGAAATTACCTTCTTGGCCAAGTATACTTCTGGTCAAAAGAAATATCACTCGAAAAGGTTTTTTACTTTCGATCATAAGTACCACGATTACTTCGAAGTCGTAAGATTTTCTACGACTACTTTGTAATCATGAGATTTCCTTCTTCTTCTTTTTACCTTGCCCTTCTCTTCTTCTTTCTCTTTTTGCTCCTTCTTGGTTCTGTAAATACTATCTCCTTTTATTAATTTCACAGTAGAGCTCTCTCTACTGTTTGGGGTAAAAAAAATCATGAGATTTCCAACAAACTACATCGGCCAAGTATATTTCTGGTCGAATGAAACACGTGTTGAAGAGTATTTCCTTCAACGTTTTTCCTACAGCCACCTAGTGACCGTAGGATCATCTACGACTCCTTGCCCAAGTAAGTTATTTTCACTTGAAGCTGGGGGGCTAAATGACAAGGATCTAATAATCTTTATTTTACTATTTATTCGTAATTATGTATTATAGGTAAATATGACATCACACAGTTACTAAGTATACCCCTTACAATTGTAAGGGATAAGTCAATCAGGTGGTCGTAAGTCCTTCTACGATCACCCCCATAGTCGTAAGTATTTCTACGACTATTGTGTAATCGTAAGTTTTTCTACGATTACCTTCGGTTGTTAGTCTTTCTATGACCAGTATCCAGTCGTAAGTTTTTCTACGACTACCCCTTGGTCGTAAGTCCTGCTACGATCAGTCCTGCCACGACTTCTCCACAGATAACTAGGTCCACTCGCCAGTAGGCCCTATTAATTGTGAGATCTGAGCAGTCAAGATACGTAGTTATACCTGGAATAACTATAGATAACTCACCATTATCTCTGATTGATAATCGTCAAGCAACGTGAGGAGGTTACTACTCCGGTAATTACTCTCATTATTGCGGAATAATGAGCGCCTCCTGACCTGGAGCGACAACCGCCTTCACAGCGTACTATAAATAGGCATCTTTTAGAGGTAATGGGGGGACTTTTAGGAGGCAATCAGTAGCAACATTAGCGTAAACCTTTTCCACTGATTGTAACCAGGATACTCAATACAATACACACAGGAGTAGGGTTGTTATTCTCACCGGAGAAGGTCCGAACCTATATAAAAATTCCCGTGTCTCTTTTGTCTGCGTGATCAATTGTGGAGACCCCCCGAATCAAACAATCTTTACGTAAGATCGGTTCTAAAATACTGAACAATTCCCATTTGCAAGCTTCTATGGCCTACACACCACACTTTAATCGGCATGTAATGAGTGAATACTGATCATTCGCAGTTGCAAGCATCTGGGGCATACGTACTACAGCTTAATCGGCATGTAATGGAGAATGCAACGAACATAACATAATGATATGCTTGCTACATGGTGCACAAGCTGACAAGCATATTGACACACATACACCAAAGAATCAAAACAGGGGATAATGGAGCTTGCAAAAATTTGCACAATAGATGTTATTAGTAGCAGCAAAACTGTTTGGTAAACGTATATATCCTCTACTATATAGGCATTTCAATGGCATAGAATAGAATCTCAAATCTTCAAAGAAAGTGATAGAACCCAACTATTAATGTACATCGAGGAAAAGGTTGTCATGGATAGCTTAATTAGCAACCAAAAAAATTGGAATGTCCATCTACATGCTTTTTCAAACTACATGTCACGCATCCAATACCTATATGAACACAAATGATATTGATAACATCTAATCATATGTCAGAAGCACTCTGGTGAAAGCTTAACATACATACAGTCCTACAAATATTTCAAGAAGCACAAAGGAACCTCAGTGAGAGTTATATTTTGCTTAAAGATAATGACTGACGGATGAGATAATAAACTGACTTTTTAAAATCAATAAAATGGAAGAAAGGAAAGACACCAGACCATGATTAAAAAAAGGCCACAGACTATAAACTCAAGAGAATAAAAATTCTCCAACAGGCAAAACATCAGAAGAAACATAGCATTCTCTCAATATAGACTCAACATAAATGTGAGGTCACACTTACATTTCATGCCTATGCCCTGCCACTGATTCTCATCTACTAATGGCTAATGATACCATGCCACATCAGTGCAAGGTAGTTATGGAGAATGCATGCAATCAATCACATCAAATAGTTCTTTCACAAGACCAGCTTGCCCGGGAGTCACAGCCATACAATGATAAGCTGCTATGTCAAGATAAGAAGACAATTGGCCACCCCAAAACCAAGCAAGAGGTAACCCAAGTATATCTCAGTATGCACTACACATACACATCACAATAGCAGCATCATCATAGCTCGCAGAGCATCTAGGATTCATCACGGAGCATTAGGGGGTAGGGAGAGAGAGAGAGAGAGAGAGAGAGAGAGAGAGAGAAGGGGTAGTATACCTCAGTAGCAGTGCAAACCCAATAGCAGCAAGCAAATCATCTCCTACCTCCACCTGCATCTACACTTCATTTGTGCCACATATCAGTATACCAAAAATCCAAACATGAACTCTAAGCATCAGTCATCAACACACAATTAATCAAACTCATGTAAACCGAAGATACCAGAGGAGGAGAGAGTGAGGGTTAAGGGGATGCATTGAACCAAGCGAGCCATGGGCCGGCGGCCGTAGGCTAGAGGTTGGGGAGCATTGCAAGGAAACATCGTTTCAATATAGTGATCAACATATGTTTAATCCTGCAAGAACAACGATCTCATTGTCAACCAATGTAATATATTTTCTCCATCAGTAAAAGCACGAATGCATGCCATAGGAAAAGAATGAACTACATACATGAGCATAAACCAGCATACATCAGTGCAACAAATCAAGCATCAATTGAATGAAAGCAAGTCAAAAACATAGAAACCCAAATATCAGTGGAAGAGGAGGGAGTACGGGTTAAGGGGATGCGTGAACCAAGCAAGCCATGGGCCGGATACCTTAGTGCAATTGTGGCAACATAGGCAGTAGCCCATCTCTAGTAGCCACCTCCATCTCCAGTTAATCACCATGGCATAAATGCATGAAAATCAGCTAACATCAGGATTTGATCCAACCATAATTCTGAAAATCAATTTAATGAAGAACAAAAAGGAAGGTTAGAGAGGGGGTAGAGGGCAGCGAGCCGGCGGCGGCCGTAGGCCAAGCCGCACACGGGCGCAGTGCATTAGGCGCCATGGGGGTCGAACCAGGGAAGGAGGGGGTAGAAGGAGTAGGCGAGCTGGAGGGAGAGCCGAGGCGGCGCTAGCCTCCCGGCCGCACCGGGGAGACCAGAGCCGAAGGTGGGCGCAGGAGGAGGTGGCGGGGACGAACTGGAAGGGGAGCAACTAAGTCGGACCAGAGGCACACGGGTGAGCAGGAGCCGCGGGTCGGTGGTGACGACACAGGGAGTTGGAGCGGGGAGCGGACCGAAGGCACCGGGCTGGAGAGGCCAGAGGCGGTGGTGAGCTGGAGAGGCCAGAGGCGACGACAGCGGCAGCGGCCAAGAGCTCCAGGAGGAAGGAGTGCGGAAGAGGAGATTAGAAGAGGCGGCGGCAATAGGGTTAGAAGTTAGAAGCCCAAAAAAAAAAGGCGGGGACGGGAAAAAAATGGGCGCGACGGAAAAAATAGTTCCCGAGTGTTTCTGTTGCAATGCACTCGGGATTATATTTTTTTCCCGAGTGTTATGGAAAACACTCGGGAAAGATAATTCTACCGAGTGTTGGCTTCTCACCCCCGAGTGTCCTATGAAACACTCGGTATCTGCCCGAGTGTTTTTGTCCAGACACTCGGGAAATATTTAGGCGCTCAGGAATTTAATAGTTTCTGGTAGTGATTAGCCTTCCATTTTTTCCATTGGGTAAATTTCCTGACACGGTAGCACATCGTCCCTATGGAGCATGCTTCTTAGCGACGTATGAGATGTGTCACCTATTTTCCAGTAGACTGGCAAAGGGGATGTGAATCGGCGAAAGCGGTCCGATTCTGAGTGGCGAAAGTCGATCTCTGGTCGAAACGTCAATGCAAATAATATCGAACAGAGGCAACTCTCAGATAGGCATAAACCGATGCAGATCATGACGTCGATGAGATGCAATATTGAACAACAACAAATTACAGATGTAAGGTTATACTGGCTACAAGCTACTCATAAGGGCAAGGAAAGGTAAATGCAGGAAATGTAGTAAAGGTTGGCATGTGCACTTTTGCTCGTCGACCGGTATGGGGCTTATATAGCCGATGCTTCTACTTCTAAATGTGGCCGACTCAACTATGGATTTTAACTCCGATTCCCTTTTTGTATCAACCCAACTTCTCTTCTTTCCATCTTTCTTTACCTTTGATATCTTCCTTCTGCATCAGCTTTTCCTTTTTTGAAATATGTTTTCATATCAATCCTGATTTCTTGTACGTCTTTCCTTGGCCATCACTTTCTTATTGGCCATCACGTCCCTATTTTAGATGTTTCTGTGTTAACTTTACCTTCAACTATCTCCGTGTCACTGACGTGCCCAACTATATTTTACATTGCCAAAATTGGATGGCAACACATTTCTCATCAAAATACAGTTGCCGCAGGTTAATTACTGTATCGCGAGGGCGCTCTTTTACTGCAGACAAACTGCGTCCGATCAAGCACGAGCGCTTGTAACGTCCACGTGTTTACCCGGCAATGGCCGGTCTGGAATGGCGCCCCTCACGTGCACGCATGTCTGGCAGGTCAGGACTGCAGTGCAGTGAGCAGAGAGAGCATGGGATCATTGGAAGCTTCGATTCGCGAGCACCGGGGATCCGGGCACACCTTTCAACCTCTCTGAACCTCGGCCGTCGAGCTCGCTCGCTCGCCCCGTGGCCAGCAGCAGGTGTGCTGCGCAGCAACGCTGTCAGCCGATCACTTTTGTGTATTCGTGTGTACTCCGTGCCAGCTAGCTAGTAGGTGGTAGTATGCCTACGTGCGTAGGTCATTTGAGAGGAAGGCTAATAATAACTAATCTCTGGTCTTAGTCTGCAAAAAATAGTAATAATTAATTAAGCTCCGATTCCGATGCAGCCGCGTTAATCAGCGCAGATCTCGAGGCACCTGGAGCGTACGTGTCTGTGTTGTCGAGCACAAAGGGCAGTAGGGCCACGTAAGTCTGTTCATGTATGCATGGCCGGCTAGCTAAACGGTTCTCGTATGTTCTCACTGAAAAAGAATATACTTGGGTTTCTACCGACAACGACAGTTTCTCTTTATTACACAGCTGTTCATGATGCATGTGATCTGTCAATAGTACTAGCTCATCAGGTATGCACAACAGTTTGTCTCTTAGGGTTGTCTCTAAAGATTCCAACTCATCTACAAACAACCTTAGAGACAATATTTTTAACAATTTATCTATAAAATCATTCATTTTTAACACAACTTCTCTTATTATTCACCCACTATTTACGATGGTTTGTGTGTCCAGCTCGTCTCTTATATAAGAGATGACACATTCTCTCTCTTTACATTCTCTCTTCTCCAACTAGAATTTTGAGTAACATAACAGGTAAGAGATGGCTGATGTGGCCACTATTGAAGATGCCCTCAGTCAATCCTGGGCTAGCTACATCTTTTGGAGTAATTAATCAGATCGGCTTCAAACACTGCTACAAAAAGGTTAATACTGTATGTCTCATCATAGACGGTTGACAAAAACCGTCTGTATTATATGTAATCACAGACAGTTTTGGTTTAGAGACTGTCTCTGTTACTAGCTGCGCTAAAAACCGTCTATGAAGAGGTTATATCGCAGACAGTTCATAATGAAAACCGTCTGTGAAGTATCACAAACAGTTCTTAACAATAACCGTATGTGATATTTCTATATATTACAGATGGTTTTCAACAAAAAAAACATGCTATTCTGTGATAACGGTTAATTGGTTGAACCTCTAGGTTCTGTGATCTTTCATAATACATGTTATTCTGTCAGTAGATCAAGTGTTATTGGCTGACTTAGAGGATTTACATGTTTATATGTCAATTATGTCATTTAATTGGTGTGTATACCCATATACATAGAGAATCTTATGATAATATGTTTATGCGTGTCAGAACTTCTATTTCTCGTGAAGATGTCGTCTGCTCATTCTTCATCATCGTCGCCTCATGCGTCTGATGTGCTGTTCTCTGGAAAATCTAAGCGTATGGAAAGAGGAATTCGAAATGGCCCAAGGGCCGATCTACCATCATGGCTGTCAATGCGTCTGGGGCCCCTCTGAGTCCTCGCCGAGCAGCGTTCGCATTCCGGACAACGATCGGAATAGTTGCACGCCAACGGGTCAGGATCGTCTACGATTCGTGGAAGGAGTTGACCGATGTTGAGAAAACTGGGCTGGTAGCGGAAATTTTACGATCGTTCCAGATCTCGGAACAACACCACGCCTCCGTGCAACGTACGTGTTCTAGCGACGTGAAAAGCGTGGAAGAACTTCAAGAGCACGCTTATCAAGAATTATATGGAGAATGATCTGACACCCTTCCAGAAGTATCCGTTTATGGAGGAGTACTGGGAAGACTTTGTGGCGAAGAAGACGACAGATGATTTTAGGAGTGAAAGTACGGCGCACAGGGCCCTCTAGACAAAAACACACGCACCCCCATAGACTCGACACCGCTGGGTATGTAGGTAAAATCCCGCAATTGAGGGATCAGGACGAGCATGTAAGCCGGTTGGACACCTCCCCGCCATTTGTCGGGATTCCTGATGAGCGCGTCCAAAACTGGCTAAGAGCGAGGTCATCTACTGTGTCTTCGGGGGCTATCTCCTTTCAAAACCTCGTACACGAGGAAGTGTCCCGGCGCTTGGTAAGATATCGAACTAACTAGTTTGTAATTACTCGATAAACTAACTAGTTTGTAATTACTCGATAACTTCATAGGAAGTGAAATAGCATGTCAATCTCTTGCAGGAAGCGCTTAGTACTACACAATCTTTCCAAGGCTCATTTCAGGCAGTCAGGGAAAGAGATATACTCTCCGCGGCCTTGGGAAACAAGGAGCATCCGGGTCGCACGAGAGGCATTGGTCTTTATGTTTCATGAAAAGATGGATTCCTAGAGGACTCCGGGGCGTACCGGAGTAGGAAGAGAGCCAAAGCCGAGTGCGAAGCACTGCTACGAGAGGAGATTCGTGTATCCCTCAGAGAAGATATGCGAGATGTCACAAGAGAGCCAAACACCATGTCTCTTCCTACATGATCTCGAGAGCCATGCCCCCGCATTTACTCGCAAATACCAATAGTAATTCATCGATACTATTGTAATATAGTCATAAATCTAATAAAATTATAATGTTATGTAAGTTTTTTTTTGAGACAAATCTACACATATATATCATTTTCACTCGTCCAATCTTAATATTAATCAAAATATCGGTAGCTAAAGTTTACAAAGTTTGATTGCACAAATCGCATAATATCAATCTTTTGTGACCGGATGGAGTAGTTAGTTAGCTAACACGGGTTCGTAAAAAAAAATGTACAAAAATGGTTTGATAGCATCAGGCAACACAGGAGTTGGATTCTCCTCTCTAGTGCTGGGAGTTGGGCCATGTCGTGCCTGCACGGCACGGCCACGATGAGCCGTGGTGGCACGGACAACACCCGAGAGGCCCGACAAGGCACGATGGCACACTGGTCCACCGATGGGTTGTGCTAGCACAAGCACGGCACATGGGAGCTATGCTCGAGGTTGTCCGCCACTGCCACACGCTTGCCCACCTCGACCGCCACCGCCGCGCACTCGCCCGCCTCAGCCCACCGCATGCTTGCGCCCACCGCATGCTTGCCCGCCTCTACCGAGGGAGAGGGAGGACGTGAGGTCAAGCAACGCCATGAGGGAGAGGGAAGGACCAAAGGATGGAGAGGGACTACAGTGGGCAGAGAGGAAACGAGAAGGAGATGATGAGAGAACAAGGTGCCACGCTGGGCTTTTCGGGCCGTGCTGGCCCGAGCACGGCTCGATGGAGCGTGCCGTGCTGCCTGACAGGCCCGATCCTCCAACACGACCCGACCTGACAGTTTGTGCCGTGTGAGCCCAGGCTCACCACGTGTTGTGTCGTTTCATACCACGCTGGCCGGCTCTCGGTCTGGCCTAGAAAGTCATTGCCAACTCTCAGGTCTACTCCTCTCCTCTCCTCATGAGGTCTGCACGTTAGCGAGTAAGATAACACTATGGATCTATTTGGATAGGCAGATTTGGATTCGAATCTTTAGGCTCGAAACGTCTGGAAGGAATCTTCCGCATGCAAACACCTCCTAGTACACATGAAAGCCCTACCAAATTCTGCCACGAAGCAGGAACAGCAAGAATCACTCATCAAGACAACAACAACTCCGAGCACTTCCTCAAACGAATAAATGTGTAGTATATATCCGGATATAAATAAATTCTGACGGTGTAATGGCCTAGATCTTAATTAACCAGGTTATATACTCCCAGCCACTGCTCACGCAGAATTGCAAGGTTCACAGTTTACAGCTTACAGCGTGATCTTTCCTGACAGACTAATTCCAGAGTTGACTTTTGGCACCGACGCCTGCAGGCTACAGCTAGCATATGGACACAGGCAGGCAAATTAACACTAATTTGGAATTTTCTTGTCACTGCCATTTCGTAATTAATTAGATCATCACATCACATCACATGCATGAGCCGCATTGTTTACGGATATCACCACCGTCCCAGACGCTGAGCAGAATTAACCTAGCTAGCGCGCAGAGGTCAACCATAGCTAGCTACATGCATCATACATAGGCAATACAAACGGCTCTGATGCAGGGACTTAATGCTGCCTTTGACCTCCGCTGGATTCTAAGCCAAGCAATTAATTGATTAACTTAATCTCTGATCTATCAGGGAGAACGTGAAGCTCATGTGACGGATCAATTTTTTTTCGAGAACAGATAGGACGGGTCGATATTGATTTCTGAATTTGAGAAATGACCCAGCAAAGGAACAATGACGTTACAGTGGCTCAGACTGGCGGCATGCATCATCGACGGGTGCGAGTATGAAAACCCTAACTTTGATTTCTTAAGTAAATGAACTAGGAAACCCTCTGATGAGTCGCTGACAGGTGGACCTCTCTGGTATATGTGTTTACCAGTGGCTCGGTAGTGAGCCACTTTGAGGTTTGTTTGGATAGGGAGGGATTAGAACTAATTCTTTCGGATTGGAAGGATTTTAGTTCAAATTCTGAGTCCATCCGAAGGGATTGAGTCGGATTATAATGTATCCAAATAAATCTTTAGTGGTATTTTTTGTAATGGTAGAGGGATAATGGGCTGCGGCTCTGTTAGGTGTTAGCCCACTTGTGCCTCGGAGCCTACTACAACGGACCACCACATTTATAAAAAGCTTAGAAGAAAAAGGTGACTCGTGAGGGGATTGGCCCGTGCACTTTTCAAAACTAGTCATGCCTTCAAATTTTTCATCTACATGTGAAGGATCTTTGCATCCCTGTAGGATCAAAGAGAGCATTATTCGCCAATTACATGTTATGAGTCAACTTAAAGTTCCACGCGAAAAGGATATACTTTCCTCGAATGGTTTGGGTGCTTTTGGGTTGACTCTGGCACTAGTTTTCCTTTCTTTTTGCAAAATTCAGGAATCAATATGACACCATGCTTTAAATTTTGTGAGGCCCTCCCATGTGGTGTGATGAGTTATTGACACTTTGTTTTAATTGGACTTGGAGTTTGAAGTTTTTTTTTTTTGGAAGGAGTCAATAAGATCCGAGGCTGTTTTGTTTTGAACCGGATCATCCGAGTAGGGTGGATAATCCGGGTCGGGCGAACTATTGGATCAGATCATTAGTCCAGAGTGTTCACAAGTCGAAACACAGTCGAGGCGGATGGTCCGGGTCCCAGTATCATTGGGTCAGATCATTGGTCCAGAGAGTATGCAAGTTGAAACAGAGCAAATCATTGGTCACCCGTACCATTGAGGTGGATCATTGCTCCAGCAAGTGTGTTTTTTTATGTTTTGAATCGTTTCGGATTGTTCCGTCGATCCAGTGGACATGAGACCTTAACGTCTTTTGTAGAAGACTTCAATGAGTCCATTGGTGATGTTTTTTTGGGGACGGTGAATTGTTAATGATGAGATCATGCTATGAAATAGTTACACTGCATGTAGGTGCAGATAGAGCAAAATTCGTGATTACCATGGATGGCTTGATGGTTTTAACCCTTTGGGGTTAAGTGCATATGGTTGCATAATGCATGTTTTGACTAATGTAGGTCAAGTTGTGAAGAACGTGTGTCTAGGTCAAGTTGTGAAGAACGTGTGTCCGAACATGGTTTTTGGTCTTTGGATGCGCAGGTGATTTAGAGTCAACTATATATGGTCAACGGCGAGGTGGGCCAGGACTTGAGAGATTAAGGTTCAAGAACGGTCATGGATGCTAGGTGAGATAGTTGAACTCAAGTAAGACGCATGGAGGCACATGATGGACAAGGACATGGAAGGCAAGGTTCGAGCGATGGATTGGACCAATGGCTTGTCTCGCGTTGGCAAGTTTCTTCTATTCGATTCCCACCAGACCACACCACACTTGCACCGATAAAGTCACTTGGTGCAACCCGTCGCTCGAACCTTGTCTTCCACATCCTTGTACATCATGTGCGTCCATGCTTCCAGCATGAAATTAGCACAACACCTCTGGTTATGGCCAGTAAAAAGAACATACATGATTCCACATAAAATTCTGATCTTATTTATTTTGATAAACGGAAAACTTAGCTAGAGCGCCCTAAAATATTATCCTATTACACTAGTTCTAGAAATGTTCAACGCAACCGATTGACTGTAAAATTCGAACAGAAATCCAAAGGCAGGAAATTTAGATAAATGCCACGGCAGAGTATGCAGTTTTGAAAAATGCTATTAATCTCACTACTTATGGAACCTGGGCCAACATGTCTAGCTAGTGGCATTTTTCAAAAACTGCGAACTTTACAGTGTTCTTTATCCAATTTCCTAAAAAAATCTAATATTCAACCGTCACACTATAGTTGGTGGGCATATGTAGATCTTGTTTGGGAGGTTTCTTCAGATGAAAGCCATCAAAAGTGTGAGCTCCCTGAATGAGGTCTAGCTTCTCGGACTCCTCGGAGCAGGCTAAGCCCATTTTGTATCGAAATGTAGACTCTCTCCATCGGCTTCTCGAAGAAGCCGGATTTTGGAGGATCCGCAAATGGGGCCGGAACCAAGTTCTAATTTCTTGCCACTAATATCCTTTGAAAAAGAATTATAGAATTTTGGATAGCCGAAATAGGCTGGGATTGTTGTCTATATGGGTCAGGCCTGACCATGTCATATAAATGATTTGGATTGTTCATTTCATTATCCTATTCTTAATTTCCACACTAAGAAGTCTCAAGCTAACAAAAAAAAAAGGTGCTCAACTTAACATTGATCACTTAACCCGAGCAAAGTTTGCGCGTGAAATTAACTCTAACTAGAATTTTGTTACTTTCAAGGGTCTCTAATTAGCAAACTTGGATCAACAAAAATCAACGCCCGTACTCCCATTTTAATATATCAATTAAACAAATATATTATATTTTTTTTATCACTATCATCGTACGATTTAAGAGGTATATGAGAAGCGGGAGTATGTACTCCTAGAAGTACCATACCATATATATATATATATATATATATATATATATATATATATATATATATATATATATATATATATATATATATAATACACACACACACACACATACATACATATAGACACGCACGCACTCCTACATACGGTAGCACTATTTAGCGCTCGCACGCTAAATAGCTTTGGTCGTCTTCAGCGTCGCGCATGGCGTACGTTTCCACCACGCTATGCACTATTAGCCAACACCCCTTGCCTCCTTGAGATCGATAGTAAAACCCTCGTGCATGCGTTCAAAATTGCAGTAAACCCTCACGCACGCATCTAAACGGCAATAAAAACCTCACGTGTGCCGCTGCCCGCCTCCCGCTCGAGATCGGCAGTAAAACCTAAGCGCATGTGAGGATCGGTGGTAAAAGTCTCGGTGTCACCCAATATGACAATAAAACCCAATATCAAAGCGAATATCGGTAAAATCGATAGTAAAATTGATCATAAGATTTGCCCCACCTCCCCCCCCCACGTTCGCCTAGTCATTATCGCTTCTCCCCACCCCGCCAACCCCCCAACGATCCCTTCCAATGACAATGACTACTGGACGTCCACCCGCAGGTGCGGAGGAACCTAGCTCGGCGGTGCTCTTTCTCCGTCGCTAGTGTCGATCAGATCTAGTAGATATTATTCCATTTATTATACTTTTATTGTCCAGTGCGTATAGTCAGTTTACTATCGTCGATGCGTATTTACTATTAACCCATCTTCGATTTAGCGCTCGTAGGGCTATTCTACATGCACTTGGTGCGGGCGTTGACCCACTTGTAGGTCAAGAGTATCCCCAGCCGCTATGTGTTCCGTAGGTACACTAGGAATGCTAGGGTGGATGTCCCGTTCGACAAACATGACCTCATGCAGGTCGAACCCGATGGAACGATGAGATGTATCAGCATACCACCGTACTGATGGAAGCTATGGGCATGGTGAGGTTAGGGTGCAGATCGAGTCTTGATATCGTACCAAATGACGTTGGTCGGTGGCTGATGAGACTGCTGAGCCTGATGAAGCGGATGACGATACAATCAACCCATTAGTGCCTCCTCTACCATAGACCAAAGGTCGCAAACAAGCCAAAGATGAACCAGAGCAAAGTTTTGCACCAGTGGGGAAGAAGATGACAAGGGCGTGTAGCATATGCGGCCTGAAAGCCTATCACAATAGTGCTACCTGCCGAACCCTACCCCAAAATAGAGGGCAAGGGGGCAGGAGTGGTAGTGGTAGGGGGAGGGGTAGAGGAAGGATGGGCAAGGGAGGGGAAGGTCTGGTACATGCCACTAGCTAATTCATGGGGACGAAACAGAAGATGATGACGCTAACGACCGTCTTCCCGCAGGGTGGGATGACAATGATACCCGCTGAATAGCCATGTTCTTTATTTATATTTCAGTAACCCATTTACTGCATTATCGTATGTGTGTTACTGCGGTGTGTCTACTAACTGGAAAACAAAAATCGCTATCCGGCTCGTGTTGCATATTTTACTATATATTCAAACTCTCTTACTGCAAATATCACATGGTGTTATTGATTGTTTTTTATTGTGTTGACCATAATCTATTACTATCTTCTGTATATTGGTTAATGCTTTTTTTTTGGCTAAAAGAACGCAATGATCAATTGGTCGTCTTCGTTCTACTGACAAGTGGTGGCTGTTTTACTGTACGACGCTAATAACGCTACTGACATATATTTTTAATATTGAATTACTGCATGCGTAAAAAAGACTTTACTTTTAAATCGTACACACTGCCGATCCGTCTCCTCGATGCGTCTCTTCATCTCCCCCAGGCGACTTATAAATATAACATATCATTAGCTTGTGAAGCATTGCATACGTGACATACCCCCCAAAAAGCCTTCCCCACAGTAAAACTCTGAAAAAAGCATAGCACAAGCAAAAAAAAAAAAAGAACAACAATGACTCCAAGCTCTTCTTCTGCTCCACTGCAAACTATAGTTCTAAACTACCTAGCACTCATATACGATCAACTGTCTTGACAGAGCTTGATCGAGGCTGCAAACCATGATTATGTCCGTGACCTCCTCCATGCTCCGCCACCATGTCTACTAGAGAGGGTGGCTGCAATCATCCGTGCTCTACGTCTTCTGCTAAGCTGGACTATTGTACTTATGTCCAACGTCGAGTGAAGCAACCTTGCCCTGGAGATCATTCTCACAAACTACGTGGATCGAGTCAAAGCATCCATCCAGAGGATCAAAGACTACATCGACAGGCAAGACAAAAAGATCGACGACACCGAGACCATGGAAGAGGCGAATGTCCTCGTCTGGACAATAGTCGATAGGCTCCCTTGCTCAA
The DNA here is from genome assembly GCA_036346255.1 of Ampelocalamus luodianensis. Lineage (NCBI taxonomy): Eukaryota > Viridiplantae > Streptophyta > Magnoliopsida > Poales > Poaceae > Ampelocalamus > Ampelocalamus luodianensis. The sequence continues at coordinate 36,719,444 of CM070632.1, forward strand.
TCGGCGCAAAGCTCGGCTCGCCACTGTGAAGGAGCAGGTGGAGGCGTATCTCCACGTATTCCCTGATCCAACCCCCAGTGAACTCCACGAGCGAGCTTACGAACGACTGAGAGTAGCGATAGGGTCCTGCCTTTGCCACTTGTGTCTCCTTTCTTTTCCCTTTCTTCCCTTCTGTTGTTATTATCGGGCAATGTAAACAAGAAGAAAACTACGACTGGCCACGCTATTTTGGCCGAGTAATAATTAAGAATCTTTATCTCCTGTTCTTTACTGTTATGTACATATAACATTACCGCAATGTTTTCTTTTGGTTTACTACCGGAACACACAAAAAAGGACACAGTGAAAATGAAAATATGACAAAAATATAGATTTACTACTTTATAATGATCATTTACCTCTTCCTGCATGTGCTTTTACTGTCACTTTACCTTTTTTCTATACTGCCCGATAAACATTTACTGCAAAAAATATTACGTGATAGCACTTTAGTGTAAAATGCGAGCACAATTACTGAGCTTCTATTTTATTCGAAATTACTACATACATGTCATGTTTTACTACATTGTGGCCAACATTTTACTTTACTACCTTTCCACTTCTTTGTTTTGTATGTTCACGTGTGCATAGCTGAAAACACGGTATCAAATCAAACCAAAAACCCTCGTTTTTGCCAAAAACAAATCGTACAATGCTACTCGGGCTACCCGATGCATCTCCCCAACTATGACTTATAATATTCTCGGCAGTAAAACATATTATAACTTTATTGTTTTATCATTGTGTTTTTACTATCAAATACATACGTGCTCGAATAAAAATCGCATACCGCACGAAAGGCAGTAAAAATAGATAACAACTTTACTGTCTTATCCGTTATGTTTTACTATCCAACAAACGAGCTCGAAAAAAATTGCATGCTGTGAAAAGGCAGTAAACTAATTCACGAATTACTGTCACGTCAATCAGCGTCGAGGTCTTGATGTTGGAGTTCTGCTGTACCCCGAGTAGACGCTTCAACTCGGCCAGCTCGGAGGTCCCCGCGACCTGGGTCACCATCAGCGCGTCAATACCGCCGCAGGGGATCCCGAGGAGGCACTTCAGGGCGTGAGGTGTGATTGGGATGCTTCTTCCGCTGTTGGTACTGATGACCATCTCGACCGAGTCAATCCTGTCGATTAGGAAGCACAACATATCCCTCCTCTCCAATCCCTCATGGTTGAACACCAGTAGGCCGCCGAATCCCACCTCGTGACCACATTCATCTACCCCAATGTTAGCTCGCTGATGGTGGTAATGACGAGGGTAGGAGCACACCTGATGCACATCATCCAAGGTCCTTTCCTCCTATCGCTTGAAGCTTGCATTCGACGTAACATCATTTTACTGTCATAATAGCTAAATAATTAATGCAATTATAACTCATGTTTACTGATGATGTAAAAAAGATATGTCGATGGTATTATCGAATTACTATCAAAAGCACAAGCATTTACTATTATATGTACACAAACATACCATGGCTATCTCGGGGGCAGTCTCATCACGAGGGAACAAGATGATGACGTCCTCTGTCGCGGGCACCACTGCCTTCCTCTTCTTTCTCTGTTGTTTCTTCCGAGAAACACCCACGTGAGCGTCTGCGACAGGTGCATCTGAGGTGATGGGTTTGGGTTAGGAGGGGTCCAAGTAAATCTCCATTACCGTCGGACTGCCCTCGATGATGATCTTCGTCACCTTGGAGGGTACATCGCCGAATGTCCTCATTTACTGTCAAAAAGAGGGGATACAAGCGAAAAAAAACAAAAAGGGAACCTGTGACTATCCCAAAATGCTCCAAAAATTTTGGAGAAAAAATCACCCCAGGGATACGAAAATTATACCGTTTTGGGGTAATTTACTATGCGCAACCCTAGCAAAATCCACTACGCGAGAGAAGAAAACTTCAAACTAAAGAAAACAGGGGTGTTCTCTAACCTTGTAGGGTGCCCGGGGGGGGTGAGAGGGTGCTGAAAATGAAGATCGCCTCTGCTCCTGCTGGAAATATGGGCTGGTAGAGCTTGCTGGAGACCTTGCATTTCTTGTTTCTTTGAGGGTTGAGCACACCGTTGGAAAGAGAATATGATTTCCTGTGGTGTGGGGAAACACCCGGACGATGCAGCCCCCACACACGTAATATACTTGACTTCCACGCCTGTTCAAAAAAGAGAGAAACCCCCCAAGCAGTTATATGCAGTAAAACACGAGTATAAATTAATTACTGCATACTATGTTTAGCATTACTATAATATACATTTTATTATAATTCTTGTGTGTGTTTACTGTAATGTGTTGTAGACTTTACTGTTACTCCATTGATTCCTTAATTACTGTGAAGGATGTTTTAGTTTACTGTATTATTATGAGTGTGTTTTTACTGTCATAAAATGTGTGTGAGCAGAGGTTCTGTTAAGAATCACCCAAACGATCTCTTAAATGCATCAATGCCGCTTCGGTTCCTCGATGCGTCTCTTCGTCTCATGCTCCGAATTTACTCCTTGTTTTTTTTTAATAAAAATGACCACCCATCACTGAAGATGAATCCTCACATCGCTCTACTCCCAAGCACAAACGAATATAATTTTAAAGAAATGGCTCCCCACTCTTTTCCCTGTCATCGACATTGATGGTCTACCTGGCCATCCTGTACGAGCATCTCTTCGGCCGTACGCTGGTGGATGCTGCAGAAGGACACTGTGCCAACAGTGTCCTCCCTCCTCCGCCCGAGGTTATGCCAGAGCATGTGGTGGCCATCTTCCGTCGTCTTGACATTCTCCTCCGCCGCATCTTTCGGGTGATGTCCCTCTTCCGGTAAGCTAACCTCGCCATCGACGTAGTCCTCTAGAACGATGTTGCACGTCTCTAAAAGGCTTACCGTTGATTCGACTCCTACATCGAGGCGGCAGGCGATCGGGTCTACCAAGGTGAGGCACCTCAAGCAAGGAAAAAGAGCCTCTCAATGTATTTTGACTTGGTTCTTGAGTCAGAGCATCTTTGGGCAACTCTCGAATGATCACATCAACGGGTGGATGTGTTTCGGGCAACCTGCACTTATCTCGATCCCTCCAATGCCGACGACGTCGCCTATGAAGTTTTGAAGACGGAGATAACAGACTACCTAAGCTACTAGAAAAACCTGATCTTTTTTATTTCTACTTTTAAAAAAAAATCTTTTGTAAGAAGCGATTGGCCACGCTGTTTGGCCATATATAATAAATACAATTTTTTTAAAAAAAAAATCCAGTTTGGAGTTGAAGTTACTATCTGTGTTGCATATATTTACTGAATAACCTGATTATCTTACTTTCTTCTATGTAAATGGTCTCGGTACGACATGAAGGCATTATCAACTGGTGAAAAACAAGTCATACATATTTACTCGTGGGAACGTTCACTTTTACTGTTCTACGAATTCCCGTTTACTACTTTGGAACTACATAGTAAAATAACCTAACACACTTACTTTACATATGCCTATAGTTTACTATCCATAGAACAGTCTTTTTACTATTGCAAAAAAGATAGCTTGTCCACAAGCTTGGTCGGTGGTAAAAACATTTGACGATTACTGTGCACACTGTTATGTTTTACCGTCAGACGAACGAGCTCGGAAAATCCGTGTTCCCGAAAACGTGCAGTAAACGTGACACACGAATTACTGTTACGACTTCTAACATTTATCGTTGAATCGAGTTCCACGTGGATAGGCTATTCTGGCCTGACAACTGTGTTTGATGTGCTAGCCGTATGGGATTGGGCACGCTGGCGTCACACCAGACCTAGGTCACACGCGGTGGGCTGGCTAGGCATAGAATAACTATTCTACACTTAGCCAGAGAATTGTGTGTGTGTGTGTGTCTATGAAGGTATTTACAAAATATGCTAAAAACTATGGAATCTCTTGTAAATATTTCGTGTGATTCACATTGGAGTATCTTATAATTAGTATATGAGTATACCCAAAGTGATAACGGAGTATGTCAAGTTCTTTTATGTAACACCCTGGCTATTCGGAAGCCAAAATGATACCGAAAGACCTAACTAATAACCATACAGCGGAATGAATTTCAACAACATTTCATCAACTAAACTAAACAGATCATCAGCAAAGGGAACATAAACAAGAATGTAATATTGGATCCGCTACGACATCTTATCAACGAATGATCAATGGACATAACAGTTATTTAAACAAACTCAACGATAAGTAAGGTATCCTTCAAGTCTAAGTTTATTTATTACAATCCAACAATTAACGAATGAAGGCAGTAACAATTCTTATGTCGAAACAAGGGTAAAGTGAATCCGAGTGGGTTGTGCATGTCTACTCCTCCCAAGAGTTTCATCACCAATGTTCACCTAAAATAAATAAACAAAGCAAGAGTGAGTCCAAGACTCAAGCAAGTACATTGAATAAATTAACAGACAACCAATATGGACAAGACAACCTCTTCACGCTTCAACATACCACGAATGAACATTTAAGAATGCATGATATGAATGAAATTAATCAAAGGATGGACTGCATACGTGCTTATACCGGTATAGCTAGTGACACACCCGTCGGTGTTCACTTAAGCCCGTATTTATCGAAATACGGGGATACAAAATACCGTATGAAGAACGTTTCATACGAGTATCCAAAACTACCCACATTGGAATGGTGGGACTTCACTTGCCCATACTAGAATTGATGGGACTTTAGACTCCACTCCCGTGGAGCTCCACTCCCGTGGACGGAACATGAACATGAATGCATGAATAAACTTATGAATAATGACTAATATCATCTCCACACATATGAAAGAGCATACACAAAGAACATAATCATCGGAACCTCTTGTCTACTATAATCTCCACTCCCGTGGATATTCCACTCCCGTGGACGGAACATGAATATTGAAGCTTCTCACATATCAAACAAAACACAATACTAATCATTGAGCATCCAGTGTTTACAAATCACACAAAATCATTGTACTTGCCTTTAGCGTTGCGATGCGATAGGAGGCAACGACGATGCCGCTAATCTCGGAGCCTCACCTCCTACACCATTAGTTTACTCAATAAGAACCATGAAGTCAAGACAATACTTGCTACACTTACCCCAACAGCCCAACGTTCAACTACACAATTTTACTCTAATTGAACTGCATTCCATCAGAAAACTATAATGGGCAGCAATACTAAAATTGACATAACTTTTGCTCTGAAATTCATAAAAATGTAAACTCAGGCTTGTTTGAAAGGTAACAAGATTATCTACAACAACCTAGTTGATGGAAAACCCAAATTCTGAATATACCAAGCCCCAAAAGATCGATGAGCATCCTCTGTCAGAATTGCCCGACACTTCTGGGCAGCGGCACGAAAATGGTCATAACTTCTAATTGGCTAAACCAAACTTAGAGTTATTTATCAATATCAAAGCTAATATCCAGGCCTAATAAAACCTAGTTGGGTGAAAGCCCTGAATTTGCCATTAATCTTATCATAAATTAAAAGGCAATTCAACAATTCATTCTCGTTAGGGTTTTGGACAGTAAAGTTAAAACGTGCATAACTTTTGTTCTACAAATCCAAATGGGGTGTTCTTTATCAATCCTGAACGATAATGAGATCACGTACAAAATTCGTTATGAGCAAGACTTCTGAATCATCCTCTAACTACGTCAAATTGTAACAATTATAGTGTCTGCTAATTCTCGTCATAATTCTGGACAGCAGAAACTAAAACGAACATAACTTTTGATACGTACGTCGGAATTTAGCGTTCTTGGCGGCCACCGAAAGCTAAGAACAATGCCTACATAACTCTAGGAGATGGACATCTCAAATTCGGCCTCTAAGATCACGAAAAAGGCCACGCAATATTCTGGACAGAACTGAAATTCTAACAGCAACAATTCAATCCAATCAAACTAATGGAATTCGCATCTAATTCAACTTAAACAGCGAAGAACGCCTTGTGTTACCCTTGTAGAACCTCAAGGAGACGCTGGTTGATCCCAAGAAGAAGATCTCCTTCCTCCCCCTCGTTCTCCCTTCCTTTCGGCTAAATAGCCCGCGCTCCCTTCTCCTTCCTTCACGAGACGAGCAGCGGGGAGGCGGCTCAGGAGGAAGATGGCAGCACCAGTGGCCGGGGAAGAGGTGCCAAGATCAGTAAGGAGGGGCGGCAAGGGGCAGGAGGGGTGGAGGCTTGGGGAGGGACAGGGGAAAGGTGGGTTCGGCCTAGGGTTTGGGGGAGAAAAGGGGGTGGCGCCCACCCCTATGGCCGGCCTCCCTCTTGGGCCTTCTGGGCCGAGGCCTGGGGCCCAAGTTGTCGAAATTTCACAGAAAACCTCCTTTTTAATTCCACTAATCGCTGTTGGATACATTCTTCGATAGGAGAACTTCGAAATTGAATAAATTCCCTTTCCTGAATAAGGTTCCCGCTAAATTGAATTTGAAATATTACATTCTACCCCCCTTAAATAGGATTCGACCCCGAATCCTCCCACAGCCGTACGTGAAAGAACCACCACAACCGAGAATTGATAACGGTAACCACGTACTCGTGGTGAACATGTCCGGATAACGCTCACGCATGCGAGATTCCAACTCTAAAGTGGCCTCTCTCTCGAACTAAGGAGACCACAACACAAAGACGTAAAACGAAGTCTATCCTAACACTCAACCTGAACTTTCCAGGTGCACTCATCAGAAGAGGATCGAGGGTAAGACTTTACTCGATGGTCAACGTCTTTAACGAATTCTCAAACTTTGAATGGCTCAGTTACTCACTCAGTACCAGAACACACCAGACGTTGCGTTATTCACGTTTGGACCCAAGACGGTCACAGCGATACGCCAACCTCCTAATTTCTGCAACTATCGGAAAAGAGCAAATGTACCTGGGCCGAAACTCCCCTTTGGTACGAAAGTACACAACATGTTGAAAATTGAACTCTTCATCTAACATGGGATACCTCCTTTAAACAAGAATGTAGGACAGAACTGGTTCTTAAATCACTGATTCGCAAAAAGAATCCAACTAGAAATAGAGAGTTCTCATCGCATACATGCAATGCTAACTCTCCACCAAAAGGGTCAAATCCCAAAGTTGGTAATTCATCACGAAATCAATTCCACGTTCTAAATAGGCAGTTTACGAATGAACACCACGAAAACCAAAGGAGGAATCACTTGAATGCCCAACCCAAATACTTCTTTTGGTTTGTTTGAATTGGAAAGAATCAGAACATACCAACACAGCGCCAACTCACAATGCGAAAGTCACCAGTCAACAAGACAAAACTCAAACAAGAATCAACTGAACAATTCACTACCCGAGGAAACATTTTTTTTCTCAGTTTCTCTTTTAGGAATAAAACTTCTCTCAAACCTTGGAATCCAAATTCATCGCATAGCATACGAGCTCAAACCTCTTAATTAAACATCCTCAAATTATGCTCAAACTGAGATATATCATCCACACCATTGCGAAGATGCTCTATTGATGCCCACTGATCACTCTAGGCAACACAATCTACCGATGAAATTAATTTGATAGAAGGCACCCAAAGCACCACAAAATGGATTCCGCTCATTCTCATTACCTCCAACTTCCAAGAACATTAACTCAAAATCTTCAGTACACACGCTCATGTACTACATCAGAAGGGTTATATCAATTATCATTCCACTGCTCAGAAACCGCCATTATCTAATTTCTCTATACAAAATCATTGCGCGACCAAAGGTCTAGCATAAAATAAAATAAAAAATCCCAAATTTAACCTCCAAGACCACTACAACGAACTTCTCTTAACAGATAGAGAAATCATCAGATTAAATCTCGATGATGCCCACAATTCCAACATACCCACTCATTAACATCAACTTGGAAATATTTTTTTTGACCAGTTTACCTTTACAAAGATTATAACTCTTGAAAGGTTACTCAATAAAGCGAAATCATTCTTGACATTAACTCAACATTTTCCATTATCCCATTAATTGACATGACGATTCGATTACTTTGTAATCCCACTCTCATTAAACCACATCATCAGGAATAACCTTCACAACCTCGCAATACTACCAAATTGCGATACTTTATTAAATTGTTCAAAGATTCTATACTTTCGGTAATTCTAATGTTTCATCCGAAGTAAACGAAAGATCTTGGATTACAACCACTATAGGTTCTACTAGTTGCAACCATGCAATCGGTTTAGTCTCCAAAGACAACATTCTATTTAGATGAAATCCCCTCCAAGAATTATAACACGAAATCAATTCATCCTCCAATGCTCCTCAACTAACTTGCAACCCAAGGTCTCACATCAACAATTAACAAACACTTTGATAGACCCTTGTGAAACGAACGGTGGATCCTTTCTCAAAAGAAAAGGCAAATGAAAACCATTTTGACCACAAGAAAAATATTTACCACTCGTAGTAAACACAGGACCAAAGGAAATAGTCAGTTAGGCAAATAACTCGAAAACATAAGGGGACTCCACAGATGAGGGCACAAGTACTGCACGAAGGGAATATCAAACCTCAAATGAGAAGGAGGTATTGCCTTTGGAAACTGAGAAGCTCTTAAGGCCAAACCACATGAACCACTTAAGAATCAGACAGAACCTTTTAACACATCGTTTTGCTCAACAATTTCAGCTACGACATGAACCACAAGTCCAAAAGATCACGAATGCAAAACTCCCCCTTTTTCACCTAACCGATATTACGAAAGGCGATTAAATTACTTTCTTTCTAAAAGAATCATCACCACTTTCATAAGTCACAATCCCATGTAGACAATCTTACTAACCTCAAGAATAATTCACTCTTAACTCGAATCGCCAGCGTCCACTCTTCCACTATAAAGCCCCAAAGGCTCACCAAATTGTTACATACCAGTTTATCACATCATCCTCAAATTGAGAGTATACCAAAAACTTACAACCTCACTACAACAACCACTTATCCTAGAGGGAAACTACTACACAATTTAAAAGGTTATACCAACACACTTTCATCATGAACATGCTATCATCTGACTATTCCACAATCATGTAAGCATAAGTCACCTATTAAATCACATCAGTTCAACTCTTACTGATGCTCAACACTAAACTGTAACACACAACAACAGCACTCCAACCATCGTTGCTAACAACTAGTTTCATGAAGAAATCTAGATGCTACCTACTTTCCTTCCCTAATCACATGTACAAATACAAGCACATATTCAGCTATTCCACCTCATAATCATAATTTGGTAAAATTCGCAATAAACTTCAAGAATCAAATCTTCCATTATTCAACGATCTCAAAGATGACTACAACCAATTTCATCCCATCGTTCTATATAGAAGAGCTGTCCAGAACTCCTCCCATAAAATTCTTGATCCACTGGTATGCTAAGTATCCATATAAAAGATAATTGCAAAATTTATATTCACTAAGAAATTAATGTAGCATCACCTCGACTTTTTCTTCCCACACAGTTAATTTCATCCATTGAGATCAAACAACCCAACAAGTTTAGCCAACTAACAAATTTTAACGGTCAAACCAGTTCGTCAATATTCCACATTTATTAATAACTCTTTTGACTCCAATTAGGTATAGCCATATTCTTAATCACGGTTCATAAAGAACTACTACAAGACACCATCAAGTTAATCAACTTCCCTTCCAACGTTCTTAGTTAAGATCGATTACGCACCACACTATAGACCCAACTTGATAACCCAAATCATATCCACTAATTTCTTTGAATATAACCCCTCACTATACCACGCCAAGACCACAGTAAAGGTTTTTAATATTTCTTTCATAAAAGAGAAGCATGCCATCTTCAACACTCAAAATAATCCAAAAGAAATACGTAAAGCCCAAAGCTTTCACATGCTAACGAATTTGCAACAGGAAGATCTCATTACCCAAACTATCAAACGAATACACAAGTCATTCTTTTCCAGTGAGAAAGAAGGAACAACCATGGAATTATCAATATTGCCAATTGAGGAAGATCACAAGTAGTAAAAACAGCTCAACAATCGGAAAACAATAATTGTTTTAGAGAGCCATTAGAGACCATTGAAACACAACAACTACCATGAACCACGAACCCAAGAGAAATTCATCATCCACCATAAAACAAGAATTTGCCAAGATTTGAGGTCAAGAAAGAAAACAACTTTCTAAAACAGCTCACGCTCAACTCCTGCAACTATGGTATTCGGGGTAACTACTCTATTCGTCTACCACGAACGGTGGTATAACCTGACAAAGTCCAAGGCCACAACAACGGCCTCCACTGCTTAACAACCATTATCGACACGCAAAAACAATATAATCAAATATGATTATACATGATCATCTCATGACAATCATAGAATAGATTCATAGATATAGAATATCATAACATATCATATCATAGGTTAACAACAAGAAAGATAGTACAGAGGCAATTCAACAATTGCTCAACAAATGAAACATAACAACAGATAATGCAGAAGTAATGTAATTCCCAACCCCACCTACTGTGCACAGTGTGTCAATTTAATATTTTTTCTATTAACCACGGACCTAAAGCCCACTCTGATACCAACTGTAACACCCTGGCTATTCGGAAGCCAAAATGATACCTAAAGACCTAACTAATAACCATACAGCGGAATGAATTTCAACAACACTTCACAACTAAGCTAAACAGATCATCAGCAAAGGGAACATAAACAGGAATGTAATATTGGATCCGCTACGACATCTTATCAACGAATGATCAATGAACATAACAGTTATTTAAACAAACTCAACGATAAGTAAGGTATCATTCAAGTCTAAGTTTATTTATTACAATCCAACAATTAACGAATGAAGGCAGTAACAATTCTTATGTCGAAACAAGGGTAAAGTGAACTGAGTGGGTTGTGCATGTCTACTCCCTCCCAAGAGTTTCATCACCAATGTTCACCTAAAATAAATAAACAAAGCAAGAGTGAGTCCAAGACTCAGCAAGTACATTGAATAAATTAACAGATAACCAATATGGACAAGACAACCTCTTCACAGTTTCTGAACATACCACGAATGAACATTTAAGAATGCATGATATGAATGAAATTAATCAAAGGATGGACTGCACACGTGCTTATACCGGTATAGCTAGTGACACACCCGTCGGTGTTCACTTAAGCTCGTATTTATCGAAATACGGGGATCCAAAATACCGTATGAAGAATGTTTCATACGGGTATCCAAAACTGCCCACATTGGAATGGTGGGACTTCACTTGCCCATACTGGAATTGATGGGACTTTAGACTCCACTCCCGTGGACGGAACACGAATATGAATGCATGAATAAACTTATTAATAATGACTAATATCATCTCCACACATATGAAAGAGCATACACAAAGAACATAATCATCGGAACCTCTTTTCTACTATAATCTCCACTCCCGTGGACGGAACATGAACATTGAAGCTTCTCACATATCAAACAAAACACAATACTAATCATTGAGCATCCAGTGTTTACAAATCACACAAAATCATTGTACTTGCCTTTAGCGTTGCGATGCGATAGGAGGCAACAACGATGCCGCTAATCTCGGAGCCTCACCTCCTACACCATTAGTTTACTCAATAAGGACCATGAAGTCAAGACACTACTTGCTACACTTACCCCAACACCCCAACGTTCAACTACACAATTTTACTCTAATTGAACTACATTCCATCAGAAAACTATAATGGGCAACAATACTAAAATTGACATAACTTTGGTCTGAAATTCAAAAAAATGTAAACTCAGGCTTGTTTGAAAGGTAACAAGATTATCTACAACAACTTAGTTGATGGAAAACCCAAATTCTGAATATACCAAGCCCCAAAAGACCGATGAGCGTCCTCTGTCAGAACTGCCCGACACTTCTGGGCAGCGGGACGAAAATGGCCATAACTTCTAATTGGCTAAACTAAACTTAGAGTTATTTATCAATATCAAAGCTAAGACCCAGGCCTAACAAAACCTAGTTGGGTGAAAGCCCTGAATTTGCCATTAATCTTATCATAAATTAAAAGGCAATTCGACAATTCATTCTCGTCAGGGTTCTGGACAGTAAACTTAAAACGTGTATAACTTTTGTTCTACAAATCCAAATGGGGTGTTCGTTATCAATCCTGAAGGCTAATGAGATCACGTACAAAATTCGTTATGGGCAAGACTTCTGAATCATCCTCTAACTACGTCAAATTGTAACAATTACAGTGTTTGCTAATTCTCGTCAGAATTCTGGACAGCAGAAACTAAAACGAACATAACTTTTGATACGTACGTCGGAATTTAGCGTTCTTGACGGCCACCGAAAGCTAAGAACAATAACTACATAACTCTAGGAGATGGACATCTCAAATTCGGCCTCTAAGATCACGAAACAGGCCACACAATATTCTAGACAGAACTGAAATTCTAACAGCAACAATTCAACCCAATCAAACTAATCGAATTCGCATCTAATTCAACTTAAACAACGAAGAACGCCTTGTGTTACCCTTGTAGAACCTCAGGGAGACGCTGGTTGATCCCAAGAAGAAGATCTCCTTCCTCCCCTCGTTCTCCCTTCCTTTTCGGCAACAGCCCAGCTCCTTCTCCTTCCTTCACGAAGACGAGCGGCGGGAGGCGGCTCCAGGAGGAAGATGGCAGCACGGTGGCGGGAAGAGGCGCCAAGATTAGTAAGGAGGCGGCAAGGCGGGAGGGTGGAGGCTTGGGAGGGACAGGGAAAGGTGGGTTCACCTAGGGTTTGGGAGAAAAGGGGTGGCGCCACCCCTATGGCAGCCTCCTCTTGGGCCTTCGAGTAGAGGTGCAGGGCCCAAGTTGTCGAAATTTCACGAAAACCTCCTTTTAATTCCACTAATCGTTGGATACATTCTTGATAGGAGAACTTGAAATTGAATAAATTCCTTTCTGAATAAGGTTCATTAAATTGAATTTGAAATATTACATTTTAGGTGGTATATCAAAGGTGGGAGTAACTACTCACGGAAGTAGAAAGTATTTTTCCTATATATATATATATATATATATATATGGTATGGTACTCTGGGAGTACATATTCACACTTCTCATATACCAGTTTAATTGTATGATGACACCTTTTATCATTTTGAGCATACTTTAATAATGATTTATAAAATACCCCAAAGTGAGTCTCATGGAAAATTTCATTAAAATCCACTTTTTATTGTAAAATTTGTGTATCTGCTTCTTTTATATATATATATATATATATATATATATATATATATATATATATATATATATATATATATATATATATGAAAAAGGGTATATAGGAAAAAAAAGGGTTGTAATGGAAAATTTTCAATCAAGTCACATTGGAGTATCTTATAATTGGTATTTAAGTATACTAAAAGTGATAAAAAGTATAATACATTCTTTTAAGTGGTATATTGGAAGTAGTACATATTCAGAATGCAGAAGCAATGAAGTCATATATGTATATGTATATATATGTATATGTATATGTATATGTATATACATATATATGTATATGTGTATATGTAATTTTTCATACTGCATTTCGTCTGTCTAGTTATTACATCTCTTCTCTCAGTTCCAGGTTTTCGCTTGAATATTGGTTTTCAAAAAGAAATAAAAATGAAACTGATAGAGGATTCAAAGATAATTTGAGCTACGCAATTTCTCCTGGAAAAATCCGAAATGTCCATTCTCCCAAAATACAGCCATGTCAATATACGGTAGTGTTTTATCTCAAAATGTAACTTGTATGAATCCGTACCGATTAATTCCGTGACAGTGTCCATAGCTGTAATGTGGGCCAATTACCAGATGGGCTGGCAAATGGGCCGAGGGATCTCTGTCAAAAAATGGGCCTGCGGGCCATGGAGGTAAGCAGACCAACCCAACACATGTTGTTAATTTCTTTTTCAGATGAGCCTAATGATCTCTTCTTTCATTGAGTCATTCCTTTTAATTTCCTAAGTTCTATCTATTTTGTTATGAAGTTATTAAAGGATGATGGATTTGTTTGCCAAGACAAACACGTAACAATTATGTCCATCGCTGTCCACACTACACACATGTTTGCAATCAAAATCTTGTTGGAAAAAATGGTAAACCCCACCCATCAACAAATGATTAGAATATCACAATTTTTTTGACCTACACGAACAATCATTGTCAATATTTTCTTTATAAATTACCCGTAAAATCGGGTGCAATCATACAGTAAACTTTTCTGAACCGCTACTATAACTTAAAATGGTTGCATTCGTGGAGGGGTTCTTATATTTATCCATTGTCTTTACGACTTGACTTTTAATACAACATTACAATCTGGATCAACCAAATATGGTATGCTCGCGTTTTTCTCATTTCCCCGACTTAAGCATGACGCCTCCAAATTTTGAAGTTTCAATTACAAGATAGTACAAGGATAAACAAATTCAGATAACAAGAGATTGTAACCCACTATGTGCACAGACCAAGAAGCACTAAATCTTACAATTACTTAACGAGAAATGATCATACACATCCCTATTAAATGGTATATCATAATCATTTAATCTCTTCGAAAGCATTTAAGTAGTAACTGAAGAAGAAAAAAATTACAATAACTACACTCTATATTTCTACAATAGACAAATATATTAAAACATGTATTCTTAATGCCATAGATAAATATAGAGAAACAGTAAGTACTACTGTACTAGACAAAGCTTTTCAGCTTTTGTACACGAGGCATATGGACCATGCCCCTCCATTAATAGAACCATTAATCAGGGGCCCTGCTTTGATTTGAGACTGGGATGGGGGTGTCCTCTGGTCTTTGCCTGCCCTTGGGACCTTTTCGATGGGTCGCTTTATGCATTCACTCCTCCACTCCCAGCTGTCCCAGATTGAAAGCAGGACTGGGAGGAAGAAGATATCACCATGCTGATCGATGATGCCCATCGCTGGCCCTCTGATGACTGATAGATCATGAATTAATAATCATGGATGACGATGAATTGGTGATACAGTAGCGTAGTACCACCAAGAATGCCTCCTCCTTTTCTGCTGCTCTCCGTTCTAAATTTGCGCCTCCCGCTTGCTCCTCGCGAGTGTGTCGATTTCCAGCTGAAAAATCTGCAGCGCATAAATACACCCGTTTCTTTCAGGTTCAGCCCGTCCGAGCCCGTCCCCTTCCAGAGTGTGTCATGCAACTATGGTACATGCACATGTGGGTATATTCAATAGTCAAAACGTGTGTTCACGTTACGTGAGGTTTAAGCTTCCGCTCTAGATTAAACGCGTGTTAAAGATGCATCCATGTGTATGTGGGTGTGCATATGATGTGTAGGTCCCACGTGTGCGTGCAACCCAAGTCCCAGGCATAAAATTGGTGGGGCCCACTGGCCTGGGGCCTACCCTTGTGTGGAAAATATCGGCAGCCGATGGGAGGTGGTGTTATCGGGCATTAAAGTTGCAGTCGCACTGGCTGAGTAAGATTGTGCTTGTGAAAATAATGTAGCTGGTCGGCCAGTCTGTGAACTGTTCTGCTGGAATTGGATCTCATCATGTGAATTTGCTTCGGATTTTTACGCTGGGATTTTGCCAGGGCGATATCGTTGTTTGAAAAACTTTTGGACCCTTTTTCAAGCGTTGGATTTGATCCGCCAGATAGATTTGTCTTTTTTTTTTTTTGCGAGCAAGATAAATTAGGTACCCTGGTGTACATTTTTTTTGGTTTCTAGTTGGCTAATATTTTTTGTTCACATTGCTATCATTTCCATTGTGGGAACTCATTTAGTGAAACGGACAGTCCTATGGTGAGCTTTGAAGGTGACCCACCAACAAACCATTTCAAACAAACATAGAAACTTCCAAAAGAAGAGCAACCTTTGCAGGCTATAAAAGCTATCAATTTTACAATAAAGACTTCTTCCCATGGTATGCTAGGTACAAGTACTAGCAACTAAAAGGCCCATGTGTGAACATGAGAAAAAAAATACAAAGATTTATTTGCCCCCATGGCTTCTTCCTCCCTTGCAAGCACCCCCATTTATTTGCCCCCACCACTGTCGTGTTCTTTTTTTGTGTGTATGAACCCACCATTGTCCTTGATGGTTGGAGATAAGAAAGCATGGAACAGTGAGGACACGAAAAAGGGCCAATCCTTTCCTTGGCCCTCATTTATTCTCCACTACAATATGCAAGGGGTTGCCCCCCTGGGCAATGTAGGGCTAGCTCTAATTTATTCACATGTGATGCCTGGGTTGCAAAGGAGTTTGCTCGCTGGATTTTGGCGCCTCCATCCAGGCTTTAAATTATTCCAAACCCTCACTTGGTTTTGGACCATCATGCTTAGCCACTAACCAACCTTTTTTTGTTCATCTTCTGGATGTGGATGACTGTACCTTAGCATTATTGTACAACATGGACATTTGAATAAACCTGGCAAACAACATGTGGGAGCAGATAAACTTTCTACGGTGGTATCCTCGGATTTATTCAATTATTTCGTTTAAGTCTATAAAGTTCAATTTTGTTTGGTACGTCCCTAATCTTACCTAGCTAGCTCTAGGTCAATTAGTTATGTCCATCTTCAGTTTATATATGTGGGACGCCATGAAAAGGCCAGTGAACTTGCTTAATTATGCCATTTAGGTTTCTAAAACCCATCAAATTGTGCTACTTAGGTCCATGTGAAATCATTTTGCATGTTGCCTCATTGACAGAGATGGACTTAAGTGGTACCGTCAGGCAAGTTAAGGAGTAGTATTGAAAACTGAAGTTACGGCTTAATTGAAACAATAGAGCAAAGTGTTAAGGACTGTATATTGATACAAGTACATTATTAATGTTGTGGGCTTCATAGACTGTTCCAAATTTAGTTTCAATGTACAAATAAATTATTAGTGTTGTCGACTTCACAGACTGCTCCATATTAGTTTCCAGAGGGCCGTTGTTTTTTTGCTCATAATTTACGCGTAAAAATAATTGCTCAGTTTGTGTTCATCGATCCGGGATTTCTTGATCCTATTTCAGTTTGGTACCTTGGGGATTCGGGATGAACGTCAGGTCTTACCAGTAACTAGCGATCATCGTCCAGTTAACACAGGGATATAGATATTTAGAGCCCCGCTACCCAAAAATACAAAAGGACGTCTTAAAATTAATCCAGGAACCTTAGGCCCTTCCTACTAACATATCATCTTATCTTACATTGAAATACCTAAAGGACCTTTTAAAATTACCCAAGGAATGAAATGTGTTGCTGTTTTGTGATCCGAATTCCAGTAAGAAGGACGGTTTTTGGGAGCGGAGCAACGGATTAGAGTTAACTTTCAGATTTGTTTTGTTTTTCCGACTTGAGTCCTTTTACACCCGTAGCTATAGCCACACAGTAAATAGAGAATCAAAGGGTGGGTTTTCTCTTCTTGTAAGACTCCTCGTGTAGAGGATCTTCTGTCTTGGCCTACGTGCACATATGATTTTTCTCCTATTTGAATTTTTTATATTAAATTTGTGTCTCTTGTGCTTTTGTTATTTTATTTGTTTGGCCGTAATATTTACAACAAAAGGCACCGTAACAAACCTCTGCCTACTTGACAACGCACATATATAAGACAACTTGTCGTTAATTAGCTTCTGATCCCACGATGGTGACCTCACACCAGTAGCTGGATCTCAATTTCATTTATTGGTCGTTTGCTTTTCAACAGTGTCACTGAATGTATCATGAGCAGTGGTACTATTTCCCCTTTATAGTCTTCCTTAAAAAATACCCTTGTGTAATTCATCAATAAAATTGGCACCCGAGAACTGAGCTTCGGCTCAGTGTGTGCGTGCTGCAGTGGGGCAGCCCACCCACCCGCGTTCGAGCTGGGGCTCGGCGTGTGCGTGTCTCACCGGGATATTTGAGGACTGAGTTGGAGCTCAGTGGCGCAGGAGAGCTTTGAACTCCCAACCTACTACGGTTCGAGCACTAACTTCTGTGTGCGCCTCGCGAGGTAGGATACTTCTTCTCCTTTAATGTGGACCGAACGAAGAAAATCTTGGACATAAACAAAAACAAAATAAAATAAAATTGGCACCTGCAGGATTTTTGTCGTCATTGTGATGCGGTTACACTGATGCCATGGTTGTTTACTGAAAAGACTTTGGATGCAGGAAAGGAAAAGAGTTGGAAGATAAAGGAAGTTGCAGGCACATCATTTTACCCCGCAAAGCATCCTTGACACTTGAGTAGATTTATGTGGCAGATGATGATGCTTTCCTCCTCACTTTAGGTCAGTCTTTCCCCCAGCAACTTTTCACTTGTGATCACTTCATGTTCCTTTTGCATAAAGTAGCAGATAAGGCACCTCGGCTCAGTGGAACAAAGCAGGCATGCCTAGGTAGTAACTGAAATCTACATTACTACTCATTTTTTTTTTTCTCATTATAAAAGAGGACATAGTAGTGCTGTAGTACTACAGACAGGTAGTACAACTTTTGGGCCTATAGTGCGTTTGTTTTCCACTGCTGGGAGAAGCTTTTTGATGTATCCACAGGTTTCCTTGTGAGAGAGAGGAGCATGGCCATTGTACTAGCAAGCCAGCCTTTTGGAAAGCACACTCCCACTAGATGTTCTTTCTGCTCCAATTGTATCTGCCCTTTTGAGCAACACTTTGAGACATTCCAAGGGAATGATTGGCCTCCCCTACCCTGATTGATGCATCAAATTCCCAAGGAAAAATTCTCTAAAAAAGCAGCCCCCTCCTCCACTCTCAAGGTGAGTGGAGTCCATTTGGGTGCCGAAGGAGTTGTTCTGCTTGGGGATCCTGCCAAAAGCCTCTTTATTTGCGTACTTCTATACTCATCAGAGATAACTTTTTGGCTGTTGCTTGAAGCATGGCCTACGACTATGCAAGGGAGGAGCACTATGAAGAAGAAAAGGTTGCATGGAATTAGTAATTGATTGGAGAGTTTGCCCCCAGGGGTTAGCAGTTGTAAGGCCCAATGGAGCTGGACCACATTCTATTTATCGTTTTCTTTTCTTTTATATAACTTCCATGGCATTGTGGCAGTATAAATGTAGAAGTACAATAATAGAGCATATTGCTTCTGATCTGGGATTGAAAAAACATTGATCTTTTGTACAGAAAGAGAAATGCTGTACATTTTCAACTCAAGAAGAAAAAAATGCTGATAAACCATGGCACACCCCTGCTCTGTGCAAACATTTGCACTTCCTTTAGTTTTCTCCTCACTTTTTTCCCCCTCTCGAACAACTTCTTGCCTCTATCTGGATGTCAAAAAAGGGGGAAATTCTAAAAGTGAAAATAGACAAACATAAATGAACTCTCTCATTGTTATTTTATTTGTTCGCCAAATTTTGGCTTTGAAATGTTTGTGCTTGGTATACCTTACTCATGATAAAGTTCATTGCAAGAATACATCAATTGCCGACAAGACATAGTTGAACTAATGGTTACTAAAACAACAACACTATGCACTTTTTGTTTCTGTTTTAAATAATGGAGAAGAGGAGGATGATGAGGACAGCCACTATAATATATAGGAAAAAGTCCATTTACCCCTTGAACTTTGATAAAAAAAAACTCATCTAGCACCCTGAACTTGTAAACCAGGTATTTTACCACTTCAATTGTCAATCTCATCCACTTAACCCTCTAAGGTGGCTTTGTAGGGTGATTTCGTCTACGTGGCACCATAAGTGGGTGGTTTTACAATGTGAGCTTGCACTTGCCGTCGCTCATGCCACACTCTGTTTTTACTGTTAGCCACCGCCGCACCCTCTCCATGGTGGCAGTGCGCCGCTGCCATCGTCGCGCAAAGCCGTGCGTTGCCTTGCGCCGTCCCACACCCTGGGAGTCAGCTTGCTAGTTGTGTTCCATTTTTGGGGTCACCAGCTGCTGATGTCGTCTCCCCTCGCTGGTGCCGAGCTCCTAGGTGCGCTTCCATGGTCGCCACCCCCCCTAGTTCCCTCTCTATGTTTTGAACTAGGGGAGAGCCCTCGTGGGCCCCACTTATCATTCAATCAATTGGCAAGCTTGTCATACTATGTGGCAAAACAACCCACTCATCACAACACGTGGGCAAAATCATCATGCAAAGCCTGGTTATGGGATTATATGCAGAGGCGGAGTTGGGCCTTAGGCCGCCGGGACAATGACCTGAGGCCCAGATCAAAATTGCAATGTGCCATGCACAAGGAACATAGAGGCGGAGCTGCGCCGACCTTCTGTCAGCTGGGCTGGTCCGAGGCGTGGCCTCTGGCCAACTACGCCACTGATTATATGGATAGGATTGTAAATTTCAGGGTGTTAAATATCTGGTTTTAAAATTTGGGGTGCCAGGCGGACTTTCTTTCAAAGTTCAGGGGTTAAATGAGCTTTTTTTTTCTAATATATAAGGGGAGCACCTTTTGGAGCATAGTCATGGGATCATGGGGTCTTGAATTTGGAAAGATGAGGCAAGCATGGTCTTTTGGGGGTAGAAAGGGACTCATAAAATACTGCTGCTGCCATTGGAGGCCTTGCGATGGTAGAGTGGAAAAGGGAGATGTGAGGAGTTTGGGAGCACACTTTTGTGTACTGTTCAAAGCCAGCACCACTACTGAATTATATATGTAAAGGTCTGTGCATGTGTGCTAGTACATCGATTTGTCCTGTGGTGCCCCCTCTTACCTTTTTTTTTTCCCTTCTTTTCTGTTATTATTGATACTCTCTTCCCTTGTCTCTCCTATGCTTTTGACGAAGGAAAGGCACAAGCCAGCGCTAGTTTTTTTTCTCTCTCTCAAGATCAATGGATGCGAGATAAACGCACATGAGTCATAAGTTTCCAAGTGTATCAATTCAGAATTACTTCTTTTTTTCCAGCAAAATTAAAAATTTCCTGCAGAAAAAAATTAAAAGTTCTCCATGTCCCATGTTCCAAGAGGATTTTCAGAATCTTCCGATCGATCGCAAGTCGCTACCTAAAATTATTCGGATGATTTCTCTTCGAATCTTAACCGGTAAAAGGAGGCTGGCAGAGAGCGTTTTGAGGGTGGCCACGTAGGCGGTTTTCTCTGTGCCGTTCGATGTTTGCAGCGCCTTTTCTCACCTGTCTGATTGTCCTTCCTTAGCGAGTCGTTGGATGTGTGTTCACTTTACTTAATCGTTCGATCGTTCCTCGTCCCCTCCCCTCCACCCATCCAAGACCTCCCAGCTTTCTACGCCGCCGCTCCTCCTCTTCCCCTCCCCCGACTCCCGCCCCTATCCCCTCCACCTTCCCCTCCCACCATCCCACGGCCCCCACCCCCATCCCCTCCGCCTTCCCCTATGCCCCGCAGTCGCTCTCTGCTCCGCGTCATTCTCTCTGCCTCTGCATCCTTCTCCGACACTCTCCCCCGCGCCCCTCTTCCTCATCCCCTCCACCCATCTGCTCCCTCCCGGCCTTCTTTGTCGTCTCCTCGTAGGATGACCTCTCCGAAGGCTTCTTCCTCTCCACCTCCATCTCCTCCTTCCCCTCCCAGCCCCGCCCCCATCCTCTCCACCATCCCCTGTGTCGCCATGCCACTCTCCTCTCCGCATCACTCCCTCACACCTTGGCACCCTTCTCCGACGCCCTCCCTCATGCCCCTCTTCCTCATCCCCTCTACCCCGTCCACTCCCTGTCGGCGTGACGACCCGAGGGTGTTCCCAATGAAGCAGGGGGCGGGCGCGAGCCTGTCGTTCCCAAGCAGCAAGATCCGCATTAGCCACTTCTCGCCGTTGAGCAAGAGGTGACCGCCCCTCGCCATCCTGCAGACCATCGAGCTCTTCTCCGTGCGATGCAAGCTACAGGCCAAGCTGCTCCATTCCTACCCGAGACTCAACCGCCTGTGCCTCACTTGCTTCAATGGGTACAAGGTTTGTCCTCCACAATTTTTGCACAATTGCTAGTGTCTTTGGTACTGAAAATAGGAGCACCTTGTTTTTTTCGGCTCAGTATGCTCTGTCCTTGCTATGGTGTTTAATCTTGATGAGACCCTTATTGTTGCCAACAAAATGAAGTCCTTCATAGATCAGATCAAGATGCTTTCCCGACGGATGGATGTTGAAGATGACTACTCAAGGAGTTCATTGACAATGGCAGAATTGTTGGGACCCAAAAAGAGGAAGTTTTGCCTATGTCTAGTGGTTGTAAGCGTGTTTTAAGGGCTCTTATCAGCTTGCTAAAAAGGAATGCAATTATGACTCGCATCAATTCAGAGTTTATGGTATTGTATTTATATTTGATCTTTAAGTGGGATCATAAGCTTATCTTACCCAACCACTACTACAGACAGGGTCATCATAGACAGCTCGTAACCGTTATCACAGATGGTTTTTAAACCATCTAAATTTATGTGTCTATGATAACAAGCAGTTATCACAGACGGTTTGTGAGTCATCTGTGATAAGTCACAACATAGATAGTTTTATCGCATAAACCGTCTGTGAAGGCCTACTATCACAGACGGTTTCCACCAACAATCGTCTGTAATATATAGCATATCATAGACGGTTAGTAAATAGAACCGTCTGTGATATCCGATATAACACAGATGGTTGTTGGTGGAAACCGTCTGTGATAGTAGGCATTCACAGACGGTTTATACGATAAAACCATCTGTGATAGTTCGTTATACCTAACAATTTTTTTTTTGATTTTCGGCTAACTTCAGGAATTGCTAGTCATGCCCTCTGAAAACAGATAGACCACAGATGAATCAATTATTGACAACTCAAAGTGATCATTTACAACTCAAAATCAATTACAAAAAAATATGTTCAAGTATTATCGCTAGAGTTATAATTGAATTACAACTACTCAAAGTGAATTACAATTGAATCAATTGTTTGAAGGTCGTTTAGCGGTGTCGACAGAGTGAAATTCTCTGTTGAAGTTAACGATCTTCGTCTTGATGAAGTCGGAGAGTACTCCTCGAACCTCCGTCATTTCATTCATAGCAAATGAATCTAAATCGAGTATTATGCCCTGTCGCTAGGAGGAGTAAAGTAGTAAGCATATATAGTTAAATTTATAATTAGAAAATAATTATTATAAGATTGAAAAACCTCTGGATCCTTCGTCTTATCACCCATCATTTGCTTCATATGACGACAAACGTAGAATGCATATAGGTGATCTTGTTTTTGCTGGTGGCACTGCAAAAATAGAATTACATATATAGGTATAGTCAGTTCAAGAGATATTATTATGAAGTGTGATATAGGATTATTGTATTGTAGCTCATACCGGAAATCACTTCCTGTGTTGCTGTGTGGCGCTCGATTCCTTATGTGGCCCTCCCTCGGCAACATAAGCGCTGAACGACCTACATGGTTCCAAAAAGTTATCCTCGGCCATTTCAAACGAAGGAAGACTACAATAGAGTTATGTATGGAGGAAATGAGCATACCTGTCGAGTATTCCTTCCACAAGGATGAACTCATGGGTTTTGTTGAGTAGGGAATTAAGGTATATTACCTTGTTTCTTTTTGGTACAATGACTAAAAGGATCTAGTGGAATCTACTCATGTATGTCGCTATAGTCATTAAACCTAAGTTCGTGTTGTCTATAAAGTACAAATGAAATTTGTATAGCAAGTAGTGAAGCACTTACTTCTGGTTGTAGGGTACCCGTATGTAGTCTTTGTCGCTCTGAGCAAGCAATCCTGTCGTTATATGTGGGTCGAGGAAACCCACCGGTTCTCGCCATTGCCGAGCATTTTTCATCATGTATCTATACATAAGCAATGAGTTGTGACATTTATCGGTATTACGTGAATGTAGAACTTGATTGTACACACTTGCAGTATCCAACATTGTAGAAGCAAAGCGTCGAGGGCATTAAGGTTGAATAGGTCGAACAAGTTATCGAAACCCACAACAAAGTGGCCCAGCTCATGGAAGAAATGCTCCTTCGTCGTATCTGACGGTGATTCCAGTATCGCACCCCTTGTCTTTGGTCTTCCGCATGTACCAGACATACAAAGACTGATAACCTATTCCAGCACGGGCTAATACTGTGTTGGGGGGCCAACAGACTTCCGATGGAGTATTTTATGGGCTTGGGAGGTGCCTTAATGTTCTTCGATTTCGATTTGGTCTTAATGACTCGCCCGTTACACATCTTCCCGTGAGACAACTCGGGAACCGATACGGTGACACATTTTTCTTGTTCATTCGGTGTGTTCTCCACGGGAACCAATGAGGTGGCCTTTTGAAGTGAAGGTTGAGGTGGATTCATCGAGGGTCCTGTTGGAGAGGAATGGTCGTGTGGATATCGCGGCACTATAGGGTCCAATCGCGACACTGCAGGGTCCAGGATGATGTCCTTCTTGGGCCACTAGATAAAAGTGTACATGGCATCCCCTAGTGTTCTAATGTCTTCGTTTGGGTGAATCTCTAGTGGGACGACTATGAAATTATCATGTACCATGTCCACCTATACCAGCTGGGCACTGTGCTGCACTGTCCCTTTTTGGCATGGATACACCATCCCCTGCCTAGCCTCAATAGAAATGGACCCAACCAGCCTTACTTGGAGCTTGTAGGCCGTCGACTCCTACAAAACAATACGTAATTAGCTAAGGCGCCCTATAGGTATATTTTTAGAGCATTCTAGAGATGTACATTATCTTGATGTCGTTGATAGGTAATTGGATGTCGTCATGTTCATAATTTTGTGTGGATGCGGCGCTACTCTGATGTTGAGGAGGACTGACTCCCAATATAATGGGGGGAGGCTTGCGACTGGTTGAGGAGTTGATTCATTTGATCATGCAATCTTGTTATCTATCCTTGAAATTTTGTAGTAAGCCTTGCATTAATCTCCTCTACCAACAGGTCCTCGCGCTCGCCCTTGGATCTCTTCCTACTCCTATACACGTAGTAGTCGTGTGGGAATCCATCCCTCCAAGGTACGTAAACCCCAAGGCCTCGCGTGCAATCCGGATGATTCTTGTTTCCCAGGGCTACCTTGGGAAGATGCGGTAGTCAATGCTGCAAGAGGTTATCATGTTATTATAGACACTATGAAGTTATGGACTTATTAACAACTAGGTAGTTCAACATATTTACCAGACGTTGGGACACTTCCTCATCTGCTGGGTTTGTGAAAGATATGCCGCCCGAAGATGTGGCTGATGCCCTCGCTCTTAACTGGCTTCGAGCACGCTCGTCTGCGATCTCAGCAAATGGCTGGGTTGCGTTCTCATCCTCCATCGTCCATTGCGTGGTTTTACCCGCATACCTAGCGGTGACGGATTTGTGTGGGTGAGTTTTTTGTGCCTAGAGAGCCTTGTGCGCCACACTTTGCTCTTGAAATTCGGCCGTCATCTTCATCCGCACAAAAACATCCCATATATCCCACGATAAGAATTTATACTTCATGAAGGGCGTCTGTGTAACATCCAAAGCTCAAGTTTGTATTTCAAATGTATGAAAATGAGAAGAATTAAAAACTTTTGAGCATGTTTTGATTTCCTGGAGTTTTTGCTTGATTATTTGTTTTGAAGTGTTTGAAATCAATTGGAACATACAACTCAAATCACAACTCCAAAGAGAAAGCATAGGCAAAAACTTGTGATTATCCTCTGGAAACAATTTATTCAATTCATGTAATATTTATCATGAATAAATATAATTTTTCCAAAATTTGTGGATCAATTTACAGTCCTTAGAAAATTCAAACATCATTTAATGACCTAGGTTAAGATTGAATTTATATTATACAAATTGTAATATCAAAAGTGAATTTAATAATTTTTATAAACACTAGGGTGTACCAGGAACATCTCTGAATAATTTTAGAATTTTAGGAATTTTATTTCTATTTTTAAAGCACTGGTCAAAGTGGGAAAACAGATTTTAAATCCCAGTCAACAATTTCACTGTTCATCGGGCTCGGACTCAGACTCCGACTCGAGTCCGACCGCGTCGCTCGGCTCAACCGCGCCACCTAGCTGCACCGCCTGAGCCCGATCGCCATCGACCGTCCGATGCAAATCGTGCGGCCCACATGCGCCCGATCTGATCGGACTGTCCAGATATACATTTGGATATCAACCGTCCATTTAAGATCTAGCGGACGACATCTTCTTGATCAAGTCGAACCAACTATTTTTGCCGCACCAGACTCTGGCTCGTGTCGTTTCGTCACTTCCACTGACGAGTGGGCCCCAATTGTCAGGCCCGTCACCTACCTCGCTGCTTAAAGCCGGGCGGCGTCGGCGACGTGCATGTGCGCCACCTCGCCTTGCCGTCCGTTCCGGTTTTCTCGCGCGCCTCACCTCGGCCGCATCTTCCGCTGCCATCCCATGCCCTGAGCGGCATTAATCGCCTGTCATCTCCCTCACCAGCTCACAGCCTCTGCTCCCGAGCGCATCGGCGTCGAGAGCTCCTCCTCTCGCGTTTCTCCGCCCCTCTCCCTACTTAAGGATACTCGAAGCTTCCTCTTTCTCCTTTGGACACCATAAGGCCATTCCCTGCCATCCATTGCTTCCCCTAAGCTCGAACCGAGGGGGTGCGCGAGCTCTGGATCACGGCCGTGGCGCCGCCGCCGTGTCATCCCCACAACCAGTGAAGCCCATCTTTTCCTTTGCGCGTCATCTCGTGTTCCAGCTCCCCACTATGCTTTCCCCTCAACTAATTTTGAGTTTTATTCGCAGGAGCAGTCGATTTTCATTTTTCCTCTTCCTCGGCCGAAAGTTTGAATCGTCTTCCTCATCACCGGTGAGATGATTCTTTTTACAATTCCATGCTCATGCACGGTCTCCTAACCCTACTTGACCTTTCCCTACTTTTCCTTTCCCCTACTTTTACTCAGGCTGCTCCCTCCTCGGCGACACCTTGGTCGCCGCCTCAGTTCATCGCCGGCAGCCCATCTCCGGCAAGCTCCTGCATTTTTGAAATTTGGATCGACAAAATACTTAGGAAAAACGGAGCTCTCGGGAGGTCCAATTGAACTGAAGGAAACGGGGAGGTCGTGGTCGTCGATCCTTCATCGCACGGCTACGGACCTCGAAGCACAGCGCACCATGCATCGCGCCTAGGGGAGGTCTAGACCGTTGAGATCGAATCCAACGGTCCCGACGAGTAGAAGTACAGCGCACGGGAAGACCTCTTACCGCACTGGGGAGGTCTGGGCTGTTGAGATTAGATCCAACGGCCACGACCAGTGCATGCACAGCGCACACAGAGGGGTCCTCGCGCCTAGAGGTGGTCGGGACCGTCAGATCAAGATCGGCGACCACGACCTCAGGAGAGTCCTAAGGCTAAATCTACGGAGGGAGGTCTAGCCCATTAGATCTAAATCTAACGGTTTAGACCTGAGGAGGAGGTCCTTAAGCTACGGATCTAAAGGATGAGGTCCTAGACGGTCAAGATATCTAGGGGGGAGGTCCTGAACGGCTAAGATCTCGCAAGGGAGGTCTTAACGGTCACGATCGAGCGAAGGAGGTCCCGAGCGGTTGGGATTTACGAGGAGGTCTGGGCGATCAAGATCTCGCGGGAGGTCTTTGGGACGAGTTTAAGCGACGAGATGCGGGCGGCTAAGATCTTCACGGAGGAGGTCTTATGCGGTCCAGTTAAAGCGGAGGAGGTGGGAGGTTCTCTTTATAAAAGACCGGGTGGTCTTTTACAAAGAGGACCACGGGTGGTCTTAGGGGTGGTCTTTACAAAGGACCACGAGGTTTTTGCGCGAGAGCGGTCCTAGCGGCTTAGATTGAGTTTAAAGAGGTCATGGACGGCTAGGATATAACCAGGGGAGGTCCTAGCGCTTAAGTTTTTTCACAGAGCTAGATCCAACGGCTAAAACTAATCCATGGAGGTGTTTAACAGCCGAGATTGATCCAAGGAGGTCCTGTGACTTAGCGTTTTCATAGAAAACAACCAACGACACAGATCGAACCGGGAGTGATCTTAAACGGTGCGATTAAGCTAGGGGGAGGTCATGAGATTTCCCTACAAGGACCAGGGGTGGTCCTTTTTGCACAGAGGACCTCAAGGAGGTCTTTTGCAAAGAGACCCCAAGGCGGAGGGTGATCCTAACGGCTGTGATTTAACCTACGGGGGTCTTTAACGGCCAGGATTTCAGGAGGGAGGTCCTGGCACTAAGACTTTAGCGGACAAGATCTTACGGTCAGGATCAAACACGGGGTGATCCTGGACGGCCGCGATGAAACTAAGAGGTCGGGGACTTAACGACACCCACGGCTTGCCGACAAGAACATCATTAAACACTAATGATTGGGCCCTAGGGCAACTTAAATGCTAATCATTAGGCCACAGAACTTGTCCGAGTAAGGCACGGCAAAAACACCAGTTTGGACTTTAGCTCACCGCCGACGATAGGGACCTCGCCAGCGAGAACCAAGGGCACGATTGAGTTCTAAATAGTGAGGGGAACCTAAAGGTACCGAAAACTAGGGCTAGAGCGCACCCTACGCGGCTGGCGGAGATGACCGCAGAGACCAAATACGGCAAAGCGAAAAGCTAACGAGGTTCAAGGCGACCGGGTTTCCAACACTAAAGTACTAACACAGGAATGAAGGAGGTCCAAGAATGATCGCAGAGCTCGGTGGCGTGGTGCTCGCGGAGTTGGGAAGGCGACCAACTCGACCCGAAAACAAGCTCCCCAAATTGTCAACCTCTGTGAAGGTTAAACAAAACAAGTTAGGGAGACTTGAGTTGACCAAGAGGGTAAAGTGACAACCAATATTGCAATATTGAACCACTGGAGCTCGGAGGTGTGGAGAGCTCCAAAGTCGACAATGATGGCGAGGAGGGTGGTGCTCTCGGATGCTCAAGTTTGGGGCTCACACTCTGGCCGAGGAGTCCAAGCACACAAGGAATGGAGAAAGAAGAGGAGAAAGGAGGTCTCAGGCTATTCATAGCCTGGGAGCTCGGTAATGGTGTGGACAAGTCCCACTGTGAACAAAGTCCATGCTCCTGCCATGGACTTGCTGGATTTGACAAGGGCAGGTAGGTAGGGGATGACTTCTTTTAGGGCTAGGCTCTGACACAATTAATGCATGGCAGAAAGAGGCGTTGGGAAGGACCAAAAAGTGACAGGCCACTGCTCCCAACTGCTCTGACCCTGACACACGCACAGGTGCGGGAAAAACCATGACGACCAGACTCAGGGAGGTCGGGAGGAAGAAATACATGGCTGAGGGAGGTCCTGGACGTCCATGATGCACTCGGGGTGGTCCTGGACGTCCTGGATTGGCCAAGGTAGAGGAGGTCCGAGCGCACGGGGAGGTCCTTGGGAGGTCGTCGACCGCTAGATGAAAATCCAAGGGCCTGGACCACCCCGAAGCGCTGAGATCAGTGGGGAGGTCTGGGGCACTGGATGGAGATCCAACGGCCCAGCACGCGCCCGCACGAGACCGAGCCCGAGGACGTCTTCACAGCTGACCCGACCGAGCCCGATAGGCTGAGCCTGACTCGGGTCTGAGTCAGACTCAGATATAGGGTTCAACATTTGAGTTCCAACAAGAGCTGATCTTTGGAGAATTATTTGAGGTAGCAAACTTACTCCAAAAATTATGAAATTTTTACAGGAGCTTGCTAGCTGAGTTATTGACCTTGTGTAAATTTTGCAGAGGTTTTTGTGCTATACTTTTTCCTCCAAAAATTCCACAAGGTGCTGGTCCATAGTTTGACCAGAATTTAATTGGGTTTGACTGACCTCCAAAAATATTCAAACAATTTCTAAAAATTGTGAAATTTTTCAGAGGGGTCACATACCATCCCAAGGACTTAGGATAAATATTTCCAGGAGATGATCAAAATATTTGACAAGAATGTTTTTGAAGGATCAAGATTTGAATAAACAGACTTGTGACTTTGTATTTCCATAAGTCTTGTACAGGAACTGTTCAGTACAAACAGGAAATACATGATGTAAGAAAAGTTTTTAATTTCTCCTCATTTTCTTACATTTGAAACACAAGTCTAAAACTTGAGATGTTACAGTTTTATATGGCTTATATATACTCATTTGAAAGGTTTCGACGAGATCTACAACTTTCTCAATTGGACAAACCCCAAATTCCAAAGGGAAGACCGAAAGAATCCCCAAAAATAGAAAATTGAAAACTTGTGATGCGATTTCAGAGCTGAAGATTGCCGATTTTGGGGGTCTTGGAGGGTGACTAGATTTTTATAGTCATTTTTTTCGGATGCGCCTCGTCATTAGCATCGAAACGAGCACAAAAACGTCAAATTCCAACTCCGTATGTAAAAGTTATGTCTATTTTACTGAAGGTGTGACAGAAATGGACTCGAATTCATTTCGAACTCAAATTGAAACTGCTATAACTTTTGATTCCTTGGGCCAAACGTGCTCAAATGTTTTGTGGCAGCTTGTGGATGTATCAAGAAGGGCTCCACCAATTTTCACTAGATTTAGCAATGGTTTGGTTTGGTTTTCAAATTTCGGATAGAGGGACTCTTTTTTCCGATTTTTTTTCTCTTTTTTTCATTCTTTTCTTTTTCTTTTTTTTCTCTCTATTTTTTTCACTGGATCCCGAAAACACTTATGCACTCTTTTTTTTCTTGAAGACCCGAAACCCTAACTATTTTTTTTTGCGGCGGTAGAAGATTGTTGTGGCTACACCAAACAATGGCGGTAAATCGTCGCCAAGGCAAAGCAAGTGGCAGGAATTGATCTGGCAGAGGTTGACACAATGAAGGGTTTTGTTGGTGGCGCGGCAACGAGATGCCGGGGAATTGGTGCAGCAGTGAGATGTTGGGGCGTGGCCGGGGGGCTGTGGTGGCGCCGCAGGGGGTTGTGGTGACGCGACAGGGGGGGCTATGGTGGCGCGACAGCGAGATGGTGCGGAATTGGCGCAGCAGTGAGATGTTGGGGCGCAGCGCGACAGGGGGCTGTGGTGGCGCGACAGAGAGGGCTGCGGAGGCACGGCAGCGATTGGTGGTGGCGCGGTAGGGAGGAAGAACACACATGATGTGGAAATGACAACGATGAAGCTACGCAAAGGAACACACGTGATGCAACTAGACAATGACGAACTAGACTCCAACTAAACTAGAGATCATCAACTAACACGACGATACAATAAAAAATTCAACAAACAAAATACTGAAAAGAAAATTGTAAAGGCTCAGATTGGTTTGGATGATGAACGAAACCTATTTTTTCGTGGCTTTGTGGACTTAAGGAAAAAATTCTTATCGAAAAACTGTAGCTCTGATACCACTTGATGAACCCCGAAGGTCCTGATTTTTGGCCCAGTCTTTCGATGAGAAGATACGTTCGGTGGTAGTCGCTCAACTCTCACGATTCTGGCTACGAACACGCAAGGCCTGAAACCACGCAATCACTGAACTGCTCGACAAGTCGTTATAAACTGTGCACAAATACCCGGTTGACCTGATCACGAAGATCGATTCCTACATACACCTAAGAAGCACACAAAAACAAGATAAATAAGCAATCTGAAGTTGTGAATATGAAATTGAGTGTATTGATAGGTGCCGTTCCGAAGAACAATGTTGTTGTTGATCTCGCCAACCAAGAGGACAAAGAATAAAGTAGCAAAGCTAAACTTCAATCAACAAAACCGGAGGAACTAAAGGGCGGCGGCCACTATCTAATATAGGAGGAAGAGGGAGGGGGCGGCGGTACTGTTCATGAATGAATAGTGCATCATCTGTGCTTGTGCTGCCATAAACTGCCCCAAACCTTGTTCTGACACTAGTGCTGGAGGAGGTTGTGGTGGAGGCAACTGTTCTGCTGGCTCATCTCGAGGTGCTGACTACCGGGTTTGAACCATCTACACAGAACCCTAAAGTTTAAAAGACAAGAGAGAAAGCACATAGATAAGGCAGGAAAAGCACAAAGGTGAGTTAGAGCAGGGGCGAAAAATTAGATGAACCTATTAGGAACGGTTAAACCCAAAAGGCAAGAGCCCGAAGGCTAGAAAGAGGCACAAAACCCAAACAAGAGGTCCTAATGACCTCCACTAAATGTTACGAAAACTAAAAGGACCACTACCACTTAAACCTCAAAGGAACGGCCTTAAAGAGTTTACAGGGGTAAGAAGATCAAATTTAACTCTTAAAAGCAATGTTCCAGAAAAGGGGAAAGGGGAAAGGAAATAGAGTAAGATAAGAAGAGAACTGAACAAGGTAAGATCAAAATAGATCTAGACCAGGAAAGAGCTGCTACACAAGTTACAAAGTTGGTTTAATTTAGAAAATAACTTTTAAGACTTGACTAAAACGACCTTTCTATCTAGGGCCACGTCCTACAATCAACCAGAGCTCTGATACCACCTTTGTCACGACCGCCCTGGGGTGTACAAGGAAGATCTCCCAGGACCTCTTAGGGAGGTCCGATAGGACCACCCGAAGGTCCTACCAGGTCCACCAGGACCACTCAGGAGATCACAAAGACCTCTCGGAGGTCCTACTTCCTGTGTACTGAACTAGTCCCAAGGATCAATAGCTAGCTCATACAGAACCACAAAGGTGAAATCACAACAACAAGGTACAACAAGGTAAACAGCAAATACAGAAAACTTATATTAACAAAGGCCTTATGGCCAAGGTTGATTACAGCAAAGGCCGAACAGGGCTTACAAAAACCGACAAAAGACTACAGCGGAAGCACTAAAAATGTGAAGCCATCCAGCACGCCACAGGCATGTCGAGTGGAGGACGTCCTCTAGAGAGCCGGGTTGTCAAAGAACTCTTCCTCGAAGTGGGCTGGGCCACCAAAACCTGGATCATCTTCGGCCACTACTTAAAACAGTAGGGCAAAAAGCCATGAGTACGTTGAATCTACTCAGCAAGTCATAGAGAACAATTATGCAAATAATATTCATACAATGGCTTGACAATTGAGAGCTGCGGGGTTAGTTTTGTAGAAAGCCACATTTGAAAAGGGTGCAATATAGATAGATTGAAAGCATAAACTTAGAAACAAATAATACACAAGTACAGTTGTTTTAAAAGGAGGTCATGTGTACCAACTCACTCCCAAAAATCACGTGTGGGAGGTCCTTGCCACACCAACATCCAGGACCACCCCCACAACCTCCCTGGAGCACCAGCTCCAGGGCTCCCAAGACCACCCTAGAGTCCCAGGACCTCCCCTGAGCACCAACTCTGGAGCATCCTGGACCACCCTAGAGTTCCACAACCAGCCCCTGGACTTCTTCACGAGCTAGCCACGACCACTCTAAAGTCGGCCAAGGTCTCTTCGAGAGCAGACACGGCCTCTCACAAAGCGCCCAGGAACACCCAAAACAAAGGCTAACCCTTGCGTGAAATCTCTAGGCAAATGTCCATGACCAAGGACTTGGCTATTCGAATAGATTTTACACTCTACAGTTGTGTACAACTTTACCCACAATTTACGACCTCTCTAGCGGGGCGGTTCCCGTCAAAACCTTGCTCATTTATGAAGATGAGCAGCCTAGCGAGCGCGACAAGGCCTTTACAAAGCTTAGAACTGGCTCAGAGCTGACCGCTAAGGTTTCGTTTCTGATGGGCCTCATGCTAGTACCAGATTCGTGCCCCCTCTTGTGCCAGCGAATCACTCGCACAACCACAACAGAATCGAGCTAGCTCCTTGCTAATTATTTGGCCCAGACCACCCCCATAAAGTGATCTTGTGGTTGCACAAAAATACCCCCATAACATACTGGCAGCCAAGCAAGGGATGAGCGACCGGCGCATGGGTGAGCCCCCATGCGAAAACCTCAGCCAAAGCAAGCAAGGGATGAGCCACCGGTGCACGGGTGAGCCCCATGCGCAAACCTCAGCCAAAGCAAGCAACCCTACCAGGGGAGAGAGGCAGATCTAGGACGAGGGGAGGTAGCCGAGGGAGGTCAGTGGAGAGGTAGCCGAGAGAGTGCCTGTACCGGCGGCGATAGGGTCGGGGAGGAGGCTTCGGGCGGCGGCGATAGGGTCAGGGGCAAGGGGAATGGCCGAGAGTAAGGTCGCAAACCCTAGCAAGGCTTGGGGGTGGGGAACGGGCGAGAGTATAAGGATGCAAACCCTAGCAAGGCTCCTACTAATAAAGAGTGATAACTTATCATTGACGGTTTCATAATAGAACCGTCCGTGATATGGTCCAATATCACAGACGGTTCTATTATGGAACCGTCAGTGATAAGTATCACAAATGGTTCCATAATAGAACCTCCCATCTTGATCGGGCCATCCAATCTTGATCGGGCCATCCAATCTTGATCGGATGGTCCACAACGCTTGGGAATGTTCGGACCGTCCGAACCTCCCATCTTGATCGGGCCGTCCAATCTTGATCGGACGGTCCAAAACACTTGGGAACGTTTGAACCGTCTGAACCTCCCATCTTGATCGAGCCGTCCAATCTTGATCGGATGGTCCACAACGCTTGGGAATGTTCGGACCGTCCGAACCTCCCATCTTGATCGGACCGTCCAATCTTGATCGGACGATCCACAAGAGAGGAAGGCCGACGCATGGGCTAGAGCGCAGAGGTGGGCTAGCAAGTTGGGCCGCGAGGTGGCTTTCGGCCCAAAGAGAATTGGAGGTTTTTAATTGCTCTTTGAATTAAAGAAAATATAGAAAAGCAAAAAAGGTATTTAGAAAATAGTTAATAAGGCCAAAAATTCTAGAAAAATGCACTGAAATTCTAGGAGCAGCATTCAAGATTTCCAAAAGCTTTGCCTAGCATTAGTTTTAATTAATTTTATGGCAAGTAGTCTAACACCTCTGCAAAGAAATTGGCATACTCATGCATAATCCTACAGTCATCGCTGCGGAAGATAGCGTAGTCGTCCCACCCTTTCACGCCGCAGCTGGCACTCATGCACCGGTGGCCGTCCTCCGACAGTGCCCACACCCGGCCCAACGGCCCGATCTTGTTCCATGCCGCCGCCTGGACCATGTCCACGATGAGCCTCTAGCACCGCCTGCACTCCCGGTTGGTCCTCTTGGTCGTCTCGCACCCGCCGCCAGTCGGCTCGCCCTCGACCTGCCTAATGTAGTGCTTCGCAACATCGCACGTCTCTCCAACCGTGTAGAGGAGGAGGCCGAGCACGTATGCCGTGGCCTTATGGCCGATGACAGCTGACCGTTCAAGGAACACAAGGCCGCGCTTCATGTCTTGGGGCATGAAGACAAACGCGAGGTGGACGATGAAGCATGCCTCTGGGTTGCTGACGCCAGCCTAGTGGTTGACGACGGTGCGGTAGCGCTCGTTGTCCTACCACTTCATCGCCTCCTCCTGCTCCAGCACCATGTGCCTCCCCACGACCCTCTTCTTGGATGCCTTGTATATGGCGTACAACTAAAATTCAAGACGACAGAATCTTAATACAAGAATTAATTACTCCATAAGATAAAATTAAAATTAAGGTCAGATTAAGGTTGTGGTTGCTAGTCAAATGTATTTCAGAACTGGATTGGCTGTCTACACCTATGTTGATTCAATCATCGGGTTCAAAAATGAGAAGCATTCATGAATGTCGGGAAGTTGAAATTGAGATAAAAGGGGTGAAGTTTTTAGCCAATCTTATTGTGATAAATTCAGCGGGCCTTGATGTTATTCTTGGGATGAATTGGCTGTCCAAGAACCATGGTCAAATTGATTGTGCCCGCAAAGTTATCACTCTCACAAGTCCTCTTGGTTTTCAAGTCAAAATGGTGCCGAAGTTGGAGCATCCACATCTCTTTGCCCTTAGCGGTGAAGAGTTGCCAGATTTGAGTGAAGTTCCAGTGGTATGTGAGTTCCCGGATGTTTTTCCTGAGGAACTACCGGGCATGCCACCCTCACGAGAAATTGAATTCGTGATCGAGCTGCAGCCCAGAACTGCTCCTATATCAAAACGGCCTTATCGAATGCCGCCTAATGAGTTGGTTGAATTGAAGAAGCAACTCGCAGAACTTCAAGAGAAGGGTTTCATTAGGCCGAGCTCCTCTCCTTGGGGATGCCCGGCTATATTTGTGAAGAAAAAGGACCACAGTCTACGGATGTGTGTTGACTATCATCCGTTGAATAAGGTCACCATCAAGAACAAGTATCCACTTCCACGGATTGATGATTTGTTCGACCAAATGACCGGTGCTCGTATATTCTCCAAAATTGACTTGAGATTGGGCTATCATCAAGTTAGGATCAGATCTGAAGACATTCCCAAGACAGCATTCTCAACTCGTTATGGCTTATACGAGTACACCGTCATGTCCTTTGGTTTGACGAATGCACCGGCCTTGTTCATGAACCTTATGAACTTAGTGTTTATGGAGTATTTGGATAAATTTGTGGTCGTTTTTATTGATGACATTATCATATACTCCAAATCTGAAAGTGAGCATGAAGAGCACCTCCGGCTTGTGTTGGGCAAGCTTCGAGAATATCGACTCTATGCAAAATTCAGCAAATGTGAATTTTGGCTTAAAGAAGTCGCCTTTTTGGGGCATGTGCTATCCGAAGGCGGAGTTGCTGTGGATCCAAGCAAAGTCCAAGATGTGCTTAATTGGAAACAGCCCAAGTCCGTTTTCGAAGTCCGCAGTTTCCTCGGTCTTGCGGGCTATTACCGCCGCTTCATCGAGAATTTCTCAAAAATAGCGAGACCGATGACCCAATTATTGAAGAAAGAAAAGAAGTATGAATGGTAAGAGGAATGTGAAGAAAGCTTTCAGATGTTGAAGGATCGTCTAACTTCTGCTCCAGTGTTAGTTTTGCCAGATATCCACAAAAGCTTCGACATTTATTGCGATGCATCTCGCCTTGGTCTTGGTTGTGTTCTTATGCAAGAGGGTCGAGTTGTGGCGTATGCATTGAGGCAATTGCTGCCTCATGAGGTGAATTACCCCACTCATGACATTGAGCTTGCAGCAGTGGTTCATGCTTTGAAGATATGGCGATATTTTCTCATCGGCAATCGCTACGAAGTCTACACTGATCACAAGAGTTTGAAGTATCTCTTCACTCAAGCCGATCTGAACCTAAGGCAAAGAAGATGGCTTGAATTGATCAAGGACTATGATATGGGAGTTCATTATCATCCAGGGAAAGCCAATGTCGTTGCCGATGCATTGAGCCGAAAATCCCAATGCAACTGTATCTCGGTTCGACCTGAAATCGAAGCTCTTTGCAATGAATTTCAACGACTCAACTTGGAGATGGTTAGTGAAGGTTTTCTCGCTGCCTTAGAAGTGAAACCTACCCTTGAGGACCAGATCATGCTGGCCCAGAAGAATGACAAGGGCATGGAGAGAATTAAGCAGAAAATGAAGGTCGGCAAAGCCAAGTGTTTTGTCGAGGACCACCAAGGTGTTTTGTGGTTCGGAAAGCGTTTGGTTGTGCCAAATGATGCGAAGCTTAAAGAATTAATCCTTCACGAAGCCCATGATTCTCTTTTCTCCATCCATCCAGGAAGCTCCAAGATGTATCAAGACTTGAAGCAAAAATTGTGGTGGACTCGGATGAAGCGTGAGATTGCGCGCTTTGTTGCCGAGTATGATGTATGTCAACGGGTGAAGGCCGAGCACCAACGGCCAGCGGGTATGCTTCAACCCCTGTAACATCCCAATTTTCAGAGCTTAAAAATCTTTTAATAGTTAGTAGGGAGAAAATTCACCATTTGGATTTTATTTGAATTTAATTTCAAAAGCTTAATATTGGACTTTACAATCAAAAACATTTAATGTGAATAATCCCAACATGAACAATAGCCAAAACTATTTTATTTGAGTTCTATGTGCTCAGATATATTTTCTAGATTTTTCTACAATTTTTCTGAGTTCATTTGCTATTTTCTATTGCTTATTTGAATTTCTGGTATTTTCTAAATTGGAAAACCTATTAAAATCCCAGAAATAGTCTCGGCCGAATTTCCGCCTCGCCCATTCCTTGTTGTGCCGCCCATCTCTCCCAAACCGCTCGCCCGCAGCGTGCGCCGCCTCCTCGCCATCGAAGTGTGGCCCCATGCGTCGGTCTTCGCCAGCCGGCCGTCTTCGCGCGCGGCGCGCGCGCCGCATGTTTCCGAGCTCCAAGCGTGCGACAACGCATCCTTTCCAACTAAACCCTTCTAGAAAACGTGCCAAATCTTATCCCCATCTCAACCGCACTTATTGCTTGGTAAAATCATATCTCGAATCCGTTCAAAATCGGAAATCGATCTCGTGGTGTTTCGGACTCTTTTAGGTTTTCACCGCCAGACGCCACGAGCCCTCCCGGCCCCTATAAAAGGCCCCGAGGATCGCTCTCTCCCGCATCGAAACCCCAAACCCCAAGACCGAGAGCCCTCGCGCGCGTCCACGCCGATTCTAGGGTTTTCACCGCAGGACTCGGTGAGCTCTTCCGCCGCTGGGTCCGTCCGAGCCCGCCGATCGCATCACCAAAGATCGCACGAGCATAAGCAATCTCCCGTGCCATCTACTTCACGAGCCGCCAATTGCCCCATCCGACAAAACCGGTGACCCTCCGCCGCCTCCGCTCGCCGCGCCACTCCTGAGCCCTCGCGCTCGTGAGTGCATCCGGCCGCTTTAACGAGGGCTACCTACGGTACCACCGGTCCACCGGGCGCCGCCCGATCGCCGTTCTTCGTCGCGAGCATCGCCGCCGTCGGCCGACTGCCGCTGCGTGTCACACCACCTCGCCACAATGCGTGCGTGGCGCCTACGTGGCGACCACGTGGGTGCACACGCGTGCAACCCACCGGACCGAGTCGAGGCTCGGAGACCTAGTCTACCGTGAGCGTGTCCCCGACATGTGGGTCCCACATGTCAGGATTTTCGTTTAATTCTTTTAATTCCGAAATTGTCTTGCTGACGTCAGCGTTGCGCAATATTCCGATTTTTCTTTAGAGAAATAATTCGGGAAATCTAGAAAAATCCAAATTAGGGTTTTCCTTTTAGATTAAACTTCCAGAGCTCATAACTTTTGCATCCTAACTCCGATTGAGCCCATTCAAATTCCTAAATTTGTCTAAATTCAAGCTCTATTTATCTGAGATTTTTATTTAATTTTTGGAGCTTGTTTTGCTTCTGTTATTTATTTATTTTGTTTGTTTTTGTTTCGTTTGCGAGTAGACGTCGATTCGTCGGGAAATTTTGTGGAAGAAGGAGCACCTCAAGATCAAGACCAGTACATAGACCTTTTCCAAGGCAAGTCATACCTTTGATCATCTTGAACCCAGTTTTCAAATTACTTTGTGTTAAATTATTGCATTCTACTTTAATTATTTATTTAAATGCTTTGGGCATAGTTATTATCCAAATTGTTATCACACCTTGGCCTTGTATGTCATATTTCCTTGTCACCCTAGATTGGTTACTAGTTGGTATTATTATAGAACCAACGTGGGTTAGTTAGATGCGAGTACAATTGCTTAGCCATGCCACGAGTCATCATCACATGTAGGTTGCAAATATTAATTATGACTAAGTGACTATGGAACCTCGTGTAAAATTGTGTGCTATGTGTTATTACTTCGTGATGGCATGTGTTGCACTAAAACCAACCGGGTGGTAAAGGATTTAGGCGAGGCAAGTGGTGGAGACGTGTGACATGGTGGTC
This sequence comes from Ampelocalamus luodianensis, assembly GCA_036346255.1. NCBI lineage: Eukaryota > Viridiplantae > Streptophyta > Magnoliopsida > Poales > Poaceae > Ampelocalamus > Ampelocalamus luodianensis. The sequence goes on from CM070632.1 coordinate 36,759,075, forward strand.
TATGTGATGGGAATGATAGTCTTTGTGACTTAGTTAGAACATGGAAGTCTTGCCTTGGTCAATTAAGGACTTAACTTTGTGCGCCATTGAACTGAGCTCATCTTGCGACCACATGCCCGGTATGGGACGGGCCTAACTTAGTAAGTTATGGATTCTCGCATTGATGTTGGTGGATAGGTTAGGTGTGTGATAGGGTGGAGGTGTGACTACTTGGTGGTTGCATCGCGGGACGATTCGTCTTCCACGTCCAGGTGTGTGTTATACCAATTCTATGTGAGTGGTATAGCGGTTTGTAAGCACACTGGGAATGTCAATGTTTGAGATGAAGTTTTCGAACTGTTTTGTTACGATTGGTGCTTGCTACACTAGTTGTATCTTGTGGGTAAAGTGTACAACCTCTGCAGAGTGTTAAACAATCTATTCGAATAGCCGCGTCCGCGGTCATGGACATGCTCGGGGATTTCACACGAGGGGTAGTTTTCATAAAATGTGGGAATGGGAGCTATGTGACCTCAATCATATGGCTATGTGAAATAATCTGTTTAGCTGTGTGTGTCTTTGTGAAAACAACTATTAAATTAATATTGTCTATTTGTTTTGAAGTATGTTTTCAATCTATTATTGTATTCAATTGCAAATGTTGTTTTTATGCAAAAGAACCACGGAAGCCTTTTCCTTTGGAATAAGCCTGCATCTATACATTGCATTCTGTGGTATGATTTGCGAGTACGGTTGTGTACTCACGCTTGTTGTAAAACTTGCGCCCAAACCTACAGAAGAGGAGGAGTCTAGCCCGCTTTCGAGGAGGAGTTCGTGGAAGGCGATCGTTCATTAAGGTGCGGATCCCGATCGGTTACTGTGGTGAATTGGTGGGATCTACGCTGGAGTTTTCCGTTCCGCTGCTGCTTTATTTCCTGTTAGCCCTGCGTGGCTTAATAAGTGTAAACTCGACCTTAAGGTCAAAACCCTTATTTGTTATTCAAACTAATCGTTTACTTTATTTATCGCTTGTGTGGATCGATATTTACACGTGTTAACCACAGTGCACTAGCGTGATCTGGACTAGTGCAAGATACACGAGGGTTCCGTAATCGTAATGCAGGTCCCGACGAGGTGGTATCGAGCCATACCGATGTAGGTCTTGACCTTAGTTAGATTGGCCGTCTTTAGAGTGTCCAAATTATTTTCTAAAGGAAAAAAATTAACTTGCAAAGTTAATTGATTGCTTAACTCTCCTCATATCTCTCTCGCCTCAACTTTTGCTATGATCTTTTCTCTCCCCGCTGTTTTAAAGTTGCTCTTACCCTGTTCGTTTGTCTTGACAGATGCCTCGTCTTGAGCTATGGTGGCGCCGGAGGGTGCTGCCGAGCTTTGGAAGTTGCTCCAGGTTCTTGGAGGTTTTGATCGTCCACTGTACGTCGGCAACAACTGGACAGTGAACGGACAAAACCGTGGAGTTATTTGTCGCCTGACGATCTACTCTAGGAGAAACGACAAGGCGAGCCAACCTTCGCACGTCTCTGTGAGGAAGATCACTTGGCTGGAAGGTATCCAGGAGTCTTCGCGCTTGGCCATGCTACGTATCTGCAACATCTACGCACGGGAGCTTCAGGACACCGTCTTCCGTTACCACCCCAGAGCTGCAGCCGTGGACTTGCCAGCACGCTACCCGTCCACAGAAGGAGAGAGCAACGCTACCGTCGTGCACCTCGCACAGTTTGTGGCCGCCCAGGAGGAAGCCTTGGAGAGAACCATCACGGAGTTGGATCATGTCTATGAAGCCTTGCAGAGAGCTGAAGAGAAGGTCGCCACTCTGCAAGAGATCCTCTACGATCAAGTTCCCGAAGAAGAGGAAGACCCCGAGGAGGATTCTGAAGAGGATCCGGAGGAAGGCCCATTTGAGCCCGAAGAAGATGCAGAGCCAGAGGAGCCAGCGGAGCCAGTTGCACCGCGAGCGCTGTTCTGCTGCACTAGTTCCGAGGCATCGAGATCGGTTGCCAAGATGCCACTCACTTCCGAGTCTCTGCCGTCGGGAGCGTCGCGCGGTTGTGGAGGCTTTCGAGTAGTTGGTATTAGTTCGGCCGAGCTTAGCGATTTGATTTAGTGAGTCGCCCTTTAGGCGGTAGTTTTGTGTGCTTAGGTCGTTGTTTTCTTTTGTGTGCAGTATGAGTGTAAAGGCCTTTAGGCATTTGTTGCGACCATGCTAAGACCCTAAGTAATAAAGGTATTTCATTTGAGTTTATTGAGTCGTGTTTTGTTGGGTTTAACCTATCCCTGCTTAGTTCTCAACTTATCTTGTGCTTGCTACCTTATCTAACCCATGGAGCTTAGCGGATGGTTCAAACTCGTCGATCTTGCTAGTGGTTCCTGTACCTCACCAAGAAGCAATGAGCAACCACCGCGCAGAGCGCGTTGCGCCACAAGCACCCCCAATTGACTTGCAGAACTTTGGAGCTTTCATGGCAGCACAGACTCAGCTGATGAACACCATGATGACTCAAATGCAAGCTATGAACAACCAGGCCAACAACAACAACAATCAACAGTATGGAGCCCGAGCTACTCATGGTCACCATGGACCATCAAACTTGCAGAATTTATGAGGACTCGTCCACCAACATTTTCTGGACACGTCTCTCCAGTGGAAGCAGACGATTGGCTTAGAGTTATCGAAAGAAAGCTGCTGATCACCCAGTGCAGCGATCGTGAAAAGGTTCTGTATGCCACTCACGGATGGAAGGCACGCTTCTTTGAATGGTGGAGAACTTCATGCCGCCCATGAGACGCCACGGATATCACTGGGAGGAATTTTACGCGACATTCCGCCATTATCACGTCACCGAAGGCATTATCGATCAAAGAAGGATGAGTTCCGCGCTCTCAAGCAGAGCTATGTCGATGTCGACTACCTCAACAAGTTTTCTCAGCTAGCTCGCTATGCAGCGGAAGATGTAGCCACGGACAAGGCTCGCCAAAGTCGCTTTTTGAAGGGACTAAACACTGGACTACAAGTCAGTTTGATCGCCCATACTTTTCCTGATTTCCAAGAGCTGGTCAACAAAGCCTTTGTTCTAGAGGACAAATGCAAGGAACTGGAGGATAACCGTAAACGCCGGATGGCTCAGCAAGGGAACCATCAATCACAAAGAGCAAGAACGGTGCGGCCGCAGTTCAACGAGTTTCCACGGACTTCGTTGAGCACTGCACCAACTTCAACACCCGCCCGGTGCCGTAACTTCCGCAACCACTGCACTGTCAACCCCAATCCGAGGCAACGCAGAGCGCACAAAGGTTTATTCGCTGCCGTCGGCGGGACATTTTGCCAACCGAGTGTCGCAAAGGAACAATCACTCGATGCGCTTCAACCTTGGAGCTACTCCATCCAAGACGCCACACGGGCATCAACCAAGGAGCTTCACAAGTTGCCGGTCAAGCGGAGGAGCACCACGATCCGTGATCGAGGCGTGTCAACCACGTCACTCTGGAAGGAGCCGAGAATCACCGGACATCGTCTTGGGTAAGTTTACGGTTAACTCGATTACTGCATCGCTTTTGTTTGATTACGAGCTTACGCATTCGTTTGTTTCTGGAATGTTTGCAACCAAGAATAAATTGGAAGTTATGCAACTTAAGCATACTCTGTTAGTCCATCGCTGGAGGCGAGCTAAGTACTAGAGTGGGATGTTTAGGAGCTAAGTTACTCATAGTCGAGTTGAGTTTCTAGCCAACCTAATTGTCCTAGATACCCAAACCCTAGATGTCATTCTTGGTATGGATTGGTTATCCAAGCACAAAGCGTGCTAGATTGTGGCGAAGAGCCAGTAACGATCAAGGATGCCAAAGGAAACAAGGTAGAGTTTCTAGCCACCTCGGTTCGTGATGGACATTTGCTAGTAAAAGTTTGAAGACCTTTTCCTTGGAAGAAGTACCATGGTCGGTGAATATCCGGATGTGTTTCCTAAGAATTACTAGGATGCCACGGATCGTGACATTGAGTTTGTCATCGACCTAGTGCCAGGGACAGCACCAATTTCAAAGAGACCTTATTGGATGCCAGCCGATGGATTGGTAGAGATGAAGAAGCAGATAGGAGAACTTCTTGAGAAAGGTTTCGTGAGACCTAGTTCGTCGCCATGGGGAGCACCAGTGTTGTTTGTCAAGAAGAAGGATAGAAGTATGAGGATGTGTATTGATTACCGTTCCCTCAACGAAGTTACTATCAAGAACAAATACCCACTACCCCGGATTGATGATCTGTTTGATCAGATGAAAGGAGCCAGATTATTCTCGATGATCGACCTGCGATCAGGTTACCACCAGCTAAAGATTTGTCCTAAGGATATACCGAAGACCGCTTTCTCAACACGGTATGGACATTATGAATTCTTAGTCATGTCTTTTGGTCTGACTAATGCCCCTGCCTATTTCATGAACATGATGAATAAAGTATTCATGGAATATTTGGACAAGTTCGTAGTTGTGTTCATTGATGATATTCTAGTGTACTCCAAGTCGGAGAAAGAACACGCCGAGCATTTAAGGATAATACTGGAAAAACTCCAAGAGCATCAGTTATATGCCAAGTTCAGTAAGTGTGATTTTGGAAGAAGGAAGTTGATTTCCTTGGTCATGTGATGGCAGTAGGGAGTAGCGATTGACCGGTAAAGTTAAGCGATGTTACATTGGGAGCAGCCCAAAGCGTAACTTTCAGTTCGCGATTTCTTGGGAATGGCGAGTTATTACCGCTGTTTCATGAAGATTCTCATCAATTGCTAAGCCTCTTACGCAATTGTTGAAAAAGGAGAAAAAGTTCACTTGGACTCCGACTGTGAGAAAGTTTTCAAGAGTTGAAGAAGCGCTTGACTTGACCGGTCTTGATTTTGCGGATATTCGTAGGATTTGATATCTATTGTGATGCTTCGCGCCAAGGATTAGGATGCGTCCTGATGCAAGAAGGAAGAGCTGTCGCTTATGCGTCAAGGCAATTGAGACCTCACGAGGAGAATTACCCTACTCATGATCTGGAATTAGCTGCCGTAGTGCATGCTTTAAAGATTTGGCGTCATTACCTCATCGGTAATCGCTGTGAAGTCTATACGGATCATAAGAGTCTAAAGTATATCTTCACCCAGTCAGATTTGAACATGAGACAGAGAAGATGGTTGGAACTAATCAAGGATTATAATCATGGAATCCACTACCATCCCAGAAAAGCCAATGTAGTCGCAGACGCTCTAAGTCGTAAGAGTTACTGCAATGCTTTGGAAGTAAAGGAAAGTTGCCCAGAACTTTATGAAGAATTTCAAAAGCTAAAACTAGAAGTTGTGTCTGAAGGATTTGTAGCCAATTTGGAAGTACAGTCTACCCTGGAGAAGCAGATTCGTGAAGCACAACCAAAGGATTCCGTGTTGTCAGAAATCAAGATCAAAATGGCGAAGGAAATTCAAAGATTTCACCAGGATGATCAAGACATACTGGATTAATGGTGCGTATCTCGTACCGGATATCGATGGTCTAAAACGATTAATCTTAAAGGAGGCCCATGACTCAAAGTATTCGATTCACCCCGAAGTACCAAGATGTACCGGGATGTTAAGACTAAATTTTGGTGGCCAAATTTGAAACGAGAAGTCGCGAGTTCGTTGCCTTGTCGACACCGCCGAAAGTAAAGCGAGAACACGAGAGACCAGCGAGTTTGCTTGCAACCACCGACGATTCGAGAATGGAAGTGGGAAGAGATCGGTATGGATTTCATTACCGGTTTACCCAAGACTCAATCGGGTTCACGATTCCATCAGGTAATAGTCGATCGTTTGACCAAGGTCGCCCATTTCTGCGGATCAAAACCACGTACTCGGAGATCGCCTTGCGAGTTGTACATGGCTAGGATTGTCGGTTGCATGGAGTGCCCAAGAAGATAGTATCCGACCGAGGATCTCAGTTCACCTCTCGTTTTTGGCAAAGTTTGCATGAAGCGTTGGGTACCCATCTGAATTTCAGTACCGCGTATCATCCACAGACAGATGGACAGACAGAAAGAGTTAATCAGATATTGGAGGATATGCTGAGAGCTTGTGCTCTAGCTAACGCTACCCGATGGGATAAAAGTTTACCGTATGCAGAATTTTCGTACAACAACAGTTACCAAGCTAGTCTGCAAATGTCACCATTTGAAGCTTTGTATGGCCGTGCCTGCCGAACCCCGTTGAATTGGTCGAAAGCAATGAGCGATCGGTTTTGTCGGACATTATTCAGGAATTAGAAGAGCAGGTAGCCATGATCAAAGAAAAATTGAAGATAGCTCAGTCCAGGCAGAAGAGCTACGCTGATAATCGTCGTCGTGACCTCGACTTTGAACCCGAGGATTTCGTTTATCTTGGTGACCCCGCTCGGAGGTGTCAAAGGTTTCATGCCAAAGGAATCTTGCCCTAGGTATGGTGGTCCGTTCAAGATTTTGGAACGTCGTGGAGAAGTTGCTTACAGTTGGAGCTGCATGATCGTTAGCGGGAGTACATGATGTCTTTCATGTCTCGCGATTGAAGAAGTGTCTTCGTGTGCGGAGGAGCAAGCCCGTTGGAATCAATTGACTTGAAGGAGGATCTTACCTACAAGCCCGAAGAAGAGGAAGACCCCGAGGAGGATTCCGAAGAAGATCCGGAGGAAGGCCCAGTTGAGCCCGAAGAAGATGCAGAGCCAGAGGAGCCGGAGCCGGGCTTGCACCGGAACGCCTGCTCTGCTGCACCGCCTGGGCATCGGATCGGTTGCCAAGATGCCGCCACTCCAGTCTCACAGCGTCGGGAGCGTCGCGCGGTTGTGGAGGCTTTCGAGTAGTTGGTATTAGTTCCGCCAAAGCTTAGCCGATTTGGTTTAGTGAGTCGCCCTTTAGGCGGTAGTTTTGTGTGCTTAGGTCGTTGTTTTCTTTTGTGTGCAGTAGTATGAGTCAGAAGGCCTTTAGGCATTTGTTGCAGCCATGCTAAGACCCTAAGTAATAAAGGTATTTCATTTGAGTTTATTGAGCTGTGTTTTGTTGGGTTTAACCTATCCCCTGCTTAGTTCTTAACTTATCTTGTGCTTGCTACCTTATCTAACCCATGGAGCTTCGCCAGATGGTTCAAACTCGTCGATCGTCTTGCTAGTGGTTCCGGTACCCCAGCACCGAGAAGCAATGAGCAACCAGCCGCAGGAGCAGTTCCGCCACAAGCACCCCCAATTGACTTGCAGAACTTTGGAGCTTTCATGGCAGCACAGACTCAGCTGATGAACACCATGATGACTCAAATGCAAGCTATGAACAACCAGGCCAACAACAACAACAATCAACAGTATGGAGCCCCAGCTGCTCATGGTCACCATGGACCATCCAAACTTGCAGAATTTATGAGGACTCGTCCACCAACATTTTCCGGACACGTCTCTCCAGTGGAAGCAGACGATTGGCTCAGAGTTATCGAAGGAAGCGCGATCACCCAAAGGCAGCGATCGTGAAAAGGTTTTGTATGCCACTCACCGATGGAAGGCACCGGCCAATGGTGGAGAACTGCGTCGCCTGGCGAGACGCCACAGATATCACCGAGGAATTTTCTGCAAAGATTCGCCAAGATCACGCACGGAAGGCATTATCGATCTGAAGAAGGATGAGTTCCGCGCTCTCAAGCAAGGAGCTATGTCAGTGTCTGACTACCTCAACAAGTTTTCTCAGCTAGCTCGCTATGCAGCAGAAGATGTAGCCACAGACAAGGCTCGCCAAAGTCGCTTTTTGAAGGGACTAAACACTGGACTACAAGTCAGTTTGATCGCCTATACTTTTCCTGATTTCCAAGAGCTGGTCAACAAAGCCTTTGTTCTAGAGGACAAACGCAAGGAACTGGAGGATAACTATAAACGCCGGATGGCTCAAAGAAGGGAACCATCAATCACAAAGAGAAGCAAGAACGGTGCAAAGACAGTTCAACAAAAGTTTCCACCGGACTTCGTTGAGCACCCGCACCAACTTCAACACCCGCCCGGTGCCGCCGTAACTTCCGCAACCCCGCACTGCCAACCCCAATCCAGAGGCAACCAGCAGAGCGCACAAAGGTCCATTACGCTGTCGCCGCCAGGCATTTTGCCAACCGTCCGCAAAGGAACAATCACCCGAGACGCTTCAACCTTGGAGCTACTCCATCCAAGACGCCAAGCACCGTGCATCAACCAAGGAGTTTCACGTTGCCTGGCCAAGCCGGAGGAGCACCACGATCCGTGATCGAGGCCGCGTCAACCACGCCACTCGAAGGAGCCCAGAATCACCGGACGTCGTCGATCGGGTAAGTTTCGGTTAACTCAAGACTGCATCGGTTTTGTTTGATTACGAGCTTCGCGTTCGCTTGTTTCGGAATGTTTGCAACCAAGAATAAATTGGAAGTTATGCAACTTAAGCATACTCGTTAGTCCAATACCGGAGCAGAGCTAAGTACTAGAGTGGGATGTTTAGGAGCTAAGTTACTCATAGCTGGAGTTGAGTTTCTAGCCAACCTAATTGTCCTAGATACCCAAACCCTAGATGTCATTCTTGGTATGGATTGGTTATCCAAGCACAAAGCTGTGCTAGATTGTGGCCGAAGAGCCGTAACAGTCAAGGATGCCAAAGGAAACAAGGTAGAGTTTCTAGCCACCTCAGTTCGTGATGGACATTTGCTAGTAAACAGTTTGAAGACCTTTTCCTTGGAAGAAGTACCAGTGGTCAGTGAATATCCAGATGTGTTTCCGGAAGAATTACTAGGGATGCCACCGGATCGTGACATTGAGTTTGTCATCGACCTAGTGCCAGGGACAGCACCAATTTCAAAGAGACCTTATTGGATGCCAGCCGATGAATTGGTAGAGATGAAGAAGCAGATAGGAGAACTTCTTGAGAAAGGTTTCGTGAGACCTAGTTCGTCGCCATGGGGAGCACCTGTTGTTTGTCAAGAAGAAGGATGGAAGTATGAGGATGTGTATTGATTACCGCTCCTCAATGAAGTTACTATCAAGAACAAATACCCACTACCCGGATTGATGATCCGTTTGATCGATGAAAGGAGCCAGATTATTCTCGAAGATCGACTGCGATCGGGTTACCACCACTAAAGATTTGTCCTAAGGATATACCGAAGACCGCTTTCTCAACACGGTATGGACATTATGAATTCTTAGTCATGTCTTTTGGTCTGACTAATGCCCCTGCCTATTTCATGAACATGATGAATAAAGTATTCATGGAATATTTGGACAAGTTCGTAGTTGTGTTCATTGATGATATTCTAGTGTACTCCAAGTCGGAGGAAGAACACGCCGAGCATTTAAGGATAATACTGGAAAAACTCCGAGAGCATCAGTTATATGCCAAGTTCAGTAAGTGTGATTTTTGGAAGAAGGAAGTTGATTTCCTTGGTCATGTGATGACAAATGACTGAGTAGCGATTGACCCGTAAAGTTAAAGCGATGTTACATTGGGAGCAGCCCAAAACTGTAACTCAGATTTGCAGTTTCTTGGGAATGGCAGGTTATTACCGCCGTTTAATCGAAGGATTCTCATCAATTGCTAAGCCTCTTACGCAATTGTTGAAAAAGGAGAAAAAGTTCACTTGGACTCCAGCCTGTGAGGAAAGTTTTCAAGAGTTGAAGAAGCGCTTGACTTCACTCTGGCCGATTTTGCCAGATATTCGTAAGGATTTCGATACCTATTGTGATGCTTCGCGCCAAGGATTAGGATGCGTCCTGATGCAAGAAGGAAGAGCTGTCGCTTATGCGTCAAGGCAATTGAGACCTCACGAGGAGAATTACCCTACTCATGATCCGGAATTAGTCGCCGTAGTGCATGCTTTAAAGATTTACGTCATTACCTCATCGGTGTCGCTGTGAAGTCTATACGGATCATAAGAGTCTAAAGTATATCTTCACCCGATCGATTGAACATGAGACAGAGAAGATGGTTGGAACCGATCAAGGATTATAATCTTGGAATCCACTACCATCCCGAAAAGCCAACGTAGTCGCAGACGCCTAAGTCGTAAGAGTTATCGCAATGCTTTGAAGTAAAGGAAAGTTGCCTGAACTTTATGAAGAATTTCAAAAGCTAAAACTAGAAGTTGTGTCCGAAGGATTTGTAGCCAATTTGGAAGTACAACTACCGGAGAAGCGATTCGTGAAGCACAACCAAAGGATTCCGTGTTGTCGAAATCAAGATCAAAATGGCGTATGAAATTCAAAGATTTCACCAAGGATGATCAAGACATACTGATTAATGGTCGATTCAGGTACCGATATCGATGGTCTAAGACGCTTAATCTTAAAGGAGGCCCATGACTCAAAGTATTCGATTCACCGAAGTACCAAGATGTACCGGGATGTTAATACTAAATTTTGGTGACCAAATTTGAAACAAGAAGTCGCAGAAGTTCGCTGCCTTGTGCGACACCGCGAGAAAGTAAGGCGTAACACGAGAGACCAAAGAGTTTGCCGCAACCACCAAGATTCGAATGGAAGTGGGAAGAGATCGGTATGGATTTCATTACCGTTTACCCAAGACTCAATCGGGTTACGATTCGATCGGTAATAGTCGATCGCTTGACCAAGGTCGCCCATTTCTGCCGGTCAAAACCACGCACTCGTGAGATCGCCTTGCGAGTTGTACATGGCTAGGATTGTCAGTTTGCATGGAGTGCCCAAGAAGATAGTATCCGACCGAGGATCTCAGTTCACCTCTCGTTTTTGGCAAAGTTTGCATGAAGCGTTGGGTACCCATCGAATTTCAGATCGTATCATCCACGCATGGATGGATGCATGAGAAAGAGTTAATCGATATTGGAGGATATGCCGAGAGCTTGTGCTCTAGCTAACGCCATTCGATGGGATAAAAGTTTACGTATGCGAATTTTCGTACAACAACGAGCTACTGCTAGTCGCAAATGTCACCATTTGAAGCTTTGTATGGCCGTGCTCGCTAACCCCGTTGAATTGGTCGAAACAACGAACGATCGCTTTTAGTCGGACATTATTCAGGAATTAGAAGAGCAGGTAGCCATGATCAGAGAAAAATTGAAGATAGCTCAGTCCAGGCAGAAGAGCTACGCTGATAATCGTCGTCGTGACCTCAGCTTTGAACCCGAGGATTTCGTTTATCTTCGAGTGACCCGCTCGGAGGTGTCAAAGGTTTCATGCCAAAGGAAGCTTGCCCTAGGTATGGTGGTCCGTTCAAGATTTTGGAACGTCGTGGAGAAGTTGCTTACGCTTGAGTGCAGCGATCGTTAGCGTGAGTACATGATGTCTTTCATGTCTCGCAGCTTGAAGAAGTGTCTTCGTGTGCGGAGGAGCAAGCCCGTTGGAATCAATTGACTTGAAGGAGGATCTACCTACAAGGAACACCCGCTTAAGATTTTGGATGTCGCAGAGCGCCTCACGAAATCAAGATCGCTCGTTTTGCAAGGTCCAATGGAGCAACCACTGTAAGGAGAAGCAACGTGGGAACGTGAAGAAGAAGCTGCCGAGTTTCCTAGCCTTTTCTCTAGCTAGCCCGAATCTCGGTCGAGATTCCTTTAAGGGGGAGGTTTGTAACATCCCAATTTTGAGCTTAAAATCTTTTAATAGTTAGTAGGAGAAAATTCACCATTTGAATTTTATTTGAATTTAATTTCAAAAGCTTAATATTGGACTTTACAATCAAAAAATTTAATGTGAATAATCCCAACATGAACAATAGCCAAAACTATTTTATTTGAGTTCTATGTGCTCAGATATATTTTCTAGATTTTTCTACAATTTTTCTGAGTTCATTTGCTATTTTCTATTGCTTATTTGAATTTCTGGTATTTTCTAAATTGGAAAACCTATTAAAATCTCAGAAATAGTCTCGGCCGAATTTCCCGCCTCCGGCCCATTCCTTCGTTGTCTTGCGCCCATCTCCCTTGCCCCGCTTGCACATATGTCGCCTCCTACCCGCTTAACGTGTGGGCCCGCGCACGTCAGTCTTCCGCCCCGGCCGTCTTCGCGCACGCGCGCGCCCGCCGCCATGTTTCGAGCCCAAGCCTGCACGACAACGCATCCTTTCCAACTAACCCCTTCTAGAAAACGTGCCAAATCTTATCCCCATCTCAACCGCACCTATTGCCGGTAAAATCATATCCCGAATCGGTTCAAAATCGAAATCGATCTCGTGGTCGTTTTGGAATCTTTTAGGTTTTCACCGCAAGACGCCACCGAGCCCTCCCGACCCTATAAAAGGCCCCGAGGATCGCTCTCTCCCGCATCGAAACCCCAAACCCTGAACCCGAGAGCCCTGCGCTGCCCCCGCCGATTCTAGGGTTTTCACCCGCAAGGACTCGGTGAGCTCTTCCACCGCGGCTGCCGTCCGGAGCCCGCCGATCGCATCACCAAAGATCGCACGAGCATAAGCAATCTCGGTGCCATCTACTCGCGGAGCTTCACCAATTGCCGTCGACAAAACCCGTGACCCCTCCGCCTCACCTCGCCGCGGCCACTCCGAGCTCCTCCGCGCTCGTGAGTGCATCCCGGTTTCGCTTTAACGAGGGCTACCTTACGGTACCACCGGTCCATCGCCGAGTTCGCCGATCGCCGTTGCGGTCGCGAGCATCGCCGCCGTCGGTGACGACTGGCCGCTGCGTGTCACACCACCTCGACCACTGCGTGCGTGGCGCCTACGTGGCGACCACGTGGGTGCACACGCAGCAACCCACCGGACCGTGTCCGAGGCTCAGAGACCTAGTCTACCGTGAGCCGTGTCCCTGACATGTGGGTCCCACATGTCAGGATTTTCGTTTAATTCTTTTAATTCCGAAATTGTCTTGCTGACGTCAGCGTTGCGCAATATTCCGATTTTTCTTTAGAGAAATAATTCGGGAAATCCAGAAAATCCAAATTAGGGTTTTTCTTTTAGATTAAACTTCCAGAGCTCATAACTTTTGCATCCTAACTCCGATTGAGCCCATTCAAATTCCTAAATTTGTCTAAATTCAAGCTCTATTTATCTGAGATTTTTATTTAATTTTTGGAGCTTGTTTTGCCTCTGTTATTTATTTGTTTTGTTTGTTTTTGTTTCGTTTGCGAGTAGACGTCGATTCGTCGGGAAATTTTGTGGAAGAAGGAGCACCTCAAGATCAAGACCAGTACATAGACCTTTTCCAAGGCAAGTCATACCTTTGATAATCTTGAACCCAGTTTTCAAATTACTTTGTGTTAAATTATTGCATTCTACTTTAATTATTTATTTAAATGCTTTGGGCATAGTTATTATCCAAATTGTTATCACACCTTGACCTTGTATGTCATATTTCCTTGTCACCCTAGATTGGTTACTAGTTGGTATTATTATAGAACCAACGTGGGTTGGTTAGATGCGAGTACAATTGCTTAGCCATGCCACGAGTCATCATCACATGTAGGTTGCAAATATTAATTATGACTAAGTGACTATGGAACCTCGTGTAAAACTGTGTGCTATGTGTTGTTACTTCGTGATGGCATGTGTTGCACTAAAACCAACTGGCTGGTAAAGGATTTAGACTGAGGCAAGTGGTGGAGACTGTGTGACATGGTGGTCTATGTGATGGGAATGATAGTCTTTGTGACTTAGTTAGAACATGGAAGTCTTGCCTTGGTCAATTAAGGACTTAACTTTGTGCGCCATTGAACTGAGCCTTACTGTACGACCACATGCCTGGTATGGGACGGGCCTAACTTAGTAAGTTATGGATTCTCGCATTGATATTCGTGGATAGGTTAGGTGTGTGTGACAGGTGGAGGTGTGACTACTTGGTGGTTGCATCGCGGGACGGTCGTCTTCCCTGTCGTGTGTGTTATACCAATTCTATGTGAGCTGGTATAGCGGTTTGTAAGCACACTGGGAATGTCAATGTTTGAGATGAAGTTTCCGAACTGTTTTGTTACGATTGGTGCTTGCTACACTAGTTGTATCTTGTGGGTAAAGTGTACAACCTCTGCAGAGTGTTAAACAATCTATTCGAATAGCGCGTCATGATCATGGACATGCTCGGGATTTCACACGAGGGTAGTTTTCATAAAATGTGGGAATGGGAGCTATGTGACCTCAATCATATGGCTATGTGAAATAATCATTTATTGTGTGTGTCTTTGTGAAAAACAACTATTAAATTAATATTGTCTATTTGTTTTGAAGTATGTTTTCAATCTATTATTGTATTCAATTGCAAATGTTGCTTTTATGCAAAAGAACCACTAAGCCTTTTCCTTTGGAATAAGCTCCGCATCTATACATTGCATTCGTGGTATGATTTGCGAGTACGGTTGTGTACTCACGCTTGTTGTAAAACTTGCGCCCAAACCTACAGAAGAGGAGGAGTCTACGCCTGCTTTCGAGGAGGAGTTCGTGGAAGGCCGATCGTTCGTTAAGTCGGATCGATCGGTTGCTCGTGGTGAATTGGTGGGATCTACGCTGGAGTTTTCCGTTCATTCGCCGCTTTATTTCTGTTAGCCTGCGTGGCTTAATAAGTGTAAACTCGACCTTAAGGTCAAAACCCTTATTTGTTATTCAAACTAATCGCTTTACTTTATTTATCGCCAGTGGATCGATATTTACTGTGTTAACCTGTGTGCACTAGCGTGATCTGGACTAGTGCAAGATACACGCAGGGTTCCGAATCGTACTCGGGTCCCGACAACCCCTCCCCGTTCCTGAGTAGAAATGGAATGAAATTGGGATGGATTTCATCACCGGACTTCCTAAGACTCAGCAAGGGTATGACTCCATATGGGTGATTGTCGACCGTTTGTCAAAAGTTGCTCATTTTCTCCCCGTCAAGACCACCTATTCAGGAAATCAATTGGCGGAGTTGTACATCTCTAGAATTGTATGCCTCCATGGTGTGCCGAAGATAATTGTTTCAGATCGAGGCACTCAATTTACCTCGTATTTCTGGAATTGCCTCCATGAAGCGATGGGAACTCAACTATCCTTTAGCACGGCTTACCACCCACAAATTGGAGGTCAAACCGAAAGGGTGGATCAGATTTTGGAGGATATGTTGAGAGCTTGTGTGCTGTCCTATAGCAAGAAATGGGATAAATGCTTGCCGTTTGCGGAGTTCTCTTATAACAATAGCTATCAAGCAAGCCTCCAAATGTCACCTTTTGAAGTGCTTTATGGGAGAAGGTGTAGGACACCTCTCAACTGGTCCGAGTCCAGTGAGAGACAATTCTTTGGACCGGACTTGATAAATGAAGCCGAAGAGCAAGTTCGTATGATTCGGGAGAGACTACGGACGGCTCAATCTCGACAAAAGTCTTATGCCGTCCGTCGTCGTCGTGAGTTAAGTTTTTAGGTGGACGATCATGTTTATCTTAAAGTCTCCCCAATGAAAGGAATGCAACGCTTTCAAGTCAAAGGCAAGTTGGCGCCTCGCTACATCGGTCCTTTCCGAATCCTAGCAAAGCGAGGATTAGTAGCCTATCAGTTAGAGCTACCACCATCACTTTCAGATGTGCACCATGTATTCCATGTATCTCAACTGAAGAAATGTCTTCGAATCTGTGAGGACCCGGAATATTTAACTAGTAACACTTAACCTCCAATTGGTTCTAGCATTACTAATTAAACATTCTAAGCCTCGATGGGCATATGTTTCCACTTGCAACATATGCACATCATCACAAATTACACATCATTTCCATACAACATACATCACTAAGTCCAACAACGACATACATAAAGTAAAGTTATTACAAAAGAGGGAGCCGACCGGCCAAAAAGAACAATATACAAGAATGACAATGAAGCAAAAGCGCCATAAGATGGCTAGAACAAAAGTCGACCGGTTAGCCACACACCCACAAGGCAACCGATCGGCCGCTAAGCTAGTCGCCCATAGCTACCACAACACAGACTCACAAAAGTGAGGCCCTCGAGCTCACCTTCTTCCTCTGCAACAAAACAATTAAGCGTAGCAACCGAGTACAAACATTGTCTTTGTACCCGAAGATCGACGTGTGGAATAGCAGACCTATTCATAAACTACATGCAAGCTTATTTAGGTGGAGGTTGTATGTCTCATTTGCATGAAGCCAACTTTATTTGCAATAATGTAATACATTTTAAAAGCAAGTTTGCAAATCTGTTTTGTTATCAAAGTAACAGTAGTAAAGATACATACAAGTAACCACACAGGCGACTATCCCAATAGCCACCACAACATAGCACGAATCCCGATTCGTACCACCCATCAAGTTTTAATTTAAAAGGTTGTAGTCTAACTCTTGAAAGACCTTGCCAAGCGTGTCCATAACCTAGGACGAGGCTATTCGAATAGTTTTAACCTCGCAGGGTGTACCAATGTACCCACACTTGCATCGCCTTCAAGCCACAAGCACACTATCAAGGTATGCCGGCACGGCTAAGTCCTCTGAGACATTTCCAATCTTGTGTATTAACTACAGCCGCTCATATGGATAGAAACCCATATGCTTACATTGCAAGTCGAAAGACAACAAATCCCATCACGGTGAAGTCTTTCTGACACTACAATGCTCCCAACACCATCCCTCCTGCGACTCCTGCGACTGGAGCCAATACACGCCAAAGTACTAAGTCAAGAGAGGTCCCATACCCTCTAATGTGGTTAGCACGCTAAAATGCTTGGTTTAGTGTAACAAGATGTTCGGTCCTTGTTGACCGGGCACCATTCCATCCACACCCAAAATCACACCATCATACCATTGTGCCCAAGTCTAAATCTTTTTGTTTTCAGTTTTAGTTTTCATAAGTAGACATGGCACAAGGTGGAAATCATAATCATAATAAGTTTTAAGTGATCAAGGTTATCGATAAGTCGATAACGCCCATTTCTACGAAACTAAGCATGGCTAAGCAATTAATTAAGTAAACTACTAAGTGACAAGAGCCCATCCATGAACTCTAAATCACGACAAGTAACCTAGGCTCATGGTAGTAGAGGATAATCATTTGCTAAGGAAATGCATCTACTAGGCCAACTATTAACACAAAGTAGCAATGCATACATAGAATTTGTAATCAACATAAATACTTAAAATACTGGGATTAACATGATCAAACTGCTTGCCTTCTTGCTGTTGCTCAAGCTGTTGTGGAGGGTCGCTCTCGGGATTACCGCAAATGTCGAATCCTAAGCGCAAAGGCAAAAGAACCAAGAACAACCAATAAGACTAGCAACACTTAAACAAAGAGCAAGCAAAAATTATCCAAATGCGACGGAACTTATACACAAGGTGAAATACGAATATACCAAGACATAGAAACTGGAAAACCTAATTTGGATTGGTGGTGCAAAAGATATTACCTAAAAACCCATTTTCGGCCCTAATTAGCACTGTAGCAAAAACATTTTCTAGAAAGATTTGAAGCTGAAATTTTTATGGTAGCTACCTATTGGTATAGAGGTAACCCATATAAAATTTCAGGTCATTTGGAGTTAAAATGATTTAGTTATGATTTTTCTAAGATGCAAAACTAGCATAATGCACTTTCGAAATATAAACATGTGCAAAGCCTATTTCACATTATAGTATGATAACAGAGGATTTCTAACATCAAATTTCTATTTTTAGGATTTACAGGAATTATCGTGTCTATTACATCATTAAATGGATTTTTAAGTCTTTGCTAATAAGGTTAAATCTACTAACATATTTTTCTCAGTGTTGATTTAGGTCTTCCACCATTTTTAGATTAAAGTTTAGTTAATAACAAATTTATCAAAGTTAAAATCATACAATTATCGATATCTGAGAAAAGATATGCATTTTCCAAGTTTTAATACAATTCTAGAATATATAAAAATAGCGAAAACAAGCTATTCTTAACTAAACAATTTCACGCTTTGGAACATGCTTAAATCCATTTTATAATAAACTAAAGTGACAACATAATTTATTACCGTTGGAATTATCTAAAAGCGATTAAAATGAATTAGTTATGAGTTTCTAAAGTTTTTATATCATTTCGATTATTAAACAAATACTTACCAAATACGAACCACCCAATTAAAAGAAAACGACGTGGGCGCCGGCAACCCTTGATCTAACATCCTACGGCTCACGCTAGCAAAACAAATGCGACGCTACGCCAAACCGATCGGAGCCCACCGTTGGATCACGATCCAACGGCTCACGAAGGTGTATGCATCCGGACGGTGCGGTTGCTTGGGCCAATCCCAGCCGCAGATCTGCAGATGGACGGTCCAGAGCGCACCAACGGTCGGAAGGTCCGATTGCACACGATCTCGGCGTTGATCTCAAGATCGACGGCCGAGATGATCAAGGCATCCGAGGGTCGAACGCACTCACGATCTGGGCCGCAGATCTAAAAACGAACGGTAGATATTGACCGCAGTTCAAAGGAAGATGCTGACATGTGGGACCGCATGTCAGTGACTCCGAGTCACCCACGCGCTGGTTTAACCCACGTGCACAGTGCACTGGGCCCACTTGTCAGCGACTGAGAGTGGCGGTTAGGACAGGATTAATGCTTCTAATGATTACCATTAACTAGGCACTAATGGATACTGGAATTTGATTTTAACCCCTCGGGCCCACAAGTCAGCGACCCAGAGGAGATTTCCGACAGGATTAAATGCCGACATTTTAATTAATCAATGATTAAGCATTAATGATGTCGGAACAGTGCGGGATTGAACCAGAGAGTGATTTAAGGATATTGGGCCCACTAGTCAGTGGCTCAACAACAACGATTAAGACATAATTAATAACTAATGATTAGCAATTAATGTGTCCTAATCAGATGACGAAAACGGGAGCTGCTGTGCCGGCAAAACCCGAGTGAGTTCAACGGCAAATCGCCGGCGACACTGGCCGCGGCGGCGCCGAACAAGACCCAAAATGGATTCGCAATAACAGTACGAACCTAATGGTAGCATTCTCGCCGGCGGCGAGGGACTAGAACGCCGGCTAGCCGGAAAAACGAAAATGGGAACTTACTGCTAAACATGAAAATCGCGATGAGCTCCACTGCGAGCCTAGGGTGCGGGTGCCAGAGCCACTAAGGACTAATAAGAAGCTACCTTAGGAACGAGAAGCTTCAAAGATGGCCGGAGATGCTTGATCACGGTGAAAGCTCGCCGGACATGAAGAAGAAAGGTTGAAAACGACACCCTGAGCCAAATGAGTGATACCAAGGCATCAAAATAGCTTCATAATGATTCACAGAAGCTACATGAGCAAGCAATTGGAAAATGGAGCACTCACCTGAGTTGAGGAAGAAGATGACCAAATTCGGCCGAATTTGAACAAACACCAAATTGGACAATTCCTGAGAATCAAATCCAAAATCAAGTGAGGGGAAATGTTCAAGGAGGTAAATAGATAAGGTTAGGGCAAAGAAACATGAAGGAGGACCACTGGAACACCAAGAACACCCAAGGAGCTCCACGGGTCAACAATGGCGGTTTGCCATTTTTGAGGTGTTAAGCTCCAATACGGTGAATGAAGCTTGGTGGTGGTCTAAAGAGATATTAGGAAGCACTGAGAGTGCTTATAAAGCCATGAAAGCATTAGGGTTTGCACCACACAGCTTTCGGGCGGCAAAACACAAAGCACAAAGTGCGGCCGACAAGGAAAAGATAATAGCTGGTGCACTAGGGCATGGCATGGCCGAAATGTCTCCACGACCCATAATGTCGACTAGGGTAGCCGTAGGAGCATGAAATGACATCTCCATGCCTTGCACTGCTTTCGCACTGCAGGGAGGCTGAAGATGACCAACGCAAAAAGCTCGCGGCGATTGAGCCCCACGATCTAAATCGGACGGCTCTGGCGCCACGCCCGGCTTTAAAACACAACGGGAGGATGCGAACCCTACGATTAGAAATGAACGGCTCGATAGCTCCATGTTGTAAACTCAAATTACAACGAGCAGTGCGCGGCGTTGGATCTTAATCCAACGGCTCGATTCAAAAATGCAACCGAGGGTCCGAAAGTTTCGCGCATCTCGGCGATTGGATGGAGATCTAACGGTTGACATGCGGACTTGCAACGGAAGGTCCGGTGATACGCGCGCTGGCCGTGCGATTTAGATCTAACGGTTGAGATCCACGGCGCTTTAAAGAGTGGCTCGGTGCATTTAGTTGATGGACCGTCGATTGGCTCGAGCAGAGTCCGACTCGAACCCGAGTAACAATAAAACCCGTTTGACTTTGAAATAAAAACAGAGACTTTGAAAGATTTATTTGAGGTAGCAAATTAACTCCAAAATTATGAAATTTTTACAGGAGCTTGCTAACTCAGATATCAACCTTGTGTAAAATTTTCAGAGGTTTTTATACTGTGAATAAATCTCCAAAAATTCTGCAAGGCTCTGTTTAATGTTTGACTAAGAGTCAAACAGGTTTGATCGCTCTAAAAATATTCAAACAATTTCTAAAATTGTGAAATTTTCCGAGGGGTCACATACCATCACAGAGACTTAGGAAAAATATTTCAGAGGATGATCATAAGATTTGACAAGATTGTTTTTGGAATAGCAAGATTTGGATCAACAAGACTTGTGACAATGTAATTCCATAATTCCTTGAACAAGAATTGATTGGCACAACAGGAAATACATGATGTAAGAAAAAGTTTTAATTTCTACTCATTTTCTTACATTTGAAACACAAGCCCAAAATTTGGGATGTTACAGAATCCCTACCGAAGCAACCAATTTGGAAGACCTTGATTTGCAACCCGATCTTTCTTATCGGGAGCGTCCGATTCACATTTTTGAAGAAATGGAGCGCAAGACAAGGAATCGCAACATCAAATTCTTGAAGGTTCAGTGGAGCAACCATACTGAAGATGAAGCAACTTGGGAGCATGAAGACCGAATGCGAGCCGAATATCCAGATCTTTTTCCTTCTACTTGAAGTGTCTTCGAATCAAGAAAGGAAAGGTTAAACAAAGCAATGGGAAGGAAAATGAAATAGAAATTCCTTGTAACCTTGATAGGATATCTTAGTTCTACCTTTGAAATATATCTTAGCACTATCTTTGAAGGAAATAAAGACAACGGATGTTATGTTTTCTTTTAGAACCTTCCTATCCAATTTCCACCCTATCGATCTCGGGGTCGAGATCTTTTGTAGGGGGGGGGGAGGTTTGTAACATCCCCAAATTGATTAATGAGAATTAGTATGCATCTTATCAGCATGCATGGTATTTTGGAATCATTTGCATCAAATATTGTACTTCGAAAATCTAAATCAAGGATTAAACATACACTTCAAATATGAACTCCAACTGAAAATAGGAACAAATACCTTTGATCATCATCTGGAAATAATTTATTCAAATACTATGATAATTATCATGAATAAATATAATTTTTCCCAAATTTTGGGACTATTTTAAACCCTAAGAAAATTCAAACACCATTAAAAGACCTAGACTAAGTTTGAATTCATTTTACCCAAATTATATTATGAACAGTGTCTTTCATAATTTTTTAATTTTTATAAATACTAGGTCATCCCAGGAACACCCATGAATTAATTCAGAATTTATAGAATTTTATTTTTATTTTTTAAAGCCTCGGTCAAACTCTGTTGTTATTTGGTCAAACTGAAATCAAGCTTGGGCTCAGCACTGTTGAACCGACCGACCGGACCCCGACCCACGCGGTCGAACCTAACCGCCTAAATGCACTGCGCCGAACCCAACTTAGATTGACCGTCCGATTGGGATTCAACGGTCCAGATCTTGACGCCTTTTGACTAGTCCGAACATCCCTTTAGATCCAAGCCGTCCATTCGTGATCAAACGGATCCCAACCAAACCTGGCTTGACCCAACCACTTTCACTTACCTCCCATCGCCAATCGCCCACGCTGCGGGCGGTTTCTTCTACCGGGCAAAGCGCGCGCGAGCTTTTGCCACGCGCTCGTGATGTCGCCGCTCGCTCACGGCGTTCCCTCCACCGCCCTCGCCGACCAGTCCGGGAGCTCCGCATTCTCACGCCGTGTTCATCTCCGCTCTTCCACGCTCAAAAGCCTCCCTTGGCTTCTCCTTTGTGCTCACTTCTTTTCCCGGCCTTGGGAGGGAAGGAAGCAAAGCTCCTTTCCCTGTCCCAGTAAGCGCCGCCGCGGCAGTGCATTCATTTCCTCCTTCGACGCCGTTCCTGTTTTGGCTAACCCGAGTTGTTCCTTTTCTGTGTAGCACTCGGAACACGAATGTGCCGCCGCTGCCTCTAGAGCGCGCCCGAACGACGCCACCGTGTCCTCTCGAGCGCCGGTGAGTTTCACGCCGAGCCACCTTGTCTGGGAGGTTTCCCTCACCACGCTGAGTCACTCCACCATTTTAATCGCCTTTTGGTGCAGGGAATCGTCGCCGCGGCCTTTTCTTCCCCGGTTCCGGCCGCCACCGCCATTTTCGATGTCATTTCTTCTCCGCCGATTCTTCCTTCAATTATTCTCCACAGGAGCTCCCTTGGACCTCCCTCTACCTAGTACAACCACTCACTCGAGCTCTCCCTCTTCGCAGGTCACCGTCACCATTGAACCACCCTCGCCGTCGCCGGCTCGCATCGTCGGACTCCCTCGGCCATTCCCCGTCGTCACTAAGTACTCCGGTGAGTTCCCCTTAGCACCCTTGTGCTCATGCTCCTCCTACTTTGCCGTCTATTCCATCCGGGTACCATCGCCATGGTTCACCTCCACGGCCGGCCGCCCCGTGCCCATGGCGAGCCGCCACCGAGCCGCTTGAGCTCCAAAACCGCCAACCCTAGCCTCCTTGTTCCCCGGGCTTTCCGTTTTTGTGGTCGCCTCCGCCACGCCGTCGCTTCCCCGCCGGCGACGAACCACACCCGAGCCGCCCTGGACCTCCCCTACGATAGCCCTTTGTTGTCTCTGTACATGAACGAAGAAAGTGTTTAGAGACCAAATGCTTTGCTTTCAAGTCTTTGCATTGGTTGTTGACTCACTCAAAACTTAGTTAACAAATTGATAATTAAACTAAGTGACAAAATTTGTTAACAATACTTCATTTTAGCAATAGTTTGGGCTGTCTATTATTTGAACAGGAAAGTGTTTAGATACAAAGTTGTTTTGACAATAGGAACCTCCTGTAAAGAAGATTAGTACTTTTAGCTTAGTATTGTGATTAACTAATAGACCACTCAAATGATTTGACCACTTTGAAGTGAGTTCGGAAGGAAGTTAGCTATTAACACCTTAGTGCAGAAGTCTGTTCTGATGCAAAATTTTTGACTAGAGAAAGTAAACTGAACAAGTTTAGAAGGGACAGTGGGCAAATAACATGTCTGAACAGAGAATTTGGGTTGGAGGACAACTGAACAAAATAATAAGCTACTGATAGTTCCAATACTTGTAAATGGAGATTATGTGGATTTAGTTAGCTAGTTGAGATTGATCTTAAGAGAACGCACTAAATCTGAAAAACAAGTGTTGAGATTTGTCATTCCAATTAAAACAGTGGACCTCTATCAGTCAATTGAGTAGTTAACAAAATAATTAGTGAACTGATTAGATAAGGCTAATCTTTCTTGATAGAAATGGATACTTGATTGAGTGAGAAGGCTTTCAGATGAAGACTAGAAATTATAGTAGGCTAACAACATGTCTAATGCGAGTACTTGGAAATCTCATCAATTCAAATATCCATTGAACCTTCATATAACAGCAGTAACCAATTCTGAAAACAAGCATGAGTATGACTATCCAAAACCAACTCTTTTTGGTGAAGTAAAAGTAATGCTAAGGATTGTATTTAGTGGATTGGAACACCCGAATCTCTGCTTAACAAATGAGTATTGGATTTGATAGGAAGGCCTTGAGGTCTTAACATCTTGCTCCCTGTTGAAAAAAAAACCGAAATAATTATTTACAGCTTGAAATTGGATGAAACCAATTGTGTTTCTCATAAAACTTTATCCTCTAACATATTGTGTAACTTTTATCTCTACCACCATTCTGGAAATTTTCTCCAAATAATTAATTTACATGAACAGTAACCGAATCCAATTTATTTGGATTTTTCTGAAAAACTGAATTTCAAACCTTTATCGCTTTCTCATACTAAATCCAAATGGAATAATTCTTTGACCTAAATTCATATAAAATCATAATCTACCTACTGTATAAATTTCATGCATTTTTGAGTATTTTGAATTTTTGGTTTTATTTGATATTTATTGCAATATCGTCCTTCATTAGGTTTTTCGACGATAACGATATATTCGTGAGATTATTATGAGTATAACCTGAGATTGAACAAGTGGTACAGCAAAGGTGCGAGCACCCTCCTCTTGATCATATTGCTCCCAGTGGTTTTTAAATATTTTGTGTGAGTTTTATTATCGCAATTGCATGCTATTTTGAAATGTATATTTATGGGTAGAAGTAGTTAAATTCCTAATTGCTACATTAGCCCTCCTTTGAATGTTGATTACCTTTTTACCTTGAACGACTAAGGATATATGTTATATGGGTTGTTTGCTAGTTTGTAGAACGATACTTAGCTATGCTAGTAGTTGTAGCCGAAAGCGGTTGATGGAGCTAGTCCATCGGCCGATGGATTGAATTGAATCTTAATGAAATTTGAGGATTTTATGGATTGGATTATGTTGAACTTGAGGATTGTATCCAAATCTTCGAATTTGGTAATATGGACTTGTTGGGTTGTTGTTGTTGTGTGTTGGACTTGGACGGGTGATAGGCTGATGAAGGGGTGGTCCCGGATTCATGTAGCCCCGTCTGGGTGTTTAAGGACCGGTCTGTGGTGTGATGAACCAAGTCTTACGTGCAACCACATGCCGGGATAATGGCGAAGGCTTGGCTTAATAATTTGTTATGTGTTAGCTATCAAAACACAATGGGATTGACAATTGTTATTGCTATGTATTTAATTGTTCTCTTGTCAATCTCGCGAGGGCATGTTAAGGGTCGCCTTACTTGTTCTTAAGGGTCTCTTGTTTGATTGGGACTTACTTACGTAACGAGGTTCACCTGTGGTTAGGAGGCATTTTGACTCCCATGGGGTTTCTGATCCTCGGGTGGGTTGATAGTTATGACATAACATTGTAACAACCTCGTTATGCTACCTCAGTCACACTCCTATGGTAGAGTGCATTGGCCGACATTAAGAGGAATGCATATCGTGTGGGTAAAGCTGTACAACTCTGCAGAGTAACTGAAATCTATTCGAATAGCCTCGTCCTAGGTTATGGACAACACTTGTGGGAAAGCAGGCACAGTTAGTTCTTGGGAAAATAAGTTTGGGTTATGGTTGGAAATGTTATGTCATTATGTTAGTTTGTTCTAATTTGAAATGATTTCATGAACGCGTGGTTCGCGCGTTAAATTTGTTGAGGAATGAATTGTGCCACGAATGGAATGTTCGTGTGTTGATTATACTTGGAGATTATACCATTGTTGATCTTTACTTACTGTCATAAATTGTTTTCTAAATGTTTTACAAATGGCAAGTTAGAATCTTTAATGTTTATCTATATGCAAAACTTGCTTTATGCTAATTTTTTTTGACTAGTTTAGTAGCCTTCCTTGGTTACTCACATGCATCCTTATTTTTATTGAAAGTCTCGCGAGTACAACTTTGTACTTGAAAAGTGTCTATTTGATCAGGTAAGGACGACGGGCGCAACGACTTTAACTCCAGTTGGTTGCTTGTGGGATTATGGGCATGCCAACTCGGTTATTCCCTTTTTACTTTAAATTTATCTTCCGCTGTGATTTATTTGTGTTATTGTTATTTAGATTTGGCCGATTGGCCCTCTTATGTAAAATTTGGACCATAAGGTTCTATTTAAATGATGTTGTAATTGATTCTTTTATTCTTGTACATTGTGTATGGATGTGATTGCAATGTTGTGTGCTAGGATATCGCATGTTAGCCACTGATCCTTGGGAGCTAGCATGTGACACATATCCGGGTCACTCGGAATCGTGTTCGTCTCATGTTAAGTGTTGCGTTTACGGTGTAACCACTTAGCTTGATACGGATCCGATCTCAGGGGTCCTCACAGTTAGCAGATACCAACTCAAGAAGCAAGTAAGGGGCAACCTTCGACCAAGTAGTCGAAGCCTAAAGTTGCACCAAAGTCAAACAACCAAGTCAAAGAAGTTCCACTAAATACAGAGGAGCCTTCAAAGACCGTTCGCATCTGGGTCACTTCCGACCTTGCATAGGAAGGCACCCTGGTCACCTTCCTCTAAGCAAATGTAGATGTCTTTGCGTGGCAAGCATCCGACATGTTCGGAGTTCCTAGGGAGGTGATCGAGCACAGGCTAGTTCTACAACGTGATAAGAAACCCATAAAACAAAAATTATAGAGATTCTCATCTGATCGACGAGATGACATCAGATCTGAATTCTACAAGCTACTTAAAGTAGGCTTCATAAGAGAAGTCAACCACCCAGAGTGGTTGGCTAACCATGTAAAGGTTAGAAAGTCTAATGGTAAATGGCATATATGTGTAGACTTTACTGACCTTAATAAAGCTTGTCCGAAGGATAATTTTCCCCTTCCTCGTATTGATCAGTTGGTTGATTCTACTACTGCTTGTGAAATATTAAGTTTCCCAGATGCATATTCTGGATATCATTAGATAACTAGGAGTCTTGATGATAAAGAAAAGACTGCATTCCTTACACCATTTGGAATATTTTTCTATGTCAAAATGCCATTTGGTCTAAAAAATGCTGGCGCTTCTTTTCAATGCTTGATGCAAAAAAAACCTTCCTTCCACAACTAGGCTAAATTTTGGAAGCTTATTTTGACGATTTGATCATAAAAAGCATCAAGCGCCTTAATCATATTTCCGACTTGCAAGAAACATTCGACAACATTAGAAAATACCAGTCGAAACTCAATCCTGAGAAGTGTGTCTACAAAGTCTGTTCAGGGAAGTTGCTTAGATTCCTTGTCTCTATACGAGGAATCGAAGCAAACCCTTAAAAGATCAAAGCCATTGAACAAATGTGCCCTCCGACCACCAAGAAAGAAGTCCAAAAACTCACCGGATGCATGGCGGCTTTAAGTCATTTCATCTCACGATTAGGAGAAAAAGGACTTCGTTTCTTTAAACTTTTGAGAAAACATGAGGGTTTTGAGTGGTTAGAGGAGGCAAACAACGCCTTCGAGGATATCAAGAGGTATTTTACGAGTGCTCCTATTCTGATTTCTCCGAAACTAGAAGAGACACTCCTAATATACTGAGCGGCTATGCCATGAGCAGTGAGCGGAGTGGAATGTTTTTAAAATATTATTATTTTAAAAGATATTTACAAAAATAAATAGTCGTTTAAAAAAATTACAAAAATGTGTCCTGCCGCTTGCTTCAATCAAGCACAGAACCTATCGCCGTTGAATCGGCGACAGGAAACCTGCCGCCACTCATGGCCGAGCGGCTACTGTCGCCGCTCAATCGCGGCAGAAGATGGGCAAGTTCGTCGCCGCTTGAATCGGCGATAGGTAGCTATCGCTAGTTGAACTGGCGATAGGTTCGCCGCTACCAATCAAGCGGCATGTATGCGCACTATAAAATCCCCGAAAAATCAATCCATAATTCATTTTAATTCCAGAAAAAAACAAAAGAGAGTTGGAGAGGGAGAGAAGAAATTGCGCGAAGCCACAGCCGGTTGTCGCGGTGGAGAGATTGATAAAGCATCGCTTTGATCGATCATCTCGTGTTGCGTAAATTTTTCAAATCGTATGTTACGCCCAAACCTTGTAGGTTAGCAAACGACAATAGCGACATAGAATTGAGTAGGTCACATAAATTTAGTCGAACTGTGCAGTACATATTTTGAGTTGTGTAGCGACATAGAATTGCGTAGGTCACATAAATTTAGTCGAACTGTGCAGTACATATTTTGAGTTGTGTAGCGACATAGAATTGCGACTATAGCGACATAGAATTGCGTCGGTCACATAAATTTAGTCAAACATGCAAAGACATATTTTGAGTTGTGTAGCGACATAGAAATGCGACAATAGCGACATAGAATCGAGTAGGTTACATAAATGTAGTCGAACTGTGTAGTACATATTTTGAGTTGGACATGGAATTGCGGCAATATCGACATAGAATTGAGTATGGCGCTGGTTGACTGGTGTAGTAACATAATTAATGCACGATACATTTCTGTTTTAAAATAGGAGAATTGCATGATACATTTTTGAATTGTGAGAAAACATGGAGTAGCCGTAGGTCTAAAAACAATGAGAATATTTGCGCGGTTATTATTTTGTTAGTACGTTGTTATTAGTTGTGTTAGTGCGCGATCAATATCTTGTTAGTCTTGAAAACACCGCTTAACTAGAAAAGTAGCATGACATGTACTACATTTGTAAAGAAAATTCGTAGTTGCTACATAGGCTATGTAAAGATGCATGAAAAAATATGAACTTTCCTCTTGCTTTGCATTTTCGTGTATGGCGATCACGAGTCAAGACGAGTTACTTGACCCGGTGATTGACGCAGCGTCACCGTAGCGCGCTCGAGATCGTGCTCCTACGAGGGCGGGCGCCGATAGAGCTTGGGGCGTTTCGCTCACACCCCATCGTGGCATGGAGGCCGCACCGAGACCGATTCCGAGGTACGTGAAGTTCGACCTTGATGCACTCGATCGCGGTCTGCTTATGTGGCGTTGACTAATGTTTGTTCTCAATCGCTTGACGCAGTTGAGAGCGCAGCCTCCTTCCACTAGCGAGGATGGGGAGGCGACGACGGAGGACGACCAGGACCACCGCGCGGTCGTGACGCCTAGGCGGTTTCCATACGACCGCCCCCCGACGGCGCTGGTTGACCGCTGGAGGCCATAGACCCATACGTTCCATCTCCCGTGCGGGGAGATGACGCCGACGCTGCAGGATGTGAGCTACCTAACTGGGTTGCCCTGCGCAGGCGCTCCGATGGTGGCGCACGACGTCCCGCCACGTGGCGCCGCGGACCTCTCCCAGCCGTGTTCCGCGATATCTCCGCCGCCAGCGTACAGACGTGGAGTTCGCAAGAACGCACGCCCACGCTGGTGGATCCGCGATTCTACGTAAGTGTTTTCCTAACTATTTTTCTCGTAACAATTCATTTGTGAACCCCGCCGCGCTACGTGTCTTCTTGCGGCGAGCGTATGGCTCACGACGCGGCGCCGTCGCCGTTGCAGGCACTTGGAGGCCTACCTGCTGTGGTTGTTCGGGTGGGTGATGTTCCTGAGCTCCCACGGCGACAGCGTGGACAAGCATTACATCCGGTACGTGCATGAGGTGGCGGTGTCACCGATCGAGCGGATCTGCGCAAAGACGCTGCGGTCCGGCCGCGGTCGGCGCGACGCATCGTCGCGACCGCAGGCGACGCGTGCCAGCGTTGGCGTGACGGCTCCATCCTCTCGGGATGCCCGCTCCTACTGCAGCTGTGGTCGTTGGAGCGTTTCCAGATCGGACGACCACAGGTGGACTTGACAGCGTACGGGGACGGCTTGTACGTCCCGCAGGACGACCTGGACCGGCCGACCATGGGCACTTTGTGGTGCCGCCGATGGGTTAGTTTCGTAATCATTTATTATTTTCATTTTGCAATCATTATTTTTGTGTGCTTAGTTTGCAGTGTTGTATTGCACAGGTCACCTTCACGCCGATCACCTCGCAGGGCTCCTACCCGGAGTACGTTGCGATGTTCGATCAGCTGACCGATGACCGCGTCATCTGGACCCCGTACAGTGACGACAAGGTGATCGCGCCGCCTCAACGGCCTGTCCGGTCTTGCACGCGAGACTACCTGCACTGGTACACGCGGAGTGCCTTGGTGCATGACATCTTCGTGGAGGAGTACCAGATACAGAGGGTCATGTGCCAGTTCGGTCTGCGGCAGGAGGTCCCAGCCTTGGGGGAGGCGGTGCCACGCGCGTACGCCGTAAGTTCACCGTTGACTTTTATGTCCGCATACAATATGTGTTATATCGCAACCAAATATTTTTCTTGCCGTCCACGGTACACTAGGAAGGAGTTCATGGCACGATGTCCCGGCCTGACGGATGGCCCTTAGGTGGACGATTGGAGTGCGCGCACGAGACCTCATCGAGGTTGGGGACGAGGCCTACGACCCGAGACGTCTGAGCACTACATGGAGTGGTACTCAGCTCGGACGAGGCTCCGCGCGCCCGGTCGTGGTCGACCGCTGATATGTGGCGCAACGCCGGACACGCACCCCACCCACCGACTCGCTTCCACCGCAGCCGCACGTACTCGGTATTACATATTTCATATTTAATTTGACATACTTACGTGTACAACTTGTTGATTACCCGCGGTGGATCTTCACCGGAGGTCGCTCTAGATGGTAGACTCGCAGCACATGGCAATGCCGGGAGATCGAGGGCTCGCACAGATCGGGAGGCGGCGAAGACGCGGAGGCGGATCGCGATCGTCGCGACGCCGACCGACTCGGTGGACCGAGCTGTCCGAGGACGAGGTGGTAGGACACTGCCGGAGAGCGAATAAGCAAGAGAATTCCCAAAGGAACAAAGTGAAGGTCACAATCAGCAGCAAAATATCTCGAAATAAAGGAATGTGAAGCTCTAGAGTCAAACAAGACTGCAAAGGGACGATAACTAACAAGGAACGCATCCAACACAACGTCGGTGCCTCTGAGCCTCCTCGATCGAGATGTGGTTGACTCGACCACCCCGACACCCCGAGTCTTCGGATCACCTTCAGTCGTGTGTGACCATTCCCGTCCTCCATTGGGACGAGGGCGCTCCAATCCTCTGAGGGCAATCGCTAGCATAGTGGCCCTTCTTGTTGCAAAGTAAACAGTAACATCACGGCCAAGGCGAGCGCAACTCGCCGGCCGAGTCGCAGTGCACGTGGTGAAACACGGCTGCGGGGACGAGCAACCGCGCCGACGGTCTCGCGGTGGTGAAGCCAAAGCACGAGCCATCGGTGCGGGCCCAACACGGGACGAGTGAGGCCTACTGTAGACCGATGGGCCTCCCACTTGCGCTTGCGACTCACTCAGCGCCTTCGCTTTGTGCTCGGCGACGATGGCCTTGTCAACCAAGGCTCGAAGTCGCAAAGTCCACAATAGATAGCTTGTCCCGCAGCTCCTGACAAACCATCCATGAACTTCTCTGTTTAGCCTCATCGAGGCCACCTCTCCGAGCATAACGAGCCAAGTGGTTAAACTCGTAAAGATACTCCGAGACGGACTTGCGCCCTGCTAAGCGCAAGAAACTCCTTCTTCTTGAGCTTCATCAGCCATCGAATGTGGGCCCGACGGAAGCGGATCGAAACTCATCCCACGACAACGTGGCTCGCGGGTCGCATGGCGAGAAAGTTTTCCCACCAAGAGAGTGCCGCACCTGCCGATGGGATGCAAAGAGTGCCCGCCTCGCCTCCCGCATCGGCGATATTGAGCTTTCGCCGACAAGACGCAGCCAATCATCCGCGTCGAGTGGGTCTCGAATCGAGAAAGTGGGCGGCTGCGCACGGAGAAACTCCGCAAGCCCACCACGAGACCGGTGGCCACCACCTCCGGATCCCGGCGGCAGCCGGAGCGGAGGTGTTCTCGCATGACCTCCAAGATCCGGTCCGTCCATGCGATTCCGCCGATCCGAGCCGTAACCTCACCCATGGTCTGAGGAGGGGAAGCTCCTCATCGGAACCACCCACTGACTTATGGGTGGTTCTTGTCATCCTGTTCCACAAAAATAGGTTAAACACAACTCCGGAACAGGAGACAAAGAAAACTACTAACCACTAACAAAACAACCTCTAAAAACTCAAGTAACAACATAAAATTACAGCAAGATCATAAAGATAACAACCATCTTCCTATTATGACTAACTCGTATGGAAAAACGAGTAATCAATTTTTCAGGAAGGAAATTTCAGAACATTAACTTCTATTCGAAACAGCTAGGAACAGGGTGAGATATTTACTAAAGAATGGTTAGACTCTTAGCTAATTCATATCACTTCTTACCCTGTTATTCCCACAAATTTTAGTGGATTTAACCTCTCATTTCAGCACCTCCCACTAATTAAATGCTAGCTGTCCAGAAATGTATTGCTTGCTGTCCAGATTTTTCTTTTCAACTTCTGGCCGAAATTTGTAGCTCCCCGCAGCTCCTAATCTTCTCAAGGCAGCCATACTTTCATTTTATACTCTCATGATGTACCCAAAACCAATCTACTCGATAAACAACTATCTGTTGAAAGAAGATGAGAGGAAAACTCAGCTTTCAAATTCAGTTTAGAATGAGGTGAGATGAGCAAACTAAGATAGATGAGGAGTAAAATCTGAGAACTTACTTAAGATTTCCAGGGAAGCACCGATATTTGGAAAGTAGGTTTTCAAAATATACTAGGGACGACTCAAGCTAGGGTTTCTCTGGTCAAGATGGCTCGATACTAAGCTCTGGAGACCCGGTTTATTAAACTTGTAATACTTAACCTTCCTCCGGTTCTAGTATCACAAATAGAATAATCCAGCCTCGATGAATATGTGCCTCCCGAACAAGCAAAGACACATACATCATATCCAAGCATGCATCAATTCCATACAATGTAATATAACAAGTCTACCAAAAGACATACATAAAATAAGTTATTACAACACACCAAATGCCCAAATGACATAAGTACCAAATAAGTAATGAGGAAGCAAATGTTGCCATAAGATGGCTTAAACCAAAGGACGGCCGGTTAGCCACATAACACCACAGTGGCAACCGATCGCCGCCAAGCTAATCGCCCCTAAATCGCAAGCAAAGACAACTCACAAAAGTGAGGTCCATCGACTCACTATCATCCTCTGCACAACACAAGCAATGCAGTGAGTACAAAATGTACTCGCAAGACTTACGAGTAGCAAGCCCATACATAGCTACATGAAAGTCAGTATTCAAAGGAATGTGGTTATATGGGTCTTTGGACGCATAAAGCAAGTTTCATTTGCAATATTGTAATAGATTGAACAGCAGCTTATAAAACTGCTTTTAAGCATTTAAATAACAAATGAGTAAACATAAGTAACAAGTATCCACCTAGAAGTGACTTTCCCAAAAGTCACCACAAAATAGCATGAATCCCTAATTCATACCAACCAACAAGTTTTAATTTTTAAAAGGTTGTAGTCTAACTCTGAAAAGCTTATCCAAGCGTGTCCATAACCTAGGACGAGGCTATTCGAATAGTTTTAATCCTCGCAGGTGTACCAATGTACCCACACTTCGCATCGCCTTTTGCCAAGCTATTAAGCACACTTCCTTTGGTATGCTACACGCTAAGTCCTACGAACCCTTTCCAATGGAATATGCTAATCAAGAGACGCACGTATGGGGTTAATCCTTAGTGATCACGACAAAATATGGATCACAAGGACCCATACGTGGAGCAAGATACACCGCCTCACGCGGTGTTCTCCTCCCTACAAACGTGTCCATGTTGCATATAATCAAATATGCAACCCACCACGCGACTCATTAATTAACACACTCAAAGTACTCACCTAAGAGAGGTCCCATATCCTCTAGTGTGGTTAGCACGCACGTAATGCTCTGATAATGATACTCACAAGTAGTTCGGTCCTTAATTGACCCGCACCATTCCAATCACACCATCTTACCATTGTGCCCAAGTCTAAATTGTTTTCATTTTCAGCTTTAGTTTTGCAATTTAGACAAAGCACAAGGCTGAAATATACACATAGTAATAGTTTAGTGTGATCAAAGTTATCGATTTAGTCGATAACCGCCATTTCTACCGATAACTAAGCATGGCTACATAATGACACGTAAACTACTAAGTGACAAGGGTTCATCCAAATAACCCAAAATCACAAAAGTAACTTAGGCTTCGGTAGTAGAGGAATAAACATTTCCTAATGATAATGCATCTAGTAGGCCAACTATCGATAATAGTTTAAAACAACATAGCAATGCATACATAGAATTTGCAAACAATATATTAGAATTTGAAAATAGTAGGAACAATATGATCAAATGAATGCTACATCTGCTTGCCTAGCTGAAGTGCAGAGTCTGATGGCTGCTGTGGCTCAATATCAAGATTAATAAGATTGTCTTCGGAACCTAACGCGAAAAGGCGATAAGCAAATAAGAACGAAGAACACCAAATAAATCCCAATAGCAAAACACACCCAAAACTAATAAAATTTACACTACAGCTAGGGAATGATTTTATAAAGTGACAGGAACAAGAATCATGCAATTTGAACTAAGCATGCAAAAGATATGAATAGAATTCTCTTTCTCACTTTTATAACAATCTAATTAATAATTAACACTGCTCATGGCTAAGTTTTCGAGATGATCTAAGGTCTGAAATTTTTATAGAAGGTAGATTATGACATCCTAATAACAGCAAAGTTGGATTTACTAAATTTGAAGTTATACATATTTACTTATGATTTTTCTAAGTTGTAAATCTAATACAAATCATTTTACAGAATTATGAACATGCTCAAATCCTATTTTATATGAAAGTATACTATCAGACGAATTTAACAAAGTTGATTTTGCACAAATTGGATTTATACAGAAAAAGATATGCATTTTTCAAGATTAAAACTATTTCTGGAATATTCAAAATGACAGAAATCGAGTTATTCCTAGTTACACAATTTTCTGCTACTGGAACATGCTAAAATCCATTTTTATAATAAACTAAAGTGATAACACGATTTATTACAGTTGGAATTATCTAAAAAGCAGTTAAAATGAATTAGTTATGAGTTTCTAAAGTTTTTATATCATTTTCAGTTGTTAAACAAATACTTACCGAAATACAGAACAACCCAAATAAAAGAATACGACGTGGACGCTCGACAACCCTTGATCTAACATCCTACGGCTCACGCCACGCAAAACAAATAAGACGCACGCGAACTCAATCGAGCCCACCGTTGGATCACGATCCAACGGCTCACACGCAGTGTACGCGATCCGACGGCAGCGGTTGATTGGGCCAATCCCACCGCAGATCTCGATGGACGGTCCAGAGCGCACCAACGGTCGGAAGGTCCGACAGCACACACGATCTCACCGCTGATCTCAAGATCGACGGCCGAGAATGATCAAGGCATCCGGAGGGTCCGACGCACACGCAGATCCGGGCCGCAGATCTAGAAACGAACGGTGGCTAAAGATCGAAGTTCAAAAGAGGTGTCGACATGTGGACCGCATGTCGCTGACTTCGAGTCACCACGCTACGGTTTAACCCACGTGCATAGTGCACTGGGCCCACAAGTCAGCGACTGAGAGTGGCGGTTTGGGACAGAATTAATGCCAATCATGATTAACCTTAAATAAACACTAATGACTGCTGAAAATTGATTTTAACCCCTCGGGCCCACAAGTCAGCGACCCAAAGGTAAATTCCGACAGCTATTAACATGCCGACACATTTTTTAACTAATGATTAACATTAATGATATCGGAACAGTGCGGGGTTGCACCAGAGAGCGATTTAAGGATATTGGGCCCACTGGTCAGTGGCTCAACGACAATGATTAAGACATAATTAATAACTAATGATTGGTAATTAATGTGTCCTAATCAAATGACGAAAACAGGAGCTCTGTGCCGGCAAAACCCGAGTGGTTTCCATGGCAAATCGCCGCGACACCGCATGCGCGCGCCACCAAGGACCAAATGGATTCGCAATAGCACAACGAATCTAATGGTAGCATTCTCACCGCATGCGAGGACTAGAACGCCGCCAGCCGAAAACGAAAATGGGAGCTTCTCGCTAAACATGAAAATCGCGATGAGCTCCACCGCAAGCCTAGGATGCGGTGCCAAAGCTTGAAGGACTAATAAGAAGCTACCTGACAAGAAGCTTCAAAGATGGCCTGAGATGCTTGATCACGGTGAAAGCTCGCGACTTGGAGAAGAAAACCCAGATAGATACCCCAGCCAAATGAGTGATTCCAAAGCATCGTGATAGCTTCATAATGATTCACGTAAGCTACATGAGCAAGTAATTAGAAAATGGAGCACTCACTGAAATGAGGAAGAAGATGACCAATTTCGCCAAATTTGAACAAACCCCAAATTGGACAATTCCTGAGAATCAAATCCAAAATTAAGTGAGGGGAAATGTTCAAGGAAGTAAATAGATAAGGTTAGGGCAAAGAAACGTGAAGGAGGACCACTGGAACACCAAGGACACCAATGGAGCTCCACGGGTCAACAATGGCGATTTGCCATTTTTGAGGTGTTAAGCTCCAATACGGTGAATGAAGCTTGGTGGTGGTCTAAAGAGATACTAGGAAGCATTGAGAGTGCTTATAAAGCCATGAAAGCATTAGGGTTTGCACCACACATCTTTTGGGCAGCAAAACACAGAGCACAATGCGCGGCCGACATGGAAAAGATAATAGCTGGTGCACTAGGGCATGGCATGGCCGAAAATGTCTCCCACGACCCATAATGTCGACTAGGGTAGCCGTAGGGAGCATGAAATGACATCTCCATGCCTTGCAATCGCTTTTATGCACGGAGGTTGAAGATGACCACCACAAAAGCTCGGGCGATTCAGAGCCCCACGATCTAAATCGACGGCCACGGCGCCACGCCTCCGAGGCTTTAAAACACAACGGGGAGGATGCGAGCCCTCGGATTAGAAATGAACGGCTCAGATAGCCCCACGTCGCAAACGCGGTTTACAACGAAAGGACACGCGGACGTTGGATCTTAATCCAACGGCCCAGATTCAAAAATGCAACCGGAGGGTCCGAAGGTTTCGGCGCATCTCGATGGTTGGATGGAGATCTAACGGTCGACAATCAAACTTGCAACCGGAAGGTCCGAAGTCTTACACGCGCGCGGGCCGTGCGATTTAGATCCAACGGTTGAGATCCAAGGCGCGTTTTAAAGAGTGGCTCGGTGCAGTTAGTTGACTGGACCGAATCAAAAGGCTCGAGCCCGAGTAACAGTAAAACCAAGTTTGAGTTTGAAATAAGAACAGAGACTTTGAATGATTTATTTGAGGTAGCAAATTAACTCCAAAAATTATGAAATTTTTACAGGAGCTTGCTAACTCGGATATCAACCTTGTGTAAAATTTTCAGAGGTTTTTATGCTGCGAATAATTCCCCAAAAATTCTGCAAGTCTCTGTTTTAATGTTTGATTGAGAGTCAAACAGGTTTGACTGCCTCTAAAAATATTCAAACAATTTCTAAAAATTGTGAAATTTTTCAGAGGGGTCACATACCATCACAGAGACTTAGGGAAAATATTTCCAGAGGATGATCACAAAATTTGAAAAGATAGTTTTTGGAATAACAAGATTTGGGTCAACTATACTTGTGACAATGTATTTCCATAATCCCTTGTACAAGAATTGTTTGGCACAACAGGAAATACATGATGTAAGAAAAAGTTTTAATTTCTACTGATTTTCTTACATTTGAAACACAAGCCCAAGATTGGGATGTTACAAACCCCCCCCCTTACAAGAATCTCACCCAGATTCGCTTACTCGAGAAGAAGGATGGGTAATCTGCACGAAGACGATCCTCGCGCTCCCAAGTTGCCTCATCTTCGTAATGGTTTGACCATCGAACCTTAAGGAACTTGATGACACTGTTCCTTGTCCTTCGCTCGCATTCTTCGAGAATACGAACAGATGCTCATGATAGGTCAAATTTTCTTGCACATCGAGATTTTCCAACGGAGTTTCCTCAATCGAACACGGAGGCATTTCTTCAAGTGTGACACATGGAACACGCCGTACACCTCAAGTGAAGTCCGCAACCCAATCAGTATGCAACGGCTCCAATCCTCGATGATGCGATAAGGCCCAACGATCGAGGAGCTAACTTGCCTTTGATGCCAAAACGCTGATGGCCCTTCAAGGGTGAGACCTTGAGATAAACAAAGTCATTGGGCTCAAAGCTCAACTCCGACGA
Organism: Ampelocalamus luodianensis; assembly: GCA_036346255.1. Taxonomy (NCBI): domain Eukaryota; kingdom Viridiplantae; phylum Streptophyta; class Magnoliopsida; order Poales; family Poaceae; genus Ampelocalamus; species Ampelocalamus luodianensis. The sequence continues at coordinate 36,797,018 of CM070632.1, forward strand.
CGACGGTCCGCATAGCTCTTTGCTCGGATCGGCCCGCGCAAATGCTCACGAATCACCGACTCGACTTTCGCCTCATTGATGGAATCGCCCAAGAATCGACGCCACCGCTTTCACCGCTTCAATGGGGTTCTACACCGCTCCCATACAAAGCCTCAACGGTGCCATGCCAAGACTAGCTTGGAAACTGTTGTTGTAGGAGAACTCTGCAAACGGCAAGCACTTCTCCCACTTCTTTCCATAGGAAAGAACACAGGCACGGAGCATATCTTCCAACACTTGGTTGACTCTCTCCGTCTGACCATCAGTTTGAGGATGATAAGTCGAATCGAAGAAAGATGTGTACCCATCGCTTTCTCGCAGATTATGCCAAAGCGAGAGGTGAAAGAGAACCACGATCCGACACAATCGCTCGTGGCACACCATGCAAACATACAATGCGAGACACATAGAGATCCGCCAGCTGACTAACACTGAGATTGGTACGCACTGGCAGAAAATGTGCCACCTTTGTCAATCGATCAATGACAACCCAGATAGCATCCTTCCCAGAAGAAGTACGGGCGCATCGGGTGATGAAATCCATACCAACGGAATCCCACTTCCATTCTCGCATCGCAAAGGTCGAAGAGGCTCACGACGCCGATGTTCACTTTGACACGATAACACACGTCGCACTCGCCACGAACTCGCGATCTCGCGCTTCATGCGAGTCCACTGCATCTCTCGTCGAAGATCTTGATACATCTTGGTAGCTCCAGGATGGATAGACAAAGGGAGTCATGGCCTCACTGAGAATCAAATCTCGCACTCCATGACCTTCGAACCACAAGACATTGTCCAAACCACACAACACCGTGCTCATCCTCGTAAAAGCACTTAGCTGTCCCATTCTTGATGTTCCGCTTGATTTGGATCACACCAACATCTGCTCATTGGCAGCCTTGATTTGTTCCACCAAAGTCGGTTGCACAATCAAGGTAGCAAGAGAACCATGCTCAATCAATCCCAAATTAAGCCGCTGAAATTCTTCGAGAAGGGTAGGTTGTTGCTCTTGAAGTGACAAGGTATTGCAATACACCTTATGCATCGAGTGCATCCGCAACAACATTAGCCTTGCCCGTGATACCAATGCCCATATCATAATCCTTGATCAATTCCAACCATCTCCTCTCGCTCGAGGTTCAGATCCGTGGGTGAACAAATATTTCAAGCTCTTGTGATCGGAATACACCTCACAGCCGATTACCAATGAGGTAATGCCGCCAAATCTTGAGTGCATGAACCACCGCACTAACTCCAAATCATGGGTAGGATAATTGAGTTCATGAGGCCTCAACCGCTCGATGCATAGGCCACAACCTTGCCTTCTTGCATAAGAACACAACCAAGTCCTCGCCGAGAGGCATCATAATAAATGTCAAAGCTCTATGCACATCGTGAGAACAAGCACCGTGTCGACGCCAATCGCTTTTTGAGTTCTTGAAAACTCAAATCACAAGCGAATGACCACACGAATTTCTTTTTTTCTTGAGCAATTCGTCATGGGCTTAGCAATTTTGGAGAAGTTCTCGATAAAGCGCGGTAGTAGCCCGCTAAACCAAGGAAACTCCTCACATCGGTGGATCGACTTGGGCTGCCCAAGATAGAACATCACGACCTTGCTAGGATCTATCATGACACCACTCCTTTGAAAGAACATGGCCCAAGAATGCCACTTCCTTCAACCGTAACTCAGACTTGTCGAACTTGGCATACAAACATGCTCACGCAGCTTTCCCAATACAATCTGCAGATGCTCAAGATGCTCTTCTTCACTCTTGGAGTAGATAAGAATGTCGCCAATGAAAACCACAACAAACTTATCCAAATACTCCATGAACACCGAGTTCATAAGATTCATAAACAAAGCCGGAGCATTGGTCAAACCGAAGACATGACGTGTACTCAGAAAGGCCATAACGAGTAGTGAACACCGCCTTAGGAATATCTCACTGATCCGACTTGATGGTACCCCAATCTCAAGTCAATCTTGGAGAACACACAAGCTCCGCATAACCGGTCAAAGAGATCATCAATACGAGGCAAAGGATATTTGTTTTTCACCGTCACTTCATTAAGCGGACAGTAATCAACACACATACGCAGGTCTTGTCCTTCTTCTTCACAAATATAACCTGACAACCCCAAGGAGATGAGCTAGACGGATGAAGCCTTTGCTTGAAGCTCACCCAATCGCTTTTTAGCTCCTCCAACTCATTAGGAGGCATTCTGATGACGGCGCTTTGAAATTGGAGCTGCACTGGCAGCAACTCAATCACAAACTCCAAATCTTGAACCGAGGCATACTGCAAATCTTCAGGAAGACATCCACAAAGTCACTGCATCAGGGCACATCCTGAATCTCCATAGTCGGCTTAGCTTCAAGGGCACAAAGGTGTGGCCCTCAGTACTGCGGTGAAATCCCAACTTGCTCACCTGAGGGACTAGTGAGGAAAACCATCTTCCCGCACAATCGACCGCCCCAAGTGTTGGGACAACCAATCCATACCAAGAATCACATCTAGGCGCGCGAATCAAGTAAGATGAGATTCGCCAAGAATTCCACTCCTTCAATATTAATAGGAACGCCCACATTCTTGATCGGCTCATTTCCGCTCCCGAGAGCGAATAAGCAAGGGAATCCCCAAAGGAACAAAGTGAAGGTCACAATCAAGCAGAAAAGATCTCAAATAAAGGAATGTGAAGCTCCGAGTCAAACAAGACCGCAGCAGACGATAACTAACAAGGAACGTACCAACACAACGCCGGTGCCTCGAGCCTCCTCACCGAGATGTGGTTGACTCACCACTCCCGACACCCGAGTCTTCGATCACCTTCGTCGTGTGTGTGACCATTCTGCGTCCTCCATTAGGACGAGGGGCTGCTCCAACTCTCCGAGGGCAATCATAGCATAGTGGCCCTTCTTGTTGCAAAGTAAACAGTAACATCGGCTGCCAAGGCGGAGCGCAACTCGCCAGCCGAGTCGCAGTGCACGTGGTCAAACACGCTCGCGGGGACGAGCAATCGGCGCCGACGGTCTCGGCGGTGGTGAAGCCAAAGCACGAGCCATCGTGCGGGCTCAACACGGGACGAGTGAGGCCGGCCCGTAGACCGATGGGCCTCCCACTTGCGCTATGCAGGACTCACCAGCCGCTTTGTGCTCATGACGATGGCCTTGTCAACCAAGGCCCGAAGTCAAGAAAGTCCACAATAGATAGCTTGTCCCGCAGCCTCCTGACAAACCATCCATGAACTTCTCCGCTTAGCCTCATCGAGGCCACCTCTCCTGAGCATAACGAGCCAAGTGGTTAAACTCGTGAAGATACTCGAGACGCACTTGCGCCCGCTTAAGCGCAAGAAACTCCTTCTTCTTGAGCTTCATCAGCCATCAGAATGTGGGCCCGACGAAAGCGGATCGAAACTCATCCCACGAGACAACGTGGCTCCGCGGCTGCATGGCGAAAGTTCTCCCACCAAGAGAGTGCCGCACCTTCAGCCGATGGATGCAAAGAGTGCCCGCCTCCCCGCTCCCGCACCGAGCGATATTGAGCTGCCGACAAGACGCAGCCAATCATCCGCGTCGAGTGGGTCCTGATCGAGAGAAGTGGCGGCCGCAGACGGAGAAACTCCGCAAGCCCACCACGAGATCGGTGGCCACCACCTCCGCATCCCGGCGGCGCATGGAGCGGAGGTGTTCTCGCAATGACCTCCAAGATCCGGTCCGGTCCATGCGATTCCGCCGATTCGAGCCGTAACCTCACCATGGTCTGAGGAGGGGAAGCTCCTCATCGAACCACCGCCGATCGATTAGGTGGTTCTTGTCATCCTGCTCCACAAAAATAGGTTAAACACAACCCGAACAGGAGACAAAGAAAACTACTAACCACTAACAAAACAACCTCTAAAAACTCAAGTAACAACATAAAATTACAGCAAGATCATAAAGATAACAACCATCTTCCTATTATGACTAACTCGTATGGAAAAACGAGTAATCAATTTTTCAGGAAGGAAATTTCAGAACATTAACTTCTATTCGAAACAGCTAGGAACAGGGTGAGATATTTACTAAAGAATGGTTAGACTCTTAGCTAATTCATATCACTTCTTACCCTGTTATTCCCACAAATTTTAGTGGATTTAACCTCTCATTTCAGCACCTCCCACTAATTAAATGCTAGCTGTCCAGATTTTTCTTTTCAACTTCTGGCCGAAATTTGTAGCTCCCCGCAGCTCCTAATCTTCTCAAGGCAGCCATACTTTCATTTTATACTCTCATGATGTACCCAAAACCAATCTACTGATAAACAACTATCTCGTTGAAAGAAGATGAGAGGAAAACTCAATTTTCAAATTCAGCTTTAGAATGAGGTGAGATGAGCAAACTAAGATAGATGAGGAGTAAAATCGAGAACTTACTTAAGATTTCGTGGAAGCACCGATATTTGGAAAGTAGGTTTTCAAAATATACTAGGGACGACCAAGCTAGGGTTTTACGGCCAAGATGGCTCGATACTAAGCTCAGGAGACCCTGCTTATTAAACTTGTAATACTTAACCTTCCTCCTGGTTCTAGTATCACAAATAGAATAATCCTGCCTCGATGAATATGTGCCTCCCGCACAAGCAAGACACATACATCATATCCAAGCATGCATCAATTCCATACAATGTAATATAACAAGTCTACCAAAAGACATACATAAAATAAGTTATTACAACACACCACCGCCAAATGACATAAGTACCAAATAAGTAACAATGAAGCAAAAGTTGCCATAAGATGGCTTAAACCAAAAGACGGCCGGTTAGCCACATAACACCACAGGGCAACCGACCGGCCGCCAAGCTAATCGCCCTTAAACCGCCAAGAAGACAACTCACAAAAGTGAGGTCCATCGGACTCACTATCATCCTCTGCACAACACAAGCAATGCAGAGTACAAAAATGTACTCGCAAGACTTACGAGTAGCAAGCCTATACATAGCTACATGAAAGTCGATTCAAAGGAATGTGGTTATATGGGTCTTTGACGATAAAGCAAGTTTCATTTGCAATATTGTAATAGATTGAACAAAGAGTTATAAAATCCGCTTTAAGCATTTAAATAACAAGAGTAAACATAAGTAACAAGTATCCACCTAGAAGTGACTTTCCCAAAAGTCACCACAACATAGCATGAATCCTCGATTCATACCACCCAACAAGTTTTAATTTTTAAAAGGTTGTAGTCTAACTCTTGAAAAGCTTATCCAAGCGTGTCCATAACCTAGGACGAGGCTATTCAATAGTTTTAATCCTCGCAGGTGTACCAATGTACCCACACTGGACCGCCTTTTGCCAAGCTATTAAGCACACTTCCTTTGGTATGCCTACATGGCTAAGTCCTACGAACCCTTTCCAATGGAATATGCTAATCAAGAGACGCACGTATGGGGGTTAATCCTTAGTGATCTGCCGACGAAATATGGATCACAAGGACAGGAATGATTTTATAAAGTGACAGGAACAAGAATCATGCAATTTGAACTAAGCATGCAAAAGATATGAATGTAATTCTCTTCTCACTTTATAACAATCTAATTAATAATTAACACTGTTCATGGTGAAGTTTTCCAGAATGATCTAAGGTCTGAAATTTTTATAGAAGGTAGATTATGACATCCTAATAACAGCAAAGTTGGATTTACTAAATTTGAAGTTATACATATTTACTTATGATTTTTCTAAGTTGTAAATCTAATACAAATCATTTTACAGAATTATGAACATGCTCAAATCCTATTTTATATGAAAGTATACTATCGCATTTAATTTAACAAAGTTGATTTTGCACAAATTGGATTTATACAGAAAAAGATATGCATTTTTCAAGATTAAAACTATTTCTGGAATATTCAAAATGACAGAAATCGAGTTATTCCTAGTTACACAATTTTATGCTACTGAACATGCTAAAATCCATTTTTATAATAAACTAAAGTGATAACACGATTTATTACAGCTTGGAATTATCTAAAAGCGCTAAAATGAATTAGTTATGAGTTTCTAAAGTTTTTATATCATTTTCATTGTTAAACAAATACTTACCAAATACGTAACAACCCAAATAAAAGAATACGACGTGGACGCCGACAACCCTTGATCTAACATCTTACGCTCACGCGCTGCCAAAACAAATGCGACGCCACAAACTCAATCGAGCCCACCGTTGGATCACGATCCAACGGCTCACACGAGTGTATGCATCCGACGGTCGCGGTTGCTTGGGCCAATCCCACCGCAGATCTGCATGGACGGTCCAGAGCACACCAACGGCGGAAGGTCCGATTGCACACACGATCTCACCGCTGATCTCAAGATCGACGGCCGAGAATGATCAAGGCATCCGGAGGGTCCGAATGCACACGAGATCCGGGCCGCAGATCTAGAAACGAACGGTGGCTAAAGATCGAAGTTCAAAAGAGGTGCCGACATGTGGACCGCATGTCGCGACTTCGAGTCACCCACGCTACCGGTTTAACCCACGCGCACGCAGATCGCCCACAAGTCGATCGATCGAGTGGCGGTTTGGGGCAGAATTAATGCCAATCATGATTAACCTTAAATAAACACTAATGATCATTGAAAATTGATTTTAACCTCTCTGCCCACAAGTCACGACCAAAGGTAAATTTCGATAATGATTAACATGCCGACACATTTATTAACTAATGATTAACATTAATGATGTCTGAACAACTGCGGGTTGCACCGGAGAGCGATTTAAGGATATTGGGCCCACTGGTCAGTGGCTCAACGACAATGATTAAGACATAATTAATAACTAATGATTGGTAATTAATGTGTCCTAATCAAATGACGAAAACGGGAGCTCTGTGCCGGCAAAACCCGAGTGGTTTCCACGGCAAATCGCCGGCGACACCGCGCGGCGCGCGCCACCAAGGACCAAAATGGATTCGCAATAGCACAACGAATCTAATGGTAGCATTCTCACCGCGCGAGGACTAGAACGCCGCCAGCCGAAAACGAAAATGGGAGCTATCGCTAAACACAAAATCGCGATGAGCTCCACCGCAAGCCTAGGATGCGGTGCCAAAGCTTCTAAGGACTAATAAGAAGCTACCTTAGTGACAAGAAGCTTCAAAGATGGCCTGAGATGCTTGATCACGTGGAAAGCTCGCGACTTGGAGAAGAAAACCGAGATAGATACCCGAGCCAAATGAGTGATTCCAAAGCATCGTGATAGCTTCATAATGATTCACGTAAGCTACATGAGCAAGTAATTAGAAAATGGAGCACTCACCGAATGAGGAAGAAGATGACCACTTTGGTGAATTTGAACAAACCCCAAATTGGACAATTCTCGAGAATCAAATCCAAAATTAAGTGAGGGGAAATGTTCAAGGAAGTAAATAGATAAGGTTAGGGCAAAGAACGTGAAGGAGGACCACCGAACACCAAGGACACCAATGGAGCTCCACGGGTCAACAATGGCGATTTGCCATTTTTGAGGTGTTAAGCTCCAATACGGTGAATGAAGCTTGGTGGTGGTCTAAAGAGATACTAGGAAGCATTGAGAGTGCTTATAAAGCCATGAAAGCATTAGGGTTTGCACCACACATCTTTCGGGCGGCAAAACACAGAGCACAATGCGCGTCGACATGGAAAAGATAATAGCCGGTGCACTAGGGCATGGCATGGTCGAAAATGTCTCCCACGACCCATAATGTCGACTAGGTAGCCGTAGGGAGCATGAAATGACATCTCCATGCCTTGCAATCGCTTTCGCACTGCGGAGGTTGAAGATGACCAAATACAGTAAAGCTCGGGCGATTCAGAGCCCCACGATCTAAATCGGACGGCTCGGGCGCCACGCCCGGGCTTTAAAACACAACGGGAGGATGCAAATGAACGGCTCGAGATACTCCCACGCCGCAAACGCAGCTTACAACGAAGGACACGTGGGCGCTGGATCTTAATCCAACGCCCGTATTCAAAATGCAACCGAGGGTCCAAGGTTTCGCGCATCTCGATGGTTGGATGGAGATCTAACGGTCGACAATCAAACTTGCAACCGAAGGTCCGGTCTTACACGCGCGCTGGCCGTCGTGCGATTTAGATCCAACGGTTGAGATCCAAGGCGAGTTTTAAAGAGTGGCTCGGTGCAGTTAGTTGACTGGACCGAATCAAAAGGCTCGAGCTCGAGTCCGACTCGAACCCGAGTAATGTGAAACCAAGTTTGAGTTTGAAATAAGAACAGAGACTTTGAATGATTTATTTGAGGTAGCAAATTAACTCCAAAAATTATGAAATTTTACAGGAGCTTGCTAACTCGGATATCAACCTTGTGTAAAATTTTCAGAGGTTTTATGCTGCGAATAATTCCCAAAAATTCTGCAAGGCTCTGTTTTAATGTTTGATTGAGAGTCAAACAGGTTTGATCACTTCTAAAAATATTCAAACAATTTCTAAAAATTGTGAAATTTTTCAGAGGGTCACATACCATCACAGAGACTTAGGAAAATATTTCAGAGGATGATCACAAAATTTGACAAGATAGTTTTTGAATAACAAGATTTGGGTCAACTAGACTTGTGACAATGTATTTCCATAATCCCTTGTACAAGAATTGTTTGGCACAACAGAAATACATGATGTAAGAAAAAGTTTTAATTTCTACTGATTTTCTTACATTTGAAACACAAGCCCAAGATTGGGATGTTATAGACATGACCTCCCGCTCGCACGTGGTGGGCACGTCGGCGTGGCGAGTATGGGGAGCACCTCCACATGTGGGAGGTGAGTTCGACACGACAACGCTTCTTCATTTCATTTCAACCTCGTAAGTTTGTAATGACGATCTTCGTTAGCAGTCCTCGCCTCCACCCGTGACGCTGGCCAAGACTATGCCGCGTCGTCGAGCACATCTTTGGGACAACGGTAAGTTCCGTTTGCTTGCATAACGCATTTTTAGTCATGACTATGTTTGTAACCCACCTTCTTGCGAACGGCTTGGGAGGACGATGCATTCTAGGTCGACGATGCGCACCTATCGGCACCCATCGAGGACTTCTTCAGTGGATCCGCGTGACACGCAGCTCTCTTTGGAGGCTTCTCACCGACGGTGCCGAAGTTCGACCAGCGATGCGCATCACCGACGAGAGCCCGCACGACGCAGATCACCGACACAGAGCAGCCCTCGGTTACACCACCACCGACTACTCGCTGGGTCGGGTAGTCGCACTGACCTTTGACGACTTCCCGCGCAGCGACGGCAGAGGCCGGGACGACACGCGGTGCAAACTAAGAGGGACGCCATTAGATTTCCTTTATGTAATTTTTTCATTATGTCAATCGTTGTTTTGACAACTTTTGAAGATGAGTAATATGCATGCTTTCTTTTACGATTCAACTGTTTCGCAACGACGCGACAAAACGAAATGGTTTCTTGGGCGATGCGAACACGAGCTACCTTTTAAGGCGATGCGACAAGATCGGCCGCTTTTCGTAACGATGGCACGAGTAGGCGCTTTCAGACGATGTGACCATACGCCGGCTTTTCAGACCATGTGACCACACGGCTAGCTTTTCGCGGACGATGTGACCATGCGGTCACCAGACGATGTGACCATGCGGTCGGCTTTTCAGACGATGTGACCACACGGCTAGCTTTTGACGATGTGTCCAAGCGGGCGAGCTTTTTGGGCGACTTACCAAGACGAGCCCCAGCAATCGCTCCGTCCGCTCTAGCTATAAATACAAAGAACTCGCCCAACTAGTCCACAAAGCACTACCAAGTAGAAAACATGGACAAGGAGAAGGAATGGGAGAAAATCCGCAAGCTTTTGAAGGACCGAGTGTCTCCCATGAGACCACCACTGCTATCATGCCGCTAGTCGAGCCTTTCACACACCAAACTTTTCCGAATCGTGGATTCGAGGAAGTCGCCGTAGTACGCCCAACGATTCGGGTCCACCGCGACCCGCCTCCTATGCTCGCGAACGCCCTCCTGGCGGACCCGACGGTGGCACCCCTATGCTTTGTGTAGGGACGCCGCAAGTGCGCCAAATCAACCGATGAGTGGACCATTGGGCCGCTATTGGTGCCGCCAAAACTACGCCGTTGATCGCAATAACATGCATCCGGTAATGAAACCGTATTTCATGGTACAATGCTTTTTTTTTATTCCGGACAACGGGATAACAAACTCTCTTTACCCACCGCAGTCTCCGCCACCACTATGCGACTTCCGGTAGTGGATCGACGACAAGATCCACCCCTACGACATGTGGTCATTGCTTAGACGGAAGAGCTGGGCCAGGGAGCACATCGAGACCCGTGAAAGGCGCCTCAAAGAGTTGAAAGCTGAGCAGGTCGAGCAAGGTAGGCGGGACAGGCAGCGTGAGGAGGAGGAGCGTGAGCATGCGAGGCGACGGGAGGCCGAGAGGGAGCGAAAGAGGGCCATCGCGGCGAGAGCCAAAGCGCAAGGCGAGGAGTACAACACCGAGTTGGGCCGCAATGGTAAATGGCCATGTTCGACTCAGTAGTTCTACCCTATTCCTCCACATGTCCCATATATTTCAATTTCCCTAAAGGCATGCGTGTACCGCCCCTGCCTGTCCTGCGTGCCATGTAATCCCCTTGTCCGATCAAATGTCGTGTGGTTATCGTTACGTCATTTCCCAAAGTTGTCCAACGGAGTTGTGCGAGATTCCCAACGCATTGTAATATCACCGCCTTGCTACATACGTAATCATTAATCCTCAATCGCCCTCCAAAAATCTTGCAACAATGCACAACAACAATAGCCGCGCAACAAGTTGCATAAATTATCCTCGCTACCGCTGGAACCGCTAGTTGCCGTTCACGGCGTATCGCCAGTTCAACCGCGACAGAAGGTATCGCCAGCTCAATCGGCGACGGAAGGTATCGCCGATTAAATCGCGATGTGCCTGACCTCTACAAAACCCTCTGCAACCGCCGATATTCCACATAGGACTCGGCCTTACTCAACAAAAAAGAAGGACACAACAGAGAGGACGAGGAGAAAAGCTAGCTTCATTAAGTTGCCCACCCTCTGTAATTTTCTTAACAGAACGGATTACATGATTCTTGATGTGTCATTACGTAGTTAAGTCCGCTTTACATACTTTTTGGTGGGATATTTAGTTGCACATATGTTGTTCATCGTAAATGTTCTTCACATCGCAAGACGTCAATATGTCCGACGCCGTCAATTTCAAAATTTCCTACGCCGAGGGACTATTATGGAGGGTCCCAAGGGAATTGATTTGAGTTATTTCACCCATGGACGCGTTCCTACCAAGACTTGAGCAACGCATAATAGGCGCCAGATGCGGTGGTTGTTCCACACGCCCAAGTGGACCGTGATGTCTACGATCCGACATTGAGTCGCCTTCCCTGCAGTGACATCCCACGATTGGGAGTTAGTGCAACTAAAGGAACAAATTCATGGCGATCGATGTACGCATGGCGAGGGAGAGGATGGAAATTGGTCCTTCCGGTTTAGGCGATGCTAAACCCACTCCAAAGATCCGCGCGTAACAAGTAGGGCTTGGCTGACACCGGGAAGAACTAGGTGACTTCAAATGGGCACACCAAATGGCGTAAGAGCAAGAGGTTGCCGATGTCGCCGATGAAGACTACGCCGAGTTACCTCATTCAAGAGACAAAGCAGTGGGCTTGCCGACGAGGGGAGGAGCCGAAGACCTAGTGGAAATGATGGAGCTCAAGACCAAAACTACATGACATTGTCCGAAGATGAAGGTTCTTATGACGACGATGATGCGGACCAACAGACGGTTCCGTCCGAGTGGAACACATACTGGCCGAAACTCGCCGTCAACTAAGGCTCCATGTACCATGGGAGTACGCACCAGAGCGAGGTCGACTAGAGCTACGCACAAATGCAAGGAGGCCGCAAGATGCGGTCAAATTCTGGCATTGTTGGTTCGACGACATTCACCGCCGCCAATTTATTCCAAGATGCTACGACGTGAAGTGCGCATGAGAGGATGCCCTGGCGCATGCACGCATTTCAACCCAAGGCGGACACCTACGGAAGTGCTCCATAGTGGTCCTCACACATGCGCCGTCGCGAAGTCGCCGCATCCCACCGAACTCGCCATTAGGCTTCATTGCCAATCTCATGTACGTGAGATCGTGGATAACCTAGATTTTGAGCCACGATCCATCATTCGACCATTGATGCAAGGTTCCAAGACACTATCAGCTATGCCAAGGCTTGGAGGGCAAAACAAGGCATTGGAATCAAGGTTCAGACGCTCGAGGATTCCTACCACAACCTCCCGGCAACTCCGAGTCATACAAGACAGAATTCCGCACTCATGTCGACATTCAAGACGCCACGATCCGGCGGCCTAATAAGAGGGTACTACAATGAGCATTCTTCGCTTGGTCCATGCATCAATGCATTCCGATCGCCGCCCGCCTTGTGTATCGATGGCACATTCCTCGATCGGGTGTACAAGGGCTGACATCGACCGCAATAGCGGCATGACGGAAACAATCAAGTTCTTCCGTGGCATTCGCTGCTGAAAGCGAACACGGATAGTGGGGCCGTGGTTCCCAAGAATGTGAGGATTTACAGTTATGCGACCGTCCAACGTATGCCTCATACATGACCGCACGCTGGCGCTCGCCAGGTGCAATAACACAGCCTACAGCGAGAGAGAACGCTCCACTTCCATGGCCGGATCTACAGAGCAGTGGTGCATGAGGCACTTGGGTGCAAACTTCTAAGCGCCCGCAATAAGGACTTGATGAACATGTTCAAGCCGCATGTAACCGTAACCAAGCCGTAAGTTCGACACACTCGAAGATTCTAGACGACCGACCCAAACCCACGTATGGAGGCATCGACTAGGGCCGCCTGCGCCGACTGCACCCCAAGCATTGCCACACTACCTACGACGCCCTAGTGTCACGAGGAAGACAGGGCACAGTGTCAAATGCTTCTCGACCGATTGAGCACGCAGCCTAAGGAGAAGTGGTCGCCGCATGACAGGTGGTGCTCGATATGGTATCATGACAACCAATCTAGCCGAGGTCTACAATCGGGTCATGCGCGCGCCAGTGCCTCCTTTGGTTGGTATTGTCGAGGCACTCCGCGGTACCACAAACTACTTTGTTAACAGATGCAGAATGTGTCGCCACCATGGCAATGACAGAGTACTCTACTTCGCCATGATCACCGTGATACATGGAGGAGAAGAGCAAGAAGGTGAGATGCACCGCATTCAAGATGGGCACGAGGGAGCTTCGCCGAGATAATGTGCGTGGATAAAGGCGCCGCGGGACTAACCGCGAGAGGATCACCCATGAGTGCACGCCACGCCGCGATAGTTGCGTATGCACTTGTAACAAGCCCCTTCTTCGCATAGGCCCCGCTCCCATGCCATGGCCGCTGCTCGACGGTGGCGCAAAGATCCTGGCCAAGATCTCTCTTACTATTTCACCAAGGAGGCGTGATGCAAACATGGAGTGGAGAGATGTATGGTTACGCCGTTGTTGGCCATTTCACCGCCATCCATCCCGGGAGCAACTAATCCGGGCCGCGGACATTGGTAGGCTCAAGGAAAGGTTAGCCGGCGACAAAGTGCGACGATCAGAACGATATGGACGAGGTAGAAGCCGGACGCCGCACGAAGAAGTGCTCCATTTGCAGGAGTCCGGCACACCTTCAAGACATGCCCCACGCGAATGCTCAGACCAAGGAGACATCGCATTCGAACGCCACCACGGGACCTCATCCGCGCCCCGACTAGAGGCAGTGCACATGGGAGACGCTGACGCCGCGACCACGACAAAAATATTATTATCAATGTTGTCAATTATCATTTTAGTTAAGTGTTATGACGCTCTTCTCCAAGTTCTCGTAATATCGCAGTATGAATTCCGATCGAATGACAATATCACTTATCTTCCTTTACGAATCGCTCATACCTCAAACGCCCTCGCTAAATTCTCCGAAATTAATCAGACTACAACAACATACGATGATGATAAAATGTTATTACAAGTCTAATGATTTCGCACGCTCAAAATTTATGAAAATCACAAACTACATAAGTGAAATAGGAAAATAAGGGTTGGGAATGGCAATATCACTTATCTTCCTTTTACGAATCGCTCATACCTCAAACGCCCTCGCTAAATTCTCTCAAAATTAACCGCACTGAACAACATACGAAGATGATAAAATGTTATTACGAGTCTAATGTATTTCGCATCGCTTAAAATTTATGAAAATCACAAACCGCCTAAGTGAAATAGGAAAATAAGGGTTGGGAATGAATCGCCGCTCAATCGCGATAGTCTGCCGCCGCCAGCTGAATCGCGATTCATTCTTCGCCGCCGCTTCAATCGCGATAAATACCTCAATCGGCGATGTGTCGGACAGAGTCTGCCGCCGCTTGAATCGGCGATTATTTCGCCGCCGCTGAACTAGCGACAGAGATACATTTTTGTAATTTTTTTAATCGACTATTTATTTTTGTAAATATCTTTAAAAATAATAATATTTTAAAAAAAATTGAAGGCAGTGCTAGTCGCAAAACATGAAAATGTTTAACGACCAGCTTACTATGTTAAAGAAGTTTTACATGGGCCTAAGGTGTGTTACCCTCATGTTTAAAACTTTCGATATACCCCCCTCATGTCTTCGACAAAACTGAGGCATTTATGGTAACACCCCAAAAATTCAATTCTGGTTAAAAAAAAATAAAATTTAATTGTTTTCCTTGAATTTTCTGGATTTTAATAATGTTTTTCCTTATTATTTTGAAGTAAAAATAAATTTATTTACAAAGCTAAATACCAATTTTAAGTTGCAAATATTTTATTTAAGTCAAAAATAACTCAGGGAAATTTTTTGAACTTTTTCCATAATTTCTGGACTTTATTTCCTATTTTCTAAAAGCCAAATTAATTCATTTCAATTTCTGAAATCGTCACAGCCTTAAAAATTCGGAAATCATTTTTGGGCCAAATCTCTCTAGCCCACTTCTTTTTTCGTCCACACCCGACCCATCCCCGTGGCCCAATCCGTGCGTGTCGGGACCCCGGGTATGCAACCCTAGGACCCTCTGTGCATTCTGAAATAGTCCCAGATCTGTAGCTAGCTCGCACAGTTGCAACATAGATGAAATCAGATCCATACAACAGAATAGCTAATGAAGTAGACAAATTAATAATACATAACAACAAAAGGACTTTATAGTCAAGGTTTTACAAAGCTTGCCACGCAGGGCTAAGGTCACGACCAGATCTACGATCAGAGTAAAATAGCAGCGGAATAAAACAAACTCGTAGCGCCATACGACATGCCCACAGGTAATTGAGTGGAGGACGCCCCCTAGATCGCATGGTCTTTGAAGTAGTCGTCCTCATAGAACTCGGTGATCTCTGGGTCTTCTTTGATCACTGATCAACAAAGGGCGTAAAGCCGTGAGTACATAAAGTACTCAGCAAGTCGTAGGGGACAACATGCAAATAGTATTCATGCAAGGCATGATAAGGATAGCTGTATGTTTATTTTTGCAGAAAGCAACATTGACAGTAAATACAGTAAGTAGATTGCAAAGCACAAGTCGAAGGATTAATACATACATAATCAAGTTATTTGAAACAACTCGTGAACACACAGTTCACTTCCCAAACCACTCGTGAACACCCAGTTCACTTCCTAAACCACTCGTAACCACCCAAGACACATTTTTGAGAAAGATCTACCCCTCGTGTGAAATCACCAATGATGAGGACATCAACCCTAAGGATGCAACCAATGCTTCAACCCACTGCACTGCATCCTCTACTTCAACCACATCTCCTCCGATCGGACTTTCGGGGACTGCATTGCCATATTTTCCAGTTGGACTGCCGAGCTTCGTCTGCATGCCATATTGCTACATCTACATGCCATGGTGCTGTATTTACATGCCTTGGTGTTGTATCATCAATTGTTGGGCCACGGGCTTTGTAATGAATGGGCTGATTTGGCCGATATGGCCCATGTGGATGACCACCTAGGGTTTTTGGCACTGTTCACATGTGAACAGTACTCGCGGCCACCACCCCTTCTCCTATACATAGTGGCCGCCACCCCCTCTAGTTGCTGGGGTTTTGTTGACTGAAGTTTAGCTTTGCTACTTTATTCTTTGTCCTCTTGGTCGGCAAGATTAACAGTGACATTGATCTTCAGAACCCCACCTATCAAAACATTCAATTCATATTCGTAATTTGAAATTGCTTATTTATCTTGCTTTTGTGTGCTTCTTCGGTGTATGCAGGAATCAATCTTTGTGATGAGGTCAACCGGATATTCGTGCACGGTTGATAACAACTTATCGAGCAGTTCAGTGATTGTGTGGTTTCGAGCCTTGCTAGTTCGTAGCCAGGATCGTGAGAGTTGAGTGACTACTACCGAACGTACCTTCTCATTGAAAGATCGGGCTAAAAATCAGGACCTCTGTGGTTCATCAACTAGGCATTGTCCATAATTGGGGACACAGCTATTCAAATAGTTTTACACTCTGCAGAGGTTATACAGCTTGACCCACAAGCGATAATCATCTTATACTGTCCGCCCACACACTTCCGAGGTGTGTGACTAAGAGATTATCATAAGTCCTTTACAAAGCTCTGTTTTGACTCGGTTCTACTCACTAAGGTTTCGCTTTCCTGGCCCCCTCTTGCGCCGTGTGAATGTCGATCCCAGGTTTCACACTTCCACCAAAACAGAACCAACTCAAATCATAGCTAATTAGTTGACCAGGTCTACCTCATAAATAGACTTGTGGTTGCACAAAGTTATGTCCTTAGTGGTTGCTCAAGCGATACTTTCCGCAACCCATGTGCTTCACGCACTCCTCCTGCTCTATCCAACCACTTGTCCGAGCATAAATCATTTTCGTTCAACTCGGCCAAATGACAACCCTTGCCATGGCACAACAAATTTTAACAAGAGCAGCATCGCGCCACAATTGACACAACTGTGACTTCGCACCACAGTTGCACAACAGTGGTATCACACCATAATTCTGTATATCATTAAGTCAAATTCATCATCATTGAATCATGTGATCGAGAGACCATCGCATAACTAAAGCATGACTAAGCATAATACACACCTATGTTGGTAGTACAATAATGGCCAACTAAGATCACCCAACCTACGGTGTCCAAGGGTACATGCCAACATGTCGTTCACAGATTAATCAAGGAGTCATACTGTCGAGTAGGTTTTTAGCTATTCCCCAAACTATTTTTATACAACTAGCCATGCATGTTGATATAAAACAATATAATTTTGTAAACTGGGTACGACATGATCAAAGGTCTATGACTTGCCTTCACTAAATGGTTGAGATGCTTCGGTCGAGGTCGTTGTGTCTAAGAACTCTTCGGAAATGCCGGAATCTATACGTGCGAAAAGAGCCAAGTAAATAAAACCAATCCAAATAAACTCCAAAGAAACTACCAAACTAAAGCCAAAAGAAAGGTACTAAATTTAGAAGAAGTTAGAGATTTGAATCACTCGAATCGAAGCTCGAACGAAGGAGAACAAGCTCTCGGAAGATCTGAAATCACGAGGTCGGAAGGAGGCTTGACTACAGGTGGTCGAAAGGATGTTCAACCAACTGGTCAGAAGGCTTGGACTACCTGGTCAAAAGGAAGTTTCGACTGGTCGGAAGGTGGTCGAATGAAGGTTTTGTCTACCACGTCCCAAGAAGGATATGATTACTCAACGTGATCTTAGGAGGGATACGACTACTCAATGTGGTTGTAGGAGGGATACGAGAAGAGTACGACTACTCAACGTGGTCATAGGAGGGATACGACTACTCGATGTGGTCATAGGAGGAATACGAGAAGGGTACGACTACTCAACGTGGTCGTAGGAGGAATACGACTACTCGATGAGATCGAAAGAAGAAAGAAGGATTCGACCGTTCGACGCGGTCGAAAGAAGAAAGAAGGAGAACAGGGCATAGGAAACTCACCAAGACAGAGAGGGAGGCCAGAGGAGGTAGACGAACTGCGAATGGTGGCGGGGAAACTCACAGCCGAAGGCGAACGAGGACGACAGCAAAGGGGTCAGTCAGGACTGACGGGGAAGGGGAAACGCAGTGGTTCCTGCGAAAAAAAAACTGAAATAGAGAGAGAAGATTGCTTAAAGGAGCTCCAGGACAAGAATTGATGCGGGGCTTAAACTCAGAGCGCGGTGCTTCGAGCAAACCACAGCAACAAGAGCGAGGGAGAGAGAGCTGGGTGCATGCGGTGCTCACCTAAATAGACAAACGAGGCACACGGTTTGACGAGGAGGAAGGTGGTTCAGCCTTTAGCAGGAAAAGCTTGATGGCGGCCCTAGAGGTGGTGGCACAAGCTCCAGCCGGCATCAACGAAACTCGAGGCACGGCCAAACGAGAGAGAGAGAGAGAGTTCAGGGAAAAACAAAGAGGAGGCAAGGGGCTCCCTGGTGCTCTATTTATAGAGGAAGGAGGGGGGACCAGGCGATAAGATGGAGCGGTAGAAATCACGGCGGTGCGGCATAGGCACACAGCCGGTAGGTGAGGGAGGGGACAAGAGGGGAGACGAGCGTGGAGAAAGTCAAGCAATTTAATGCGCACATCGTTGAGGGAAAAAGGGGCGGGATTCGTAGTGGTGTGGCATTTAATGCGCACGTCGCTTAGGAGACGATGGCATTTAATGCGCGAGGACTTTTGCGACAGTCGTGACACGATAGGAGGCAGAAGAAGGTGAGCAGGGGGCTCACAGGCAAGGCTAGTCGAAACCATAGGCTGGTGCGAATCGATGTGCGGGGAGGAGGAACGGACCGACGGGAAAAGGAACAAATAGGGAAAGGGGATTTTAAAGACCAGAGCATTCCAATAAACTCAAAACAAACCAGATTTTGAATTAGTTGAAGTTTGATTAATTCATACTAAATTGCTTTTAACTTTCAAAATTTGAAGTTAAGCTTTAGAAATTCAAGAAAACCAAATGGTTATTTTTATTTTGAAAATTTTGAAAAAATCCTGAAAATTGGGATGTTACAGTGCGCCAACCCAACGCGCACCTCCCCCTCACTCCCCTCTCTAACCGTCGGGTGCCACCCGTCAGCTCCCTCTTCCACCTCCCCCTTTCTTCCTCCTCGCGCCAAGACTCACTGCCACCATTGTTTGCCACATGAAGCTTTTTGAATTCAGCCGTAACGGACCGCTTATCTCATGCATGCCCTGTCATTCTTATCCCCTCGGCCATCTGTGTCCATTTCGATGTTTGTTCCACCCGTATCACCACCAAACTCCCTTATCTCGCCATTGTTCTGAAATGAACTTCCTGCACCGTAAGCCATCTTGGTCCTCCCCTCGCCCTATAAAAGGCCCCCAACATCGCCTCCTCATCCTCAACTCGTCCCCGCAAACCACACCGCCTCTCTCGCCCTATCGTCGCCAGAATCCAAGTTTGAAGCTCGCTGGCCATGCACATTTTCTCTACCGATTACCTCGCCATCGACGATGCCCCGCCGCCACTGTCTACACTGTTGACATTGTTGTCCCATGTTCTACACGGTGATCCCCTCACCGTCACCGGAGGACCACCAGAACGTCACTGTTGTCATCAACCCGATATCGTCGCCGCTCTTTTCCTCACTGTCAGCCAACCCCTCGCACCATTCCGCCGCGACAGTGTGCAACAGGTTCGTCATGAGACCCGCTTCAATTTGGTACCCTCACCGTTGGTCGAATCACCGCTGTTCACTGGAACCTAGGTTCTCGAGCGCCACCGCCGTTGGGTGTGATGTGGCTACCCATGTGGCAGCCACCTGGTCGACACAAAAGCGCCATGCCACCGTCTTTGCCCACGTTAGTGCCACATGGCGCATTGTGCCAACACATGTGAAAACCCGCACTGTTTTGTAAACCAAGTCCACGGTAGACCTTTGACTTCTTATGAACCAGATCCATGGACCATGGTCCCACCTGTCAATGACATATTAGGATTTCCAAAAAAAAATTAATTTGGCCAAAAAGTAAATTCAGGGATGACTTTATGCTCGCGTCATAAATGTATTTTCCTTTGGTAAAATAATTCCTAATTCCAGAAATTTGAATTTAGTTTAATTCTTTAGGGTTTAATTTTCTAAGTACTCGGTCTCCTTCATACAAACTCCGATTTTAGTGATTAAAATTTCTAAATTCATCTAAAATCAAGATCTAGCTATCTATACTAAAATTATTTAATTTCAAGTTTATTTAAATTTTATTTGAATTTGGCTTGTTTTCACGTATAGATTTCGACAGCTCCAAGGAACCTGAGTTATTTGAATAGTTAGATCCACAGGCCTTCGAGCAAGGTAAGTTACATTCTTTGATCATATTTGAGCCCAGTATTTAAAACTATTTAAATTCTATTTTTAAATTATTGCATCCTTATTTATATTATAGTTATTTTAAATTACTACTTAATCCTTTTCCTTTGTATGGCCAATTTTCATGTTTAATTTGCCATTCCCTTGTCACCTAAGTTGAAAGAAAATAAATTAGAAACTTTATTCTTAGCCAATTCCTAGACCAAAACTATTGAATTTGGGAAATTTAGCCAAAATGACAAATATGATTTAAAATTGAGATTATGGTATTGTATTTACCATAGAAATTTTTGAAAATGGATTTACATGCAAAATAAAATAAAACCGGTTTGGACTTGGGCAAATTGGATAGTTGGTGGGTGCAAGTTTTTGCACGGGCTCAATCCAATGAATGATTGAGGCCCATGGGTTGTTTTGGAAGTTTCCCAATCAATTAAGGACGGGTATGTGAGCTGTAGATTATTAAGCCATAATCGTACTACCACAAGTCCGGTGTGGGACAAACTTGCCTAATTAAACTGTACCATTTCACCGTAGTAGTTTTATTCAGAGGTGTGGGTGTCGTGAAGACTTATTTTAATGCCCAAATGGCACAAGAGGGGGTTATCATTTGGTGTGAAGCCTACGATAACGAAACCTTAGCAGCATAAGTACATTGAAATGGTATAGGGTAAAGGCCTCGTGATAGTTGCTTAGTTGCATGCCTTCGGAAGCGTGTCTTGGCCGATATGGTAAGAAAACTATCTCTCGTGGGTAAAGTTGTACAAACTCTATAGAGTATTAATCTATTCGAATAGCCGCGTTCGCGGTCATGAACATGCTGAGCAAAGTCTTTCGTGGATTAGACTTGGTTTTGTTTTAAAATAATTTTTTAAACTCAGATGTTTTTGAATAGTTTATCGAATTGGGAAATGTGGGTAGAAAGCCTGGTGTAAGGGGGTAGTCCTTGAAAATTGGCCATCCTTTGACATTACCTATATGCATTATATCTGTTATTAGGTGTAACTTGCGAAGTGAAATTATTTGTACTCACCATTGCTTAATAAATTGTTGTTCAAAGGAGGAGTTCTACGTCAACGGTGAGGACTTGGAGGACTAGGCTGTGCCCCCGGATGATTGCCTATGGTGAATCATGTGGCCCACTTATTTATTTCCAGTTTTCACTGTACTTTTCATTTGGCCTTATGCCCTTTTGTAATAAGCTCTTCTTATTATTCAATAAATTGCATGGTATGGATTTTCTATCATCTTTTGTTTGACTGGGTACACTAGCTGTTCCTGGACTTTTATGTGATACATAGAGAATTTGGGATCCTTCGCTACCGGGTTTGACAAAGATGGTATTAGAGCCATATCGTCTATAGGTCGTGGCCTTAGTTAGAATAGACAAACCTTTAAGGACTATTTTCAAAATTAAAATATTTACTTGTCATTTTGGAGTCCTTACTCACCCTTTCTCTCTAAAACAAGATTTCTAACTCTTGTCTTTTCAAAAATTGTAGATGTCAGAAACCCCCAAAGCCATCTCACACGGTTTGTATGCCAGACAGTGGGCAATTGTGCTTTAGAGGATGATGCAGCACTTGCACTTCAAGAGGAGGCCTATGATGAACCCGAAGGTCCTATTTTTGGCCCGATCTTTCGATGAGAAGGATACGTTCGGTGGTAGTCGCTCAACTCTCACGATCCTAGCTATGAACACGCAAGGCCCGAAACCATGCAATCGTTGAACTGCTCGACAAGTCGTTATCAACCGTGCACAAATACCCGATTGACTGATCGCGAAGATCGATTCCTGCATACACCGAAGAAGCATGCAACAACAAGATAAATAAGCAATCTGAAATTGCAAATATGAATGAAATACTTCATAAATTGGGATTCCGAAATGGTATTATGGTTGGTCTAGTCGACACAAGCCAATACACGAAGTTGCATGGAAACTAACTTTTAACTAAACAAAATCCGAGGAACTAAAGGGGATGGCGGCAACTGTCTGTAGGAGAAGGGAGAGGTGGCGTGGGTACTGTTCATGCGTGAACAGTACCACATGAACAGTAACCCTAGGTTGCCATATGGGCCACGGAGGTGGCCGGCCCAAATACCCTAAAGTGGTGGTTGTCCTTTGGACCCAATAATTGATACAAGGCCCTCGGCCAATGTAAGGTGGCGTAGCACCAGATATAAGTGAAGTAACTTCGTCGTCGTCGGCCCGTTCGAGTAGAGTTTGATGCAGTCGAATCGATGGCAGTGGAGTAGCCCGATTGGAGGTGGAGTAGCGGTCGTATCCGGCGGGTTGATAACCTCATGATCCTCTCCTTCTTGCATTTGAGTCGTCCTCGACTCAAGCTCATCCTCCTCCAATGGCAATAAAAACTTTATAACTTGTAGCAGCGCATTCTCGTCTTTCTGCAAAATTTTAGCAATAACAGGTGGCAAAGAAATAGAGAAAGCTTTGGAAACTAATGGT
Organism: Ampelocalamus luodianensis; assembly: GCA_036346255.1. Classification (NCBI taxonomy): domain Eukaryota; kingdom Viridiplantae; phylum Streptophyta; class Magnoliopsida; order Poales; family Poaceae; genus Ampelocalamus; species Ampelocalamus luodianensis. The sequence goes on from CM070632.1 coordinate 36,819,946, forward strand.
GATTGTGCATGCATCAAATCAGCACAGGTACATTTTCTCATCGCATTCAGTTTGCAACTCAATTTGCAATTATAAGTGAAGTATGTAGTAAAGTTATTCATTGCTTTGTGAATGGGCAGCACAGTAATTGAATTCAAAGATCCCAAGTCATTCATATAATCATATTTCAATTGAACAATAGAAAATTCATCTAGCAAGGGTGAAATGATTTGTAAGTTCTTCCATAATTCAACATCTTTATTCAGATTGTCTATACTAGATGGTGCAATAAAAGGTGAACACATAGGCATTAGATGAGCACTAAATTTTATTTTCCTCTCATATTGAACCCGAAGGTTCTATTTTTAGCCCGATTTTTGATGAGAAGATACATTCGGTGGTAGTCGCTCAACTCTCACGATCCTGGCTACGAACACACAAGGCCCAAAACCACGCAATCATTGAACTGCTCGACAAGTCGTTATCATCCATGCACGAATACCCGGTTGACCTGATCACGAAGATCGATTCCTGCATACACCGAAGAAGCACGCAAGAACAAGATTCAGCACACAAGAATTATTGTATGCATATTCGATATACCAAAAATTGATTGTCTACACCATAATCTCCAATTAATTTAAAATAGTAGGTGTAGGTGCTAGAAAGAGACTTTAGAGATGAAAGTTCAGAAACTTTCGCCATAGCACATTCCAAACTAACTGGATCATTAAGCATGATATAGCACAATGCATCAGCAGGGGATATTCTATCAAGTACTTCCTTATGTGTAATTAATTCAACACGTGCAAAATTATAAGAATTCAGATCAGCACATGGTTCGTTCAAGTCAACACAAGGAATATCAAAAGATTGCACTACTACATCAGGTATATACTCACAAGGTTGCTCTATGTCTTATTGTAGTACTAAATCAGTACCTTTGTCATTATCGTCCTCCTCAGATACTGTAGGTACCTCAAGCTTCTCCTCTAATGACAGAAGATGCACTGGATCATCATTCATTTCTTCAAGTGTCTCGACGGTATCTGGAGCTGGAGTAGGAGCCACAACAATATTAGCTTTTCCAGTTATCTTCGGTTGCACCTTGCTTGTGGCTGTGGGTGGTGGAGGTACAAATTGACACTGCAATTTCTTCTTCATCTACTCCCATGTGTATATAAAGTGGTACTCCAGATTTGACCACCAATGTTGAACATCACTAATTAGCGCGTCCTTGCCATGCTCATCTTCTCATAAGAATCAAAGTCCTATCTTTCAAAGTAGCTATCCAACATATTAACCTATATAAAATAGTCCAACGACGTACTCTCAGCGGTAAGTGGCAATATGTATGCAGGTAATTGTGTAACATCCCAAAGTGCTGTTACCAAAATAAAATAAAATAAAATAAAGTTACTATTTTATTGGATTTTCTGAAATTTGATAGAGTTCTATTGCTTTAATTGAATCTTTGAAATTTTAAAAGCCAAAAGTAAAATTTATTTGAAGTTCTTGAAGTTTTATAGGTTTTAAATTGAAAAATAAAAGCTAAATTAATTTATGGAATTTTTTGGAATTTTCAAGCTTTTTCCAAAGTATTTTTAAAGCTAAAATAATCTATTTGCAACATTAAATGGCCAACTTTAAGTTGGAAATAATTTTATTAAGTCCAAAATAAATAAGGGAATTTCTGTGAATTTTTCAATAATTTTTGGATTTACTTTGCTATTTTCTAAAGCCAAAATGATTTAACCGAGTTATTAAAAGTGTTAAATCATTTAAAAATCTGGAAAACCTCCTTGGGCCGAAACTCTCTCCGGCCCATTTCCTCCTCGCGCGCCTTCGGCCCCTCGGCCCGCACGCACACCCGCTCCCCTCTCCCTTCCCCCACCGTCCGATAAAATCTGACGACCATCCATCTCCCCACGCCTTCTGCCTCCTCCGCACTGTCAGATCAGAATCCGACGGCCAGGCCTCCTTCTTCCTCCTCGCTCTCCCCCTTCCTTACGGCCGCACGTGTCCACCATGGCTGCCGCGCCCGAAGCTCCACAACGGCCGCCCCTTAACTGCCCCGCATCCCCCGTGTCCACGCGCATGACCCGGCGCACCATCCGCCTCCACCCCCACGTCCTTCTCCCTCTCTCCACGACCGGTTCACCCGTGCGCCCAACCGCCGCCGCCACGTTCACCGCACACGATCTCCTCGCCGGCCTCCCCATGGCCTATAAAGGGGAGCACCGTGTGCGCCACCCTTCACTCATCCAAACTCCGCCACCCATTTCCCTCTTCCCCTCTTGGCTTCGTCGTATTTCGTGGTTGAAGACCTCCGGCCGAGCGCCCTTTCTTCCTCATTACCGGCACCGTCCAAGACGCTCCGCCCCGGCCGACCCCGGATTCAGCATCGCTGCCACCTCGCCGACCCCGTGCGCGCGCTAGCTTCGTCGGAGAGCCACCCAAACGCCACCGCCTCGTCGACTCCAAAACCGCCGCCGCCAAAGTCTTCGCCGCCGGCGAATTCTTCGCATCTCCGTGCATAAAGGTGAGCCTCAGGTTCATGGGACTCCCCTCTTCCATTTGGCGCCCTCGCCGGCCGTCATCGTGCAGCCCTCCGCCGGCGAGCACGCGCCCGAGCCGCCACCGGCCACTGCCAACATGGCCTTGCCACCTAACCTGCCACCTCACGGCGGATCGGCACCACGCCGCCCGCCGCAGAAATCGCCACGTGGCACGTCCACATGTGCACGGTCCACCCCCTCAGCCTCAAACTCCCGTGGACTTGGTCCACATGAGCCGTGAGACCGACATGTGGGTCCCACATGTCAGAATTTCTTTTAATTCATTTAAATCCCGAAAATCAGCCGCTGACGTCATCTTGCGCAATAAAGCCATTTTCTTTTAGAAAAGTAATTCCCAAAATTCAGAAAAACCCTAGTTTTATCATTTTATGTAATTTCAAACTTCAGAAGCTCATATCTTTTGCATCCGAACTCCGATTGAGCCCATTCAAATTTCTAAATTTATCTAAATTCAAGATCTAGACAACTAAACCAAAATTATTCAATTTGGAGTTAATTTGAATCTTAATTGAATTTAGTTTAAATTTGGCTTATTTTCGCGTATAGATTTCGACGACTTTGGAGAGTCAGATTTCAACGCCGTTTGAGAGCAACTATTTGAGCAAGGCAAGTTACATTCTTGATCATATTTGCAACCATTATTTAAAATTATTTAAATTCTGTTTCAAATTATTGCTGCATGCTTATTTATATTCAGTGATTTAAATTCCTGTTTAAATTTATAGTTATGCCTAAAATATTTTGTATGGCCAATTTTGATAATTGAGTCAAATATGTTGTCACCCTAGTCAAAACCTGGTTGATACGATAGTATGAACTGGGATAATTTTGGAAAATATTGTGCTTAGCCATGCTTATAGACCAAATATGTTTCATTTGGGGAATTTCAGCCAAAAATCAACTATTGTTTAAATGGTACCCTTGGCATTGGTGTGTCATGGGAGTTTTATAAATGACTTTAGAAAACAAAATGAAATGATGGTTTGGACTTGGGCGAATTGGTTGTCTGGTGGGTGCAGGTTTATGCACGGGCTCAACTGGGTAGGTTGAGGCCTAGGGTTCTGTTGGTTGTCGCCCAGGTCAGTTAAGGACCGGTCTTCGAGCCGCATCTTGCTAAGACACATCGTACTACCACATGTCTTGTATGGGCAAGACTTGGCTAATTAATTTGCAAAGTTCCATCATGGTCGTTCCTATTGATGCAGTGAGTAGTCTTTCATGACTCTTGTTAGTCCCACCTGGCGCAAGAGGGGGCCTGAACTCTGCGGACGGGTAGTCCAAAGGGGGCGAAACCTTAGCGAGGGAGGACTATGGTGGAATGATGCATTGTCAAGGCCTCGTGATGATCACTTAGTCGCACACCTTCGGAAGTGTGTCAGACGAACATTAAAAGTTGATTATCTCGTGTGGGTAAAGTTGTACAACCTCTGCAGAATGTCAATCTATTCGAATAGCCGTATCCACGGTCATGGACATGCTGGCAAAGCCACTCAAAGTTAGACTTCGATTTCAAAATATTTTTGTAAAATAGTTTGACATGGATGGGTGTACATGAGAAAAGTTATGGGTTGAAGCCCCGGGTTGGTGCCCGTGTTTATGTTGGTGTTAGGTTGGTGCCTACACTATCTTTATCAATACAAAATCAGTTTTGGATTTTATAAAACTTGAGCTTTTGAACTTAGTATGGTATTTAATGTCAAATGTTGTTTTTGCACAAATAACCCTATAAGCCATCCTTTGTTACATCCATGTATGCATGTCATTCTGTTATTTGACAGGTGTAACTTGCGAGCACGGAAGTTGTGCTCATACTTGCTTCATGCAAATAAATTTTAGAGAAGGACTTCGCTTCAGGTTTGGATCGTGACGACTAGGCCGCTACCCTAGTCAATTGCCTGTGGCAGATCAGCTGGACTCCACTACTTTTCTTCGTCTTCCACTGTGTTTATTTAATGTTGCCCTATAAGGCTATCTTGTAATCAACTCTGTTGTTAATTTATAAATTTTAGCGTTTATAGTTGTGTTATCACATTTGTTTACTGTGTGGGCTAGCCACTGATCATGGGACTAGTTCAGTTATGCATAGAAGATCTGTGTTGTTAATCCCGGGTATTTACAAAGTGGTATCAGAGCCATGTCGACTGTAGGTCGTGACCTAGTTAGAATGGCCGTTAGTTGAAAACTTCAAAACTTATTTTATAAACAAGAAAGATAATTTGTCCTCTCCTCATCTTGGTCGTCTATCTATAGCTTCCTTATAGAAATTCTTCCTTCACCATTTTATAATGTTAAATGGATCCCCTTTCCTTATAAACTTCTATAGATGGTCAAACCATTACGTTCAAGACCACAAAGCATGAAGCTACCAAGGAAGCATCGTCATCAACAGCCACGAGCAGAAGATGCGTTGTCAGCCAAGCCATATAGTTAGTTTGCCAAGACTCATTCTGTGTATTGAGTTGTTTCACCAAATTAAAAGAGTCTCGATCGATAGAACGTTGTGTTAAGTTTGTCTGAAAAGCTTTTAGGTTGGTTCTTTCATTTGGGAGGGTTATTTTGCTCTATCCCCTTAGTTCTTCATAATTGTCTCTCCTTTATCCCTTGTCTCCTTCCCTAACTCCCTGGAGTAACCAGCAGATGGTGAACACTCGTCACTATGGAAATGGAACCAACACCAACAATGATGGAAGTGCCCCAATCAATGAACCAGAGTGGCAGCAGTTGATGGCCAATCAAAACCGTCTGATCGAACTGCTCTCTCAGTCCATCAACAACAATCAAGCCCGACAAGCTACAGCTTCCGAAACTCCAACTCCAACTCCACCACCCTAAAGAACTAGTATGTCAGAATTTATGAGGATGCGTCCACCAACTTTTTCGAGCAGCACAGAGCCCATGGATGCAGATGATTGGCTCCGGGCGATTAGTAAGAAGTTGGACATCGCCAATTTCACGGATCGTGAGAGGGTGTTGTTCGCTTCGCACCAGCTTATGGGTCCATCTTCCGAATGGTGGGACAACTTCAGTATCTCGCATGCTGATGCTCAAGCCATCACCTGGAATGAATTTGTGCGAGCTTTCCTCCATGCACATATCCCTTCTAGCATGATGACCCTCAAGAAGAAGGAGTTTCATTCATTGCGCCAAGGCAACCTCTCCATGAATGAGTACCTGCACAAGTTCAATCAATTGGCATGATATGCACCTAACGATGTTGCAAAGGATGAAGACAAGCAGGAAAGATTCCTAGAAGGACTCAATGATGATTTGTCTGTACAGCTGATTTCCCAAGATTATACTGACTTCCAGCAGCTAGTCGACAAGGCGATTCGTCAAGAAGGCAAACATCGGGAGATGGAAAACCGCAAGAGAAGAATGACTCCACAGAAGTTCAACTCTGGAAGTTTTTCTAGAGCTAGAGGGACTTCATCATATCAGGAAAAATCCCAGCCAACAGCAGACAACCCAGTCAACTTGGAGTCCTCCAACACATCTGATAGTGATCAGGCACAGAATGACCCATCCTATGTTGCAGGCATTACGTGCTTCAATTGCCATGAGGTTGGGCATTTCGCCAGTAAATGTCCAAAGAAAAGTAGACAGCAAATCCAGCCAACCCTGAACTCAACATCATGCAAACAAACAAGAAGCCATAGAATTCAGGAAAAGGGCGTCTGTACAATGTCACAGCTGAAGTTCTGTCAGATGATGAGTAGGATGCGAACGACGATAATTCCAGTTGAAGACCTAGCATTTCCCAGCTTTCTTTCTAGCCAGTACGAATCTTGGGGACGAGATTCCTTTTAAGGGGGGAGTTTGTAACATCCCAAAGTACTGTTACCAAAATAAAATAAAATAAAGTTACCATTTTATTGGATTTTCTGAAATTTGATAGAGTTATATTGCTTTAATTGAATCTCTGAAATTTTAAAAGCCAAAAGTAAAATTTATTTGAAGTTCTTGAAGTTTTGTTGGTTTTAAATTGAAAAATAAAAGCTAAATTAATTTATGGAATTTTTTGGAATTTTAAAGCTTTTTACAAAGTATTTTTAAAAACAAAATAATCTATTTGCAAAATTAAAAGGCCAACTTTAAGTTGGAAATAATTTTATTAAGTCCAAAATAAATAAGGGAATTTCTGTGAATTTTTCAATAATTTTTGGATTTACTTTGCTATTTTCTAAAGCCAAAATGATTTAACCGAGTTATTAAAAGTGCTAAATCATTTAAAAATCTGGAAAACCTCCTTGGGCCGAAACTCTCTCTAGCCCATTTCCTCCTCGCGCGCCTTCGGCCCACTCGGCCCGCACGCACAACCGCTCCCCTCTCCCTTCCCCCACCATCCGATTAAATCGGACGGCCATCCATCTCCCCACGCCTTCCGCCTCCTCCGCACCGTCGGATCAAAATCCGACGGCCACGTCTCCTTCTTCCTCCTCGCTCTCCCCCTTCCTCACGGAGCCGCACGCGTCCACCATGGCTGCCGTGCCCGAAGCTCCACAACGGCCGCCCCTTAACTGCCCCGCATCCCCCGTGTCCACGCGCATGACCTGGCGCCCCAACCGCCTCCACCCCCACGTTCTTCTCCCTCTCTCCACGACCGGTTCACCTGCGCGCCCAACCGCCGCCGCCACGTTCACCGCACACGATCTCCTCGCCCCGGCCTCCCCACGGCCTATAAAGGGGAGCACCGTGTGCGCCACCCTTCACTCATCCAAACTCCCCCACCCATTTCCCTCTTCCCCTCTTGGCTTCGTCGTATTTTGCGGTTGAAGACCTCCGGTCGAGCGCCCTTTCTTCCTCATTGCCGGCGCCGTCCAAGCCACTCTGCCCCGGCCGACCCCGTATTCAGCATCGCCGCCACCTCGCCGACCCCGTGCGCGCGCTAGCTTCGTCGGAGAGCCACCCAAACGCCGCCGCCTCGTCGACTCCAAAACCGCCGCCGCCAAAGTCTCGCGGCGCGAATTCTTCGCATCTCCGCGCATATAGGGTGAGCCTCGTTCGTGGGACTCCTCTTCCATTTGGCGCCCTCGCCGGCCATTATCGACCCTCCGCGGCGCGAGCACGCTGAGCCGCCGCCGCCATCGCCACGTGGCCTTGCCACCTAACCCGCCACCTACGCCGGATCAAGATCACGTTGCCCCCTCGCCACAGTCCACCCACGTGGCACGCCCACATGTGCACGGTCCACCCTTAGCTTCAAACTCCGTGGACTTAGTCCACATGAGCCGTGAGACCGACATGTGGGTCCCACATGTCAGAATTTCTTTTAATTCATTTAAATCCCAAAAATCAGCCGCTGACTTCATCTTGCGCAATAAAGCCATTTTCCTTTAGAAAAATAATTCCCAAAATTCAGAAAAAACCTAGTTTTATCATTTTATGTAATTTCAAACTTCGGAAGCTCATATCTTTTGCATCCGAACTCCGATTGAGCCCATTCAAATTTCTAAATTTATGTAAATTCAAGATCTAGCGAACTAAACCAAAATTATTCAATTTGGAGTTAATGTGAATCTTATTTGAATTTAGTTTGAATTTAGCTTATTTTCGCGTATAGATTTCGACGACTTCGGAGAGTTAGATTTCGACGTCGTTTGAGAGCAACTATTTGAGCAAGGCAAGTTACATTCTTGATCATATTTGTACTCATTATTTAAAATTATTTATATTCTGTTTCAAATTATTACTGCATGCTTATTTATATTCAGTAATTTAATTTCCTGTTTAAATTTATAGTTATGCCTAAAATCCTTTATATGACCAGTTTTGATAATTGAGTCAAATATGTTGTCACCCTAGTCAAAACCTGGTTGATACGATAGTATGAACTGGGATCATTTTGGAAAATATTGTGCTTAGCCATGCTTATAGACCAAATATTTTTCATTTGGGGAAGTTCAGCAAAAAATCAACTATTGTTTAAATGGTACCCTTGGCATTGGTGTGTCATGGGAGTTTTATAAATGACTTTAGAAAACAAAATAAAATGATGGTTTGGACTTGGGCGAATTGGTTGTCTGGTGGGTGCAGGTTTATGCACGGCTCAACCGGTAGGTTGAGGCCTAGGGTTCTCGCTGGTTGTCGCCTGTCGCTTAAGGACCGGTCTTCGAGCCGCATCTTGCTAAGACACATCGTACTACCACATGTCTTGTATGGGCAAGACTTGGCTAATTAATTTGCAAAGTTCCATCATGGTCGTTCCTATTGATGCAGTGAGTAGTTTTTCATGACTCTTGTTAGTCCCACCTGGCGCAAGAGGGGGCCTGAACTCTGCGGACGGGTAGTCCAAAGGGGGCGAAACCTTAGCGAGGGAGGACTATGGTGGAATGATGCATTGTCAAGGCCTCGTGATGATCACTTAGTCGCACACCTTCGGAAGTGTGTCAGACGAACATTAAAAGTTGATTATCTCGTGTGGGTAAAGTTGTACAACCTCTGCAGAATGTCAATCTATTCGAATAGCCATATCCACGGTCATCGACATGCTGGCAAAGCCACTCAAAGTTAGACTTCGATTTCAAAATGTTTTTGTAAAATAGTTTGACATGGATGGGTGTACATGAGAAAAGTTATGGGTTGAAGCCCCGGGTTGGTGCCCGTGTTTATGTTGGTGTTAGGTTGGTGCCTACACTATCTTTATCAATACAAAATCAGTTTTGGATTTTATAAAACTTGAGCTTTTGAACTTAGTATGGTATTTAATGTCAAATGCTGTTTTTGCACAAATAAACCTATAAGCCATCCTTTGTTACATCCATGAATGCATGTCATTCTGTTATTTGACGGGTGTAATTTGCGAGCACGGAAGTTGTGCTCATACTTGCTTAATGCAAATAAATTTTAGAGGAGAAGGACTTCGCTTCAGGTTTGGATCGTGACGACTAGGCCGCTACCCTAGTCAATTGCCTGTGGCAGATCAGCTGGACTCCACTACTTTTCTTCGTCTTCCACTGTGTTTATTTAATGTTGCCCTATAAGGCTATCTTGTAATCAACTCTGTTGTTAATTTATAAATTTTAGCGTTTATAGTTGTGTTATCACATTTGTTTACTGTGTGGGCTAGCCACTGATCATGGGACTAGTTCAGTTATGCATAGAAGATCTGGGATGTTAATCTCGGGTCTTTACAAAGTGGTATCAGAGCCATGTCGACTGTAGGTCGTGACCTAGTTAGAATGGCCGTTAGTTGAAAACTTCAAAACTTATTTTATAAACAAGAAAAATAATTTGTCCTCTCCTCATCTTGGTCGTCTATCTATAGCTTCCTTATAGAAATTCTTCCTTTACCATTTTATAATGTTAAATGGATCCCCTTTCCTTATAAACTTCTATAGATGGTCAAACCAATACGTTCAAGACCACAAAGCATGAAGCTACCAAGGAAGCATCGTCATCAACAACCACGAGCAGAAGATGCGTTGTCAGCCAAGCCATATAGTTAGTTTGCCAAGACTCATTCTGTGTATTGAGTTGTTTCACCAAATTAAAAGAGTCTCGATCGATAGAACGTTGTGTTAAGTTTGTCTGAAAAGCTTTTAGGTTGGTTCTTTCATTTGGGAGGGTTATTTTGCTCTATCCCCTTAGTTCTTCATAATTGTCTCTCCTTTATCCCTTGTCTCCTTCCCTAACTCCCTGGAGTAACCAGCAGATGGTGAACACTCGTCACTATGGAAATGGAACCAACACCAACAATGATGGAAGTGCCCCAATCAATGAACCAGAGTGGCAGCAGTTGATGGCCAATCAAAACCGTCTGATCGAACTGCTCTCTCAGTCCATCAACAACAATCAAGCCCGACAAGCTACAGCTTCCGAAACTCCAACTCCAACTCCACCACCCTAAAGAACTAGTATGTCAGAATTTATGAGGATGCGTCCACCAACTTTTTCGAGCAGCACAGAGCCCATGGATGCAGATGATTGGCTCCGGGCGATTAGTAAGAAGTTGGACATCGCCAATTTCACGGATCGTGAGAGGGTGTTGTTCGCTTCGCACCAGCTTATGGGTCCAGCTTCCGAATGGTGGGACAACTTCAGTATCTCGCATGCTGATGCTCAAGCCATCACCTGGAATGAATTTGTGCGAGCTTTCCTCCATGCACATATCCCTTCTGGCATGATGACCCTCAAGAAGAAGGAGTTTCATTCATTGCGCCAAGGCAACCTCTCCATGAATGAGTACCTGCACAAGTTCAATCAACTCGCCTGATATGCACCTAACAATGTTGCAAAGGATGAAGACAAGCAGGAAAGATTCCTAGAAGGACTCAATGATGATTTGTCCGTACAGCTGATTTCCCAAGATTATACTGACTTCCAGCAGCTAGTCGACAAGGCGATTCGTCAAGAAGGCAAACATCGGGAGATGGAAAACCGCAAGAGAAGAATGACTGCACAGAAGTTCAACTCTGGAAGTTTTTCTAGAGCTAGAGGGACTTCATCATATCAGGACAAATCCCAGCCAACAGCAGACAACCCAGTCAACTTGGAGTCCTCCAACACATCTGATAGTGATCAGGCACAGAATGACCCATCCTATGTTGCAGGCATTACGTGCTTCAATTGCCATGAGGTTGGGCATTTCGCCAGTAAATGTCCAAAGAAACAGTAGACAGCAAATCCAGCCAACCCTGAACTCAACATCATGCAAACAAACAAGAAGCCGTAGAATTCAGGAAAAGGGCGTCTGTACAATGTCACAGCTGAAGTTCTGTCAGATGATGAGTAGGATGCGAACAACGATAATTCCAGTTGAAGACCTAGCATTTCCCTGCTTTATTTCTAGCTAGTACGAATCTCGGGGACGAGATTCCTTTTAAGGGGGGAGTTTCTAACATCCCAAAGTGCTGTTACCAAAATAAAATAAAATAAAGTTACCATTTTATTGGATTTTCTGTAATTTGATAGAGTTATATTGCTTTAATTGAATCTCTGAAATTTTAAAAGCCAAAAGTAAAATTTATTTGAAGTTCTTGAAGTTTTATTGGTTTTAAATTGAAAAATAAAAGCTAAATTAATTTATGGAATTTTCTGTAATTTTAAAGCTTTTTACAAAGTATTTTTAAAACCAAAATAATATATTTGCAAAATTAAAAGGCCAACTTTAAGTTGGAAATAATTTTATTAAGTCCAAAATAAATAAGGGAATTTCTGTGAATTTTTCAATAATTTTTGGATTTACTTTGCTATTTTCTAAAGCCAAAATGATTTAACCGAGTTATTAAAAGTGCTAAATCATTTAAAAATCTGGAAAACCTCCTTGGGCCGAAACTCTCTCTAGCCCATTTCCTCCTCGCGCGCCTTCGGCCCACTCGGCCCGCACGCACAACCGCTCCCCTCTCCCTTCCCCCACCGTCCGATTAAATCGGACGGCCATCCATCTCCCCACGCCTTCCGCCTCCTCCGCACCGTCGGATCAGAATCCGACGGCCACGTCTCCTTCTTCCTCCTCGCTCTCCCCCTTCCTCACGGAGCCGCACGCGTCCACTATGGCTGCCGCGCCCGAAGCTCCACAACGGCCACCCCTTAACTGCCCCGCATCCCCCGTGTCCACGCGCATGACCTGGCGCCCCAACCGCCTCCACCCCCACGTTCTTCTCCCTCTCTCCACGACCGGTTCACCTGCGCGCCCAACCGCCACCGCCACCGCCACGTTCACCGCACACGATCTCCTCGCCCCGGCCTCCCCATGGCCTATAAAGGGGAGCACCGTGTGCGCCACCCTTCACTCATCCAAACTCCGCCACCCATTTCCCTCTTCCCCTCTTGGCTTCGTCGTATTTCGCGGTTGAAGACCTCCGGTCGAGCGCCCTTTCTTCCTCATTGCCGGCGCCGTCCAAGCCACTCTGCCCCGGCCGACCCCGTATTCAGCATCGCCGCCACCTCGCCGACCCCGTGCGCGCGCTAGCTTCGTCGGAGAGCCACCCAAACGCCGCCGCCTCGTCGACTCCAAAACCGCCGCCGCCAAAGTCTTCGCCGCTGGCGAATTCTTCGCATCTCCGCGCATATAAGGTGAGCCTCAGGTTCGTGGGACTCCCCTCTTCCATTTGGCGCCCTCGCCGGCCGTCATTGTGCAGCCCTCCGCCGGCGAGCACGCGCTCGAGCCGCCGCCGGCCACTGCCTACGTGGCCTTGCCACCTAACCTGCCACCTCACGGCCAGATCAGCATCACGTTGCCCCCCTCGCTCGCGTGTCCACCCACGTGGCACGTCCACATGTGCACGGTCCACCCCCTTAGCTTCAAACTCCCGTGGACTTAGTCCACATGAGCCGTGAGACCGACATGTGGGTCCCACATGTCAGAATTTCTTTTAATTCATTTAAATCCCGAAAATCAGCCGCTGACTTCATCTTGCGCAATAAAGCCATTTTCCTTTAGAAAAATAATTCCCAAAATTCAGAAAAACCCTAGTTTTATCATTTTATGTAATTTCAAACTTCGGAAGCTCATATCTTTTGCATCCGAACTCCGATTGAGCCCATTCAAATTTCTAAATTTATGTAAATTCAAGATCTAGCGAACTAAACCAAAATTATTCAATTTGGAGTTAATGTGAATCTTATTTGAATTTAGTTTGAATTTGGCTTATTTTCGCGTATAGATTTCGACGACTTCGGAGAGTCAGATTTCGACGTCGTTTGAGAGCAACTATTTGAGCAAGGCAAGTTACATTCTTGATCATATTTGTACCCATTATTTAAAATTATTTAAATTCTGTTTCAAATTATTACTGCATGCTTATTTATATTCAGTAATTTAATTTCCTGTTTAAATTTATAGTTATGCCTAAAATCCTTTATATGACCAATTTTGATAATTGAGTCAAATATGTTGTCACCCTAGTCAAAACCTGGTTGATACGATAGTATGAACTGAGATTATTTTGGAAAATATTGTGCTTAGCCATGCTTATAGACCAAATATGTTTCATTTGGGGAATTTCAGCAAAAAATCAACTATTGTTTAAATGGTACCCTTGGCATTGGTGTGTCATGGGAGTTTTATAAATGACTTTAGAAAACAAAATAAAATGATGGTTCTGACTTGGGCGAATTGGTTGTCTGGTGGGTGCAGGTTTATGCACAGGCTCAATTGGGTAGGTTGAGGCCCAAGGTTCTGTTGGTTGTCGCCCAGGTCAGTTAAGGACAGGTCCAAAGGGGGCGAAACCTTAGCGAGGGAGGACTATGGTGGAATGATGCATTGTAAAGGCCTCGTGATGATCACTTAGTCGCACACCTTCGGAAGTGTGTCAAACGGACATTAAAAGCTGATTATCTCGTGTGGGTAAAGTTGTACAACCTCTGCAGAGTGTCAATCTATTCAAATAGCCGTGTCCACGGTCATGGACATGCTGGCAAAGCCACTCAAAGTTAGACTTCGATTTCAAAATGTTTTTGTAAAACAGTTTGACATGGATGGGTGTCCATGAGAAAAATTATGGGTTGAAGCCCCGGGTTGGTGCCCGTGTTTAAGTTGGTGTTAGGTTGGTGCCTACACTATCTTTATCAATACAAAATCAGTTTTGGATTTTATAAAACTTGAGCTTTTGAACTTAGTATGGTATTTAACGTCAAATGGTATTTAATGTCAAATGTTGTTTTTGCACAAATAACCCTATAAGCCATCCTTTGTTACATCCATGTATGCATGTCATTCTGTTATTTGATGGGTGTAACTCGCGAGCACGGAAGTTGTGTTCATACTTGCTTAATGCAAATAAATTTCAGAGGAGAAGGACTTCGCTTCAGGTTTGGATCATGACGACTAGGCCGCTACCCTAGTCGATTGCCTGTGGCAGATCAGCTAGACTCCACTACTTCTTCTTCGTCTTCCGCTGTGTTTATTTAATGTTGCCCTGTAAGGCTATCTTGTAATCAACTCTGTTGTCAATTTATAAATTTTAGCGTTTATGGTTGTGTTTTCACATTTGTTTACTGTGTGGGCTAGCCACTGATCATGGGACTAGTTCAGTTATGCACAGAAGATCTGGGATGTTAATCCCGGGTCTTTACAAATTGTTTCTCTTTGAGTTCAAATCTGCCTGCGATGACATCGTAATCTACCAAGTTCAACCAACATGTCATTGTTAATAGAAAACAAGGAAACAAAACACAGTGTATATGTCCCTATGAACTACTAGGTTCTGAAGTTTTTAACAGTCGCTCACACTCAAGCTTATACCAAGTTCTTACAAGATATTACCAATGTAGCAAGGAACTGGTGCAACCGGTGGCTGGTTCATGATACTCTCACTTGTGATGAGCCCAACAATTGCGAGGAACGGTACTTGCTGAGTTAGTAGGAAGTGGAGCTCGGAAGGCTAGTATATAGCAAAGGAGTAGCAATTGTTCAAATTAGTATGCAATGTTGAAAAGTAGTTCAAACTACTAGTCACAAGTCTGGTCCTAGTCTAAACCAGGCCTACCTAGAGTAACCCATAAGCACGACTAGTAGCAACAATGAAAGGCCAACACAAGAACTATCAAAGCAAGCGAGCAATGGATGACTATGTCAATCGGAACAAGGAAATAAATGTCAAGAAAGGAGGCCGCTTTGAATTTTGTTTTTTTTTCTTCTTCTTCTCTCGTTTTTTTCTTCTCTTGTTTTTTTATCTTTCTTCTCCTTTTTTTTTTCTTCTCTTTCTTTTCTTTTCTTTTTTTACCTCAGAAAGCTGATGGGAATCAAAAACTTTTTTTTCGGTCTACTACAGTAACCAAAACCGTGCGCTGCAGCAAGTAGGGTTTTTATCTCGGGATGCTACAGTAACCGGAATTTTTACTATAGCACCGTGCAGAAATTTTTCCCCTAATTCTTTCCCTTTTTTCCTTCCTTTTCCTTTTTTTACCTCAGAAAGCGACTGGGAATTGGAAACCTTATTTTTCTCGTGCTGCTACAGTAACCAAAACCGCATGCTATGGTAACCGGGCGTCGCTAAAGTACCCTGATTACCAAAATTCTGTCGCTTGCTGATCCCACGCTGGACTCGGTGGTCTCGGGCGTTGCTGGACTCGGTGGATGCCGCAGCAGCAAGGCTAGTTGTGGTGGCAGTGCCAAGGAGCGGTGGCATCGAACTGGTGGCGGTAGTAGGGCTTGGTGGTCGCCGTGACAAGCAAGAGGAAGCGGCGGCAAAAGCACTGGATGTTGGGGCTGCGGCAAGGGGTGGAAGAACAACACTAGACAACTTGCAAGAGACTCTAAACTATAACTAATCTAGACAGAAACAAGCATAAGACACGACGATGCAATCTACAATTCAAAGATGCAAAAACTGAAAAGAACAATGCGAGGCTCAAATTGGTTTGGACGATGAACTAAACCTATATTTTTTTTTGTTGTGTACTTTAGGGGGAAAAAATCTCACCGATGAACTGTAGCTCTGACACCACTTGATGAACCCGAAAGTCCTATTTTTGTCCCGATCTTTCGATGAGAAGGATACGTTCGGTGGTAGTCGCTCAACTCTCACGATCCTAGCTACAAACACGCAAGGCCCGAAACCACGCAATCGCTGAACTGCTCGGCAAGTCGTTATCAACCGTGCATAAATACCCGGTTGACCTGATCACGAAGATCGATTCCTACAGACACCGAAGAAGCACGCAAGAACAAGATAAATAAGCAATCTGAAATTGCAAATATGAATGAAATACTTGATAAATTGGGATTCTGAAGCGGTATTATGGTTGGTCTAGTCGACACAAGCCAATATACGAAGTTGCATGGAAGCTAACTTTTAACTAAACAAAATTCGAGGAACTAAAGGAATGGCGGCAACTATCTATAGGAGAAGGGGGAGGCGGCGTGGGTACTGTTCACACGGAACAATACCACATGAATAGTAACCCTAGGTTGCCATATGGGCCAGGGAGGTGGTTGGCCCAAATACCCTAAAGTGGTGGCTGTCCTTTGGACCCAATAATTGATACAACGCCCTCGGCCCAATGTGAGGTGGCACAGCACCAGATATAAGTGAAGTAACTTCGTCGTCGTCGGCCCCTTCGAGTAGAGTTTGACGCACCCGAATCGATGGCAATGGAGTAGCCCGGTTGGAGGTGGAGTAGCGGTCGTATCCAGCGGGTTGATGTCCTCATCAGCCTACGTATCAGGGGTTCACCTACATGGTTGGAACTCAAGAACGTTGGAGGGTAGAGGTGCTACTCTACGCCAACGTCCAAGATGACATGGCCTTCCATACCATCGATGCTTCGATTCCACACGACTCCTTCCCGGCTAGCATCCAAGACGCTGCTCAAGAGACTATACAATGACCTTGACACATCTACGACCATCAGTTCAACGGCACTGCATTCCACTACCATCCATTCCACTACCCTACCAGCTACCACAGTACCTTCCACTCTATCGGGATGAGGATTTTTCGGACTTGACTCATCAGGTGGACCTGACAGTTGTGATGGACCACTCCTACCATACTACCCTAGATGAGCTATGTATTGTCCACCTTTGCCTCAAGGAAGGCTACGCTACCCCAGTAGAGCCTTCTGAGCCCGCGACGAAGAGGTGTAAGATGAGCAAAAAGAAGGAATACCTCAGCCAGTTCTAGGTGAAGGAGTACACCCCGAAGGACTTAGACTTTAGACCTTTTTATTTTAGAATTTCCGTTAGACGAGAATTGTGAGCTATCGTTCCTTCTGTGATAGCCACAATGGATTAATAAAATAAAATAAAGAACTATTTTGGAAAAAGTTGTTCTTTTGCCTTATGTTTCTTTGGTTCTTGGGTTGTTCCAAATGTATCCCTCTTAGTTTTCTCTTCTTCTTTTCTAAGTCTTTGGAGATCTAGCAGATGGTCACTACTCGCACCAGCAGCGGCAGGGCAAGCGGTCAGGGCAATGAGAACATAGACTATCAAGACAACCCGATGCCGCCACCACCACCTCCACCTCCAGCTAATGGACCCGACTAGCATCACAAGATGGCCAACCAGTCCCATCTGGATGATCTGCTCGCTCAATTCCTCAACAGCACTCAGAACTTGCAGGCAACAGTAGCCCATGCTCCACCTCCATCACCTCAAAGGACCAGCATGTCAGAGTTCATGAGGATGCACCCTCCAACCTTTTCAGGTAGCATAGAGCCCATGGATGAAGATGATTGGCTCTGGGCAATTGGTAAGAAGCTGCATATTGCTCAGTGTACTGACCATGAGAGGTGCTATTCACCTCCTATCAGCTTATGGGACCAGCTTCTGAGTGGTGGGTCATCAACATGTTTCACGATGATGACCAGGCCATTACCTGGACTAAGTTTGTCTGGGCCATTCGACGTGCACATATTTATGCTGGCATGATGACCCTCAAGAAGAAGAAATTTCGCTTGTTGCACCAGTGCAACCACTCGATGAGCGAGTATCTGCATAAGCTCAATCAGCAAGCTCATTATGCTGCAGAAGATGTGGCCAAGGATGAAGACAAGTAGGAACTGTTGGTGATATGCCCTAGAGGAAATCATGGAGATGATTGTATCACGTCTATGTTTATGAGTTCTTGAATAAATGTTATTCTGTTCCTTGAATGAATCGTTAGTTCTGAAGATCAACGAGTATGTGACTTGTTGGTGAAACTCTTCGACTTGTATGATGTCGTTCTAAAAGTATCCCTAGTTGAATGTCACTGATCGAAACACCAGTGACTCTACTACCAGTGCATATATTGATTGATGACCATGTTTCACCGGTCATGGATATAGGGATATCGAATCAATAATGTGAACACATGTTAGAGAACATGGGGTTGGATTGACCCACCTTGAGACACAATTGAGATTGTTATGATTATGTGTGTCATTAGTTGGTCTCAAGCAATGATGATGTATAATCCTTAGACCTGAGATCAGCATGGTTCCCTACATGTGTAACAACACTCTTAAGAGTTGCCGAATGCTACTCGTAGCTGGGTAGTTATAAAGGTAGCTTTCGGGTATGCTATGAAACATGCGGAGGGATATGACTGGTCGGATATTTGATTTGCCCCTCCTAACATAATGGGAGAGATGTCTCTAGGCCCCTCAAAGTGGTCGGATAAAGAAAGTGCATGGCCATGCCACTAGTGGTCGAAGTGTTCGACCACATAAGGTTATCCGACAACTCGATCGAGAAAGTATTGAACAGTCCATGGATGACACATTATCTCACCTGGAGTTCAAACCAGATATCGTGAGGCAAAGGGAGAATACTAGAGTAAGTCGCTTTGTTCGATCAGGTCCAAACAAGTTGTATGGTGATACGAGCAAGTCGTAGACTGATCGAACGAAATCACAGAGTGGTCGAAACCTGGTCGTAAGGAGTTACGAACTGGTCGTATAGAAATAGGACCTGGTCATAAGTGATGAGGACCTAGTCATAGATCATATTGCATTAAGGTTCGTCCGATATAATTTGTGTGTATTCGGGAATCGTTATGTCCTGCTAGGGACCACTATGACTCGTGGTCGGAAAGGGTTTCCGAGTCACAACCGATTACACATAAACCTAACGGGTCACACACTTAATGGGATGGAACAAACCAGTATGAATACGATTCGTTAAACGTGTTCGGATAGGATCCAACACAGGGCACTATATAAGGAGATGCTTGAGGCTAGTGTGGGGGGACACGCGAGACAGACACATGAGTTGTTTCCACCGAAACCCTAGCCACCATCTTCTTGAGAGAGCTTTCCCGTGCGACTTGGTGCTAGCACACCGGCGTACGGTTGTTCCTTCTCTAAACGTGTGGATACCATAGATGCGCTACTGCGATCGCTGTTGCGCTAAGGACGATCCACAATCTTCACAAAGAACTGCAGAGATTGCTAGAGGAGACGATCGACTACGAGGACGTTGGACGATCATCTACGACCACGACATCGGCGCGTTCTTCGTGGGACTAGGCTGTTCTAACTCTACTTCCGCTGCACTGCGCGTCTGGTGGTAATGATCTGTGTAGTTTTTTATCTAGATCGGTCGCATATACTGGATATATGGCAATAGTAGATTCGATCTATTACTGGTTTGGTCTGATAACCTAGATTGGTTCATATGAATGAAATGATCTAGGCACTGGTCGATAGGATCGATCTTTGTTCGGCGATTGTAGATGGAATTTTCAAGGAGGCACAAATAAAGAGCACCATATGATTCACTTGACCTATTTTTCGGCTACCTTGCCTGATACTCATACCGGTCGGAATTCCGCCATCGGAAGTATGTTGCAGTGGGTGGTCGTATAAAGGGATTGATCATATTGGTTCGGAACAGGGTTAATATGATTAATCCAATGATTTCCAAGGCTCGGATATGTGAATAAGATTCATATCTCGGGAAATTTTTTCGAGAGCGCTGCCCTCGACCAGCCGTGATGGGGTTTCGTACCGTGCGTTATAGATAGTATGTGTTTATGTGGCCCGATAGAATTAGATTATATGCATAACTTGTTTTTGCAGGGTTTAATGTGAATAGTGTGGCCCATTGTGTATGTGATGCATGAATGGATTTTCATGGCCTGCGTACCGACATGTGATGCTTGAAATTATCCTATGTAATTCTTTACTAGCGTTTAGGAGTAAATGCTTAGTAGATGAATGTGGTCGGAGACTTCTAGCATGGTGGTCGGAGAACAGGAAGCATGCTGATGGAGATCGACATGTTAAGGGCCATACTATTTCACAGTTTAATTTGATTATGTGTGAATATTTGAGTTTATTCCTGTTTTGTTATTTAACCATATTTTATCATTAGATGTTTTGACATGATAGAATAGTATCCCTCAAGAAAATTAAGTAAAATTGATGCCTTTTCAATTGCTGCACCTATCACAATTTTGATCGTTAATTGGCAGGTCTACCAAAGTAGGGTGCCATTAACTATCTTAATAAGATGGGGTGGGTGTCGGACACCCACATGCATAGTGTTGGTTTGACTTGACAAGGCTATCAAAATAGTTTTGGGCCTTGAGGCATGGTGTTGGAAGCCGGGGCATAAAGATGCCACCCAACAAACAAGAGTCATATGCGATATGATTGGCAAGAGGTTGCCTACCTTAAATCACTAGGTTTCTAGCAGTGATGCCAAAGCTCACTAGAACTTATTGACTTACGGATCTTGGACTCACTATATGTTGTTTGAGGGAAACATGGTTTATAGTGGGAGTATCTTTTATTATCTATTGTTAAGTTGAGTTTTACCACTGGTCGTATGGTGATACGACCAGGTCTAGACAAGTCGTATGGTGATACGAGTAGGTCGTAGACTGGTCGAACATAACAACTGACATGAGTGATTAATAGAAGGTATTTCATAAACATAGTGCTGAATCTTTGCATATATTTTCTATTGTAGATCATGGCACCTACTACTTCTTCTGCACCTACCTTTCATTTGCGATCTAGTCTTGAAAAGGAAAAGTTGAATGGTTTAAATTTTATTGACTGGTTTTGAAATCTGAGAATTGTTCTCAAACAAGAAAAGAAGGAATATGTTCTAGAGAATCCCTATCCTGAGGAACCGAGTGCTGATGCTACTCGAGCTGAAAAGAATGCTTATGAGAAGCATTGCAATGACGCAGTCGATGTGCACTGCCTAATGCTTGCAACCATGAATTCTGAGCTTCAGAAGCAATATGAGACCACAGATGCTTACAATATGATTGTGAGTCTGAAGGGTATGTTTCAGGATCAAGTAAGGGCAGAGAGGTACAATACCTCTAAGGCAATGTTTTCTTGCAGGCTATCAGAAGGTAACCCAGTCAGTCCTCATGTGATCAAGATGATTGGTCTCATTGAGAGCTTAGAAAAGCTTGGTTTTCCCCTTAGCCAAGAGTTGGCTACTGATATGATTCTTCAATCGCTACCTGCAAGCTTTGAGCCCGTCATACTGAATTTTCATATGAATGGTATGGAGAAATCAATGACCGAATTACATGGTATGCTTAAGGGTGCTGAGGAGAGCATCAAGAAAAGTTCCAATAATATGATGATGGTTCAAAAGACTACAACATTCAAGAAGAAGGGTAAGTCGGGAAAGGGAAAAGGCAAAGGAAAGACTAAAGATGAGATCTAGAGTCTCAAGGCTAAGCTTAAGAAGCTTAAACTAGGTCCTAAGCCTGACACAGAATGTTACCGTTGTCATGAGACTGGGCATTGGAAGAGAAATTGCAAGAAGTACTTGACAGAAACGAATAAGAACAAAGGAAGTATGACTTCCAGTTCAAGTATAAATGTTATAGAAATTAATCTTGCCACTTCTCTGACCAGTTCTTGGGTATTTGATACTGGATCGGTTGCTCATATTTGCAATTCGATGCAGGGACTAATAAGGAGTAGAAGTTTGTCAAGAGGAGATGTTGATCTTCGCGTAGGCAATGGAGCCAGAGTTGTTGCATTAGCTGTTGGAACTTTACCATTAGCTTTACTTTCAGGATTAGTTATGGAACTAAATAATTGTTATTATGTTCCAGCGTTGAGCAAAAATATTATTTCTGCTTCATGCTTAGGAGCAGAAGGTTATGAATTCAGAATAAAGAACAATTATTGTTCAATTTATTTTGAAGATATGCTTTATGGCCATGCTCCATTGGTGAATGGATTGTATGTTTTGAATCTTGAGGATATGCCTATTTATAACGTTAATGCTAAAAGACCTCGACCCAATGAATTGAATCCCACTTTTATCTGACATTATCGACTAGGTCATATAAATGAGAAGCGCATGATGAAGCTCCATAAAGATGGTCTTCTGACCTCATTTGATTTTGAATCATTTGAAACATGTGAATCTTGTTTACTTGGCAAGATGACAAAGGCACCTTTCACGACCAGAGGTGAAAGGGCGAGTGACTTGTTGGCCCTTGTACATTCGGATGTATGTGGACCTATGAGCACTTCGGCCAGAGGTGGTTTTCAATACTTCATAACTTCTACTTATGATTTCAGCAGATATGGCTATGTCTACTTGATGAGACAGAAGTCGGAATCCTTTGAAATGTTCAAAGAATTTCAAAATGACGTACAAAATCAACTTGGCAAGACAATCAAATGTCTACGATCAGATCGTGGAAGTGAATATTTGAGCCATGAGTTTGGTGATCATCTAAAGAAGTGTGGAATTGTTCCACAACGCACTCCGCCGAGAACGCCTCAATGGAATGGGGTGTCTGAACGACAGAACCGAACATTGTTGGACATGGTTTGGTCAATGATGAGCCAATCTGATCTTCCATTACAGTTCTGGGGATACACTCTAGAAACAGCGGCTTTCACTTTAAATAGGGTTCCATAAAAATAGTAGAGAAGACACCATATGAGATATGGACCGGGAAGTGTCCCGGTTTGTCTTTTCTCAAGGTATGTGGTTGTGAGGCGTATGTCAAACGTTTGACATCTGATAAACTCACACCGTTTGACGTCTGATAAACTCACACCCAAGTCTGATAAGTGCTTCTTTGTGGGGTATCCTAAGGAAACTAAAAGATATTAGTTTTATAAGCGGGATGAAAACAAAGTGTTGTTACCTGTAATGGTGTCTTCTTGGAGAAAGAGTATCTTTCAAAAGGAGTCAGTGGGAGTAAGGTGCAACTCGAAGAAATTCGGGAAACATCCAAAAATGTTTCAACTCCTACTGAGCCTCTACAGGATGAAAAAATGTTGTTGAACCTGTAGATGAAGCATCAGCCCCACGTAGATCTAAAATGCCACACCAATTCAGCAAGGGACGGTTGCTGATTCAACGACAGAGGCCGAGTACATTGCAGCTTCTAAAGCTGCGAAGGAAGGTGTTTGGATATGGAATTTCATTGCTGAATTGGGTATGGTTCCGAGTGCCTCAGGCCCAATGGATCTCTATTCTGACAATAATGGAGCCATTGCGCAGGCTAAGGAGCCTAGATCCCATCAGAAGTCCAAGCATATACTCAGGCGTTACCACCTTATTCGCGAATTGGTGGATAGAGGAGATGTTAACATATGCAAAATTCATACGGATTTAAATGTTGCTGATCCGTTAACAAAGTCTCTCACACAGCCAAAGCGTGAGGCACACACAAGAGCTATTGGTATTAGATACCTAAATGATTGACTCTAGTGCAAGTGGGAGACTGTTGGAAATATGCCCTAGAGGCAATCATAGAGATGATTATATTACATTATGTTCATAACATTGGATAATCTATTATTTTGTTCCTAGAATTATATCGTTAATATTTGTCATCAAGTATGTGACTTGATTGTGAAACTCTGTATTTCTGCGATAATTATTCTTAAACGTTCTCTCGTCGGAAACTTATGATGACACATATGAATAGACTAGCATATGTATTGGTTGATGACCATGTTTCTGTAACACCCCAGCCCGACATGAGCCTGGAATGCTACTAAACAAACTCTAATAATTCCAAACTAGACAATCTTAATAAATTTCGGCAGAACCTCCCTTGTAAAGTTAATTACACGAAGGTCCCAACACACAAACAATTCAAATATTAACTAAAACCTTCTTCCAAAGACATCAAAATATAATCTAAGACATGCTAAGTATCTAACATAACTAGAGAGATATGAATTTCTACTACTCATCATTATTACATGGGGGATTGGATCATATACCCTCCCTGAATTTGAAGATTTCAGGATTTACCCTCCCACCTCAATGACATGTGGGGTTACCATAGGTCAATGACATGTGGGCCAGGAGGGTAAATCCTGAATTTCCATCTAAGGGGAGGGTATATGATCAAATTTTCCTTATTACATTTAATCCATTGCATGAGACGAAACATAATAAATCTTTGGGCATCTCGCCCAATTACTAAAACAATTACGTTCTGAAGATCATTCATCTTTATTTAGTTCATGTGGCAAGTGTGTGACTAGCGACTACTTTCCCCATGCATGTCGTTCTTGGCTCTGTACCTAAAACAACAATAAAAGCAAGAGTGAGTCCACAGACTCAGCAAGTACATAAAGAAACTATAACATCAGCATCCATGTAAAGGAGATCAACAATAGAACATCTCATATGCAATGCAATGCTCAAGGGTCCTTTCTCTTTATCTTTCTTTGTGCATTACACGGTAATGCAAAGTATGCAACCGTCGCCAAGATACCCATGCCTTTGCGCGCACGCACAGGGACCAATTGCCCAATACTCCGCAAGTATTGGGGACCTCATGCCCA
The DNA here is from genome assembly GCA_036346255.1 of Ampelocalamus luodianensis. NCBI lineage: Eukaryota > Viridiplantae > Streptophyta > Magnoliopsida > Poales > Poaceae > Ampelocalamus > Ampelocalamus luodianensis. The sequence goes on from CM070632.1 coordinate 36,844,674, forward strand.
CACTCCACGAATGTGGGATCTCGGCCCGTCACATTCATGACGGGATCTCAAGGAAACATACTTGGTCACCACGTGACCAAGCCTCAACATGATCTCAATATGCACATGCTCATCATTTAAACATCATCAATTTACCACAAAACGATAACATCATATCACAACAGAGCATAAATGTATTTGGAGCATCCACCAATCTTAAACCAACATCATGCCATCAATCTCACTATACTATCATATATCGAAAAAGCACACAAACACCAATCAATCGCAACCACGAATCAAACAATGCACTTGCCTTAACCGCGTGCGAATGGAGAACGTGAAGACGGTGCTGCCTCCGGTACCAATCCCCCACCTAATACATTATGAATATAAACTAAGACTATAGTAACGAAAAATATGAATTAAATAAGCGAACTCATCAAGTAGAAAATTGCAACGCGATCCCGACTCCGCTTTCTTAAGTACTGAAATGCCCTCTGTGAACAGTCAAGTTCTAAAATTCATATCTTTCCGTACATTGGTACAAATTAGGTGTTCTTGGACTTCATTGAAAGGTAATCAAATTTCCCAACTAAGCCTAGTTGGTGAGCCCCTGATTCGGCCATCTAAAATCACTTTTAAGCTGATTAACAAAACATCGATTTCACGTCACCCTTTCTGGACAGAGCACTAAAACTAACATAACTTTCAGCTCGTTTACCCAAATTTCACGTTCTTATGCTTCCCTGAAAGCTACGACAATTATCTACAACTTTCGTTATACTGAGATCCTCTAATTCTCTCTTTAACTGATCGCAAAGGTCAGCTCACTAAAACCTGTCCAGAAACTGACAGGGTTGCAGAACAGCCGCACCAATAAAATCATAACTTTTTCTAGGGAGGTCCAAATATCGTGATCTAGTACTTCATCGAAAGCTAGAGACGTCCTCTACAATTCTCTAGGAGACATCCGGACCTGATTCTGCCCTTAGACTACTCAAAAATGTCGCCCAACCCACTCTGCTCCAACCGATCAGATTACCGATAAAACTTAATAATCAAATAATCGACTAATCGGAAGGATCGGTCTTACCCTCGAAGAACCGCTGAAGATGACACACCGAGGTCATGATCTCTCCCCTTTCCTTTCTTCTCCCCGCACTCCTTATTCTCCCTTCTTCTTGATCGGTGACCACGATGGAGATCTCCCCCCTTCTCTTCTTGGACAACACCAATGGAGGGGAAGGTTGGAGGATGAATGCTACAGCACCATGGTGCTACAAAGGCACGTGCTACGGGGAGGAGGAGCAAGGAGGGAGAGGAGGGGGCGGCCAAAGGGGAGGAGGAGGAGGGAGTGGGGCGGCTAGGGTTTGGGGGGGGAATGTGCCTCCCCCCCCTTGGCCGGCCACCTATGGGCCTCATGGGCCGAAGCCCAGGCCCAGGTTGCCGCGGTTTTACAAAAAAAACCCTTCTCCTTCCTTGTTTTGATGTTTTGCTGAAGGAAACATTCTCCCGATTTAATTATTCCTTCCCGATTTAATTATTCTCTCCCGACTAATTCCTTTCAAATACTTTTGGGGCATTACATTCTACCCCCCTTAAACGGAATTCGACCCCGAATTCTAACCACGCTTAAGCCCAGAAATATAATCACCGCTAAAATCTTACTAACATTGCCACGAACCTGCACAAACACACCAAACTCTTGATCCTTGTATCAGTCGATCTCTTCACTTTGACAACGAGCACATCTTTTAACCAGGGACGCACAACATTCCCGACTGAGACCATAAGAGTTTTAATGCAACCAACTCAAAACCATATTCTCTTAGAAGAGACTAATCCAAAATCAATGGGTTTGACAAGAAAACTTTTTCACTTTTCAAGTAGGCAGTTTAGGAATAAATGCCACACAAGCCAAAAACGAAATCACTCGAATACCAGATTTTACCCCCTTTTTTAACTGGAAGGAATCACACATACCGACAAGAACCAACTCAATTTGTAATTGACATCCGTCATAACCACAAAGTTCAAGTAAGAACTAAGAAAACATCTCACTATCCAAGATCACACCCTTTACCACAATCTTTCTTTTAAGAAATCAACTTTTTCTTAAACCATAGGATCCCAAATCATCGCATAACTCATTAACTCATTTCTCTTAAATTGGCAATCCCAAACCTATGCTCTACCGAACACAAAATCCACAATTATGCAGGTAGACTCTTCCAATCCACAATATCGTACTCTAGCCAACTTCCCCACCGAATGAATTACTTGTCAAAATAATTTCCAACACAACTCAATAGATTTCACCCACCATCACATCCCTTAATCCGTTAAGGATGAGCAATTTGAAATTCACATCACACACTCTCATATACTAGCCTCAAAGGATACTATCAATGATCATCCCACTACTCGGAATCCACTCTTATTCTACCATCTCTACACATAATCATTGGCATCCAAGGTTCTAACATGAGAATGCAAAACCTAAAATCAACCTCGAAGTCTCCTACAATGAATTTCTGGTATGATTGATAGAAAATCTTCCAATTCATTTACTAAAATTTTACATAGCTCAACAATAACCTCAATCATTAACATCCACGTTCCTCACTAATCAAGTAACCGCTCAAGGCGTTTCATGTCACCAATCTTGGACCTTCACTAAACCACACTAATCAAAATTCAACTACACGAACACAATATACCCATTCGTCATACCCTCACTATATGACTAAGATTCAAACATACCCAATCACTAATGTCAATAAATAAATATATTCTTTGACCAAGATATCCTCAAGATAATTTAACTCTCATAAGGTCACTTCATCGAGGCCGAGTCATACTTGACTATAACTCAACAATTCCCGCTATCCTCTAATTAGCATGACACTTAGGTTCCTCCACACCGCGACTCTTATTAAACTTCACCACCACAACTCTTCTGCACAATCATACTAAGTACCCAATTGTGATACTCTAATAAGTTTATCAAAAGTCCATAATTTCAATAGTCCCAATATTTCAACATGGACAAAGGTTACTGGATCATAATTCGCCATAGGTTCCACTAGTTGTAACACTAATCACTTTTATCTCATCGACAAACTTTCCATTTAAGTAGAATTCTCTCCAGGTGTTGTAAGTCGAAACCAATTCACATTATACTGCTCTTCAAATAGATTGGTTCCAAAAAAAATATCAACAATTCCAAATACTTGACCACCTCCAACCAATCACCATGCTACTCTTTATAACACTTGTCAGCACAATTTGGTTACTTCCTTATTCAAAAGGAAGAAATAAACAGATACAAAGTTCGTGCATAAGAAATCATGGCTCCTCAAGTGAGCACGAGACCAAGAGAAATAGTCAAATAGAAATGATCTCGAAATGTATCGCGAATCCACAATCGAGGGCAAAAGTCCCACAAGAAGAAATTTTCCATCTCCATAACTCATAATAAAACATTGCTATGCAAACCCAAGAAACTCTTAAGCTGAGACAACAAGAAAGTTGCGGGTTACATTTTTTTTTTTAGCTCCAACCTCAAATACTTATGGTAAACATTTTTCGTTAACACAACGAAAGCAATCTTTTTTTATTACAACATTACTTGCCAAACCAAACAAGAGATGCCTTTAATACCAAATCATATTCATCACTTGAACCAAACGGAACTGCTCCATATGTAACATTGCCCTACTAAGTTTATCTACTACATAAATCATGAGCCCCCAAAAGATTACGAATACAAAACTCCAAACATTTCATTTAACCATTATTTAAACAATCAACTTACTTTCTCTCTAGAAGATTCATCACCACTCCCACGCGTCACAATCTCTTGTATACATTATTACTAACATCAAGAATAATTCACTCTTAACAATGTTCGTTATCATCAACTCTTCCTTTATAAAGTCCCCAAAATCGACTAAATCACATGCGTTTCACTTTATCATCTCATCCTCAAATGAGAGTACACCAAATTCTTACTCCCTCTCTATAACAACCACTATATTTTAGAAGGAACCTACTACACAATTTACAAGGTTACACCAAAACCCTTTCATCAACGACATACTATTATCTGACAATTTTTACCATCGAGCAACCACATGTCACCTATAAAATCCCATAATAAACCTTTCCAAAACAAACACAGCATATTATTTCATAACATTTTTGTTATCTCCATAAGATTGCAACAGTCAACCTGTTCTAGAGTATATCTAATACACGACTACACTATCGGAGCAAGACCTCTTTTAACAATGGCATGCAACCACAATACATCCTCGTGAAACACTCGTGAATAAATCACTTTCAAATTTCAACCCTTCAACTATTCGGAATGCTCATACTTATTTAGTACCCACTAACTCCAATCTAGAGGTTATCATAAACTTTTGATGATTATTCAATCATGGATGAATTGTTGGTCCTGTATCTATTTGTACTCCCACGAGCATAAATAAGATCATCAAATATCCAATTAAAGAAAATTTCTATATTAATATCTACCAAGACGACAGTCGAACACATCTTATATTTCTCTTCCCGCACCGTTAGATTAAACCATTGAGATCAAATAATCTAACAAGTTTAGCAAACTAAACGAGTCTAGGGTCAACCACTCGTTAATGTTCCATAGTTGTTAATAACTCTATTGATTCCAATTAGGTGTAGCCATACACTTAATCACACTTCAACAAGAACTAATACCTGACATCATCAAATTAATCAACTTTCCTTCCAAGGATCTTAGTTAGGATCGATTATACACTACACTACGGACCCAACTTGATAACTCATATCATATTCACTAATTTCTCTCATTATAACCTCTCACTTAACCACGAGACGACATCGCTAAAGAGTTTAGCGTTTTCTTTCATAAAAGAACTTTTCAACTTCAAAACTCAAGATACCCAAAAGAGATATATTGAATCAAAACTTTCACGTACTACAGGACTTGCAAAAGGAAACTTTCATTAGCCAAAACATCAAGTGAAATAAATGGATCAAGCTTTCCAATGAGAGAGGCAAAACTCCAATATAAAGGTCAACCTTGACAATCAACCGAGTCCACCAGCCGCAAGAATAACTCATCGGTTGGAAAAACAATGATTGCTTAACGGGACAAATTAAGCCAATGAAAACACATCAATCCTTCTCAAAGAAACCCACCAACTGCAATGAACTACTGACCCAAAGAAATTCATCGACCACAACTGAACAAGAGTTGATCAAATTCAAATTCAAGGAAGTGGACAATTTTTTTTCAAAAGATACTCACTATTAACGCCTGTACTAAGATATCTGAGGTAACCTCTTCCCTTTTCTCTTACCACGAACAATGGTGTAACCTGGTAAAGCCCAGGGCCACAACCATGACCTCAATCCTCTCAACAAGGGGTGCTCTCACTCATAATAATCATATAATCATATTATAGGTATGTAAGATCATCTCATAACAGGAATCATCATTACAACATGACAGAAGCGTAAATGCAATGCTTGACCCACCCCATCCTACTGTGCACCAGTGTGTCAGGTTTTCAGTTAATTAACCATTAGCAATTTTTTTAACAAGCTAAGTTACCTAAGTTATTAATCTGTTCACCACGGACCTACAGCCCGCTCTGATACCAACTGTAACACCCCAGCCCGACATGAGCCTGGAATGCTACTAAACAAACTCTAATAATTCCAAACTAGACAATCTTAATAAATTTCGGCAGAACCTCCCTTGTAAAGTTAATTACACGAAGGTCCCAACACACAGACAATTCAAATATTAACTAAAACCTTCTTCCAAAGACATCAAAAGATAATATAAGACATGCTAAGTATCTAACATAACTAGAGAGATATGAATTTCTACTACTCATCATTATTACATTTAATCCATTGCATAAGACGAAACATAATAAATCTTTGGGCATCTCGCCCAATTGCTAAAACAATTACGTTCTGAAGATCATTCATCTTTATTTAGTTCATGTGGCAAGTGTGTGACTAGCAGAATACTTTCCCCCATGCATGTCGTTCTTGGCTCGGGTACATAAAACAACAATAAAAGCAAGAGTGAGTCTACAGACTCAGCAAGTACATAAAGAAACTATAACATCAGCATCCATGTAAAGGAGATCAACAATAGAACATCTCATATGCAATGCAATGCTCAAGGGTCCTTTCTCTTTATCTTTCTTTGTGCATTACACCGGTAATGCAAAGTATGCAACCGTCGCCGCATACCCATGCCTGTGCGCGCACACACAGGGACCAATTGCCCAATGCTCCGCAAGTATTGGGGACCTCATGCCCACACTCCACGAATGTGGGGATCTCGGGCCCGTCACATTCATGACGGGGATCTCAAAGGGAAACATACTTGGTCACCACGTGACCAAGCCTCAACATGATCTCAATATGCACATGCTCATCATTTAAACATCATCAATTTACCACAAAACGATAACATCATATCACAACAGAGCATAAATGTATTTGGAGCATCCACCAATCTTAAACCAACATCATGCCATCAATCTCACTATACTATCATATATCGAAAAAAAGCACACAAACACCAATCAATCGCAACCACGAATCAAACAATGCACTTGCCTTAACCGCGTGCGAATGGAGAACGTGAAGACGGTGCTGCCTCCGGTACCAATCCCCCACCTAATACATTATGAATATAAACTAAGACTATAGTAACGAAAAATATGAATTAAATAAGCGAACTCATCAAGTAGAAAATTGCAACGCGATCCCGACTCCGCTTTCTTAAGTACTGAAATGCCCTCTGTGAACAGTCAAGTTCTAAAATTCATATCTTTCCGTACATTGGTACAAATTAGGTGTTCTTGGACTTCATTGAAAGGTAATCAAATTTCCCAACTAAGCCTAGTTGGTGAGCCCCCCTGATTCGGCCATCTAAAATCACTTTTAAGCTGATTAACAAAACATCGATTTCACGTCACCCTTTCTGGACAGAGCACTAAAACTAACATAACTTTCAGCTCGTTTACCCAAATTTCACGTTCTTATGCTTCCCTGAAAGCTACGACAATTATCTACAACTTTCGTTATACTGAGATCCTCTAATTCTCTCTTTAACTGATCGCAAAGGTCAGCTCACTAAAACCTGTCCAGAAACTGACAGGGTTGCAGAACAGCCGCACCAATAAAATCATAACTTTTTCTACAGAGGTCCAAATATCGTGATCTAGTACTTCATCGAAAGCTAGAGACGTCCTCTACAATTCTCTAGGAGACATCCGGACCTGATTCTGCCCTTAGACTACTCAAAAACGTCGCCCAACCCACTCTGCTCCAACCGATCAGATTACCGATAAAACTTAATAATCAAATAATCGACTAATCGGAAGGGGATCGGGTCTTACCCTCGAAGAACCGCTGAAGATGACACACCGAGGTCATGATCTCTCCCCTTTCCTTTCTTCTCCCCGCACTCCTTATTCTCCCTTCTTCTTGATCGGTGACCACGATGGAGATCTCCCCCCTTCTCTTCTTGGACAACACCAATGGAGGAAGGTTGGAGGATGAATGCTCTGATACCATGGTGCTACGGTGCATGTGCTACAGGGGAGGAGGAGCAAGGAGGGAGAGGAGGGGGCGGCCAAAGGGGAGGAGGAGGAGGGAGTGGGGTGGCTAGGGTTTGGGGGGGAGGTGCCTCCGCCCCCTTAGCCGGCCACCTATGGGCCTCATGGGCCGAAGCCCAGGCCCAGGTTGCCGCGGTTTTACAAAAAAACCCTTCTCCTTCCTTGTTTTGATGTTTTGCTGAAGGAAACATTCTCCCAATTTAATTATTCCTTCCTGATTTAATTATTCTCTCCCGACTAATTCCTTTCAAATACTTTTGGGGCATTACAGTTTCACAGGTCATAGATATGGAGATATCAAATCAATAATATGGACACATGTTAGAGAACATGGTGTTGGATAAGACCCACCTTGAGACACTATTGAGATTGTTATGTGTCACATCCCCAAATTAATAAAGAGGTTTATTATGCATCTCATTAGCATGCATCATGTTTTGAAACTTTTTATTTAAATATTGTACTTGGAAAATCTCAAAAATACATATGAAACATACACTTTAATTGAACTCCAAAGTAAAAACTGAAATAAATGCTACTAAAGTTCCTCTGGAAATAATATATTCTAATACTATATTAATTATCTTGAATAAATATAATTGTTCCTAAATTTTTTGGACTGGTTTGAACTCTATGAAAATTCAAACACAATTTAAAGACCAACATCATGTTTGAATTTAAATTATACACTTTATATCATGAACAGTAGGGTTCAATAATTTTTATGGACACTAGACCTACCCAGGAACCCCTGTGATTTATTTCACATTTTTAGGAAATTTATTTCTAATTTTAAGCACCTGGTCAAAGTAGAGGAGTTAATTTAAATCTCGGTCAATCCCTCAGACCTAACCATGCTACTGTTCCTTGGGCTCGAGCCCGACCAGGCAAGCTGACTCGGGCGAGTCAACTAAATGCACCAAAGCATGCTGACCTTAGGATCTAGAATCAACGGCCCAGATCTTGCGACCCCTTTGGGCTGTCTGAACCTCTCCTTCGACCTGAGTCGCTCGCTCAAGATCTAACGGTCCACGTGGACTCACTAACTCTGACTCTCGCGCGTGTGTTCGTGTCACTGACAAAGCGGGGTCCACCGGTCAGCTGCTTCGTCAACCTCGCGCAGGGGCCGAGCGCCACGCGCTCGCGCTGCTCCGACATGCATAGCAACGGCGAGGCTCACACCATCAATCCACCGCCCCCATCCACCACTCCTAGAGCTTCGACACTCGACGCCGCCTCCAATGTCGTCATCGCCCGGGAATAATACCCCTCGCAACCCCCTCCTTCTCCCTCACTTCTCCTCTGTTGACCGAGGAGAGGGGAGCTTGTTCTTGCTCTATTCATGGGTGAGCTTTCTCCGCGTGATTCCTCCCTACTCTGTGATTTATCCGTTTCCATTTTTGCTAATCTCAGCTTCTCTCGTTGCTTGTAGCACCTGGACGATCGTGGTGCCATTGCAAGCTCCAGAGCACACTCCCGAGGACATCATCTTGGGGATCTTCGTCTCCGGTGAGGTACTCGAACCTTCTTTCGCGTCATATCGTGCCTTATAGCATGGTTATGAGAAACCCTAAACTTATTTCGCCAATGCACGACAGGGCTTCGTAGATTTGAAGAAATTGGGTTTTCGACCGAGGAACCAACCCTTCATCTCCCACTTTGATTTGGTAAGACATATGTCGATTAATTGCTCTTCTAGCATCCTCATAGGGTGCTTAAGCTACTCCGACCATTCATTTGTCACCTTTTTGCTCCAGTCGCTTCCTCCTCGTGAGCCGTGTTGCCACCATCTTTCTTCTCCGCGTGATTAAGAAAACACAAACATAACATCATTGCGACCCAGCCTCAAGCCTCCTCGAGCACCCTCTTTTACTCGGTAGCTTCTATTTAGCCACTAGAACCTCGGGCACCCGCTTGTATGTCGCTGCGAGCTCTCCTTTGCTTTGTGCACTTTGCCCTCGATTCTCGCCGTTGAATTTCAATCGGCGATCGACGTTCCACTTTCAACGCGATCGCCGCGCTAGCCCGGATGCAAATCGGACGGTGCCATCCGTCGTCCTCCTCTCGCTTTCATGCGGCCTTCGCCATGGCGGAGCCGCGTGGAGTGCGCGATGCCTTGTCCCATCCGGCGACCTGCGCAGTGTTTCTGTGCGATTAATGCCCGATCACTCCACCGCCCCGTTTAGTCGTCGTCTCAGCTGCTCCGTCGCTCCACAGCGACCGTGGCGGCCGGGAACCAGGCGAACAACGGTGCTCGTGCTCCTCAGCCTACGCCAGCCCCTGGTCACCTCCGTTGGCTTCCTTTCCTCTCCCGCGATTCTCTCTTGCACCCTCACGAGCTTGGCGAGCCATACCACCAACGCCCATCTCCGCCATTGCAGAGCTTGGGCTCCATGCGCGACGGGTGCTCCGGTGGCTCCTACGCCTCGATTCTTCCTCCTGCTCCTTCCTTTTTACCCACTGTGGTGCTTAACCCTCACCCTATTTTGGGTTTCCTCACTGAGCGTGAGGATTGGAGTTTTGGAGCTCGCGGCGCCATGCCCCCTTTCTTCTCCGGTCTGCGTAAGACCCCATTTCCCAATCACGCCTCCTGGAGCTTCTCTGTGGTATTGCGAAGCTCATGGTACCACCGGTGTTGCTAGTTTGGCCCGGTTGATCCTCCACGGTGAAGCTCTTCGCATCGCGGCTGACTTCGTCGCCGGGCTGCTCGATCATCCTCCGTCCACCCCAACCCGTCATCATCTTGATGAATCCACAGTGAGCTTGGCTATCCCCGTTTAGCTTTTGCTGCACCAGTGGTCATGGTTCCACTGTTTGGTCGCGCCGCGCCGCGTTAGCCTCGGCTCGCCGTCGGCTCTGATTTGAGCTCGGTTGGTCGCGTTAAGTCCATAGGACCCGTCATAGCTTCGCACCCGTCCATTTCGTAGCAAGCAGTCATCGTTTTCGTTTTAGTGTAGCACTCCCTCCACCTCGCGCCGCGCCGCGTCGGTCACCATTCGCACCGCCGGGTGCCATCAGTGCGCAATAGTGCTAGGATCCCGTTTTGGCCCTTGGCGGCGTCGCCATGGCGATTCGCCGGCGAGGCCGAGCAAGCTCGCGGCGGAAGTTCCCTGTTGTCGGGCGGAGCTCGGTCGAAGCGGCGTGGCTCGTGCTGTGTCGTCCGATCTAGAGATCTCGACCATCACTCTCACGTCGCCGCCCTCTTCTGCGCTCGGGCTGCGTCGCTCGGTTCAACCGGGGCGTCCGATCTGAGATCGGCGGCTCTCAATCGTCCACGTCTCAGTGTTAGGAAAATCCCGAAATTGCTAAGTCCAAAACTGCAGAACTTTAGGTCTTGTCATTTTGTATCTCTGTAACTATAGATCCAAATTAGATGATTCCAATTTTGTTAGCTTCCTTGTAACTTGAACTTAAATAGAAAAATAACTAGAGACCATGATAAAACCTGGAAAACCATTTTCAAAAATAGTAAACAAGTGAACTTAATACTGTTTTTCAGAACTTTATAAACTTGTAAAATGCATAACTTTTAATCTATAAATCATTTTTGTATGAATCAATTGGTTAGCTTCCACTGATAGTGTATTTGCTAGGAAAGTTGGTCTCACAAATTTTACTGTTTTTAGAAATCATAAGGATCATACTTTAGTTTAATAACCTAAACAATTTAGACAAATCATAACTCTTTCAATATAACTCCAAATGACCTGAAATTTTATATGGCTTATCACTATACCAGTAGGTAGCTACCATAAAATTTCAGCTTCAAATCTTTCTTGAAAATGTTTTTGCTACTGATTGCTAATTATGGCGAAAATAGGTTTTTAGAGAATATCTTTTGCACCACAAATCAAAATTAGGTTTTCCAGTTCCTATGTCTAGGAATATTCGTATTCTACCTTGTGTATAAATTTAGTCGCATTTGGATAATTTTTGCTTGCTCTTTTGTTTAAGTGATGCTCGTCTTATTGGTTGTTTTCGCTCTTTCGCTTAGGATTCGATATTTGCAGTAACCCAGAACGACCCTCCGCAACAATTTGAGCAACAGCAAGAAGGCAAGCAGTTTGATCATTTCCCAACTGATCCCATTACTTTAAAGTCTAATATTTTGTTTAACTTCTATGTATGCATTGCTATTTTGTTGTTAAATTGATTAGTTAATCCTCTAGTTGCATAATCAGTAGGTAAATAATTATCCTCTACTACTGAGCCTAGGTTATTTCTTTGTGATTAGAGTTCGTTGGATGAGCTCTTGTCACTTAGTAGATTCGAATAAATATTGCTTAGCCATGCCTAGTATCGGTAGTATTGGCGATCATCGACTTAGTCGGTGATCTTGATCACTCAAATGCTATTATTATTCCATTATGTCCAACCCTTGTGTTTTACCATTTTGCAAATCAAAAGCGAAAACAAAATTATATCTTGGCTTGGGCACAATGGTATGTTGGGTGATCTGTTAGGTGTGATTGGAATGGTGCCTAAGTCCCTAAGGACCGAGTTACTTGTGCCATTGATCCAAGCAATTATTGCGTGCTAACCACACGAGGGGATATGGAACCTCTCTTGACTAAGTACTTTGGAAGGTGTTAATTATGAGCTGGTGGTGGGTGTGTCCTTGTGTGTGTGTGTTGTTGGAGAGAGCATTAGCGGGCCGGTTAGGTTTGTCTAATGTGTCTTTCTCCGTGGGTTATGCTCTTAATTAGCATCGTCCATTGGAAAGCGTCTTGTTAGACTTAGCCATGCCTGCATACCAAAGGAAGTGTGCTAACCGTGGTGGTGGAAAGGCGGTCTATCATGTGGGTACATTGGTACACCTGCAGGAGTTAAAACTATTCGAATAGCCTCGTCCTAGGTTATGGACACGCTTGGTTATTTCCACAAGAACTAGACAACAACCTTTTAAAAACTTAAACTTGACATGGGTGGTATGAAGGGTACTTCATGCTATTGTTGTGGTGACTATGGGTTAGTCACTTCTAGGTTGGTGTTGTCATCTATCTATTGTTATAATGGTTTCTCTTTTATTTGAACAATAAAAGTTAATTGCAAACTTGCTTTGAATCTATTATCCTATTGCAAATGAAAACTTGCTTTATCTTGAAAATAAGTCGAGCCTCATCCACTTAAATAAAGCTTGCATGTAGTTAATTATAGTTCTGTTATCTCACACGTCAGTCTTGCGAGTACAAAAACAAGTTTTGTACTCATACGCTTGCTTAATATTAATTGTTGCGAGAGGAAGAAGGTGAGCCCCAAGGGCCTCACTTTTTGTGAGTATGTGTTGCTTAGCTTGGCGGTCCGGTTGGTTGCCTTGTGGGTAAAGGCACACCGATTGGCTTTTGTTTATCGCCATCTTATGGCCATTTTGCTTCATTGTATATTTACTTATTTGTATGACTTTTGGGCAGTCGGCCTCTCTTTTATAATAACTCTCTTTATATTACCTATGTCTTTTAGTTGTTGCTTTTGCTTGGCTCTATGTGTATGAATGGAATTGATGCATGATTTTGTAACCTGCACAGGAAGTATACATATCTCGAGCTTAGTTTATTTGATTTGTCTGTTAGGACCAAGTGGATGGTTAAGCAGCAAGCCGAATAAACCGGGTCCTCTAGCAATGCCACCACTCAACTCAGGCTGAAGCTCGATCGTCGAGACTACCCTCTTTAAAGCGCCTTGCTATTTTACATCACATGCCCTTGGTCGGCACCACCATGGCGGAATCGCGGCGAGCCGCCGATGAAGCGCGCGGGCAAAAGCCGTAATCGTACTCGGGCGACCATCGTCAAGCGATTAGGGTAAACCTCCATCATTAGCATTTAATTATCGCCGAATGGAGCGGTTAAACTTCGCTTACATGTGGGTCCCGAGCACAGAAACGGCGGGGTTAAACCGAAACGAAGAGTGACTGACATGTGGACCCTGGGCTTTAAACCCCGTGCACCGTGCGAGTGCACCAGTGGATCTACTCCTTTGGACCAGGTCACTGACGGCGGGTCCCACATGTTAGTTCGGAATTTAAAATCAGAGTTAAAAAGGAAATGGCACTGTTTCCAGTCCCGCGCGTCAGCTACTACGGCTAGTGCGTGGATCGGTGAGAAAAGTATGAAATACGTTAGGAAAATTCGAAATCTATTAATTTGCACACTGAAAATTGCTATTAACTTCTAAAATGCATAACAAAATCATTTTAACTCCAAAAGCAATGAAACCACTTCTGAAAATTTTCATTTTGAACGAACCTTATATTAAAATTGGTTTCAAACATGTCTCTATAGCAGAGAGCATTATTTTGGAAAATGAGCTATAAACACTATTATTTTTACAAAAGAAAAAGGCTGATAACTTTAAATATTCATAAGTAATTCTTGGAAACTCCAAAAACAGTGAAATCAGTTTTGATAATTTCCATTTCAAATAAACTTAATTATAAAAGTGGTTTCAAACTTACCTCTGTCACAGAAACTATAGTTTGAGGAAAATGATCCTAAAGGGATTATTTTTACACTATTAATGCTGATAACTTTAGAAAATCAATAACTAAATCATGAAAACTCGTATTGGAGCAAACTCAACTGTTTTGAATTTGTAATAATATTGCCTATTTATCCATGAAATTCTTATGCTCACCACTTCTCTACAAATTTTCATCTCATAATTAAATTACTTAAAGAGGACATATCGAAAACTGAAATTCAAACCATCATAACTTTCATATACTAAATCAGAATGAAATAATTCTTTCACCAAAAATCATCTAAAATCATGACTTAGCTACTGTAGAAAAATCATGCATTTTTAGCATCATGATTTTTGGAGTATTTCTCGATGTTTATTCGGTGTTGTACTTATATAGATTCCGAGCCTTTTGATATTGATTCCTACGCCACCGAGAGTGAACAATTACTCTACCAGCAAGGCAAGCATCCTTTGAACTTTCTTTTTGTATCATATTTGATCTCAGTTTTTGTTAAGTTAGTGCAATGATAATTGCTTGCATGCTATTTTGATAATGTCGCTATTTTTGTGATGAATAGTTAGACACATCCTATTATGTTGTCATTGTGGCTATCCATGAATTATTCTAGTACTGAAATGCTTATGATAGGATGTGTGAAATTATATTGTTCGGGTTTGCTTAGCCATGCAAGTCTAGAAACGGTAGTCTGATTGTCGGGAATAACCCGACAATTATGGGATAAACACAACTTTCTTTATATACTTTGATTTCAGACCTTCGTGTCTGTTTTATGAGTTAGAGTTTGTCATTTTAAATGAACTTTTGGTGTGGACAAGTGTTGGTTAGTGATGGTGCTTTGTGCATGAGCTTTGGGTAAGTGGTGGACTTGTTTGGACATTTAAGGACCGAACTTTGGGTTGTTGCGATTCAAGTAAAACTTGTGCTATCACACGCGGTATATGAGTGTCGTATGGTTAAGTAGGGGGAAGGTTTTGTTGTGTTGAGTCCCACGGTGGTGAAATTGTAAGGGCATGGGACCGAGAAATCCTGTGTTCCTTTTGGGCCGATAGATGGAGACGTTAACGTCTTGTGTTTCCTAGGAGCCCTGGGTTGAGGGACTTAGCCCAATGGGATCTTCTTGCAAAAAATGACCATATCTTGATTTACCCGGCCGGCATACCATAGGAAGTATGCTATATTCGGAGGCATCTAGAGGCTTACGGGCTAATCAAGTCGTGTGGGTAAAGTAGTACACCCATGCAGGGTATAAATCTATTCGAATAGCCGTGTCCACGGTTATGGACGACCACTTGAAATTGTGGCTGCTTATTGTTAGACTTGGAATTAAAATTGTGGTTATAACTTGGTATCGACATGAATGGGATGTTCATGCTTGTTGTTGTATCAAAGTGGACAGCCACTTTGCCTTTTGTATGATTAATTTGTTATTGAATTCATTACTTGTTCACATGCTTTACTTCTACTTCAAATTTGATTTTGAAATGGCACTTGAAAAACTAGTATGTGTAGGTTGTTCAGCGTTGCGTCTCTTTCGCAAAATTAAGCCAATATGAGCCCTTCCTTTGAATGACCTTATGCATAACTATTTTTTATTTGTGTAAGACTTGCGTGTACTCTTTTGTACTCAGCCAGATGTTTGCTGGCTTTTTCAGGTGAGGAAGATATTGAGACCGACGAGCTTGTTAGTGTCGATTTAGGCGACACTTATGAGTAGTGCTACCTTTTAATCCCAGTCGGTTGCCGATGGGTTATGTGGCATACCACTGCAGGTATTTTGGTTTATTTACTAGCTTCCGCTATGAAGTTGTTTAATTTGGCTGGTCGGCCACTTATGTAGTTGTAAACTTGAAACTGTGATGTATAACTTTTGTACTATTTATGTATGAGCGTTGTATGGATGTGATCGATGTTGTACGAGAGTATGGTTATATTGGTCGCTGATCTTGGGAGCCAATATAAGTCATGCTCGCTGTTCATGGCTTCCTATTTAACTCGCTAAGTGTAGTGTTTGACTTGTTGGAGAACCGACAACCATGTAGTGCTCGCAGAGGAGCGGCGCGCATGATCGTCGGGGTTCTAGTTTCAGTTAAACCTCTCATTTAGATTGAGTTAAGTTGGAATCCATTTACCGGATGTCCAGAGTTATGTCCTTAAGACCATGCTTAGTCTCGGTCTTACGGAGATAACCCGGGGTCCCCACATTATGATTCTATGTGTCGTTAGTTGGTCTCAAGCAATGATGATGTATAATCCTTAGACCTGAGATCATCATGGTTTTCTACATGTGTAATGGCACTCTTAGGGGTTACCAAACGCTACTCCGTAACTGGGTAGTTATAAAGGTCGCTTTCGGGTATGCTATGAAAATGCGGAGAAATGTGACTGGTCGGATATGGGATTTGCCCCTCCTAACATAATAGGAGAGATGTCTCTGGGCCCCTCGTTGTGGTCGAATAAAGAAAGTGCATGGCCATGACACAAGAGGTCGAAGTGTCGACCACATGAAGTTATTCGACACTTGATCGAGAAAGTATTACACAGTCCATGGTTGACACCACATCTCACCTGGAGTTCAATCAGATGTCGTGAGGCAAAGGGAGAATACACAAGCAGGTCGTTCAGTTCCCGTAGTCGTAGACTGGTCGAAGTCGTATGGAGATGCGAACTAGTCGTAAACTGGCTGAAGTCGTAGACTAGTCGAAGTCGTATGGAGATGCGAACTAGTCGTAGACTGGCTGAAGTCGTAGACTGGTCGAAGTCGTATGGAGATGCGAACTAGTCGTAGACTGGCTGAAGTCGTATGGAGATGCAATCTAGTCATGGACTACTTGAACATAATCACCAACTGGTCGTAAGGAGTTACAAACTGGTCGTAAGGATTTACAAACTGGTTGTAACTAATTATGAACTGGTCGTGACTAAGTACGAGCTGGTCGTAAGTGATAAGGACCTGGTCGTAGATCATATTGCATTAAGGTTTGTCCTAAATATTCTGTGTGTGTTCGGGAATCGTTATGTGCTGCTAGGTACGGCTGATGACTCGTGATCGGGAAAGAGTTTCTGAGTCACAACTGATTACACACGAACCTATAGGGTCACACACTTAAAGGGCTAGGATTTGATTTGGATGGAGATCCGAATTCTTATAGGCCATGAGTTCCTAATGGGCCACAGGTTGAGGACCAAATATGGATGCCTATATATAGAGGGGCGGTGGCATGGGGTATGAATGATCAATCTTTCTAGAAGAAATCCCGAAACCCTAATAGCCACGCTCTCCTCAACCACGCCGCCGGCGCTAGCACTCCTGCGGGTGGTGTCCCTGCCCCGTACGTGTGGATACCTTGGAGGTGTTGTTACGAAGCATCAGCACTAGGACGATCCGCGACTCACGATGTTCATCGGAGTAGGAGGAGAAGGCGCGCGGCAAGTACGACTACGACTGCTTCAATTCGCTACATCGACTCTACTTCCGCTATGAGTCGGCGCGTCTAGTGGTAATCTCGTGATCTATTACTAGCGGAGGTTCCTTGGTTGCGCGGTAAAAATTTTTGTTTGTGCTATCGTAGCCTTCCCGCGATCCTTCAGTGGTATCAGAGCCATCCCGTCTAGTTTTAGATTCGGATTAGATGCATATTGTGTTATGCGGGGGTCATAGATGTGATCTCTTTCTATTTCTGTTGGTCGTTCTATGTGATAGATCGTTTTTGGCGATGGTCGATATGATTGTCTATGCGCGGTGGTCGTAAGATGGGTTCATGATTGTTATTCTGTGACAGTGTCTTCATGGTCGTATCACGACTTGCCTCTACTGGTTGGATTTCCACCATCGGGGTAGACAGTGATCGTAAATCCATGGAGCACGCGAAGATCAATCTGATTGATCGAATCGGAGTTGCGATCGAAAAGGGTTAATATGATTAATCCAATGCGATTTACAAGGACGAAGTAGTAGATTGGAACCGCCGAAAAGGACCTTGGAATATGGATAGGGTTTCCGCCCTTCTAGTGCGGATTGCCACCCTTGTGGATTAGGACCTTAACTTGTGTTTGGTATCGCTAATTCACGTCATTCGTTAGATAGAATGCGATTCTATATCTAACTTGTTTTTGCAGGATTTTGTGAATAGTATGACCCATAATGTATGAGATGCATGTATGTGTGTAATGTTCATGACCTGCATGTCATGCTTATTGCAGCCCAAGGCTGTCTATATTTGTATAACGGCCTGTGTGTCGACTTGTGACGACTTGTGATGCCTTTTTACTCCTTGTATTTTATCACTAGCGTTATTATCAGTAATGGTTTAGTGGGAGTACTTGGAGGTTTTGGCTACTTGGAGACATGGCGAACAAGAAGCACGACGATAGAGATCACCTTATGGAAGGGTCATACTATATCACAATACAATATGATTGTCTGTGTTCTTTTGTTCTTTTCTTTCTATGCATGTTATTTAATTGCTTTGAATGCTCTTGACATGGTAGAGGTAAAATTCCCTCGCTTAATATTGAGTTAAAATTGATGCCCTCCCAATTTGCTTCACCATCCAAAGTCTTGTATTTTAATGGTAGGTCTTGTCAAAGCAGAGTGCCATTAACTCTCCTTGACTAGATGGGTTTGTGTCAGACACTTACACGCTTAGCATTGGTCTAACTTGATAAGGTAATCATAACAGTTATGGACCTTGGGGCATAGGGTTGGGTGTCGTAGCATAGAGATGCTGCCCAACAACAAGAGTCATATAGAGATATGATTAGCAAAGGGTTGCTTACCATATTCACTAATCTTCTAGCAGTGATGAGAAAGCTCACTAGGAGATTAATTAATTATGGATCTTGAATCACTAGAATGTCATAAGAGGGATATGGTATTTAGTGGGAGTATCTTTATTAAATTGTTTAATACAAGTTACTTTTTGAACATATGTCTTAGTTTTGCATATTTTATGTTGTAGATCATGGCACTAACTGTTGTACCTACATCCAGTTTTGCTTTACGTTCGGTACTTGATAAGGAAAAACTGAATGGAACAAATTTTACGGATTGGTCCCACAACCTAAGAATTGTTCTTAGGCAAGATAAAAATGAACATGTTCTAGAGGAACCAATTCGGATGTGCTGCTTTGAAAATGTCACTCTCGCTCTTAAAAGCGCCTATAAAAAGGCATGTGATGAGTCCCTTGATGTTAGCTGTCTCATGCTTACTGCTATGAACTCAGACCTTCAGAAGCAGTTTGAGAACATTGAGGCCTACGATATGATAGTGGCGCTCAAAGGCATGTTTGAGACACAAGCAAGAACTGAGAGATATGAGATCTCAAAGAAATTGTTTGGTTGTAAGCTAGCTGAGGGTAGTCCGGTGAGCCCACATGTGATCAAGATGGTTGGTTACACACAGATCTTGGAAAAACTTGGTTTTTCACTTAGTCAAGAGTTGGCTACAGATTTGATTCTAGCTTCGCTTCCTGCAAGCTATGGGCCATTCATTCTGAACTTCCATATGAATAGTTTAGACAAGAATCTCACCGAACTGCATATGATGCTCAAGACTGCGGAAGATAGTATTAAGAAAAGCAACAGTCATGTGATGATGGTGCAAAAGACTACGAGCTTCAAGAAGAAGGCTAAGACTAGGGTCAATGGAAAGGGCAAGGCTAAAGCTTCGGATAGGATCCAAACCAATAAGCCTAAGCCCAAGACTAAGTCTGGCCCGACACAAGAGAATGAATGCTTTTACTGCAAAGAGCTAGGCCATTGGAAGAGGAACTACAAGAAATACCGGCTGATTTGAAAAAGAATGGTGGGACTAAACCCTCCACTTCAGGTATTAATGTTATAGATGTTTTTCTTGCTGATTCTTTTGTTAACTCATGGGTATTTGATACCGGATCGGTTGCTCATATTTGCAATTCGATGCAGTGTCTAATAAGGATTAGGAGAGTTGCAAGAGGCGAGATGGATCTTCGCGTCGGGAATAAAGCAAGGGTTGCTGCATTAGCCGTCGAGACCTTGCCATTACTTTTGCCTTCAGGATTTATTATGGAATTAAATAATTGTTATTACGTTCCAGCCATGAGTAGAAACATTATCTCTGCCTCATGTTTGATGGCAGATGGTTATAAATTCATTATTGAGAAAAATGGTTGTTCTATATTTTTGAATGAAGTGTTTTATGGCTATGCACCTGCTTTGAATGGGTTGTTTATTTTGAATCTTGATGTTGCACCCATCTATAATATTAATGCGAAGAGGCTTAGGCCTAATAATATGAATTCTACTTTTATTTGGCATTGTCATTTGGGTTACATAAGTGAGAAACATATGAAGAAGCTCCATGATGATGGAATTCTAAACTCATTTGATTTAGAATCATTTGAAACGTGTGAATCTTGCCTACTCGGAAAGATGACCAAGACTCCTTTCATTGGTCGAGCTGAGAGGGCGTCCAACCTGTTGGCACTCGTACATACTGATGTATGTGGACCAATGAGCACGACAGCTAGAGGTGGTTTTCAGTACTTCATTACCTTCACCGATGACTATAGTACATATGGATATGTCTGTTTAATGAGGCACAAGTCGAAATCCTTTGAAAAGTTCAAGGAGTTCCAGAGTGAGGTACAGAATCAACTTGGCAAGACAATCAAATCTTTACGATCTGATCGTGGATCTGAATTTTTGAACCATGAATTTGGTGATCATTTGAAGCAATGTGGAATTGTTCCACAGCTTACACCACCGGGCACTCCACAATGGAATGGGGTGTCCGGCGGTTATGTCGGACCTTGTTGGACATGGTTCGGTCGATGATGAGCCAATCTGATCTGCCATTGTATTTTTGGGGTTACGCTCTTGAAACTGCCGCTTTCACTTTAAATAAGTTACCATCAAAATCAGTAGATAAGACACCATATGAGATATGGGCTGGGAAGAGTCCTAGTTTGTCTTTTCTAAGGATTTGGGGATGTGATGTCTATGTTAAACGTTTGGCGTCTAATAAACTCACACCCAAGTCTGATAAATGCTTCTTTATAGGATATCCTAGGGAAACCAAAGGATATTACTTCTACAATAGGGAAGAGGGCAAAGTTTTTGTTGCCCGAAATGGTGTCTTTTTGGAGAAAGAGTTTCTTTCAAAAGAAGTCAGTGGGAGAAAGGTGCAACTCGAAGAAATTCGGGAAACATCTGAAAGTGTTTCAATTCCTACTGAACCTCTACAGGATGAACAAATTGTTGTTGAACCTGTAGATGAGGCATCAGCCCCACGTAGATCTAAAAGGCCACATCAATTGCCTGTAAGGTATGGGCATGATGTATTATTGTTGAATAATGATGAGCCTAAGTCTTATAAGGAAGCGATGATGGACCCAGACTCTAAGAAATGGCTTGAAGCCATGAAATCCGAGATAGACTCCATGAGTGACAATCAGGTTTGGAATCTGGTTGATCCTCTTAATGGTGTTAAATCCATTGAGTGCAAATAGATCTATAATAAAAAGATTGATATGGATGGAAATGTTCACATTCATAAAGCTCGACTAGTCGCAAAAGGGTTTCGACAAGTTCAAGGCGTTGACTACGATGAGACTTTCTCACCGGTAGCGATGCTTAAATCTATACGGATCATTCTAGCTATTACTGCATATTTCGACTATGAGATATGGCAAATGGATGTCAAAACGGCTTTCCTTAATGGAAACCTAAGTGAGGATGTGTACATGACACAGCCTGAAGGTTTTGTCGATCCAAAGAATGCTACGAAAGTATGCAAACTTCAAAAGTCCATTTATGGGTTGAAGCAAGCATCTCGGAGTTGGAATATATGTTTTGATGAGGAAATCAAAAGGTTTGGTTTCGTCAAGAACAAAGAAGAACCTTGTGTTTACATGAAGGTTAGTGGGAGCGCACTCGTTATTCTGATCTTATATGTAGATGACATATTATTGATCGGGAATGACATTCGAATGCTGGAATCTGTTAAGGTATCATTGAAAAACAGTTTTCCTATGAAGGACCTAGCAGAGGCAGCATATATCTTAGGAATAAAGATCTATAGAGATAGATCAAGAAGGCTAATTGGATTAAGCCAAAGTACTTACAATGATAAGGTGTTGATTCGGTTCAGCATGCAGGATGCCAAGAAAGGGTTCTTGCCTATGTCACATGGCATAAGTCTTAGCAAGAGTCAGTGTCCTTCGACAACTGGTGAGCGAGAGCGTATGAATGGTATTCCGTATGCTTCAGCTATTGGATCCATCATGTATGCCATGATATGTACTCGACCAGATGTATCATATGCTCTAAGTGTTACGAGTAGATACCAAGCTGATCCCGGTGAAGGTCACTGGACAGCTGTGAAAAACATTCTTAAGTACTTAAGAAGGACTAAGGTTGCGTTCCTAGTTTATGGCGGTGATGAAGAGCTCGTTGTAAATGGTTACACCGATGCAAGCTTCCAAACCGACAAAGATGATTATTGTTCGCAATCTGGTTTTGTATTCATTTTGAATGGAGGAGCAGTGACCTGGAAAAGTTCAAAGCAAGGGACGGTTATTGATTCAACGACAGAGGCCGAGTACATTGCGGCTTCTGAAGCTACGAAGGAAGGTGTTTGGATAAGGAATTTCATTGCTGAATTGGGTATGGTTCCGAGTGCCTCGGGCCTAATGGATCTCTATAGTGACAATAATGGAGCCATTGTGCAGGCTAAGGAGCCTAGATCCCATCAGAAATCCAAGCATATACTCAGGCGTTACCACCTTATTCGCGAATTGGTGGATAGAGGAGATGTTAAGATATGCAAAATTCAGACGGATTTAAATGTTGCTGATCCGTTAACAAAGCCTCTCACATAGCCAAAGCATGAGGCGCACACAAGAGATATTGGTATTAGATACCTAAATGATTGACTCTAGTGCAAGTGAGAGACTGTTGGAAATATGCCCTAGCGGCAATCATAGAGATGATTATATTACATTATGTTCATAACATTGGATAATGTGTTATCTTGTTCCTAGAATTATATCGTTAATATTTGTCATCAAGTATGTGACTTGATTGTGAAACTCTGTATTTCTGCAATAATTATTCTTAAACATTCCCTGTTTGGAAACATATGAGGACACATATGAATAGACTAGCATATGTATTGGTTGATGACCATGTTTCACAGGTCATAGATATGAAGATATCAAATCAATAATATGGAAAAATGTTAGAGAACATGGTGTTGGATAAGACCCACCTTGATACACTATTGAGATTGTTATGATTCTATGTGTCATTAGTTGGTCTCAAGCAATGATGATGTATAATCCTTAGACCTGAGATCAGTATGGTTTCCTACATGTGTAATGGCACTCTTAGGGGTTACCAAACGCTACTCCGTAACTAGGTAGTTATAAATGTAGCTTTCGGGTATGCTATGAAACATGCGGAGGAATGTGACTGGTCGGATATAGGATTTGCCCCTCCTAAAATAATAGGGGAGATGTCTCTGGGCCCCTCGTTGTGGTCGAATAAAGAAAGTGCATGGCCATGCCACAAGTGGTCGAAGTGTCGACGACATGAAGTTATTCGACACTTGATCGAGAAAGTATTGAACAGTCCATGATTGACACCACATCTCACCTGGAGTTCAACCAGATGTCGTGAGGCAAACGAAGAATACACAAGCAGGTCGTTCAGTTCCCGTAGTCGTAGACTGGTCGAAGTCGTATGGAGATGCGAACTAGTCGTAGACTGGCTGAAGTCGTAGACTGGTCGAAGTCGTATGGAGATGTGAACTAGTCGTAGACTGACTGAAGTTGTAGACTGGTCGAAGTCATATGGAGATGCGAACTAGTCATAGACTGGCTGAAGTCGTAGACTGGTTGAAGTCGTTTGGAGATGCGATCTAGTCATGGACTACTCGAACATAATCACCAACTGGTCGTAAGGAGTTACAAACTGGTCGTAGTTAGATACTAACTCGTCGTAAGGATTTACGAACTGGTTGTAACTAATTATGAACTGGTCATGACTAAGTACGAGCTAGTCGTAAGTGATAAGGACCTGGTCGTAGATCATATTGCATTAAGGTTTGTCCGAAATATTCTGTGTGTGTTCGGGAATCGTTATGTGCTGCTAGGTACCGCTGACGACTCGTGATCGGGAAAGAGTTTCCGAGTCACAACCGATTACACACGAACCTATAGGGTCACACACTTAAAGGGCTAGGATTTGATTTGGATGGAGATCCGAATTCTTATAGGCCACGAGTTCCTAATGGGCCACAGGTTGAGGACCAAATATGGATGCTTATATATAGAGGGGTGGTGGCATGGGGTATGATTGATTAATCTTTCTGGAAGAAATCCCGAAACCCTAATAACCACGCTCTCCTCAACCACGCCGGCGGCGCTAGCACTCTTGCGCGTGGTGTCCCTGCCCCGTACGTGTGGATACCTTGGAGGTGTTGCTGCGAAGCATCAGCACTAGGACGATCCGTGACTCACGACGTTCATCGGAGTAGGAGGAGAAGACGCGCGGCAAGTATGAGTACGACTGCTTTAACTCGCTACATCGACTCTACTTCCGCTACGAGTCGGTGTGTCTAGTGGTAATCTCGTGATCTATTACTAGCGGAGGTTCCTTAGTTGCGCGGTAAAATTTTTTGTTTGTGCTATCGTAGCCTTCTCGCGATCCTTCAAATGCCCAATAATGAGTTAGTAGAGCTGAAGAAGTAGATCGAAGAATTGCAAAGCAAGGGTTACATTCAGCCAAGTTCATTACCTTGGGGAGCACCAATATTGTTTGTCAAAAAGAAAGATAACAGTATGAGGATGTGCGTAGATTATAGATCACTCAATTAAGTCACGATCAAGAATAAGTATCTGTTACCCAGGATCGACGATCTCTTTGATTAGTTGAAAGGAGCAAGTGTCTTCTCGAAGATCGATCTAAGATCCGGCTATCACCAGTTGAAGATCAGACCAGAAGATGTTCCCAAGACCGCTTTCACCACCAGATATGGATTGTATGACTTTACAGTGATGTCTTTCGGACTGACCAACAACCCGACTTACTTCATGAATATGATGAACGAAGTATTCATGAAATTCATGGATAAGTTCGTGGTTATTTTCATCGATGACATTCTTATCTACTTGAAGGATGAGTTAGAGCATGAAAAACATCTCAGAAAGGTGTTGGAGAAACTCAAAGAAGATCAGCTCTATGCCAAGTTCAGCAAAAGTGAGTTTTGGCTAAGCCAAGTGGCTTTCCTCGGGCATATTGTATCAGTCGGAGGAGTTGCAATAGATCCTGCCAAGGTTGAAGCTGTGATGGATTGGAGGCAGCCTTAGTCAGTCACTAAAGTGAGAAGTTTTCTTGGATTAGCTGGATACTACCACAGATTCATTGAAGGATTCTCCAAGATAGCTAGACCCATGACTCAGCTTTTGAAAAAGGAGAAGAAGTTTGAATGGACAGATGCATGTGAGCGGAGTTTCCAAGAGTTGAAGCAAACATTAGTTTCTGCTCCAGTTTTGGTTTTGCCTGACATCCATAAGGACTTAGAGGTTTTCTATGATGCCACACGTTAGGGTCTCGGATGTGTGCTTATGCAGGAAGACAAAGTGGTAGCCTATGCATCCCGGCAGTTGAGACCTCATGAAGGGAATTACCCGACGCACGATTTGGAGTTAGCAGCAATTGTGAATGATCTGAAAATTTGGCGAAATTACCTCATTGGTAATCGCTGTGTGATTTTTACAGACCACAAGAGTTTGAAATACATTTTTACACAGTCAGAACTCAATTTGAGGCAAAGAAGATGGTTGGAATTGATAAAGGATTATGACCTTAGAATTCAATATCATCCTAGAAAAGCAAACGTAGTGGCACATGCCTTAATAAGAAAAGGGTATTGCAATACTATGTTGGTTCAAGAGAGCCAGCCAAGATTATATAAAGAGTTGAGGCAGCTGAACCTACAAATTGTCAGCCAAGGCTGTGTAAACACTCTAGAAGTTTAACCGACCATTCAAACTCAGATCAAAGAAAATCATAAAGAAGATGAAGATATTAAAGAAATCAAGAAGAATATAAGAAGAGGTAAAGCCCTAGGATTTTCTAAGGATGAGAAAGGTACAGTCTGGTTCAAAACCGCATTTGTGTACCTGATCATTAGGATACAAAACAGTTGATTATTTAAGAAGCCCATGAATCTTCGTACTCCATTCATGCCAGAAATACCAAGATGTACCAGGATCTAAAGGAAAAATATTTGTGGGTCACCATGAAGCGAGAAATTGCTGAGTTTGTAGCATGTTGCGTTGTATACCAGAAAGTTAAGGCAGAATATCAGAGACCCGCTGGATTGTTGCAACTGTTACCAATTCCCGAATGGAAGTGGGAAGATATCGGTATGGACTTTATCACCGGACTTCCTAAGACTCAGTCGAGATATGATTCTATCTGGGTTGTGATTGACCATTTGACTAAAGTGGCACACTTCATTCCAGTCAAGACCAAGTATGGAGGTAACAAATTGGCAAAATTATACATGGCCACGATCGTCTATCTACATGGAGTACCCAAGAAGATAGTGTCAGATAGAGGTTCGTAATTCACGTCAAGATTTTGGAAGAGTTTACACGAAGCTTTGGGAACATGACTCAAGTTCAGTACAACATATCATCCTCAAACAGATGGCCAAATGAAACATGTGAATCAGATTTTAGAAGATATGTTGTGAGCATGTGCCTTGGATTATGGAAAGAGTTGGAATCAAAATCTTCCATATGCAGAATTCTCATACAACAACAGCTATCAAACCAGTTGGCAGATGTTGCCATTGGAAGCACTTTATGGTAGGAAGTGTAGGGCCCCTCTTGTTTGGGATCAAGTAGGCGAGCATTAGTTCTTTGGACCCGTGTTAATCAAGGATGCCAAGGATAGAGTAAAAGTGATAAAAGAAAGATTGAGAGTAGCTCAGTCCCAACAGAAGAGTTATGCTGATAACCATCAAAGAGATTTATCCTTTGAAGCAGGAAACTTCGTCTACCTTAGAGTAAATCCACTCAGAGGAGTGAAAAGGTTCCGAACCAAAGGAAAGCTTTCACCTAGATTTGTTGAACCGTATAAGATTTTGGGAAAAAGAGGCAAAATTGCTTATTAGTTAGAGCTACCTGCATCTCTATCTACAGTTCATGACATCTTCCATGTCTCCCAATTGAAGAAATGTCTTCGAGTCCTGACCGAGCAAACGCCGCTGGAAAATATCGATCTTCAGGAGGACCTCACGTATGTGGAACATCCGATCAAGATCCTTGATGTCATAGAACACAACACTAGAAGCAAAGTCATTCGATCATACAAAGTTCGTGGAGCAACCACTCAAAAGAGGAAGCCACCTAGGAGCGAGAATAAGAATTGAAAGCCAAATAACCCAACCTTTTTGCTAGCTAGTATCAATCTCAAGGTAAAGATTCCCTTTCAGGGGGAAGGTTTGTAACATCCCAAAATTTTAATTATGGTTAAAAATCAAATTTAATTATTTTTAATGAATTTTCTAGATTTTAAAAAAGATTTTTCTTTAATATTTTGAAGCAAAAATAAATTTATTTGCAAAGCTAAATACCAATTTTAAGTTGGAAATATTTTATTTAAGTCCAAAATAACACATGGAATTTTAGTGATTTTTTCCATAATTTTTTAACTTTGTTTGCTATTTTCTAAAAGCCAATATAATTTATTTCAATTTTTGAAATCGTGAAAGCCTTAACAAATCAAAAATCATCTTTGGGCCAAATCTCTCTAGCCCACTTCCTTTTCTGCTCGCACCCGGCCCATCCCCGTGCCCCAATCTCTGCGCCAACCCAACCCGCACATCCTCCTCACTTATCTCTCTGACCGTCGAGCCCCACCCGTCAGCTCCCTCTTCCACCTCCCCCTTTCTTCCTCCTCGCGCCCGAGACTCAATGCCGCCATTGTTTACCACTTGAAACTTTTTGAATCCAGCCGTAATGGCCCGCTTATCTCATGCCCGCCCCGTCATTCTTATCCACTTGGCACCTACGTCCATTTCGACGTTTGTTCCACTCGTATCGCCACCGGACTCCCCTTATCTCGCCACTATTCCGAAATGAACTTGTTGCGCCATCTCGGTCTTCCCCTCACCCTATAAAAGGCACCTCGCATCGCCTACTCATCCTCATCTCGTCCCCACAAACCACACCGCGTCTCTCACCCTAGCGCCATTGGAATCCAAGTTTGAAGCTCGCCAGTTGTGCATGTTTTCTCCGCCAATTACCTCACTATCGATGACACCCTGCCACCACCATCTACACTATCGGCATCGTCATCCCGAATTCTACACGGTGCTCCGCGCGTCGTCACTGGAAGACCCTTGGAATGCCCTTGCCGTCGTCAACCCAATCTTGCTGCCACTGTTTTCCTCAACATCGGTCATCCCCTCGGGCCCTTCCACCGCAGTAGTGCACTACAGGTTCGTCGTGAGACCCTCTTCAATTTGGTACCCTCGTTGTCGGTCGAATCACCGCCGTTTGCTGGAACATAGGTTCCCGAGTTCTGCTGCCATCAGGTGTGATGTGGCCGCCCATGTAGCAGCCACTTGGCCGCCACGCAAGCACAACACCACCTTCTCTGCCCATGTTAGTGCCACGTGGTGCATTGCACCAACACATGCAAAAACCTGTACTGTTTTCTAAACCAAGTCCACAGTAAACCTTTGACTTCTTGTCGACTAGGTCCATGGACAATGGGCTCACCAGTCAGTGTCATATTAGGATTTTAATAAAATTTTAATTCGGTCAAAAAAGGAAATTCAGGGTTGATGTCATGCTTGAATTTAGTTTCATTCTTTAGGGTTTAAATTTTTGAGGATTCATTCTCCTTCATGGAGCTTCGATTTCAGCAATTCAAATTTCTAAATTCATCTAAAATCAAGATCTAGCTATCTATACAAAAATTATTTAATTTGAAGTTCATTTGAATTTGGCTTACTTTCGCGTATAGATTTTGACGATTACGGGGAACATGAGTTATTTGAAGAGTTGGATCCACAGGCTTTTGAGCTAGGCAAGTTACATTCTTCGATCATATTTGAGCCCAGTGTTTAAAATTATTTAAATTCTATTTTTAAATTGTTGCATGCTTATTTATATTTTAGTTATTTTAAATTCCTGTTTTAAGTTACTAGTTAATCCTTTTCCTTTGTATGGCCAATTTTGATGTTTAATTTGCCATTCCCTTGTCAACTTAGTTAAAAGAAAATAAATAAGAAAACTTTATTCTTAGCCAATGCCTAGACCAAAAATATTGAATTTAGGGAAATTTAACCGAAATGATGAATATGATTTAAAATTGAGATTATGGTATTGTTTTTACCATAGAAATTTTAGAAAATGATTTGACATGCAAAATAAAATAAAACTAGTTTGGACTTGGGTGAATTGGAGAGTTGGTGGGTACAGGTTTATGCACAGGCTCAATTCGGTGAATAATTGAGGCCCAGAGGTTATTTTCGAAATCACACAGTCAATTAAGGACCGGTCTGTGAACTGGAGGTTGTTAAGTCATAATCGTACTACTACAAGTCTGGTGTGGGACAGACTTGGCTAATTAAACTGTACCATTTCACTATAGTTGTGGCATTCATAGGTGTGGCCATCATGAAGACTTATTTCAATACCCACATTGTGCAAGAGGGGGTTATCATTTGGCGTGAAGCCTACGATGACGAAACCTTAGCAGGCATAACTATGTTGAAATAGTATACGGTAAAGGCCTCATGATAGTTTCTTAGTCATATGCCTTCGGAAGCATGTCTTGGCCGACATGATAAACAAACTATCTCTTGTAGGTAAAGTTATATGAACTCAGCAGAGTATTAATCTATTCAAATAGCTGTGTTCACGGTCATGAAAATGCTGAGCAAAGCCTTTTGTGGATTAAACTTGGTTTTGTTTTAAAAATAATTTTCTAAACTCAGATGTTTTTGGATAGTTTATCCAATTGAGAAATGTGGGTAGAAAGCCTCGTGTAAGGGGGTTAGTCCTTCAAAATTGGCCATCCTTTGACATTACCTGCATGCATTATATCTGTTATTGGGTGTAACTTTTGGAGTGTAATTATTTGTACTCACCCTTGCTTAATAAATTGTTGTTCAAAGGAGGAGTTCTACATCGATGGTGAGGACTTGGAGGACTAGGCCATGCCCCTAGACGATTGCCTGTTGTGAATCATATGGCCTACTTATTTATTTACGCTTTCCGCTGTACTTTTCATTTGGCCCTATGCCCTTTTGTAATAAACTCTGATTATTATTCAATAAATTGCATTTTATGGATTTTCTATCATATTTTGTTTGACTGGGTACACTAGCTATTCCTGGACAACTATGTGAGACATAGAGAATTCGGGATCCTTTATTCCCGGGTTCGATAATTATTTCCAAGCGCACATGTTAATCTTCCCATCTGAGTTTTCCTTAGGAGAGATCCTCCAGAATAGGGAAGTATCAGGGTGCATGGCAATGTGGTCAATCGAACATGGGGAGTTCGACCTCCAATTCGTCTCTTGAACAGCCATTAAATACCAGATCTTGGCAGACTTTGTCACCGAATGAAAAAACCCCGAACCCGTTCAGGGACCCCAGTATAAATCGCACGACCAATAGACAATGTACTTTGATGGGTCACTTACGCTAAGTGGCTCGGGGGCTAGGGTGGTCTTGGTATCTCCTACAAGAGAAACCATAAAATATACTATTCAATTAAACTTTTCTACTACTAATAATGTAGTAGAATAAGAAGTGATGAGGACATCAATCCTCCGAATACGACCACTACTTAACCTCCAACCGAGCTACTCTACTTCCATCGATTTGGTTGCGTCAAACTCTACTCCAACGGGGCGATGAATTTACTTCACTTATATCTGGTGCTACGCCACTTCACATTGGGCCGAGGGCCTTGTATCAATCATTGGGCCCAAAGGACAGCCAATACTTATTTGGGCCAGCCACCACCCCCTCTCTTGGGCTGTACTATTCATGACCATACTGTTCACATGAACAATACCATGAATAGTACCACCCCCTATCTCTAAGCTATGTGCATCTCCCTCTCCCCTATTTAAGGTGACCGCACCTCTCTAGTTTTCCTTAGATTTTGTTTAGTTAAAAGTTAGCGACATTGCAACTTCGTGTATTGGCTTGTGTTGACTAGACCAACCCTAAATACCACTTCAGAATCCCAACATTATTGGGTATTTCAATCCTATTTGTAATTTTACATTGCTTATTATCTTGCTCTTGCGTGTTCTTCGATTGCATGCAGGAATAGACCTTCGTGGTCAGGTCGATTGTGCTTCTAGCAAGGTCGATAACAATCACAGAGTTGGTTCAGTGATTACGGGCATATTGGTTGTGTGCGATTGGTAGCCAAATCGTGAGAGTCGTCTCCACCAAATCTAATTATCCATCTCATCGAAAGATCGGGACACCCATTGTCGCATCACAAATGTTTATTAGCTGGCATACGAGCAGTGAAAGCACTCAGGATTCGACAACTACTCACGAGAGGGGACTCTCAACTTGTCGTAAATTAGGTCAGAAAAGAGTACCAATGCTCTAATCCGACAATGTCTTAGTACTTATCAGAAGTCAGGAAGCTTCAAAAGCATTTTTTTCAGTTTCGAGGTACAATATATCCCTCAAAAGGATAATTTCCTAGCTGACCAATTAGCTCGAAAGGCTTCTTCATGATCACAACTACCACAAGGAGTCTTCTTGTAACAGCTCCAGAAGTCGTCCCTAGTCGAAACACCAAAGACATCTCCTATTGAAATAGCCTCCCTAGAATACAAGGATGCTTAGATGAGTCCTATCTATGAGTATCTTCAGAAGGGCACAGTACCGATTAACGATCTTGAGACCGATCGTTTATCTTGTAAGGACAAAATGTATACTTTGGTCGAAGGAGTCCTCTACAAGTGAGGTACTCAAGGGGTTCTCATGCCATGCATATCGTAGAAACAAGGATTAAATCTCCTTCAAAAAAATATACGGAGGCATATGTGAAACTTAAGCTTCTTACAGAATGTTGGTCGGAAAAGCCTTTCCACAAGGTTTCTACTGGCCAACAGCCCTCCATGATGCTAATTTCGACAAGGTTTCTACTGGCCAACAGCCCTCCATGATGCTAAAGAGCTTGTTAAAAAATATGTACAATGTCAATTTCATAGCAGCCAAATACACCAGCTGGCTCAAGCATTACAAACCATACCTCTTTGTTGGCCTTTTGTAACCTAGGGTCTCGATATCCCAGGATTGTTCCCAAAAGCAGCAGGGGTTTCGAGTTCCTTTTTGTGACTATTGATACGTTCACAAAATGGATTGAAGTCGAACCTATGAGTGGGATAACAACGGAAGCAGCCAAGAAATTTATGACAAAAATTGTTATCACTTCATTTGGTGTTCCAAGTCGAATCATCACACATAATGGTACACAATTTTCTAGCACAAAATTCCAAGAATTTTGCAAAGAATTGGGTACTAAGCTATGTTATGCCTCTGTCGTCCATCCACAAAGCAATGGGGCAATCGAAAGGGCAAATGACCAAATTATGCATGGAATTAAAACTCGAGTTTTCAACAAGCTAATAAAGTGCTCGGGGGCTTGGGTAAAAAGAATTACCCTCAGTATTATGGGCAATTCACACGACTGCTAGTTGGGATACAGGCGAAACACCATTTTTCTTAGTTTTTGGTGCTAAAACCATGCTTCCACCTAAACTAAAGATTTGGTCCACAAGGGTAAAAAAATTACAATGACTCCAGCCAAGAATAACTTTGAGCTGATGAAATCAACCTACTCGACAAAAAGAGCAATCAAGCCTTAATCCGTTCGACAGTCTACCAATAAGCCCTATGCAAATACTATGATTATAAGGTCCAACCTCACAGCATGACCAATAAGCCCTATGCAAATACTATGATTATAAGGTCCAACCTCACAGCCATGCTGTAGGTGACTTGGCATTGAAAAAGATTCAATCTCAATCTAATCGGAACAAACTTTCCCCTAAGTGAGAAGGTCCTTACATAGTGTTCGATATCATGTGGCTAGGCTTGGTATGACTAGCAATGGAAGATGGTAGAGTTCTTTCTAATTCATGAAACATTGATCAGCTACGCAAGTTCTATGTTTAACCTCCTATATTCTCAATAAAGTTTATGTTTTGCCTATCTTTACTGTCTTAAAATTTTCAATGAGCAACGCTTCGATAATTTTTCGCTCACCTTTTAAACACTTGGTTTTCTTTATACTGGTGGAAGGAGGGTAACATCACATAGTCGAAGTCTTTCCTCTCTACACGTGGTCTTGCCCACTAGAAGGAACTTCTTAGTATCGATCTGTTCCTAACTTTAGCTGCCAACACAAAGAAACTAGGTTCAATAAAATGTGGTCAAAATAATTCTAAGCAAGCTCTTTTTAATCATTAACTTAGTTTTCTTCTTCATTTTACGAGGAATTTTATAAGTGAGTCAGGCTTTCAGAGTTTGTTCGACTACTCTTAATACGCTCGATTTGATTAACCTGGTCGGAGGAACTAACACCACCTAGTCAAAAACTTTCCTCTCTGCACGTGGTCTTACCCAATAGAAGGAATTTCCTAGCGTCGAGTTATTTCTAACTCTTGCTACCAGTACAAGAAAATTGAGTTCAATAAGAAAGGTCGAGTGAATTTTTAAGCGCACTCTTTTTCCACTATTTACTTAGTTTATCTAATTAAACTAAGCAAATAGTCGGGGGGCTAGGATAAAGTTATAAATAAGACTTGAATTCTTAGTCTTAAAATTCAATTCTCATTTCTATTTTTGTTTTATGAGTTACCGACTACACAAAGAGATAATTTGCAGGAAAACAAAATTTATATTCATAAGAAAGAAATTGTTTTTACAATTACAGGCCCTATTACAAACCACTCTGATGGAGGAGATCAATTTTGCATCTGCTCTACGACCTTCTTACTGACTGGCTGCACCTCTTCCATCAGTTGTGCTACCTTCGACTGGTTGAAGACTAAGACTACACTCATGAGCCTTAAGTTTTGCCAAATCAAAACTTACTACGCTTTCGACCACCTGTCCTATCGAATTGGCTTGGTTGGTCTTCAAAGCCATTATCAACTCCTGGAGAGTTCTGACTTGTTGTCCAATTGTGCTCGTATGGCCGACCACGGTGTCTTCAAGAGGAATAACCTCCTTAGCACCGAGTCCACCGAGCACATTGTTAAGGAGAGATATGTTGTCTTCAAGGTTGATCTCCGTAACCTTCATTTCCTCCAAACTACGACTCGAAGTTTCCCAAAGTCGTTTTATTTCGACTGCTTACTCTGAAAATATAGTACGGTCAGTTAGAGAAACACTTCATAAAGACTAGTAAATAAAACTGGTCGTAGGTAAAGAATTCTTACCTACTAAACGAGAGTCAAGCTTCTTTATTTTGTCATAATGGGAGGCAGCATCCCTTGCGCACTACTCTTACCATTCTTTTATGTTTTTATCTTTTTCTTTAGAGATACGAGTAAGCTCGTTGATCACGAAGATCTTCGAATCGACCTCAGTACAAAGCTTACTCATATCGACCTCTTTTTCTAAAAAAGAAAAGGAGTCAGAGAAGGAAAAGAAAGCTGTCGAAATGAAAAATCTTAGTGAAATTGATGAGGACTATTGACTAGTCAATTATGTGGCTATACATTTATTTCTTTATAAACAAACCAGATTCCCTACTGGGCCCGAATTGGTTTGCTGGGCCTAAGATCAATCAGATGGTCAGAAGGTGGGCCCAGGAGTCTTTCCTAGACCACCCTCAAACCTCTTCAGGACATCCTATTGGACCTCCTCTATAGGTTTCTTTGAACTACTCCAGGACCTCCCCCCACCCTCCTAGAAAGATGTTATCCACGTGTGGTTAATGATAACTACATGTGGAGACAAGATATTGGCCGT
Organism: Ampelocalamus luodianensis; assembly: GCA_036346255.1. Lineage (NCBI taxonomy): Eukaryota > Viridiplantae > Streptophyta > Magnoliopsida > Poales > Poaceae > Ampelocalamus > Ampelocalamus luodianensis. The sequence continues at coordinate 36,879,821 of CM070632.1, forward strand.
AATATTCAGAGATATAATGGTGATCATGAAGGGATGCAATGATTAACTTGAAGAGACACAACCATTGGTGCAAAGAGGCACCACTGCAACAAACTGCCGACATTCTGTTGACTATAAAAGACCCAGCCTATGTACCTTTGTAATCATTTCGATACAGATCCTGATCCAGACCCTAATCCACATTTGTTCACAATCATTCTCCCTATAATCAAAGCATACTCTTTGCAATATACATCACCATTTCTTGAGTCCTTCGGCAAATAGATAGCAATCTCTATTTTTTCCTTTATATTCTTGTTTGTTCGTTTTGTGACAAGAGTCCTAGACGTCGACAGTTGGCGCCCACCGTGGGGCTCGAACCCACGACCACAAGGTCAAGAATGTATGTAATTTGAGTATAGATATCATTTTTAAGGTCATCCAAGGTCATTTTGGTTGCAAGAGGAGTTACTGGATGCTTTGCGATTTCTCGTAGAGAAGCTTAAATTCGATAAAAGCTATTTCCTATAATCGTAGTAATTTCCTTGCCAACCTTCATCAAGGTCTCCACCTTCCTTTCAAGTTCTTGCACGGCAGTGCGACTCCGTGTTTCCACTTCCCTCAAGTCTTGAATATGAAGATCTTTGTTAGAAGAGGTCTTCTGAAGATCTTCTTTTGCTTTTTCTAGTTCTAAGAAAGAACAAAAAAAGATAATAGAATTCGCACATTGCAAATAACGACAAGGTTAAATACTCTATAAGAAACAAAGAGAGGTTCTTTACCTTTCTTCTCCTTAATAAGCACCTTGTTTTGTTCGAAGAGATTGTGGCTCTCTTCAAATTGTTTGCCCAGAATCTCTTGTAACTTTTCATTTTTCTGAGTTAAGAGGCATATCTCTTCGGTTTTTCTGCTACGGCCACCGCATTCATCTCAGATCTTTTCTCCGCCTCAGATAATTTTAATCTGAGAGCGTGAAGTACAGACTCAGTGTGAGACCCCGGTTTATTTAGCTTGTAATGCTTAGTCATCCACCGACTCTAGCATCACAAACAAAATACACCGTGCCTCGAAAAATGTATACTTCCCAGAATTGCAGTATACACACCCTTCTACAAGACATTGCATCAATTCCATACAACATACAGAACCAAAGCTAAAGCTTTACAAGCAAAAGATATACATAATAGTTATTACAAAAGAGAGGCCAACCGGCCAAAAACTAAAAGAACAGCGGAAGCAAAGTGCCATAAGATGGCTAAGACAAAAGCCAACCGGTTTGCCATACACCCACAAGATATCCGACCGGGCTGCCTAGCTAGTCGTCCACACCGCAGCAAAACTCACCAAAGTTGATCCCTTGGGGATCAACCTTCTCTACAACAATTAAGCAAAGCAAATGAGTACAAAAGTGTACTCGCAAGACTTACGAGTAACAAACCTAGTTATTACAACATGCAGGCTTTAAACAAAGGAGAAGGCTCAAAGGTTATTTTCAGCATAAAGCAGATTTTATTTGCAATAGATAATAGTTTGAAGGCTGTTTAACAATCTGAACTTTATTTGCATAAATAACAGCGATACAATAAGTAATAACATAACAACAACCTGAAGATGACTAACCCAATAGCCATCACAACAATAGCACGAATTACCCATTCGTACCACCCATGTCAAGTTTTAATTTAAAAGGTTGTAGTCAAACTCTTGAAAGACCTTGCCAAGTGTGTCCATAACTTAGGACGAGGCTATTCGAATAGATCAAACCCTGCAGGGGTGTACCAATGTACCCACACTTCAGAATGCCTTTTTGCCAAGCTATTAAGCACACTTCCTTTGGTATGCCGGCACGGCTAAGTCCTACGAGACATTTTCAATGGATGGAGCTAATCAAGAGCCACACGTATGGGGGTTAACCCTTAGTGATATGCCAACGAAATATGGATCATAAGGACCCATACGTAGAGTAGGATACACCGGCCTCAGTAGGTTCTCCCCTCCCTACAAACTTGTCCATGTTGCATATAGCAATATACAACCCACCACGTGACTCATTAATTAACACCCCCCAAAGTACTAAGTCAAGAGAGGTCCCATATATCTCTAGTGTGGTTAGCACGCAAGAATGCTTGGTTTAGTGTAACAAGATGTTCGGTCCTTGTTTACTCGGGCACCATTCCAGTCACACCCAAAAGTACACCATCTTACCATTGTGCTCAAGTCCAAATCATTTTGTTTTCATTTTTAGTTTTCACAAATAAACATAGCACAAAGGCTGAATCATAAAGTCATAATATGTTTGTGTGATCAAGGTCATCGACTAAGTCAATAATCGCCCAATTCTACCGTAACTAAGCATTGCTAAGCATCATATCGCAAAGGCAATAAAAGACCATAAATCATCCACCAGGCTCTAATTCACCAGTGAGGATAAAAACCTAGGGTAGTGGCGAGGGTGAACAATTTCAGGGAAACTATGCAATGGGATTAACTACCTCTAATCGACAAAAATTACTTTGACACAAGAAGCATGCATACTTAGTTTTTGCAAACAAGATATTAAACTTTAAAAGTAATAGGAGCAATATTATCAAATGATGTTACACTGCTTGCCTTGAAGGATTTGCTTAGTTTGCTGCAGAGGCACACTCTAGTTATCAACGCACTCGTCAGCACCTAACGAAAAGCGAAAAGAACTGATAAGAACGAAGAATACCGAAAAGACTCAAAAACCAATTTTCTCCAAATGCTCTGAAAATTTTACAGCAGCAAGAACATGATTTATAATGAATTTATAAACAAGAACCAATTGATTTGGATTCTTAATGCAAAAGTTATGATCAAAACAATTTTGTTCAGCTTGAAAAATGCAATCTGTTACTGTTCATCATAATTAAATTGTTTAGCAAAAATTTCTAGAAAGGTGGTGCAGCTGGAATTTTTATAGTAAATCAAGCACCTCATAACATGAACAACCCAATTGGATTCATCTCATTTGAGTTAAGATGCACTTCCTATAATTTTTCAAAGACATGACAATGAGCTCAAGCTAAATGTAATTACCAAACTTTTTAAAGACAGTGGCATGGTTAAACCTATTTTGTCAGCAAGTACATGATTAGAGGAAACCAACCAAGTTGGTTTCACTCAAGAATGAGTTACAGATAATTACTTATGTATTTTTCAAGTTAACTGAATTTTTAATACTCAAAATAACCCTAAATAGGAATTAAATCTATTATAATATTTTCTGGAGTTAAACTGAGCTTAAAACCATTTTTAGATTAAAGTTCAGTTAAAAACAAAATTAATAGAATTTATTTCAACCGAAAATGATTTGAATTGAATTAGTTATGAGTTTTTGAAGTTTAATACCATTTTTTAGTTGTGAAATAAAGCTTACCGAACCCTTGAACGAATTAACCCGACGTGGAAAAGCATGGGCCGTTGAGATGGAATCTAACGGCCCGAGCAACGGAGCACACGCGCCGCAGCGCTCACGTGAGGCCACCGTTGGATTAGATCCAACGGTCAAAAATGAATGGGGCGTTGGGTGACGAGCCCAATCGATCTTGACCGTTGAAAAGAAATCGGACGGCACATAGCGATTGGGACCCTCGGGCGATGCGAGCGGCCAAGCAGATCTAGACCGTTGATCTAGATCGACGGCCACGGAGATTGTGTAACACCCCAACTCGGCACGAGCACGGAATGCAACTACCTAAGTGAAATACTAAATTTGTGCAGAACCTCCTTTGCATACGAGGATCTTTGAGGTTCCACACAACAAAAACACACAAGAATCATAAACTAGTCATGAAATCCAATTCTAAGATCTAAACATGAATCAACGATAATGAGCTAAGATAACAAATAACCATATGACTTAAAGTTCTCATCTATGTTCTCATTGATCATAAAGGTACCATCCATGACTAAATTTATTTATTACAAACCAAAAGATGACAAAGAGAATCATTATTTCTTATAGTAATGAGTCTAATGTGAAGTGCATTATTCGAGTAGTGCTCATCTACTCCTCCCAAGTGAACTTCATCAACGATCACCTAGAAATAAACAAACAAAGCAAGAGTGAGTCCATGACTCGGCAAGTACAATGATTAAGAAAAACATTCATTCATTGAAGATCAAACATAACATCATTGGGTTCGATCATAACACATTGGATTACTTATGAATACATGATATGAATGCTCAAATCAAGGAATGGACTGCACACACGCATTATATCGGGTATAGCGATGAACACCGTCGGTGATCACTCAAGCCGCATCTTAACAAAAATGCGGGGATCCACTTCCGTATGAAGAACGTTTCATACGGGTGTCCAACATTGCCCATATTGGAATTAATGGGTCTTATCCAACCATCTTGGAATTGATGGTGGTTCTCATCCACTCCGTGGGCGTCAAATGTCAATGAATGCATGCAACAATTAAATGAAATATACCATAACATCACTTCTATTCATGAAATCAATGTATTGAACAAGGCATGAATAATTCATTTCACATGTCTCACAGGTTACCAAAACAACTCATGCTAAAAACCACAATGCACAAACATCCAAATAAACATGGTACTTGCCTTCGCGTTGCGGCGTTATCCGCAACGAAGGCGCTCTTATACCCGTTTTACGCCTAAACCAACGAAATAACTAAATAAGTATACATGATACCCAGCTCAACTAGTCGGTGTTCTATTTTACTTCTATTAGAGTCAATTAAATCCTATATCGCATAGACTGAAAAACAGCGAGTCTGTCCAATAAGAAAATCCTGGACAGCAACACGGGGACTAACATAACTCACAGCCTGGAAGTCGAAAAATAGCAAACCCAATTTCTGTAGATTCTTAACTGGTCTAACTACAAAACTCTAGTTGACGCGACAAACCAATTTGGTCAAATTAATAGACTAATAATTGTTTGAACATTCAGCACAGATTCAGCCTACCAAAATTCAGCAGAAATATTCAGTTGATCATAACTTCTGTGTTACAACTCCGAATTGAGCGTTCTTTACCAATCTGAAAAGGTTATCGAATTACCTACAATAACCTAGTTGGGTGAACTTTCAGATTCTTCCAACTTCTCTATCATAATATAGAAAATATACAGACAGATTAATCACGTCAGGTTTCTGGCAGCGACTGTTAAAACAGACATATCTTTTGACCCATAACTCGGAATCAAGTAAACTCAGTGGCCATCTAAACCTGACAGGGATACTTCAATTTTCTAGGAGACACCAAGTTCAAAATCTGTGAATAACAATTTCTTATACAATTTACAAATTGACTGCAGAATCTCGTCAGGATTCTGGACAGTCAAGACTAATTCTATCATAACTTTTGACTCGGACCTCGGATTTGAGTGAACTCGGCGGCCACTGAAACGTAAGAACAAGACCTAGATATCTCTAGGAGACCGAACCTTCAGATTCTGCCTAAAAATAACCGAAACAATCCCTCCAACATACAGGACAGAATCAGTCTTTACACGCAGCGAGTCTGCCTAGACAAAAATGAATCCAAATCGCTTCTACCATCAAACAAAACAATGAGATTCGGCATCGTTACCCTTGCTGCAACCAGGGAGTAGGTAGACGAATCACGGAGAAGACGATCTCCCTCCTTCTCACCTCTTTTGCCCCAAACAAATTGCTGTCCTCCTCAACTCCTTGCGCAACCGGCGGCGGAGAAGGTCCGAAGGCCGGATGGGAGGCAAACCAGCAGGGCCAGCACCGGGGAGGTTGGGGCGGCACCTAGGGGCAGGGGTGTGAGGAGGAGAGAGGAGGAAGGGAGGGGTGGCGGCCAAAGGGGAGGTGGGGGTTCGGCCAAGGGGGAGGAAAAGGGGCTGGTTAGGGTTTAGAGGAGAGGCGCATGGGCCTAGGCCCATGGCCGGCCAAGGGGTGGGAAGGCTTCCCGAGAGGCCCACGACCTAAAAACTCCAGCGAGAGTTTTAAGCTTTCGGAGTTCCCGATTAAATTCTTTCTTTCCGACTAAAAGCAGGTATGACATTCTATCCCTTAGAATTCGACCCGAATTCTACTCACGCCACGGACACAAGAGCGAAGTCTAAGGAATTGAAAACAAAATTTAATACGTACCAGCAACAAATGAGTGCGGATAATGCTCGCGCATGCAGATTCCGATTCCCAAGTGGCTTCTTTCTCCGATTGATGAGACCAAAGAATCTTGACATACTTGAGTTTTATTCCTCAAAACCGCTCGATTTGTCGAGAATTTTCTTGGTCGGGACTCAAAAGTAAGGTCTGTTCAATGCTCAACGGCTCCATTGGAATTGCATGCTCGAGGTCAAATAAGAACTTCCTCAACATGTACACATGAAACACATTATGAATCCTCTCATAGACTCGGAAGATCCAAGCGGTAAGCCAAATTTCCAACTCTTGCCTGGCGAAAGCGGTCCGATGTACCTTGGGCTAAGCTTTCCTTTAGTACCGAAGCGTACTCGCCTTTGGTAGGCGATACTCTCGAAGGACCTCGTCACCCACATTGAACTCCAATTCTCGCCTCGACATCTGCGTAGCTTTTACGCCGGCTCGGCGAACTAACAAGTTCCTTCTAACCGGCCACTCTAGCCACGGTTTGCTGAACCCATTCGGACCCAAAGCTGTCCTCTCTCCCACCGCATCCCAACACAGCGAGATCTGCATTTCCGCCCATAAAGGACTTCAAATGGTGCAGCTCGAATCTGGAGTGATAACTATTATTATAGGCGAACTCGCCAAAGCCGGTGATCTTCCCAACCACCCTTCGAGGATAAAACACAACACTGAGCATATCTTCTAAGGTTTGAATTATGCGCTCGGTGACCATGCATGCGAGGGTGGAATGCGATACTAAGGCGAGTTGCGTGCCCAAAGCACTCTGCAAACTCTCCCAAAACTTGAAACAAATTTGGCATCTCGGTGGAAACAATAGTCTTTGGCACCCCGTGCAACCGTACTATCTCTCGCACATAAAGTGGAGCCAAATCGCTCATGAGGTGGTGGTTCGAATAGGAATGAAATGTGCGACTTCTGAACCGATCCACTATCACCCATATAGCATCCTTCCTCGCTGAGTGCGAGTAAACCAACCACAAAATCCATGGAAATGTCATCCCATGGCCACACCGAACCTCTAAAGGTTGCAACAATCCTGCTGGTAAACTTATGTTCGTACCTTAACCATTGCGCAGATCCCACACGAGGCCACATCTTGCGCAATATCGACTTTCATTCTCTTCCACGAGAAATTCTTCTTCAAATCTTTGTACATTTGGTCTCACTGGATGTACGATATCTGAATACAGTGGGCTTCCTTTAGAATCTCATCTTTAATCATGCCTCTGTGGCACACAAAGCGACCTTTAAATCGCAAAGTACCGAATCATCTATACCAAAATGGCCTTGCTTGCCTTCATCTAGGCGCTTCCTCACATGTGGAGCATTTGATCATCTTTGTTGTGCTTCCGTGCTCGTTACGGAATGGTGACTCAAGAAGCAAGCGGGTCTCGGTCTCGGCGGTACCCGCAAAGCAAAAGATATATCCATACGCTCAAAATCAGCGATGAGACAGCGAGGTAGGAGGTGTCGCCTTGCGACTCGGGCATCGGCTACAACATTTGCCTTGCGGATGATCTTGAATGGTGAGATCATAGTCCTTTATCAACTCCAACCATCTCCTCGCCTCGAGTTTAAATCTTTACGAGTAAAGATGTATTTGGACTCTTGTGATCGGTGAAAATGTCACAAGATTCGCCATACAAATAATGGCGCGGATCTTTAAAGCCGTACTACTGCTGCAAGCTCTAGGTCATGAGTAGGATAGTTACTGTTCATGTTTCTTCAATGCAGACGCATAGGCAATCACCTTACCATCTGCATAAGTACACAACCCACCCAACTCTAGGCGCATCTGAATAAATAGTGAACCGCTTCACAGTTCGGAAGGGTGAGAATTGGGGCGGTCACCAATCTATCCTTCAAAGTCTGAAGCTTCGTTCACACTCATCCGTCCTTTGAAACTTGACACCTTTCTCGTGTCCATTGAGACATTGGTCTAGCAATGGTAGAAAACTCTCCACGAAGCGCCGGTAGTAACCTACCAAACCAGAAAACTCCTCACTTCTTTTACATTGGTTGGTCTCTTCCATTCCACCACTGTTGAAATCTTACTTGGATCGGCAATGCCCTCTTGATTGATTACATGGCCGAAACCCAACTTGAAATCGAATTCACATTTCTTCAATTTGGCATAGAATTGGTTCACTCTCAAGGTCTCAGTACCAACCTCAAATGTTGAGCATGGTCCTCTTCCGTTTTGGAATAAATCAAGATGTCGTCAATAAATACTACGACGAAATCATCAAGATAAGGGTGCAACATACTATTCATGGCTTCCATGAAAGCTGCAGAGCATTAGTTAGTCAAATGACATAACCTTATACTCATAATGACCATACCTTGTAGAAAAGTCGTCTTCTCAATATCTTGCTCATGAACTCGAATCGATTATAACTTTGATGAAGGTCAATCTTGGAAAATATTTTAGCTCCTTCAAGCGATCAAAGAGATCTTCAATGCGGGCAGCGGATATTTATTCTTTCTGATTGCTTGATTAAGAGCCGGTAGTCCACACACATCGCCAACTACCGTCCTTCTTCTTAGTGAGCGAGCAGGCTCCCACACGCGATACACTCGCGAATCATACCTTTGGATAGCAAATCATTCGATTGCTTTTTCAACTCCTCTGGAATGGTCGTGCCAAGCGGTATGGAACATCGAAATAGGTCGGGTTCGGAACAAGATCTATCCGAATTCCACTTCACGTTACGAGGCATACCAGAAGCTCCACAGAAACACGTCGGAAATTCATTCACCACGAATATCTTCAATACGGTGGAGATTCGACTTCTCGCTAAGAGACCAAAGCAACCCAATGTTCGAGGCTCGGCGACTAGGAAACAGACTAGCCAACACACACAGGGAATCAAGCGGCATGACCGCCGAAACACTAGTTCCTCTCCGACGGAACTGCAAAGTCACCGTCTTCCAAAACAACAAATCTTGGCACGGTAAAGAATAGCCAATCCATACCCAAGATAACATCAAAGGTGATAATCGAATCACCATGAGATTGGCAATGAAATTTTCATCTTCTATAGTGATAGTACACCAGGACAAAGCGTAGAGCTAGAAATAAGACCTCAGAGGCCGACCACCTGATTCGAAATAGATTGCACACTCAAACCCGCTTGTTTAACAAAATCTAAGGACACAAAAGAATAAGTAGCCCCGAATCAAACAGTAACGAAAGCCTCATGTGAATCAACTAATAAAGTACTGTCACCACATCAGGCGGCCCACGGTGTCGGGGGTGGGCATGGCGTAGACTCCCAAAGGTGCCGGGCAGAGGGCGCACCAACACTCGAGAGGAGAGGCGGAAGCTGCAGCAGTGAGAGCGAGGCGGAGCAGATGGAGCAGGTTCCGGAAGAACCCGGTCGGGCGCGAGGCTGAAACTGCCGGTGGAACCCATCTGGTGAGAAATGTGGCACAAAGGTGCAACAGTGCCTGCGAGCTCAGAGGAGTACTAGAGGCAGCACTGCTGGAACGCTTCCACTTGATGATACTTGCCGGATTACGCACAAGCGTAAAGCTTGTGGCCCTCTCGACCACACCGCGACAAGTCCTCTGAAAGAACATTCGGCGCACGATGCCCCTCTCCACACTTAAAACATTTCATACCTTGACACAGGCTGGCGCATCGAGGTGTGGAAGAAGAAAACGTGGCGTAGAAGAAAAGAGCGCCTGTGGCCGGGACGAGATGGGCGGCTCCTGAAACCTCTTGGAAGTAGGCGGCGAGGACCCACCTCCACCAACAAAACTCCTCTTCGCCACCACCGAACCACCAATGAAGTAGTGCCACCATTGCTTGCCTCTGAAGGAGAATTCCTCTCTGCTCTATCCTCTAGCTGCTCAACCACGAGTCTTGAAATCACGCAAAACCGAGGCTCCCAAGATCGACGATACTCTGAAGGAGACCCCGTGAAACCTCTTAGCCTTCTCCAAGTCATCAGCCACACTGTACAAAGCGTGCAGTTGTTGAACTCCATCTCGTACTCGAATCTTGACCTATTGCCTTGAGTCAACACTAGCAATGACCGCTCCATCCTCTCAATAAAAGAATCGGATAATACTTGGCTCTGAGCGTACCACAAAACTTCCCAAATGGCGGTCCTGCGGCTGGGGTCTAGCGGTGAGAACCCCTTCCCACGGATATCGGCTTGACCCTTGGTTGAAAGGCCACAAAGCGAACCTTTGCGCCGAGTTCATCTCCAATGCCTCGAATCGGCGCTCCATGTACGGAGCCAATCTGCCGCACAACTGGGTACGCCCCATCAAGCGTGTCGGCCGAGCGTCATCCACTCACGAAGGCTCATCCTAGTCTCGGTGGAATCTGCGCAACAACCGGACTGCCATGGCGGCAATGGCGGCATCCACGGCGATCGCGAGAGCAACGGAGCGGCGAGATAAGCCGCACGCACCGCCAGCGGAGCTGCTCGTTCTCCCTTTGAAGATTCGAATAATCGCCGACACCGCTTTGAGCATCGGCCGGCGGCGGCGAGCTTCCACGGTGGTTGGCGGTGAGGCAACCTCCTCATTAACCCCACGGCCTCTCTCGCGGGCGTTGCGGCTCGCCGGACCACGTCCACGGCCGCGACCACGGTGGCGGGCCTTACGGCCTCTACCTCTCGCCATCTAAGGACAACACAGCGAACAGACCAAATCGAACAACGGTTGCACAACAAATAAATCATAACAACAAGAAAATTTGCGGAAACAACGAATTGCCCAACCCAACCTCATCAGTACGGTGTGTCAATTTAATAATTTTATTTTAACCACGGACCTAAAGCCCGCTCGATACCAATCTGTAACACCCCAACTCAAAGACGAGCACGGAATGCAACTACCTAAGTGAAATACTAAATTTCGCAGAACCTCCTTTGCATACGAGGATCTTGGAGGTTCCACACAACAAAAACACACAAGAATCATAAACTAGTCATGAAATCCAATTCTAAGATCTAAACATGAATCAACGATAATGAGCTAAGATAACAAATAACCATATGACTTAAAGTTCTCATCTATGTTCTCATTGATCATAAAGGTACCATCCATGACTAAATTTATTTATTACAAACCAAAAGATGACAAAGAGAATCATTATTTCTTATAGTAATGAGTCTAATGTGAAGTGCATTATTCGAGTAGTGCTCATCTACTCCTCCCAAGTGAACTTCATCAACGATCACCTAGAAATAAACAAACAAAGCAAGAGTGAGTCCATGACTCGCCAAGTACAATGATTAAGAAAAACATTCATTCATTGAAGATCAAACATAACATCATTGGGTTCGATCATAACACATTGGATTACTTATGAATACATGATATGAATGCTCAAATCAAGGAATGGACTGCACACACGCGCGATATCGGTATAGCCGGTGAACACCGTCGGTGATCACTCAAGCCCGCATCTTAACAAAAATGCGGGATCCACTTCCGTATGAAGAACGTTTCATACGGGTGTCCAACATTGCCCATATTGGAATTAATGGGTCTTATCCAACCATCTTGGAATTGATGGTGGTTCTCATCCACTCAGTGGGCGTCAAATGTCAATGAATGCATGCAACAATTAAATGAAATATACCATAACATCACTTCTATTCATGAAATCAATGTATTGAACAAGGCATGAATAATTCATTTCACATGTCTCACGAGTTACCAAAACAACTCATGCTAAAAACCACAATGCACAAACATCCAAATAAACATGGTACTTGCCTTCCATGTTGCGGCGTTATCCGCAACGAAGCGCTCTTATACCAGTTTTCGCCGCCTAAACCAACGAAATAACTAAATAAGTATACATGATACCCAGCTCAACTAGTCGGTGTTCTATTTTACTTCTATTAGAGTCAATTAAATCCTATATCGCATAGACTGAAAAACAGCGAGTCTGTCCAATAAGAAAATCCTGGACAGCAACACGGGGACTAACATAACTCACAGCCTGGAAGTCGAAAAATAGCAAACCCAATTTCTGTAGATTCTTAACTGGCCTAACTACAAAACTCTAGTTGTGCGACAAACCAATTTGGTCAAATTAATAGACTAATAATTGTTTGAACATTCAGCACAGATTCAGCCTACCAAAATTCAGCAGAAATATTCAGTTGATCATAACTTCTGTGTTACAACTCCGAATTGAGCGTTCTTTACCAATCTGAAAAGGTTATCGAATTACCTACAATAACCTAGTTGGGTGAACTTTCAGATTCTTCCAACTTCTCTATCATAATATAGAAAATATACAGACAGATTAATCACGTCAGGTTTCTGGCAGCGACTGTTAAAACAGACATATCTTTTGACCCATAACTCGGAATCAAGTAACCTCAGTGGCCATCTAAACCTGACAGGGGATACTTCAATTTTCTAGGAGACACCAAGTTCAAAATCTGTGAATAACAATTTCTTATACAATTTACAAATTGACTGCAGAATCTCGTCAGGATTCTGGACAGTCAAGACTAATTCTATCATAACTTTTGACTCGGACCTCGGATTTGAGTGAACTCGGCGGCCACTGAAACGTAAGAACAAGACCTAGATATCTCTAGGAGACCGAACCTTCAGATTCTGCCTAAAAATAACCGAAACAATCCCTCCAACATACAGGACAGAATCAGTCTTTACACGCAGCGAGTCTGCCTAGACAAAAATGAATCCAAATCGCTTCTACCATCAAACAAAACAATGAGATTCGGCATCGTTACCCTTGCTGCAACCAGGGAGTAGGTAGACGAATCACGGAGAAGACGATCTCCCTCCTTCTCACCTCTTTTGCCCCAAACAAATTGCTGTCCTCCTCAACTCCTTGCATGGCCGGCGGCGGAGAAGGTCGAGGCCGGATGGGAGGCAAACCAGCGAGGGCCAGCACCGGGGAGGTTGGGGCGGCACCTAGGGGCAGGGTGTGAGGAGGAGAGAGGAGAAGGGAGGGTGGCGGCCAAAGGGGAGGTGGGGGTTCGGCCAGGGGAGGAAAAGGGGCTGGTTAGGGTTTAGAGGGAGGCGCATGGGCCTAGGCCATGGTGGCCAAGGGGGTGGGAAGGCTTCCCGAGGCCCACGACCTAAAAACTCCAGCGAGAGTTTTAAGCTTTCGGAGTTCCCAGATTAAATTCTTTCTTTCCGACTAAAAACGGTATGACAGATTGAAACCTCCGGAGTTCAAAGGTGCACTAGATCTGGGCTGTTGAAGCAAGATCCAACGGTCGAGGGTTGATCTTAGTGTCACACGCGCACACTGATCAGGACCGTTGGTTTTAAATCCGACGGTCCCCAATCATTTGAGTGTAACGCACACGCACAGGAGGTGCTTAAGATGCGGGGCCCACTGTTAGTGACACGTGGGCCACACGCGGAGGTTTTAGCGCACGGGGTGATTTAAACGTGCGGGCCCACATGTAAGTGGCTGTGGGGGGCTCGGTTAAGACACTATTAATGAACCAAACCAATGATTAGCAAATTAAATCATGATTAGCATTAATGATGTCCTAACTGACAGCTGCGATTGTAACATCCCAAAGTGTTGTTACCAAAAATAAAATAAAGTAAAATTATTGTTTCATTGGTTGTTCTGAAATTGAAAGAGTTTGATTGCCTTATTTGAATTTCTGAAGTTTTCAAAGGCAAAAATTTAAAATTTATTTGAAGTTCTTGAAGTTCCAGTTGGTTTGATCTGAAAAATAAAATTTAAATTAATTTCTAGAATTTTCTGAGTTTTTAAAAGCTTTTTTCTAAATATTTCAAAGCCAAAATAATTTATTTGCAAAAACTATAGCTAACTTTAAGTTGGAACTATTTTATTTAAGTCCAAAATAACTCAGGGAATTTCTGTGAATTTTCTCAGAATTTTTGGATTTAAATTGCTATTTTCTAAAGCCCTTTTTAATTATGTGAATTAAGTCAATTGGAAAATCATTTAGAAATCCCTAAATTAGCTTTGGGCCGAATCCTTCCGGCCCAACCCTATTTTACCCCGCGCCCGGCCGCTTTCGGCCCAATTCAGCCCGCCCACTCCCTTTTCCACCCGCGCGAATCTTGACCGTCGATCAAGATCCGACGGCCTCCTACCTCCTACCCTCTCTCTCTTTCCCTTACCTCGCCGACAGTGGGCCCGCCTGCGTTTTCTTCTTCCTCGCCCCTTTCTTCTCCAGCGCGCCCGAGCCGGCCACCATTACCGCGCCCGCGAGCTCCATCAACGCCGCGATTTTCGCCCCCTTTCTCCACACGATCGCGTGCATTGAATCCCCCACGTTCCGCCGCCCCATCTCCGGCCATTTCCCCCCTCCGTTTCGCGCGCAATCGCCGAAACCTCCGTAATCGCCGCCGCGACCTCGCACCCCATCCTCCACCCCCGGCCTCCTCCGGCCCCTATAAAGGGAGCACCGGGTAGCCCCTTCCACCCTCATTCCAACCCCGCCACCCACTCGCTCCCTCTCGCTCTAGCTCGGCCGTATTTGGAGCTCCCGCCGCCGCCACCGAGCTTCACTCCGCCGCATCCGCCGCCGCCGTCAAGCCTCCTCCGGCGCCGCCGTTGCCACGAACGGCATCGCGCGACCGCCGCCTCTTCCGTGCGCACCACCTCGACCGGAAGCCCTGCGGACCGCCGCCGTCCGTCGCATCGCCATCGCCGCCGCCTTTTGACCTCGCCGCCGGCCATCCCATCACGTCCCCGCACATCCGAGGTGAGCACCCGACTCAGTGAAGCCCTCCCGTGCTCCTGGCACCCTCGCCGGACCTCGCTGCACCACCGTTCGCCGGCGCCATCGGGCCCCGAGCGCCGCCCCGTCGGTGCCGACGTAGCCAGCCACGTCGTCACCACGTATGCGCCCGGTCAGCGCCACGTCGCCTCCCCCGCTCGCGTGTCCGCCCATATGGCATGCCCACGTGGCAAGTCCACCGCACCACCTAGCCCTCGGCTTGGTGGAATTCGTCCACCGTGGGCCATGTCTATGACACGTGGGGCCCACACGTCAGGGAATATTTTAAATTCCGAAAATCAGCTGCTGACGTCATCTTGCGCAATAAACCGATTTTCCTTTAGAAAAATAAATCAAGAAATTCAATAAAATCTGATTTTAGGGTTTTTCCACATTGAAAACTTCCCGAGGTTCGTTCTCCCTCATATGAACTCCGATTTCGTCGATTCAAATTCCTAAATTCATATAAAATCAAGATCTAGCCATCTAAGCCAAAATTATTTAATTTTGAGTTCATTTGATCCATAATTCCTTTAAACCCTAATTTATTATTCCATGTAAATTCAAACTTAGAAAATTCATATCTTTTGAATCCTAGCTCCGATTTAGTCCATTCAAACTTGTAAATTCATATAAAATAATTATCTAGCTAACTAAACCAAAATATTTCTATTTGGAGTTATTTTGTTCTATCTTTTTGAATTTGTTTGAATTTGAGTTGAATTTGTCGTATTTTCACGATTAGATTTCGACGACTTCGGAGAGTCAGATTTCGACGTCGATTGAAGAGCAACATAAGAAAATTGATTTTGACTGTATGATCATTGTGATTGTACACTTGGACTACCTGAAGAAAGTGCTTGTGAGTACTAGGTGACCTGTTAAGAAAAACAACGTCACCTTAGTACTAGTTGATCTGTGAAGGAAAACAACATCACCGCAAGCAAGGCAAGTTATACCATTGATCATATTGACCCCACTA
Source organism: Ampelocalamus luodianensis (assembly GCA_036346255.1). Taxonomy (NCBI): domain Eukaryota; kingdom Viridiplantae; phylum Streptophyta; class Magnoliopsida; order Poales; family Poaceae; genus Ampelocalamus; species Ampelocalamus luodianensis. The sequence continues at coordinate 36,895,648 of CM070632.1, forward strand.
TTTTAAATTATTTATATTCTGTTTTAAATTATTACTGCATGCAGATGTTTATACAATTATTTTAATTCCATGTTTTAATTACCTAGTTAATCCAATCTTCCTTGTATAGCCAATTTGAATATTGAACGTGAATACCTTGTCACCATTAGGCAAAGTGATACTAGAATTAACCATATGCTTAGCCAATGCTTAGATCAAATCTTGTATTTGGGAAATTTTAGCCAAATCTTCCAAATTTGATTTAAATTGGTTCTATGGTATTGTTTTACCATAGAAGGTTTATAAATGCTTTTACTTGGAAAATAAAATAAAAATGGGTTTGGACTTGGGCATAATGGAAGTTTGGCGGGTGCATGTTCCTGCACGGGCTCAATCGGGTATGGTTAAGGCCCATGGGTTTTGTTGGAAAGTTTCCCAAGTCAGTTAAGGACCGGTCTTCGAGCGCATGATGCTACGCCTTACCATACCACCACATGTCTTGTATGGGCAGGACCTGGCTAATTAATCTGCAATGTTTCACCGTGGTCGTTCCCTACAGATGCAATGGGTAGTCATGTTACGACTTATGTTAGTCCCACCTAGCGCAAGAGGGCCCGAGCCCGGAGGTCTTTATTCCAAAGGGGGTGGCGAAACCTTAGCGAGGGGTAACTGCGGTGAAACGGCGCATTGTAAAGGCCTCGTGATAATTACTTAGTCGCACACCTTCGGAAGTGTGTCAGACGGACATTAAAAGTCGATTATCTCTTGTGGGTAAAGCTGTACAACCTCTGCAGAGTATAAAACTATTCGAATAGCCGTGTCCACGGTTACGAGACATGCTAGCAGAACTACTCAAAGTTAGACTTTGGTTTTGTTTTCAAATAACTTTATGAAATGATTTGGATTTATATCCAATCGGGAATTTGGGTAGGAAGCCATGTGATAGGAGGGTATCCTTCACCATTCATGTGTGAATGTTATCTGACTATAAATCTGAGAATTTACAAAATGATTTGTAGTTATAAAATACCTGCTTTAGAACTTAGTACTAGTATTTGAAGAAAATGTTGCTTTATGCAAATCAACCCATAAGCCATCCTTGTTACATCCATATATGCATGTCATTCTGTTACTTGATGGGTGTAACTTACGAGCACGGAAGTTGTGCTCATACTTGCTTTATGCAAACAAAATTTCAGAGGAGAAGGACTTCACTTCATGTGTGGAACGTGACGACTAGGCCGCTACCCCAGTCGATTGTCTGTGGCAGATTGCTGGACCCTACTACATCTTCGTCTTCCGCTGTGTTCTTTATTGTTGGGTGTAAGCCTCTTTTGTAACAAACTCTGTTGATTATTAATAAAGTCATGATATGAATTTGTTATCATATTTGTTTACTGTGTGAACTAGCTACTGATCATGGGACTAGTTCAGAAATGCACAGAAGATCTGGGATGTTAATCCCGGGTTCTGACAGCGACAGCGCCCGGAGGGGTTTAAAGAGCTGGGTCCACCTGTCATTGGGACACAGTGACATTCATAGGGGTTTTAAGGTGCTGGGGCCCGCTTGTAAGCGGCACCAAGGCCCTATCAGACAACGATTAAATGCTAAGCGATGATTAGCATTTAATAAGTGAATCTTTGTCCTAATGACAACCATGATTGCCGTTTTCATCCGACAAAAACCTGAGCGTGATCAACGGCTTATCGACGGCGATATAGACCTCGCCGGTGTGGTCCAAGTGCCAAAATGGAACTGCAATAGCACAACGCACACGCTGGTGGCAGCGACGACTACGGGGAAGGACCACAACGGCGGTTAGCCGGAGTTGAGCGGCGGTGCAATGCATGGCCAAAATGGAAAATAGCAAAGAGCTCCGCCGCAGTTCACGAAAGCGAGTGCCCAGGCTCCTAGGGACTAATAGGAGGGTACCTTAGCACTGTAGAGGCTCAAAGGTGGCCGGAGTTGCCTTGACCACGAAGGAGCTTCCCAGAGCCGAAGAAGAAGATGGAGAACACACGACCTGAGCCAAAATGAACATCGCTGCGTGGTCCATGAGCAAGCAATTGACAAATGGGGCACTTACCGGAGTGGGAGAAGAAAGGGGGTCACTTTTAGCCGAATTTGAACAAACCCTAAATTTAGCAATCTCTGTGAATGCCAAACAAAATTAAGTTAGGGGTTTTACTCCAGGAGATCAGAGGAACAAATAGGAGCAAGAATATTGGAAAGAGAGCCACTGAAACACTGAAGTTCAAGGAGCTCGCTTGCGGCCTTCAATGTCGGATTTATGATTTCTTTGAATTGAGCTCAATTACGCATAGAGGGTGCTAGGGTTTGCGAGGGGATGTGTAAAGGAAGCTTAAGGAGGAGCTCAACGGCTTTATATATCCAGAGAGTTAGGATTTAGAGCAAGGCAAAGTTCCACGGTGAACTAGGTTTATGGAACTGCCATGGACGAATTGAGTGACGAGAGCAGGCGAAGACCATGACTTTTGGAGGAGGACTCTGAGGCGTATTGAATGCTTGCAGCAAGTAGTCGTTTAAAGCTTCCATGGACGTGACAGGGCACTGCCTCACCCACGTTCGGGCACAACAATGGCATGGGCGAGAGGTAGGAGACGAACAAGTACGAGAGGGGTTCCACCTGTCAGCGAAACAAAGTGGCTCGAGCCCAATTGGTTTAGTGGGTTGAGCCAAGCCATTCACTTTGGGTCATAGATCTTGACCGTTAGATTAAAATCCGACGGCACCAAGGCACGCACCACTTTAGAACTAGCTCGGTGCATTTAGTTGATTAGGCTCAACCAAGTGGCTCGAGCCAGTTGTTAAATAGCGACCAAGCGCGAAGGGGTACGCTCCACGATGGTTGGATCAAAATCCAATGGCTGAGAATCACGGCACATTCGGGGGGTCCGAAAGTTCATGACAACGTGGACCGCCCGATGGGGATCTAACGGCTCGCAAGCGGTGGTGGGATCGGAGGTCCGAATGTTACCTAGATCTAGGCCGTGGAGAGGAAATCCAACGGCTGAGATTGGGTGCCCGCTTAAAGGGGCTCAGGAGGGCGTGGGAATGGTTGGGTCGCACCAGAAAAAGAAGTGATGGGCTCGAGTCCAACAGGACTTTGACTAGGGTTTGATTTTTGAGCTGAAAACTTTGAGGACTTTCTAGAGATAGCAAACTAACTCAAAAATTCTAAAATTTTTACAGTAGCTTGTTGGCCTTGAGATTGACCTTGTATAAAATTTTCAGAGGCTTTTATGCTGAGCATTTTTCTCCAGAAATTTTACAAGGATTGTTTTAGGGTTTGACCAAGGGTCAAACTGGTTTGACTGCCTCTTAAAATATTCAAATAATTTCTAAAAATTGTGAAAGTTTTCAGAGGGGTCACACAAAATCTTTAGAACCCAGGAAAATTATTTCTAGTGGATGATCCCCAGATTTGACAAGGGTTGGAAAAGAAGGGTCATGCCTTTAGTCAATTTGGAGGTTTTGGTTTTTGATTTCCCACATTTCTATTACAAGAATTGCAAAGAAGTTCAAAACTTCAAGATGCAAGAAAAGTTTTTAATTTCTACTCATTTTCTTACATTTGAAACACAAACCCAGATTTGGGCTGTTACACTCAGCATCTTCTTGTCCGGCTTTTGCTAGTAAACACTCCCTATAGTGTAAATAAAAGTGTAAGTTAATTATTCAATTAGAATCTTATGATTGACTAATGACTTTGCATACTTACTTTTATTTTTCATATGCAAAAGTTTTGATCTCCCCTATCATGTCGATGTTGACCTTCCAGCACTTTTTGACGGATGTCATTAGGTCCTAGAGGTTTTTTCTTGTTGGTTCGAGAAGGAGAACTTTCAAGGGGAATTTCCTCCTCAGAATGATCCAATTCAATCAAACAAAAACACCTCTGGTAGGATCAGCCACAATATCTTGTAACTCCTAAGACATTCTATGGGTCAGATCTATATTGGTATATTCAAAGTAGAAATTACCAAGATAAAAAGTTTACCAAGATATGATCATCTTCGTCTTGAGTTTCAATGGTCTCATGGACCACCTCCTCTGACCATATGGTCGCATGGTCCGCTCCTACTATAGTGGACCCACAGACCACCTCTTCCATCTGATCCTCTATGGAGGTCCATTCTGTTTGGACCTCCATGTCCTGTGGCATCCCCTTGGATGTCCCAGTAGTCGTTGCCAGAACATCCTGGACCACTTCCTTAGTGGTCCTAGGAGGTATTTCCATTTGCAGAATCTCTTCTGCCGAGGATTCCTCTGTTGCCAGCACAATTGGTGGCGAAGTTTGTTCCTGAGCTGTCAGTTGTCCCCTTTTCGGGTCCGATGGTAAAGAAAGGCTAAAAAGAAAAGAGAGGATTGGTCATTTTAAGCCAAAATTATAAAGTTATTATTGAAGAACTTACTCGATCTCGAAACTACTTTTGCTAAAGAGTGACATAAAGTCCTCATTTAAAGTGAAAGTAGGTTCCCTTGTTTGCTCTAACAAGGAATGGACTAAGGCCATAGAGGTCCTTGACCTTGGAACCCTCTGAAGAGGGACCTCCTCTTCGAACTCTTCTAACGATCCTTCACCCTGGACCACCCCAGCCAAGAAAGTTGATATAGAAGATATTGGCTGGGGGTTAGAGGCATATCAAGAATATGAAGTCTTGACTTTTGTTTTCAATACCTCATGGGTAGAAGGACTCGAAGGAATTAAAATTGAAGCAAGAGGTCTTGGTGGAACTAAAGCTAGAGCAGGTGCAGGTTTCATCTTCTTTGACGCAATGGGAGGTCTAGAAGTGACCCTTGCACTCTTTGCTAAAGGAGGGGAAGAGCTTGAAGTGACATCTGAGATGGGACGTTTTTTTGGTGTTGTCTGTCCAGAAACATACAAATTTGACATGAGCAAATTTACTTCTTATGCTTACCACTATGCGATCTTTCCTAAGTGATAAGGTAGCCCCAATCTTGCTTGGGGAGTACGCTTCTATATCAATCGATTCCTTTTCTAGAACTCGATCCTTTAACAGGACTGAGGCCCTAGATAGGACCTCATCGTTTGAAAGAGCTGCAGTATAATGGAAAATTACTTTATTATAACTATAAAATTTAGTTTGAGTAAAAATATAAATAGATTGTTACCATTTTCAGGGACATCATAGTTGCAGGATAGTATTTCTCTCTTTTGGAGGAAAAGATCTTGTTCTTGAGAAAGTCATGGACAATCTTTCATCCAGTTAGACCTTTCCCTACCAGGTTGTTGATCACCAAGACTACTCTCTTCTCATCATCTGAGAGCTTGATCACCTTGTCAGCAACTTGGCTTTTCGAGGACCACTCTTGTGGTGCATTACGACTGTAAGTAGTCGTACTCTCTTTCAGAACTTCAGAATAAAACCATTCGTTGCTCCATGTTTCGCTGGCATCTTTGGTAGCCAAAAAGGGAAACACACTCTTCTTGGAATCTTGGAATTTAAAATAAAAAGAGCCAAGGCACTTGTTGCGAATGATTTGGTAATAAAACCTAAACAGATGCGGACTAGGGGCTACTCCTAAAAATGCCTCAAACATATGGGCAAAAATGCTAAGTACTAGGATTGAATTAGGTACCAAATGGATTAATTCTATTATATAAAGATTAACAACTTCAATCAAGAAATTACTCTCGAGCAAACGGAAGCCTGCCCGGAGATAGGGCACAAAGAGTTCAATCTCCCTCCCCGGTGCACGCCACTCGATAAGAGCCTTCTCTGGTAGATGCCTGTCTTGTTCCAGTCCTTTGAGCTCCTCCGTGGATAGCATTGATGATTTCCATCCCGCCATTGTCTTGGTTCAATGGTGGACCGAGGGATCCTTCTCTTCGAAGGATTGAGGAGGACGAAAGGCTCTCGATGAATGGGGAAAGTGAAAACAACTAGGGTAAAAATGTGCCTAAGGAGAGATAAAAAAATCCATATCTATATCCTTGGTGCATTTAAAACCCATTACCTCAAGGATGTAACAGTTGCACCCCGACTGGTGGTGATATGAAACCTCATACTCAGTCAAAGAAGTTGGTTCATGCGACAAGAGATGTGCAAGACAAAAAAGGTTGTAAGCTTTTGTCGGGACCCGAAAATGCATTTCAGGAACCCTCTGTGTATTCTGAACTAGTCCCAGATCAGTAGCTAGCTCACACAGGCAAACAGTGATGAAATACCATCCATTTATTCGATTTAACTAAAAAGATCTCAAAGTATCAAATAATAATAATAACTGGACCTTATGGTCAACATTTACTTAACTTGCCACGTAGGGCTAAAGAAACAAATAAACTCTTACAGCAGAACGAAACTCTTCAAATGGCCAATCAGCATGCCCACAGGCAATCGAGTGGAGAACGCATCCTAATCCGCAAAACCTTCATGGTACTCTTCCTGGTAGAACTCGGAGTTCCCTGGTTCTTCTGTGGAGATTTAAACAACACAGGGCGCAAAGCCATGAGTACTTTGAATGTACTCAGCAAGCCGTGGGGAAATGTATGCAAATAGTATTCATGCAGGGCTTGAACAAAGGTTAATTGTATGGCTCTTTTGCATAAAACAGCATTTACGATAAATACAATAAATAGATTGAAATGCGTAATTGAAAACAATAATAAGTAATTAAACAATCGTTTTGAAACAACCAGTGAACTTCCCATTCACTCCCAACCAAACCAACGATAAGTGAATTCCCCATTCACCGATCGATACAACCCACCAAGTGAATGACCTATTCACCAAACGAACATTATATTCATCAAGTGAACTACCCATCCACGCTCCGACACATTTTTGAAGAAACTCTATCTCCCGTGTGAAATCCCCGAGCACGTCCATAACCGCGGACACGGCTATTCGAATAGTTTTACACTCTGCAGATGTTGTACAGCTTGACCCACAAGAGATAGATCAACTTATAATGTCCGTTTAACACACTTCCGAGGTGTGCGACTAAGTGATCATCACAAGGCTTTTACAAAGCTCCTTCATAACCCAGTTCTACCCGCTAAGGTTTCAACATTGAATGTCTTTCCGACCAGACAGGGGCCCCCTCTTGCGCCACCGTGAGAATACGTTTTCCACGACTCACTTCACATGACAGAACTGAAATTAAGATATTGCTAATTATTCAGCCAGGCCCGTCCCATCAGGCATGTGGTTGTACGGTTAAGGCCCAGTTCAATGGCGTACAAGATTAAGTCCTTGACAAGTTACTCAGGCGAGTCTACCACAAACCCACAACATGTTCAATACACATCCCCACTATCCACCAACCACTCGCCCAAGCGAAAACTATTTTATTTAACCAAAACCAATGACATACCCTGTCATGGCTCCCAAATTTTAACAAGAGTGGCTCACCACCACGATTCCATAAATCATTAAGTCAAAATTAATTGTTAAGACACATGTGATGACAAACCCATCGTAACTAAGCTGAACTAAGCATATGTACGATACCCATGTTGGTAATATAAATATATCCAACTAAAATTTCCCATGCTAAGGTGACAAAGGATTCATGGCATTCAAATAATCAAAGGAGGCATAATGACAACAGGTAATAACTATACCCAAAGCAATTTATATAAAGATAGCATGTAATTGTATAAAACAATATACTTTTGAAATCATAGGTTCAAGATGATCAAAGGTCCTGGGAATAAATCTTGGGATTGATCTTGATCTTGGTATGCTACTCCTTGCTCAAAGCTTCCCAGAGTATCGACGTCTACTCGCAAAAACAAGCAAATAAACTAAATAAATAAATAATAGAGAGAAAACAAACTCCAAAAATTAAATACAAATCTCAGATAAATAGATCTCGAATTTAGATAATTTTATGAATTTGAATGGACTCAATCGGAGTTCGGATACAAAAGATATAGGCTCTAGAAGATTGAAATAACATAAAATAGTGAAAATCAGAATTTAGTGATTTACTGAATTATTTTCCTAAAGGAAAAAGGAGTTATGACGTTAGCTGACGTCAGCAAGAATGTTCGGATGGGACAAAACTGCTCGACTAGCGGGTCCCACTAACATAGAGATGGAGTACATGAACGAAGTTCACAAGCGCTTTGGCTCGGGTGGGATGTGGATGTGCCACATGGTGTTGACACCGACGATGACGAGGATGCCACATAAGCTAAAAGGCCTAGGTGGCTGCTGAGGTGGAAGGGTGACATGGCTTAGATGCTCCAGGGGACGGCCATGGCCGGCGGTGGCGATGGCAGCGCCGACGGTGACTGGCGACGGAAGAAGTCCAGTTGAGGAGCAAAACGGAAACACAAGGTCATGGAGAAGCACCGGAGGCGGTGGTTCGACGAGGATGGCAGCGTGTCGGCGGCGGCAGCGACAATGGCGACGGCGATGATTTGGCTCACGGTGACTTCGATGGATGAACGATGCTCTACAAAAACTAGGAGAAGCACTGGCTCGGTGAGATGACAAGGATCACAGAGGTGGGCTTGGAACGACCAGGAGATGACCGGAGCGACGGTAATCACAATGTGACCGGAGATGGAAGAGATGACCGGCGATTACAATTCGGCGATGGAGAAGCAAGGAGAGAGGTGGAAATTGGTAGAGAATAGCATCGCGCACAAGATGACGCACTCAAAGGGCAAAGGCTCACCGGAACACAGATCGGGATGGAGGGCCGGCGACTGGTTTTTCAGACGAACACGAAAACGAGGCTCCGGAGTTCCTCGGAGGGAGATGGTGGAAGCACGGCGTAGCGCAAACTATTGCGAACCCGGCGGAGGAAGAATCACGGCGAGATGGACCAACGGCGGAGAACTCCAGTGGAGACAAAGCTTCAACAACGGCGGCACTCGGGCGAAATCTGGCAAAACAAAGAACGAATCGGAGGCGGCGCCTTAGGGTTTTGAGGGAGGAGACTCGGGCAAAGCTTTTGACGCATGGGGCTCCTTAAATAGTGCCCGGATGGGAGGAGTCCCAGAGGAGCACGGCGGCACTGCACAACGTGATGTACACGGATACGGGAAGGAGAGTCCCAAAGGTAGACGATGCGGACGTGGCAAAGGCGGGCCCACGCGCAGAGAAACAAGAGCAAAAGGAAAAGAGCCGGTGCGGTTTGGGCTGCTCACGCGCAAAAGGAACGGGCCAAGAAAAGGAGATGCGGCCCGAGCGAACCAACGGGCTGGCGCAGAAATGAATGGGCTGAGGAGAGGTGAAGTTGGGCTTCAGCTGCGCGAGAGAAAGCAAAGGTGGAGCAGGCCGAAAAGAGAATATAATTGGACCAACAAAAGGAATTGAGCCCAAAACAATTCCTGAGATTTTAAATAGTTTTTCTTTTTAGAAAATAGCAGAAAAGGCAAATAACACTTAGAAAATAGCAAATGCACTCGGAAAAATTCTAGAAAAATCTAGAAAATATATCCAAGCAATAAAATCCAAATAAAATAATTTTGATAATAGTTGATGTTGACATTAATCATGTTAAATTGTTTTTGAACTCTGAAACTTCATATTAAGCTTTAACTTTTGCCAGAAAAATCCAAATGGTTCTTTTTCTTTTAAAACTTCAAAACAGACCAAATTTTGGGATGTTACAAACCTACCCCCCTTAAAAGGGAATCTCATCCCCGAGATTCAGGCTGACTAAAGAATAGGTTCTGACGCAGGTCTAACCTGAAGACTTACCAAAGGCGATGTTCTGAACAGCTTGTGCTTCTTCTGCAGTGACATGGTTCAGTCTTCCTCTTGCGGCAGTTGATGGAGTCCTGGTAGCTTGATTCGGAGTCTGAGGCACTCCTCTTCCTGCTCCTGGAAAAGAAGTCCTGGCTGGTGTAGGTCCCAAATTGAAAGGAATTAGTGTGAGCCCTCACTTCTGGGGACACTTGTTTGCATAATGACCTGTCTGGTTGCAATTGAAACAAGTAAGTCCTGCGCCATGATTCGGGTTCCCTTGGGTTGATTATTGTTGTTGTTATTGACATTGGGAATCCCTGTGTTTCCTGCATGAGACACTGGTGCTGGGGTCCTGAATCCAGCAGATGAATTATTGGGACGAAAAGGCTGCTGAGCATTGGTTCTGGCACTCTGTAATTGATTTTGATGAACTCCGTGTTGTATCATCTTCCTTTTGCAAGATTCATCCAACTCACGACGAGAATCTTCTATGAGTACGACTTTATCAACCATATACTGAAAATCCACATAATCATTTCCAACCACTTGCACTTTCAAACTGGGGTTGAGTCCACACTTTCAAAGTACTGCGGAAAGCAAAAATAAATAAAATAGGCCACATGATACACCACAGGCAATCGTCTGGAGGCGCAGCCTAGTCCTCAACGTTGTGGTAGCACTCATCCTCTGAACAACAATTTATTAAGCAAGGGTGAGTACAAATAATTTCATTCCACAAGTTACACCCAATAACAGATATAATGCAAGCAGATATGTCAAAGGAAGGCTTATATGGCTGTATTTTGCACAAAGGTACATTTTTAGTTTTAAATACATTTACTAAGTACCAAAGCAGTTTAGTCTATATCTAAAATCAAATTAATTTTTATTCATCAATTCTTGAGTGTAGGGTAAACCTCCATACACAAATGGTGAAGGTCTAACCCCCTTACACCAGGCTTTCTACCCAAATTTCCCAATTGGATGGACTATCCAAAAACATCTAAGTTTAAAATTATTTTTAAAACAAAACCAAATCTGATCCGCGAAAGGCTTTGCTCAACATGTCCATAACCGCGGACATGGCTATTCAAATAGTTTAATACTCTACAGAGTTTATACAACTTTACCCACAAGAGATAGTTTGCTTAACATGTCAGCCAAGACACGCTTCTGTAGGTGTGCGACTAAGCAATTATCACAAGACCTTTACCCTACACTATTTCAACGTAGTTATGCCCACTAAGGTTTCGCTATCGTAGGTTTCACACCAAATGGTAACCCCATGTTGTGGGTACTAAAAATAGGTCTTCACGACACCCACACCTTTGACTTACACAATTACAGTGAAATAATATAGTTTAATTAGCCAAATCTATCCCAAACCAGACTTGTGGTAGTACGATTATGGCTTAATAATCGATAGCTCGTAGACCAATCCTTAATTGACTAGGCGACACCAAAACAACCCCTGAGCCTCAATCATTCACTGAATTGAGCCCGTGCATAAACCTACACCAACCAACTATCCAATTCACCCAAGTCCAAACCAATTTTATTTTATTTTACATGTCAAATCATTTTCTAAGATTTCTATGGTAAAAACAATACATAATCTCATTTTTAAATCATAGTTGAACATTTTGGCTAAATTCCCCAAATTCAATATTTTTGGTCCAAGCTTTGACTAAAGTTTTTCAACGTCTCTAGTTCATACTAGTGTACCAACTAGATTTCAACTAAGGTGACAAGGTATAGCTAATTCAATATCAAAATTGGCTATACAAAGGCAAAGGGATTATCTAGAAATTCAAAATAGGAATTTAAATTAACTTGAAAATAAATAAGCATGCAATAATAATTTAAAATAGAATTTAAATAATTTTAAATACTGAGATCAAACATTATCAAATAATGTAACTTGCCTTGCCCAAATGCTCGCTGGTCTAACTCGTCAAATAACATAGGCTCTCCGGAGTCGTCAAAATCTATACGCGAAAAGTTGCCTAATTCAAATAAATAAAAATAGATGAAAATGAAATCCAAATTAAAAAAATAGTATAGATAGCTAGATCTTGATTTTAAATGAATTTAGAAATTTGAATCGCTGAAATCGGAGCTTGTATGAAGGAAAATGAGTCCTCGGAAGATTAAATCCTAAATAAATAAACTAAATTCAATTCCTAGAATTTATAAACTATTTTACTGAAGAAAATCTAATTATGACACAGGTATGATGTCAGCATTTGAATTTTTTCTCGAACAAATTAAATTTCTACGGGAAAATCCCATGGTCCATAGACTACGTCCACGAGAAGGCCCTGATCCATGGTGGACCGGGTTTGTGAAATAGTGGCATGAGCTACGCATGTGCTGGCGCAATCGCCACGTAGGCGCTCACATGGGTGGAAGTGGATTTCGTGTCGCTCACTGGTGCTACGTGCTAGGGTGACGGCCAGCGAGAGTACAAAAAGGAACAGGGGGTGCGGCGAACCTGATGCGCACGTTTGCGATGAAGCGGCGCGATGGGGTTGCTGGTGGTGATGAAGAAGGTGCTGACAAGTGGGTCCTGGTGGCAGTGAGAGCGGGAGAAAAGAGAGAGAGAGAGGGAGAGGAAGGGAGGGAGAGAGGAAGCGCTGACATGTGGGGCCCACATGTCAGTGAGAGAGAGATTAGGGGTGCGGGATGGCCTGGCATGGACGAACAGGAAATGGGCCAGAGATATTCGGCCAAAGCTAAAATCTGGATTTTTAATGATTTAGCAATTTTAGAAATTGAGATAAATTGAATAGGCTTTTAGAAAATAGTAAATAAAGTCCAAAAATTATGAAAACATTCATAGAAATTCTTTGAGTTATTTTGGACTTAAATAAAATAATTCCAAATTAAAATTGCTATTTTTGTTTGCAAATAAATTTATTTTGGCTTCAAAATAATAGGAAAACCCTTTTTAAAGTCAAGAAAATTCAAGGAAAACAATTATATTTTATTTTACCAAAAATAAAATTTTAGGATGTTATAGTATTCCATGTGTCGCAACTCAAGAAGTGCCTCCGTACACCAAACAAACTCGCTCAGTTGGAGAATAATGACCTCCAACCGAATCTTTCTTACGGAGAGCACCTGATTCGAATCTTAGACGAAGCCATGCGATATATTCGTAGCAATGCCATCAAGATGCTAAGAGTCTAGTGGAGCAACCATGCCAAAGGCAAGGCCACGTCAGAACAAGAAGGCCGTCTTAGAGCCGAGTTTTCCTATTTCTTTACCGAGCCCGCCGAATCACGGGGACAAGATTCTTTGCAAAGGGTGTAGGTCTGTAACATCAAAAAAATCCTAATTTTGGAAAAATATAATGGAAATAAGTGGGAGAATAATTTTGGGCATGTTTACATGTGGGAAAGATTATTTGAGTTTGTTTTGAAATTTTTCATCAATAGCAACAATGCATTTATATGAAAACAACAATTTGAAAGAATTTTTAGGAAAATCACGTAAGAGATAAAATCCTGAAACATTTGCACACGAAACTAAATGGTGTTATAAGCCCCCACAAATATTTTTATAAATTTGGACCCCGTTTGCTAAGTACAAAAATTTGGGAATTATTTAGCCAATTTTGGATAATTCAAAAGCTAATTTGAATTTCCCATCGGACCTTGGGCCGAAACCCAACTCAGCCCAACTTCTTCACACCTACTCTAGCCCATGCTAGCACCCCGCTTCTACGCTCGCTTACACGCTGGGCCCGCATGTCAGCAGCTTTCTTCCACCTCATGCAGCCATCACTTACGCACTATAGCGCACGAAAGCTTCACGCCCATGTCATCGCTGCCGTCATCATCGAGCGCCCACGTGAGAGGACCAAGGCCACCCAGTCTCACCTATTCCACCCACTATTTCTCTCCTCGGTATGTCACCGTGTGAGAAAATTGCAAGAACCCGAGCCGACTGCCTTTTTCTCGTCGTTGTTCTTGTCCACATCTCGCTACATGAAGCTTTCCCTTCTGTGCCAAAACCCTCCACTTCCATTGTCGTTTCCATTTTTTCCCTTCCCGATAAGTTTCTTCCACCATAACGCTTGGAACGCATCATCGTCTGAAGTGTACGCACGTGCTCCGCCGAAGCACAATCATGTCTCGTGAGCCAATCCCTCAACGTTTGCATCTGTAATACCCCATTTAATTAAATAAATAATTGAGGGATTAGAAGAGGTATTTAAGAGTGAAATTTCAGAATTTAGTGAGTTGAGGAGAGTAGTGGGCCGCCGGCCCATAGGCCAAGTGGGGGAGCCCAACTTAAGAGGGAGGGGAGACCAAACCCTAGGGTTGCTACAGTAACTTCACCAGGTACTGTAGCACCACCGCACTGTAGCAATCCAGGTACTATAGCAATCCGCTTTCCTGCTGCCATGCCAAGAGGAGAAAAGAAGGAGAGGAAGGAAGAAGAAGAAAGGAAGAAGAAGGGGAGAAGGAAAAGAGGAAGCAAAGGAAGGAGCCTCGCTGGGTCTCCGCGTTCGTCATGTCGTTCTCCAAGGGTAACCCATGATCCCGTTCGATTAGTTGTACAGTTTCGCGATTTGGCAATATCGGTAATTCTGTTTCTTCAAGACAGTTCGTGTTAGATCGTTGTTTTGTTTTAGTTGCATGCAGATTCAGCTCTGGACTTCTCCTAGAGAATTGTAGAGGACGTCGTTAACTTTTGATGAAGTATTAGATCGCAAAATTTGGACCTCTGTAGCAGAAGTTATGAATTAATTGGTGGGACTGTTCTACGAATCTGTCGGTAATCTGACGGGTTTCAGTAATCTGTTTTGTTCGATCTGTTAAATGGAGAATATGAGGAGCTTATTATAATAAACGTTGTAGATATTTGTCGTAGCTTTCAGGGAAGCTCAAGAATGCGAAGTTTGGACAAACGAGCTAAAAGTTATGATAGTTTTAGTGTACTGTCCAGAGAACCTGATGTGAAAACGATGTTCTGTTAATCGGCTTGATAGGGGTAGTAGTTGGCCGAATCAGGAAGACTCACCAACTAGGTTTAGTTGGGGAATTTGATAACCTTTCAACGAAGTCCAAGATCACCTCATTTGGACTAATTTACTAAAAGATACGAATTTTTGAACATGACTATTCCCAGAGGGGTCATTTCAGCATTCTGGAATTTGAAGTCGGGGTCGCGTTTCGAGTTATTGCTAGTTCGTGCTTACTTTTATAGTTTGTTTGGTCCTTCACTGTTGTCTTAGTATGTTTTTAAATGAATTTAGGTGGGGGATTGGTCCCGGAGGCAGAACCCTCTTCACATCCTCCGTTCTCACGCGGTTAAGGCAAGTACTCTGGTTGATTGAATAATTATGATTGGTTGATAGAGAGTGCTAGTATTTTGATACGTATTAGCTATGCATGGTTGATAGTGTGATATGTATGATTAAGGATGGTGAATGCTTGAGATACGATTAATTGTTATTCATGTGTGATTGTTCATGTTTGCTAGTATTATGAATACATGTGTTATTCATGGATGCTAGAATGCTATGAATGTCAAACGATGATGAATGCTGGAAGTATGAATAAGTTTATTCATGTATGACGTTGTTGTGAATACAAATTTATGATGGTTTAAAGTTTTGTTCATGTGCTTCATGCTATCATATTGGAGGCTTGGTCACGTGGTGACTATGCATATTCGAGGTCCCCATCATGTAGATGACGAGCTTGAGGTCCCCACTTTCGTGGAAATGTGGGCATTGAAAAGAGGTCTCCATCATGAAAACGATGGGCTTATGGTCCCCACACTTGTGGAGTGTGGGCTTGAGGTCCCCTTTACTTGCGGAGTATTGGGCAATTGGTCCCTACGCTTGCGAGCACAGGTGTGAGTATGCAGCGACGGTTGCATACTTTGCATTACCGGTAAAATGCAAAAGTGAAAGAGAAAGAGAAAGAGAAAGTGCACTTGAGCATCTTGGATAGCATGAGCATATGACATGTTTATAATAGAGACTGTAGATGGATGTTGAGGATTACAGTTGTTTATGTTATTATTGCTATTTATTGTACTTGCTGAGTCTTTGGACTCACTCTTGTTGTTGTTGTGTTTTTAGGTACCCCTTTACAAGAACGGCATGCATGGGAGGGAGTAAGACTTAGAGTGGTTGCACAATGGCACGAACTACTCACATTTGAATTGATAGAATGATAATTGAGTAGATCAGAAACTTACTTAAAGAATTCTTTATGATTACTCCCTCTGCTTGGAACAATTTGTAATAGAGTTGATTAGACGATCATGGATGTCCTTTTGTTTTTGCTTGTAGTTGTTTAGCTTGCTATGGATGATATAGTGTTGATTAGTATAGTTTTGGTGGTCTCTTGTTGATGCTGGATGTTGGATTATTTAACTATGTCACATTTAAAGGTTGGGACCTCCGGTTTAGAACTAAACAAAGGAGGTTCTGTCGGATTTTAGAGAATTGTATCAATGTTAAAATGGTTATAGTGTTAGTTTAGTAGCATTCCAGGCCTTTGTCAGGCTGGGGTGTTACAGTTGGTATCAGAGCGGGCTTTAGGTCCGTGGTGAATAGATTAATTAAGAATTGCTAATGGCTAGTCAACTTAAAATTTGACACACTGGTGCACAGTAGGATGGGAATGGGCAAAGCATTGCATTTACGTTTCCGCTATATCATATTGATCATTGCTGATATTAATTGAGTATGATTGCTCATTAATTGATTATATAATTATTATGTGTGGGGATAACCCATGTTGAGAGGTTGAGGTCGTGGGTGTAACCCTAGGTTTTACCAAGTTACACTACCGTTCACGATATGAGAATAGGGAAGTGGTTACCTCGGATATCTTAGTACAGGTGTTGATAGGGAGTATCTTTAGAAGAGTTGTTCTCTTCCTTGAATTTGAATTTGGTCAACTCTTATCCAGTTGAGATTGATGAGTTTCTCTTGGGTTATTAGTTCATTGCGGTTGATGGGTTGCTTTCAAAAAGGTTGGTGTGTTTCCTTTGCCTTAATTTTTCCCGTAAAGCAATCATTTTTTCCCAACTGATGAGTTATTCTTGAAGCTAATGAACTTAGTTGATTGTCAAGTTTGACTTTATATTGGAGTTTTGTCTTTCTCATTGGAAAACTTGACCCACTTATTTGTGTGATGTTTTTGGGTAATAAAAACTTTCTTTTGCAAGTCCTTTAGTACGTGGGGGCTTTGACTCAATGTATCTGTCTTGCGTATTTTGAGTGTTCAAGATTAATGGATTTCTTTTATGAAAAAGATGTTAAACCTTTTAGTGCTGTGTTGTCTTGGTTAAGTGAGAGGTTATAACCAAAGCAATTAATGGATATGATATGGGTCATCATGTTAGATATGTAGTGTGTGCATGATCGATCCTAACGAAGATCCTTGAAAGGAAAGTGATTAATTTGAAAGTGTCTTGTAGTAGTTCTCGAGGAGCTGTGATTAAGAGTATGGTTATACCTAGTTGTAATCAGTAGAGTTAATAAGAGGTGTAGAACGTTGATGAAATTGAGTCGATGACTAAGAGTGATACATTTGGTAAGCTTCTTTGGTAAATTGGATTAACGAGTCTCAATGGTTTAATCTAACCTTTTGGGATGGTTAAGTTCAAAAGGAGTTAGATTATTGTCTTAGTGGGTACTAATCTTGAAGTAACCTTTTTGGGGATACCTAGTGATTATAAGTAATTGCTAGGTGCAAATAATGTCTATTAATGTCTGGTGATGAGCATCACTAAGAGATAAATTGATGGGATTTAACGGATGAACAATGTTTACATGATGGTAGAACTATCAGATAAAAGTATGTCTTGATGAAAAGGGTGTTGGAATAACCTTTTAATTCGTATAGTAGTTTTCCTCTAAAATAAAGTGGTTGTTGTAGTGAGAATATAAGATTTTGGCATACATTCAATTGAGGATGAGATGATAAAGGGTTTGTAACATCTTGGTAAGCCTTTGGGGGCTTAATAAAAGGAAGAGTTGACGATAACGAGTCTTGTTAAGGGTAGATCATTCTTGACGTTAGTAAGTTTGTCCTCAAGAGATTCTGACTCGTCGTAGTAGTGATGATTCTTCTAGAGAGGAAGTAAGTTAATTGCCTTTCGTAATATTAGTCAAATGAAATGTTCGGAGTTTTGTATTCGTGGACTTTTGGGAGTTCATGATTTGGGTAGTAGAGAGAATTAATTGAGCAATGTGACATATGGAAAGGTTCTGAATTGTTCCTAGGTGGTTAATGTGATTTGGTTAAAGGCATTTCTGGTTTGTGTTGGCAAGTAGTGTTGTAATCAAAGAAAAAATATGTACCATAATTACTGGAGATTGGAGTTAAGTATGGTAATTTGCAACCTTCCTATTCTTACCGCTTAAGAGTTTCTTGGGTTTTCCATAGCAGTGTTTTATTTTGATTCTTGGGGGTTGAAAGTCCCTTTTGTGGGACATGTGCCCTCGTCAGTAGACTTGTAATTTTATTTTTAGAGATCATTTCCTTTTGACTGTTTCTCTTGGTCTCGTGCTCACTCCGAGGGGCAACGTTTTCTTGTGTGTTGAAGCTTGTTTTAGTTTGTTTCTTCCCTTTTGAGAAAGGAATTAACCAACTTGTGTTGCCGAGTCTTCTAATGTGTAATTTGGCAACTGGTTGGTGGAGGACCAATATATGATAGAGGTGAGATTTTGGGAACCAGGGTATGTGAAGAGCAGTAGACAGTGGTTTGATTTTAACCTTTAACACCTGGATAGGATTCGATGGAATGCTTTGGCGATGAAATAAAATTTGATTAGTGTTACAACTAGTGGAACCTATGGCAAGTTCTGATCCAATAACCTTTGTCCATGTTGGAATGTTGGAGTTAACAAAAGTATGGACTCTTGATAAATTTATTAGAGTATCGCGATTGGGTGAATTTTAATCATCAGATTTGAGAGTTTCGTATCCGTTACCCTAAATTATGTTTATAGGAGCCTTGGGGATTGAATTTGGGTTTGGTGATCTATACTAGACCCTTAGTTGCTCAATGACTATGTGTAGAAGAGTTTTGATGGTGAAGTTTAATGAGAATAGCGGTGTGGAGAAACCTAAGTGTTGTGCTAATTAATAGGATAGCAGGAATAGTTGAGTATTGTCAAGTATGACTCGGCCTCAGTGACTAACCCTATAGGAGTTAGATTATCTCTAAGGATAGCTTGGTCAAGAATTTATATATTGATTTATTGACGCTAGTGATTGAGTATGTTTGAATCTTAGTCATTTAGTGAGGGTATTGCGAATGGGTGTATTGTAGTCGTGTAGCTGAATTTGATTAGTGTGGTTTAGTGAAGGTTCAAGATTGGTGAAATGAAATGCCTTGGACGGTTACTTGATTAGTGAGGAATGTTGATATTAATGACTGAGGTTATTTGTTGAGCTGTGTGAAATTTCAGTAAACAAATTTGAGGATTTCCTATCAATCATACCAGAAATTCATTGTAGGAGACTTGGAGGTTGAATGTGGGCTTTGCATTTTTATACTAGAACCTTGGAGGCCCAATATTATGTGTAGAAGTAAAAGAACAAAAGTGGATTCTAAATAGTGTGTGATAGAATACTTTGGGTTTAGTAATGAGTATGTGTGCTGAGAATTTCAAGTTGATTATCCTTAATAGAATGAGGTGATGTGATTGTGGGTGAAAAATCTTTATTGAGGTGTTGGGAACCATTTGTCAAAATAATTCCTTTGGTATAGGAGTGGACTAGAGAATCTTTTTGTGGATTAGTAGAGTCTCCCTAAATAAGTGTGGTCGTTCTTTTGGTTTGAGGATCCTTTTGGGGTTGTCAGTTAAGAGGAAGGAGTTAGTGTGATGATTTGAAACCCATGATTTAGGAGGAGGTTTATTTCTTAAAAGAACATCTGAGAAAAAAAAGTTCTTTTTTCGAGTAGATAAGTACTATCTTGATTCTTGTTTGACCTGAGTGTTTATGACAGAGATCATGTACAATTTGAGTTGACTTTATGTCGGCATGGTGATTCTTTCCGGTTCAAGAAAAAAATATAATAAAGAAAATTATTGATTTGGATATTCGAGTGATTTCTCTTTTGGCTGAAGTGGTGGTTATTTGCAAACTGCTTAACTGGAGAGTGGAAAAGTTTTTGTGATGAATCTTTGATTCTGGATTTGACTCTTTTGGCAAAGTTGGTAATGTGTGGTTGCGATGGGAATTCCTTGTTTTTTTTGTTTGTTGTGTTCCATTTATAAAGAGTTTGTTTAAAAGAAGTTCGTTTGTGTCCCTGGTCAAAGGAGATGCTCCTTGTTAAGATGAAGAGGTGGATTGAGAGTTGGAACCAGAGTTTCATGTGTTACGTGTAGAATGTTTAGTTTGGTACCAAAGGGATGGTTGGCCCAAGGTACATTGGTTTGATTTCAGAAGCTAGCATTTCCCTAGGATCGTCTCGAGTCCATACGCGGGTACACAACGTTTTGTATAACCCGGTGTCGAGATAGTATTCGAGAGTCTAGAGTGTGAGTTTTCGTTAGGAACGATGAACCACGAGTAAAACCATACGTTCGAGTCCCGTTCGTTGAGTGTACCTGATAAGGTCAAGACGAGCATTGAGGTGTAAAATGTTGGAATCCATCAAAGTGATGTGGTCTCATAAGTACAGAGGGAAGTGACTTGGGAGTTCGAGTCACGCATGCGCGAGCTATATTCAGAATTTTTCACATCGGGTACGTGTTACTTGCGATTAATTTCATTGTGGTTGTTTTTTTGAGTAGAGCGATGAGTAGAATTCGGTCGAATTGTTTTAAGGGGGGTAGAATGTAATACCCCATTTAATTAAATAAATAATTGAGGGATTAGAAGAGGTATTTAAGAGTGAAATATCAGAATTTAGTGAGTTGAGGAGAGTAGTGGGCCGCCGGCCCATAGGCCAAGTGGGGGAGCCCAACTTAAGAGGGAGGGGAGACCAAACCCTAGGGTTGCTACAGTAACTTCGCTACGTACTGTAGCACCACTGCACTGTAGCAATCCAGGTACTGTAGCAATCTGCTTTCCTGCTGCCATGCCAAGAGGAGAAAAGAAGGAGAGGAAGGAAGAAAAAGAAAGGAAGAATAAGGGTAGAAGGAAAAGAGGAAGGAAAGGAAGGAGCCTCGCTGGGTCTCCGCGTTCTTCATGTCGTTCTCCAAGGGTAACCCATGATCCCATTCGATTAGTTGTATAGTTTCGTGATTTGGCAATATCGGTAATTCTGTTTCTGCAGGACAGTTCGTGTTAGATCGTTGTTTTATTTTAGTTGCGGGCAGATTCAGCTCTGGACTTATCCTAGAGAATTGTAGAAGACGTCGTTAGCTTTCGATGAAGTATTAGATCGCAAAATTTGGACCTCTATAGCAGAAGTTATGAGTTAATTGGTGGGACTGTTCTACGAATCTGTCGGTAATATGAAGGGTTTCAGTAATCTGTTTTGTTCGATCTGTTAAAGGGCGAATCCAAGGAGCTCATTATAACGAAAGTTGTAGATATTTGTCGTAGCTTTCAGCAAAGCTCAAGAACGTGAAGTTTGGACAAACGAGCTAAAAGTTATGACAGTTTTAGTGTACTGTCCAGAGAACCTGATGTGAAAACGATGTTCTGTTAATTGACTTGATAGGGTTAGTAGTTGGCCGAATCAGGAAGGCTCACCAACTAGGTTTAGTTGGGGAATTTGATAAACTTTCAACGAAGTCCAAGATCACCTCATTTGGACTAATGTACTAAAAGATACGAATTTTTGAACATGACTATTCCCAGATGGGTCATTTCAGCATTCTGGAATTTGAAGTCGGGGTCAATTATTGCTAGTTCGTGCTTACTTTTATAGTTTGTTTGGTCCTTCACTATTGTCTTAGTATGTTTTTAAATGAATTTAGGTGGGGATTGGCCCTGGAGGCAGAACCCTCTTCACATCCTCCGTTCTCACGCGGTTAAGGCAAGTACTCTGGTTGATATAATAATTATGAATGGTTGATAGAGAGTGCTAGTATTTTGATACGTATTAGCTATGCATGGTTGATAGTGTGATATGTATGATTAAGGATGGTGAATGCTGGAGATACGATTAATTGTTATTCATGTGTGATTGTTCATGTTTGCTAGTATTATGAATATATGTGTTATTCATGGATGCTAGAATGCTATGAATGTCAAACGATGATGAATGCTGGAAGTATGAATAAGTTTATTCATGTATGACGTTGTTGTGAATACAAATTTATGATGGTTTAAAGTTTTGTTCATGTGCATCATGCTATCATATTGGAGGCTTGGTCACGTGGGGACTATGCATATTCGAGGTCCCCGTCATGTAGATGACGGGCTTGAGGTCCCCACTTTCGTGGAATGTGGGCATTGAAAAGAGGTCCCCATCATGAAAACGATGGGCTCATGGTCCCCACACTTGTGGAGTGTGGGCTTAAGGTCCCCTTTACTTACGGAGTATTGGGCAATTGGTCCCTACGCTTGCGAGCACAGGCATGGGTATACAGCGACGGTTGCATACTTTGCATTACCGGTAAAATACAAAAGAGAAAGAGAAAGAGAGTGCACTTGAGCATCTTGCATAGCATGAGCATATGACATGTTTATAATAGAGACTGTAGATGGATGTTGAGGATTACAGTTGCTTATGTTATTATTGCCATTTATTGTACTTGCTGAGTCTTTGGACTCACTCTTGCTGTTGTTGTGTTTTTAGGTACCCCTTTACAAGAACGGCATGCATGGGAGGGAGTAAGACTTAGAGTGGTTGCACAATGGCACGAACTACTCACATTTGAATTGATAGAATGATAATTGAGTAGATCAGAAACTTACTTAAAGAATTCTTTATGATTACTCCGTCTGCTTGGAACAATTTGTAATAGAGTTGATTAGACGATCATGGATGTCCTTTTGTTTTTGCTTGTAGTTGTTTAGCTTGCTATGGATGATATAGTGTTTATTAGTATAGTTTTGGTGGTCTCTTGTTGATGCTGGATGTTGGATTATTTAACTATATCACATTTAAAGGTTGGGACCTCCGGTTTAGAACTAAACAAAGGAGGTTCTGTCGGATTTTAGAGAATTGTATCAATGTTAAAATGGTTATAGTATTAGTTTAGTAGCATTCCAGGCCTTTGTCAGGCTGGGGTGTTACAGCATCAGCTTGCGCCATTTGGCTCACCCAATCACCTCCTCACTTCCCTATTCTTCTATTGTGGTGTCGCGCTGAAATCGGATCTTCTTCCGTACCTCCGGTGCTACGGTAGCCGCGAAAGACCTCCAAGCCCGGTGAGTCCCGATCTACTCCGTCTCCGGTTTGAGCATCGCCTCATCTCACTGAACCTCCTCGCACCACCCATTTTAGCTATCATCACCCACACGGAGTTGGTGCCATAAACCTGTCTATCTCTACCCCCGCTATCGAAGACAACACTTCTCCAGTGAGTTCTTGACCCCACTAAGGTCAAATTCCCCATCTATGAGTCCTGGTGAAGCTATGCATGCTCTTCATTTCAGCTGATTTCCACCAGGACGGTCCATCGCCGTGAAGCTTTCTGTCGCCACCACCGATCATCACCATCAAGCTATCTCAGCCCTATTCCAACCTCGCTATCAGCTTCCTTGTGATCGTGGTAAGCTGCTAGAGCTTAAGCCCCCTTTAATTTGAGTACTGTCGGGCAAATACACCATAATCGCTAGTAGAGTTAATGGCGCCGCCATGGGATATCATCGCCAACCCTAGGGCCTTGAGCCACGCCTAATAGCATTGCGATAGCACCCTAAGCCGATCTGAGCTTCAAGCCTCCTTTGTCTTCGCCTCTAGCGCAAATGCCAAGTTGACATGAGGCTTCCCGCCGCCTCTCGTCGTCGCACCACTAACTTCATCCATCTCTTCGGCCACCATCAACTCCCCTAGCATCACATTGACTCCCTCCTCCCATTTTCGGGCTCCCCTGAGCCTTTCCGCGTGTACCTAGCCATCAGCGAGCTCCTCCTCCTCTCAGCCGCAAGCCACTCCACTACTTTGCTTCTCTCTCTCTCTCTCTCTCTCTGTCTCTTTCTCTCTGCCAGTGGGGCCCATCATTTAGGGCTAATTAACGCTAAATATCAGTAGTTAACCATACTGAGTCACAAACAAGTGGGACCAGTCGAAAAGATTAATAGAAATCTAATTTCAAATGTTTTTAGTAAACGAGTCACTAACATGTGGGACCACGCACTATTATCGGCTTTAAAACATGATTAAAACCCGAGAGGCTGACATGTGGACCCTAGTTGTCAGTAGGTTAAAATCAAAATAGATTTAATCATTTAGTTAATAAACAGTGAGTCTATGACATGTGGAACTGTCTCTGTCTTATAAATAAAAAAACTAGAAAATTAAACTATGAGTCACTAACAAGTAAGCCCCACATGTAAGTTAATAAAATTCGGAAAAATGAGAAAGCCAATTTTATCTCAGAGAAAAATATGCTTTCTCTGTTCAAAAATGTAAACATCAGAGGAACTCATAGGAAAATATGTTTTCTCTGTTAGAAAGCGTAAGCCTCGGAGAATACGCTTTTGACGTCACCCTTTTCATAATTTCTAGAATTTTCAATCTAAAGCAAATTAAAATGTTAATAACTTTTGCATACGAACTACAAATTGAATGAATCTATTTTATAAATTCATCTAAAATCATGCTATGTATGAATATCCAAAAATATTTGGATTTTTTTGCTGTCGAAATATTTTTTTCTATATTTAATTTGCTATCGACTCATTTGAATAGACATCGATACTTCAAACGAAATCTACAACAATCCTCCATCCTCATACTCTGAGATACCAGAGCAAGGCAAGCACCCCCTTTGACTGTAATATCCCGATAATCATTAGTGAGTGCAATAAGATTAGAGAAGGAATTAAGGGAATGAAAAGAGTAAAAAATTCATAATTTAGAGGGAAATGGGCTGCAAACCTAAAGTCAAGTGAGGTGGAAAATCTGCCCTTTTAGCCCTTGGCCCATGGGGGAAACAACCACCAACAAAAGGAGGGGGAACCCTAACCTGTACTACAGTACCCTCTGATGCTACAATAACTGCAACTGCTACAGTAGCCTCCCGCCCTTAGCCCTTGCTACCATCTTGTTCTTGTGTGCTTTCGGCCAAGGAAGAAGAAGGAAGGGAAGGGAGAAAGGAGGAGAAGAGGAGATTCTTCGGGAGATTGATCATCGTCTTTCTACGAGTCTTCAAGGGTAACTAAGGGTTTTCTTTGATGTTTGATTCATGTTAGATGCAAATTCGATTAGGTTGATTGGATCGATCTTCCTGCTGCTAGTAGATCTATTCTGTCCAGTACATTGCGTGGACATTTTCACATTCTTAGAGGCAGAATTGGAGATTTCCATCTCCTAGATATATTTATATAATGTTCTTAGCTTTCAGTAGCCGCCAAGAACACATAATTCTGACTTACGGTTCAAAAGTTATGGTATAATCTTTCCTGCTGTCCTGAATTTCTGACGTGAATGAACTGTCAAGTTGTCTTTTAATATATGATTAAGATAATGGCAGATTTAGGGTTTCCACGCAACTAGGTTGTTGTAGTATTTTTGTTAACCTTTCCAGAACGATAAAGAACACTCAATTTGGAGTTGTATAACAAAAGATATGATTATTTCTCTAGTGCTATGTAGTTCTGTCAGACAGATTTGATGTTCGACTTTCAGAGGATTATTGACGTAGGTTTTTGGCCGAATTGGGAGATCCTGCCAAGTAGACTTTTGTGTAGGGTATTGTTATCTTTTCCATAGGATCTGAGAGCACACCATTTCGAGTCTCAGATCATTAGTTATGATTTATTTTGTACTTGTTGTCCAGATTGTAGTCCTTCTAGATTGTCGGTTTATTTGAGTTGATCGACTTTGTGATCCTTAGGTTAGGATGCTGCGATTTGAAGTTTCAAGTGATGTCCAGTTCACGTGGTTCCTTATTCAAGTATTTAATTTGTGTAGGAGGGGGCATTTCGAGTGTAGCAGCTTTGTCTTGCCTCATAACGCTTCGCAGAGCGGAAGGCAAGTACATTGTAATTCTTAATGTTGATGAATGCCGAGTGCTTGTATTCATACTGTTATTTCTATGACCCATGATTACATTCAATGCTTCGTGTTCCTTTCATATCCGTTAATCCATGTTGAAAGAGAGGATGTCTTTCATTAATCATATTTCATCTCAATCATTCATTTGTTCATGTTTCTTCCACGGGAGTGGAAATTAAAGACCCATCAATTCCAACATGGGCACGTAAGACCCACCATTCTAATGTGGGCAGATTTGGATCCCCGTATGAAACGTTCTTCATACGGGCCTTAGATCCCCATATTTGGTTAAATACGGGCCTAAGTGAACACTGACGGGTGTGTCACTAGCTATACCGGTATAAGCAGAAGTGTAGTTCATTCATTCCATTCATTGATATGTTCTTTTCAGTTCTATGTTCGTATCCTTAATAATATTGTATTATTCATATTCAGTGGAGTTCCAATTATTCTTTGTACTTGTTGAGTCTTGGACTCATTCTTGCCTTTGTTTCTTTGTTCTTGGTGATCGCTGTTGATGGCATTCAAGGGAGGGAGTAGACACACATAATTTATTCACTTCACAATATTCGAGTTTCAATAATATGATTTTGTTCCTGTCTTTCATTTGTTAAGTGATGAATTGTAAAAAATAAAGGTTGATGATGGATGATATCTTTCTCTATGTTATGGTTGATTAAATAACTGCTTGTGATCCTTGATTACTCCTTTGATATAATTATCTTAGTGTATTTGGTAGACTTGAGTAGTTGAAGTTTGTGAACTCCCGTTGGAATCAGATTATATTCCTGCATTTGTTCTGTTATATGTTGACATGTTTATACCATGTAACACCCTAGTCTGACAAAGGCCTAGAATGTTACTGACTTAAATAATTTAGACCAGATGAGCCATAACAACTTACAAAAATTTCGGCAAAACCACCTTTGAATAACTATCTAATCAGAGGTTCCAACTAACGGTTATAGCAAACGTAAGCATTCCAACTTGCAAATTGATTAAGACAACATCAAAACTGGCTAACCATTATTATAACATCCATAGCATCTAAACATCTGAAACATATTTCAAGAGCATCCAAAGACATCTATCTGCTTATTACAGTTTATTCCAAGTAAAGCAATAATCATAAAGTGCACTATTAGTGATTTATTCAACTAATAATAAAATTTCCTCTTTGCATTCAGTTGTGGGTAGATAGTGCGCTAGTGCAACAAGACTAATCCTTCTTTTCCCCCATGCATGCCGATCTCATACTGGTACCTAAAAAAACAACAAACAGCAAGAGGTGAGTCCAATGACTCAGCAACTGTAATGAATGGCACAAACATCAACCAAAACATGTGGGCTCGTCAACCGAATCACACAAATCACACTTCAATTACTTTACATGCAAATGCTATGGAAGATGATCAACATGCTCTTTTACTTTCTCTTTCTCTTTTGCATTTTACCGGTAATGCAGAGTGTGCATCCGTCGATGCACACCCATGCCTGTGCCTTCTGGCACAGGGACCATAGCCCATACCCCGCAGGTATGGGGACCCAAGCCCATGCTCTACAAGCATGGGGACCTTTAGCCCGTCATGAACATGCCGGGGACCTCAACAGTTGCTTAGTCATCACTTGACCAAGACTTCAAATAACCATCATGATGCATATGTATGAAATCTCAAATTAAAATAAATTTGTGTCCGCCGTAACACTACATGAGATTACCATACACATACTACAAAAGCTCATAATCAAGGCTCATGATCTCCAAGCATCAAAGAATAGTACCTTAATCATATCACAGTAAACCATGAATACTACCAAACATACCACCATAGCAATCAAGGGTAACACAAATACTCCTTGTATCTACCACACATAGCCATTCAATGATATCTATAATATCCATCGTTATACTTGCCTTAACCGCGGGAGAGCGGGGGACGTGCAGAAGGGGCTACCTCCGAGATCAAACCACCACCTGAACATATTTATAACACACACTAAGATAATGGTAGTAGACCAAACAAACCATATAACAACAATCACTAACTCGCAAAAGCGTTTAACCCAGTCTCAACCCAAATCCTAAAAGTCAATCTGTATCCTCGATGGAAAGCTATAAACAAAAATCCATATCTATTGGCACAGGAGTACAAATGAGGTGTTCTTGGACTTTCTGGAAAGTTAATTAAATTCCCCAACTAAACCTAGTTGAGGAGCCCTTCTAAATCGGTCATCTAATACCCCTACCAAGCCAAATTAACATACATCAAAATTCACGTCGGGTTCTCTGGACAGTACACTAAAACCACCATAACTTTTGCTAAGAAAGTCCAAATCTTGTGTTCTTTATCTCTCTGAAACGGTATGGAAATTACCTACATTTTTCGTTATAACGAGATCCTCTGATTTCCAATTTAACTAATAGGTTTATCTAGTTTCCTACAATCTGCCCGAAAGCTGACAGATCAGCAGGACAGCGGTACTGAAAAATTCATAACTCTCAGACCGTTAATCGGATTTGGGCATTCGTGGCGGCCACTTAAAGCTATGAACAAAACCCATCTATCTCTAAGAGATGGGATTCCCAGATTCTGCTTTTAACAACATGAAAACCGTCGTCCAATCTACTAGACAGAACGCGACCTAACAAAAGTCGAAACTCGATATACCAAAACGAAGTCAATTGCGACTAATGCACCTCAACCAGTGAAGAACGTGCGATGTTACCCTTGTAGAATCGCAGCGAGATGAAGAACTTGCCCCATGAAGATGAGCTCCTTCCTTCACCTTCTTCTCGTTTCTTGGCTGGTCACCCCGGGTGCGATCTCCCTCTCTACTCCACTCGGCCGGCAGCGGGGACAGATGATCTTCACCGGCAGCAAGGGGAGGACTAGGGGAGGTGCAAGGGAGGAGGCGTAAGGGGGGAGAGTGGCCAGGGAGGAGGTTGGGGTGCAAGGTGGAGGAGGGGGGAAAGAGTGGCGGCCACAAGGGGGGAGGGGTGGGAGACGTGGGGGAGTGGGGGGTGCGGCTAGGGTTTGGGGGAGGGAGGGAAGTGGCGCCCCCCCCTTTGGCCGGCCACCCTGTAGCCCTCATGGGCCAGGGCCCAAGCCCAAGTTATGTTAAAAACATTGAATTCCCCCCCTCTCTAACTGTTGAATTGAGCATTTTCCAATTGGTCCTTCCCGTAAATCCATTTAATTATCTCCCAAACATTTAATCTCTCCCGACTATTTGCTTATCACACTTTCGGGGTATTACATTCTACCCCCCTTAACAGGATTCGACCCCGAATCTAAACGCCAAACTTCACGAGATAAATTCGAGACTGGAAACTTAACAACAAAGAATACACACTTGTTGTGAACAAGTCTGGATATAACTCGCGTATGCAAGACTCAGTTCCCAAGTGGCCTCCCTTTCAGTCTGCTGCGACCAAAGCACCTTAACATAATTCAAAGTTTTGTTCCTCAACTCTTTTTCTGATGTTTCCAGAATTCGCACTAGTTTGGACTCAAAGGACAGATCCTGCTCAATGTTTAGAGGTTCTAATGAAACATGATACTCCGAATCACGTAGGAACTTCCTCAACATAGACACGTGAAAAACGTTATGCACTCCACGCATAGACTCTGGTAGGTCCAAGCGGTATGCCAACTTCCCGATCCGAGCCAAGATCGTGAATGGCCCAACGTACCTTGGGCTAAGCTTCCCTCTGGTACCAAACCTCACCACACCCTTAGTGGGAGATACTCTCAAGAGCACCTGATCCCCCACTTCAAATTCCAAGTCTCTTCTCCTCACATCTGCATAACTTTTCTGTCTGCTTTGAGCTGCTAATAAGTTTTATCTCTCCAAGGCCACTCGTTCAACCGTCTTTTGTACCCAATCCAGATCCAAAACTGCCTTCTCACCCACGGCTTCCCAGCAAAGGGGTGACCTGCACTTACGCCCATACAAAACCTCAAACGGAGCGACTTTTATGCTTGTATGGTAGCTATTATTGTAAGCAAATTCTGCCAATGGCAACTGATCCTCCCAACTACCCTTCCAGGATAGAACACAGGTCCGCAACATGTCCTCCAGGGTCTGAATAGTGCGCTCTGACTGTCCATCTGTCTGTGGATGGAAAGCTGTACCCAGACGAAGTTGTGTGCCCAATGCACTTTGTCAACTCTCCCAAAACTTGGATACAAACATGGCATCCTTGTCAGAAATGATGGTCTTTGGCACTCCATGCAATCTCACAATCTCTCGCACATAGATAGGAGCCAAGTCGCTCGCTGAGTTGGTCGTGCGGATGGGAATAAAATGTGCGGATTTGTTGAACCGATCCACTATAACCCAAACTGCATCCTTACCCTGCGGTGTTCGAGGCAACGCAACCACAAAGTCCATAGAGATATCATCCCAAGGCCATTGAGGGACCTCCAATGGCTGCAATAACCCTGCAGGACGCTTATGTTCTGCTTTCACTTGCTGACAAACGCCACAAGAGGCTACATAATTAGCAATATCTACTTTCATTCTTTTCCACCAGAAGTTCTTCTTCAGATCACGATACATCTTCGTCTCACCCGAATGAACAGTATACGGAGTGCGATGTGCCTCCCTCAGGATGTCATCCTTAACCCCTGCCTTCTCCGGCACACAAAGACGACCCTTAAATCGCAAAGTTCCAGACCCATCCAAACTGAAATTTCCTTCCTTGCCAAGATCCAGACGTTTCCTGACCCTCTGCAATAACTAGTCACTCTGCTGTGCTTCCCGCACGCGCTCTGGAATGGCTGACTCTAAAATCAACTGGGTTTCGGCATGAGCCGTACATGCATAGCAATAAGATATTCCCATACGGTCAAAATCTGCAATTAAACAATCCAGAGCAGCCGGCGTCGCCTTGCGACTAAGAGCATTAGCCACCACATTGGCCCTGCCTGGATGGTACTGAATCGTGAGATCATAATCCTTGATCAGCTCCAACCATCTGCGCTGCCTCAGATTCAAATCCTTTTGAGTAAAAATGTACTTAAGGCTTTTGTGATCAGTAAAAACATCACAAGATTCACCATAGAGATAGTGTCTCAAGAGCTTCAACTCTAAATCATGTGTTGGGTAGTTCTGCTCATGCTTCTTCAGCTGTCTAGATGCGTAAGCCAGAACCTTACCATCTTGCATGAGCACACAGCCCACACCAACTTGAGAAGCATCGGAGTAAACTGTGAATCGCTTCCCAGGCTCAGGAATAGTGAGAACAGGAGCAGTCACCAACCTTTCCTTCAAAGTCTAAAAACTGCGTTCACAATCATCATCCCACCGAAACTTCACATCCTTCTGAGTGAGCCTGGATAACAACTTCGCAATGATAGAGAAATCCTGCACAAAACGCCGATAATAGCTTGCCATACCAAGGAAACTTCTCACTTCTTTGACATTGGTCGGCCTTCCCCATTCTACCACTGTGGAAATTTTACTTGGATCAACTGATATTCCCTTATCATTGATAATATTCCCCAAGAACCCCACTTCAAACATCCAGAACTCGCACTTTTTTAGCTTGGCATAAAACCTATTCTCTCTTAGCGTCTCCAACACCAGCCTCAGATGACGCTCATGATCCACTTCAGTCTTTGAATAGATCAAAATATCATCAATAAAGATGACGATAAAATCATCCAGATACTCATGCAGCATCCTGTTCATAGTCTCCATGAAAGCAGCAGGGGCATTTGTTAGTCCAAAAGACATAACTTTAAATTCAAAGTCCCCATACCTTGTAGAGAATGTCGTTTTCTCAATATCCTCCTCTCGGACAGGAATCTGATTATATCCCGACTGAAGGTCTATCTTTGAAAATACCTTTGTCCCTCTCAACTGATCAAATAAATCTTCAATGCGAGGCAAAAGATATTTATTCTTGATGGTCAGCTGGTTGAGAGCACGGTAATCGATACACATGCGCCAACTACCATCCTTCTTCTTGGTAAACAGAACCGGAGCTCCCCACGGAGACACACTAGGTCGAATAAGATCTTTCGCTTTTAGATCATCCAACTGCTTCTTTAGTTCCTCCTGGAAAGGACGTGCCAGACGGTACGGGGTCATAGAAACCGGTCGAGCACCCGGTACTAAATCAATCCGGAATTCCACTGGACGTGGTGGGGGCATCCCTGGCAACTCCGCTGGAAATACATCTAAGAATTCCCGAACCACCGGAATTATTTCTGCAGTCAAAGAGGAACTCGGCTTTCCCACTAGAGACAAAAGAAATCCACTCTTTGCGGCTCGTCTACCCGGATACAAACTAGCCAGCACACAGAGTGAATAGGTGGGGGCACTACCCTGAAAAACTATCTCTTGCCTAGACGGAGCTTGAAGAGTTACTGTCTTCCAAAAACATGATATGACAGCACGGTAACTATGCAACCAATCCATTCCCAAAATAATATCAAACGGGTCAATTTTCATAACCATCAGATTAGCAATGAAGTCCTCTCCATCTAAAGAAATCACACATCTGGGACAAACTGTAGAACTAGAAAGCATTCCCCCAGGCGAATTAACTAGAACAGACTGAGCTATATGCTGCAAACTCAAATTGGCCCGGCTAGCAAACTCTAACGATGCAAAAGAGAAAGTAGACCCAGAATCAAACAAAACGAAAGCCTCCACTGAATCCACCAGAAGCGTACCTGTCACCACATCGGGACGACCCACTGTCTCAGCAGTCGGCATGGTGTAGGAGACTGATGCTGGGGCGGCTGGTGCCCTAACACCCTGGTATGGTGGTGCTAGAGGTGGAGGTGCCACAACTGGAAACTATTCAATGATACTTCCATCCTTTCCACAAATGAGGCAGGATAAAACCTCCTCCTGAATTGCTCCACAAATAGTTCCCAAGTTGCTGGTCCATGGGCAGCGGTTCTAGCTGACAGGACTCCTTCCCACTAGAGATCCGCTTGCCCCTTCAACTGAAAGGCCACGAACTGCACCCTCTGCTCCGAAGTCAAACCCAACGCCCCCCAAATGCCTTTCTATGTGCCGAAGCCAGTTAGCAGCATCCACTAGCGTTCCCAGTCCATCAAAAGTGTCCAACCTCAAAGCATTCCACTGATGCAACCCCATAGCAGTCGTTGAGACGTAAAGCTGGTGCAAGGCCGTTGTTAATTGGTGGAGTTATTTTCCTGGTTACCCTACTAATGAATCGAGGTCTTTGCTGGATAACTAGCTATACGGAGTCATCCCTCCGCAACTAGTTACTTAGAGGGACTATGGCCATTTAGGCCACGGAAGTTTGAGGCAGTAGCAGGTATGTGATGCCCTTAGATGTATAGGAAGGGAAATGTGTCACTCAAGCCAAACGATTGCTGAGCGAACTTGATCCGATTTACTAAGGTGGGTTGCACAATCAAGGCAGCGAGAAAGCCATGCTCAACTACTTCGAGGTTGAGCGGCTGGGATTCTTTCAAAAAGGGTGGGATGATGCCCCTGATTTAAAGGAACTAGTATCAAGGTGAGATTCGACAAGAAGCGTACCCAACATGACGTCGACGCTTCCGGTGCTTGCTTGGCGGAGAGGGAGTTGACTTGACCACAAGCAGTCTTCGGATCTTGATTCTTCACAAAGCACTTGTTGGCGTAGTGCCCCTTCCAGAGGCAATGAAAGCATGTGACCTCGGCCACATCGCGGAGGCCACCTGGTTGACTTGCAGGTGCACGTGATTGAGACACGGCCTGCGGAGGACAAGGGGTTGCTCCAAACTTCTTAGGGCAACTATTTGCATAGTGGCCCTTGTTGTTGCAGAAGAAACAAGTGACATCGCCTAGATGGTGAAGGTCATTTGGAGCCTTTTTTCTGACTCTTGCGACGATTCTTTAGCTTTCTCTTTTTGACCCCAGTAACAATGGGATTTCCGACCACAA
Organism: Ampelocalamus luodianensis; assembly: GCA_036346255.1. Taxonomy (NCBI): domain Eukaryota; kingdom Viridiplantae; phylum Streptophyta; class Magnoliopsida; order Poales; family Poaceae; genus Ampelocalamus; species Ampelocalamus luodianensis. Next base: position 36,929,347 of record CM070632.1, read on the forward strand.
TCTGAAAGTTAGGGAAAGTATAGGCTGATAATTTGTCCCGCAGCTCCTCAGACAATTCATCCAGGAACTTCTCTGGTTTCGATGCATTGGCGGTTGCGGTGCTTACAAATGACCGAAGAAGTAGTCGTTGAAGTTCTAACGACCCGGTGATTACCCGGTTCATACTACACTCCTTGGGATAGTGATCGCTTCCCTCGCAGAGGAAACAGGTGACTTTGGCAGCCGGACAATTTCCGGGCAAGTGGTCTTCATCGCAGTTTGGACAAGCTGTAGTACACTTGTTGCTGTAGTGTCCTTCCTTACCACAGCGCTGGCAGACCTTGACCTTCCCTAGATTGCAACCTTCGGCGGCATAGCTCTCTTCACCACAACCCAAGCAAGGAGGAGGTAACCGTCGTTCCTTGAGGCAATGTAACCAAAATCCGTCACACTGGCCAGGGTGGAGGTGTTTACGAGTCTTGTCTGGATAGTTGGAGTCAGGGAGATCTCCATTCCAACCAGCTTGCTGACCTAGTCCGTTGCTGGTTTGTCCAGACATCCTGCTACGAAGAGATGGGCTAGCACGACCCCGAAAACTAGAAGCTAAAGGACGCGACTAGGGGAGTGGGAAATTACCCTAACCTAAGAGTCAACTAAACAGCGAGAAAATAACTTCACAAACTTACAAAGAGGTTCAAGACGCAGCAAGGAAAACACAAGATTAAAAGCCAACTTCCCGACAACCGGGTAAAACTCAATACGGGTTAGTCGTGTCGGGAAGAACCAAAATCAGGACACAACTTAATGCCTAATGTACCTAAAAAGCAAGGCAAAACTAACAAAATAGGGGTAGATACTTAACTAACTAGTATCACATCTTACCCTTTTATTCCCACAAGTTTTATTTGAATTTAATCATTTTCAATTCTATATACTATTAATAGCTAGCTGTCCAGAATATCCTGCTTGCTACCCAGATTTTGCCTTCACTATTTTGGTCGAAATCCTCACTTCCAGAAGCTCCTAACCTTCCCCAAAAGACAGCCAACACTTCAACTTAAACTCTCATGGTGCTCCCAAAACCAATTTAATCGATAAAGCAACTATCTTTTGAAAAAGATGAGAGGGAAAACAATTTTCCAAAGTCAAACAAGAATAAGGTGAGATGAGCAAGCTAGGATAGAGAAGAAGTAAAATCTTAGATTCTTACTTAAGATTTTCATAACTCATTTGACATTTAGAAACTAAGTTTTCAAAATATCATAAGGACGACCAAGCTTGGGGTTTCTATGGTTAGTATGGCTCTGATACCAACTTTGTGAGGACCCCGATTTATTTGACTTGTAATCCTTAGCCTTCCATTGACCCTAGCATCACAAAGCAAATAAACCAAGCCTCGAGATATGTATACTTCCCAGAAATACAGTATACACACCCCATTACAAAATCATGCATCAATTCCATACATCATAGTATGATAAGCCTACCAAAAGACATACATAGTATAAAGTTATTACAAAGGAGCCGACTAGCCAAAATGACAACAAGTATTAATTAACAGCGGAAGCAAAAGGTGCCATAAGATGGCTTAAACCAAAATACGACCAGTTAGCCATAACCACAGGGCAACCGACCGGGCCGCCAAGCTAGTCGTCCAAACCGCAGCAAAACTCACCAAAGTTGATCCCTTGGGGATCAACCTTCTTCCTCTGCAACAATTTAAGCAAAGCAAATGAGTACAAAAATGTACTCGCAAAACTTACGGGTAACAAACCTAGTTACTACTACATGCAAACTTTAATCAAAGGAGAAGGCTCAAGGTTAATTTTCAGCATAAAGCAAGTTTTATTTGCAATAGATAATAATTTGAAGGCTGTTTAACAATCTGAATTTTATTTGCATAAGTAACAGCGATACAATAAGTAATAGACATAAAGACATCCTGGAGATGACCAACCCAATGGCCATCACAACAATAGCACAAATTACACATTCATACCACCCATATCAAGTTTTAATTTAAAAGGTTGTAGTCTAACTCTTGAAAAGCTTACCCAAGCGTGTCCATAACCTAGGTCGAGGCTATTCGAATAGTTTTAATCCTGCAGGGGTGTACTAATGTACCCACACTTCAGACCGCCTTTTTGCCAAGCTATTAAGCACACTTCCTTTGATATGCTGGCACGGCTAAGTCCTACGAGACATATCCAATGGGTTGAGCTAATCAAGAGCCGCACGTATGGGGGTTAACCCTTAGTGAACTGTCGGCGGAATATGGATCACAAGGACCCATACGTGGAGTAGGATACACCGGCCTCGGCGGGTGCTCCCCTCCCCACAAACATGTCCATGTTGCATATAGTTAAATATACAACCCACACGCGACTCATTAATTAACACCCCCCAAAGTACTTAGCCAAGAGAGGTCCTATATATCTTTAGTGTGGTTAGCACGCACAAAATTGCCTAGATAACGGGGACTCACAAGATGTTCGGTCCTTAATTGACCTGGGCACCATTCCAGTCACACCCAAAATCACGCCATCTTACCATTGTGCCCAAGTCTAAATCGTTTTGTATTTATTTTTAGTTTTCACAAATAAACATAGCACAAATCTAAACCATAAAGATCATAATAAGTTTGTGTGATCAAGGTTATCGACTAAGTCGATAACCGCCCAATTTTACCAGTAACTAAGCATTGCTAAGCATCATATCGTAAAGACAAATAAAAGACCATAAATCATTCACCGGGCTCTAATTCACCAGTGAGGATAATAACCTATGGCAGTGGCAGGGATGAACAATTTCAAGGCAACAATGCACTAGGCTTAGCTACCTCTAATCGACAAAATTAACTTTGACACAAGAAGCATGCATACTTAGTTTTCACAAACAAGATATTAGAATTTAAAAGTAGTAGGAGCAATATGATCAAATGATGTTACACTGCTTGCCTTATTGGAGATCACTTATTTGCTGGAGAGGATTACTGTTTAAGGGGGGTAGAATGTAATACCCTAAAATTTATTCGAAAGGAATTAGTCAAGAGAGATTAAATAAATCGGGAGGGAATAATTAAATCGGGAGAATGTTTTTTTAGCAAAGCGATTGAACAGAAGAAAGAGGGGGTTTTCTGTGTTTTACCTGGCAACTTGGGCCTGGGCCTTGGCCCATTAGGTGGTCGACCAAGGGGGGCCTCTAACCCTAGCACCCCCCACTTCCCCCACACCTCCTCCCCCTTTGTGGCCGCCCCTTCCTCTCCCCTTTCCCACCTCCAACTTGCGCCCCTCCAGCAGGGAATCACCCCTCCTTTTCTCCCCTTTGGTGCTGCGCCTCCATCATCCGGGAGCTTCCCCATGGTGCTCTCCGCTACCGGCCGTTGGTGCTCCCCGCTGCCGGCCAAACGAGGAAGGAGAGAGGCAAGGGGAGTAGCTCATCTTCGCAGGGCTAGTTCTTCGTCTTGCTGCGATTCTACAAGGGTAACATCGCGTGTTCTTCACTAGTTGAGGTGTTTTAGCCGCAATCGATTTTGTTTGGTAGATTGATTTTCGTCAAGTGTTAGATTGCGTTCTGTTCAGATTCTTGCGCGGTCCGTTTCATGTGATTAAAGGCCGAATTAGGAGTTTTGATCTCCTAGCGTTATGTAGGTCTTGTTCTTAGCTTTCAATGGCCGCCAAGAACGCCCAAATCCGATTAACGGTTAAAAAGTTATGAATTGTTTAGTGCCGCTGTCTGGTTAATCTGTCAACATCCTGACAGTCTGTAGAAAACTGAGTTAATCTATTAGTTAAAGACGAAATCAGAGGATCTCAGTCTAACAAAAAATGTAGGTAATTTCCATACCTTTTCATAGAGATAAAGAACTCAAGATTTGGACATTCGTAGCAAAAGTTATGGTGGTATTAGTGTGCTGTCCAGAGAACCCGACGTGAGTCTTGATGATCTGTTATTTGGCTTGATAGGGGTACTAGATGGCCGAATCAGGAGGACTCACCAACTAGGTTTAGTTGGGTAATTTGATAACCTTTCAATGAAGTCCTAGAACACTTCATGTGGACTCCTGAGCAGAAAGTTATGTATTTTAGAAGTTGACTGTCCGCAGTGAACACCAAATCGATCGCTAGAAATTGGAAGATTGGAAACGCATGGGCGTTTAGCGAGTTCAATTGTGTTGTTATTTATGTTTTTGGTCCAGTATGTTGGTCTTAGATTGGGGTTATCTTTAAGTTCAAGTGGAGCGTGATTCCAGGGGCAGCACCCTCTTCGCGTCCACCGTTCTCGCACGGTTGAGGTAAGTATTCGGGTTATCGTATAATTATGCTTGTATGTCTGGATCGTTGTGTTTGGCTCACAATAGCCATGCATGGATGTTAGTGTGATGAGTTCCAAGTTATCTTGGTGAATGCAAGTACTCTGATTGAGTGAATAATTATGAATGTTTGATAGTGGGTGCTAGTACTTTGATGCGTAATAACCATGCATGGTTGATAGTGTGATATGTGTGAGTAAGGATGGTGAATACTTGAGATATGATTAATTGTTATTCATGAGGGAATGTTCATGTTTGCTAGTATTACGATTATATATGCTAATCATGGATGCTAGAATGGTATGAATATCAATGATGAGAATGCAAGAAGTATGAATAAGTTTATTCATGTATGACGTAGTTGTGATTACATATGTATGATGGTTAAAGTTTTGTTCATGTGCATCGTGCTATCATATTGGAGGCTTGGTCACGTGGTGACTATGCTTATTTGAGGTCCCCGTCATATAGATGATGGGCTTGAGGTCCCCACATTCGTGGAATGTGGGCAATGAGTAAAGAGGTCCCCATCATTAAGATGATGGGCAAAGGTCCCTATACATGTGGTGTATAGACTGTAATACTCCAGAGTGGAAAACGGGAGAAAACCAGTTATTCAAAGGAAAAAGGGTTAATTAGAAATTGATTCAGAAGAAGGATCTAATAGAAAATAGTTAATTAGTCAGTTAAAAAAAAGGGGTTAGCAGCAGTTTTTGGGCAGTGGGTGAGGCCTCGGGCCCATGAGCTTTCGGCCCATAGGTGGAGGAGGAGTCCGGCTTTAAAGGGGGCCAAACCCTAGGCCGCCCCTCTCCTCCCCATATGGCCGCCACCCCACTCCCCTTGCGCCTCCCTCATGGCTGCCTCCGCCCTTCCTCCCCCTCTCAAGCTGCCCCATCTTCCATTGGTGCCTCCTCCTTGCTACCGGTGTTCCTGCGCCAACCAAGCGAAGAAAGGACCGTAGGACTGCATCCTTTTGAGAGGAAGGAAGGGAAAGAGGGAGAGGATCTTCTTCATAGGGGTGGTTCATCATCTTCCTGCGATTCTTCAAGGGTAACGACAAGTGTTCTTCGCTGTTTGATTAGTATATTATGCGTTTACGGTTTCGTTTAGTAGATCAATACTTTTGCTGCTAGATCGCGTTCTGTTCAGATTAGTGCGTGGAAGTTTTGGCATCCTTAGAAGAGGAATCTGGGGATATTGTCTCCTAGAGATATTTGGGTTTTGTTCTTAGCTTTAATTGGCCGCCAAGAACACCCAATTCCGATTTACGGTTTAGAAGTTACGTTGATTTAATTGCTGCTGTCCCAAAATCCTGACGAGAATCTGCATTAATAATTAAGAAGCTGTTAGAGGCCGAATTGGAGGTCTCCATAACCTAGAGAGTTGTAGGTTATCTCGTTATCTTTCATTGCCGACAAGAATCACGTCATTTGGACCTCTGTAGCAAAAGTTATGATTTTTCTTAGGGAGTCTGTGCTGTGGAATGATGACTGGTCTGACAGGTTTTAGTGTTTCGACTTAAGCGTATACTTAGAGGAAAAATCAGAGGGGCTCACCATAACTAAAAATGTATATAATCCTTCCAGCTTTCAGGAAAACTAAAGATCATGAAATTCGGACGAACGTAGAGAAAGTTATGATAGTTTCTTTGTTGCTGTCCAGAGACCCGACGCGAGAATTGATACTCTGTTGTATGACTTGGTAGGGCTAGTAAAGGGACGAATAAGAGAACCTCACCAACTAGGTTTAGAAGGGGAATTCAATAAACTTTTCAGAATGTCCAAGATCTCTTTATTTGGATTTCTGTACAATTAGTTATGTTTTTTCGAAGGTGACTGTCCACTGGTAGGACAGACTGGTAGTTGGTAATAGAATTGGGGACCGCGTTTTAGTGGTCGTTATGCTCAGTTGTATCTATAGTTTTGCTTTTGAATCTATATGGTAGCCTTAGCGTGTCTCATATGTTATCCAGGTGTGGGTTTGATTCCGGGAGCAGCACCGTATCCCCAACCTCCTCGTTCGCACGGTTGAGGCAAGTGCATTGTTGTTAAATGGGTGTGATTGATTGGCTATATTTGTGTGCTATTTGATATATGGTTGCATAGTAAGATGACTTACTTGATGAATGTTTAAGTATGGTGATGGCTCAAATTATGCTTATGCTCTACTGTGGTTCAATGTTGTTGTCTTTTGGTAAGATTGATGATGAATGAGAGATGAGCATTTGCATATTGAGAGCATATTGAGGCTTGGTCACGCGGTGACCAAGCATGTTTCCCTTTGAGATCACCATCATGAATGTGACGGGCCCGAGATCCCCTCACTCGTGGAGCGTGGGCTTGAGGTCCCCGTTACTTGCGAGTAACGGGCAATTGGTCCTCGTGCGTGCGCGCGCATGTGCATGGGTATGCGGTGACGGTTGCATACTCTGCATTACCGTGTAATGCACACAAAAGTTAAAGATAAAGGTTCCTTGAGCATTGCATTTGCATATGAGATGTTCTATTGTTGATCTCCTTTACATGTATGTTGATGTTATAGTTTTTATGTACTTGCTGAGTCTAGACTCACTCTTGCTTTTATTGTTGTTTTAGGTACCGAGCCAAGAACGACATGCATGGGGGAAGTAGTCCGCTAGTCACACACATGCCACATGAACTAAATAAAGTTGAATGATCTTCGATCGTAATTGTTTTTAGTAATTGGGCAAGATACTCAAAGGTTCATTATGTCTTGTCTCTTGCAGGGTTTAAGTATAATAATGATGAGTAGTGGAACTTTATACTTCATTGGATTGCTAGATACTTAGCATATCTTTGATTATCTTTTGATGTGTCCGGATGATAGTTTAGTTAATTTATGAATTATCGTATGTTGGAACCTCCGTGTAATTAATTTTACAGGAGGTTCTCGCAAAATTTACTAAAGTTGCCTTGATTAGAATTATTAGGGTTTTGTTTAGTAGCATTCCGTGCTCATGTCGGGTCAGGGTGTTACAGATTGGTATCGAGCGGGCTTTAGGTCCGTGGTAGTTGAAATATTAAATTGACACAATCGTGCACATAGGTGGGTTGGGTTTTTGCATTGCATTTACGCTTAGTATGTTGTATTGAAGAATCTGCTGTGAGTTGAACTAATATATCTATAATATAATACTATTGTTATCTTGTGTGGGGTTAACCCACGTTTGAGAGGTTGAGGTCGTGGTTGTGACCTTGGGCTTTACCAGGCTACACCACCATTCACGGTGTGAGAATAGGGAAGTGGTTTTCTCGAATATCTTAGTATAGGTGATAATTTGAGTATCTTTGGAGAGATTGTTCTCTTCCCTAAAAAAATAAAAATAAAAAAATAAAATAATTGATTTGGTCTACTCGAGTTAAGGTGTGCTTGATGAATTGCTCTTAGATTTGAAGTTTCTTCCAGTTGAGGTGTTTCCATTGATTTAATTTGATCCTTTAAAGCAAATATTGTTTTTCCAACTGTTGAGCCGCCCGCGGTTGATGAACCTTCTTTGGTTAGTGGTTACAATGCAGTTGATGGGTTTCAATTGGTTTGTATTTGTTTTATAGAGCAAATGTTGTCTTTTCTGACTCTTGAGCTATTCTTGCTACTTGTGATCGTCGTCTTTGATAGTATTGTTCCTTGTTATGGAGGTTCTACTTTCTTGATGGAAATCTTGACCCATTTATTCGCTTGATAATTTGGGTCATGAACGTTTCCTATTGAAATACCTTTAGTACGTGGAGGATTTGACTTTATGTATTTCTTTTGGGTATGATGAGTGTTGAAGTTTAATGGTTCCATTCTATGAAACAAGATGTTCAACCCTTTAGCGATGTTTTGTTATGGATAAGTGAGAGGTTATAACCAAAGCAATTAACTAGTATGGTTTGAGTTATCAAGTTGGATATGTAGTTTGGAACATAAATGGTTTTAACCTAGCCCTTGGAATTAACGTTGATTAAGTTGAGGTTGTCTTCTAGTAGTTCCCGATGAAAACTATGAGTAAGGGTATGTTTATACCTACTAGTGAACCGAGATTTATTAAGAATTGTGAGATATTGATGACTTGTTTTGATCATTAAGATGATGGAAATTCAACAGATTTATTGGATAAATCGGTGCAAAGTATCTCAATGGATTTGTCTACCCATTAGTGATGAATATGTTAAGGATATGATTGAACGATGACCTAGAGGATATTAATCCAGTAATTTTCATAAACTAGCTACTTGATGGTCATACATAATTGCTAGATCGAAAACATGTATATCAGACTAGATGGATGTAGAGGTAGTACCTTGTGACACCCTGTTTTACAAGGGATGTTGATATTAAATCTCTAGTTATAAATTGCCCTAAACTAAGAGCTTAAAATAGAGTGTTGACTCTATGTTTATAGATGGATATGTGACTACAAGTAGAAGTAGAGCCCTTTTGATATTTGGAGGGTGTGAGTAACACCGATGGTGGTGTGGATGAATGAATAAGTGATATCCGAAAGCGTGCTTGGCGAAGTTGTTATTTGATAAGTATGATTTTGTTAAAAGAGGTTTGTTTCAACCTTGTGACGGTGTTTCTTTTGGAGAGATTTAGGATGGGATGAGAGGCGACGAGGATTCTCGCCAGAGTATATTATTTTAGTGTTAGTAAGATTGCTAGTGAGGGATTATGATGACAATATGGAATGTATGGTATAAAGGGATTGGATCGCTTGTTCGATATGGATTAAGTGAAAATATTTCTAGCTTTGCGTCTGTGAACTTCGGACCTCTTGTCGATGTGGTAGCTGAATTTGTTTTTGCGCTAATGACGTGTTGAGATGTTTTATTAGCTTCTTAGTGATTTTTGTATTGAGGTTTATGAATCTCTTATTGTTGGAGTTGGCAAAGTGATGTCAGAACCAACGAAAGTCTTTTCTTTGTTAAAGGTAACAGTGAAGTAGAAGTATTTGAGACTCAAGTCAAGTTTGGTAACTTACAGCTTCGAATTTTGCTTAAACTTTCTGCTTTGCCCATCGAGTTTCTTGAATTCCAAAGGTAATGTTTTATTCCGCTTGAGGACGTGTGCCTCACCTTTGATCCTATCTTTTATTTTCCAAGAACATCATTATCGATTGTTTCTCGTGATTTTGAACTCATCGTAAGTGGTAACGTTTTCCTTCGCGCTGAAATTTATTTCTATTTGCCTCTTCTTCTAAGAAAGGGTTAACCAACTATATTACAAAGTCTCTTCTGATGTGAATTGGCAACGAGATAGGGGTGGTCTAGTGGATGATTTGTGAACCTTTGGGAGAGGCATCGAATAATTAATCAATTTATTAGAATAATCCTTGAAAAGGATTTGAGTTAAAAGAATATTAGTCTTTGGAGTTGATGATTTCGTAGTCGCAACTAGTAGGACCTATAGCGAGATGTGGTCCAAGATTTCGTGTTTATTTTGACAGAACATTAGAAGTAGCAAGTATCGGAATCTTGATCGTAATTTTAGAGTATCGCATTTGGGTACTCGAAGATTGTGTAGAAGAAGCATGATGGTGTAGTTTCATGACAAGAATAGTGTGGAGAAAATTAATCGTTGCGCTAATTAACGGGATAGTAGGAATAATTGTGTTATTGTCAAGTATGACTCGGCTTCAAAGAGTAACCCCATAGGAGTTACATTATCTCGATGGATGACTTGGTCAAGAATATATTTATCTTTTGACATTAAATGATTGAGTATGTTTGAATATTGGTCAATCGCTTAGGGTATTGCGAAGAGGTATATTACAGCTTGTGTAGTTGGATTGGATTGGTGTGGATTAGAGAAGGTCTAAGGTTGGTGAAATAAAGTACCTTGGGGCGGTTATCCGATTAGTTAGGAATATTGATATTAATGACTAAGATTATTGTCAGTGTGAAATTTTAGTAAACGAATGTGAGGATTTCCTATCAACTAAACCAGAAATTCACGATAGGAGACTTGAAGGTTAAATTTGGGGGCCTCAGTATGTTATGCTAGGACACGAAAGACCCATAATATGTGCAGAGGTGGAAGAACAGAATGAATTTTAAATAGTGTGTTGACCTTTGATAGAATTATTTGGGTAAAGTAAATGAGTGGGAATGTGGTGAATATCAAGTTGATTATCTATAAAAGATTGAGGTGATGTGATTGTGGATGAAATTTATATTGAGGAGTGTTGGGAACTATTTGTCAAGATAATTCTTTTGGTAGAGAAGTTGATCAGAGTATGCTATTGTGGATTGGAAGAGTCTCTCTTCATAGGTGTGGATTTTATGTTCAGTTTGAGCATAGCTTTGATATTGCCAAATAAAAAAAATGAATAAATTAGAGAGTTATGCGATGATTGGGAATCTCAAGGTTTAAGATAAAGATGAAAACCCTACAAGAAAGTTTGAGGAAAAGGTTGTATTCTTGGATAATGAAATGTTCTCTTGGCTTTATTTGAGATTTGTCTTCGTGATGGATGCCAAACATTTATTAAGTTGGTTCTTCTCGGTATGCGAGATTCTTTCGGTTAAGACAAATAAAGGAAATGGTTGTTTTGAGCATTCGAGTGATTTTGCCTTTGGCTTATGTGGTGTTCATTGGTAGCCTGTCTAGTTCGAAAGTGGAAGAGTTTCATGATGAATCTTTTGGTTTTGAATTTAACTCTTTTGGTGGGGAGTTGGTGATGCGTGTTCATTGAGAATTCTTTATTCTCAGTTGGGTTTTGTTTTTGTTAGAGCTTGTTTAAAATGAGTTCTGTGGTGCGTCCACAGTTAAAGAAGGTGCCCTTTGTAAAATTGAAAAGATCGAATGATACAAGGAACACGAGTTTATGTGCTATGTGCAGGTTGTGTGATTTGGTACTAAAGAAAATGTTGACCTTTGGTACTTTGGTCATTTCAAATAGGCGAAGATTCGGAGATAGCGCATTACTAGGACCGCCTCGAGTCCTAGCGTGCCTAGAGCATGAAGCTCGTTAGGGCCAGTGGCCCACGAGTAAGACCATGTCAACGAGACGTGACCGTTGAGTAACTCGTGAAAGGTTGGGGCGTGAAGTAAGGCGTAACATTTCAATTATGTCAGGGTATGGTGGTCCCATAATTCCGAGAGGAAAAAAACTTGGGAATGGGAGTCTCGCATGTGCGAGCTTTGTCCGGAGTTGTTCATAGCAGGAGCGTGGCAATGTTAGTAATCCTTAACTGTGATTATTCTTTGGCTTTAAGCGTGTTCGAATTCGGGGTCCAATTCAGTCTAAGGGGGGTAGAATGTAATACTCCAGAGTGGAAAACGGGAGAAAACCAATTATTCAAAGGAAAAATGGTTAATTAGAAATTGATCCAGAAGAAGGATCTAATAGAAAATAGTTAATTAGTCAGTTAAAAAAAAGGGGTTAGCAGCAGTTTTTGGGCAGCGTGGGCTGAGGCCTTAGGCCCATGAGCTTTCGGCCCATAGGTGGAGGGAGGAGTCCGGCTTTAAAAGGGGGCCAAACCCTAGGCCGCCCCCTCTCCTCCCCCCTATGGCCGCCACCCCCACTCCCCCCTTGCGCCTCCCTCATGGCTGCCTCCACCCCTTCCCCTCCCCTCTCCAAGCTGCCCCATCTTCCATTGGTGCCTCCCCTCCTTGCTACCGGTGTTCCCTGCTGCCAACCAAGCGAAGAAAGGACCGTAGGACTGCATCCTTTTGAGAGGAAGGAAGGGAAAGAGGGAGAGGATCTTCTTCATAGGGGTGGTTCATCATCTTCCTGCGATTCTTCAAGGGTAACGACGAGTGTTCTTCGCTGTTTGATTAGTATATTATGCGTTTACGGTTTCGTTTAGTAGATCGATTACTTTTGCTGCTAGATCGTGTTCTGTCCAGATTAGTGCGTGGAAGTTTTGGCATCCTTAGAAGCGGAATCTGGGGATATTGTCTCCTAGAGATAGTTGGGTTTTGTTCTTAGCTTTAATTGACCGCCAAGAACACCCAATTCCGATTTACGGTTTAGAAGTTACGTTGATTTAATTGCTGCTGTCCCAAAATCCTGACGAGAATCTGCAGTCGTTTTGATTAATAATTAAGAAGCTGTTAGACGCCGAATTGGAGGTCTCCATCACCTAGAGAGTTGTAGGTTATCTCGTTATCTTTCATTGCCGACAAGAATCACGTCATTTGGACCTCTGTAGCAAAAGTTATGATTTTTCTTAGGGAGTCTGTGCTGTGGAATGATGGCTGGTCTGACAGGTTTTAGTGTTTCGAGTTAAGCGTATACTTAGAGGAAACATCAGAGGGGCTCACCATAACTAAAAATGTATATAATCCTTCCAGCTTTCAGGAAAACTAAAGATCATGAAATTCGGACGAACGTAGAGAAAGTTATGATAGTTTCTTTGTTGCTGTCCAGAGACCCGACGCGAGAATTGATACTCTGTTGTATGGCTTGGTAGGGCTAGTAAAGGGACGAATCAGAGAACCTCACCAACTAGGTTTAGAAGGAGAATTCAATAACCTTTTCAGAATGTCCAAGATCTCTTTATTTGGATTTCTGTACAATTAGTTATGTTTTTTCGAAGGTGACTGTCCACTGGTAGGACAGACTGGTAGTTGGTAATAGAATTGGGGACCGCGTTTTAGTGGCCGTTATGCTCAGTTGTATCTATAGTTTTGCTTTTGAATCTATATGGTAGCCTTAGAGTGATCCGGGTCTGGTCCATGCGATTCCGCTCGATCTGAGCCAGAACCTCAGCCATGGTCGGAGGAGGGGGAAGCTCCTCATCGGAACCAGCCGGCTGACTGTTGCGGGTGGTTCTTGTCATCCTGTTCCACAAAAATAGGTTAAAACACAACTCCGAAACAGGAGACAAAGAAAACTACTAACCACTAACAAGACAATCCTTAAAAGCTCAAGTAACAACACAAAACTGTAGCAAGATCATAAAGATAACAACCATCTTCCTATTATGACTAACTCGTATGGAAAAACGAGTAATCAATTTTTCAGGAAGGAAATTTTCAGAATCTCAACTTCTGTTCGAAATCAGCAAAGAAACACGGTGAAAAATCGTACTAAAGGAGGGTTAAACACTTAGCTATCTCATATCACTTCTTACCCTTTTATTCCCACAAATTTTAGTGGAATTAACCTCTCATTTCAGCACCTCCTACTAGATAAATGCTAGCTGTCCAGAAAATTCTGCTTGCTGTCCAGATCTTCCCTCCAAGCTCCTGGCCGAAATTTGTAGCTTCCAATTGCTTCAAATATTCCCAAGGCAGCCAACACTTTCATTTTATAACTCTCATGATGTACCCAAAACCAATCTACTCGGTTACAACTAACTTTTGAAGGAAGATGAGAGGAAAACTCAGCTTTCAAATTCAGTCCAGAATGAGGTGAGATAAGCAAGCTAAGATAGATGAGGAGTAAAATCTGAGAACTTACTTAAGATTTTCAGGAAAGCACTGATATTTGGAAAGTAAGTTTTCAAAATATACTAGGGACGACCAAGCTAGGGGTTTCACACAAGATGGCTCGATACCAATCTCTGTGAGACCCCTGTTTATTAAACTTGTAATACTTAACCTTCCTCTGGTTCTAGTATCACAAATAGAATAATCCGCGTCTCGATGAATATGTGCCTCCCAGAACAAGCAGCACACATAGTTCTTTGGACGCATAAAGCAAGTTTCATTTGCAATATTGTAATAAGTTGAACAATAGTTTGTAAATTCTGCTTTAAGCATTTAAATAACAAATGAGTAAACATAAGTAACAAGTATCCACCTAGAAGTGACTTTCCCAAAAGTCACCACAACATAGCATGAATCCCTGATTCATACCACCATCAAGTTTTAATTTTAAAAAGTTGTAGTCTAGCTCTTGAAAGACTTCCCCAAGCGCGTCCATAACCTAGGACAAGGCTATTCGAATAGTTTTAATCCTGCGCAGGTGTACCAATGTACCCACACTTGCACCGCCTTTTTGCCAAGCTATTAAGCACACTTCCTTTGGTATGCCTACACGGCTAAGTCCTACGAACCCTTTCCAATGGAATATGTTAATCAAGAGACGACGTATGGGGTTAATCCTTAGTGATCTGCCGACGAAATATGGATCACAAGGACCCATACGTGGAGCAAGATACACCGGCCTCGGCCGGTGTTCTTCTCCCTACAACGCGCCCATGTTGCATATAATCAAATATGCAACCCACCACGCGACTCATTAATTAACACACCCAAAGTACTCACCAAGAGAGGTCCCATATCCTCTAGTGTGGTTAGCACGCACAAATGCTTGGTTTGGTGTAACAAGTAGCTCGGTCCTTAATTGACCCGGCACCATTCCAATCACACCCCAAAAGACCACACCATCATACCATTGTGCCCAAGTCTAAATTGTTTTCATTTTCGCCAGGTTTTGCAATTTAGACAAAGCACAAGGTCGAAATATACTGATTATAACAATTTGTGTGATCAAGGTTATCGACAAGTCGATAACCGCCATTTCTACCGATAACTAAGCATGGCTAAGCATAATGACGCGTAATCTACTAAGTGACAAGGGTCCATCCAGCGAACCCAAAAATCGCAGCAAGTAACCTAGGCTTCAGTAGTAGAGGAATAAACATTTCCTACTGATAATGCATCTAGTAGGCCAACTATCGACAATAGTTTAAAACAACATAGCAATGCATACATAGAATTTGCAAACAATATATTAGACTTTGAAAATAGTAGGAACAATATGATCAAATGAATGCTACATCTGCTTGCCTTGCTGGAGTGCAGGATCTGATGGCTGCTGTGGCTCAATATCAGCAATAAAATTATTCTCGGAACCTAATGCGAAAAGGCGATAAGCAAATAAGAACGAAGAATACCAAATAAACTCCAACAGCAAAACACATCCAAATCTAATAAAATTTACACACAGCTAGGGAATGACCTAAGACAATGACAGGAACAAGAATTATCCAACTTGAACTTAACATGCAAAAGATATGAACAAAATGCTCTTTGTCAGCCTTATAGCAATCTAATTAATAATTAACACTGTTCATGGCGAAATTTTCTAGAATGATCTAGGGTTTGAAATTTTTATAGCAGGTAGATTATGACATCCTAATAACAGCAAAGTTGGATTTACTAAATTTGGAGTTATACACATTTACTTATGATTTTTCTAAGTTGTAAATCTAATGCAAGTCATTTTACAGAATTATGAACATGCTCGATCCTATTTCAAATGAAAGTGTACTATGATGAATTTAACAAAATTGATTTTGCACAAATAGGATTTATACAGAAAAAGATATGCATTTTTCAAGGTTAAAACTATTTCTGGAATATTCAAAATGACAGAAATCAAGTTATTTCTAGCTACACAATTTTCTCACATCGAATATGCTTAAATCCATTTTTATAATAAACTAAAGTGATAACCAAATTTATTACAGTTGGAATTATCTAAAAAGCAGTTAAAATGAATTAGTTATGAGTTTCTAAAGTTTTTACATCATTTTCAGTTGTTAAACAAATACTTACCGAAATACAGACAAACTCAAATAATAGAATAAGACGTGGACAACTCCCAACCCTTGATCTAAAATCCTACGGCTCACGCTGCCAAAAAAATAGCGCCGCGCGCCGATCGAACGGAGCCCACCGTTGGATCAAGATCCAACGGCGCACACGCAGTGTATGCATTCTGACGGTGCGGTTGCATACACGATCTCAGCCGTTGATCGAAAGATCGACGGTCGAGAACGATCAAGGCATCCGGAGGGTCCGAACGCACACAAAGATCTGGGCCGCAGATCTAAAAATGAACGGTAGCTAAGGATCGCAGTTCAAAGGGAGATGCTGACACGTGGGACCGCATGTCGCTGACCTAGGTCACGCATCGCAACGTTTTAACCCGTGCACAAAGCGCATCGCCCATTTGTCGATCGAGAGGCGGTAAGACCAAATTAATGCCATTAATGATTAACATTAAATAAACACTAATGACTTCAAATTTGATTTAAACCCCTGCCCACGAGTCAATACCCGCAGGTGATTTCCGACAGTGATTAAATGCCGACACATTAATTAATCAATAATTAAGCATTAATGATGTCGGAACAGTGCGGGGTTGCACCAGCGGCGATTTAAGGATGTTGGGCCCACAGGTCAGTGGCTCAACGACAATGATTAAGACACACTTAATTAACTAATGATTGTAATTAACGTGTCCTAATCAAATGACGAAACGGAGTCGCTTGTCGGCAAAACCCGAGCGAAGTTCAACGGCAAATCGCCGCGACATCGCATGGCGGCGCCAACCAAGCACTAAAATGGATTCGCAATAGCACTACGAACCTAATGGTGGCATTCTCGCCATGCGTGAGGACTAGAACGCCGCTAGCCTAAAAACGAAAATGGAACTCTCACCGCTAAACACGAAAACAGAATGAGCTCGGCTGCGCACCTAGGAAGTGGTGCGAGCTTCAAGGACTAATAAGAAGCTACCTTAGTGACAAGAAGCTTCAAAGATGGCCGAGATGCTTGATCACGAGAAGCTCACGGACTTGGAGAAGAAGGATTGAAAATGACACCCTGAGCCAAATGAGTGATACCAAAGCATCAAAATAGCTTCATAATGATTCACAGAAGCTATATGAGCAAGTAATTAGAAAATAGAGCACTCACCTGAGCTGAGGAAGAAGGTGACCAAATTCGGCCGAATTTGAACAAACCCCAAATTGGACAATTCCTGAGAATCAAATCCAAAATTAAGTGAGGGGAAATGTTCAAGGAAGTAAATAGATAAGGTTAGGGCAAAGAAACGTGAAGGAGGACCACTGGAACACCAAGAACACCAGAGAAGCTCCACGGGTCAACAATGGCAACTTGCCATTCTTGAGGTGTTAAGCTCCAATATTGTGAATGGGGCTTGATGGTGGTCTAAAGAAATGCCAGGAGGTATTGAGAGTGTTTATAAAGCCATTGAAACATTAGGGTTTGCACCACCAATCTTTCGAGCGGCAAAACACAGAGCACAAGGTGCAAACAGGCAAGGAAAAGATGTAGACGTGCACTAGGGCATGGCACGGCTCAGTACCTCCATACCCCTAAATGTCGGCTAGGGTGACTTTAGGGAGCAAGAAATGACACTGCCATTACTCCCCCTACTGTGCTCGCACGGCCGGAGGTAGAAGATGACCAGCGAAAAGGCTCGATGATTTTCAGCCGTTGGATGAGACACGGACGGCTGAGATAGAGCCACGCCTCCCAGGTTTAAAACACAACGGGGAGATTGCGAGCCCTAGGATTAGAAATGAACTGCTCAGATTGCCCCACGTCGCAGACTCAATTTACGACGAAGGAACACGCGGGCGTTGGATCTTAATCCAACGGTTCTAATTTAAACCAACAACCGGAGGGTCCGAAGGTTTCGGAGAATCTCGACGGTTCGATGGAGATCTAACGGTTGACATTCGCGCAAGCAACCGGAAGGTCCGAAGATTTACACGCGCGCGAGCCGTGCGATTTAGATCCAGCGGTTGAGATCTAACGCGCGTTTAAAGAGAGGCTCGGTGCAGTTAGTTGACTGGACCAAGTCAATTGGCTCGAGCCCGAGTCTGACTCGAACCCAAGTAACAGTAAAACCAGGTTTGACTTTGAAATTAGAACAGAGACTTTGAAGGATTTATTTGAGGTAGCAAATTAACTCCAAAAATTATGAAATTTTTACAGGAGCTTGCTAACTCAGATGTTAACCTTGTGTAAAATTTTCAGAGGTTTTTATGCTGTGAAAAAAATCTCCAAAAATTCTGCAAGGCTCTGTTTTAATGTTTGACTGAGAGTCAAACAGGTTTGACTGCCTCTAAAAATATTCAAACAATTTCTAAAAATTGTGAAATTTTTCAGAGGGGTCACATACCATCACAGAGACTTAGGAAAAATATTTCCAGAGGATGATCATAAGTTTTGACAAGATTGTTTTTGGAATATCAAGATTGGGATCAACTAGACTTGTGACAATGTATTTCCATAATCCCTTGTACAAGACTTGTTTGGCACAACAGGAAATACATGATGTAAGAAAAAGTTTTAATTTCTACTGATTTTCTTACATTTGAAACACAAGCCCAAGATTGGGATGTTACATGAATGATCTTCAGATCGTAATTGTTTTTAGTAATTGGGCAAGATACTCAAAGGTTCATTATGTCTTGTCTCTTGCAGGGGTTTAAGTATAATAATGATGAGTAGTGGAACTTTATACTTCATTGGATTGCTAGATACTTAGCATATCTTTGATTATCTTTTGATGTGTCTGGATGATAGTTTAGTTAATTTATGAATTATCTGTATGTTGGAACCTCCGTGTAATTAATTTTACAGGGGAGGTTCTGCCGAAATTTACTAAAGTTGTCTTGATTAGAATTATTAGGGTTTTGTTTAGTAGCATTCCAGGCTCATGTCGGGCTGGGGTGTTACATAGGCTCTTGGTCCCTGTGCCAGAGGGCACAGGCAAGGGTACACATCGACGGATGTATACCCCGCATTACCCGTAAAATGCGAAAAGAGATAAAGTTAAAAAGGTGCATCGCATTGGTCGCATTACATAAGCATGAAGGCTATGTTTAGTGTAGTGTTTATTGTGGTATATTGATGCTATGACTGTGAGTTTAGCTTTAGCCTTGTTGATTCTTTCTGAGTCTTTGGGCTCACTCTTGCTTTGATGTGTTTTTAGGTACAACAGGCAAGAACGACATGCATGGGAGGGAGTAGAAGTTGGATGCACTCACTACCTCACGACCTTAAGGCGTTTGCCATTTAGTTTCATTTCAGGAATATGTAAACTGCTTGAGAATCACTCGTAGATGGTTTTGAGTATTATGTTAATTGTGATAATGAGAATAGCAAGTCTTGATTATGTTTATTCGATCATCTTGCATGCTTGTGTGAACTTAATTATGAAGATATTGATAAATGCCATGATTAATTGTTGGAACCTCGGTATAGTTGACTATACAAAGGAGGTTTTACCGAAAATTTGTAATTGGTCTTAGTTTAGATTAGTTTAATTTAATTTTAGTAGCATTCCGTGCTCAATCTTTGAAATTTGTGTTACATTGGTATCGAGCGGGCTTTAGGTCCGTGGTGAATAAGTTAGCAACTTAGGTAGTTGAACATGCTAAAAAAAATTGTTAATGGTTGATTAACCTAAAACTTGACACACTGGTGCACAGTAGGATGGGATGGTTCAAGCATTTCGTTTCCGTTATGTTGCCTTGTTACTCTATGATATTCTATATTCATAATTGATTATTGGCTATGGGTGACGTTGAGAGGTTGCGGTCGTGGTGGTGGCCCTGGGTTTTGTCAGGTTACACCACCGTTCGTGGTAAAAGAATAGAGTAGTATTTACCCCGAATACCATAGTTGAGTGTTGAGGGTGAGTTTCTTTAGAAAATATTATTCTCTTCCTTGATCCTGAATGTGGTCAGTTCTGGTAATAGTTGCGGTTGATGAAGTTTCCTTGAGTTAGTGTTTTACATTTCTTCTGATGAGTTTTCATTGGACTTTCTTGGTTCCATAAATCGGCTACTTGTTCCCCGGACTGTTGGTCTAATGTTGCTTCTTGGGAACGTTGGTTATTGGCAAAAGTTATCTTTTCTTGGGAGTTCTGCTCTTCTTATTGGAAAATATGATTCATTTATTCGCTTGGTATTCTGGATACTGAAAGTTGTATGTTGCAAGTTCTTTAACATGTGAAAGCTTTGGCTTTATATATATATTTTTTGGATTATTTCGAGTGTTGAAGTTTAATACCTTCTTTTCTGAAAGAATGTGTTAAAATTCTTAAGTGATGTCTTGTCATGCTTAAGTAAGAGGTGTTAATTAAATGAATTAATCGTTATGGTATGAGATATCAGATTGAGTTATTAGCTTTGTGCAAGCAGTTTATTGTTAATTGGTACCCATGGAAGTGAATTGATTAATTCGAAATGTCCTTGTATTTAATACATGATGAATGTTTAAATAAGGGTCTATCTGTATCTGTTTAGAACTTATGATTTGTTAATAAGTATGGAATGTTGGTGAACTGGTTTGATCTTTACGATCGAGTAATCTGCTAAATTTGTTAGCTGAATTGGAGTTTTGGTCATTTTTCGGTTATTCTAACCGCTATTGATAGATAAGTTAAGGATGTGTTCGAATGTTGCCTTGGTAAATATTAATCTTAACATGTCTTCTATTTGTATACTTGATGAACTTATTTAAATGCTTGATTCACCTGATTTTGCCATGCTAAACTGATGTTATATGTATTAAGAAATGAATGAAGGAAGATGTATCGACTTGTGAGACCTTGTCTTATGTATCCTATATTATTGAAGATTAAAGGATTTCGTTCTAATTTCTGGAATCAAGGTAGGATAGTGAGTTTATACTCATAACTGTTTTTGTGATTGCAAACAGAGCTAAGACCATGAATGCTTCCATGATTAAAATAATCATCAATTATTTACTATAATAGCTAGAGTACAATTAGTGTGTGCTAAATTGATGTTGAGAGTCAGTAAGAGTTAAATGAACGAAATTTAATAAGTGATTTATATTGGTGTGCTGTTGTGAGATTATCATGCTCTAGTATGATCTTGTTAAAATAGTTTTGTTTCAATATTGTGGCTTGAACACTAGGTTTGTTTTACTAGAGCAAGTGGTTATTGTAATCCTATTGTGATGATGGAATTATTTTGTCACGGTTGTTGTGTTTCTTTTGAAAAAATTATTGATGGGATAATAAGGAATGTAGAATTTTGCCAACAATGTAGAAATTTGATGTTAATAAAATGGTCAGAAATGTGAGGGTGATATTGAACCTTTTATAGAGAAAGAAATGTGATCACCTTTCGTTGTGTCTCTTAAATGAAGATAATTCAAATTTTGAATTCGTAATCTTTTGGAGTTCAAGAGTTTTGTGGTAGTTGAAATTTGTTGAGTAAAGCGACGTATTGTAGAGTTCTATTGGTTCTTAATTTATTCAAGTGATTTGATCTTAAAGACTCGTTTGTTTGAGTTGGCAAGTAAGGTTGTATTCAAAGAAAGTTGTTTCTTTCCTAAATGAAAGAGTGTAGTAGAAGTATTTGAGGGTAGAATCAAATTTTGTAATTCGTAGTTTATTTGATGTGTGCTTAACCTTGTTGTTTGGCCGCATAAGAGTTATTCCAGTTTCAGAAAGCAATGTTCTATTCTTATTAGTTGAGGTTTGAAATTCTCTTCTTGTGGGACTTATGCTCTTAACTGTTGACTTTCCCTTATGTTTTTCGAGTTCTTTGCCTAAGTGACCATTTCCCTTGGTCCTGTGTTTACTTCGAGTGGTAAATGTTTTTCTAGGTGGTAAAAATCGTTTTCATTTGCCTTTTCTTTTGAGGAAGGATCCACCGATTCGTTTTGCAGGGGTCTTCCAAAAAAAAATTGTTGTTGTGAGATCTTGGATTGCAAGTTATTTGAAGAGCATTGGAGGATGAATTAATTTCGTGATATAATTCTTGGAGAGAATTTTATCTCATTAGAATGTTGTCTTTGGAGGCTAAACCAATTGCATTGTTGCAACTTGTAGAATCTATAGCGAGACGTGGTCCAAGTTCTTTTGTTCATTTCAATGGAACATAGAATTATCAAAAGTATGGAGATCTTGATCAATGTATTTGTGTATCGCGATTGGGTACCTTGTAAGGTTGTGTATGAGAATTAAGATGGTGTAGTTTAATGAGAGTAGATTTGCGAAGAAATCTAATCGTTATAGCCATTGTTGGAATAGTAGCGAATGTTGAGTTATTGTCAGGAATGACTAGGACTTAGTGAGTATCTCTCTAAGAGTTAGAATTGTTCTAAAGACAGTTTGGTCGAGAAAATATTCCATGTTGATGTTAATAAGTGAGTATGTATGGATTTGTGGGAATTTTTAGTGATTTAATATGACGTTTTCCCTATTTTCTAGATAAGCAGATCGTTGTAGGGGTCTTGGTGGTTAAAATTGGACTTTGCATTTTTTTTTATGCTAGAACTTTGGTCGCTCAATGATTTTATGTAGAGGAAGTAGAATAAGGGTGGATTCCGAATAATGGGATGATCAGTGATAGAACCCTTTGATGAAGTATATGAATGTGTGTGCTCAGGATTCTGAGTTGTTTATTCTTAAAAAGATTAAAGTGATGTGATTGCGTGTGAGATCTATTTTGAGATACATTGGGAGTCATCTGTCAAATTAAATCTGTGTTGTCGAGAGAATGTTTCGGGAGTTGTTAAAGCCTCTATACAGAGGTGTGGATGATGTATTTCGGCTTGAGCATAGTGTTGAGAATGACAAGTTAAGAGAGATGAGTTAGTGTGGTATGCGATGAATTAGAATTCCAAAGTTTGAGAGAAATTCTATTCCTAAAAGAGAAACTGAGAAATTGATGCTTCCTCAAGAAGTGTATTGTTTTCCTGATTCTCGTTTGAGTTCTGTGCTGTTGACCATTGTCTTTCGTAAGTTGAGCTCGGTATTTACGTTGGCGTGTGTGATTCTTTCCAGTTCAGATGGAATAAAAGAAATATTTGATTTGGGCATTCGAGTGATTTCTCATTTGGTTTTCGTGGCGTTTATTCGCAATCTGCCACTTGGAAAATGGAAATGGTTTTCGTGATGAATTCCTATTTTCTGGATTTGACTCTTCAGTACCGAGCTGGTAATGCATAGTTGCGGTGTGAGTCCTTCATTTTTGGATGGGTTTTGTCGGTAAAAGAGTGTGTTTAAAGCGAGTTCTGTGGTGTGTCCCTCGTTAAGGGAAGTGATCTTTGTTTGGATAAAAAAGTTCGATTGAGAGGTGGAACAAGAGTTCAGTGTTCTATGCGCTTGTTGCGTGGTTCGGTACCACTGGTAGGGGTTGCCCCAAGGTACATTGGGTTGTTTTCGCTAGTTGGTGTACCGCCAGGACTGTCTCGAGTCCGTGTGCGGAGTACATAAAGTCTTGTATGTTCTGGTGTTGAGTGAGTACCTGGGAGATCCAGAGTTTGAGGTTTAGTTAACGCCGTCGACCACCGAGCAAGATCTCACCTTCGAGTCTCATCCGATACTTGTACTGGAGAGGTCAGAGAGATTGTTGAGGTTTAGACATGGGTATACGTTATGGTGATATGTTCACGTCGGTCTGAGCGAGAAGAGACTTGGGAAGTAGTCTCGCATGATCGAACTTTAACAAAAGATGTTCACGTCGGGTACATCTTGTTGGTTATTGGTTTTCAGTTGTGGTTGTTGTTGTTTTGCAAGTAGATGACAGGTAAAATTCGGGGTCGAATTCTGTTTAAGGGGGGTAGAATGTAATACCCTAAAATTTATTCGAAAGGAATTAGTCGGGAGAGATTAAATAAATCGGGAGGGAATAATTAAATCGGGAGAATATTTTTTTAGCAAAGCGATTGAACAGAAGAAAGAGGGGGTTTTCTGTGTTTTACCTGGCAACTTGGGCCTAGACCTTGGCCCATTAGGTGGCCGGCCAAGGGGGGGCTCTAACCCTAGCACCCCCCTCCACTTCCCCCACACATCCTACCTCCTCCCCCTTTGTGGCCGCCCCTTCCTCTCCCCTTCCCCCCCTCCAACTTGCGCCCCCTCCAGCAGGGAACCACCCCTCCTTTTCTCCCCTTTGGTGCTGCGCCTCCATAATCCGGGAGCTTCCCCTTGGTTCTCTCCGCTACTGGCCTTTGGTGCTCCCCGCTGCCGGCCAAACGAGGAAGGAGAGAGGCGAGGGGAGTAGCTCATCTTCGCAGGGCTAGTTCTTCGTCTTGCTGCGATTCTACAAGGGTAACATCGCGTGTTCTTCACTAGTTGAGGTGTTTTAGCCGCAATCGATTTTGTTTGGTAGATTGATTTTCGTCAAGTGTTAGATTGCGTTCTGTTCAGATTCTTGTACGGTCCGTTTCGTGTGTTTAAAGGCCGAATTAGGAGTTTTGATCTCCTAGAGTTATGTAGGTCTTGTTCTTAGCTTTCAATGGCCGCCAAGAACGCCCAAATCCGATTAACGGTTAGAAAGTTATGAATTGTTTAGTGCCGCTGTCTGGTTAATCTGTCAACATCCTGACAATCTGTAGAAAACTGAGTTAAGCTATTAGTTAAAGACGAAATCAGAGGATCTCAGTATAACGAAAAATGTAGGTAATTTCCATACCTTTTCATAGAGATAAAGAACACAAGATTTGGACATTCGTACCAAAAGTTATGGTGGTATTAGTGTGCTGTCCAGAGAACCCGACGTGAGTCTTGATGATCTGTTATTTGGCTTGATAGGGGTACTAGATGGCCGAATCAGGAGGACTCATCAACTAGGTTGAGTTGGGTAATTTGATAACCTTTCAATGAAGTCCAAGAACACTTCATTTGGACTCCTGAGCAGAAAGTTATGTATTTTAGAAGTTGACTGTCCGTAGTGAACACCAAATCGATCGCTAGAAATTGGAAGATTGGAAACGCTTGGGAGTTTAGCGAGTTCAATTGTGTTGTTATTTATGTTTTTGGTCCAGTATGTTGGTCTTAGATTGGGGTTATCTTTATATTCAGGTGGAGCGTGATTCCAGGGGCAGCACCCTCTTCGCGTCCACCGTTCTCGCACGGTTGAGGCAAGTATTCGGGTTATCGTATAATTATGCTTGTATGCTGTGACTGTTTGTGTTTGGCTCACAATAGCAATGCATGGATGTTAGTGTGATGAGTTTCAACTTATCTTGGTGAATGCAAGTACTCTGATTGAGTGAATAATTATGAATGTTTGATAGTGGGTGCTAGTACTTTGATGCGTAATAACCATGCATGGTTGATAGTGTGATATGTGTGAGTAAGGATGGTGAATACTTGAGATATGATTAATTGTTATTCATGAGGGAATGTTCATATTTGCTAGTATTACGATTATATATGCTAATCATGGATGCTAGAATGGTATGAATATCAATGATGAAGAATGCAAGAAGTATGAATAAGTTTATTCATGTATGACGTAGTTGTGATTACATATGTATGATGGTTAAAGTTTTGTTCATGTGCATCGTGCTATCATATTGGAGGCTTGGTCACGTGGTGACTATGCTTATTTGAGGTCCTCGTCATGTAGATGATGGGCTTGAGGTCCCCACATTCGTGGAATGTGGGCAATGAGTAAAGAGGTCCCCATCATTAAGATGATGGACAAAGGTCCCTATACATGTGGTGTATAGGCTCTTGGTCCCTGTGCCAGAGGGCACAGGCAAGGGTACACATCGACGGATGTATACCCCGTATTACCGGTAAAATACGAAAAGAGATAAAGTTAAAAAGGTGCATCGCATTGGTCGCATTACATAAGCATGAAGGCTATGTTTAGTGTAGTGTTTATTGTGGTATATTGATGTTATGACTGTGAGTTTAGCTTTAGCCTTGTTGATTCTTGCTGAGTCTTTGGGCTCACTCTTACTTTGATGTGTTTTTAGGTACAACAGGCAAGAACGACATGCATGGGAGGGAGTAGAAGTTGGATGCACTCACTACCTCACGACCTTAAGGCGTTTGCCATTTAGTTTTGACGAGGATCTAAATAATCCTCATTTATTTACTCCATAATCAAGAAATATGACGTCATAAGACATACCCCTTAGAATATCAAAAGGGAAGAACTAGTCAGGAAGTCGTAGACCACCCTACGACTACCCCCCTGGTCGTAAGCTCTTCTACGACCACGGGATAATCCCTACGACTACCCCCTGGTCGTAAGCTCTTCTACGACCATGGTATAATCGTTACGACTACTACCTAGTCGTAAGCTCTTCTACGACTATGGTATGATCGTTACGAGTATGTCTGGTCGTAAGTTTTTCTACGATCGGGGCCTGCTACAGGTTCCTCACGACTTACTGGACCCACCCGTTTGACGGCCCATTAAACAGTGAGAATCTAAGCAGTCAAAATACGCAGTTATCTCTGACATAACTGTAGATAATTCCCACTATCTCTGACTGGTAACTGATTGACAGCATGGGGAGGTTACTACTCCGGTAATTACTCTCATTATTACATAATAATGAGCGACTAATTAGCCCGAAGGATAACGCCCACTATTGTTTAGTATAAATAGGTATCTGTTAGAGATAGAGAGAGAGGCTTTGGGGGAAAAGAAGAAACAGAGCATACTTATTCGATTGTAATCCAAAGAGCAAATACAAGATACACAGGAGTAGGGTTGTTATTCTCACCGGAGAAGGCCCGAACCTGTATAAAAATCTCCGTGTCTTCTTCGTCTGTGTGATCAATTGTGGAGACCCCCCGAATCAAACAATCTTTACGTAAGATCGGTTCTAAAACACCGACAGTTGGCGCCGACCGTGGGGATCCTCTGGTAATTCCTTGTCACGCTTCTTCCTTTTCTCTTTATGCTACCATGCTAGGAGAATGGAATGAGGAGAATTGGTTCGACTTGGCCGACTACGCAGACATCGACATGGATGCCGGTCTCGAATATGAACCGAGTATCGAATCTTCTGACGGTATTGCCGCCTCTGGAGATCTTCTATCGATCTCGGAGATCGACATTACCACGAGTCGAGGAGGATCCTTATCCCCACAACAAGACGCCCACCGAGGATCAATTTCTCGGGAGGCAATGGTCAACTCGACCGAAGAATAATACTGTCTCGTGGCAAACTCGCAACACGACGCAGAGCTTTTCCTCTAAGTGTTCGAGTCCCCAAGACAGATTCGAGTTGGCGAGACAAGTTCGAAGCCATTATCCCGAGCTCCATCGACATCCGATGGTCCTCTCTCTCGAGCATTTCGCAGGAAGAGGATCGAACATGCCGTTCATCCAAATTCAACCGTCCCGACGCAGAGCCACCGCATCGAGACGGTTATAACCCGAGTTCCCCTACCGGAGGGGTTTACTCCAAGTCGCCAGATGGTGTCGCCGACCACTCCTCCGTGAGATCTCGAGCGCAAGTGGAAGTCATCCACGGAAGTCTTCGTCCTTCCTCTCGATCGATCGTTCTCCCAGAAGAAGGATTGGACATGCTTCCCGCCGAGCATACTCTACACCACCTCGTCGTAATGGCAAGGACACCACAGCTGGCGAACGAAACGAACACTTTGATGAACGTGCGGGACATCCTCAACATTCTCGCGCTCCATTAAAACAAGTTCAAGGGTCTGAAATAGACCATTCTGAGGCAATTCGACGGAAGAAAATAGTGGCTCAGAAGAACCTCCCTGAGCGCGCTTATTTCCAGTCGAAGGAAGCTCAAGAACTCCAGCACATCAATGATTTGCTGGAGAACCCGACCCAAGAACTCGCTCGAGCACCAGGTTATGATCTTTTTGCCGAGGAGATCGCGCAAAGACTTCGTGACATGATGGCCAAACTCGAGCGACGAGGTCGACCACAACCACGAAGTCGTAATAGTGCGGCTACTTCTTCTGCCAGCCGTTCAGGAAACTCGTCGCATGGAAGGCGGCACGACTCTCCCTCATGTCGTTCTCTCGACATGAGAAAAATGCCACAAGCCAACGGGAGGGGTGATCTTTCACCACTTCAACACGACGACGACGGCGCAAGCGGGCACGAGGAGTATTTCCCCCGTAAGGCTGAGGCCTATTATAGGCCTAGTCCCCCCATGGCTGGGTATCGACGAGTTCGATCGCTCGGCGACATTAACCCTTTGTTTCTGCAAAAAAGAAGACAAGAGGTTATCTCGGGATGTCGGGCGTTCTCGCCTGACCTTCGAGCGGTTCGTTGGCCGCCTCGATTTCGACCGACGAATATGGAGAAATTCGATGGAACTCAAAACCCCATCGAGTTCCTCCAAATCTACACTACAGCTATCCGAGCTGCAGGAGGAGGAGAGCATGTCATGGCGAATTACCTTCCGACTGTGCTCGAAGGATCGGCGCGATCATGGCTTCTAAACCAACCATTTGAGTCGATCTACTCGTGGCAACACCTCGTGATCTCATCTGCGCTAATTTCCGGAACTTACAATCGTCCAGAAAGGAGGATGACTCGCACGGATAAGGCGTAACAACCATGAAACACTACGACAATTCATCAGCGCCGATTAGGTTCAAACTCTATTCGGAAGTTTCGACTCATCTGTGATCAGGGCTTTCAAACAGGGAGTCCGTAGCAGAAGAATAACAGAGGACATCGCCTTACATCCACCTGCCACCGTCGCTGAGCTCTTTGAGATGGCTGATAGATATGCGACTGCTGCTGAAGCGGTCGAATGGAACGATACCATCGATCTCAAAGATGGCATCCCTCGGGAAGCAGGCGAAAGTGGTAAGAAAAAGGATAAAAAGGCTAGGAAATCTAAGAACAAAGCGAAAAGTCAAAAATCTCCAGATGCCAGTTCTAAGGAGGTCCTAGCCGTAAGCGATAAGGAGCCACACAACCCCAAGCAAAATCCCGATCGAAGTAAAGGTAAACGCCAAGATCGGAGAAACGACAAACCCAGGTGGTGTCCTTTTCATAAAAAAGAAGGGCATGACCTTCGTAACTGCCGAGTTTTCTTACGGAAACTCGAGGACTATTATTCTGGCAAAGGGCCACTTCCTATTCTTGAACAGGTGGGCCAAACCAGTGGACAAAAGGAGTCGGACGATGAGGAGATGCCGTTCCAGGACCCGCAGCACACCATTGATCACATCTATGGGGGGTCTTCGGCATACGAATCACGAAGACAGCTGAAAGCAGTCGAACGTGAGGTAAACACAATCGACTCTCCTCTTGTCAATAAATTACCGAAGTGGTCGAAATTACCCTTGCTTTGAAAAGGTGATTGTCCGATACCTTCGACTAGACCAGGTCGATTTCCGATAGTAGTCGAACCCACCATCAACAATTGTCGAGTCAATCGAGTTTTAGTTGATGGTGGAAGCTCGTTAAATATACTGTTTACGAGTACCCTGGACGAGATGCAAGTACCCAGGACAAAGGTAAGACCGGTACGATATTCATTTCATGGAATCGTACCGGGGTCTTCGGCCAAACCCATTGGCCAAGTTTCTCTTCCTTTAACGTTTGGATCACCAAGCAATTTCGTGACGTAGAAAGTCTCCTTTGATGTAGTCGATTTCGACATCGGCATATAACGCCATACTCGGACGACCTACTCGCAAAATTTTTGATAGCTACTCACTATGGGTACCAATGTCTTAAGATGCCAGTCCCAAAGGAGTGATCACAATATATTGTGACAAGAAGATGGCGATTCTGCGCGACCGTCGTTCCTTGAGATGGTTGGACAACTACCAACTCGAGATTTAAAGTCGACCTTTGACTAGCAAGTCGAAGCCTAAATCGCACCTAAGCCGAACGACCGAGTCAAAGAGGTTCCTCCGACGCAGAGGAGCCCTCAAGATCTGCTTGCATTGGGATTCTTCCGACCTAAATAGGAAGACGCCCTCATCACCTTCCTCCAGGCAAACGCTAATGTCTTTGCGTGGCAAGCATCCGACATGCCCGGAGTCCCAAGGAATGTGATCGAGCACAGGCTAGCCTTACGGCCTGATAAACTACCCGTAAAACAAAAGTTACAGAGATTTGCCCCTGATCGACGAGATGCTATTAGGTCAGAATTGGACAAGTTTCTTAAAGCAGGCTTTATAAGAGAAGTCAACCACCCAGAGTGGTTGGCCAACTCTATAATGGTTAGAAAGTCTAACGGCAAATGGCGTATGTGCGTAGACTTTACTGATCTTAATAAAGCTTGTCCAAAAGATGATTTCCCTTTACCTCGCATCGATCACCGGTTGACTCTCTCGCAGGATGTGAAATGTTGAGTTTTCTAGATGCATACTCGTTATCATCGATCGGTATGCATCGAGAAGATGAAGAAAAGACCGCATTTATTACACCGCTTGGAGTATTTTGCTATGTCAAAATGACATTCGGCCTAAAAATGCCGGAGCTTCTTTTCAACGCTTGATGCAAACGACTTTCGCTCCTCAACTAGGCCGAAATTTGGAAGCCTATGTTGATGACCTAGTCGTAAAAGCACCAAACGACTCGAACATATCACGGACTTGCGGGAGACTTTCGACAACCTCAAAAACACCAATTGAAACTAAATCCCGAGAAGTGTGTGTTCGGGTCTCTTCAGAAAATTGCTTGATTCCTGGTTTCGAACGGGAATCAAGCAAATCAAAAGATCAAAGCCATCACTCGATGCGCTCCACCACGAAAAAGAAGTCCAAAACTCACGGGGTGCATGGCGGCTTTAAGTCATTTCATAGCACGATCGGGAGAAAAGGACTGCCTTTCTTCAAACTTCTAAGGAAACATGAAGGTTTCAATGGTCGAAGAGGCTAACTTAGCCTTCGAGGAAGTCAAGAGGTATCTTACGAGTGCTCTGCTCTAGTTTCCGAAGCTAGGAGAGACGCCTTAATTTACCTAGCCGCCACGCCACGAGCAAGAAGCGCAGTCTGGTCGTAGAACGTGAGAACATACAACGACTAGTATACTACGTGAGTGAGGTTTTGCACGGACCTAAGGAGCGTTACCCTCAGGTTCAAAAACTTCTTTATGCCCTCCTCATGTCTTTGAGGAAACTGCGGCATTATTTTCAGACGCACAAACTAGTCGTGCTGCCCGAGTTTCCTTGGGAGCGATCCTCCAGAATAGGGAAACAGCGGGACACATGGCAAAATGGTCAGTCGAACTTGGGGCGTTCGACATCCATTTCGTGTCCCGAACGGCCGTTAAATCCCAGATCTTGGCAGATTTTGTCGCCGAATGGACAAATCTGAACCTGTTCAGGATCCCCATTACGATTCCCACGATCAGTGGATGATGTACTTTGACGGGTCACTTACGATAAGTGGCTCGGGGGCTGGGGTGGTCCTGGAATCTCCTACCGGAGAAACCTTAAAGTATGCCATACAATTAAACTTTCAGGCCACTAATAACGTGGCAGAGTACGAAGGTTTGCTAGCTGGCATACGAGTTGCGAAAGCACTCTCGATTCGACGATTGCTCGTAAGAGGAGACTCTCAGCTAGTCGTGAATCAAGTCGGAAAGGAGTACCAGTGCTCCAATTCGACCATGTCCCGGTACCTATCGGAAGTACGAAAGTTAGAAAAGCACTTTTTGGGCTTTGAGGTACAATTTATCCCCCGAAAGGATAATTTCCTCGCAGACCAACTGGCTCGTCTAGCTTCCTCCCGATCCGTAGTACCGAAAGGGGTGTTCCTGGAACAGCTTCAGAAACCGTCCATAGTCGACGAACTGGAGACACCTTCTATAGAAACAGCCTCTCTAGAGTACGAAGATACATGGATGGCGCCCATTTATGAGTATCTTCAAGAGGGTTCCTTACCCGATGACGATCTAGAATCAGATCGATTATCCCGAAAAGCCAAAATGTATACTTTGGTCGAAGGTGTTCTTTATAAAAGAGGAACCCAAGGGGTGCTCATGCGATGTATTCCAGCTAAGCGATTAAAACTCCTTCACGACATACACGGAGGGATCTATGGAACTCATGCTTCCTACAGAACACTGGTTGGTAAAGCTTTTCGACAAGGTTTTTATTGGCCAACAGCCCTCTACGATGTCAAGGAGATGGTTAAAAGATGTGTACAGTGTCAGTTTCATAGCCGGCAAATACACCAACCAGCTCAGACGTTGCAAACAATTCCTCTGTCATGACCTTTTGCAACTTGGGGTCTCGATATCCTAGGACCGTTACCTAGAGCTCCAGGAGGTTTCGAGTTCCTGTTTGTGGCTATTGATACGTTCACAAAATGGATAGAAGCTGAACCTGTGACTGGGATAACAACGGAAGGAGCAAAATGGTTCATGATGAGATGCGTGATCACTCGATTCGGAGTACCAAGTCGAATTATCACAGATAACGGTAAACAATTTACAAGCGCAAAATTTCAGGAATTTTGCGACGAGTTGGGAACTCGTTTGTGTTACGCCTCGTCGCACACCCCCAAAGCAACGGAGCGATCGAGAGCGAACGCCGATAATGAAGGGAATCAAGACTCGAGTCTTCGATCACCGGTAAAGCGCTCGGGGCTTGGGTACAGAATTACCTTCAGATATGGGCAATTAAATGCGACGACTAGCCGAGCTACGGAGAAACACCTTTCTTTCTAGTTTTTGGTGCCGGAAGCCATGCTTCCTCCGTAAATTAAGATCAGTCGAAAGAGTCGACAAGTTTCACGACTCGCCTCAAGAACATCTTCGAGCGCACGACATCAACTCGCTCAAGAACAGAGGAACAAAGCTTTATTCCGTTCCGCAGTCTACCAACAAGCCCTGCGCAGATACTATGATCGTAAGGTCCAACCTCGCAGCCTCGCTGCAGGTGATTTGGTATTGAGACTTATCCAATCCCAGTCTAATCGGAACAAACTTTCCCCCAAGTGGGAAGGTCCTTACACTGTGGTCGAAGTAACGCGTCCGGGATCGGTACGACTTGCAATGGAAGACGGCCATGTTCTCTCAAATTCTTGGAACATTGACCAGTTACGCAAATTTTATGTGTAACAAACTTCAACGGCAATAAAGCAACAGGTTCTCCCTATCTTTTTTGTCTATTTTGAATTTCTCTTTTATTCTTTCGACCATTTTTTCTCTCATCCTTCCTGTACAATGGTTAGCAAAAGGACGATACATTTAGTCGAAGTCTCTCCTCTCTGCATGTGGTTATGCCCGCTGGAAGGAGCTTCCTAATATCGCTTCGTTCTTAAACAATCAGTACAAAGCTTATTGAGCTCAGAAAAATGGTCGAAAGTTGTTAAGTGAATTCATATCACCTTAGCTTATTTCGAAAAATAAACTGAGAAGAGTAACCTTTTCTTTGAGATGCATTCGGCTACCTTTTCAAATAACTTGATTAGTTTTACTGGTCGAAGGAAGAAACACACTTAGTCGAAGCCTCTCACATCGCATGTGGTTCGCCCACTAGACGTAACTTCCTAATGTCGCTCGCTTTCCTACTTTTGCCGCCGTAACAACTAAGTCCGGAAAGATGAATGTAGCCGAATGAATCCTTAAGGTACTCGAGAAACTTGTTTCGCTCTAGTCGCCATTATCGAGTTAATTAATCTGGTGGAGATGGTAACATCACCTAGTCGAAGCCTTTTTCTCTCGCACGTGGTCCCGCCCACTAGAGGAACTTCCTAGCGTCGATCTGTTTCTACTCTTTCGACTAGTGCACACAAGTCGATATTTGACAACTCTAAGACGAACAAACCTCTCTTTTTCATAACCCTTTCTTTACTACTTACCTAGTTTATTAAAAATAAACTAAGTAAGTAGCAGTGCTAGGATAAAGTTATAAACATGACTTCATTTCTTAGTCTATTTTTTCTAAAGATATCATCCTACGAGTTACTAACTACTCTATGAGATGATTCGCAGGAAAGATACGGAAGGAAGGAGGAATCGCTCATATCTGGTCTAACTATTTCTTCTTTTATCTTACGAGTTACTATTTACTCTACAAGATAATTTGCAGGAAAAAGGATCATATATTTAGGCATCACCACCAAAAAAGACTTGTTTATACAAGAATATATTACAAGACTACTCTGTCTAGGGAGATTCTATCTGCATCTCCTCCGCGACCTTCTCGCCAACCGACTGCATCTCTTCGATCAGCTTCTCGGCTTCAGATTCGGTGCAGTCGAAGTCGGCTTCAACAGAATGAAGATTAAGGTTAGGATCGCGGGCCTTGAGTTTTGCTAAAACAAAACTCACAGCTCCTTTGACCGCTTCCCTTATTGAATCGTTCTGATTGGCCTTCAGAGTAGATATCATCTCGTTCAGAGTACCGACTTGTTCCCCAATGGCACTCGTATGAGCGGCCATCGTGTCGTCACGAGGAACAACCCTCCCGGCACGAAGCCCATCGAGTACATTGTTCAGAAGTGAGATATTATCTTGAAGATTGATCTTCATTGATTTTTCTCCTCCTGGGAATAAGTCGAAGCCTCATGGAGTCGCTTTATTTGACCAATCGATCCGATAAGAGCGAGGATTGAATAAGAAAAACGATTCTATGAGAAGATAGAATGAATAAATAGCAGGTAAAAGTTCTACTTACCAGCTAATTGAGAACCCAAGTTCTCAATCTCTTGGTCTTTCTCCTTCGCGATCCGGGAGATTTCATGACAACGGAGGTCTTCTCATTAACCTCATCCGAGAGCCCCATATTGGATGAAGGGTCTTATTTTTGACTTCTTTTCTACAAAAGAATAAGAGGTCAAAACGCAAAGGATGCGAAAACCAAGATCGAAGTAGTCGTAATGTAATATACTATTTAATTTTTCCTACAACTCGCTAGTCAGCGAGTTAGCCTCCTGAAGCTTCTTGGGAGGTCGGTGACTTTGTCCTCGCTTCTTTGACTCGACTTTTTCAAAGTCGAGCGAATCACCAAGGTCTTTTCACTACTCTTAAACTGCAAAGATAAAAGAGCGGACATGAAAACAAGTGGTCATAAGCATTTGTATGACCAATGGGTAGTCGTAAGTTATTCTAAGACCACCCCTAGTCGTAAGTTTTTCTACGACTAGTATAAGTCGTAGCTTTTCTACGACAAGCGGTTACGAGTGTCACTCACCACCTCTCTGCTTGTTCGCAGAGTGTTGCCTTTTCTTGTCGAAGCTTGACAAGTTGCCGATTGTACTCACAAATCGTAGCGACTTGCTCAACGGCTCTCTGAAAAAGAGAGAAACGATAAGATAAAGAGATAAAACCCTAAGTGAGTATCGATAAATACTTACGCATGTTTGACCAAGCAAACATGGAGACTATTTGTGATGGATCCTTCACTCATCCATCTCCTCGACTCGCTTCCACCATACCCTTCAAGTCGTTCATTGTCAAATACGTCTCCGCAATTGACAATGCTACTGGGGTGGGGAACTCGATCGCGGGAGCGGTAGGCGGAAGATCCTACGATGGAGTTAGGGCCAAAGAAGTCAGAGCAAAAGTTGAAATACTCCTCTTCCTCGACTGCGGACGTGAACTCCACCGAGGCCGAGGAAACATCCTCAACGACCTCCTTGCGCGCACGACGGTCGCCGCTCGCCGCCGTCGTCTCCTCGTGCCTCCTCGAGGCTTGTGTGGCCTCCATCACGCCTCTCTACGACAACTCTAGATGTCGTGAGCGACTTCAACATCATTGGCCTCGTGGCGACTTCAAGCTGAATCCTCTTCTCGCAGCAGGGGCGATGAGCTAGATCTTCGCCATCGTCGTTGTCGCACCCCCTTCGGTTGAAGGGGTGATAACGGGATCCTCTATGAGAGTTCCCCTGGGGGCTGAAGACGTCGGGCTGAGAATCGCAAAGCGCAACAATAAGTCAACAAATAAAGCAGATAAGTAGTCATTAAACTTATGTGTTTTATTTTACATACCTCTGTGCGCTGGACCTAACCCGAAATTTGGGAGCAACCTTCCCAACGGAAGATTTCTTCGATTTCTTCTCAACCACCATTGGTTGAGATGCACTCGGGGCAACAGGAGTCATCTCCTCCCGACTTCCCGGGTGGACGAGATCAGTCTCGACCGCCGAGAATCTGCTTCGCCTGATTCCACCGAGCAGCAGTTTCCTTCACAAAGACATGAACTCCTTCCGTTCTTCTTTTCTAGCCGTCTTACAAAGCCGCGAAGCGTAAACCGAAGGACTTGTCATCGTAGTAGAAAGGTACCTTAACTTTGGGGACCTTGCGCTTAAGGGCAAGAGCCTCTTCTTCTGTTCTCTTTCTTGCCGCGGCTAGATCTGCGGCAAACTTAGCAAAAGGAGCAGGAGGAGCAGAACTCGAACCCCCCTTGTCGCCGACTTTCACCAGTCGGCGCTTCTTAGATGGAGGGGACTTCGCTGACTCCGTTTGCGTAGTCGCCCCTACAACCACCAGCTCGACTTCCTCGTCGTCTCGGCGGTTCTCCATGCCAACTTTCTGTTGAAGAAGGAGAAAAGTGGTCTGTATGATCAGCTCAAAAATTATAAGTATTTCTACGACATTATCTAATCGTAAGTCATTCTACGATTACGTTAAGTCGTAAGCATTCCTACGACATTGTCTAATCGTAAGTTATTCTACGATTACATCCGGTCGTAAGTTTTTCTACGATCAGTACCCAGTCGTAAGTTTTTCTGCGACAAATCAGCTAGTCGTATACTATTCTACGACAATAAAACACCTAAAGGCAAAGTCGTTTGATTACCTTTAGGCGCCTTTCTTTCTCCTCTGTGGTCAAAACCGCGAGGATTTGAGGGGCCGCCATATTCGCCGGATGCTTCTCGCATGAGCCGACACGCAAGGTCAACCTCCGCCTGCGAAAGATCTGGGAATATGGACAATACGATTAAACAGACTAAATCAGGGTTAACCAAGGATAAAACCAAAAGAGTAAGTCTTTCTACTCACCGTCCTTGTAGTCCCTGGTTGGGTCGTCCTTTCCTGAGTACCTCCACATGGGAGGGACCCTTGTCTTCAAAGGACTAATCCGGCGCGTGATGAAGTCCTTCACCACGTGCCAACTAGTGAGCCCCTCCGACTTCAAGTCTTTGATAGCTTGAATATAGGGGGCTATCCGGTCGAGATTACTGGGAGTCGAGTCCCAGGAAGAAGATCGCTCGACGGCCTGTCCAACAAACGAGAGGCTATCTTCCTGGGTAACCTCCCAGTAGAACCACCTCTTCTTCCAACCCGGCCAAGACGACCGGGTAAACATCTGAATATACTCCTTCGACTTGTTGTCATGGAGCTTCAGACCACAGCTACCAGCGATCCCGGCTTGACGAGCCATTCCATAATAATACTGGAACAGCTCGAGGTCCGCCGGAATCCCTAGGTAGGCCTCACACAAGTACACAAATACACTTAACATTGTGATGGAATTAGGACCAAGGTTCACTAATTCCACCCTGAAGTGCTCGAGTACGAGCGTGAAAAAAAAATGAGCAGGCAATCGAAGGCCACACTCACAATAAGCCTGGAAGACGGGAATTTGGCCTACCTCTCCCGAAGGCCAATGCTGCCCATTCGCCGCAATCCAAGTCACGAGAGACCCTCGGGATCTTCTCACGCGATCAAAGCGATCATTTTGCATCGTCCATCTCCGACTCGGCCCATTCGAGAGACAATCCCGCCATTTTTCTCTCAAGAACGAAAGATTTAAAGTTGGGAAAGCTTCAAGAAAATGTACGAGTCACCGTGGCGGAAGAAACAAGAAAGCAATAGATCATTGGGTAAAAGGTAAGAACCTAAGTTCTTCCCTCGCGCCCGCTTTATAACCGCACGGTGAGATGAAACGTCGCGTAATCCCAACAGATCGCCACCGCCGAATCGCTTCAACGGACGGGCTTTTTACCGCCCTATGGAAAGTCCCAAGACACCTTTTCACACCTCAAGTGAAATTACCATCTTGACCCCGGGTCAAGTGAAAGACCAACCGGAAAACCTTATTTCGGTTTTAAGGCTACGACGGCCAAGTCGTAAGACATCTCGTAGTCGTGACAACCTTAAACCAATTACCACGATCAAGCATATTCTGGTAGAGAGAAACAAGGGTTGAAGAGTTTTTCCTTCAACGCTTTTCCTAACGAATTTTAGTGGTCAAAGGATCGTCTACGACCCTTCACTCAAGTAAGTTATTTTCACTTGAAGTCAGGGCTAGATGACGAGGATCTAAATAATCCTCATTTATTTACTCCATAATCAAGAAATATGACATCATAAGACATACCCTTAGAATATCAAAAGGAAGAACTAGTCGAAGTCGTGACCACCCTACGACTACCCCACGGTCGTAAGCTCTTCTACGACCACGGGATAATCCCTACGACTACCCCCGATCGTAAGCTCTCTACGACCACGGATAATCCCTACGACTACCCCGGTCGTAGCTCTTCACGACCATGGTATAATCGTTACGACTACTACCTAGTCGTAAGCTCTTCTACGACTATGGTATGATCGCACGGTATGTCCGGTCGTAAGTTTTCTACGATCGGGGCTACCGCTACAAAGTTCCTCACGACTTCATCGACCCACCCGCTTGACGGCCTATTAAATAGTGAGAATCTAAGCGGTCAAAAATACGCAGCTTATCTCGACATAACGATAATTCCCACTATCTCTCGATCGTAATCGATTGACAAAGATGGGAGGTTACTACTCGTAATTACTCTCATTATTATATAATAATGAGCGACTAATTAGCCTGGAAGGACAACGTCCACTATTGCTTAGTATAAATAGGTATCTGTTAGAGATAGAGAGAGAGGCTTTTGGAGGGAAAAGAAGAAACAGAGCATACTTATTCGATTGTAATCCAAAGAGCAAATACAAGATACACAGGAGTAGGGTTGTTATTCTCACCGGAGAAGGCCCGAACCTGTATAAAAATCCCCGTGTCTTCTTCGTCTGTGTGATCAATTGTGGAGACCCCCCGAATCAAACAATCTTTACGTAAGATCGGTTCTAAAACACCGACAAGTTTCATTTCAGGAATAAGTAAACTGCTTGAGAATCACTCGTAGATGGTTTTGAGTATTATGTTAATTGTGATAATGAGAATAGCAAGTCTTGATTATGTTTATTCGATCATCTTGCATGCTTGTGTGAACTTGATTATGAAGATATTGATAAATGCCATGATTAATTGTTGAAACCTCGGTATAGTTGACTATACAAAGGAGGTTTTACCGAAAATTTGTAATTGGTCTTTGTTTAGATTAGTTTAATTTAATTTTAGTAGCATTCCAGGCTCAATGCTGAGCTGGGGTGTTACAGGGGGACCCGAACACTACACGCATCTCAGCCTTTCATCGCGAGACGGACGATCCAGAGCCGTGGGAACTCGGGTGGTTCGAACAGCCACACGATCTCAACCGCAGATCGTGAGATGGACGATCCCGAGTGATGAGGACATTCGGGGGCCCGAAAATCCCACAGATCTGGGCCGTTGATCACAAGATCGACGGTCCACGATTAGCGCAAACTATACATGTGGATTTTTAAGTGCGACAAGAGGTTTAAATGCATGGGCCCACATGTCAATGAGACAGAGGGCGCATTAGGACAACTAATAAATGCTAAACCCAATGATTAGTGATGATTAGCATTAATTATGTCCTAATGTTTTCGCACAGAGAGGGTTTAAGTGGCTGGGGGCCCACATGCCAGCGGCACAAAACGTTTTAAGACAACCATTAATGCTAAACAATGATTAGCATTAATGATGTCCGAGGCGCTGACGCCCAATGCGGGAGAGAGAGTTTATGGGGGGTTGGGCCCACATGGTAGTGACCCAAAAAGGTATTTCAGACACCAATTAAATGCTAACCAATCATTAATAATAATTAACAATCATTAGCGCATTAATGATGTCTGAGCGGCAATGGCACAGAGAGGGACTCCCGATCGGCAAAACCCGAGCGAGAAAAGAGGCTCATCACGCCGCGCTCCGCCACAATGCGCGACCTAAAGGCTAAAATGGGTTCGCAATAGGCTTGCGGTTCCGATGGTGATAACCTCGACAGCGACGGCGGCCTAGAACACCGGCGAGCCGGAAAATAGCGAGGGTGACCAAATCGGCCGAAAATGAAAATAGCCAAAAGCTCCGCATTGTCCAAAGAAGCGTGTGCCACAGCATCTAAGGAGTATTAAGAAGCTACCTTAAGCAAGATGAGCTTCAAAGACGATCGGAGAAGC
The DNA here is from genome assembly GCA_036346255.1 of Ampelocalamus luodianensis. Lineage (NCBI taxonomy): Eukaryota > Viridiplantae > Streptophyta > Magnoliopsida > Poales > Poaceae > Ampelocalamus > Ampelocalamus luodianensis. The sequence continues at coordinate 36,969,340 of CM070632.1, forward strand.
TCTGACAGCGAAGGAGTCCACCGGAGTTGGGGAAGAAGGTATGAAAGTGATAACCTGAGCAAAATGAACACCTCTGGGTGGTCAAAATAGCCTCATTAAAACTCATAGAAGCTCCACAAACAATTAATTGCAAAAGGAACCACTTACCAGAGCTGAGGAAGACAAGGGATGATTTCGCCGAATTGGAACAAACCCCAAAATTGAAGAATTCCTGTGAATGCAATTCAAAATCAGGTTAGGGGTTTGACTCCAGGAGACGATAGGAACAAGGTGGAACAAAGAAAAGGAAAGAAAAGCCACTGGAACCATAATGTCCCGAGGGGCTTCAAGGTTCAGCAATGGCGACCAAGGTGTTTTGGGGTGATTTGAGCTCAACAAGCTGAGAGGAGCTAGGATTGGTACTATGGTGTTGAAAGAGAGCTAAGGAAGGGCTTGGAGGCCTTTTATAGCAGGAGGGATAAGGGTTTGAGCTAGGGCACGGCTCAATGGTGAGCTTGGTCCACGGCTACCCAGCACGGGCTGAGGCGACGGGAGCAAGTGACGACCATGACTCTGGGGAGAAAGCCTGGCTGCAGTAAATGCTAAGAGTCGTTGAAGGACAAGAGGAAGGGACAAGGCGCTGCTACCCTCCCCTGCCATGCTCTGGCGCACACGCACGCATGCGAGAGGAGGAAGATGACCAGCACTGACGTCGGGCCCACATGTCGGCGAAAGAAACAAAGAGGTCCGAGCCCAACTGTTAAGTGGGTTGAGCCAAACCGCATGACCCGACTCACAACGTGGCCATTGGATTGACAATGGACGGCTGTGATTAATTGGGACAAAAGAAAGAGCCGAAAGGCACACCAGATTAGGAGCGTTAGATTAAGATCTAACGGCTGAAAACACACGCGCCACATTAGGCTACTCAGAGCGAAGCAAGCGGTACGCACTCACAGCGGTTAGATTAAAATCCAACGGCTGAGCATCGCTGGCGCATTCGGGGGGTTCGAAAGTTCACGGCAACGTGGACCGCCCGATGGGGATCCAACGGCTAAGAAGCGTGGGCACGTTCGGGTCACCGAAAGTCACCAAGATCTAGGCCGTGGAGAGGAGATCCAACGGCTGAGATAGGGCGCGCGTTAGAAAGGGCTGAGTCCGGCGCTGAGAGGGTTGGGTTCAACCAAAATAGGGTTTGGGCTCGGGTTTGATTCGAACCCAAATCAAAGTTGACTTAGGGTTTTGGTTTTGAAGCTGAAATTTTGAGGGATTTTTAGAGGTAGCAAACTAACTCCAAAATTTATGAAATTTTGACTGGAGATTGCTAACTCCAGGATAAACCTTGTGTAAATTTCCCAGAGGTTCTTATGCATAGCATTTTCCTCCAGAAAATAATCAAAGCTTGTTCTAGGGTTTGACCAAAGGTCAAACTGGTTTGACTGCCTCTTAACATATTCAAACAAATTTCTAAAAATTATGAAATTTTTCAAAGGAGTCACATACCATCCCTAGAACTTAGGAAAAATATTTCCAAGGGATGACCACAAGGTTTGACAAGAAGGTTTTTGAAGGCCAAGATTTGGATCAAAAGACTTGTAACTTTGTATTCCCATAATTCTTGTACAAGAATTGTTTAGAACATGGAGGAAATACATGATGTAAGAAAAAGTTTTAATTTCTACTCATTTTCTTACATTTGAAACACAAGTCCAAGATTGGGATGTTACAGCGGGGGCGATGCCTGGCCTCGCCCAGCAGCATGCAGACCATGGCCACGGTCTCTACCCCTTGCCATATCTAAGCAACACAAAAAAGAATAATTCAAACATAAGCTGTAATACCCCGAATATCAATTTGAGAGAATGTATTATTCGGGAGAGAAATTTATTCAATTTTCGAGTGCAATATAGTTTAGAGAGAGATTTCTCCTAACAAGGAAAGTATCCACAATGATTATGTAATATCCTGCTTAACATTAGAGAATTAATTGAAATGAGAAAGGTATTTAACAGGAATTAAAAGAGAAATCAGATTTTAGAGGAGAATTAATCTTGGGCTTTCGCCCACGTTGTCCGCCCAAGTAGGAAGTTGGTTTAAGAAGGCCAACCAAAACCTAGGTCTTTTACTGTAGCATGCAGCTACAGCATCACGCCGCATCAGTAGCAACCCTCCTCCCCTGTTGCCTCGCCCTCCATGTCACCCCTTTGTCGCTCCTTGCTACCGCCATCGGGAGGTAGAAGAAGGAGAGAAAGGAGGAGGAGGAAGATCGTCTTCTCCAACGCTCTTCCGCCTACTTCCTGGTTGCTGCAAAGGTATCGGATGCCGACCCTCGTCTTTTGATTAGTGGTAGAGGCGATTTGATTCATCTTTGGTTAGAACGTTTTGCTGCGAGCATAAATTCGGTTCTGTCCAGATTATTGCGTGGACTTTTTCGTGATGTTAGAGGCCGAATCTGAGATGTTCATCTCCTGGAGTTATGTAGTTCTTGTTCTTAGCTTTCGGTGGCCGCCAAGAACGCTAGATTCCGACTTTCGAGTCAAAAGTTATGATGGATTTAGTATCTGCTGTCCAGAAACCTGACGAGTTCTGCCTTTCAATTTATATCCTAAAATATGTTATTGTTAGGGGACGAATCAGAGTTTTCACTTAACTAGGTTATTGTAGAGAATTTCATAACCTTTTCAGATTGATAAAGAACACTCAATTAGGAGTTGTAGATTAAAAGTTATGGACGTTTTAGTTCTGCTGTTTAATTTGTTCAGACAGATTCTATGCTGTTGTTTTGTTTTCTTTATTAGGGAAGTTCATTGGCCGAATTGGGAAGTCTCATCAACTTGAATGTTATAGATATGTTTGTTAAGATGATGTAGGATCTGGACTCATCTCATTTCGAGTCTCACGTCATTAGCTACTGTCCTTATCGTGCTGCTGTCCCGATACGATTTTGGGTTGCAGCCTGTTTTTCAGATTAGGATTTATGGCTATTTCTTAGAAGTTCAACAGGGAGTTGTAGAACATTAAGTTGTCTCGGGCACCATGTTGTTCTTATTTCATTTATTTTATTTGCTTAGGCAGCGAGGCTACGGGTTTGGGAGCAACGCCGTTGCCTGTTAACGTGTCATAATGAGGAAGGCAAGTACCTTGCCACCTTCATTGAATGTGATTGCTGAATGTTTTTATGATCTTGTGGTGATTCCATATAGCACATGAGAAGGTGGATTGTTTATGTTTTGATATATGTGTTATAACCATGTTTAGATATCATGTCTTTCAATATTCTCAATCCATGTTATACATTCATTTTGCATGTTTCATCCACGAGAGTGGATTTCAAGTCCCACCATTCCAATGTGGGCGGTGTTGACATTGTCATGTCCGCCCACGGAGTGGATTTGAAAGACCCATCAATTCCGTGATGGGCATGTAAGACCCATTAATTCCGAATGGGCAACTTTGGACACCCGTGTGAAACGCTCTTCATACGGAATTGATCCCGCATTTTTGTTAAGATGCGGGCTTAAGTGAACACCGACGGTGTGTCACTCGCTATACGTATAAGCATATGTGCAGTCCATCATTGAATGCATTCATTCATTCCATGCATTCCTAAGTTTCATTCGAGGTGTGCTCATATTCTTTAATGATGATGACTTCTTCATATGTGAGTTATGTCCCTTTATCGCATTTGTTGAGTCGTGGACTCATTCTTGCGTTGTTTGTTTATTTTAGGTAACCCCTGATGTTGGCTCACTTGGGAGGGAGTAGACAAGCACTACTTGTTCACATCATCCAATTCATGTTCAAGATTAGATTTTAGTTCTATCTTTCATCCGTTAATGATGAACTGTAATAATTAAATTATAAATGGTGAAGGAAGGATACCTTCTCCACATTGATGTTGCTTTATTATTGCATGTGAACCTTATTTGTTGATGATTAGTATTAAATAACTTAGAAGGTGAAGGAAGGATACCTTCACCATGTTTTGTTTATGTTAATGCTGTCACTTGGTTGATATACTTATTTCATATTCTTCCGCAATGTGTAGATTGTTAGAGTAAATAGGTGGCATCTTGGCTTCTGAATAGCCAGGGTGTTACATAAGCACATCACCACACTAAGATAATCAACAGGAACGTAAATGCAATGCAAGAACCCAACCCCACCTACTGTGCTTAGTGTGTCAAAATTAATATTTCATTACCCACGGACCTACAACCCGCTCTGATGCAAACTGTAACACCCTAGTCTGACAAAGGCCTAGAATGTTACTGACTTAAATAATTTAGACCAGATGAGCCATAACAACTTACAAAAATTTCGGCAGAACCTCCTTTGAATAACTATCTAATCAGAGGTTCCAACTAACAATTATAGCAAACGTAAGCATTCCAATTTGCAAAATTGATTAAGACAACATCAAAACTGGCTAACCATTATTATAACATCCATAGCATCTAAACATCTGGAACATAGTTCAAAAGCATCCAAAGACATCTATCTGCTTATTACAGTTTATTCCAAGTAAAGCAATAATCATAAAGTGCACTATTAGTGATTTATTCAACTAATAATAAAATTTCCTCTTGCATTCGGGCCAGGGTAGATAGTGCGCTAGTGCAACAAGACTAATCCTTCTTTTCCCCATGCATGCCGATCTCATACTGGTACCTAAAAAACAACAAATAAAGAAGAGGTGAGTCCAATGACTCAAAGAATCAGAATGAATGGCACAAACATCAACCAAAACATGTGGGCTCACAACCGAATCACACAAATCACACTTCAATTACTTTACATGCAAATGCTATGGAAGATGATCAACATGCTCTTTTACTTTCTCTTTCTCTTTTGCATTTTACCGGTAATGCAGAGTGTGCATCCGTCGATGCACACCATGCTCGTGCCTTTCGGCACGGGGATTATAGCCCATACCCGCAGGTATGGGGACCCAAGCCCATGCTCTACAAACATGGGGACCTTTAGCCCGTCATGAACATGCTGGGGACCTCAATAGTTGCTTAGTCATCACTTGACCAAGACTTCAAATAACCATCATGATGCATATGTATGAAATCTCAAATTAAAATAAATTTTCGTCCGCCGTAACATTTCATGAGATTACCATACACATACTACAAAAGCTCATAATCAAGGCTCATTATCTCCAAGCATCAAAGAATAGTACCTTAATCATATCACAGTAAACCACGAATACTACCAAACATACCACCATAGCAATCAAGGGTAACACAAATACTCCTTGTATCTACCACACATAGCCATTCAATGATATCTATAATACCCATCGTTATAGATATCATTGAATGCCAATGTTTGATAAATACTAGGAGTATTTGCATTATCCATGATTGTTATGCTGGTATGTTGGGTAATGTTCATGGTTTCCAGTGAATTGAGTAAAGTGTTATTCTTGGATGTTTGAAGGTTATGAAGTCTTGATTATGAGCATTTGTGGTATGAATAGATTATTCATATGCAATGTTGCCGCGGATGTATGTTTATATTAATTTGAGATTTCATACATATGCATCAAGATGGCTTGTTGAAGTCTTGGTCATGTGATGACTAAACAATTGTTGAGGTCCCTGGCATGTTTGTAACGGGCTAAAGATCCCCATGCTTGTAGAGCATGGGCTTAGGTCCCCATACTTGCGGAGTATGGGCAATGGTCCCTGTCACTACTACAGAAAACGTTATCACAGACGGTTCGGAACCGTCATCACAGACGGTTCGGCACCGTCTGTGTTTTTGTACGTCTGTGATAATCGGCGTTATCACGATAGATTAAGAAACCGTCTGTGATAAGTAACAACACAGACGGTTCTAATGAACAACCGTCTGTAATATCCACATATCACAGACGGTTATAATTACCAACCGTCTGTAATATCCACATATCACAGATGGTTATAGTTACCAACCGTCTTTAATATCCATCTATCACAGACGGTTAATAATTACGCACTGCTCGTGATATATGGATATTGTCGACCTGCATCATTTATCTCGGAACCCTCTCGTATATCTTGCACTAGTCCGTGATCACGCTTAGTGCACACGTGGTTAACATAGGTAAATATCGATCCACACAAATGATAAATAAAGTAAACGATTAGTTTGAATAACAAATAAGGGTTTTGACCTTATGGTCGAGTTTACACTTATTAAGCCACGCAGGGCTTACAGAGAATAAAACAGCAGCGGAACAGAAACAACTTCAGTGTAGATCCCACCAATTCACCACGCACAACCGATCGGACCACTTAACGATCAACAACCTTCGCGAACTCCTCCTCAGCAAAGCGTAGACTCCTCCTCTTCTGTAGGTTTGGGCGCAAGTTTTACAACAAACATGAGTACACAACCGTACTCGCAAATCATACCACAGAATGCAATGTATAGATGCATGCTTATTCCAAAGAAAAGGCTTCTGTGGTTCTTTTGCATAAAGGCAACATTTGCAATTGAATACGACTAATAGATTGAAAACATAATTCAAAAAAAATAGACCATATTAATTTAACAGTTGTTTTCACAAAGACACATAGCCTAAACAAATTATTTCACATAGCCATATGATTGAGGTCACACAGCTCCCATCCCAACATTTTATGAAAATCTACCCTCGTGTGAAATCCCGAGCATGTCCATGATCATGACGCGCTATTCGAATAGATTGATTTAACACTCTACAGAGGTTGTACACTTTACCCACAAGATACAACTAGTGTAGCAAGCAATAATCATAACAAAACGGTTCAGAAACTTCATATCAACATTGACACTCCCGATGTGATTACAAACCGCTATGCCAACCCAAACAAAGCGCTTTGGCATAACACACACCGCTGGACAGGGAAGCGGCGAACCGTCCCGCGATGCAACCACTAAGTAGTCACACCTCCACCTGTCACACATAGCCTAACCTATCCACCGAACATCAATGCCGAGAATCCATAACTTACTAAGTTAGGCCCGCCCCATACGGGCATGTGGTCGTGCATGCAAGAAGCTCTCAGCCTCAATGGCGCACAAAGTTAAGTCCTTAATTGACCAAGGCAAGACTTCCATGTTCTAACTAAGTCACAAAGATTATCATTCCCATCACAAAGCCCACCATATCACACAGCTTCTACCACTTGCCTCGCCTAAATCCTTTACCACCCGGCTGGTTTTAGTGCAACACATGCCATCCACAAAGTAATAGCACACACACACACAGCTTTATCACATAGTTCCATAGTCACTTAGTCACATTTAATAATTGCAACTTTCATGAGATGTGAGACTCGTAGTATGGCTAAGCAATTGTACTCGCATCTAACCAACCCACGTTGGTGCTATAATAATATCAACTAATAACCAATCTAGGGTGACAAGGAAATTATGACGTACAAGGCCAAGGTGTGATAACAAATTTGGATAATAACCATACCCAAAGCATTTAAATAAATAATTAAAATAGAATGCAGTACTTTGAAGTAAAGTAATTTGAAAACTGGGTTCAAGATGATCAAAGGTATGACTTGCCTTGGAAAAGGTATATGTATTGGTCTTGATCTTGGGGTGCTCCTTCTTCCACAAAATTCCCCGACTAAACGACGTCTACTCGTAAAACTAAACAAATAAACAAAACAAATAAATAACAGAGGCAAAAAGCTCCAAAATTAAATACAAATCTCAGATAAATAGAGCCTGAATTTAGATAAATTTAGAAATTTGAATGGGCTCAATCGGAGTTAGATGCAAAAGTTATGAGCTCTAGAAGATTGAATCTAAAAGAAACCCTAATTTGGATTTTGGAATTTCGAATTATTTCTCTAAAGAAAAATCGGATTATTGCGCAACGCCAGCGAAGGAGTTTCGGGAATTAAAAGAAATAAAGAATATATTGACATGTGGGACCCACATGTCGCTGACATGGCTCACGATAGACCAAGTCATCGAGCCGATTGAATCTGGATCGGTGGACCATGCCACGCACGCGTCGACGAGGCAGCCACGCATGCGACACGTAGGCACGAGGGCTGAGCTGGCGACGAGGTGGCGCTGACGTGGCTACAGCGAGGGCGAACGGTGGCGATTCACCGGCGGTGAGTGGTACCGACGCGACGGTGGCACGAGGAACTCGTGAGGTGTGCTCACCGTGGCTCGGGACGCTCGTATACGCCGGCGGCAGCGTTAAGCGGCGGAGGGCTACGGTCTCGACGGGTCGGTGCTCGGTGACGCCCGGTGAAACGGCGCCACCAAGGTGAAGTGCGGCTCGCGCCCGGTTCGCGCGAAGAGCTCGCCGGAATTGGCGACGGCGCGATCGCTTTCGAGCTCCTACGCGGCTAGGGTTTGGCGCGAGGGCAAAGGCGGTGCGGGGGGTGCGAGGCCGAGGGCTACCTCCTTTTATACCCGAGGCTCGGAGAGTCCAGGCACGAACGCCCAAAACGGATAGCATGGCGCGCGAATCCTCAACAGATTCGAGACGACGATGACGTGGCGGGGTGGGTCCCACCGTCGGCGGCTAGGGCTCGAACGCGCGCGCGTCGAAACGACACTGCCATTAAACAGACTCAAGGATCCGACCGCTCATCCTAGATCGAACGCCCAAAATCGATGGAACATTCGACGGCCGACTCGACAGTGCACATCCACCGCTCATCCTCGATCGAGCGGTGGAGAACAAGCAGGTGGCGCTCGGAAGGAAAGAGAAAAGCGGAGAGACCGACATGCGGGCCCGCATGTCGCTTGGAGGCGGCGCACACGCGCGAACTGGTCAGCGGCATGGAGATGGGCCAAGGAAAGAGATTCGGCTCGAGGGATTTCGAGATTTTAATAGTTTTTCTATTTTAGAAAATACCAAAAATTCAAATAAGCAATAGAAAATAGCAAATGTACTCAGAAAAATTCTAGAAAAATCTAGAAAATATATCTGAGCACATAGAACCCAAATAAAATAGTTTTGGCTAATATTCATGTTGGGATTATTCACATTAAATATTTTTTATTAGAAAGTCCAATATTAAGCTTTTGAATTTAAAATCAAATAAATCCAAATGGTGAATTTTCTCCCTACTAACTATTAAAAGATTTTTAAACTCAGAAAATTGGGATGTTACAAACCTCCCCCCCCTTAAAGGAATCTCGACCCCGAGATTCAGGCTAGCTAGAGAAAAGGCTAGGAAACTCGACTTTTAGCTCTTCTTCACGTTCCCACGTTGCTTCTCCTTCCGAGTGGTTGCTCCACTGGACCTTGCAAAAACGAATGCCTTGCTTCCGGTGAGGCGCTCGCAACATCCAAAATCTTAATTGGTCGCCTTGTAGGTAAGATCCTCCTTCAAATCAATTGATTCCAAAGGGCTTGCTCTTCCGCACACGAAGACACTTCTTCACCGCGAGACATGAAAGACATCATGCACTCCTCGCTAACGATCGCGTAGCTCCAACCGATAAGCAATTTCTCCGCGGCGCCCAAAATCTTGAACGGACCAACATACCTAGGGCAAGCTTCCCTGGCATGAAACCTTTGACACCTCCGAGCGGAGTCACTCAAGGTAAACGAAATCCTCGGGTTCAAAACTGAGATCTCGACGACGATTATCAGCATAGCTCTTCTGCCTGGACTGAGCTATCTTCAATCTTTCTCTGATCATGGCCACTTGCTCTTCTGCTTCTTGAATGATGTCTGGGCCGAACACTGAACGTTCAGCTGTTTCTGACCAATTCAACGGGGTTCGGCAGGCACGACCATACAAAGCTTCAAATGGTGACATTTGCAGACTAGCTTGATAACTGTTGTTGTACGAGAATTCTGCATATGGTAAACTTTTATCCCATCGGGCTGCATTAGCTTAGCTAGAGCACAAGCCCTCAGCATATCCTCCAATATCTGATTAACTCTTTCAGTTTGTCCATCTGTCTGTGGATGATACGCGGTACTGAAATTCAAATGGGTGCCCAATGCTTAATGCAAACTTTGCCAAAAATGAGAGGTGAACTGAGATCCTCGATCTGATACTATCTTCTTGGGCACACCGTGCAAATTGACAATTCTTGCCATGTACAACTCCGCAAGGCGATCTCCTGAGTACGTGGTTTTGACTGGCAGGAAATGGGCGACTTTGGTCAAACGATCGACTATTACCCAGATCGAATCGTAACCCGATTGGGTCTTGGATAAACCGGTGATGAAATCCATTCCGATCTCTTCCCACTTCCATTCTGGAATCTTCAGCGGTTGCAACAAACCTGCTGGCCTCAGTGTTCGCCTTTACCTTCGACGCGCACGCCGCACAAGGCAACGAACTCCGCGACTTCTCGCTTCAAATTTGGCCACCAAAATCTAGTCTTAATATCCTGGTAAATCTTGGTACTTCCAAGGTGAGTCGAATACTTTGAGTCATAGGCTTCTTTTAAGATTAACTGTCTTAGACCATCGATATCTGGTACACAGATACGACCATTAATCCAGAGTATGTCTTGATCATCCTTGATAAAATATTTGAATTTTCCTTCTGCCATTTTGAGCTTAATGTCCGACAACACACAATCCTTTGGTTGCGCTTCACGACCGCTTCTCCAGTAGACTGCATTTCCAAATTGGCTACAAATCCTTCTGACACAACTTCTAGCCTTAGCTTCAAATTCTTCATAAAGTTCTAGGCAACTTTCCTTTACTTCCAAAGCATTGCAAGAACTCTTACGACTTAGAGCGCCCAGAACCACGTTGGCTTTTCCGGATGGTAGTGGATTCCAAGATTATAATCCTTGATCAATTCTAACCACCTTCTCTGCCTCATATTCAAATCGATTGGGTGAAGATGTACTTGTGCTCTTATGATCCGTAGACTTCACAACGATTACCAATGAGGTAGTGATGCCAAATCTTTAAAGCATGCACTACGGCAGCTAATTCCAGATCATGAGTGGGGTAATTCTCTTCGTGAGGCCTCAATTGCCTTGACGCGTAAGCGACAGCTCTTCCTTCTTGCACCAGGACGCATCCTAATCCTTGGCGCGAAGCATCACAATAGATATCAAAATCCTTGCGAATATCTGGCAAAATCAGCACTGGGGCTGAAGTCAAACGCTTCTTCAATTCTTGAAAACTTTCGTCACAGGCGGGAGTCCAAGTGAACTTTTTCTCCTTTTTCAACAATTGCGTAAGAGGCTTAGCAATCAATGAGAATCCTTCGATAAAACGGCGGTAATAACCTGTCATTCCCAAGAAACTGCGAATCTGAGTTACGGTCTTGGGCTGCTCCCAATGTAACACTGCTTTAACTTTACCGGTCAATCGCTACTCCTCTACTGTCATCACATGACCAAGGAAATCCACTTCCTTCTTCCAAAAATCACACTTACTGAACTTGGCATACAACTGATGCTCTCTGAGCTTTTCCAAGATTATCCTTAAATGTTCGGCGTGTTCTTCCTCCGACTTGGAGTACACTAGAATATCATCAATGAACACAACTACGAATTTGTCCAAATATTCCATGAATACTTTATTCATCATGTTCATGAAGTATGCAGGGGCATTAGTCAGACCGAAAGACATGACTAAGAACTCATAATATCCATACCGTGTTGAGAACGCGGTCTTCGGTATATCTTTAGGACAAATCTTCAGTTGATGGTAACCTGATCGCAGGTCGATCTTTGAGAACACTCCGTCTCCTTTCATCTGATCAAACAGATCATCTATCCGGGGTAGTGGGTACTTATTCTTGATAGTAACTTCGTTGAGGGAACGGTAATCAATACACTTCCTCATACTTCCATCTTTCTTCTTGACAAACAACACTGGCGCTCCCCATGGCGACGAACTAGGTCTCACGAAACCTTTCTCAAGAAGTTCCTCTATCTGCTTCTTCATCTCTACCAATTCATCAGCTAGCATCCGATATGGTCTCTTTGAGATCGGTGCTGTTCCCGGCACTAGGTCGATGACAAACTCAATGTCACGATCCGGTGGCATTCCTGGTAACTCCTCTGGAAACACATTTGGGTATTCACTGACCACTGGTACTTCTTCCAAGGAAAGGGTCTTCAAGCTGTTTACTAGCAAATGTCCATCACGAACTGAGGTGGCCAGAAATTCTACCTTGTTTCCTTCGGCATCCTCGATTATTCATGCCCTTCTGGCCACAATCTAGCACGACTTTGTGCTTGGATAACCAATCCATGCCAAGAATGACATCTAAGGTCTGGGTGTCTAAAACAATTGGGTTGGCTAGAAACTCAACTCCAGCTATGAGTAACTTAGCTCCTAAACATACCACTCTAGCACTTAGCTCTGCTCCAGGCGACTGGACTAACAGAGTATGCTTAAGTTGCATAACTTCCAATTTATTCTTGGTTGCAAACATTCCAGAAACAAACGAATGCGAAGCTCCAGAATAAAACAAAACCGATGCAGTGCATCGAGTTAACCGTAAACTTACCCGTCTGACGACGCTCGGTGATTCCCGGCTCCTTCCGAGTGATGTGGTTGACACGCCTCCGATCACGGACCGTGGTGCTCCTCCGCTTGACCAAAGAACTTGTGAAGCTCCTTGGTTGATACCGGCGCCGGCGCCTTGATGGCGAGCTCCAAGGTTGAAACATACCGGAGTGATTGTACCCTTCGCGACATTGGTTAGAAAAATGTCCTGGCCGATGACAGTGTAACATACCCATAGTACGCTCGTTGCTTCCCCGGTTGGGGTTGACGGTGCGGGGTTGCGGAAGTTCCGAGCACTGGACGGGTGTCAAGTTGGTGCGAGTGCTCAACGGCTCGTGGAAACCGTTGAACCGTGGTGGCAATCGTTCTTGCCCTCTGTTGTGATTGCTAATTTCCTTGTTGAGCCATCCGCGCTACGGTTATCCTCCGCCTTTGCGTTTGTCCTCTAGAACAAAGGCTTTGTTGACCAGCTTCTTGGAAATCGTGAAAAGTATGGCGATCGACCGACTTGCACCAAATGTTTAATCCCTTCAAAGCGACTGGCGTAGCCTTGTCTGTGGCTACATCTTCTCGCCGCATAGCGAGCTAATGAGAAAACTTGTTGAGGTAGTCGATATCGACATAGCTCCTTGCTTGAGAGCACGTAACTCATCCTTTTTCGTATCAATAATGCCTTTTGGTACATGATATCGCGAAATGTGCGCACAATGCTTCCTGTGTGATATCCTCGTGGCGCCTCATGAGCGGCACAAAGTTCTCCCACCATTCGCCAGCCTATGCCTTCCATCCGTGAGTGGCATACGTAACCTTCTCCCTGCCACAGACCGGTGATCGCCAGCCTTCCTTTCAACGACCCGGCCAATCATCCGCTTCCACCGGGAGACATGTCCGAGAATGTTGGTGGACGGGTTCTCATAAACTCCGCAAGTTTAGACGGTCCATGGTGACCATGAGCAGCTGGGGCTCCATGCTGATGATTGTTGTTGTTGTTCTGATTGTTCATAGCTTGCATCTGATTCATCATGGTATTCATGAGCTGAGTCTGCGCTGCCATGAAAGCTCCAAAGTTTTGCAAGTCAATCGGGGGTGCTTGTGGCGGAATCGCTCGCGCGCCGGTTGCTCATTGCCTCCTGGTGCTGGGGTACCGGAACCACTTGCAGCAGTCTGGCGAGTCTGAACCATCTGGTGAAGCTCCACGGGTTAGATAAGGTAGCAAGCACAAGATGAGTTAAGAACTAAGCAGGGGGTAGGTTAAACCCAACAAAACACAGCTCAAGAAACTCAAATGAAATACCTTTATTAAATAGGGTCTTAGCATAGCTGCAACAAATGCCTAAGGGCCTTTGCAGCTCATACTCGCACACAAAAAGAAACAACGACCTAAGCACACAAAACTACCGCCTAAAGGGCGACTTACTAAACTGAAACTGGCTAAGCCTGAAAGACCGAAACTAAGACAACTACTCAAGAAAGCCTCCACAACCGCGGCGGCGCTCCTGACGGCTGTAGACTTGGAAGTGAGCCGGCATTTTGGCAAACTGATCCTGATGCCACGAATCGTGCAAGAGAACAGCGCTCTCGTGCAATCGCTCACCGCTCCTCCGCTCTCTGATCTTCCGCCGGCTCCACCGGGCCTTCCTCTGATCTTCTTCTAATCCTCTTTAGGTCTTCCTCTTCTTCGGGAACTTGGTCGAGAGAATCTCTTGCAGAGTGGCGACCTTCTCTTCGACTCTGCAAGGCTTCATAGATATGATCCAACTCGTGATGGTCCTCTCAAGGCTTCTCCCGGCGGCCACGAATCGGGCGAGGTGCACGACGGTAGCGTTGCTCTCTCCTTCTGTGGACGGGTAGCGTGCTGGCAAGTCCACGGCTGCAACTCTGGGGTGGTAGCGGAAGACGGTGTCTTGAAGCTCCCGCGCGTAGATGTTGTAGATACGCAGCATGGCCAAGCGCGACGACTCCTGGATTCCTTCCAGCCAAGTGATCTTCCTCACAGAGACGTGCGAAGGTTGGCTCGCCTTGTCGTTCCTCCCGGCGATCGTCAAAGACAAATCACCCACGGTTTTGTCCATTCACCGCCCGCTTGTTGCCGACGTGCATGTGGAAGATCAAACCTCCAAGAACTCGGAGCAACTTCCAAAGCTCAGCAGTATACCCTCTAGTGCGCCACCATAGCTCAAGACGAGGCATCCGTCAAGACAGATTTAACAGGTAAGAGCAACTTTAAAACAGCGGGGAGAGAAAAGATCATACCAAAAGTTGAGGCGAGAGAGATATGAGGAGAGTTAAGCAATTAATTAACCTTGCAAGTTAATTTTTCTTTTAGAAAATAGTTTGGACACTCTAAAGACGGCCAATCTAACTAAGGTCAAGACTCACAATCAAGATGACTCGATACCACCTCTGTTGGGACCTGCATTACGATTCGAACCCTCTGTATACTGCACTAGTCCAGGATCACGCTAGTGCACACAGGGTTAACATAGGTAAATATCGATCCACACAAATGATAAATAAAGTAAACGATTAGTTTGAATAACAAATAAGGGTTTTGACCTTATGGTCGAGTTTACACTTATTAAGCCACGCAGGGCTAACAGAGAGTAAAACAGTAGCGGAACGGAAATAACTTCAGCGTAGATCCCACCAATTCACCACAGGCAACCAATCGATCCGCACTTTAATGATCAACAACCTTCGCGAACTCCTCCTCAAAGCAAAGTAGACTCCTCCTCTTCTGTAGGTTTGGGCGCAAGTTTTATAACAAACGTGAGTACACAACCGTACTCGCAAATCATACCACAAAATGCAATGTATAGATACATGCTTATGCCAAAGAAAAGGCTTCTGTGGTTCTTTTGCATAAAAGCAACATTTGCAATTGAATACGAATAATAGATTGAAAGCATAATTCAAAACAAATAGACCATATTAATTTAACAGTTGTTTTCACAAAGACACATAGCCTAAACAAATTATTTCATATAACCATATGATTGAGGTCACACAGCTCCCATCCCAACATTTTATGAAAATCTACCCCTCGTGTGAAATCCCCGAGCATGTCCATGACCACGGACGCGGCTATTCGAATAGATTGATTTAACACTCTGCAGAGGTTGTACACTTTACCCACAAGATACAACTAGTGTAGCAAGCACTAATCATAACAAAACGGTTCGAAACTTCATCTCAACATTGACACTCGATGTGCTTACAAACCGCTATGCCAACCCAAACGGCGCTTTGGCATAACACACACCGACAGGAAGCGGCGAACCGCCCCGCGATGCAACCACTAAGTAGTCACACCTCCACCTGTCACACATAGCCTAACCTATCCACCGAACATCAATGCCGAGAATCCATAACTTACTAAGTTAGCCCGTCCCATACCGTGCATGTGGTCGTCTGAAGAAGGCTCGTTCAATGGCGCACAAAGTTAAGTCCTTAATTGACCAAGGCAAGACTTCCATGTTCTAACTAAGTCACAAAGATTATCATTCCCATCACAAAGCCCACCATATCACACACTTCCACCACTTGCCTCGGCCTAAATCCTTTACCACCCAGTTGGTTTTAGTGCAACACATGTCATCCACAAAGTAATAGCACACAAGACACACGCTTTATCACATAGTTCCATAGTCACTTAGTCACATTTAATAATTGCAACTTTCATGAGATGTGAGACTCGTAGCATGGCTAAGCAATTGTACTCGCATCTAACCAACCCACGTTGGTGCTATAATAATACCAACTAATAACCAATCTAGGGTGACAAGGAAATTATGACGTACAAGGCCAAGGTGTGATAACAAATTTGGATAATAACCATACACAAAGCATTTAAGTAAATAATTAAAATAGAATGCAGTACTTTGAAGTAAAGTAATTTGAAAACTGGGTTCAAGATGATCAAAGGTATGACTTACCTTGGAAAAGGTCTATGTACTGGTCTTGATCTTGGGGTGCTCCTTCTTCCACAAAATTCCCCGACGAAACGACGTCTACTCGCAAACGAAACAAATAAAATAAACAAATAAATAACAGAGGCAAAACAAGCTCCAAAAATTAAATAAAAATCTCAGATAAATAGCGCCTGAATTTACATAAATTTAGAAATTTGAATGAGCTCAATCGGAGTTAGGATGCAAAAGTTATAAGCTCTGGAAGAGTGAATCTAAAAGAAACCCTAATTTGATTTTTCGAATTTCCGAATTATTTCTCTAAAGAAAATCGGATTATTGCGCAACGACGACGCCGTGAAGGAGTTTCGGGAATTAAAAGAAATAAAAAGAATATACTGACATGTGGGACCCACATGTCAGTGATATGGCTCACGATAGACCAAGTCTACCGAGCCGATTGAAGCTGGGACCGGTGGACCATGCCACGCACGTGCTGACGAGGCAGCCACGCATGCGACACGTAGGCACGAGGGCTGAGGTGGCGACGAGGTGGCGTTGACGTGGCTACAGCGAGGGCGGTGGCGCTCGGGAACCGAGGGTCCCGGCGAACGGTGGCGATTCACCGGCGGTGAGTGGTACCGACATGACGGGGGTGGCACGAGGAACTCGAGGTGTGCTCACCGGTGGTCGGGACGCTCGTATGCCGCCGCGCGGCGTTAGCGGCGGAGGCTACTGCTCGACGGTCGGTGCTCGGTGGCGTTTGGCCAAACGGCGCCACCAAGGTGAAGTGCGCTCCGCGCGATGCCGGTGGTGCGTACCACGGCTCGCAGCTCCGGTTGCGGCGGAGAGCTCGTCGGAGTTGGCGGCGGTGCGGTCGCTTTCGAGCTCCACGGCGCTAGGGTTTGGCGCGAGGCAAAGGCGCGCGAGAGTGCGCGAGGCCGAGGGCTACCTCCTTTTATTCCCGAGGCTCGGAGAGTCCGGCACGAACGCCCAAAACGGATAGCACGGCGCGCGGCGAATCCTAACAGATTCGGAGACGACGATGACGTGGCGGGCGGGTCCCACCGTCGCCGGCTAGGGCTCAGCGCAGGAGTGTGCGAACGACACGGCTCATTTAAATGCACTCAAGATCGACCGCCATCCTAGATCGAACGCCCAAAATCGATGGAATATTCGGACACCCCGGCTCGATCGTGCACATCCAAATTGCTCATCCTCGATAAACGGTGGAGAACAAGCGTGGCGCTCGGAAAGAGAAAAGGCGGAGAGACTGACATGTGGGGCCCGCATGTCAGTTGGAGGTGGCGCGCACGCGGGCGAGCTGGGCTGCGCGCGGGAGATGGGCCGAAGGAAAGAGATTCGGCCCGAGAGGATTTCTAAGATTTTAATAGTTTTTTCTATTTTAGAAAATACCAAAAATTCAAATAAGCAATAGAAAATAGCAAATGTACTCAGAAAAATTCTAGAAAAATCTAGAAAATATATCTGAGCACATAGAACCCAAATAAAATAGTTTTGGCTAATGTTCATGTTGGGATTATTCACATTAAATATTTTCGATTAGAAAGTCCAATATTAAGCTTTTGAATTTAAAATCAAATAAATCCAAATGGTGAATTTTCTCCCTACTAACTATTAAAAGATTTTTAAACTCGTAAAATTGGGATAAATTAGAGATCACAGACGGTTCGAAATATCGCTGTCAGGATATATGGATATCATGACGGGTCATAATTAGCACCGCTCAGATATCCATCTATCACAAACGCGATAGTTATGAACCGTCTGTGATAGCTCTTTCAAAGATAACTAATTTAATTTTGATTTTCGCTAGCCTCAGAATTGCTAGCCATGCCCTCCAAACAAGCGCATTAAAATAGATACATTATAGATGAATCAATCATTGACACTCAAAGTGATCATTTAACTCAAAATCAATTCGACACTTAATATGTATCAAATATTGTCGCTAGAGTTACAATTGAATTACAACTATTCAAAGTGAATTACATTAATGAATCATTCAAGGTCGTTCAATGTTGGAGTAGTGAAACTCTCCGTTGGCGCTAATGATATCCATCATGATGAAGGTGCAGAGCTTCCTCGAACATCCGAGATCTCTCTCTCGAACGAGTGAATCTAAATCTATATTGAAGCTCAGAGCTAGCAAGAGCGAAGTAGTAAGCATATATATTTAAATTTATAATTAGGAAATAATTATTGTAGATTGACCAACCTCGGATCCTTCAACTTAGCACTCATGAGAATCGCATATGATGGCAAACGAGAATGTATATTCTTACGCTTTTTGGTCGCGACACCGCAAAAATAGAATTACATATATAGGTATAGTCGATTCGAGACGATTATTACTTAAGTATGATAGAATTATTGTGTTGTAGCATCGCATCGAAATCACGCCCCGTGATTAAATGTATGCT
Organism: Ampelocalamus luodianensis; assembly: GCA_036346255.1. NCBI lineage: Eukaryota > Viridiplantae > Streptophyta > Magnoliopsida > Poales > Poaceae > Ampelocalamus > Ampelocalamus luodianensis. Next base: position 36,988,128 of record CM070632.1, read on the forward strand.
CGTTCCTTGTATAGCCCTCCTCGGTAATATAGGAGATGAACGACCTACATGTTTCCAAAAAGTTAACCTCGGCCATTTCAAACGAAGGAAGACTACAATATAGTTATGTATGGAGGAAATAAGCACACCTATCGAGTACTCCTTGTACAAGGGTGAAGTTGTGGCTTTTTTTTATTAGGGAATCAAGGTATAGGACCTGGTTCCTCTTTGGTATAATCACTAAAAGGATCCAGTAGTGCCTACTCATGTATGTCGCTTGAGTCATTAAACCTAAGTTCGTGCTGCGTATAAAGTACAAATGAAATTTGTATAGCAAGTAGTGAAGCACTTACTTCTGGTTGTAGGGCACCATTATGTAGTCTTTGTTGTTTTGAGCAAGCAATCCTGTCGTTATGTATTTCTCGACGTAGGATGCGTCTGCCAAGATGGTTTGCTCAAAGACCACGTGTGGGTCGAGGAAACCCACCGGTTCTTTCAATCGCCGGGCATTTTTAATCATGTATCTATACATAAGCAATGAGTTGTTATATTCGTATTACGTGAATGTAGAACTTGATTGTACACACTTACGTGTTCAAAGATCGTAGAAGTGAGGCATCGAGGGCTTTGAGGTTGAATAGGTCGAATAAGTCGTCGAAGCCCACGACGAAGGGCGCCTGTGGAGGAAATAGTCCTCCGTGTATTTGACAGTGATTCCATCAGCGCACCCTTTCTCTTTGGTCTTATGCAAGTACCAGGTATGCAAACTCTGACAACCTAATCCAGCATAGGCCAATACTGTGGTGGTCGCTAACACACTTCCGAAAGAGTATTTCTTAGGGTTAGGAGGCGGAAGCACCTTAATGTTCTCGAGATTTGTCCTAAACGACTTGCCCGCTACGCGTCCTCCTATGAGACGACTCGGGAACCGAAACGGCGGTACGCTTTTTTTGTTCGTTCGGTGTCTTCTCCACGGGAACCGATGAGGCGGGCTTCTGAAGCGAAGGTTGAGGTGTAGTCATGGAGGGTCCTGTTGTAGAGGCATGGTCGTGCCGAGATGGTTGGGGTAGAGTCATCAGAGGTTGAGGCGCGCATCGCAGGTCCGCATGGATGTCCTTCTTGGGTCCTGTTGGAGAGGCATGGTCGTGTCGAGATGGTTGGGGTGGAGTCATCAAAGGTTGAGGCGGCACTGCAGGGTCCAGGGCGATGTCCTTCTTGGGCCACTGGATAAAACTGTACACGGCATCCCCTAGTGTTCTAATGTCGTCGTTCGGGCGAATCTCCAGCGGGACGGCCTTAAAATTGTCATGTACCATGTCCACCTGGACCCTGGCGTAACCCTGCGCCACCTGGGCACCGTGCTGCACTATCCCTTCCATGCATGGATACGCCACCCCACGCCCAGCCTCAATAGACATCCCAACCATCCTCACTTAGAGCGTGCAGTGCGTCGGCTCCTACAAAACGATACACAATTAGCTAAGGCGTCCTATAGGTCTATCTTTGGAGCATTCCAGAGATGTACATTACCTTGATGTCGTCGATAGGTAATTGGACGCCATCATGTTCATAATTTGCATGGACGCAACGCCATCCGATGTTGAGGAGGACCGCTTCCAAAACAACGAGGCGGCTTGCGGCCCGGTTGAGGAGTAGGAGTTGATTCACTTGGTCCTCGCAATCTTGCTATCTTTTCTTCAAATTTTGCAGTAAGCACCCATTCTCTTCCTTCAAATTTTGTAGTAAGCACATGTTCCAACTCTGTGTCATACTCGGCCTTGGATCTCTTCCTGCTCCTATACGTGCAGTAGTCGTCTGGGAATCCATCCCTCCAAGATACGTTAACCCCTTTGCCTCGTAGTGCGACCGGGTGCTCCTTGTTTCCCGAGCCATAGATAGTATATCCTTCTCCTCGCTTGGAAGGAGCCTTCTAACATGCGAACTCAATTCTTGCTGCAAGAGGTCATCATGTTATTATAGACATTATGAAGTTATGGACTTATTAACAACTAGGTAGTTCGAAGACATATTTACCACACGGTTGGCCACATCCCGGTCTGCTGGGTTTGTGAAAGAGATTTCGCCAAGACGGTCTCGATGCCCTCGCTCTAACCAAAGAGAGAGCGCGCTGTCGTGATCTCAAAGAAATGGCCTTGTTTCGTTCGCCCTCCGCCCATTGCACGGTTTTACCCGCATACCCGCGCCGTGCCGAGTTTGTGGGGGTGAGTGTTCGTGTCTGAGAGCCTTGTGCCGTGACTTACCTCAAGAAATTCGGCGCCGTCTTCATTTGCACAAAGGAGTCCCATATATCCCGCGAAAGAATTTATACGCCATGAAGGGCGTTCACCGTGTTCACGCATTTCAGACAAGCACGCTCTTGAAGGTCCTCCACGCTTCCGACGAGACCAACGCCGCTGCTCCACACGCGCCAGTCCGCACTGGGAAAGTGAATGATTTTAAAACTTCGCCCCACACCGCGTCTCCAACATCCGGCTACGTTGTCCCGGCTCGGTGTGGTGATGGGGACCCGCTCCTTCCAAGTATCCCGCACATGGTCCGAATCTCGCCGCTTTGGGGACTCACAGATCCCATTGGCATTGACCTCTGTGGACGGTCATTAGGCCCGGAGGAATTTTCGATCTTCCCGTGCCATCTCGCGACGTACCACTTTCCTCGAGATCCAGACGCATTCGGCGACGCCGATGACGGCGCGAAGACGCAGGACGCCATGTCGCTACTTGCTATCTATATATGCACGGCAATATGTGTAAGCTCTAATCGACCGTATTCAAGCGATTTACTCAACTTAACCAAAATGATGCACAAACGTAATATATAAAGAAGGATTGATGGTAGTTTGTGCTCGGAAGAGAGTTGCAAAAGAACAAGTCTTTGCCATCTCAATCCTATTGTCTATACTCTTCATTAAATGAATATGATAATATAAATTCAAACTATGAGCTCTAAACAATACTTTGCTTAATCACAAATGATCTCAACTCATATCAAAATGATCTTAACTATCACATTCAATCTCAGTATAAGACAAAAGTTCATCACAAAGTGTCGGTGTTTTAGAACCGATCTTACGTAAAGATTGTTTGATTCGGGGTCTCCACAATTGATCACGCAGACAGAAGGAGACACGGATTTTTATACAGTTCGCCTTCTCGGATGAGAATAATAACCCTACTCCTGTGTATCTTGTATTTGCCCTCTGGATTACAATCGACTGAAGGTTTTCCTAACTATCTTCCAGGAAATGCGCTCTTTGTCCCCAAAAGGGTCCCTCTCTCCTACTATCTCTAAAAGACTCCTATTTATACTAAGTAGTGGCGGACGTCGTCATTCCAGGCTAATTACTCTCATTATTGCGCAATAATGAGAGTAATTACCGGAGTAGTAACCTCCCTATGCTGTCAAACGGTTATCAGTCAGAGATAGTGGGGAATTATCAATAGTTATGTCAAAACAAAACTGCGTATTTTGACTGTTTGGATCCTCACTATTTAGTGGGTCTTCTGACGGGTGGGTCCAGTAAATCGTGAGGAATCAGAGCGAGCTAGTCGAGAAAGACTTACGACTGCATTTAGTCGTAACGATTATACCATAGTCGAGAAGAACTTACGACTAAGGGGTAGTCATAACGATTATACCATAGTCGTAGAAGAACTTACGACTAGGGATAGTCATAACGATTATACCATGGTCGAGAAGAGCTATTTACTAGGGGTAGTCGAGGATAACCTACGACTTCCGACTCGCTCTTCCTTATAATATTCAAGGGTATGCTTTGTGACGCCATATTTCTGATTAATAAATGAGGATTATTTGATCCTCGTCATCTAGCCCCCACTTCAAGTGAAAATAGCTTACTTGGTGAAGGGTCGTAGATGACCCTCGATCAATATGGGATTGTGAGGAGAACATTGAAGGAAAGACTCTTCAACATTCGCTTTCTCGACTGTGAATACGCTTGATCGAGGTAAATTCTTAAGACCACCACGATTGCAAGATGTCGTAGGATCTCTTACGACTTTGAAGCAATCGTGGCCTTACGACCGGAAGTAAAAACCTTCCGATTGGCCTTTCATTAGACCCGGGGGTCAAGATGGTAATTTCACTTGAGGTGTGAAAAATGTGTCTTGGGACTTTCCAACGGGCAGGTTAAAAAGCCTGTCCGTTGAAGCAATTCCCGAAGTGGTGACGACTATTGGGATTCCACGACGTTTCATCTCAATCGTACGGTTATAAATGGGCCACGGGGGAAGAACTTAGGGTTCTTACCTTTTTACCCAACAGTCGGTTGCTTTCTCGTCTCCTCCGCCGCCGGTGATTCCGTACATTGTCTTGGAACTTTCCCAACCTCGAATCTTCTCACTTTCGAGAGAGAAAGAGAAATGGCCAGGATTGTCTCTGAGTTGGCTGAGTCGGAGATGGACGATGCAAAGATGATCATGGTCGCCGAGAAGATCCCCGAGGTCTTCTCGTGAAGTGGATTGCGCTGACCGGCAGCATTGGCCGTCGGGAGAAGCAGACCAAATTCCTGTTTTCTAGGCTTACTGTGAGTGCGACATTCGATTGCCTGCTCACCCCTTCCTCACACTCGTGCTTGAGCACTTCGGAGTGGAATTAGTGAACCTTGGTCCTAATTCCATTACGATGCTAAGCGTGTTTGTGTACTTGTGTGAGGCTTACAGGGATTCCGTGGACTTCGAGCTTTTCCAAGATTATTATGGAATGTCTCGTCAAGCCGGATCGCCAGTAGTCGCGTCGGAAGCTCCACGACGGTAAGTCGAGGGAGCATTTCAGATGTTTACCCTGGCCATCATGGCGGGTTGAAGAAGAAGTGGTTCTACCGAGGTTACCAAGGAAGATAGCCTCGCTCGCTCGGAAGGCGCCGAGCGGTCTTCTTCGTGGGAATTGACTCCGTATCTCGACCGATAACCCCTATATTCAAGTCGCCAAAGACTTGAAGTCTGAGGGCTCACCGCTGGCACGTGGTGAAGGACTTCATTACGCGCGGATCGCCTCCTTTAAAGACAAGGGTCCTCCCATGTGGAGGTATCAGAAAGGACGACCCAACCAGGGACTACAAGGACTGAGTAGAAAACTTACTCTCTGGCTTTTATCCTTGTTTAACTCGATTTAGTCCGCTTAATCGCATTGTCCATACACCTGCATCTTTTTGCAAAGTGAGGTTGACGCGTGTCGAGCTCATCTCGCGAAGCATCCGACTAACACGGTGGCTTCCTCAAATCCTCGTGGTTTTGACCACGAGGATAAAGAAAGGCGCCTAAAGGTAATCGAATGATTATGCCTTTAGGTATTCTTGTCGAGAATGGTATACGACTCAATCGTTTGCCACGTAAAACTTAAGACCGGATAATGATCGTAGAAAACCTTACGATCGAACGTAATCGAGAATAACTTACGATTAGACAACGTCGTAGAAAAACTTACGACTTAACGTAATCGTGGAATAACTTACGATTAGACAATGTCGTAGAAATACTTACGACTTAACGTAATCGTAGAATAAGTTACGATTAGACAATGTCGTAGAAATACTTACGACTTAACGTAATCGTAGAATAAGTTACGATTAGACAATGTCGTAGAAATACTTACGACTTAACGTAATCGTAGAATAACTTACGATTAGACAATGTCGTAAAAATACTTACGACTTTTGAGCTGATCGTACTGATGACCGGTTTAATGATTGTAAAAAGATCTTTACGACCACTTTTCCCCTTCCTCAATCAGAAAGTTGGCATGGAGAACCGCCAAGACGCAAGAAGTCGAGTTGGTGGTTGTTGGGGCGATTACAGCAGCGAGTCAAAGTCCCCTCCATTCAAGAAGCGCGACTAGTAAAAGTCGGCGACAAGGGGGGTTCGAGCTCGGCTCCTCCTGCTCCTTTTGCTAAGTTTGCCGCAGAGCTAGCCGCGGCAGAGAAAAGAGCACAAGAGGGAGCCCTTGCCCTTAAGCGCAAGGTCCCCAAGGTTAAGGTACTTTTCTATTACGACGACAAGTCCTTCGCAGTTTCAGCTTCTCGTGGCTTCATAAGACAAACTAGAAAAGGAGAACGGAAGGAATTCATGTCTTTATGAAGGAAATCGCTGCTCAGGTGGGATCGAGGCCGAGGGAAGCGAAGACTCTCGTGATGGTCGAGACCGATCTCGCCCATCCGGAAGTCGGGAGGAGGTGACTCTGTGTCTCGAGTGCATCTCGACCAACAGGTGGTCGAGAAGAAGTCGAAGAAATCTTCCGTCGGGAAGGTTGTTCCCAAGTTTCGAGTTAGGTCCAACAGCAGGGTATGCAAAACAACGTACATAAGTGTAGTTACTTACTTATCGCTTGTTTTTTTGACTTACTTCTGCGTTCTGTGATTTTAGCCTGGCGTCTTCAACCTCTAGGGATACTCCCATGGAGAATCCTGCTGTCTCCCCCTCAACTGACAAGGGTGTGACAGCGATAGTAGCTGAAGATCTAGCTACTATCCTCACAAGTGAGGAAGTCGCGGTTGCTGAAGTCACTGCGGCAACCAAGGATGTTGAAGTCGCTACGACAATTGGAACTGTCGTAGAGACTGTAGAGGAGGTGACAGAAGCCTCAAGGGGGATACCGGAAGTAGGTGACAACAGCAGGCCGATCACCGTGCGCGAAGGAGGTTGTCGAGGATGCTCCTTCCGGTCCTCCAGGTGGTGTCCCCATTACAGAGTCATAGGAAGAGGAGTATTTTAACTTTTGCTCTGATTTCTTTGGCCCTGACTCCATCGTAGGTTCTTCTGCCTACCGCTCCCGCGACCGAGTTCCTCACTCCCCAAAGATTGTCAATTGCGAGATGTGTTTGACAATGAACGACTTGAAGGGGTTTGGTGTGTAACAGCCCTAACTTAGGGTTTGTATTTCAAATGTAAAATTTTGAGGAGAAATAAAAACTTTTGTTGTCTCTTCAAATCATTTGAAGTTTTCCAAGTTTTCCTAGCAATTTCCATTTTCTAGAATTGAATCTTTGCGAATGGAAATTGTTGTCAGCAAATTCTTAGCTTTCAAACTTGTGATCATCCTCTGAAATTATTTTTCCTATCATCTTGATCATCCTATCTACCTCCCTGAATTATTTCACAATTTTTAGATTTTATTTGCTATTTCAAATGGCCAAGTCAAACTAGTTTGAATTTCTGGTCAAACCCTAGGTCAGCAGCTTGTGAATTTTCTACAGAACAATGCAGTGCATAAAAAGTTCTGGAAAATTTATGCAATGTTGTTCTCTGTCCATAGTAGCTACCATAAAAATTTCGGAATTTTTGGAGCTCAGGAGCTACCTCTAAAAATTCCCCAAACTAACTCCAGCCCTTTAATTCAAACACGTAATACCGCTCTGGCTCAAACCTAACTCGGACTCGTGTCCGACCGCACCACTTGGCTCGGTCCGCACCACCTAGTTGCACCGCGCGAGCCCGATGGTCGCCACCGTCCGATGAAGATCGCACGGTCCACGTTGCTTGTCTCGCCGACCGTCCGAATGCATACATCAATCTCGACCGCTCATCTTAGATCCAACGGCCGATACATTCTGATTGAGCCTAACCAACGATCGCGTCGCACCAAACCCCGACTCGCACCGCTTTGTCACGCTCGACATGTGGGTCCCACTCGCCAAGACGCCTCGCCTTCTCCGCACTCACCGAGCTCGCGCCGTTCCGCGCACGGGTGCCACGCACTCGCCCGCCACCTATATGCCCTCGTGTCCGTCTTTGGTGCATCGCCAGCCTTTTACCTCACCGCGACCGCCATCCTCGCTTTCTCTGTTACGTAGCTCCTCCGCCGTTTCTTGATTTCACGGAGAAGAACCCTGCGCGCGCCCGCGTGTTAGCGCCGCCTCTTGATTCCGCAACCACGCCATCGTGATCTACTCTTCGCCGCTTCCATTTTGCCCATCCGGATCCTTGGCGCCCAAAGAATCACCAGCGTGATCGTCGTCTCGCCTCCGGCGATCTCGGTCCCGTGAGCTCGCTTGCGATCCGTGAGTCTCTAGCCTCGCCACTGGTCCCTTAGGATCGCATCGATGCACTAAGTCTAACGGCGGGATTGTTTTCGCTTTGTGCATCGTTGTGGGCATGCGACCAATTCTTCTCCAAGCTCGGTTTCCGCCGGAAATTCCGCCACCTCGACTGCTTCGCCGGCGTTATCGTGTGCTTCTTGCTCCTGGTGTTGAGGCGGCTTAAGCACACCTTCCGAGTCTTCTAGAAGTCCGTGACGCCTTCTCCGCGCGAGCCGTGTTTTCTTCTCCGCCTCCGTTCGCCGCCACCGCCGCCAAAGATCCCCGTGGTCCGCGCCACCGCCATCGTGTTCGCAAGATCTTCGCGAACCGAAGGTACCACTCTCGCCGAAACCCATCGTTAGCTAGATCACCGCGCGCCGCGCTGCCTCCGCTTGCGCGGTGAGCCGCCGGTGATGATTAGTTTAGCACCGATCATGTCTTGTTTGAGTCTCGACGGCGGGCCCTCTCGTTAATCGTGTTTAGAATCTTTAATCCAACCGTTATGTTATTCTCTCGTCGCCGCCTTGTGGGTCCATGCCGCCGCTTGGTGGTTGTGTAGCTTTGATATTGCGCTTTCTCGTTTGGAAACGATTCTCTGAGTATATGTTAGAAGTACACTTTGATAAGTCAAAGACGATTTCTTAGAATACGCCGACATCACCTTCTACGCAAGTCGGTCTCTGTCAAGACTTTCGCAAGGGCCCGCCATTCAGATTAATGGGGCTAGTTGGTCGGGTAGAAAAAGGAATAAATGCTTTAGTATTTCAGAATGTGTTTCTGTTGTAATCGTTAATTCATTTAAACTTAGAAAATGCATAACTAATTCAATTTTTATCTAAATCGCATGAATCCAAAGTGTCGTTAATTTTCATATTAAATGTGGTATTTGCTAAAATTAGTTTCAACTTTGTATCTCAGAGTAAAAATCATTAATTAATTAAAGGATGTTTTATGTATCTTCTAAATTAGAAAATGTATATCTCTTTCAATAATTGTCCAAATCTAGTGAAACCAATTCAGAAAATTTCATTTTTAGTATACTAATTCTCGTGATAGGTTTTAGATGCTGTTTCTGTTCATGAAAATTTGTTAAGTAATTAACTAGTGTTTTGATGTGTTTTTAGCGTAGAAAATTCATAGAAAATTCTTAATAACTTAAAATGATTTGTTCTCTGTTTCTAAAATTTTGTTATATCTTGCTTAGGTTGTTGTGTAAGTTTTGGTATGTTTTGTTATTGTTGTATGTTGAGTGTTGCCGGTTTATTCGTTCTTATTCGTTGTTTTTTTTTTGTTTAATCGTAGGCTTCGATATTTGCGGCAACACTGAAAACGACCCTCCGCAACAAATTGAGCAACAAAGAACAGCAAGCGCTTTGATCATGATAATCCCAAGATTTTAAAATCTAATATTTTGTTTCAAACCGTATGTATGCATTGCTTAATTTGTGTTAAATTGATTAGTTAAATCCGTAGTCGCATATCCCGTAGACAAAATATTGATCTCTACTACCGAGCCTAGGTTATTTGTTGTGATTAGAGGTCGCGGATGATCTCTTGTCACTTAGTAGATCCAGTCAACTTGCTTAGACATGCTTAGCTATCGGTAGAACTGAGCTGTTATCGACTTTAGTCAGAACCTTGATCACACAAAATCTACTATAACTTTATGTTTCACATTTTTGCTATGTTTAATTGCAAAACTAAAACTGAAAATAAAACGATTTAGACTTGGGCACAACGGTATGATTGGTGTGATCTGTTGGGTGTGATCGAATGATGCCCGAGTCAACAAGGACCGAACATCTTGTTACACCGAACCAAGCATTTTGCGTATAACCACACTAGAGTATATGGGACCTCTCTTGACCTAGTACTTTGGCGTGTATTGGCTCGGTCGCAGGAGGTTGCGGAGGGATGGAGGTGGGAGCATGGTAGTTGTCCAAAAGCTTTATCCCGAGTGGGTAGTTGTCTTTTCGGCTTTACCATGTAAGCGCATGGGTTTCTATCCATATGAGCGCTCGTAGTTAATACACAATATTGGAAAAGTCTCGTAGGACTTAGTCAGTGTGCATACCTTCGGAAGTGTGCTTTGGCTTAAAGGCGATGCGAAGTGTGGGTACATTGGTACACCCCGCAGGTTTAAAACTATTCAATAGCCTCGCCCTAGGTTATGGACACGCTTGCAAGGTCTTCCAAGAGTTAGACTACAACATTTAAATTAAAACTTGATGGGTGGTACGAATGCGGATTCGTATATTGTTGTGGTGACTATTGGGGTAGTCACCTCTAGGTTGTTTATCTTTCGCTTTTGTTAGTATTACCTTATCAGATTTCAACCTTAAAAACGAATTGCAAACCTGCCTTCAATCAGATATATTATTGCAAATGAAAATTGGCTTTATGCAAATGAAACATATGGTCCCCACTAAACAAGCCCGCATGTAGCATATGAACAGTCCGCTAGTTCACACGCTGGTCTTGCGGGTACAAAGACAATCTTTGTACTCGTGCTTTGCTTAATGTTTTTGTTGCAGAGGAAGAAGGTGAGCCCCAAGGGCCTCACTTCGTGAGTCGTGTTGCCGCTTCGTGACGACTAGACTTGGCGGTCCTGTCCGATGCCTTGTGGGTTGGAGGCACGATGATGGCGTTGTTTATAGCCATCTTATGGCACTTTGCTTCATTGCCGCTCTTGTTTATTTGTGTATCTTGGCCATCGGCCTTTATCCGTAATAACTCTACTATTTTTTATCTTCCGCTTGGTAGTGTGGTGTTTGGACTCTATGTTTGGAATGGAGTTGATGTCTAATTTTGTAACGGGTGTGTATACCGCTCGGAAGTATACATATTCGAGGATCAATTTATTTAATTTGTGATGCTAGGACCAGGTGGTTGGTTAAGCATTACAAGTCAAATAAATTGGGGTCCTCACATGGTGGAAACGAGTCGAGGAGATGGATGGGCTGAAGGATCCGTCACGAATAGTTTCCATGTCTGCTTGGTCAACCATGAACGTAAGTATTCATCGATACTCATTTGGGGTTTTATCTCGTTATCTTATCATTTTTCTCTTTTTCAGAGAGCCGTGGAGCAAGTCGCTACGATTTGCGAATATAATCGGCAACTTGTCAAGCTTTGATAAGAAAAGGCAACACTCTGCGAGCAAGCAGAGAGGTGGTGAGTGACTGATTGTCATAATCGTTCCGATTATTTATTCAGTACTCGCAATCGGGTTGTCGTAGAAAACTTATGACTTATGCTAGCCGTAGAAAGACATACGACTAGAGGGTGGTCGTAGAATAACTTACGACTACCCGTCGGTCATAGAAAAATTTACAACCGTTTGGCTGATTGTGTTCATGTCTACTCTTTACTCTTTCAGGTTTAAGAGCGACGAAAAGACCTTAGCTGATTCACTCAACTTTGAAAAAGCCGAGTCGAAGAAACTAAGGGATAACGCCACCGACCTCCCAAGAAGCTTCAGAGGCTAACTCGCAACTAAACAATGCAGAAAAAATAAACAAAGGTGTGTAATTACGACTGCTTCTGGTCTTGGTTTTTGCTCCCCCCCTTTTTAACCTCTCATTCTTTTGCAGAAAAAGAAGTCGAAAATAAGGCCCTTCAGGTCGATGTAGGGGCACTCCGGATCGAGGTTCATGAGAAATCCTCCGTTGTCCGTGAAATCTCCCGTATCGCGAAGGAGAAAGACCAAGAAATTGAGAACTTGGGTTCTCAATTAGCATGTAAGTAGAACTTTTACCTGCTATTTATTTATTTTATCTTCTCATAAGATCATTTTACTTATTCAATCTTCGCTCTTTCCAGATCGATTGATTGAAATAAAAACGACTCCACGAGGCTTCGACTTATTCCCAGGAGGAGACAAAATCAATGAAGATCAATCTTCAAGATAATATCTCACTTCTGAACAATGTACTCGATGGGCTTCGTGCCGGGAGGGTTGCTCCTCGCGACGACACGATGGCCGCTCATACGAGTGCCATTTGGGAACAAGTCGGTACTCTGAACGAGTTGGTATCTACTCTGAAGGCCAATCAGAATGATTCGATAAGAGAAGCGGTCAAAGGAGTTGTGAGTTTTGTTTTAGCAAAACTCAAGGCCCGTGATCCTAACCTTAATCTTCATTCTGTTGAAGCCGACTTCGACTGCACCGAAGCCGAAGCAGAGAAGTTAACGAAGAGACTCAGTCGGTTGGCGAGAAGGTCGCAGAGGAGATGCAAATAGAATCTCCCTTGACAGAGTAGTCTTGTAATACAATCTCGTAAAAACAAGTCTTTTTTGGTGGTGACGTATAAATATATGGCCCTTTTCCTGCAAATTATCTCGTAGAGTAGTTAGTAACTCGTAAGATAAAAAGGGAAGAAAATAATTAGACTAGATATGAGCGATTCCTCCTTTCTCCTTCATTTTCCTGTGCGTTATCTCATAGAGTAGTCAAGATTGTAAGATGATAACCTGAGGAAAAAATAAGACTAAGAAATGAAGTCATGCTTATAACTTTATCCTAGCTCTAATCGCTTACTTAGTTTATTAGAAATAAACTAAGGAAGTAGTAAAGAAAGAGTTCTCAAAAAGAGAGGTTTGTTCGACTTGTAGTTGTCGAGCATCGATTTGTTTGTACTAGTCGAAAGAGCGGAAACAGATCGACGCTTAGGAAGTTTTCTAGTGGGCGTGACCACGTGCAGAGAAAAAGGCTTCGACTAGGTGATGTTACCATTTTCGACCAGATTAGTCAACTCGATAATGACAACTAGAGTGAAACAACCTTCTAGAGTATCTTAAGGATTCAATCGGCTACATTCATTTTTCCTGACGATGTTGTCCTGGCAGCAAAAGTAGCAAACAGAACGACACTAGGAAGTTCCTTATAGTAGGCAAGACCACGTGCAGAGAGGAGAGGCTTCGACTAGGTGTGTTTCTTCCTTCGACCAGTAAAAATCTAATCAGGTAATTTGAAAAGTAGTCGGATGCATCACAAAAAGTTCACTCTTCTTAGTTTATTTTTTCGAAATAATCTAAGGTGACATGAATTCACTTAACAACTTTCGACCATTTTTCTGAGCCCAATAAACATTGTACAGGTTGTTTAAAAACGAAGTAACATTAGGAAGCTCCGTCTAGCGGGCAGGACCACATGCAGAGGGGAGAGATTTCGACTAAGTGTGTTGTCCTTTTGCTAACCATCGTACAGGAAGGATGAACGTAAAAAAAATGGTCGAAAATAAAAGCGAGATTCAAAAATAGACAAAAAGGATAGGGATAACCTGACACTTTATTGTCGTTGAAGCTTGTTACACATAAAATTTGCGAATCGTCAATGTTCCAAGAGTTTGAGAGAACGCGCCATCTTCCATTGCAAGTCGTGATCGATCCCGGGCGTGTTACTTCGACCACGAGTAAGGACCCTCCCACTTGGGGAGAGTTTGTTCGATTAGACCGGGATTGATAAGCCTCAATACCAAGTCACCTTCACGAGGCTACGAGGTTGACCTTACGATCATAGTATCCGCGCAGGTTTGTTGGTAGACCGCAGAACGGAATAAAGCCCGGTTTCTCTTCTCCTCGAGCATGTTAATGTCGTCGTCAAGGTTTTCTTGAGTTGAGTCGTTAAACTTATCGACCCTTGTCGACTGATCTTTAGTTCGCGGAAGCATGGCTTCGCCCCAAAACTAGAAAGAAAGGTGTTTCTCCCGTAGCTCACCTAGTCGCCGCATTTAATTGCCCATAACATTGAAGGTAATTCCGCACCCAAGCCCCGAGCGCTGACAAGCTGATCAAGACTCGGTTTTGATTCCTTCATTATCCGCCATTCGCTCTTTCAACTACCCCGCTGCTTTGGGGTGGGCTACGTAAGCGTAACACAAACGAAGTTCCCAACTCATCGCAAAATTCCCAAATTTTTGCGCTTGTAAATCGCTTATCGTTGTTCGTGATAATTCGACTTGGTATTCCAAATCGAGTGATCACGCATCTCATCATGAACCGCTTTGTCGCTCGCTGTTATCCCATCCACGGTTCGGCTTCTATCCATTTTGTGAACGATCAATGGCCACAAAAGGAACTCAAACCTCCCGGAGCTCTAGGTAACGTTCCTAGGATATCAAGACCCCAGGTTGCAAAGGGCCACGACAAAGGGATTGTTTGCAACGCATGAGCTGTTGGTGTATTTGCCGCTATGAAACCGCATCTGCATACACTTTTTAACCATCTCCTTGGCATCGAGAGGGTCATGGCAATAAAACCTTGTCAAAAGCTTTACCGACTCAGCCGCTCAGTAGGAAGCATGAGTTCCACAGATTCCTCCATGTATGTCGTGAAGGAGTTTTAATCCTTCCTCTGCGGAATACATCGCATGAGATCCCCTGGGTTCCTCTTTATAAAGGACACCTTCACCAAAGTATACATTTTGGCCTTTCGATAATCGATCCGATTCTAGATCGTCATCGGATAAAGAACCCGCTTGAAGATACTCGAGATGGGTGTCATCCATGTATCTTCGCACTCTAGAGAGGTTGTTTCTATAGAAGGTGTCTCCAGCTAAATCGACTATAGACGGCTTCAAGTCGTTCCAAAACACCCTTTCGGTACCAGAGATTGGGAAGAAGCTAGGCGAGCCAGTTGGTCTGTGAGGAAATTATCCTTTCGAGGGATAAATTGTACCTCGAAGCCCAAAAAGTGCTTTTCTAACTTTCGTGCTTCCGATAGATACCGGACATGGTCGGATTGGAGCACCGTATTCCTTTCCGACTTGATTCACGACTAGTTGAGAGTCTCTCCTCACGAGTAGTCGCTTAATCGAGAGCGCTCGTAGCTCGTATACCAGCTAGCAAACCTTCGTATTCTGCCACGTTATTAGTGGCCTCAAAGTTTAATTGTATGGTATACTTTAAGATTTCTCCAGAGGAGATTCCAGACCACCCCACTTTTCGAGCCACTTATCGTAGTTTACCCGCCAAAGTACATCGCCCATCGGTCGTGGGAATCGATCGGGATCCCAAACAGTTCAGATTTGTCCATTCGCGACAAAGTCCGCCAATATCCGGGATTTAATGGCCGTCGACACACGAAATGGATGTCGAACGCCCCAAGTTCGACTGACCACTTTGCCATGCGTCCCGCTGTTTCCCTATTCTGGAGGATCGCTCCCAAGGGAAACTCACACGGCACAGCTAGTTTGTGCGTCTGAAAATAATGCCGCAGTTTCCTCAAGACATGAGGAGGGCATATAGAAGTTTTTGAACCCGAGGGTAACGCCCTAGGTCCGCAAAACCTCACTTACGTAGTATAACGGTCGTTGTATGTTTTCACGCTTCTACGACCAAGATCGCGCTCGCTGCGTGGCATGGCAAACTAGGTAAACTAAGAGTGTCTCTCCTAGCTTCGGGGAAATTAGAACAGGAGCACTCGTGAGATACCTCTTGACTTCCTCAAAGGCTAGGTTAGCCTTTTCTGAACACTCGAAACCCTCATGTTTCGTAGAAGTTTGAAGAAAGGCACCCTTTTCTCCCACCGTGCTATGAAACGAACTAACGCCGCCATGCATCCCGTGAGTTTCGGACTTCTTTTTGTGGTCTGGGGCGATCTCGAGTGATGGCTTTGATCTTTTCGATTTGCTTCAATTCCTCGATAAACCAAGAATCCAAGTAATTTTCCAAGAGACCCCAACACACACTTCTGATTCGCCAATTGGTGTTTTCTGAGGTTGTCGAAAGTCTCCTGCAAGTCTATGATATGGTTGAGTCATTTGGTGCTTGTACGACTAGGTCGTCAACATAGGCTTCCAAGTTTCGGCCTAGTTGAGGAGCGAAAGTCGTTTGCATCAAATGTTGAAAAGAAGCTCCAGCATTTTTTAGACCAAATGACATTTTGACATAGCAAAATATCCCAAACGGTGTAATAAATGCGGTCTTTTCTTCATCTTCTCGATGCATACTGATCTGATGATAACCAGAGTATTCATCTAGAAAACTCAACATCTCACATCCCGCAGAGAGTCAACCACCGATCGATGCGAGGTAAAGGGAAATCATCTTTTGGACAAGCTTTATTGAGATCAAGAAAGTCTACGCATACGCCATTTGCCGTTAGACTTTCTAACCATTACAGGTTGGCCAACCACTGGTGGTTGACTTCTCTTATAAAGCCCGCTAAGCAACTTGTCCACTCGACCTAATAGCATCTCGCCGATCAGGCAAATCTCGTAACTTTTGTTTTACGGGTAGTTTATCGTGCCAGAGCTAGCCTCGTGCTCGATCACATTCCTCGGGACTCGGGCATGTCGGATGCTTGCCACACGAAGACATCGCTTGCACGGAGGAAGGTGATGAGGGCGTCTTCCTATTTGGGGTCGGAAGAATCCCCAATGCGAACAGTCTTCGAGGGCTCCCCTGCGTCCAGAGGAACCTCTTTGACTTGGTCGTTCGGCTTAGGTGCAGCTTTAGGCTTCGACTTGCTAGTCGAAGGCTGACTTTCATCTCGAGTTGGTAGTTGTCCAACCATCTCAAGGGAACGACGGCGCAGGAGTGCGCCATCTTCTTGTCACAATGTATCGTGATCACCCCTTTGGGACCTGGCATCTTAAGACATTGGTACCCATAGTGAGTAGCTATCAAGAATTTTGCCAAAGTAGGTCGTCCGAGTATGGCGTTATATGCCGTATCGAAATCGACTACATCAAAGGAGACCTTCTTTGTCCTGAAATTGCTTGGTGATCCAAACGTTAAAGGAAGAGAAACTTGGCCAATGGGTTTGTCCGAAGACCCTGGTACGATTCCATGAAATGAATATCGTACCGGTCTTACCTTTGTCCTGGGTACTTGCATCTCGTCCAGGGTACTCGTAAACAGTATGTTTAGCGAGCTTCCACCATCAACTAAAACCCGATTGACTCGACAATTGTTGATGATGGGTTCGACCACTATCGGAAATCGACCTGGTCTAGTCGAAGGGATCGGACAATCACCTTTCTCAAAAGCAAGGGTGACTTCCGACCACTTCGTAATTTATTGACAAGGGGGAGTCGACAGATTTACCTCACGCTCAACCGCCACCGCCTCCGTGATTCGTATGCCGAAGATCCCCCATAGGACATTGTTTGGTTAGTGGGGAAATCTATCCAAAGGAGAAACAATCCGAGGAGGGTTTGGGTTGATCCTCCCACCACCCAATTCCCATCCAATCCTCTCCCACCTATCCAAGGGGGGATTGGAGCAAAGATTGATTGTTTGAATCATGGTTGGATTTGAAGGGGATGACACCCATTTAAATTTTTGAATTTAAAAGTGGTTAGAAATTTTGAAATAAAATCAATATAATTGAAATTTTAAAACCCATAAAATTCGAAAACACAATAAAATATTCCAAAAATTCGAAATAAAATCAATAAATTGCGAAAAACAGTATAGCAAAATTATAAAATTAGTCTAAAAAATTCAAATATAACCAGAAATTTCTTAAAACAATCCCAAAAATCGTAAAATTATACGGTACATTCCAAGGGTCATCCACAACCTAGCGGTACGGCAATATAAATGAAGTACTACTACTTAGACATATAAATCCATAGATTACATAGGATGAAACTATCACATGGTCAGAAAAGTTAATCATCGTTTGCCTTGGCATCATCAGCTGCATTGTTTTGCTCTTGTGGCAGTGACTCTTCATCCAATTTCCTTCTCTTTCCCGCTTGCTTTTTGCTTGTTCATATGTGAGCAAAGTACAAGTAGCTGCAAGAAACAAACCAACAGATTTATGGCATTGTTCATCTGTGAGGATATAATAGTCCAAGAACTTGTAATATCATATACAGTATTAGCAACTTTTTTTCTCTCGAAAGTTACATATTGTTACAAGTAGCTGCAAGAAACAAAATAGTAGATTTTAGCAAACAAGCTACAACTAGCATTGACATACAATATTAAAAAACAGTATAGATAATACAGTATGCGATCGACCGAGAGTAGCATTGACATACAATCTTAAAAATATGAAGACAAATAATATCTATTGGGCAACTTCAGTTGGTTTTGATGAACTCTCCACTAGCCATGCATCTTGTAAAAAAAGATCTACAACCATCTTGCAGAACAACACATTTTTGGGTTTGTTCTATATCATTATGTACACTGAGAACTATAATGTAACTTATAAGGTAAGCCTAAACTACAACAAACAGGTCCTCGTACCATTAATTATAACTGGGTACCACTCGGATAAATTGGCCTTGCCTTGACCCAATTGTCAAGGCTTGAACTCAAACCCCTCCATAGAAGCATATACTACAGTAAAATAGATGAAATGTTTTTCTCCCTTTTTGAGGAGAAAACAGCTGCTCTTTTAGTATGTAAAATTGCAAACATGTAAACTGGAAAAAGAATACTCTGCTTACTTCTATCTCTACAGAATGGCTGAGTATTATGCAATTCCCAACGTCAAGTACAGATGTCGATGCAATAGTATGATGTCTAAAAGTACAAGTAGCATATCTAGTTTCTGACTGGCAAACACGGCCTCAATCACTCAGATGTTTATTTCTTTGTCACAATCACTCAGATGTTCTTTGCAATCACATAAAGAGCACCTTCAAGAGCATCCTAACTCAGACACTAGGTTCATGTGAACCATAATAGCAATCAGCTATTCAGATACCCAAAGAGAGGCCGACCCCAAAAAGAGAATAAACAAATGCCATGGCATGTAGACATTATCAATTGGAGAGAAAAAAATAAAGTACAAGATGATAGAAAAGATTGAGTTTGTTTTCCTTTTCCTTTTATTCATATGCCAGTAGTCCGAAGAAATTAAAAACGACAAGAATTTTACAGTACCTGATGAATGATATCAGGCCTATAATCAGCTGGATTGCGATCCTGCTTGCTCAAATAATTAGCATGATCATCTGAGTTCAAGATTTGCATAGTCTACTAAAATTATTAAAAGAATCGTCAAAACTAATATACATGTATGACAAACATTTGTTTAGTACAAAAGTATTGACTCTTCAGAACTTTAACATCAAGATTGTAGAGGTTCAGCAACAAACAAAACAGCATAGAGAAGTCTTGCTTGAGTTTTTTCAATAGAACTGATGCACTGAACAAATTTGAATTATTGATGACGCTCAAGATTCTAAGTTTCTAACTATGAGCAAAGTCGTAAGATGATTTTTCACACAATTGAAGAACAAAACAACCTACCATGCTAAGACTACACTCTACATGCTGAAGTGAGTAATAAATCTCAATTAACATCGTAATTTAATTGGGGAAGCAAAATCCTTTTGCTAGGAAAGGATTCCACGATTCCCATTGGCCGTATGGAATCCTACAACAATGTGTCAGTAATTTCATCGAACGCACTGAGCTCATGCTCATCATCCTTAATACAACTCACCATCGCATTGTGGGTAAGAACAAAGAAA
The DNA here is from genome assembly GCA_036346255.1 of Ampelocalamus luodianensis. NCBI lineage: Eukaryota > Viridiplantae > Streptophyta > Magnoliopsida > Poales > Poaceae > Ampelocalamus > Ampelocalamus luodianensis. The sequence goes on from CM070632.1 coordinate 37,007,597, forward strand.
TGCCCATCCGACCTAAAACCCACCTACCCGCAAAAGGAAGCCCTTGAGATTCGATCATTCAACCTACCACACCAAGATCACTAACTCCAAACCACATCTCCAATCTAACCAAGCTCCGCACAAGAAAACAACTAGGAAATAGAACGATCTGAGGATGCTTACCAAGCTCCACGCGGAGGGAGCCGGGAGCAGCGGCGCGGCGTTGGTTGGGGACGGAGGAGAGGCGAGGATGTGGCGCCGGACGATCCCGGCCTTTCCAAACAAAGCCTAGATGTGGTCAATGGTGTGTTGTGGATCCTGGAACGGCATCTCCTCATCATCCGACTCCTTTTGTCCACTGGTTTGACCTACCTGTTCAAGAGTAGGAAGTGGCCCTTTGCCAGAATAATAGTCCTCGAGTTTCCGTAAGAAAACTCGGTAGTTACGAAGATCATGCCCTTCTTTTTTATGAAAAGGACACCACCTTGGTTTGTCGTTCCTCCGATCTTGGCGTTTACCTTTACCCTGATCGGGATTTTGCTTGGGGTTGCGTGGCTCCTTATCGCTCACGGCTAGGACCTCCTTAGAACCGGCAACTGGAGATTTTTGCCTTTTGCCTTGTTCTTAGATTTCTTAGCCTTTTTATCTTTTTTCTTACCACTTTCGCCTGCTTCCTTGGGGATGTCGTCTTTGAAATCAATAGTATTGTTCCATTCGACTACTTCAGCAGCAGTCGCATATCTATTAGCCATCTCAAAGAGCTCAGCGACGGTGGCAGGTGGATGTAAAGCGATGTCCTATGTTATTCTTACGCACGGACTCGCTGAAAGCCCCGATCACGCAGGCAGTCGAAACTTCCGAATAAATTTCGAACTGATCAGGCGCTGATGAATTAGCATAGCATTTCACGGTTGTTTTGCCTTATCCGGTGCAGGTCATCTTCCTTTCCTGGGCGATTGTAAGTGCCCTGGAAATTTGCCAACAATAGATCACAGAGGTGTTGCCACGAGTAGATCGATTCGAATGGCTGGTTTAAAAGCCACGGTCGGGCCGATCCTTCGAGTACAATCAGAAGGTAATTTGCCATGACATGCTCTCCTCCTCCTGCAGCTCGGATAGCTGTAGTGTAGATTTGGAGGAACTCAATGGGGTTTTGAGTTTCATCGAATTTCTCCATGTTCGTTGGTCAAAATCGAGGCGGCCAATGAACCGCTCAAAGGTCGGGTGAGAACGCCCGACATCCCGAGATAACCTCTTGTCTTCTTCTTTGTAAAAACGAGGGGTTAATGTCGCCGGGTGATCGAACTCGTCGATACCCAGCCATGGGGGGGCTAGGCCTACAATAGGTCTCAGCCTTACGAGGGAAATACTCCTCGTACCCCACTTGCCGCCGTGCGTCTTGTCGCCGAAGTGGTGAAAGGTCACCTCTCCCGTGGGCTTGTGGCATTTTCCTCATGTCGAGAGAACGACGTGAGGGAGAGTCGTGCCGCCTTCTATGCGACGAGTTTTCTGAACGGCTGGCAGAAGAAGTAGCCGTACTATTACGACTTCTTGGTTGTGGTCGATGCAGTCGTTCGAGTTTGGCCATCGTGTTACGAAGCCTTTGCGTGATCTCCTCTGCAAAGAGATCATAACCTGGTGCTCGAGCGAGTTCTTGAGTCGGGTTTTCCAGCAAATCATTAATGTGCTGGAGCTCTTGAGCTTCCTCCGACTGAAAATAAGTGCGCTCGGGAAGGTTCTTCTGAGCCACTATTCTTTTCCGTCGGGTTGCTTCAGAATGGTCTGTTTCATACCCCTGAGCTTGCTTTAATGGAGTGCGAGAATGTTGAGGATATCCCGCACGTTCATTAAAGTGTTTATTTCGTTTGCCAACTGTGGTGTCCTTGTCATTACGACGAGGCGGTGTAGAGTATGCTCGGCGGGAAGCATGTTCAATCCTTCTTCTGGGAGAACGATCCTTATCAGAGGGAAGGACAAAGACCTCCCGTGGATGACCTCCACTTGCGCTCGAGACCCCCTCACTTGAGGAGCAGTCGAGCGACACCATCTAGCGACTTGGAGTAAACCCCTCCAGGTGGGGGAACTCCGGGTTATAACCGTCTCCGTCTGCAAGTAGGTCCTGCGTCGGGACGGTTGGATTTGGATGAACAACGTGTTCGATCCTCTTCCCTGCGGAAGCACTCGGAGAGAGAGGACCATCAGATGTCGATGGAGCTCCGGAATGATGGCCTCCAGAACTTGTCTTGCTAAATCGTACTGCCTTGGGGGGATTCGAACACTTGGAGGGAAAACTCTCGTGGTTGCGAGTTTGCCCCGAGACAAGCCTGTTGCTGGTCGGGTTGACCCTTGCCTCCCGAGGAAATTGATCCCTCGGCTGGGCGTACTGTCGTGGGGGATAAGGATCCCTCCTCGACTCCCATGGTAATGCAGTCTCCGAGATCTGATAGAAGATCTCCAGAGGCGGCAACACCGTCAGAAGATTCGATACTCGGTTCGTAGTCGAACCAATTCTCCTCGTTCTATTCTCCTGCCATTGTAGCATCAAAGAGAAAAGAAAGAATTGTTGACAAAGAATTACCAGAAGATCCCCACGGTGGGCGCCAACTGTCGGTGTTTTAGAACCGATCTTACGTAAAGATTGTTTGATTCGGGGGGTCTCCACAATTGATCACGCAGACGAAGAAGACACGGGGATTTTTATACAGGTTCGGGCCTTCTCGGATGAGAATAATAACCCTACTCCTGTGTATCTTGTATTTGCCCTCCGGATTACAATCGATCAAGGTTTTCCTAATCGTCTTCCAGAAAGCGCGCTTTGTCCCCAAAAGGGTCCCTCTCTCCTACTATCTCTAAAAGACTCCTATTTATACTAAGTAGTGGCGGACGTCGTCATTCCAGGCTAATTACTCTCATTACTACGCAATAATGAGAGTAATTACTGGAGTAGTAACCTCCCCATGCTGTCAAATGGTTATCAGTCAGAGATAGTGGGGAATTATCAATAGTTATGTCAAAACATAACTGCGTATTTTGACTGTTTGGATCCTCACTATTTAGTGGGTCTTCTGACGGGTGGGTCCAGTAAATCGTGAGGAATCTATAGCAGAGCTAGTCGTAGAAAGACTTACGACCAGACGTAGTCGTAACGATTATAAAATAGTCGTAGAAGAACTTACGACTAGGGGGTAGTCATAACGATTATACCATAGTCGTAGAAGAACTTACGACTAGGGATAGTCATAACGATTATACCATGGTCGTAGAAGAGCTTACGACTAGGGGGTAGTCGTAGGATAAACTACGACTTCCTGACTCGTTCTTCGCTTATAATATTCAAGGGGTATGCTTTGTGACGTCATATTTCCTGATTAATAAATGAGGATTATTTGGATCCTCGTCACAGAGCGAACCAGAAGAATCGGAATAACTAGCATTCAACCGAAAGTAACAAATTAACAGTATATCAAATTGACAGTAGCAAGTAATACAATAGAGCTCAAGAATGAACTAACTATCACATTCAATCTCAAATAAGACAAAGTTCATCACGAGCATGTCAACAAAGCCCATCGATCAATTTGCAATATCTTTAGTACTAGATTTAGTTCACATATTATCAAAGACTATCAAAGTCACATCACAGCATTTCGTCACAATACAATAGAGCTCAAGAATGAACTAACAAGATATCAAATTGACAAGAGCATTCAACCGTCTTTGATAACTAGCATTCAACCGAAAGTAACAAATTAACAGTATATCAAATTGACAGTAGAAGTAATACAATAGAGCTCAAGAATGAACTAACTATCACATTCAATCTTAGTATAAGACAAAGTTCATCACAGAGCATGTCAACAAAGCCCACTGATCAATTTGCAATATCTTTAGTACTAGATTCAGTTCACATATTATCTTTAGGAATACTCACACAGAGGATGCCGCACAACAACTCACGGTGCAAGGAGGAGGCCGGTGCAGGGGAGGAGGCCGACGCGGGGAGGAGGGAGGCGCGGGGAGGAGGCCGACACGGGGAGGAGGACGGCGCGGGGAGGAGGCCGACACGGGGAGGAGGACGGCGCGGGGAGGAGGCCGGTGTAGGGGAGGAGGACGCGCGAGGGGAGGAGGCGGCGCGGAGGAGGTTGCCGCATGAGGAGGAGGCCGCGCGTCGAGGCGAGGCGCTCGTCGATGAAGAAGCGGCGGCGTCGGGTCTTCTGGCCGGGAGGTGAACAGGCGAACCCTAGAGGAGCCGAGAGCCTAAGAGGCGCGGGAGAGGAAGTGACGAGTAAAGAGCAAAACCCTGGCGTGCGCTTTTTATAAAGGATATCACAGCACGCTCTATTAAAGCACCATCGTGATAAGATATCACATACTGCCCATTAAATAACCGTGCAGGATATTGAGGATATCACAGACGGTTCTTTAATGGAACCGTCTGTGATATTGAGGACATCACAGACAGTGCTTCAATAGAGTCATCTGTGATATGGTAATATAACAGACGGTTATTTAATAGAACCGTCTGTGATATCTTATCATAGACGGATCCATCATAGAGCCGTTTGTGCTATGGCTCTCATTCCCTTCATCTCCCGCGCGAGTGTCTCTTCGTCTCCTGCTCCAGCTTTACTACTTCTTTTATATAAATAGACAACCCTTATCAAAGGGATTTCTCACGAACCTCCTTGATCATCCCCTCTCTCTCCACAAATTCCAAATGGCTTCCTCTCTCGTCCCGGCTGTACTGGCCTACATTTTGGTTGTGTACTCGCACCTCTCTGGTCGCAACCTGGCCCAAGCTGCGAACAAGGTGTCCGTTCGCAATGCAATCCGTTGTAGACCCTCCCATCTACCGGAGACCATAACGGCGATCATCGGTCGATTGGAGCTCCTCCTCCAATGAGACGGCGAGGCTCTCGAAGATCCGCGAGTAAACCTCGTCGTGGAGATTGTCCTATGGAACTATTTGGTCCGCACCGAGGATGCAGCCCAGAGAGTCGAGGATGACCTCGACATTGCAGGAGAGTGGGTCCGCCTAGCCGAGACTGTGGAGACCAGGGTTGATGGCCTCTGGGCTATATGGGACTTGATTACGGAGTCCGAACATCTACAAGAGGAAATTGAGCGTGCAAGGTCACAGGTGGAGGAGTTTGGTGAGACAGTCACTGATCCCGCCCCCACTGAAGCCGACGAGAAGGCGTATGAAGATTTGAAGACTAAGATAGGATCGCTCATCCTTTTTTTATCGTCTGTGATGTAAAAACGATAAGGTCAGTCTATTGTCTGTGATGTAAAACAATATGGTCTTTTTATAAATGCGTGATGATATGGTCTTTTTATCATCTATTTATTATCGGGCAATTCATTTTGTTAATTATTTGCGTATATACATGCTTCATGCGCTATCACGCATTTGTTGAATGAATAACCATCTGTGATAATATCCTCATCACAGACGGTTCCTCTCACTAACCGTCTGTGTTGAACTTATACAGAGCCATCTGTATAAGTTCAACACAGACAGTTAGTAGCCGTCTGTATAAGTTGAACACAGATGGTTAGTGAGAGGAACCATCTGTGATATACTCATATCACAGACGGTTGGGAATAAGAACCGTCTGTGATATGCCACCCCTATAAATATAAAGACCCGACAGACCCCCTGCCCTAGCGCCTTTGATCTCTTCTTTGGAATAGAGGGGCTTGAGAAGCTTTGCTCTGTGTTGGCTGTAGGAGGCTTGTTTATTTTGCTTGCCTTGTTCTTGGTTGTGGGTTGCCCTAGCAACTTATGGCTATTTGGCTTGCATGCTTGCTTTGTGAGGCTTGGCTTTGGTGGTACCTCTCGGTTTGGGTGTTGTGAATGAGTGTTTTGTTTCGGCTGTGGGTGTTTTGTGAGTGGGATAAGCTTATGGGGGAGGTGCATTTCGACTGTGGCTCTTCTCTTGCCCTGTTCATTTAAGTCTCACATTGCACTGTGGCCTGAAGGAGAAGGACATTGAGGAATCTCGTGGGATATTAGGAATTTTCGTCGTGAGCTCCGAGGGTAACGATCTTTAACTCTTTATATTTGCTCTAGGATGGAAAACTAAGAGACCCTGCTGATTCTGCCCAGTGGAGAAACTTCGATCGGACCTTCAAAGAGTTCGGTGTGGAACCGAGGAACATAAGGTTAGGGTTGAGTACAGATGGAATGAATCCTTTCGGTAACATGAGCACCGATGTGAGGACCCCAGTTTATTTGGCTTGTAATGCTTAGCCTTCCATTGACCCTAGCATCACAATTCAAATAAACCAAGCCTCAGGATATGTATACTTCCCAGAAATGCAGTATACACACCCCGTTACAAAATCAAGCATCAATTCCATACACGAGAGGTAACAATATCAAAACTACAAATATACAACAGATTGAACTTACAAGATAAATAACAAACTACACAGCGGAAGCAAAAGCCATAAGATGGCGATAAATAAAAGAGCCAATTAGTGTGCCTTTACCCACAAGGCATGTGAGCACCCCAATTTATTTGGCTTGTAATGCTTAACCAACCACCTGGCCCTAGCATCACAAATCAAATAAACCGAGCCTCGAGATATGTATACTTCCCAGAATGCAGTATACACACCTCGCCACAAAATTCTGCAGCAACTCCATTCCAAACATAGAGTCCAAACATTACACTACTAAGCCGAAGGTAAACAACGATGAATTATTACGACTGGGCCGACCGCCAAAAGATACACAAATAATGTAAGATAGACAATGAAGCAAAGTGCCATAAGATGGCTATAAACAAAGCCAATCGGTGTGCCTTCAACCCACAAGGCATCTGACCGGACCGCCAAGCCTAGTCGTCGAACACGAAGCGGCAGCAAAACTCACAGAAGTGAGGCCCTTGGGGCTCACCTTCTTCCTCTGCAACAAAAACATTAAGCAAAGCCGATGAGTACAAAGATTGTCTTTGTACTCGCAAGACTGACGTGTGAACTAGCAGTCCTATTCATATGCTACATGCAGGCTTCTAGAAGACTCCGGAAGGTGCGCTTAAGCTTCGCCTTGACACCAGGATTAACAAGCACAAGATAACGCCCGACGAAGAGGGCCGAGGCGGCGGAATTGCTGGCGACGGAACACCGAGCTTGGAGAAGAAGCGCCGCACGCCCTCAACGATCGCCAAAGATGAAAATGAACCCACCGTAAGCATCGGTGGAGAAATGCGATCATGAGGACCAAACTCGAGGCCAAAGACTCACGGTCGTCAAAAGCATTGCGGGCCGAGATCACGGGAGGCGGAGATGACGACACGCCTGGCGATTCAGCCGACAACAAGGATCCGGGATGGGCAAAATGGAGGCGGTGATGATCAAGAAGTCGAAGGTGGAGTTGCGGAGCCTGACAACGCGAGCGGTGGCGCTGCGCTGGAGTTTTCTCGGCCGAAGCTAAAAGATGGGCGGAGAAGTCACGAGAATGAATGCGAGGAGAATGGATGACCACGAGGGTAGATGGACTCTGGCGATCCTCGGAGAAGGACACGTGTCCCACGGCGCAGCGGACGCAGCGTCGTGGCACACATGCGCGGCGCCGTGAGCTCGGTGAGACGCGAGAAAACGAGGGGACACGATGGTAGGCCCACTCGTCGATGATAGCGACAAGCGGCGCGAGCCGAGTCAGCGCGTGCGATTAGGTGGTTTGACTCGACCAAGACTATGCCGGCCGTTCGATCGAAAATGGGCGGTGAGATCCGTATGCATTCGGACAAAGTCGGCGAGATGGCAGATGTTGACCGTAGCGATCCACATCGGACGGTGAAAACCATCGGGCTCGCAGCGGTGCAGCTAGGCGGTGCGGCCCGAACCAGGCCGCGCGGTCGGACTCGAGCTTGAGTTGAGTCCGAGCCCGAGGAACGATAGTTCGAGTTTGAATTCAAAAGGCTGACGAGTTTGGGAATTGTTAGAGATAGCTCAGAGCTCAAAAATTCCGAAATTTTTATGGGAGCTAACTGGAACAGAGAAAACCTTGTGTAATTTTTTCCAGAAATTTTCATGCACTAGATTTCTCCCAAGAAAATTCACAAGCTCACGCCCCCAAGGTTTGACCAGATTTCTAAACTGGTTTGACTTGGCCATTTGAAATAACAAACAAAATCTAAAAATTGTGAAATTTTTCAGGGAGGTAACTAGGATGGTCAAGATGATAGGAAAAATATTTCAAGAGGATGACCACAAGTTTAAGTCCAAGAAATTTGTTGACAACAACTTCCATTCACAAGAATTTAATTCTAGAAAATGAAAATTGCTAGGGGAAAATTTAGAAAACTTCCAAATGATTTCATGAGGCATCAAAAGTTTTTATTTCTCCTCATAATTTTAAATTTGAAATACAAACCCTAATTTAGGGCTGTTACAAATCCCCCTTACGGAATCTCGCCAGAGATTACGATTCTCGAGAAGAAGGATGGGTAGTACGCGGAGGCGATCTTCCCGCTCCCAAGTGGCTTCATCCTCGGAGTGGTTCGACCACTGAACTTTAGAACTTGATCACACGGTTCCTCGCTGCGTTCGACCTCTTCAAGGATACGAGCAGGCGCTCACGATAGGGCGGATCTTCTTGCACATCGATATTTTCCAATGGTGTTTCCTCAACTGGACACGGAGGTATTTCTTCAATTGCGATACATGGAAAACATCATGCACTCCCTCGAGTGTAGCCGTCAATTCTAACTTGTATGCAACAGCTCCCACTTTCTTGATGATGCGACACGGCCCGACATATCGAGCGGTTGCCCTTGACAGCGGACGATGACCCTTGGTGGTGAGACTTTGAGATACACAAAGTCATTGGGCTTGAAACTCAACTCACGCGCGGCGCTCCGCATAGCTCTTACATGCGGATTGAGCTACGCGCAAGTGCTCACGAATCAATCGCACTTGACTTTCACCTCATTGATGGAATCGGGCCAAAGAACCGCTTTTCCCGCCGACCAGTTCAATGGTGTTCAGCATCGCGCCCATACAAAGCCTCAAATGGTGCCATACAGAGACTAGCCTGGAAGGCTGTTGTTGTAGGAGAACTTCGGCGGCGGAGGAGGCATTTCTCCCAATTCTTCCCATAGGAAAGAACACAAGCACGAGCATATCTTCAAGCACTGATTAACTCGCTCCCGCCTCGACCATCTGTCCGAGGATGATAGGATGAGCTGAAAGAAAGACGAGTTCCCATAGCCTCCTGCAGACTATGCCAAAGCCAGAAGTGAGCAGAGCCACGATCGACACAATCGTTCGTGGCACACCATGCGCACTCACAATGCGGATATGTAAAGATCCGCTGGCTGATTCACATCAATCTTGATCGCCTTTGGAAGAAATGGGCCACCTTTGTCAACCGATCAATGATAACCCATAAGGCATCCTTCCACAAGAAGAACGGCGGACCGGTGATAAAATCCATGCCCACTAATCCCACTTCCACTCGGTATAGGTAAGGGTGAAGAAGACCCGGGCCGATGCTCGGCCTTGACACGACAACATCGTCGCATCGGCAACGAACTTGGCAATCTCGCTTCATGCGAGTCCACGAAATCTCGACGCGAGATCTTGATACATTTTGGTGGCCGGGATGGATGGTCAAGGCGAATCATGGGCCTCATGGAGAACCAAATCCCGCACTTCCGGAACCTTTGGAACCACGAGATCTTGCCCAAACCATACAACACCGTGCTCATCTTACGTGAAACACTTGGCTGATCCATCCTTGATGTTACGCGATTTTACCCACACCATCATCGATTGTTGTCTGCCTTGATTTGATCCACCAAGGTCGGTTGCACAACCAAGGCGAAAGAAGGAACCATGCTCAGCAAACCCAAGTTGAGGCTGAAATTCGCAAGAAGTGCGGGTTGTTTGCTCTTGGACCATCAGTATTGCGAAGACACCTTTCGCTAAGTGCATCAAAGAACCACATTGGCCTTACCGGATGATCACTGAATACCCATATCATAATCTTTGATCAATTCCAACCATCTCCTCTGCCTGAGGTTCAGATCTGGCTAGGTGAACAAATATTTCAAGCTCTTGTGATCAGAATACACCTCACAGCGGTTTCCGATCAAATAATGCCGCCAAATCTTGAGTGCATGAACCACTGCAGCAAGCTCTAAATCATGGGTGGGATAGTTGAGCTCATGAGGTCTCAACTGCCTAGATGCATAGGCAACTGCTTTGCCTTCCTGCATAAGAACGCATCCGAGTCCTTGACGAGAGGCATCGCAATAGATATCGAAGCTCTTGTGGATATCGGGAAGAGTAAGAACTGGAGCTAAAGTCAACCGCTGTTTGAGCTCCTGAAAGCCCTCATCACAAGCAGAGGACCACACAAACTTCTTGTCCTTCTTGAGCAATTCAGTCATCGGCTTTGCGATCTTGGAGAAGTTCTCGATAAAGCGGCGGTAGTAGCCCGCTAAACCGAGAAAACTCCGCACATCGATGACTCGACGGGTGACCCAAGATAGAACATCGCCGACCTTCTTGGATCCACGCTCGCCTCGGTGAAAGAACATGGCCCAAGAATGCCACTTCCTTCAACGAACTCACATTTGCCGAACTTTGCATATAGCCTGGTGCTCCGCAACTTGCCCAAAACAATCTTGGATGCTCAAGCATGCTCTCCTTCGATCTTGGAATAGATAAGAATATCATCAATGAAAACCACCACGAACTTATCCAAATATTCCATGAATACTGAGTTCATGAGGTTCATGAAATAAGCTGGAGCATTGGTTAAGCCAAAGGACATGACGGTGTACTCGTAAAGGCCATAACGAGTAGTGAAAGTCGTCTTCGGAATATCCTCAGCCCTGATCCGGACTTGATGATATCCCAATCTCAGGTCAATCTTGGAGAACACCTGAGCTCCAGACAGCTGGTCAAACAGATCATCAATGCGGGGCAAAGGATATTTGTTCTTCACCGTCACCTCATTGAGCGGGCGGTAATCAACACACATGTGTAAAGTCTTGTCCTTCTTCTTCACAAAGATCACCGGACAACCCCAAGGAGATGAACTGGGACGGATGAAACCCTTTGCTTGGAGCTCACCAGCCGCTTCTTCAATTCTTCTAGCTCATTGGGAGGCATCCGATCGGCGCCTTGAGAGATAGGGGCGATGCACTGGAAGCAACTCAATGACAAACTCGGATCTCGAACCGAGGCATCCTGTAAATCATCGGAAAACATCCTCAAAATCACAAGCGGTGGGAACCTCCCGAATCTTCAAAGTGGCTTTGCTACAAGTGCACAAAGGTGTGACACTTGCGGTGCGAGGAAAAGCCAACTGTTCACGGAAGGTTAGTGAGAAAACCATCTTCTTGGCACAATCGATCTATCCCAACCGTTGGGACAACCAATCCATACCAAGAATTACATCCAGACTTGCTGAGTTGAGCGGATGAGATTTGCCAAGAATCCCACTCCTTTGACTTCAATAGGAACATCCCGACATTCTAAATCACTCTCATTTCCGACCGGAGAAGCGAATGAGCAAAGGAACTCCCAAAGGAACACAAGTGAAGACCACTAGCGCACAAATGATCTTGAAATAAAAGAATGCAATGCTCGTAATCAAATAATCTGCAGCGGGACGATAATTGACAAGAAGTGTACCCATCACAACATCGGCGCCTCGAGTCTCCTCACCAAAGATGGTTGACTCGACCGCTCGCACCACGGCCTTACGGATGATCTTACGTCGGTGGTGACCACTCCCGCCCGCGCCCTCCATTAGGACGAGGGGCCGCTGCAACACTCGAGGCGTGCATTCGCATAATGGCCCTTGTTGTGGCAAATAAAACAGTAACCTCGGCGCCGGATTGCGGAGGCTACCTATTCTTTGGATCGCAGCGCACGTGGGTCAAACACGGCCGTGGTGGGCGAGGAGCTGGTGCGGATGGCCTCGGTGCTTTGGTGGAGCAAAAGAACGGGCCCTGGTGCCGCACGCCGAGGACAGTGAGGCCGCCTGCGGATCGATGGGCCTCCCATTTGCGCTTGCATGACTCACCCAGCGCTTTGCCTTATGCTCAAGCAACAATGGCCTTATCAACCAAGGCACGAAAGTCGGAAGTCCACAATAGACAACCGCCCCGCAGCTCCTCGGACAAGCCATCCATAAACTTCTCTGCTTAGCCTCATCCGAGGCCACCTCCCTGAGCATAACGAGCCAGTGATTAAACTCGTATAGATACTCCATCACAGTTTGCGCCCTTGCTTGAGCGCGAGGAATTCTCTCTTCTTGACTTCATCGAAGCCATCGGGGATGTAGGCCCGACAGCAGCACTGAACTCCTCCACGAGACCACATGGCCCAGCGCTGCATGGCGAGTAGTTCTCCCACCATGAGTGCCGCGCCCTCAAGCCGGTGGGGCGCAAGAGTGTCTTCTCCACGCCTGCATCGAGCTATGTTGAGCTTCCGCTCAAAAATGCGCAGCAATCATCCGCATCGAGAGGTCCTCGAGGCGGGAGAAAGTCGGTGGCTGCGTGCGGAGGAACTCTGCAAGTCCCAGCGATGCAGAGTCCGCCACCTCGGATCCGAGGCACCGGCAGGAGTAGAGGTATTTCTGGCAATAACCTCCAAAATACGCGTCTGATCCATGCGGTTTCGCTCGATCTGGCGTGAACCTCACCATGGTCTGAGGAGGGGAAGCTCTCATCATGACCAATGCGGTGGCGCCACGCTGCGTTCTCCGGCCATCCTGTTTCACTAAGATAGGTTAGTGACAGACTGAGAGCAAGAAATCGATAAATCACTAAAACAGTTTAAAAACAGCACGAAATAAATGCAAAACTTCAAGTCACAAAGCCAACTGACAAAATTTAGACTCTTAGCAGACTTACAACACATTTTACCCTTATGTTCCCACAAGTTTTAATTAGATTTATCTCCTATGGTTCTCCCAAAACTAATTCAACCTAAGTAACTATCTTTTGAAAGGAAAGAGAGAAACCAAGTTTTAAAGGTCAAATTAGAGTAAGATGAGTAGAAAGCTAAGTTAGGTAAGGAGTAAAATCGAGAACTTGCCTAAGTTTTCATAAACCTTTTATAATTTGAAAATAAGCTTTTCTAAAATATCCTAAGGACGACTATGCTTGAGTTACTACGGTCGAATGGCTCGATACCAACTTTGTGAGGACCCCAATTTATTTGGCTTGTAATGCTTAACCAACCACCTGGCCCTAGCATCACAAATCAAATAAACCGAGCCTCGAGATATGTATACTTCCCGAATGCATATACACCTCGCCACAAAATTGCATCAACTCCATTCCAAACATAGAGTCCAAACATTACACTACTAAGCAGAAGGTAAACAACAGAAGATTATTACAGACCAGGGCCGACCGGCCAGAAGATACACAAATAGCAGAAGATAGACAGCGGAAACCAAAGTGCCATAAGATGGCTATAAACAAAGCCAATCGGTGTGCCTTCAACCCACAAGGCATCCGACCGACCGCCAAGCCTAGTCGTCGAACACGAAGCGGCAACAAAACTCCGCAGTGAGGCCCTTGGGGCTCACCTTCTTCCTCTGCAACAAAAACATTAAGCAAAGCCGATGAGTACAAAGATTGTCTTTGTACTACGCAAGACCGACGTGTGAACTAGCGATCCTATTCATATGCTACATGCGAGCTTATCCGTGGAGGCCATATGTCTCATTTGCATAAAGCCAACTTTATTTGCAATAATGTAATACAGTTTGAAGGCAAGTTTGCAATTCATTTTTAATTGAAATAACAGTAAAGGTAATAATAACAAAAGAGAAAGATAAACAACCTAGAAGTGACTATCCCAATAGTCACCCCAACATTAGCACGAATCCCAGATTCGTACCACCCATCAAGTTTTAATTTAAATGTTGTAGTCTAGTTCTTGGGGGGCGTATCCGAGCGTGTCCATAACCTAGGGCGAGGCTATTCGAATAGTTTTAACCCTGCAGGTGTACCAATGTACCCACACTGCATCGCTTTTAAGCCAAGCACACTCCGAAGGTATGCCTACACGCTAAGTCCTCACGAGATTTTTTCCAATATTGTGTATTAACTACGAGCCGCTCGTATGGATAGAAATCCATACGCTACATGGTAAAGCCAAAAGACAACTACCTTTGCGGGTAAAGCTTTTGGACAACTACCATGCTCCCAACACCATCCCTCCCGCGACCTCCTGCGACCCGAAGCCAATACACGCCAAAGTACTAGGTCAAGAGAGGTCCATATACTCTAGTGTGGTTAGCACGCAAAATGCTCGATCGGTGGCGCAAGTAACTTTCGGTCCTTAATCGACTGGGCACCATTCCACCACACCCAACAGATCACACCAATCATGCCGTTGTGCCCAAGTCTAAATCATTTTTGTTTTCGTTTTAGTTTTGCAATTAAACATAGCATAAGCTGAAAACATAAGGAACAATAATAATTTTATGTGATCAAGACCATCGACTAAGTCGATGATCGCCCAATTCTATCGGAAACTAAGCATGGCTAAGCAACTAAACTCGTAATCTACTAAGTGATAAGAGTTCATCCAACGAACTCTAATCACAGCCAGGTACCTAGGCTCAGGTAGTAGAGATCAATATTTCACCTATAGGATATGCAGCTACGGATTTAACTAATCAATTTAACACAAATTAGGCAATGCATACATACAAATTAAACAAAATATTAGACTTTAAAATACCGATAGACATGATCAAACGCTTGCACTCGCCGCCTGCGCTCAATAGGCTCAACTCATGCAGAGGATCACTCGATAGGACCGTAAGTGCGCAATCTATCGACCGAGCACAAGCAAATCGAATAAGAACAAATAACACCGACAAAGCGCAAACATTCCAAAATCATCAAATGAGCACAACATTCATACAGCAGCTAGAGCATGGTTTAACACAATTTTTAGAAACAGAGAACAACTCATATTAATTGGTTATGAATTTGCTAGGAATTTTCTAAGCTAACAATACACAAAAGCATCAATTAAATCTTTAACAAAAATTTAAGAACAGAAACATATCTAAAACCTATCCTGATAAATAGTACACTAAAAATGAAAATTTACAAAATTGGATTCTTTGGATTTGGACAATTATTGAAAAGATATGAATTTTCTAATTCAAAATACATAATACACCAATTAATCAATATTCAGATTTTTGCTAGCAGAGACATGGGTGAAACTAATTTTAGTAAATAGTACATTTAAAATAAAAATTAACAGAACTGGTTTCATGCGATTTGAAGAAAAATTGAATTAGATATGCATTTTCTAAGTTTAATTGAATTAACGATTGTGAAAATACATTTCAGAAATACTAAAGCATTCAATACTTTTTCTACCGACAATGAAGCTAGCCACAGACATCGACAATGGGCCAGCGCGAGCTCACCGACCAGACAGCACCCACCGATGGTGGCGTTGAAGGCGTATTCTAAGAATACATCTTGGCTTAGCAAAACGTAATCCTAACATACATGCATAGAGAATTACGCTTTCTAACAAAGGAAACGTATTAACGGTTACACAATCATTAGCGACAACCCGGGCCGCATGGCATGGCGACTTCGCAGTAACATAGCGGTTGGATTAAAAGATTTCCTAAACGCAATTAACAGAGAGGGCCCACAAGTCACGACATCTAAACAAAGATTAGCGCTAAACTAATTGCCACCGGCGCAAGACGGGACTAGCGCGCGCGGCGAACCGATCTAGCTAACGCAGGGTCTCGGGAAAAAGGGTTATACCTACGGTCCACGAGAGCTCGCGAACTTGATGACGACGATACGGGCACGCGAGCGGAGGCGGAGAAGAAGGTGCGGCTTCATGAGAGGGCGCTACAAGCTTCTAGAAGACTCGGAAGGTGCGCTTAAGCCGCCTCGACACCGGGATTAACAAGCACAAGATAACGCCGCGAAGAGGGACCGAGGCGGCGGAATTGCTGCGGCGGCGGAACACCGAGCTTGAGAAGAATCGGCGCACGCCTCAACGATCGCCAAAGATGAAAATGAACCCACCATAAGCATCGGTGGAGAAATGCGATCATGAGGGACCAAACTCGAGGCCAAGACTCACCAGTCGTCAAAACGGCGGCGGGCCGAGATCACCGGAGGCGAGAGGCAGCGACACCGCCTGGCGATTCAGCGGGCGACAAGGATCCGGGATGGGCAAAATGGAGCGTGATGATCAAGGAAGTCGAAGGTGGAGTTGCGGAAGCACGAGCGCAACGAGGCGGTGGCGCTGCGCTCGGTTTTCTCGGCCCGCTAAAAGATGGGCGGAGAAGTCGCGAAATGAATGCGAGGAGAATGGATGACCACGGGGTAGATGGACTCTGGCGATCCTCCGGAGGGGGACACGCGTCCACGACGTGGCGCCGGCGAGCGTCGTGGCACACATGCGCGGCGCGCCGTGGAGCTCCGGTGAGACGCGGAGAAGACGAGCGGACGGCGGTAGGGCCCTCGTCGATCATAGCAGCAAGCGCGCGAGCCGAGTCCGGCGCGGTGCGATTAGGTGGTTTGACTCGACCAAGACTATGCCGACCGTTCGATCGAAAATGGGCGGTGAGATCTGTATGCATTCTGACGGTCGGCGAGATGGCGGTGTGGACCGTCACGATCCACATCGGACGGCCGAAACCATCGGGCTTGCGCGGTGCAGCTAGGTGATGCGATCAACCCAGTGGCGCGTCGGACTCGAGCTGAGTTGAGTCCGAGCCCGAGGAACGATAGTTCAGAGTTTGAATTCAAAAGGCTGAGCAGGTTTGAGGAATTTTTAGAGATAGCTCCCGAGCTCCAAAAAGTTCGAACTTTTTATGGCAGCTAACTAGAACAGAGGAAAACCTTGTGTAATTTTTCCAGAAATTTTCATGCACTAGATTTCTCCCAAGAAAATTCACAAGCTACTGCCCCAAGGTTTGACGAGATTTCTAAACTGGTTTGACTTGGCCATTTGAAATAGCAAACAAAATCTAAAAATTGTGAAATTTTTCAGGGAGGTAACTAGGATGGTAAAGATGATAGGAAAAATATTTCCAGAGGATGACCACAAGTTTAAGGCCAAGAAATTTGTTGACAACAACTTCCATTCACAAGAATTTAATTCTAGAAAATGGAAATTGCTAGGGGAAAATTTAGAAAACTTCCAAATGATTTCATGAGGCATCAAAAGTTTTATTTCTCCTCATAATTTTACATTTGAAATACAAACCCTAACTTAGGGCTGTTACAAGGCAACCAACCGGACGCTTAAGCTAGTCGTCAAACTCATGGCCTGACTCACAAAAAGGAAAGCCCTTGGGCTCACCTTCTTCCTCTGCAACAAAAATATTAAGCAAAGCATATGAGTACAAAAATTATTTTTGTACTGCAAGACCGACGTGTGGACTAGCAGACCTATACATATGCTACATGCGAAGCTTATCTGGTGGAGGCCATATGTTTCATTTGCATAAAGCCAACTTTATTTGCAATAATGTAATCTGATTTAAAGGCAAGTTTGCAATTCATTTTCTTTGTTGAAATAGCTCATGAATTAAAGATAGATACAAGTAACCACACAAGTGACTATCCCAATAGTCACCACAACATAACACGAATCCTCATTCGTACCACCCATCAAATTTTAATTAAAGGTTGTAGTCTAACTCTTGAAAAGCTTAGCCAAGCGTGTCCATAACCTAGGACGAGGCTATTCAATAGTTTTAACCTGCAGGGTGTACCATCTTTATACCCACACTGAGGCATCGCTTTAAGCCAAAGCACACTTCCAAGGTATCTTTGTACTGGCTAAGTCCTACGAGACGCTTTCCAATATTGTGTATTAACTACGAGCCGCTCGTGTGGATAGAAATCCATGCGCTTACATGGTAAAGCCGAAAGACAACTACCCACTCAGATAAAGCTTTTGGACAACTACCATGCTCCCAACACCATCCCTCTGCGACCTCCTGCGACCGGAGCCAATACACGCCAAAGTACTAAGTCAAGAGAGGTCCCATATACTCTAGTGTGGTTATGCACGCAAAAATGCTCGGATAACAATTCACTCACGAGATGTTCGGTCCTTAATTGACTGGCACCATTCAGTCACACCCAACGATCACACCATCATACCACAGTTGTGCCCAAGTCTAAATCATTTTTGTTTTCATTTTTGATTTTGAAGTTAAACATAGCATAAGCTGAAACATAAGGAACAATAATAATTTTATGTGATCGGACCATCGACTAAGTCGATGATCGCCCAATACTACCGTTAACTAAGCATGGCTAAACACCGGACCGTAATCTACTAGCGACAAGAGTCCATCCAACGAACTCTAATCACGACTAATAACCTAGGCTCGGTAGTAGAGGATAATCATTTACCTACAGATTATGCATCTAAAGGATTAACTAACCAATTTAACACAAATTAAGCGATGCATACTTACGATCGAAACAAAATATTAGACTTTAAAATACCGGATTAACATGATCAAACTGCTTGCCTTTGCTTGTTTGAGATATTCAACTTGCACAGAGGATCACTCTCGATATCAACGTCATCTAACGATAAAAAGCGCCAAAGTAAAAAAAGTTGAATAAACACCAAGATTCCAAAAGTATCCAAAATTGACAACACGAAGATTGATTATGAAATTTAGGAACAAAAATAATTGATTTGAGGTTTATTTAAATTAGTTAGGATTTCTTATTATTGTTCTTTTGAACTCACTTATTTTCCACGATAATCATACGGTCAAAATCAAACCTCTTATATGATCTCTTCTTTAATGACTTTGATGGTGATTGTGTGCACATCTATTAGCTACTGAAACATACTACCACACTATAATTAGCTAACTATCCTATGCAACCTTCATCATTATAAGTTCATTTAGACTTACTAGACTCGAACTTCATTTGATAGTTCATTAGGGTGACTAAGACTGACATTCATTAAATTAGTTCACAAAAAAAGGATGGGGCTAACAAGTGGGTTTCTTGACATATGATTTCCTCCTCTTGCTAGCTTAAGTGGTGTGACCAAAACCTTTTCTACTAAATTTAGTAGAGTCATTAATCTAATGCCCATTTTTGCTATCTACAGACTATTATGCAACCACCTACTGAGGAAACCAACAGACGACTCAAACTTTCCCATAAATACCTTCTCTGTTCACACAGCACAAAAAGGGTTTGGTTGCTTTGCCACTAGTTTCTGATTATTCATAACCAGCTGGCTTCCAGAGTTAGTTACATCTAAAAGCTAAATGCCCAAAGATTAATTGAATTAAGGCATTTCCAACAACTGTATTTACCATTTCCTAAGCCTATTGACAATACTGACACTTTTCAGTTTGCTGTGCATACAACTACAATAGAACACTTTCTAAATTTGAGGTGCTAACAGCACAATTTCTCTCTGGAATGCCTTATTCACTTGTCAAATAGGTTTGAGTAATCTAATGGTTAATCAAAAGTTTAAGCAATTGCATTTAGTTAATCCCACTGGGCTCTACTTCTCAGAACTCATACACTAATTGCCGAAGCTAATTACTGAACAAAGTTCACTGTCAACTGAGCAAAGTTCACTGACAAAAACAACTTTCTATCATTTTGTGGGCGCCCCAGGTTATTGGAAATGTACTTAATTAAATTCATACTGTAGCACGATTATTAATGAAGGAACAGTATTGTCCCTTAATTAAAGATCATGCTATAGATATAAATTTAACAAGTATCAATTCCAATAAACAGGATCCCCGGATATATATATATATATCTCACAATGGTTCCCAGGATCAACGACCATTGCATATATATATCCTTCAACAACATTGCATCATACACATACAAGTCATACATTTGCATAATTAAACATAAGTTTACATCATTCGGGTTAATACTACAATATTAAGTGACTTGGTCACTGAAAGTTTGACAAATGAAGCAAAAACAAAATATTAAAGTCCACCAATGGCCTCATCCACGGCAGGCAATTGCGCGGAGGAAAGAAGTAGCTTTACTCATTAGCGTCGCTCGATCGGCGCTAACGGTACTTAAAAGAAAACCGTCCTCACTGCAACAATAGGTGATAGCACCTTGAGTACTGAAGGTACTCGAAGAAGTCTTACACAACTAATAAAATAAAGTGTTTATTAGAACCTACACAAAGGAGTAGAATTTATATATGCATAAGGTTGCAACAGGAAGGTAAAATGGTTAAGTTTTGCATAAAGCAGGACATCTTAACCTACAAAGACTAAATTTTGATAAAGCGACTTAATAAATCAAATTTGGACCGAGCGATGTAAGTAAATGGCATAATTGTGAACGATGCGATGCATGAATCCCTCATGCACACCAAAAACCGAAACCAGTTTTTGAAAATCAAAACTTCTATCGGTGACATCAATTCAAGTTATCGTCCATGGCCGTGGACACGGCTATTCGAGCGATTTATACCTGCAGGTGTACATCTTACCCACATGACTTAGCTAGCCGTTGCCTTGGATGCCTCAGAATGATGACATACTTCCTTTGGTATGCCGACCGGAAACTAAGATTTGGTATTTTTCAACAAGCTAACACTATTGAGTTGGACCCCATGTATGAACCGATCCCGCTTAAACAACGATCGATAGCATCTCGCTAATCGGCACACATGTTGGCGTCGATGTCTTGATCCAAACAATTAAATCTGAATCGGGCTCACTACCCATATTAGGATGCAATCGGCACCATTAAGGTATCGTATATGCTACGGAGCACATATCGCCCTCACCCTTCTAAGAACATCGTCTTGACATACAAGCTCACATGGCATACAACGCAGTCATCAAACCAAAGCATCTATGCCATACAAGGTCAATACACATATTCTTACTCTCTGTTTCCAACCCAATAGTCTTAACATTTTACTTAACCAAACAGCGCCATACATTTGCATGTGGAAATGCGTGGGGACTTGAATTGAATAATCGAGTTCGGTCCTTAATTAACTTGCACAAGTCCACCACAAACCCAATCTAGTGCACAAAAGCACCATCACTAGCTTCCTCTTGTCGGATCAATTTAAATATGAAACTCAAGTTTGATTTAAAGAAAGCTGGACAAAGAGTTCAAAATAACAAAAGTTCATTGGTGATTCCCATGTTTGACAAGATATGCTTGTCAAACTCTAAAATCTCTAGATTGCATGTCTAAGCCAAAATCAAAATATATGTTATAATATACGAGTACTATGCTAAGTTTGAGTGTATGGTGACAATTGAGGTAATCCTTCATGTTAGGTCATAACTAACTACTAACAGTCACACTTTGTATTTTGAAACATAGCATGCACAGATTGTCCTTTGGATTTAGAAAATCTAATGTATAAAATTTGGGATCAATGTAGTGCAGAGAGGATGCTTGCCTTGATAATAATAAACCTCATTGCGAGTTCGAGTTGCTCGAAATATATTCAAAACTTGAGATGAACTAGATTCTATAAAAGCAATAAGATCCAATAAATGCCAAGATTGACAATAAGCACAAAATGGAAGAAATATGCATGATCAATCTAGAAATGCATGATTGACAATATGCTTAAGCCATAACTACCCATAATAGTGATAATAACCCATAATATAGCTTACTGTTTTCAAATGGTAAAACTAGGGTTTAGTGCAAAGTTGAAATTTTCAGATTTTGAAATGAACTGGAAACAGGACAGATTACAATTTTCGGAAAAAGGGAAAATAGAACATGCAAAAGTTCATAAATGAAACTTAGCATGATCTTTTTAGGGTAATTAATATCCCAAACTAACCTTAATCTAACCCTAATAGGTTAGATTACCAAAAGCTGAAAGAAACTTGCATTGTCGGTTGAGTAGACAAAAGGAACAGAATGATTTACGTTATCAATCTAAATAGATGATAACAAGGATTAAAAGAATAACTTGTTATGCTACTAGGGTTAAGTCTAAACCTAACTAGGATAACAAATTAAACGGGAAAACCCTAATTCTTGAAAATGACATGAAAGACCGAAAAGTTAGAATATCAACTTTTCGGTTTAGAGCAAGTTGAAGCTACTGATGTTCAAAAGAAGGATTCACAGGAGCTTCTAAGGTCATTAAGATGATCAAGATGTTAAAAACTAAGGTTTTAGCTTACGATGAAAGGAAAGACACCACGTCTTTGAAAACCGAAGTGGATTGTGAGAGAAATAAACTCGGATTTAACCTACAAAAGATAGCCAATCTTTATTGCAAGGTAAAACCAAAGCTTAAGGTGGATAAGCAATGGACAAGAGCAAGAAACTCCAGCGACAACAATGGAGGATGAGAAGCTCCTTCTGGTCAACAGCAACAAAGAAAAGCTAGAGCTTATATATGGATGTTGAGCTACGGGGCAAGAGGAAAGATCTAGAGTTGATGAGGTGTCTACTTAGCTAAATATCCAAAAAAATTGTGGCATAATCTTTGGATAATCCTCTCCTCTGCTCGAGAAATGGCTGTGAGATAAGGAAGAAGGAGGCAAAATATGACATGTGGGTCCTTTGTCATCCTCACCATGTAGCGTCTTCAAAAGCTCAAAGAATATCACCGTCCGATTGGAAATGGTAATTTGTGATAAATAGAGAGGTTAAAGGTTTTAATCGGCATCGGTTAATATGGACCGTGCGATCTAGAGCGGCTCGATCGAGATTAAAATAGAGCCCAAAGGAATCTCGGGATCTACTTTCAAATATGGGCGTTGGATGGAATTCAGCGGTCAATTAAAAAGAATACCGTCACTCGATTAGATGAGATGGCGCCAGATTAGATTAGATTTCCACGGTCGAGATGGGAAAATGAACGGATGGTCCGATTGCATACACTCATATGGACCCTACGATTGAAATCAACGATCCACGAATTTGGGCTTTAAAGGCCCACGGTCGAAGGGCGCCATAGGATTTAAATCCAAAGGCCTAGATAAGCGCCTTTGATTTCAAAGCGAAGCAGTGGCGGTTAGATCAGAATGGGCGGCTAAGATCGTGAGGGGATCGAGTCGTCCGAATGCATACTGTCTGGACCACTCGATGAAGATCTAACGGCCCGGAGGAATGCGGGCCTTATTAGCACGCGGTAAAGAAAGCGTAGGATTTGAATCGCGGCTCGGATAAAAGCGCCTTTAAGTTTAAAGCGAAAAGGAGGCGTTGTTGGATCGAATATGAGCGGCGGAGATCGAGGCGGGCTCGGGTTGTCCGTTGCATACTGCGACCTCGATCGTTAGATTAAGATCCAACGGCGGAGATCAAGCGCCTGCGTGGGCGGCTCGCGTGGCGTTGCGGCCTTGCGGTTCGATTGAAGATCAACGGCTCACAATGCGCGAGGATTGGGCTCGCGCCCGAGCGTGGCAGCGCCGGACCGGTACATTGGGTTGGACCCAACCGCATGAGATAGAGTCGCTACAGTGCTAGGGTTTGGATTCAAACCAATTTGGTTGACCAGAACCTATTCAAATGCTTAAAAGGTTTGGCTGGGCTTTCAAAAATAGCAAATAAATTTGTAAAATCATGAAATTTTCTGAAGGCTACTGGGATGATATATTTCCCAGATAAATTTTAAAATCACATGATCACTTTGTAAAATACATAAATATTTATTTTAGCAGAAAGTATTCATTTAAAGACAATTATTTTTCTTTAAGTCAATTTAATTTCTAAAATGCAACAAAAATTATTTTTAGTCAAGATAATTTATCTAGGATTTAATAAAAACACTTCCGAGTCATAATACAAGTTTTATCTTGTATTCCTTTAAGACTTTAAATGGTTCTTTATGATTTTTGGCAAAAGGAAGGTTTTAGTTTGTAACATCTTGCCCAAATGGTAGAAATGAGCAGTAATGCTATGAGCGTACCTCATTCTGTTCATAAGGCATTATCCTTGTTTATAAACTTGGGGCTGTTACAAACCTACCCCCATAAGAAAATCTAGTCCCTAGATTTGGAACAAGTTAGAGATTAGGAAGAAGTGAAATTGAGATGATTTATAAGGAAATTCAATATCATTGTCTTGATTTCCTTCATAGATAACAAAGAGGAACTTTACATAACAACATAGTGTTATCATTACATCTTTGTTTACATTGTTTTGTTTAAACTTTCCTTCCTTGATTCAAAGGAAAGTTCTAAACAACAAAAGATGAGGTGCTCAATGCATTAGATCTTGCTCCCAAGTGGCTTCATCTTGAATGATTAGCCTTTGAATTTTCAAGAACTTATGATGCGATTTCTTGTCTGTGTTCCATTGTGTCGAGGATACGTCTTGGTTGTTCTTGATAGGAAAGATCGAGTTGGAGGTCAAGATGCTCATGGCAGTTGCCTCAATAGGAACAGAAGGCATTTCTTCAATTGAGACACACAAAAGTATCATGCCTTCTTTTGAGAGGATTGGTGGTTCTAATTGATAAGCTCTGACTCCTCGTTTTGCAATGATTCGGAAGGGTCAGATATAACGAGTGCGAGCTTCCTTTTACTGAAAGCGATGAGTACCCTTCATGGGTGACACTTTAAGATAGACATGGTCATCTACCTCAAAGCAATTCACGGCGGACGATGGTCGGCGTAGCTCTTACGACGAGGCATGCGGTTTTCAAACAATCTTGAATCGCACGAACTTGCTCTTGGCTTCTTTACCAAATCGGACCAAAGAATGATCTTTCACGGACTTCGGACCAATTAAATGGAGTCCTACAAGCTCTCCCATACAAGGCTTCAAAGGTGACATTTAAATACTTGCTTGGTAGCTATTATTGTAGGAAAATTCCACAAATGGCAAAGATTTCTCGGTCTTTGCTATAAGATAGCACATAGGCTCGAAGATCTTCCATCACTTGGTTCACTCTCTCGGTTTGACCACTAGTTTGAGGTGATAAGCGATGCGAAGAGAGCTCGGTCCCAAAGCTGATGAAGACAATTCCAAAGTGGGAAGTAAATTGAGGGCCACGATCGAAACAATGACCTTGGGAACCCCATGAAGACAAACAATTCTAGCAATATAAAGCTCGCTGAAGCTTGCCATGAAGATGGTTTTGACCGCAATAAAATGAGCCATTTTGTCAAGCGGTCGATGATTACCCAAATGGCATCGGATCCATTGGAAGTTTTGGGAAGACCAGTAACAAAATCCATACCGATCTCTTCCCTTCCAGCATGGAATAGGCAAAGGTTTGAAGAATTACCACTGGCTTGGATGTTCGACTTTAACCCTTTGGCAAATATCACATTCGACAACATCTTGAGCAATTTGCCTTTTCATTTGGCTCCACCAAAATGTTTTCTTCAAATCTGATACATCTTGGTACTTCGGGATGTAAAGAGA
Organism: Ampelocalamus luodianensis; assembly: GCA_036346255.1. Classification (NCBI taxonomy): domain Eukaryota; kingdom Viridiplantae; phylum Streptophyta; class Magnoliopsida; order Poales; family Poaceae; genus Ampelocalamus; species Ampelocalamus luodianensis. The sequence continues at coordinate 37,032,961 of CM070632.1, forward strand.
ACTTGGAATTATGAGCCTCTCTAAAATTAGACTTCTTAGATGAGGTGTGAGTCCACCAAGCGATTGCGATACCAAATCGTCTGCGATCATCTTGAAAAATTCGTTGGCTTTACACCTTCAAGTTTTCCTTAATTTGGCTACCTCGGCATCGATTTTCTGGGCCTCAGAATCTGAGATTCTAAGGTAGGCTCCACTTGTAATGCTGACAGAAAACCTTCTTCCACCAAGTCAAGACTTAGGCGCTGAAAATCAGCACACAAGTCCTTAGTCATGACGAGAGAAAATGTCTTGATTGCGTGACTTTACTTGCAAAGCGTCGCCACAACATTGGCTTTGCAGGTGATAATGAATACCCATGTCGTAGTTCTTGATCAATTCAAGCCATCTTCTTTGCCTCATATTCAAATCAGTTGAGTGAATATGTACTTGAACTTTATGATCGGTATAGATCTCACAGCGATTACCAAAAGGTAGTGTCGCCAAATCTTCAAAGCATGGACCACACGGACCAATTCCAAATCATGGGTAGGATAATTAATTTCATGAGGGCGTATAGCTTTGAGATGCATATGCCACAACTCGGCCTTCTTGCATAAGCACACAACCAAGTCCATGGCGAGATGCATGCGCAATAAATGTCAAAGCTCTTATGAATATCCGGAAGGGTGAAGCTGGAGCTTTAGTCAAGAGAGTTCTCGAAGCGAAAACTCTCCTCACATTTAGTGACCATTCAAATTTCTTCTCTTTTTGCAAAAGGCTGAGTTAAAGGTCTAGCAATTTTGGAAAAAATTCAATGAACCTCTGGTAATAACCCGCAAGTCAAAAAAACTTGGATCTCGAGGACACTCTTGGGAGGCTTCCAATTTAGTAAATCTTGTACCTTGCTTGGATCATGAAATAGGCTGGCGCATTGGTCAGACCAAAGGACATGACAGTGTACTCGTACAAACCATAACGAGTAGAGAAAGTTTTTAGGAATGTCTCGGCTCTAACCTTGATTTGATGATGGCTTTGTCGCAAATCAATCTTTGAAAAGACTCGGGCACCAACCAATTGATCAAAAGATCATCAATGCGAGGCAAAGGATACTTGTTCTTGATAGTGACCTCATTTAACGGACGGTAGTCCACACACATCCGCAATGTGTTATCTTTCTTCTTGACAAAGATTGCGGGCATCCCAAAGGTGAGGAACTCGGTCGAATAAATCCTTTGTCAAGCAATTCTCAGTTGCTTCTTCAATTCAACCAACTCGTTGTGGGCATTCGATAAGGACTCCACGGATATAGAGCGGTTCGGGGAACAAGTTCAATAACAAATTCCACTTCGATCTGGTGGCAGCAGGAAGGTCTTGAGAAAAACATCAACATACTCACGGACAATTGATGCGGCTCCAAAGAAGGAGTAGTATCAACTTGTGAGCACAAAGGTGAGAACCCATTGTCTGGATTGAAAAGCAGTGAAGTGCCGTTTTCATTAGTTAAAGAAATGGATTTGTGAGCACAATTAATTTGCCCAGGTGCTTTGATAACAATCCATTCCCAAGATAACATCCAACCCTTTAGAATCTATCACAATCAAATCAGCCCAAAAGTCTACCCTTCAATATTTATATTGACATCACAGCGGAACTTGATCGAGTCATAAAGGTGATCCGGTGAATGGATGATATGAGGTAGATGAAGATGATGCACAATTAAATGATGTTGAGTAACAAACGCCTACTAACAAATGAATGGGATGCTCGAGAATCAAACAAAGCAGTTGCATCTTTGAAATTAACTAGGAGCATACCAAGCACAACCGGGAGTGTGTTGCTTCCTCGTGATGTCCCAGTTCACAGCCCTCGAACCGAGCAGTCGGGCTTGACCACCCGATCGGGGAAGGTGGTGCGGGGCGCATTGGTGGGAAGGTGAAATGGGTGGTATCCACGAGCCTTGGCATAACGCGATTGGCGAAATGCCACAGGCGCCACAATGATAACATATAACCTGGCGCAGTCACAACAGGTGGTGGCGGTTTCCACTAGGCTTTGGTTGATTAGTGGAAGAGGATGGGCGAGGGCAAACACTGCCGACCTTGGTACAAATGGAGCTAGTGCTCGCGGTGGTCTAGGTACCCACATGCGAGGCCTTGGTGGCTGCGACCGGAATAAGCGAGAGTCATTTAATGCTTGCGTGACTCCTCCTGACCTTGCTCTTACTCGGCCACAATTGCTTTGTTGACCAAATGAGAGAAATTCGGAAGTCATGCAAGCTACGACCATCTGCAATTCCTCGAATAGCCCATTCAAAAGCCGGTTTGACGGCAGAATGTCGGTCGAAACATCATCGAGGGCATATCGGCAGGAAGTTGAACTCATGCGGATATTCGATATGACTTCGCCCTTGCGAGAGCGAGAAATTCTTGTTGCTTGATCATCATGACCCAACCGGGAATATGAGCTTGAAAAAGCTTCCACGAACTCATCCCAAGTAGGGACATGTCGGCAAGTTTGAATGGCAGGAGATTATCCACCATATCTTTGGTTGGCCCATCAAGGCGATAGCGCGAAGAGAACCTTTTCCCTCTCGAACCTTGAGCAATTAATAACTTCTTCTCAATGGTCGAGAGCGTCCTCTGCTTCCATGGGATCTGAGCTAGAGAACACCGGTGGGTTAGTCACGTGAAAGTCGGCAAGGCGCCTGCACATGGTGACCTCTGCTCTCGACGGCGGTAGTGCGGGGGAAGAAGTATTGCGCGCAATCTGCTCCAAGATGCGGCGTCTGGTCCATCGATTGCGCTCAATTTGCATGACACATCGGCCATCGAAGGTGGTGGAGGAGCTCCTCTTCACAGGGACCACCTTGCGGACCACGAGAGGAAGGTTCGATCGGCCCTCCGAGAATGAGGCACGAGTCGACATGCCCTTCCCTTGTTGCGCTTGCGCCGCAGTAGTAAGTCTGTCATCTGTTACCACACCATGGTTAACAACATAACAAGGATATACTCGGCAAACACAAACAAGGTTGCAATTAGAAAAGAAACAAACCTTGTACATATAATGCACTATGCTATGTTATGCATTTAAATTAACACCAAAACGAAACTTCATATAAGCGACAAAGGTATTCGGTTCCACCCCATACAAAGTCGGCCATAAAGGTCATATTACAACCCCAAAGTCAAACTTACATACTTTGTACAAAGACTACGCCTATTACCTACATTTTATTTAAGCAACTACTAGTGGAAGACACTTAACCACGAGGGTTCATCGTCGAGTGCTAGCATAAAGATCCGGTTAAAGTTCACCGAAACTCATTCAAAGATGAGCTCGGGGAACGTGTCAGCGAGGATCAAAGAGGCTAATAGGGCGCCTCGGGAACCAAACAATGGCGATGACCTCCGGGAGGTGCGATCCATGAGTGCGAGAAAACTGCGATCATCGGGCTTGGCGCACTTGTCGATAAGCAGTGCGCACCGGCCACTTGTGGAAGTCGGTAAAA